>CM028329.1:24101620-25565995 GCA_016647705.1 Eucommia ulmoides
TTCCTCATGCACGGGGGACGTGGAGGTCATGGGTTGACCTGTTTTTGGCCTTGTCATCATGGGTTCTAATTACCCATTACTAGGCCTACTTATGAGGCCTATTTTACTTGAGTTCTAGACCTCTACAGTCATTTTCCTGATGGGCTTTGTTGGCCCAGTGGAATATCCAAGAAGGAGGGTGAATTGAGTAATTAAAAATTTATCAGAATAATACTAACACTTCAAGAATCAAACAATTAATTTTATCCTAAAATTAATTATTATCTTTATAGCAGCAGATAAGTGTAATAAGTTTTAGGTGCACACCCAAACAACACAAGATAAAATCAAGGAAATAAGCAATGTAGTACACACTGATATATCCTGGTTCACCAAGCTACTCTTGGCTAATCTTGTCCTCCGAGCTCCACGGAGATTTGCACCCACTAAACTTAATATTCCTTTACAGGTAGGAACCAAACCCTTATAATGATTCTTTTCGCAGGTTAAGAATCAATCTTTACAAATTCATTTTCACAGGCTTAGGAATAACCTCTACTTTTTACAAGTTCAAGAATAACCTAATTTTATTACAAGAAGAATCACAATTTAATTCTTTTTATACCTTAGGCTCAAGAATCAAAACCTCACAAAAACACTCTAACTATCATTTTCCCAAGTAAGGATGGAACATTTACAAAATCACTCACAATTAATTCTATCTAAGAAGAATTACTATCTCAATCTCTTTACAGGAAGAGACTAAAAATCAACTACCCTTTGATTAAATACCCCCAACAGTATTTAATCCGTCACACTACTCACTAATACAAATTGATAAGCAGATTATCTCACTTAGAGCGTCTACCACCCTAGATAAATTAAAACTCGATTAATATCCCAAATCTAGTGATAGAAAAATGTGAGATTGAAAATCTGATTTTAAACAAAATATAGGTAGCAAATAGTTGAACACGTAATCAGATTCAAGAAATTGTTTATAAAATATTTTGTTCAATAAAACTTAGAAACAATTTCTAAAGATCAATTTTAAAAATTAAACAAGTAATGCACAATATAAAGTAATTGGAAAGATCTCACCCGAAATCCATAAAAAAAAAAAATAGAGCGATATAACTTCAGATCCGATACTAGCAAAAATTAACAGCCAATGATTCAAGATCGTCTCTTAGAATAGCTCACAAACTCAGTATGATAACTCTTAGAATAACACAATATGATCTTATCTCATTTAGCTCACTTCTCTTGATTTTGATTTATTGCTTAGTGATATATGAAAAATGCAGGTATATATATATGAGATATAAATCAACTCTCTAACAGATAGTTTCTATGTATCATGACACTTAAATGCTCTCTTAGACCCCGTATATCATTATGACTTCATTTTGATTTAATTCACTTAATTACAACTTTTAAAACTTTTAATTAAATCCCCCAAATATTTCTCAATCTCAATTAATTAAAATATAAACAATTTTATGTACCAAATTGAGAAACACTAAAATCTAATGAACCAAATCAATAGGATTTAGATATTAGGTAAAGCATATCTTAAATATAATAATATCTCTAAAATCTCTCTCAAATCCTAACAAAAAACGGCTACTTTTGGACATAATTTCGAAATCAACAGTATCTTGAAATAGCGCCCCCAATCGACCGGTCAGTCGACTTCCCAATTTAGGATGTAGCCAAGCTAACGCTGCTGCGTTCATCGGTCGATCTATCTATCGACTTGAAGATTCAGAGAGTTTGATTTACCTTCACCAGTTGACCTACCTGTCGACTTGAAGATACAGAGAGTTTATCTTCTCTTGGCCGGTCGACCTACCTGTCGACTTAGAGATATAGAGAGTTCATGCTGCTTGGTCTGATCGACTCATCAGTCAACTTATATCTGTTGGATCCATTTTCTGAACTCGTTTTTAACTTTTTTTTTTTTTTTTTTTTTTTTTTTTTTTAACGTTTTTTGTCCCTTTAACCATTTTCTTTTCTAAATAAGCTTCACTAATTTCTTAAATTTCATTTTAGTCAATTATAAATATTTCTTTTCAAGTACACATAAGAACAAATAATTTCACCTTATCAAAACACACATAAATAATAAAAAAAATTGTGCCGTGTGTGTTCCTAATTAGGATATTAAGAGATGAAATTCACTTGAGTTGTTTTCCCTAATTTCTTCAAACTCTTAATTCTTCATCATCTTTGACATCATCATTTAGCATCCATTTATAATTTGTCATCGCATCATCATTACTAGAACTTAATTAACTGAAATACTCAATTAAACCGTTAGTTCCACTTATCAACACTTGATTGTCCATCAAAATCTTAGGATCAACAGGCTTGATACGCTCAGCCCAGTCCATATATCAGTTTATATCTTTCGGGTCAGATCATTGATCCGATCCGACCCACTAAGGCTCTCATGCCTTTGATAGTTATGAGCGGGAGTTTTCGCAGATCAAATTCGGCACTTAAAAGTTCATCACTTGTAAATTTTCGACACTTAAAGACATGTTTAATAACTACTTAATTTGAAGTGTTAAATTTTTTTAATATTGAATTATAAATGCTAAATTTATTAAGTGCTAAATATATTAAGTATTCAATTTTTTAATAAATTATTGCTCCTAAAATAAGTTTTACAACTTTATTTTTTTTAAATGTTCTCTTTTGACAATATTCTCTCTTTTATAATTTTCTATTTATAATATTTTGAATTTATTTTTTTTTTGGAGATTTTACAGTACTGATGTAAAATGCTAGTTGAGGATAATTAGATATCTTACGGTATTAAGTGATAAGTGTTCAAAAATTAAAGTGAATCACATATCATTTAAAATTTTGAATAATTTTTTAACTGATGTTTATTTTTTAAGTGATTGTTTAATTTTATTATCAAAACAGACTTAATTTGATAAGTATTTAATGCATTCCGTTATAAATATTTAATTGCATTATCATACGGAGTCTTAATTTTAATTTTTATCGGACAGGCCATAATACCCTATTTGTTTATTTGTTTTTATTTTTTTATTTCTATTTTTTTATCTTAATTTTCAGGATTAGAAATGAAAATACGAGAATAAAGAAATGTGTTTCTATTTTCCTCTCAAATGAACAAATATCAAGGAGCAGAATAAAAAATCGGAAATCTCATTGTCGTTGCCGGGATGTTTGAATTTTGATTTTAATTTTTGAATTCAATGCCCTATGACATGGAAAAGCTTTACAAAAAGAGGAATACAATTTCAATATTTTATTTGCTCCCAACCTCCGATATTAATTTTATAAAATTTCCATTATTCATTTTGATTTAGACAAAAAATCATCTTCTACGGATATTTATTACACAATAATACTTTGCTGCATAACAATATTTATAAAATTAAACCATATTGAAGTAATCATTACTGCGCAGTAACTTTTATATTACATATCGACAGTATAATAACTTTTATATCACATATCAACGGTCGCATTAAGAATAAAAATTGGGTAGGAAATATTTAGTCATATCCATAAAAAATATTGTTGCATGGCAAATATTTATTATTCAGATGCCGTGGCCGTGAAATACCGTCGGGACTTCACGTGGACACTCTTACAGGTCGAAAAACTTGCTGTCAATTGTGTTTCCAGTCAAAAATACCTTACCGCCAAGAAACACGTATCGCCGCAACACTTAATCTTCACCTAATCAAAGTACCTACTTGGCAATGGAGTATTTTACAATTTAGGCGATATGAATAAAAGGAAAAATTGAATCAACAAAAATTCTTTCATTTCTGACACTTGATTCATGCTTGAAAAAATGATTTCATTTTTTAAACTGTATTATTGTCTCCATTTTGACTTTGCAGGATATGTTTTTCTTTATCAATCAAGCATGTGTGTTTGTATTTTGCAAAAATGGATTTTTATTAAAAAATAAATAAATCAATAGGTTTAAGATGGTATGAATTTTGTTCCTTGGGACCCATTTTAATACGTTGATTAATATTAAGTGTTAATCTAAAAAATCCTATTTCCTTTTATATATCACAAAAATTTACATTTTTTTTTTTATATATTTGTGATGATGATTAAGAAAGATAAATCCATGTTATCAAATACAGTAAGTATTAAATGATAGAGGTCATTAATGAAATCGAATCACATTGAATCAAATATGAATGTTTTTATCACGTTATTTATTGTTTAATTAATAAAATAATTAGACAATTAAAATTAAATGAAATAAATATTTATTCGATTAAATGTATTTTAAAAAAATATGCTCCTAAAGTATTATTTAAAAATTTATTAAAAAATTATGTGATGTTCACCTAACTTATTATTTTTCATTTATGAGCGAAATTTTTTAAAGATTAAGTCGTATGAAATTTAAAAAATAAATAAATAAATAAATTTATTCAAATAAAAAATATTTAAAAAAATATATATTTAATCAATTTGACACCTACTAAATTAGCACATGAATTTTATTACTATCAACTTTTAATACTTGGTTTTGATTTTTATCAAACAAATCAAAAAACTTCAAATGTTTTTATATTTGTTGATACGATTTCATCATTTACTTGTTGAAATAAAAATCATCATTTCATCAATTGAAATCATAAAACAATTTTGTAAGAATTAGAATACGAAGAATAAAAAATAAACCAAAATATTCATTGGACAAAACAATTGACTTGTGATTGGACCAATGATGAGACTTTTATTTGGTAAATAATTAATAATAATAATAATAATAATAATAATAATAAAATCATTTTTTATCCTTATAATTAGTTTAAAAATTATTGGTGAAATTAAAGGGTAACAACATTAAAGGGAACTAGAAATCTTTTCGTGTAGCCTATCCCCAATTATTGCACTTGTAAAAAACGTTATTTCAAATATCATTTTTTGTATTAAAACGTTATTATGGATAGCATCTTCAAGATAGAAAATACTACTTCAAATAGCATCTTCATTTATGAAGACGCTGTAAAAAATAGCGTCTTTTGGATAGAAGATACTATTTACGGTAGCGTTTTCACATATTTGAGAAATACCAAATTTAGAATTTGACCAAGTGTTTGAAAACACTATGACAAATAGCGATTTCATTTAAATGAAAGCGCAATTTGAAATAGCTTTTTCATTTAAGCCAAACACTAGTGTAACTCAAAAGTATTGCCCAAAAGTTTGAAGTCTTGCTGTCTTCATATTTCCTTCGCTGCTTCTCCTCTTCTTCTTTTTCTTCTTCATCTTCATCTTCTTCTTCGGTCGATTCCTACCTCGCCAACAAATCATCTTTCTTATCAACATCTTCATCTTCCACGACTCTTTATTCTTCATCATTTGTTTATTTTTGGTATATTTCAAAATCCTACTTTAGTTTGTTGAAAATTATTCAATTTCTTCTATTTTTATTAATGATCGAACGGTGGAAAGTTAGTAGTTGTAGTTGATTGTGATGATTGCATACATATATTGTCATTTTGTCTTAAATTGTGTTTAATTTGGTAAATGATCGAATTAGGGTTTATGGTCAATGTTTTTTGGAAATACTGGGGTTTATATGATATTGTGTCTTTTTCTTTTAATTGGTTTTTATGAATGTATATTTATAATTAGATTTGTAGTGATTTTTTTTGGCAATTGTGTAGAATTAGTATAATTTGCTAAAATTTCCTAATCTCTCTTCCACTGCATCTGTATAAATGTTCCTTACATGTGCTCAACTCCATACGGAGTTGAATTTTGAATATTCTTTAATTTTCAATTTATATACTTTATAATTTTTTTTTGGTGGGGGACCTTGAATTTATGTAGATAACTACTCCAGTTAATATAGAACAATGGCTGCAATATTGGCTCTATGCTTGAAAATTGGTTTGGTTATGATAAAGTTATAAAGTAATTCATGTTCATATCATTATATTCATACCCTTCACGTACGGGTCTCTACATTGATTATGAGAATAAATAAGCATGCATAACTTTGTCTTTCATATTTCAGAACTTAAGCATGCATAACTTTGTCTTTCATATTTTCAGAACTTACTCATGTTCATATCATTGTGTTTACATGTGTACTTGATTAAGTTTATGATTCAAAATTATCTCTTTCTTCCAATTATGAGTTTTTGGGTTTTTATCCATTTGAACAATTCGAACATATTTTGGTTTTGATTAAAAGAGATATATGATGTGGGTAAAATTGGACCTGCTCTCTATATTCGCCACCTGGACCAAATTTTGTCACGTCACCAGCTCCACATCAGCAACGACCTGATTAGTCCGGTGAATAGAGAGCCCGGGGTTCTTAGTCAGGTCGGCCAACATGAAACACTCGAATCGTCAAGACGCAATCTCCTCAGAGTGTTACACGGCGAGCAGGTCGGCGCGTTTTGCCCGACCTGCATCTCGGTGCCCGATCTGACCTGTTTCTCTTAGCAGGCCTAGCCCATGGGCTCTTCCATCTACAGTGTGCAGGCTCAGGCCTATAGTTCTAATCCGCTTTGTCGCCCACGCGCCTGACTACTTAACACTAAATATTGCTTAAGGCTCTAATCTTGCGGAACGCTAATCACTCATCTGCTTATAAATAGGAGGCTTCATCAACACATTAAAGGAGAGAGAGAACACCAACTATAGATCTCCCAGACAGGTCGAGGTAATAATCTCTGAACGTCCTGATTTCTTCCCCCCGAGCTCTTACTTTCACGCCGGAAGGGACAAGCCGGGAACACCCAGGCCCGTCCTATGTGCAAGTGATAGATCGGAGCTCAGCCTGGACAGCGGCTCGGACAAGAAGATACCAGCTTGGGGTGTAGGTTGGACAACGTCCGTCCAACTTAGACCTAGGATTCCAACGAGGACAAGGATCATCTCGAGATCGACTTCAACCCCATTCGAAGAGTGGCCAGACAATACTGATGGTCGGACCCATTTTCAACACCAACAGTTTGGCGCCGTTTGTGGAAAGCGCACTAAAAGTCTTTTCCAAATCATCAGCTACCTACTTTGCTAAGGTTTGATGAAAACAAGGTCTGGACACTCTTTACGATTAGGAAACCCAAACGCCGCGATGAATAGCAACCCCACGAAGATATGTCACGAGCACCGAGACCGAAAACCAGGGTTACAACCCGCAGAACGGTCGACGGAAAAAATATAGATATCGAGACAAATTATCAATATTAAGGGCCAATCATGTCCCCCAATCCTAGCCTCGAGAGTCTGCCCGGGCCAAGTTTCTGGGACCATCGACATTGCTCGACTTGATAACGTGGAACGCCAGCTCGGTAAGTTCCAAGACTACTTTAATATCCTCCTCTCCTACCTGCCACTGTCCTCGGATCAAGGGGGACCGGATCTCTATATAGTAGGGGAGCGGGCCCGTCCACAGGAGTTCGATGATCGAGTGGCCATTTATGTGTGTTCTGTGTGATTGACATTTAGTTGTGGTAAAAGTTATTGTGGATCCTAACTTGTACGAGCACGTAAACTCAATGTACTAGCTATCTAATTGATTTGACACCAATTATCCGTTAGCCAAGTTCACGACAATAAGGATTCTAGAACCTGATTTGGGAAAAATTTGAGGCGAAATCCTAGGTGATGTAGTTCAAGAGATATGATTTAGGCATTCATTTTGATCGTTTGAGCCTTTGAAGCCTACCATGCTATATGTTTTATCCTTCGTTACCCTGTCGAAGCCTGTTAGCCATTTCAATTCTGAACACGTAACAAATACCCTGGCCAATTGAATTTTTTCCAAACCATTATCGCTAAACCTAAGACACAAATCGAGTTGAAATCAAGTTAGCATTTGTTTATGCTACTTGAGGTGAGCGATTGGGTTTTGGGCGAACTATTGATTGGTTTGATATTTGAGTACTTACTTATCATTTTTCTATCGTATTTTCAAACCTGTGAAATTGTACAAATCAAATAAGTTTGGGGGTGTGTTTCATATGAAAAAAAAAAAAGAAAAAAAAAACATATGTATATACGGTTTTATTTTTGTTTGTTTAGACAAGTGAGTACTACATTTTAAAGTGTTAGTTTAGGATTGTTTCTAATTGGTCTTTGGGGTTACGAGTATGATTGAGCCAAGCGTTGTGCCTCGTGTATCGTTAACCTGTTTTATATTCCTGACATACCCATGGCCATTTGACAAATATCGAACCAAGTCCTATTGATCTTTTTGAATTTCCAAGCCTACATTAGTAGAGAGTGGAACTCAATCAGGCATATGGATAGTCTATACCTTTATGGTTTAAGTCATGAATTTTGTTGGTGGATAATCCAATCTGGTCAGTGGATGGTTGTATGATTGAGTTTTCGCACACACACTTAAACAGGATCTAGAATGATGCTTACTGTTATTAAATGTTGAAATTTTAGAACACCACATGGTGCGTTTTACTCTTGAAATCGATATAATTGGGGGCCGATGAAGGAAAACTTTTTGGCCGTTAGATGAAATTCAAAACTCACACATTGTTGTTTTTTTTTTTTTTTAGTTTGTTTGTTTTTTAATTTTTAGATTGAAATTCATTAATTAGTCATGGTAGTTTATTTTATTGTGTGGGTGATTTGCTCGAAGACTAGTAAAATTTCAAGTTTGGGGGTATTTGATAGATTGAATTTATCTATATATTTCCAAGCCAAATTTAGTAGTTTTCAAGTATTTTTGTAATGTGTTAATTTGTTTTTGTTTAAATCAGGGGTTAGGAGCAAAAACGGTTGAAAATCGAGTAAATTGGTAGAAAGTCGATGGAGAAATATTGAAAAAGATCCAAGAATAAGCAAGCAGCCTCACCGCTGCAGTGGTGATCCCCATCGCTACAGCAGTGAAGAGTTAGTAAACTCTCTGCCCAACCTACCAACATCCCATTGCTGCAACGGTGCTTTTGACCACTGCAGCGCCGAAACCACAACTGTAAAGTTTTGTTTAGATATTTTGCTTGATATTTTGATCCCAATTCTTTTTCCCTTCATCCAATTGATCTTAGAACAATATTGGGAGGAGTTTTTGAGATATTTGGGAGCTCAAGATCAAGAACCCAGAGGAGAAGAGGAAACATTCTTGGAGCGGTTTTTGCAGAAGTGGAATACTTCACTTCACAGATTTGCTATTCATTCTTTGTTTCTCTCTTTGTTCTTAAGTTTTATGTATTGAATGATGATGTTAATCTCTTATTTTAATGAATATTTGGTTAAGATCATGAGAAGTTAAATATCTATTGTCCAGGGATTGATATAGTTTATAAAAACGTTATTTGTTTAAATCTATGTTTTGTTAACGGTTGTTCATTTGTATCCGATTGTGTTTACTGTTTTATTACTTCCATTATATGTTTGTTAGGATATATTGGTTGGTTTGAGAAATCAAGGTTTGACACTCGGGAGAGGTAACCCCGAATTCGGACTAAGGTTTAAACACAACGTGACAATCTAATGACTCAAGAGAGTATTAGAAAGTGTGCAATCCATGAGGTTGGTGCGAGACTTATGTAATCTTTTAGACACTAGATAGGGATATCAGTGTCGATGTGAATTCACATATTCATTCACTTTACACTCAGGAGAGGTAGTGAGTGAGTTTTCAATACCTAGATTATTGGATTGTTTGAATACCGTTAATGTGAATTAGATTGGATCAACCACGTATAAGTAAATGAAGTTAATCCTTAGATAATCTATTATCATATAACATACTTAGTATTATAGTTTAATTAATTGTTAATTTAGTTTAGTATATATTAAAAACAAAAATCGTAATTTTAATCGCCTAAATAAAGTTCGGTTATGATAATCGAGGTACTTAGCGACAGTTTAATCCAATCCATGTGGATACGAAAACTCTACCCATTCACTATTCTATAAAAACTTGACCCGTACACTTGCGGTAAAAGTAGCGACATAATATTCCGCTACCAGATACCATGGAAGAGGTCACATTCCTGGACTTGATCGCCAATGTTGTCTTGGCCCCTAAGGCTGGCAACAAATGGCGACTTTACGTTGACTTCAAGGATTTGAATAAGGCCTGCCCGAAGGACTTCTTCTCCTTCCCCAGGATCGACATTATGATCGACGCTACAGCGGGGAACGAGCGTCTCAACTTCCTCAATGCTTACACCGGCTACAATCAGATTCCCATGTATCTCCCGGATAAGAGTAAAACCTTGTTCATCATGGACAGGGGCACCTATTTCTATAAGGTCATGCCTTTCGACCTCCGCAATGCAGGGGCAACCTATCAGAGCCTTTTAAACAAAATGTTCAAGGAGAAAATCAGGAACACGATGAAGGTATACATCAATGACATTCTCGTGAAAAATAATTGGCTAAAGATCACCTCGGTCATCTCCAGGCCTACTTCGATAAGCTCTGAGCTCACCGCATGAAGTTGAATCAGAGCAAGTGCATCTTTGGCATGTCCGCTGGCAAATTCCTAGGCTTTATGGTCTCCTAGCGTGGCATTGACGCCAATCCCGACCAGATCAGTGCGGTGCTCGGAATGGATTCTCCTCGAAGTAAGAAGGAGGTCCAGATATTAGCAGGTCGGTTGGCTATCTTGAACTAGTTCTGTTAGCCCAGTGAGCTACCCAAGAGGGAGAATTGGGTAGATAAAAAATTATAAGAGAAAATACTTCAAAAATCCAAATAATTAATTTTAATCCTAAATTAATTATTATCTTTATATACCAACGGCAATATAATATTAACTAGGTGCACACCAAACAACAAAAATAAATAGTGAAAAATAGCAGCACACTAGAAATTTATATTGGTTCACCAAGCCACTCTTAGCTAATCCAGTCCCCCGAGCTCCACAGAGAGTCACACCCACTAAACGCAAGATTCCTTTAAAGGTAGGAACCAAACCCTCACAAAGATTCTTTTCACAAGCTCAGAATTAACCTTTACAAATTTATTTTTCAGGCTTAGGAATAACCTCTACTTTTTACAGGCTCAAGAATAACCTAATTCTTTTTTTACCTTAGGCTAAATAATCAAAACATCACAAACACTCCAAATATCCTTTTACCCAGTAAGGATTGAACCGTTATAAAATTGCTCACAAATCAATTCAATCAAGGACGAATTACTACCTCAATCTCTTTACAGAAAGAGACTGAAACCAACTACCCTTTGACTAAATACTCCTAATAGTATTCAATCCGTCACTCAACTCACCAATTACAAATTGATAAGAGATTTTTCACACTCAGAACTTCTACCACCCCAGATAAATTAAAATTCAATTAATATCCCAAAACTAATGATAGAAAAGTGAGATATTCAAAATCTAATTTTAAACAAAAATTGGGTAGCACGTAATCAGATTTTTTCAAGAAATTGTTACAAAAATAATTTTCAATAAAAAATCAGGAAAATAATTTCAAAGATCTAATTACAAATAATAAATATGATCAAGAAACAATTAATATAAAGTAATTTGGAAAGATTTCACTAGGATTCCACCGAAAAAATAATTATTAAAGATAGCAATAAAACTTCAGATTCATGTAGCAATAATCCACTACAATTATTTCTCAAGAATAACTCTCAGAAACGATCTCACAATTCAATCAATATAATTACTCTTAGAAAGCTCAAAGGTTGAATAGCTCAGAATAATTCTCTATATATGTCTCTCTCAAATATGAAAAAACGCAGGTCTTTTTAAAAGGGAATAAAACAAGTCATCCAATGGCTAGTTCCCATAAATCATGACGTTTGAAAGCACCAATAGACCCTCTATATCATAATGATTCATTTATGATATAATTCACTCAAAAATATAAGTCCCTCAAATTTTTTCTTCAAACACAATTACATAGGATTAAAAGAATTATACGTACCAAATTGAGAAACATAAAAAATACTTGAACCGTATCTATAAGAATACTTAAATATCATTTAAATAACAAAAAACACTTCAGATTCCTAAGATATCTCGGAGATCCTAACAAAAAAAATGCTAGTAACGGCTACTTTTAGAATAAAATTCAGAATTCTACAAAATCCTAAAATAGTCCTATAAGTCAACTGACCAAGGGTTACCGGTCAACCAATCGATTCAAGATGTAGCTAAGCCAAAAATTCTTCGCCCATCAGTTGACCTATCTATCGATCTAGAGATTCAAAGAGTATTACTTTTGGTCATAGGTCAACCTCCCTAACGACTGATCGATTCAGAGAGTTCACCTTTTAAGCTCAAGTCGATCTACCTGTCGACCAAGAGATTTAGAAACTTCACCTTCTATGCTCTGGTCGACTTACCTGTCGATTAGTCAATGTTGGGAACCTCTTCTAAATTCGTTTTTAATCCATTTTCTTCAACGTTTTCGCCCCTTTAACTGATTTCTTTTCTCAGTTAGTTCCACTAAATTCTTTAATTCAATTTAATTAATTATCAATATTTCTTTTTCAATTACACATAGGAGTAAATAATTTAACTAATTAAGATCCTATAAAAAATACATATATTTATAAAAATTATTTTGTGTCGTGTGTGATCCTAATTGGGATATTAAGAGTTAGAATTTAACCTGAGTTATTTTTCCTAGGTTCTTCAATTTTTTCAAACTCTTAATCTTCCATCATTTTTGTCATTATCTTTAGTATTGCCACAATATCTTCATGATCATTTTTATCAGTGGAACTAAGAAACTGAAACACTCAATAAAATCGTTTGTTCCATAAAAGACATCAAAGTTTAATTATCCATCAAAATCTTAGGATCAATAGGTTCATCTCCAGGTTGTCTGAAAAATACCTCCATTTTTTCAAAATCCTTTGGGAGAATAAGGCATTCGAGTGGATCGAGGTGTGTGACCGCGCCTTTGAAGAGCTGAATAAGTATCTATCGTCGGCTCTCCTACTCACCACACCTCAGAAATAAGAGAACCTGCTCCTATATGTTGCGGCCTCCGCCACAGCAGTGAGTGCCGCCCTGTTCAGAGAAGATGCCGGAGTGCAGAGCCTGGTCTATGACTCGAGAAGGATCCTCACTGACAAGGAGACGAGGCACACAAAACTTAAAAAATTGGCCTACGCTCTACTTATTACCTCGAGGAAACTCAGGCAGTATTTTCAGGTTCATACCATAGTGGTATTGACTGACAAGCCGTTAAGAAAAATTCTCTACTCCCCTGATGTCTCTGGGAAATTAATGAAGTATAGCCTCGAGCTGGGCCAATTCTGTATCGAATATCGCCCTAGGATGACAATAAAAGGGATAGGTCTTGGCTGACTTCGTAGTCGAGATGACTTTCCCAAATGAAGAGCTTGTTACCGACCAAGAAGATGCTGAGAAGACCTCTCTGACGATAGACCAAGTCGGCGGTTTGAAAGAATCGACAAGGATATGCTCCGACCTAGGCTTCGGTTCTTGG
The DNA here is from genome assembly GCA_016647705.1 of Eucommia ulmoides. Taxonomy (NCBI): domain Eukaryota; kingdom Viridiplantae; phylum Streptophyta; class Magnoliopsida; order Garryales; family Eucommiaceae; genus Eucommia; species Eucommia ulmoides. The sequence goes on from CM028329.1 coordinate 24,115,042, forward strand.
CAGCTCTTTATCGATGGATCCTCCTATCAAAGCGGCTCAGGTGCCGAGATAGTCCTCGTCACCCTAGATGAAGAGAAGATCGAATACACCCTCAGGCTTAGATTTTGGGCTACAAACAATGAGGCTGAGTATGAGGCCATGTTGGCCGAGCTGCGACTGGCCCGGGAATTCAATGTAAAGACCCTCCTAGTAATGTGCGATTCCCAAGTTAACGGTGAATACCTAGCAAAGGACTCGAGCATGATAGCCTACTTGGAGAGAGCAAAGAATCTGACCAAACTCTTCTAGAGAATGCAAGTCATGCAAATACCCCGAGAAAAAAATAGGCATGCTAATGCGTTGGCTAACCTGGCCTTGGCGGTGGAGTATACACTCAAAAGGATGGTTCCCGTAGAATTTTTGGCTGAGCCGAGCACTACCTCCTCGGACGAGATCACCATGATCTGTACACTCAACTCCAGACCGACCTGGATGGATCCCATAGTGAGCTATCTCAATTATGGGACGCTCTTGAAAGATCAAGCTCATTCCCAAAGAACATAGTACCAAGCGGCATGGTACGCCTTCATCGATGGTGTTCTGTACTGCAAGTCCTTCTCGGGTCCATACTCCAGGTACCTCTGACCTAAAGAGGCCGAATACGTTATGAGAGAGGTTCACGAAGGTATTTATAGAAATCGCTCGGGGGTAGGTTGTTAGCTCAGAAACTGCTCCTGAATGGCTACTACTGACCTAAGATGCTCGAGAACGCGGGGGAATTTGTTAAGAAATATGACAAGTGCCAGTGATTTACCGCGCACCCTTACACCCCACTGACTGAGCTGGCATCGATTTCTAACCTGTGGCTATTCACTCAGTGGGGGATCAAACTCTTTGGCCCGTTCCCTCAGAGGACCGACTGGAGGAAATTCCTAGTTGTCACCATCGATTACTTCACCAGATGGGTGGAGGCCGATCCCCTTGCCAAAATCACCAAACAACGGATCTAGGACTTTGTTTAAAAGCGCATGATTTTCCAATTTGGAATCCCAAAGACCATCATCTCGGACAACGGAAAGTAGTTCAAAAATGACCTGTTTGCCAAGTTGTGTGCCTGGCTAGGGGATCAGAACGCACTTCTCCTCCCCTAGCTGCCCCCAAGCTAATGGCCAGGTTGAAGTCACCAACCATACTATTTTGCAAAACTTGAAGACTAGGTTAGACAAACCCAAGGGGTTATGGGTAGAAGACCTGTACCTCGTGCTGTGAGCTTACCATATAACAGCTTGAACACCTACTGGCGAGACGTCTTTCACAATGATATTCAGCTCAAAGGATGTCATCCCAACCGAGATCGGCATGCTTTCGCCCTGTACTGCACGATCGAGCTGAAAATAAAGCGGGCTTGGCTTTCAACCTTGACCTGCTCGAAGAAATAGGGGAAAAGGCCCAAATTCATCAGGCCGCCTATCAACAAAGAACAACCCGATACTACAATCGCTGGGTGTGGCCTAAATCTTTTGAAGTTGGCGACCTCGTCTTAAGAAAGATCACACTGGCCACCAAGGACAAGAGATGCTAGGAAGCTAGCATCGAGATGGGAAGGACTATACTGGGTCACTCGAGTTGCCCGGCCTGGAACTTACAACTTGGAAAATGAATAAGGGGTACCGCTGAGACACCCCTGGAATGTCAAACACCTGAAACACTATTACCTAAGAGAAAATCCAACCCCTTAGGCTTGTCAAAAGATTTTTTATTTTGATCTTAGAAAATTGTAATGGAAAATTTGAAATTAATGAGAAAGGGTATTCTGGTTCGAAAACTCTCCCAGCCTTCCAAATCTCCAAGTGTGAAGGCGGAGGCGAGCAGCCCTCCATGCTGAAAGACTGGGGGTGAGCCGTCCTCCAGCTCATTCTCCACAAAAAGATAAAGAATCGTCGTTAACTGTCGAAGAAGGGGATATGCAGCCCGTTGCGCCGAGAGGCCGAGGTGAGCCGTCCTCCAACCATTCTCCAACGCAAAGACAGGGACAAGTAGCCTGTCATGCCGAGAGGTCAGGGTGAGCTGTCCTCCAGCCATTCCCCCTGCTAAGGCAGAGATAAACAACTCTCTGCGCTAAGAGGCTGGGGCCAAACCGTCCTCCGGCCATTTCTCTAAGCGGAGGTAGCCCTCCCGCTGAGGAGATAAACCAGCAATGGACAAGTGTCGAACCGAAGATGGGGTTGAAACAACATAATTTCAGGTTAGGCCCCCTTATATAAGACGATATAATAGCTCGGGGGGCAAAGCGACCTACCCTGAGCATTCCAGGCTCCTATGTTTTGGGTTAACAAATAGGGTCGCTATGTGTTTCAGTCATGTTAACTGCGTGGAAGATGAGATCAAAAGGGGTCGACGTGCAACCAAACGTTCAAGGTCAGTCCCCTTGCACGAATAGCCCAAGTGGTAATGAACCGCCGGGCTTCCGACGTCCAAACCCTAATGTAAGACCCTCATTTTTTTAAGACGCGTTTTCGCATAATTTAAGTTGTATTTTAGGATACTTAAAAATAACGGGGTAGATTGTGCTATTTATTATTTAATTTAAAATTTGAGGGGATAATTAGTAATTTTCAAAATACAAATTGTAAACTTTTGGACTTAAATGATTTCAAATTTTTAATTAGGGGTGAAATTACAATTTAATAAAATCTTACATATTGGTTTTGGATTAAAAAATGAGATTTAAAGAAATTTAGGGGGGAGGAAAGAGTACTTGAACAAAAGTTATTATATATATATATATATATATATATATATATATATATATATATATAATTTCATACACACGCATGAGAGGAGGAGAAAAGCAGAAGGAGAGAGAGAGTGGTCGCCGGCGGTGGGTTAGAGAGAAAACTCACCAGCGGCAAAAATTCAAAATAGAGAATAAAAAATATAGCGGTGGGTGCATGTTCGTGTTCTTCGAGTGGGTATGTTTCATTGTCAAATTTCAAAGAGAGAGATAAGGCAGTTCGCTCCGGTAGGTATGTGATTGCTGTTCGTCCGGTGGTGCGTAATTATCGCCGTCGTTTGGTAAGGGTGTATGGGTGTTGCGGGGTGTGTGGATGTGCTACAGTGGTTGTGTGTTTTGTTGTGTGTGTGTTGTGATCAGTGTGTGTGCTTGACGTTGTGTGTGTGTGTTCCGGTGCGTGTATGTGTTGCCGTCGGTTAAATGGGGCCAATGGTAAGTGAAGGTTAGAAAGAGAGAGAGATGGTTGTGTTCTATGTGGGTGTGTTCTACGTGATCAGTGTGTGTGTGGCCTGCTGTGTGTGTATGTGTGCCGTCATTCAGATTGGTCCGACGGTAGTGGGTCGTGTATGTGTATGTGTGTGATTAGCGAGGGTGGTTTGCATGGGGTGAGTGTTTCGTATGTAGGTTTTGATCCGCCGTTGCTGCTAGGTGTGTTGTCGTTGGAGGAGAGAGAGAGAGCAATTCGGCGGTGTTGTTTTTCTGGTAGCGTCACCGGCAGTGAAGGGAGTGGAGTGTGCTGTTGGGTGTTCGGTGTTGGGTGGTGATCGGTGGGTTTTGACGGCCAGTGAAGGTGGGGAGGAGTGGAAGGAGGTCAGCGATTTGGGTTGAACCAGAAATAGACGCGAACAGGAAAAGAGAACAGGAAGCAGAAACACAAATCAGAAGCAGCGGGAAAAAGGAGAAGAAAAAAAAAATACACAAACCACCCCAATAAAATCCAAAAATCCAATCTTGCGGCAAACGGAAAATCCGGGGAAGGTAGAATTCTAAACTGTCTTAATATATGTATTTAATTATCTAAATTGAATGGGCGGTAGGAAATAGTAAGACCGTTCACATGAATAAATTCAATATAGTAAACTGCAACGGAGTAATATTTCATAATAAAAAGACGGGGAATAGGAAATCACGAAAATTAGGGCCCTCATTTCATGGTTAGTTATTTTTACATAAAATAATAATTTAGATCCTGTTACTATTAGGTTCGCAGGCATCGGAGTACCAGTAGAGAATAGGCGGTTAAAGTCTTCGAAAACGAATAATCAGGTGAGTGTACTGTCTTCTTGCCAAAAATCTATTTTTATATATCTGATGGAAAAATGTGTTTACTTAAAAACTGGATGAATTTATAATTTATATGGATCAAGCAGATTTGGGTGATTTGGAAATATGATTTTCGCTGTTTTTTTTAAAGAACAGTAGAAAGAAATGATTTGTTAAATCTAGTAGGTTTCAAAAGAAAGTAATAAATATGATTTTCGGATTAAATCGATTTTGGAGATAGAGGTCGATGTTATTGATTTATAGTTTGACGATGTTGTTATTGATTTGACGATGCTGTTGATTTTATCTGCTTCGGCAGAGCGTTGATTATTTATTGAGTTGTAGTTTGATGATGATATTATTGATTTGATGATGTGGTTGATTATAAGCGGAGTTGTTGTTGTTGAGATGGAGACGAGTTGTTGTTGTTGAGGTGAGGTGGAGATTGGTGGTGGATATTCACCCGCTTGGCATAGTCCAGCGGAGCGGTGTTTCACCCGTCTGGTATAGTCCAGCGGAGCGCTGTTTCACCCATCTGGCTTAATCCAACGGAGCGTTGTTTCACCCATTTAGCATAGTCTATCAGAGCATTGTTATATCCCGCTAGGAAGGCATATCCTACGGGATACGGTACCGTTGCAACTCCCGATCGTGAGGTTAAAACGATCACATGGCTAGTCAAGGTGTGGTGTGGTGTGGAGTGATGTGGTGTTTAAGATGTAGTGTTTTACTTATATTGGGCGATTTATTATTTATTATGGTGATTGGTATGATTTTATATTGAATGGGTTTGAATGGAAGTTATTTATATCGCTTTATTTTCACTGTTTATATATTGGAGATTTTACCAGCTGTGTGGTGTTTATATATTTACGCTTGATCCATTTAAATGTTGTATTATTTAGAATGCATTATTATTTAAAAACTATTTTTTTTTATTAAGAAGGCAGTACACTCGCACGTAGAGCAATTAGGAGTCGGTCCCCTACTGGCACTAGGTAGAGTTATGCGTTGGCGTCATATGGGAGTTAGGAGAAGAGCTGTCAGAGGTGAACTAGTGAGAGGTTCATAGGTAATTTATATTACATTATACTTATATTTGGGGACGAGTGTGTCCCCATATGAGAGTTTATGCATATCCTGTATAGACGATTGTATATTTGTTGTATGCATATTATAATATATTAGATGATTTAAATGTTCAAATGATGTCGTGTTGTCGTCATGCCGACCCCGGGATGACGGGTGTCCGGGATGGGTCGTAACACCTAATCCCTGGTCAGCCTGGCTAAAACAATGATGAACATAACAGCTTGGCAAGCCAAAGTCTTATGGTCACATGGGGGGTAAGATGGCCAACTCTAGGAAAAGTGTTTTTTCTCTATTTTTCGAAATATTACAAGTGGCCAGAAACCATCGGGTTGAGAACGAACACCAGTTCGCAATGGCCAAGTCGGTAGAGCAATTGCCGGGCTATTGAGGTTCGCCTCGGTTATTAGGCTGATGACCTTCTAGCCTGATTAAAATGGTTATTGTTTAAGTTATTCAAGGTCGGTAACATTTGTAAACTTGCAAAGAATATTAGATCACATTTGTGAGTAGTGAAAATTGATAACCGACTAGGAAAGATGGAACAAACAAGATCAGAAAAACAAAACATGCGACACACGATTGACGGAAGGGAGGAGTTCTATTCATTGTTCAAAAATTGTGATTACAAAAAAATCAGGACTTATGCCCATGATTACAAGCCCACTCCTCGTCGGGCAGAGCAAAAAGAAAAAAAGAAAAGAAAAAAAGTGCAAAAATATTTAAAGTCTTGTTGATTGGCTGGGTTGAGTGGGGCCTATTGTTGGAAGAGATCTGAACTGATTTGGCCTTCGCCGATCACCGTGCCATCAACCTGGGCTTCGAATTGTCTGCTCGGCACACCCTGGCATCTCGACGATCTGTGCGAACCACCACGGCTCTCGGAGGGCCTGCTCGGTTTAGTGTCCTGCTCGGCATGTGCCTCGTCGATGTCTTCTTGGGAGGGCTCGAGCTAGATTTGCTTGTAGTTAACATCTAGGAACAGGCGATGAATCGAGTTGATCGCTCCCTTGAACCCTACCTTGATTACGCTAGTCCTGATCCAATCTCGGAGCTGGACGAACTCCTGGCCGTTCCTCCTGTTCTCCACTGCGTCGGCTCTAGCCTACTCAAGCTCAGTTGCCCGGCCCTTTCTCATCATCTCAAGTTGGTCAAGGGCAATCTACTCGGCGTTATTTTCTCTATCCATGTCTTCTTCAGCCTGTTTCAGCTCCTCGTTCCTTTTCTCCAGATGTTTGTTTTTTGCCTGGATCATTTCTAGATCCCTCTGATACTGGTTTAGGAGATCGGTGTGCTTATCCTTCACTTTTTCCAACCTCTTGTGCTCCTGGTTAGCGATGTGGAACCGAAGCCCCATCTCGACCGAAGAATAGAGAGCCTGTAAGGTTGGCAAAGAAAAACGTTAAAACATTAAACCTTCAAGGACCAAGTTCAAAAATTTCTTCGAGGTAAGAACTTACCGAGAGTTGATACCAATAAAGGTAGGAGGCAAGCTGACCGTCAGACTTCCCAGTGAACTTTGCTCTGTCCACTGGGGGAGTGGTCTGATGGATGATGGTCGGGAGGATGGCCGGAGTCTCTAGGATGCTTTTGTCAATATGGAGCTTAGTCGTTACAATAAACGGCTCTATCTCCACATTCTCCTCTTGCTGGGGTACACCGCGGCTTGATTGAACCTCAGCCCTACTCCTTTTCGACTGCCTGGCCGCGAACTTAGGAGCGCCTACTTTCTGTTTTCCTTTGTTCCTTATCTCGATGGGGATCGGGCTCTCTACGTCAATTGTTATTGTTGCTGGCCTGGCCATGGCTACGGTCTCGGGCCTTCGGGGAGCCTCCATCCAACCTGCAGTTGCCGACTTGGATGGGGCTTCTTTTCAGGCCGACCTAGTTGATGGAGGACCTGGAGCCGGTCTCGCCTGGGTCGCCTGGCTTGCCGAGCTTTCCTTAGCAGGCTGACTGGACCAGCCCCCCCTTTTTTACACCCTGTGCGGCCAACCGAGCTAGCATAGAGACATCCATGACTGTGAGAGATAAACAAATAAGCGTCAGTCAGCAATGAAAAATTTCTAAGTGCAATTAATTAAATGGGCCGGGAGGAAAAACTTACCGTTCTGAGAGTCCTCCTTTAAGGTCGGCTCCAGCAAAGAGGGGTCACTCCAGAAGTAGAGGTCATACAAGCATGATGATATGAGGGCACCGATGCCAAGGAATGGGGTGCTGAAGATCTAATCTCTCTGGGTAAGGACTTTTGAGCTCGACTCGTGTTTCTTTGAAACTGAAAGATCAAAACGGGAGCAACTCAGAAAAACTGACCGAGGAGAGAAATATAATAATTTCTAGTCTGAAACGCTTACCCACGGTCCCCCAATGCCTCTGAACCGGGAACTCATACTGCGGCGCCGGGTCGGCCTCCTATCTAGTCCTGCCCCAAAAAAAAATCCCGACTTCCAGTCCTTGATAGAATCGACATAGCCCTTAAGGAATTTTCGTTGGGCCGAGATATAACACCAGTCATTCCCATCAGGTATGGACTTCACTAGGAAGATGGTGTGAAACAGCTTGCGTGTCGGGGTGATACCCTCAGCCAAGCAGATCATGTGGAAAGTGATAGGTGTAAAATACCTATCCACTTCTAAACCGGATTTGGTAGTTTTCGAGTAAATTAGTCATATTTAATTGTGTTTTTATTAGTTTTTATGTAATTCAGGTGTAGGGATGCAAACAAAAGACAAACGAGCGAAAACGGTGGGAAAATGATGAAGAAACGAGGTTTCAAGATCACAGAAGCCACCGCTGCGATGAAGAATCCATCGTCGCGGTGGTAAGAATGTAGAGAAGTACTAAATTGAGCAAAGTCCCACCGCCGCGGCGGTAAATGATCAGAGAGTTGAGGAACTATTCCACTACCGCGGTGAAAGTTAAACAGACTTACTTACCGCCTCAGCGGTGATCCCCCCACCGCGGCAGTGACCTCTACACAACAAACAGATATTTTCAGATATTTTGAAACCTTGCACCTATAAAACATTTTCCCCTCATTTCCATTGAAACCTCTTGGATGGTGGAACGTCCCTAATCCTTAGGAGGTAATCCTTGGCCATTTTTGAAGAGCTCAAAGAGGAGATTCATCATTCGGGAAAAGGAAACACTAGCGGATCGATCTTCGGCGAAAGTGAAAACTACTCCACTTTAAGATTTGATCTTTCTCTCTTTATTTCTCTCTTTGTAATTTATTGTTTTATTGTGAATGATGATGAATCCCTCTTGGTTTAATGTTCCAATGACCAAGATCATGATAGATTAGTTAAATATTAGCTAGGGATCGATGTAGTTGTATAAATACTAGTTTGGTTTAACATATGTTTCTTTAATGGTTGTTTGCTTTTAAATCCGATTGTGTTTATCATTTTATGACAAATTCAATATGCTTGTTAAGGTATTAGGGTTGGATTTGAGAATCTAGGGTTTGACGCTCGGAAGAGGTAACCTTGGATTCGAACTAGGGTAAACACATCGTTATGACCTAACGACCCGGGAGGGCGTTAATTAGTATGCAATCGATGACGTTGGAGCAAGACTCACGCGGCCTAGAGTCGTTAAGATGTTAAGGGAGACTTCGGCGTTGACGCGAAGTCGCGTATTCCCCCATCTTATACTCGGAAGAGGTGGCGGAGGAGTTTAAGAACCGAGATTGTTGGATACCTAAACTCTGTTATTATTAACTAAAATGAAATCAAACATGTATTAAGTGAATGAAATCAATCCCTAGTTAATCAACTTAGTTAGGATTAACCCACTAATTGTAGTTTAGCTTAGTTTAATTAGTTTAATTTTAAAACAATTCTTTAACCGTCTGGATAATAGGAGATTATGTAAATTGCGATACTCAATTATTCAACCCGTCCCTGTGGGAATGATATCCGATTTTAAAAGATCCACTATATTAAAACTAGACCTCATGCACTTGCGAGTAGTTAATACGCGTGTAAAACCTCGCGTACTAGTTTTTGGCGCCGTTGCCGGGGATGGTGTTGAATGCATAGAATTGATATTGCGACTAAGTAGTTGAATATTAATCCAGAAATTTATTTTGTTTTATTTTCTTTTAAGTCCAGCTAGGGACAATAAATCAAGTAAGTTACGTTTTGATCCAAAACCGAGGGTATCAATTTTTACCCGATTTTTGCTATTAATTATTATTTTTTGGAGGCCTAATTGGTCTCGGAGCATGTTTAGAGGTAAATTAGGGAGTGAGGATAATCGGAGATGTGTTTCGCACTTAAAAACATTGAACAAGAGAAGTGGAAACGCATGGTGTGAAGTTGTCGTGTGAAAACTTGAAGAAAAAATGAAAATCCAGCAGCAAGCTCACTGCCACAGCCGTGGATGCACTGCCGCAGAGGTGAAAATGCAGAATGTCAAGTTTTCAGCATAAACGTCTTACTGCCGCAGCGGTGAAATCAACAGCCGCACCGGTGAAACAACGGAATGTTAAATTGTGAAAAAGGCACTTCACCGTCGCAGCGGTAATTCCCACCGCCGAGGCGATGAAACGACAAAATGTTTTGGTTTTTAAAAAAAAGGCGCTCACACCACCGCAGGGGTGAGGCATCTGTTTGTTTAAAACCATCCTACTATTACAAAAACCCCATAACCACTTTTGAAACTCAAAAATCTCATTTTCATCTTCCCAAACCGTTTGCAACCCTCAAATTCATCCTTCCATTTTCAAAATTTGTGATTTCCACCACAAATCAAATTCCAAATATCAATTTTAAAACCCCATTTTTGCGATTTTCAATTTCTATGGGATTTTGGTTTGATTTTTGGTGATGAACTAAGTTTCTATGGATTGTTAAATTGTGTGAAACAAAATTGCATGCTACATTGTTCATATTTTGTTGAAACGTTGTGATTAGTGTGTGCTCAAGGTTAAATCCAACGGCTCTTTGGCGGGCGCTTCGGCATTGAAATGAGTGCTTATCCGCCTATGCCACATGTGCCGCCGCACCTTTTGCAACCACCACAATTTCCATTCCGACGTGATAGTGGTGGCGATGACTTTCCTCTAACGAACGGTAAGGGGTGAGACTTTTAAGTCTTATCCCCTAGATATGTGTCGGAACCCAATTTTACTTGTCATTGCTATAAACTATTATTGGGTTCACTACTTAGTCAGTAAGGACACTGCATCATTTTAAGTTTGGGGGGAATGTACATCATGTTTTGTTTTGTAAAAAAAAATAATTTGTGAAGGATGGAAATATATATTTTTTTGTATGTAAAACTTTAAATTTTAGTTAAGTTTTATTTTAATTTTTGTTTATGCATGTTAAATTCTTAGTTTAGAGTATGCATGTTAGTATTTAGATTTAATATAGTATTGTTTATGTATGAAGTCGTATATGCTTGATGAGTTGTTGAATTCATCTAGGGTCGTTTCCCGATGATGACAATTATCTCTTAATTGTATATCGAGGTTGGGGATAATGCTAGTCATGTGTGTTTTGTGTGCTTAGTATGTCGATTAGGTAAAAATTATTATGATCCTTAAATCGCAGGGACTCAGTGTATAATTATTTGAATGAATTGACGTTAATTATTCAGTAATAAGTTTATGACACAAATGAGGAATCTAGAACTTGATTTGGGGTAGACTTGAGGCAAAATTATAGGTAAGGTAATTCCGGAGGCATGATTTAGGCCTTAACTTTTTTCGCTTGAACCTTTGTAGCTAACCTGAAAAATTTATTCTCTCGTTCCCCTGTCGAAGCCGATAAAGCGTTTCAATTCTGAACTCGTTTCTATACTTTTTACAATTAAATTTTTTCCAAACCATTATCGCTAAGCCTAAAAGTCAAAAGTGAGTGAAATCAAGTAGCATTAGTTTATGCTAACTTGAAGTAAGCGATTAGGGTTTCGGACGAAATATTATTGGTTCGGTATTAGCGTATTCACTTGTCAATCTTTTCGTTCTATTTGCACGCCCCTAAAATTGTACGAATTCGAATAAGTTTGGGGGTGTGACAATGTTCTTAAAAAAAACGTGAATATAGTTTTTATTCTCGTTTCTTTCGACAAGTGAATACAAAGTTCTTCAATTTGTTATTTTCTATGTGTGGGGTCACGAGAGAGTGATAGTGACAAGCGTTTGTACCTCGGGTATCGTTTTATCTTAACAATTTGTTATTTTCTATTCTTGCGATACCTTTGGTCGCTCTCCAAAGCTTAACCAAGCCCCATTGATCTTTGAGAATGTCTGAAGCTACATTAGTGGATAGTCGAGCCCAGTCAAGCGTATGGTTTTCCTGAATCCTTTAAGGTTAAGTCATGGACTTGTCTACTGAATGATCCAATCTGGAGTTTGGTTAGTTATACATTTGAGTTCACACACACACACACACACATTTCAATGGATCTAGAATGGTTTTTATTGAAATTGAGTGTTGAAATTCTAGAACACCACTTGGTGTTTTTATTTCCCGAACTTTATCAGATTGAGGGATGTTGAGGGAGGACCAACGTGGTCTCTTCGATTGAATTTGGAACTCGCATGTGTATACTTCTTCTTTGTTAAAGTTTTTCATTTTTCGATTAGTTGTTAGTTAATTAGAGTAGTTAGTTTAATTTAGTGTTAGGGTGTTTTGCTCGAGGACTAGCAAAATTCCAAGTTGGGGGTATTTGATAAGTGTAAAATACCTATCTACTTCTAAACCGAATTTTGTAGTTTTTGAGTGAATTAGTTATATTTAATTGTGTTTTTGTTAGTTTTTATGTAATTCAGGTGTAGGGAGGCAAACAAGTGATAAACGAGCGAAAACGGTAGGAAAATGGTGAAAAAATGATGAAGAAACAAGGTTTCAAGATCATAGAAGCCACCGCCGCGGCGAAGAATCTACCACCGTAGCGGTAAGAATGCAGAGAAGTGCTAAATTAAGCAAAGTCCCACCGCCGCGGTGCAAGGTTCACCGTCGCGGCGGTAAATGATCAGATAATTGAGGAACTATTCCACTACCGCGGCGAAAGTTAAACCGACTTACTCACCGCCGCGGCGGTGACCTCTGCACAACAAACAGATATTTTCAGATATTTTGAAACCTTGCACCTATAAAACATTTTCCCCTCATTTCCATTGAAACCTCTTGGATGGTGGAATGTCCCTAACCCTTAGGAGGTGATCCTTGGCCATTTTTGAAGAGCTCAAAGAGGAGATTCATCATTTGGGAAGAGGAAACACTAGCGGATCGATCTTCGGCGAAAGTGGAAACTACTCCACTTTACGATTTGATATTTCTCTCTTTATTTCTCTCTTTGTAATTTATTGTTTTATTATGAATGATGATGAATCCCTCTTGGTTTAATGTTCCAATGGCCAAGATCATGATAGATTAGTTAAATATTAGCTAGGGATTGGTGTAGTTGTGTAAATACTAGTTTAGTTTAATATATGTTTCTTTAACGGTTGTTTGCTTTTAAATCTGATTGTGTTTATCATTTTATGAAAACTTCAATATGTTTGTTAAGGTATTAGGGTTGTATTTGAGAATCTAGGGTTTAACGATCGAAAGAGGTAACCTTGGATTCAGACTAGGGTAAACACATCGTTACGACCTAACGACCCGGGAGGGCGTTAATTAGTGCGCAATCGATGAAGTTGGGGCAAGACTCACGTGGCTTAGAGTCGTTAAGACTTTACGGGGGACTTCAGCGTTGACTCGAAGTTACGTATTCCCCTGTCTTACACTCGAAAAAGGTGTCGGATACCTAAACTCCGTTATTGTTAACTAAAACGAAATCAAACATGTATTAAGTGAATGAAATCAATCCCTAGTTAATCAACTTAGTTAGGATTAACCCACTAATTGTAGTTTAGATTAGTTTAATTAGTTTTATTTTAAAACATTTCTATAGCTGTCTGGATAATAAGAGACTATGTAAATTGCAATACTCAATTATGCAACCCGTCTCTATGGGAATGATATCCGATCTTAAAAGATCCACTATATTAAAACTAGATCTCGTGCACTTGCGAATAGTCAATACGCGAGCGTAAAACCTCGAGGTACAGAAAGCCACGACCATGCGCACACTGTTGGGGACGAGCTGTGATGGAGACAACCCGCGATCCCAGCAAACCTCTCTCACCCAGGTGATAGGTGTAAATCACCTATCTATTTCCAAACCGAATTTGTTAGTTTTCGAGTACGTTTATTACGTTTTTAATACGTTTTAATATGTTTTTATTCTTTTTGTATTAAAACCGGTGCGTGGGGTGAAAATGTATGAAATCGGAGCATAAACGATTAAATCGTATTGAGAACGGTCGGAGAACGATGAAAAAATGAGTAAGGCGACAAGATTCTGCAAACAAGCCTACCGCCACATCCAGACCACAGTCGCGTCAGTGAAGATACTGAGAAGACAAATGCTACTGATGAATTACTGCCTAGGCAGTGAACCAGCAAAATGTTTTCCACAATCACCGCCTTCTCCATCGCTTCAGCGAACTTTAACCGACATACTCCACCGTCATAGCGGTAAATCCCACCCCAGCGGTGGTCAGCCTCTACGCAGTGTTAGATATTTATTTTAGATATTTTGTCTATTTATACTCCTTTTCTCCTATCTCCTTTGCTTCCTTCGGCCATTACAGCCCTTAAGGCTTAGGTTAGTATATATAGAGAGAATGGGGAGTGCTCAAACATATCTGAAGGAGAAGATCAACACGCATTGAAGGAAAATCGTTCGGTGGATGGTTTTATCGGCTAATCTTCGAATATCGACTAAGTTCATCCGTTTTTCCTTTTATTTCTTATCTTCTATGTATGTTTGAGCATGTTTAGCCTAGTTTCAATTGTATAAACGGCTATGGCCATAGGTTAAACGTGAATTATGTATGTGATTAATATCATTTATAAAAACATAGTTTTGGTTGAGTTTTATTTCTTTGATTATTATTCTTCAATGTTTGAGTGTGTTTATCATATTGTTTATTTATTATGCTTAGAACGAAAAATGGAAAATATGGGGTTTGACAAATCCCGGATTCGGATTAGAATAAACAATTGCCATGATCCAATAACCCGGTCGGGGTTAGGATTGTGGACAATCTATGACGTTGGGGCAAGACTCACGTGACGTATTCCCTCGTCTTACACTCGGGAGAGGTGGCTATGGAGATTTAGAACTGAGATTGTCGATAGGGAAAACACAACGCATGAAATCAATGACGTTGGAGTGAGACTCACATGACCTAGAGTCGTTAAGACGTTGAGGGGGACTTCTTCGTTGACACGAAGTCACATTATATCCCTCGTCTTACACTCGGGAGAGGTGGCAAGGGAGTTTACGAATTGAGGTTTTTTGTGCAATCAATGAGGTTAGGGTAAGACTCACGCAAACTAAGGTCGTTAAGACGTTGAAGGAGACTTCTTCGTTGACACAAAGTTACGTATTCCCCTGTCTTATACTCGAGAAAGGTGGCAGAGGAGTTTTAGGTATCGAGATTATCAAATAGGTCGAACACCAATATTGTAAACTAAACGAAATCAAACGCATTTAAGTAAATAGAGTTAATCCCTAGATAATCCATCCCATAACTATCTCGTATTAGTAATTAGTATATTTAAAGTAGTATTAGTATTAAATTATATTCCATTTTTGTCGCCTAGATAAAGTCGGGTTATGACAATTACGGTACTCGATAGTAATCTTAACCAATCCTTGTAGATACGATACCCGACCGAAAGGTCCATTATACCAAAACTTAATCTGTACGCTTGCGGTGAAAGTCGCAGTGCTTAAATTAGCGGCCACCACCAGGGATGGATGGGAAATCGTAGGCCGCCCTGTAGCTGCTGATCGTAGATTGATATGAACCCTTCTGCTAGGGCCTAAACCCGGTCATCCTCCCTAGGAACGAGCGTCACCACTGTGCTAGGGATCGTGTACTTAGAATGCAGGTCCTGAACGGCCTTCTCAATCAGGTCAAATTTTACCCGCCAGACCCCGGCTTCTTGGGAAACCTCACTGATCATTCGACGGGAGGTCGAACCCACCTTTCGAGGGTAACCGGATGTCGACGACTAAGCTTCTACCTCTAGAAAGGACATTACCTCGGCGTCGAACTCCACGGCTGGACCTGTGTCGAGTTTAACCCCGAGACCCGTAGTAGAGCCTGCCTCGCTCCTCATTCTCATCTGCCAAGGCCCACTAGGCACGCCAGAAGGCTGGGAGGTCCCTGCTCCGGCCTCTCCCTAGGCCTTTTCAAAAGAAGAGGTCGCCCACTAGAAGACGACCTCTGGCTCGCCCGTCGGCTCAAATACGAAGGCACTTCTAGCTCATCGACCTCAGTTGCAGACGAGCTTAGCTCGATCTGCTCGACCTGGGGTTCAGCTACAGTCTCTTCAGATCCAGACGGATTGTACCCCGACGAACAGGACTCAGACAAAAAAGACATGAAGAAAAAGAGATGAAGAGAAGAAAAAAAGGAGTATCGTGCTCGGATGTCGGGTGGAGCTTTCACGCCACTCTAGTAAACAAATACGAAGGAATAAAGTGTATATTTATAGAGGGGTCGAGAAGTTGAACCGTCGCAATGATCGGACGGTTTGCAGAGCATCGATTCATGCGCCATCAGCCACGTGTCGTGCATCTAGTCAGTGTGCCAGTCAAGCTTCCTGTAGAAGCCATAAGGCACATGATTGGGCTAGTCTCTCCTACCAGGTTGGCCTATGTTTTTGGGCTGTTTCATCTCGGCCCCGAATCCCTTTTCTTTGTTAGCTCAGCTGACCGCCCCAGACCGTTCGACATCAGAACCCTCAGCGTCTCATGTCCCATTTCCACACTAAGTCTTGGGGGGCAACTGATGTGGGTAAAATTGGACCTACTCTACGTGTTCGCCACTTGGACCAAATTTTGTCACGTCACCAGCGCCACATCAACAACGGCCTGATTAGTCTGGTGAATAGACAACCTGGGGTTCCTAGTCAGGTCGACCAGCATGAAATACTCGGATCGTCAAGATACAATCTTCTCAGAATGTCGCACGGCGGGTAGGTCGGCACGTTTTACCCGACCTGCATCTCGATGCCCGGGCCAACCTATTTCTCTTAGCAGGCTTTGGCCCATGGGCTCCTCCATCTACAGTGTGTAGGCCCCCATAGTTCTAATCCGCTGTGTTGTCCATGCGTCTGACTACTTAATGCTAAACCGAGCTTAAGGCCTTAATCTTGTGGAACGCTAATCACTCATCTGCTTATAAATAGGAGGCTTCATCAACACATTAAAGGAGAGAGAAAACACCAACTATAGATAAATACCCCTAAACTCAGAATTTTGCTTGTCCTCGAGCAAAACACCCACACAATACGAGAAAGTATACAAACTAATTACGAAATTAAAAACTACAAACGAAAAACATTAAAAACAAAAATGTGTAAGTTTTGATTATCATCTACCGGCTGAAAGATTTTTCCCTTATTGGCCCCTAATCCTATCAAGTTCAAGCATAAATCACACCATGTGGTGTTCTATAATTTCAACATTCAAAAATAGTAAGTATCATTCTAGATCCTGTTTAACTGTGTGCGATTAAACTCAATTATACTACTATCCATTGATTAGATGGGATTATCCCTAAATAAAGATCATGACTAAAACCTTTAAGGTATAGGCAATCCATACGCCTGACCTTGAATCTATTCTCCACTAATGTAGGCTTGGAGGTTCATGAAGATCAGTAGGGCTTGGTTCGATTTTGGAATAATGGCCAAGGGTATTTTGGAATAGAGAACAGGTTAATGTCGTTAACTTAATGTTACTCGAGGCACATTGCTTGGAATTCTCACATTCGAAACCCCATATTTTTTAGAAACAACCCTGAACAAACGTTTAAGAACGTCGTACTCACTTGTCATGTCAAAAAGATTTTTTTTTTTTAACACACCCTCAAACTCATTCAAATTTCTATAATTTTAAGAGTGTGCAAAAATGATTAAGTAACACACCCCAAAATGTATTCGAATTCTTATAACCTTAGGAATGTGCAAACAATATGAACGACAAATGACAAGCGAGTACTCGAATACCAAACCAAATTAGAATTTTGGCCTAAACTCAGCCTCTCACATCAAGTAGTGAAATGCTAACTTGATTCACTCAAATTGTGCCTTCAGTTTAGCGATATAGGTTTGGAAAAAAGTTCAATCGGCTAGGGTATTTGTTAAGTGTTCAGAATTGAAACGGCTATTAGGCTTCGACAGGGTAACGAGGGATAATGATATTTTATGGTAGGCTTCAAAAGGCTCAAACTATCAAATGACTGCCTAAATCATATCTCCTAAACAACCTCACTTAGGATTTCGCCTCGAATTTCTCCCAAATCAGGTTCTAGAATCCCTATTGTCATGAAATTGATTGACGGATAATCAGTTTCAAATCAATAAGATAGTGTTATATTGAGTTTATGTGCTCGTGCATTTAGGGTCTATAATAACTTTTACTAAATGATACGTTAAGTACACAAAACATACATGAATGAGCGTTACACTCGACCTCAAAACAATCAGGGGACAGAGTCATCGTCGGGTAAAGGCCCAGATGACATCAAAACTTAGCACAAAACAACAACTAAACTAAACAAACTAATCCTAAACAAGCATGCAAACGTATAAAAACAGTAAAACATGCTAAAAAACATATACATATACTAAAACATACTACACATCACCACCAACTCAACACAGGTGGTGTCCAAACAAGCCATCAGCGATCCCAATGACAGTATATAGCATGATATTGAAGACAGGGGTTTATAACACGTACCTGGGAGGCGAGAGGATCTCGCCTCCGACTCAAATTGACGGAGATGTATCTAACTTATTTGTGACCCTGGGTTGATTCCCAATAAACACTTGGTTTAATGTCCTCGGCCCGAGACATGCCTTCAAGACTGGCGAGATATTCAATGATCGAACCGCAAGAGCACTTGTCGATCTAACATCTTCAAGCATCCTGCCGGAAACAAAAATAAAACTACAAACAAAAATTATATACAAAAATGGCTAGATTAAAATCAAGTTATTTACTCCCAATATCGATAGCAATCAACAAGACAATCCCCGGCAACGGCGCCAAAAACTTGGTGGCCGCTAAATAAGCGCTGCCACTTTCACCGCAAGTATATGGATCAAGTTTTAGTATAGTGGACCTTTCGGTCGGGTATCGTATCCACAGGGATTGGTTGAGATTACTATCGAGTATCGCGATTGTCGTAACCTGACTTTATCTAGGTGACAAAAATGGAATTTAATTTAATACTAATACTAAACTAAAATACTAATTAAGTTAATTATACTATAAATACTAATTTGAGATTATTTAAGGGAGTAGCTTGCCTAGGGATTAACTTTATTTACTTAAATGCGTTTGATTTTGTTTTAGTTAATATTAACGGTGTTCGGTGTATCCGACAATCTCGGTTCGTAAACTCCCTCGCCACCTCTTCCGAGTGTAAGACTGGGGAATACGTGACTTCGTGTCAACGCCGAAATCCCCCTCAACATCTTAACGACTCTAGATTACGTGAGTCTCGCCCCAACGTCATTGATTGCATACTTTCTAACGCCCTCCTGGGTCGTTAGATTGTCGTATTGTATTAACCCTAGTCCGAATCTAGGGTTACCTCTCTCGAGTGTTAAACTCCGTATTCTCAATATATCTAAACTAGCATATAATCATAGAAAACATGGCAACACAATTGAAATTATAAGGAACAACCATAAACGAAACACAAATTCAACCAAAACTACATTTTCATAAATAATACGTTAATCCCTATTACAATCCATGTTTAACTCATGGCCCTAACCGTTTATACAATGTAAAATGAGCTAAATATGCTCAATAACTACCAAAATGAAGAAAACAAAGAGAGAAAACGAGTGACTTAGCTGATATCCAAAGATTTGCCGCTAGAAACGTCGATCGATCGCTTCCTCGTTGATCCTCCACCTCGGGTTCAGAGCTCTCCCTCAAAAATCCCTAATCCTACTCCTAAAATATGGCCTAAGGCCTTAAGGGTTGAAGAGAGGAAAGAGAAGAGGAGAGAAGGGATTAAAAAATATCCCAAAAGATCTCAAAATATCTAATAAATATCAAGGGTGTGCTGCAGGATTTTCGCCTAGGCGAAGTTAAGTCGGTTAACTTTCTGCCGGAAATTCGCCTAGGCGAAGTTACTGCAGGTTTGCAATTTTGTTTTGGCTATAACTTCTTCATACGAACTCCAATTGAGGTGATGCAAAAACCTATGGAAAGCTAAGAAAAATATCTACAACTTCCATATTTTGAGTATTTCCAAAATAGGATTTCATCATAGTCCAAACTAGCCTTAAAGTTACAGCACCTGTACCGACTTTGCAGGTTTGGTGACCGCCTAGGTGAAGAAGTAGGCGGTGGACTTGGAAATGTTTCTACTGGGGTTTCCACCTAGGCGGAGGAATTTCATGCCTAGGCGATGGGCTATCAGTAGCCTTTTGTCATTCTCAGGATCTTCACTGCCTAGGCAGAGGTCTGGACACCTTGGCGGTGGGCTTCCTTCATATTTTTGCCTCCTTACTTGTTTATCCACCGTAACTTCGAGTCGCCTTCAGTTCAATCTCATCGTTTTCGCTCCAGTTTCCTATCTTTTTGCTCCACACACCTGATTTATACAAAAAGTATAAAAACATATTAAAACATATAAAAATAACTATAAACGTACTCGAAAACTAACAAATTCGGATTGGAAATACGTAGGTAATTTACACCTATCAATCGCCCTTACAGGTCGAGGTAATAATCTTTGAACGTCCTAATTTCTTCTCCCTGAGCTCTTACTCTCACACCGGGAACACCCCGACCCGTCTTGTGTGCAGGTGACAGATCGGAGCTCAGCACGGACAGTGGCTTAGATAAGAAGATACTGGCTCGGGCTGCAGGCCGAACAATGCCTGTCCAGCCCGGACCCAGGATTCCAACGAGGACAAGGATCATCTCGAGATCAACTTCAACTCCATCCGAAGGGTGACCGGACCATACTATTGGTCGGATCCATTTCCGACACCAACAATATATGTCGAAGTTTCAGCTTGATAATGATTGAAAATTTCTATTTTGACACTCAGTCATAATCAGTTTCCTTTAATGATGTTCTTATAACCTATTCCTAAGGCACCAGTGTAAAATAACAAAAATAATATAAAGAATTGACACAATTTCCTCTATATACACAACATTCTACACTTATTTCATTTGAATATCAATAATAACTAACAATCGAAACTAACATTATGCACTTATTTCATTTGAATACCACCAATAACTAACAATCAAGACTAAAATTTGTACCCATATAAAATAAAGAAACCTAACAGTCTAACACTAATTATATGCATGTAATAAATAAATTATATTGTAAATCATATGTTAAATAATAAGTACCATTTCACACATAAAAAAAAAATCATATATTCTTTACAAATAGATACTATTTATATACCTCCATAGCTTTCCATAAATTATCTTTTCTATTTCATCTCTACTATAAAAAATAAAAATAAAAAAAAATAAAAAATAACAATAAAATTAGACATGAAAAATTACACGGAAAAAATAATATGAAAAAAAAAATGCAATAGTTTGAACACAACTTTATTTGGAAAAATATTTAAAAATTGAAAAAATAAAAATATATTTTCCTAAAATGACCCTTAGTGAAATCCATAGAAATAGAACATGTTTATGAATCCTTTAATCAAACATGTTTCTCTCATACTTCTTAATATTAAGAAGTGAATAGATATCTAACCACTAAAGACAAATAAAAACAAAACGAATGTCAAACTAATCTTAAAGTAATTTGTCACAACAACAACAATGTCAAACTAAAATAAACATAATTTATCCCTTATTTCTTTTGTTATGTGCACTAAAACTAAATCAAAGTACCCGTCTTACAAATAAATACAAAAATTATCAATTAAAAAAAATTACAAACGTTAACAGCCCAAATCAAAATTCAAACTATTAATGTTGCCTGAAGATGTGCGATATTAAATTGAGTTTTGAAGTAAAACTAAAACCACCATAAATTGACCCAATTTGGGGAAAAGAAATTCAAGCAAAGAGAACTCCTTTGTCCCCATTTAAACCAAATTAGCAGCAAACTGTGTTGTAGGTTGTTTTGATCGTGGACTATCATGGGGCGATCGTTGGTCATTTTTTCTATGATGGTGGTTGATGGCGTAGCATTATAGAATGATGCTATGATGGCACATGGTAATTCAGAAACTAAATTTGTAAGCCTCTAATTCTATGCGACTGTTGCAATGGTACTAATGGAGAACTTGCACATGACTGTTGTAAATAAAGTAATTTCCTGCAAAGCAAATTAAATAAAAATCAAGGGGTTTGGTAGAGATTGGGGGCAAACATCCACCTTAATTTGAATTTCTATCAAAAACTCCTCAATTTCCATGTATTTGACGGTTGATCCAGTAGGTCAACTTCGCCAAATTTCTTAGGCAAATTTATCTTTTTATCCAGTGCTTCTTTTATAAGTTTCAGTATCTTATTTTGATCCTAATTACATAACAAATACCAAATAAATACTCTTTTTTGGTTCCCAACTGAATTTGAGAAATATACATGTACACACTTTTATGCATTTGTTGGAATGTAGTGCGCATTGGGGATGTTGAGGGGAAATGAAATGAGACAGTATAAAAGATGAATAAATTTGTCACTCATTTGTTGCTCTCAGAGGACCTCACTTCACAATCATAACCAAACATATGCTTTGAGGTAAAATCGAAAATCATCTGAAATATTAAAAATGTTGGATACATAACATTACTAAAAAAAAAAAAAAATTTACCGCATACAATATACTATATGCAAAGAAAATCTGTGAATTTCCAATAGCCGATCTGCCTGCCCCCCCCAAACCTAATCCGCTTACCCGTTGCCCAACCCTTATTAAAAGGGCACAGCATGCATAGAAATTAAGACACGTGAACAAAATATATAATGACAAATAGAATTGGAAATACACAGACATGAATAGAAATGAGAGCAGAACATATAAAATCTATTAAAAAAATCGGGCAAAACAGGAAAAAATAAAGGCACAAAAACTTACCTAAATTGAAGAACACTAATTAAAAAAACGGAAACAATAAAAAAGAAGTTGACGAAAAGGAGAAGGGGTAACGTTCCTAGGAGCAAGGAAAGCTAATCTTCATCCCTGGTTTTCCTATAAAGAGACAGAAGAAAAGAGCTTAGCTATTTTAGAAAACAAATGTGAAAAAAATCGAATGAACACCAATATGTAGAAATTAGAGTAAACACCAATACGTAAAAATCAAAGTGAACATATTAAATCTAAATATGTACATATCCTAATATGAGCCACCAAATCTCAATTGCACAAAGACCCCTGAAAAAAAAAAAAAAAAAAGAAAAAAAAAGAACAACAAACAAACCGTAAGTACGAAGGATCCTCTCTAAAGATCCTAAAAGAGCTTAGCACCATCGAAGCAGAAGTCTTTTGTGACTCCCTACAGATAGAGAATCAAATCAATGGGAATATACCACCAAGGAGTTTAAGCTGATGACATACCTAAGTAAAGCCACACTTCTAATGCAGGACTTCTCAAAAATCACTATCAAGCAGATCCCAAGGAAAGAGAACAAACATGCCAATTCATTGGCTAGCCTGGCCTTCGCCTTCAAAATCTGGGGACATAGGAACATTATGGTTGAAAATATGCTGCAACCAAAGGAGAAATGATAACCCACCAACCTAATTGGATGGACCCCATCTATAACTACTGCAACAGCGGACTCCTTCCAGGACAATAGACTAAGGCCCGAAAAGTTTGCTACTACGCATCCCGATACACGTTGTTACAAAGAATATTATACAAGCGCTCTTTCATAGGACTGCTACTTTGTTGCTTACGCTAGATCGAAGGACATCGAGTCCTCTAGGAAATCCACCAAGGCCTATGCGGCAATCGTTTGGGAGCACGGTCCTTGGCTAGAAAGGCGCTGAGGCAAGGCTACTTTTGACTCATGATAGAAGCCGACGCAAAGGAACTGGTTAGAAAATATGATAAATGTCAAAGATTTGGGTTAGCAATCAATACCCTATGGATGTAGCTTAAAAGAAGTTCCTCATCGTCGCCATTGACTACTTAAGCAAATGGGTAGAATTCGAAGCCCTAGCAAAGAACACTAACACCAAGATCAGAGACTTTACATAAAATCACATTGTCCGTCGATTCGAGGTTCTGAAAGCGATCATTCCAACGGCCAAATCGAGGTAACGAATCATACGATCTTACACACGTGGGAAATCTGACTAGAGAAGTCCAAATCTAAGTGGGTGGATGATCTTCCCTCGGTGTTGTGGTCCTACCACACTACCTCGAGGGTCTCCACCAGAGAAATTCCATTTTCCATGGCCTTCGGATCCGAGGCACTGATTCCTATCGAGCTGGGCCAACCAAAGTGCAAAGTAGCCCACTGCGACGCCGACAAGAACCAACACGAACTAGGGTAAAGCCTAGATTTAATGGAGAAAAAAAAAGGAAATGTGCTCACATTAGACAGGCGATCAACAAAAGGCAAATGGTTTGATACCATAACAAGCGCGTCAAAGCGCGCTAAATTAAATAAGGGGACTTAGTATTGCGAAAAGTCACCATCATCACACGAGATCGAGTAGAAAATAAGGGAGGACCAAACTGGGGGGACCCTACTGCATCACCAATGTGATCGGCCCAAGCATCTACGAGCTCAAAACGCTGAAGGAAAAACTATTGAGAAATCTATAGAATGTAGAACACTTGAAGCAATATTTTCAGTAGCATACACTACCTTTGATATTTTTGCAATCTACTAAATAAAACTTTATGTTTTACCTAAAATACTTGCAAATGTCAACGTGACGAGATAACATGACGGTCTACATCTACTACCCTACCCCAATCAAGCGGGTGAAAAGGGAGTCACATCCAACCCACTAGTGCGCACTCACCCGACTAGATAGCTACGAGCATCAATAGCCCGACCCGGCAACCATATGGCTATAACATCAATAATCTAGCTAAACAGTCAGGTAGCCACGCGCATCAATAGTCTAGCTCAACCAGAATGCTACAACACCAATAATCTGGTTGGGTGACGAACTGAAAGAAACCCTTCAGACAATCAGCTACGCCCGATAACCCAAGCCCATCCTAAATAGGGGCCGGCGAGGAGCGAAAACTGTCGTCGTCGACTCGCTGAAAAAATCATCAGTATAATTGCCACACCCGATAACCTGAGCCACCCTAATAATGGGTCGGCAAGGAGAGGATGTTGTCTAACACTGGTCCACAAATTGGAAGAATCCTTCATATATTTGGGATGCCCGATAACCCGAGCCCACCTTAATAGAAGAAGGTGAGGAGCGAAAGCCATCAGACCTTACGAACCTTGGTCAGAAACAACATCACTACTTACACTGGATGAGCTAAAATCACCCTCCGTACAATCAGAACAACTGATAACCCGAGCCTACCTTAGTAGGGGGCCGACGAGGAGCTGAGGCCATCTGACCCACAAACCAAGTTGCCAACAACTCTAGATTCAATACTAAGTTTGCACATGTCTGAAATAGCACTTCGTATACTCGGGCACACTTAATAACCCGTTTCCACCTGAGCAAGGTTGGCGAGAAGCGGAGTCCATGTCTTACCAATTTGAGTTACCAACTGCTGGATGAAGTCACCACCACCAATGGATGTTGATGAGTGATTTATTTACCAATAAATAAAGTACTTTTAGATTTAAATATTTGTGTGTTTTCAAGTATTTTTATTAATTTAATGTGTTTTGTGTTGTTTTGTAGGTTTATAAATAAATGAAAAAAAAATGCAAAATTAATTCAGATGAAGTAACTTCAAGGCCCTTTTTGATAATGATGTAATCCAATTTTGGAAAATCTCCAAACATGGAAGTTGTAGATCTACTTCTTATATTTCCATAGGTTTTTGAATCACCTCAATTGGAGTTCAGACGCGAAAGTTAAGGCTAAAATACAAATCAGGCGTCAACACTACCTTGAGCTTGCTTCAGTGAGTTTTTGCTCGCTGCAGCGCCGATGGTCGGATCTGACACATTAAATTGATATTTTAGGGTTCATTTTGAAGGGAGGAGAGAGAGGAACAAGAGATGAGGAGATTTTGGAGCTAATTGAGGTGATTTTGAAGGCAAAAACACCGGGTGATTACATTTTGATATGAGATCGACGAAGAAAACATCATTTGTGGCACGCATAGTTGAAGATCCGGAGCCCAAACCCACAATAAGTTTTTCTTTTCCTTTCTCTCTCCCTAATCTTATGTTTTGAGTTTGTATTTGTAATTTTGTATTGAACATTCTTATATATATGAATTTATGAGAAGATTAGCTATGGATTTGTCTATGTTGTGTTCGTAATTTAGATCTAGGACTTGATGTAGTCGCGTTTGAACCGTGTTGTGAATATTTTCTTTATTGTTATATTTAATTCCATTTTATGCACTCCCTAGGCCTAATAGGTTTGATTCATGTGGCCAATGATTTAGACAATGTTAGGTTGCGAATTTTATACTTGGGAGATGTTGAATTCGTAACCGGATTTGGGAGTAGATAACGTAGGTTGTTGTGAATCTGGGAGAAAATCAACATCTAAGTATTCGAGTTGGGAATTTAGGATCTTATGAGACCAGAAGGTAATCGAGTTATGAATTAATCAATTAGAATTGCCATTCAATTGTGTTTATTGTTTTGTTACTTCCATTGGATACATGTATATGATATTGTAGTTGATTTGAGAATACGAGATTTGACGCTCGGGAGAGGTAATCCTAGATTCGGACTAGGATTAAACACAACACAAGTTCTAATATTTCAGGAGATTATTAGAACTTGTACAATCCATAAGGTTGGGGGCAAGACGGATGTAATCATCTAAACTCCTGATAGGGATATCGGTTTTGACGTGGTTACATATTCACTCACTTTACACTCGGGAGAGTGAGTTTTAGAGATCTTAATTATTGAATGGATAGAATTAACTAATAATTGCTTAATAGAATAACACGGGAATAACGAGATGAAATTAAACCTCTAGAACATTAGTGCATAGAAAATCTATATTATATTTTATTTTACTTTTGTATTTGTATTTATTTTAGTTATTTTAGTTTTAAAAACCCAAAATTCGATCGCCTAAATAAAGTTAAGTTACGATAATTGTGGTACTTAACGACAATTTAAACCAATCCCTGTGGATACGACAACCCTACTCTTCCTATCCTATTAAAATTTAACTCATACACTTGCGGTATCGTAGCTAATAGGTGTAAATTATCTATCTATTTCTAATCTGAATTTGTTAGTTTTCGAGTACGTTTATAGTTATTTTTATATGTTTTAATATGTTTTTATTCTTTTTGTATTAAAATAGGTGCGTGGGGTGAAAAGGTATGAAATTGGAACGAAAATGATGTGATCGAACCAAAGTGGATGAAGTTACGGTGGATAAATGAGCAAGGAGGAAACATTGTGAAAGAAGTCCACCGCCTACTTCTTCGATTAGGCGCCCACCAAACCCGCAAAGCCGATACAGGTGTTGTAACTTCAAAGCTATTTTGGACTACGATACGATCCGATTTTGGAACACTCAAAACATGGAAGTTGTATATATATTTCTTAGCTTTCCATAGATTTTTGAATCACCTCAATCAAAGTTCAGATGAAGAAGTTACAGTGAAAACAAAATTGCAAACCTGTAGTAACTTCGCCTAAGCTAAGTTTCCTTCGCCTAGGCGAAAATCCGGCAGAAAGTTAACCGACCTAACTTCGCCTAGGCGAAATCCTTTGTGCAAAATAGATATTTTGGAGATATTTTTTTGGCCTATTTAAGCCATTCTCTCCTCCTCTCTTCCCTCTTCTTCAACTCCTAAGGCCTTAGGCCATATTTTAGGGTTAGGATAAGGGATTTTTTAGGGAAAGCTCTCAACCCGAGGTGGAGGATCAACGAGGAAGCGATTGATCGATGTTTCTAGCAGCAAATCTTCAGATATCGGTTAAGTCGCTCGTTTCTTCTCTTTGTTTTCTTCATTTTGGTAGTTGTTGAGCATGTTTAGCTCGTTTACATTGTATAAACGGTTAGGGCCATGAGTTAAACATGGATTGTAATAGGGATTAACGTACTATTTATGAAAATGTAGTTTTGGTTGAATTTGTGTTTCGTTTATAGTTGTTCCTTATAATTTCGATTGTGTTGCCATGTTTTCTATGATTATATGCTAGTTTAGATATATTGGGAACACGGGGTTTGACACTTGAGAGAGGTAACCCCGGATTCGGACTAGGGTTAACACAACACGACAATCTAACAACCCGGGAGGACGTTAGAAAGTGTGCAATCGATGATGTTGGGGCGAGATTCACGTGACCTAGAGTCATTAAGACGTTGAGGGGAATTTCGGCGTTGACACAAAGTCACGTATTCCCCCATCTTACACTCGGAAGAGGTGGCAAAGGAGTTTACAAACCAAGATTGTTGGATACGCCGAACGCTATTAATGTTAACTAAAACAAAATCAAACGCATTTAAATAAATAAAGTTAATCCCTAGGCAATCTACTCCCCTAAACAATCTCAAATTAGTATTTATAGTATAGTTAACTTAATTAGTATTTTAGTTTAGTATTAGTATTAAATTAAATTCCATTTTTAGCGTCTAGATAAAATTAGGTTATGACAATCGCGATACTCGATAGTAATCTCATCCAATCTCTGTGGATACGATACCTAACCGAAAGGTCCACTATACTAAAACTTGATCCGTACGCTTGCGGTGAAAATGGCAACGCTTTATTTGCGGCCACCAGTAGCGACGAAATCATTCTCTATCAGATGTAATCACCGCAGAAAGGTCCATAAGAAGACTAGTATTTATGCACAAGTGCGATAGATTTATTACACTACATGGACTTGACTATTAGCGACCTTGTTCAAAGCTTTCGTGTTATAAAAAAAAAAAAAACACACAACATACAAAGAGAAGCAAATATGCAGAAAAAAGATTAA
This sequence comes from Eucommia ulmoides, assembly GCA_016647705.1. NCBI lineage: Eukaryota > Viridiplantae > Streptophyta > Magnoliopsida > Garryales > Eucommiaceae > Eucommia > Eucommia ulmoides. The sequence continues at coordinate 24,143,336 of CM028329.1, forward strand.
TTCATATGAGTAAACTTTCTTATAAGTTCTCTCACGAGTACATCTCTACAAGTCATCCGATAAATACAAAAAGGGCTCCTGAAGAAAGATGAAAAAATGACCTTTTAACGACCACTACAAATTCCCCAAAAAGAAATGGAGAGATAATGCAAAAGCTTCTACCCTTACCCATCTTGAAACAGAGTAGAAGTAAGGTACACAACTTCTTCGAGCCTGGGGCCCAATGAACCCTCATTCCTCCCTCACTTCTCGCTACTGAAATGCGCCATCAAGGAAAGCTCTCGTATTTAGGATATCCCGTACCCCTCGATTGTCGGGGGCGCAAGAGAACCTCTCTAGTAGCTCCGACTTCTCTGCTAAAAAGAGATTAATGGTATGTTTGATAATAAAATTCAACACTTAAAACTGATTAGATTAAGCGCATTTTCGTTTGGGTTTTGAATTTGTTTGTGAATTAATTTTAGGCTCAGTGAGAGATTCCAAAAAGAATTGCAATGGTGGTGGTCAGTGTGGATTCAGTTGCCTCCTGAACATCCAATCTTGTGACTACAAAACCACTACTACTGATTTTTAGTTTTCTTATCCATTTTATGAGCACCTCTTTTTTTTCCTTAGACTTTAATTTTTGCTGCTAAAGCAAATGATCAGTAATCAATGGATTTGAAGCTAAATCCAACCCCGGAAATCTCTAAAAAAATTCCCAATTCGACATGCTTGTGAGGAAGCAAATCGATTCCAAACCATTTTTATGTTCTTGCTCAAGTATTTCTCTATCTATATATACGTGTGTGTGTGTGTGTGTGTGTGTGTGTGTGTGACTTCTCTTTGTTAAATTACTGAAGACTTGTCAAACGAGTTTCCTCCCTCCATATATAAAGGTCAGAACCTAAAAGATTTAAGGTACACTGATATACGCTGAAACACACTGCATTATTCACAATACACAAGTAATGAGCAAACTTTTATGCTTATTCCCTTACCAAACCTTCAACTGATTCTCACACCGGATGTGCAAAACCGGCAGGCCCACCCACGATGCTTTATTTTGCAAGTACCCACACTGAGGGACAGTGAGTAAGCCCCATCAGCCAACTCCTAGATCTCAGAAGTGATATGTCTGGTGATTCATTTTCAGGCATCACCAGATGTGTTATGAGATATCAAATTCAAATCGATTGCGGTATACTTCCTCTAATAACTTGATATATGAATACTAGTTGTTCTTGCATAAAACTAGTCAACAAACATAGAAGAGCTTAGCTGAGCTACTCTCGTCTGATCGTGGGCCTGGAATAGGAGCTCGCCCTTCGAATCATGCCTATTCAACGAGAAAATGCAAAAAGACCTGCAGGAGTATTCCGCAGTGAAATCCCTTGGTCGTGAGAGCAAATATTCAAACCAAGTAGTTAATTTGATCTGAAAGACAATAAATGCATTACTTGAAACCTTTGAGGGATTACTATATGTATGTGTGTGTGTGTGTCAAATTTCCAAATTAGGATGGATTGCAAAGTTGGAGAAACAGGAGGATTAGGCCTAATTTGAATAGATTAAGCCCTAATCCAACCAGGTTAGATCATGATTGGCAGAGAGAGACAACGTGACCCATGGGTCAAGCCCGCAAGGCCCAATTAACAAGGCCCACATGGACGCCTGAAATTAAGCCCAATAAGTTGGCCCAAATAGTCTAATGTGTATTCCGGACTAGTTTGCCAAGGGAAGAATGACGGAGGCACCGATTAGACCAAGGAGAACCCAATGAAACGTTACAAACCGAATGGAGGAAAAGGAACCTGCTCGGTCAAGGAGATAGAAGGTCAGCCACTACCAGATCGGGAATAACCCATCACAAGATTCACAACTAAGGGCCCGTTTGGTAACTGTTTCGTACTCATCCCATGCAGTGGAATGAGAATGGGATGATAATTCTGTTTCTTTTTTGGGAACAGAATCACGTTTGGTAACGATAATTTTTTTTGGATCTGGTACAGAATCGCATTTGGTAACGATATCCAAAAAATCAAGAACAAACCCTAAACCACAATTAAGAAATCATCAAGCAATTAAACCCTAAACATAATCGAAATCGAAATCCTAAATCCTAATCAAAATTGAAATCGAACCCTAAACCCCCATCGAAATCACATTTCAAAATCGATTTCGAAATCGAAACCAAGCAGACGACAAACACGGTTGAAGACGGTGATCGAAATCGATTGAAGACGACGACGACGGTTGAACACGGTTGAAGAAGACAACGAACACGGTTGAAGACGACGAATACGGTCGAAATCGAAACCCTGTTTCGAAATCGATTTCGAGTTTGATTTCGAAGGCAGACCAGCAACGACGACAACGACGACGAAGGAGGAGACGAAGAGCAGAGAAGCACGAGAAGAGGAGGAGAAGTGAGAGGAAGAGAAAAGCTTGCGACAAATACGGGAGGAGGAGACGAAGAGCACAGAAGCACGATTGACTGGAAGAGGAAGAAAATGCTCGCGATTCTTGATCGATGAAGTGAGAAGAAAATGAGATGGGAATTATGAGAAAAAAAAAATTGTTTCTCATTTTCATACAAAAAGTAGACACAATTCTCATTTTTGAATGAAATGGAAACGGAAACAAAAATTTACCAAAACGCTATATCCAAAAATAAATCCCAAAATTCTGAAAATGGTATATGAATTTTTGGGATATGAGTGGTTACTAGACGCCACCTAAATATCCGTGTATTTTATTTTTGAAATCTTGTATTATGTATCGGTGCTTTATAAGTTCTAATACTGTGGAGGATATTGGAGAGTGAAGACGATAGCTCTTCGGTTATGTACGCAGCGTACCTATCGAGTCATTTTCTTAACTCAAACGCTGAATAGGTAGTACAAAAACTACATCATTACGTTTAAGTACCCTCCAATGGGGGGATAGAGAGAGAAAAAAAGAGAAAGAGGGGGGGTTGTTATAACCAGGGACCCTCAATGCTTGAAGCTGACATAAAAAGGAGGAATGGGACCATGTGGTCCTCCGAACCGTGGGTCATGATGTTCACAAATTGGCTAGGACTAGGTGATAGGACTTGGAGCCTTCTCCTCCTCACATTCCCCCAATTGCCTGCAACCAGTACCACACTTTACCTGCTGCCTCTGATTATTACGAACAAATCCCCAATTATGTGGGGGCATCCTCCACAATTCAATAATTCATACACGTATCAACCAACACATACACAGGTTTTACACAACTAATTCATTTCATAATATTCATAAATCACTTGCACTTGGGTTTGAGTACACTAGTTGTTGGTCTCAAATCGTTTACCTTGTTGATTTTTTGGGTGTTTGACACAACTTTTGTGAACTGTATAAGAGTATTCGAGATTTTGTCACAAGTAATTGTATACAACATAATGATTGATGAAGAAAATTCAAGAATATTTGAAGACTCCTTAGATCTTAGAAATAGTATCCCAGATCAGCTTTAGTTATAATGAAACAACTCTCGATCCCTTTAATTTGGAGTTGAAAAGTATCAAAAGGGTTAATCCGGTTGGTAATGAGAGATGTCAATTTTCCTTGTTAACCAAAGTTCGACTCTTTTGAAAAATATTCAGAGTATTAAAATTTAATTTTAATCTTAAATGAAACGGACGTGGAAGAGTACACCCTTAAAATTGTCTAGTGAAATGATTTAGTCGAGTGCTATAAATTAGCCTAAACACATATTACCGTAAACCCCCAAAAAAAGAAACTCCAAAGTGATTCAAACTTCTTCTCTTGTACAAATTGGACCCATTCACCCACAGGATTCATATGTTGCCGAGGACTCTGCTGTAAAAAGAAATATTGGATTTTTCTGCTCTTTTTTTTTTCTAAAAATTATTTTTAAAATTTTAAAACACAACAATATATATTTTTTATTTTCTATGTATAAACGTTGGAAACCAAAACATTGCCAATCCCAAGCAATCACACTTGTCTCAAGAATAAAAAGAGGATTCAAATCTTAGGTAGCAACCACAAGAAAAATAAAATAAAATTGACATGTGTCAATTTGAGACAAATAATTAAAATATGGGGTCGCTTCCCACCCTCATTTACTCATGAATTGCTTACTCCAAAATGACAACAGCAAACACCAATTAACCACATTTTTTAAGTTTACTAAAAGGCAAAAAGAGGAAGGAAGGAAGGAAAAGGGGGTGGGAGGCTGTGGGTGTGGGATGGTGAAGGGTGTTAGGTGCGAGATTGACCAAGCCTAAATCCAGCGCACGTACCAACCCCCTCAAGTCTTCTCTGCAATATAAATTCCCCCGAATCTCTCTATTTTTCCTCAGCTTGGAAGTTCCCTTCTCAGAGAACAACAAGCTACAATTCAAATTTCTTTCTTTTCATTTTTTTTCCTTCTCTTTTTTCGGTTTACAGATCTGTTTCCATCTTTTAGTTGAATTTCACTGAAGTTCTAAGCTGATATCGGCATAAAAATGAGTTCTTACGCACCATCCTCCACCGTAATTAAACCCAAGTCGTTAATTGGGAATGCGTTAAAGAGTACGGCTTACCGGGTTTCTCTGAGTCGACCCGTTGTTCGATGTGCTTACAGATTTGACTCGGCTAACGCGAGCGTGAACAAGAACGCGCCTATCCACACGGCGAACTCCAACTCTTCTGTCACCGGCGGCGTCGGGGCGACCCGTGCCGACTGGCAGAGCTCTTGTGCCATTTTGGCGAGCAAGGTCGTGTCGCAGCAACAGGGTGCGGCGAAGACGAACGGCAGCTCGGATATCACCGCCGTGAACGGACACAAGACTCTGGATCTGGTCCCCCTCGACAACCTACCGAAGCCACTCAGCAATAACGTGACCGATCTCTCGCCGGCGCCGATGCACGGCTCGCGGCTCCGCGTCGCGTATCAGGGAGTCCCCGGAGCCTACAGCGAAGCCGCCGCCGGAAAAGCGTATCCGAACAGCGAGGCCATCCCTTGCGATCAGTTCGAAGTTGCATTCCAAGCAGTCGAGCTCTGGATTGCCGATCGCGCTGTTCTCCCCGTTGAGAACTCCCTCGGCGGCAGCATCCACCGCAATTACGACCTCCTCCTCCGCCATCGCCTCCACATTGTCGGTGAAGTCCAGCTCCCCGTCCACCACTGCCTCTTGGCCCTCCCAGGAGTAAGAAAAGAGTATCTATCCCGAGTCATTAGCCATCCCCAAGCGCTAGCTCAGTGCGAGACGACTTTGACCGAACTCGGCCTCAACGTCGTCCGCGAGGCGGTAGACGACACCGCCGGAGCCGCCGAGTATGTTGCCACGCACAACCTCCGCGACACGGCGGCGATCGCCTCCGCACGCGCTGCAGAGCTGTACGGGCTCCAGATCCTGGCGGACGGAATCCAGGACGACTCCTGTAACGTGACGAGGTTCGTGATGCTGGCGCGTGAGCCGATTATCCCGCGGACGGACCGTCCGTTCAAGACGAGCATAGTGTTCGCGCACGACAAGGGGACCAGCGTCCTCTTCAAGGTCCTGTCGGCGTTCGCGTTCCGGAACATCAGCCTGACGAAAATCGAGTCCCGGCCGCACCGGAATCGGCCGATAAGGTTGGTCGACGACGGGAATATCGGGACGGCCAAGCATTTCGAGTACATGTTCTACGTCGATTTCGAGGCGTCAATGGCGGAAGTGAGGGCTCAGAACGCGCTGGCGGAGGTTCAGGAGTTCACATCTTTCTTGAGGGTGTTGGGCAGTTATCCCATGGACATGACTCCTTGGTGCCCATCGCGGGGAGAATAACAGAGCCCCTGCTTATTTTTTATTTATTTTTTTCTTAAAAAGTAAATTTAATAAAATTTCTATTCTTCCCATTGCGTTTTTTTTTTTTTTTTTTTTTTTTTCAATTTGGGGGATTTTTAATTCCTCAAAGGAAACCTGGAAGAAGCAATTGGGTAAATATGTAGTTTTTGTCTGTCCAAAGTTATGGTTAAGTCTGTGTGAAGATTGTGTATAAGGCCATACACCAATACTTGTATGTTTTAACGCAATGGCAAAACCAACAATATTGGGAAAGTGAAGTATTTCTTTGACTATTATTTTCTCGTTAAAATTTTGGTTGATTTCACTAATTTATATATATAAACATAGAGAGGTATGTGTCTATGTTTTGCTTATAAGTTTTGAATTACATAATATATTAGCTTTGAACTATTCTATCGAGGTGAATAAATAGATAACTCTACAATTCCACAAATTATGAAGTTAAAATGTACAACTATAATTTCAAATTGTAGAATTCTACAATTATGTACGAGCGAAAATGTAAACGTATAATTCAAATTGTGGAATTAACATTTTTAACGACAAGGTAGCTTTGAAAATTTCGAGGGTAAATTGTGTTATACTCTCTTTTACTTTATTTTAATATCATTTTGTCCCTTTAATTTCCAAAGTCTACACTTTATCTTTTTATATTAAGATATTTATTGTTTAGTCCTTACCTAAAAGATAGTGTAAAAAAAAACCAAACAAAAAGTTATCTTAACTTTTGAACCTACCAGTACAATTAGTTTAGTTTTCAGTCATTTGATCATTGACCGATTCAATCCAAAGACTATTTTACTCTCATATAAATACAAATTATTCATGCAGCCAAACATGACCTCCTCCTCTGGTCTCCATGTCCTCATGTGCTCTCACCATCCTCACAAAACATGGTCTGAGCTCAAAAACCCAAAATCAACATACCGGAACCATTGAAATGATAAGGTTTCGTCACCACTACCTGATCCTATTTTCTACAAACCCTAAAATCAAACCCATATATTATCAAAAGAAACCCCAAATTTTCACCACAAACCCTTTGATTTCAAATTCCAATTCATCAAAATCCACCAGAAAAACACCTTCGAGGAAGAACACCCTTCACATAACCCTCTAGTGAGACAGAGTTGCGCCACTTTCACTCTTTTGAATCAATCCTCCTCTTCCCGATGGTAGTGATGCAGATGCGGCGGCGATCGTCGAAACCCTAATGTTATCCAGTTGCCCCCCTCTCTCTAGCCCTCTCTCTCTCTGTTTCTCTCTCAGCTGAAACAAAGGAGCGCAAACCCTTCTCGCTGCCGTCTCCATGTTCATTGTTGTTAGTGAACACGTTCTTGAAGGTATTTCTCGTCGCCATGTTCATTGTTAATCGTCGTTGTCCTCGTCAGCCCTTAACCACAAGTCAGACCTGTTTTTCCGTTAACTGCCATCGCCGTCGTGTCACCGTTCTGATCTCCATGCCTTACCGCTATTATCTCTCTCTCTCTAGATATGGATTTCCAGATCTGAAATTAGATCTGGAATTTTTAGATCTAATTTCTTCATGATAAGTGAGTTATTTACCAACAAATCAAGTATTTTTAAATTCAAATATTTGTATTTTCAAGCATTTTTATTAGTTCAATGTGTTTTTGTGTTGTTTTGTAGGTTTACAAATAAATGAGAGAAAATGTGAAAAATCTGTGGAGGTGCTGCAACTTCAAGACCAATTTTCAAAATGATGTAATCCTATTTGAAAAACGCAAAACATGGAAATTGTAGCTCTATGTATTATATTCTCATATCCTTTTGAATCACCTCAATCGGAGTTCAGATGAGGAAATTACAACCATTTTTCAGAACCCTCGCGCTGTAGTGGGAAAGACCCGCTCTGCAACACAAATTGGAACGAAAACGGCGCTGCAGCACCATTTTGCTTGGGCTGCAGTGCCAACCTACGGGTTTCACCCCTCTTTAAGGGCATTTCAGCTCATTTGGAGGAAGATGAGGAGAGAGATCGGAGGAGAGTGAAGACGGGAACACAGAGGAGGTGCAAAATTGAAGATTTGGAGCAAACTTCTCTACAAAATCAGATTTGGATCTCTTTCTTCTCCCTAATATTTTGTTTTAAATTTTGAATTTGTAATATTTTATCAAACATGTTTACATTTATGAATGCATTGCAAATATTGGTTATAAATTTGTTTATGTTGAGCTAATTGTTTCTATTTAAGGGTTTTTGAATAGCTTTGTATGAATTATGCCTTGAGACTTTAAGTTGTTGTTAATTGGATTTCATATTTTGATTATTTGTATTTCTTTATGCATATTTTCTAATTTATTCGAGAGGTAAATTAGATATCATAAATATGTAAGATTAGGTATTCAAGAGGTGATAATCTTACATATTGAGATCGGAGAAATACAACCCTTATTTGTATTGAGTGTGAGAAGCTAATATAATTTGGGTAGCCATTTGATGGGTGATGGTTAAAGATTGGATAATTACTTGAGTTGAACAGATATATTAATTCGAATAATTATACAAATTATCTTACTTGGCATTCAAGATGTGGAAGTGAGGTTATTTTAGACACCTACGGTTAATAATTGAGCATGAATTCAATTAGCAAGTTAGAGGAAAAACATAGTTTAGCAAAGTGATGTCAAACCCCCCTAGAACATTTGTGCATAGATAATCCATATTTTATTTTATTTTTGTATTTATATTTATTTTAGTTGTTTTAGATTTATTAATTTAAAAATTCAAAAATTGGATGCCTAAATAAAGTTAGGTTTTGATAATCGCGGTACTTAGTGACGATTTAAACCAATCCCTGTGAATACGACAACTCTACTAACTTCTTATACTATTAAAACTTGACCCGTACACTTACGGTTTGTAGTGCAAAATAATTCGCTAACAAGTTTTTGGCGCTATTGCCGGGGATTGGATTTTTAGATTGTTGTTAATATTGTGAATAAGTAACTTAATTTTAATTTAGGCATTTATTTTATTTTTAATTTCTAATTTTCAGTTTTGTCTGTATTGCAAGGTACTTGAAGATGTTTGATCAACAGGTCCTCTTGCAATTTTCTCAACAAGATTCTAAGTCGTTTTATTGTGCTTGGGAACTATACAAGGAGTTGCTCATTCGGTTCTCTAATCATGATTTCCTGAAAGAGTGTCAACTACTGAACTTTCTCGACGGGTTACAAGCCGTAACAAAAACTTGGGTGGAAAGAAGAAGTGGTGCCACTTTGTTTTACGACCTAACCGGGGACGAAGCCTATTTTTTTATGGAAGACATTGTCGATTTTGACTATCAGAGTTAGAATTATTCAATAAGTTACCAAAACTTGGGGGATAGTTCCAACATTTTGGCTCCATGGGTTGACACCTTCACATTATCAAGCAGAGTCTTCTTCTACCCTTGAAGACCTTCAAGACCTACTTGCTCAATTTACATAGAAGATAAGGCAATCTTCGAAGGAGACACGACAATTTACAGAAAAAACAAAAGATGAGTCTTCTTTTACATATGAAGATTGTATTGCCTGGGCGGAGGGAACAAGGCATCGTATGGAGAAGATGAAGAGGATAGAGACTGTTTATGATCTACAAGTTGAATCTTCGTTCAACTCCATTGAAGCCATGACAATGGCAGTGACACTGAGAGACACACAAGCCATATCCATACATGATAACCACCATGAGAAACCGAATACAAGCGGGAGGAATTTGGGAACATTCAATGACAATGATTCGAACGAGGAGAAAACCCAAGAATGGATTGACGATGTAGAATCACAAGACGACACTTGTGAATTTTCACCGTTCGAGATCCAGATTGTGATACCATCACCGATCTACAACGATTACATATACGAAGATCTGATATGGCTCTCCTGTCCTCTCCCACTTTTAACTTCGTTCTTTTATGCCCATTAAGTACATGAGCCGGAACGGAATCTAGTTGAGAGTACGTGCCGATCAATGCTATATCTTGCTAAGCTTGAGGAAATTCTGAACCAAGATCCATATGTTGTGTTATATGACACATATTATGGGCGAAAATCGCTTTTTGACGAGTCCTTCTTTGTTGTCAATCTGAGGACACTAAACTAAGTGCTTCTCGGGAGGTGACCTAAGTTTTCAAATAATGGAGCCAAAGAATGCACGCTATGGAAGAAGGCCCCACACCGGTTACTTTGCCCGAAACATCACCGCTGACCACACTCAGAGACGAGATTCTCTCGCCTCCCAGGTACGTGTCTTATTCCCTTGTGCTTAATTTAAATATATGTTTGACTCTGAGTTTAGAGGTGAGACACATGTTGGCGTGTGTGTGTTGGGTTAGGAAATGATTATGTGTGTGATTTTTGTCCTATATCTTGTGTTCTTTTGGCCATGTTTTTAGTCGATTTTTCCTTTTGTTAGTTTGTTTAAATAAATTGTAAGTTTTGTTGAGATAAAATGACTCAAAATTGATGATGAGTATAGTCACTTGACGATCTCTTAGGTCTTTTGAAATGCATGTCATTGAGATTTTTGTATGCTTGACTCTAATTGATTGAAATTCACTCTTGACTCATTACACTTGAGCATCTTGAATCACAATCACTTGGCTTTTTGGGTACTTGGAAAATATTTATGTGCTTTAGGTAGACTTTACATCTCATGAACACTAGAACCTATTTGAGTGAAACTTGAGGCAAAATTCTCAGTAATGTGTCATTGGAGAGATCATTTAGGCATTCTTTGGATCGTTTGGGCCTTTGAAGCTAACCCATGAAAATTATTTATCCTTCGTTACCCCCGTTGAACCTTATTGCCTAATTCTTTCGTTACCCACATTTGTGTATCCACCCCACTACATGTTTTTCCATTTTCTAAACCCATCACTAATTCGTATGTCTGCATGGATCATTGATCATAAGGACTAGAGTGGGCTATGTTTGGAAAGTCATTTGTGGATTGGAATGTGTGTTTCTTTTTTTGTAATTGTGTCGTAAAAAAAAATAAAAAATCGTTGTAATCCAGCGGTGAATATCCCGTCTATCTCCCTATTTTTCCCTGCAACATTGGAGACAATGTTGATTTTGAATTTGGGGGTGTAGACCTATTTTGAAAAAAAAAAATGTGTGTTTTTGTTTGTTTTGTTAATAATACATTATGTAATCGATGAAAAGAATATATGTGACGAAAAGGGGAGTTAGTGAAAAAATTTCTTGGAAATTGTGTAAGATTCATGAGTTGTGATATATGCCTAGGGTGATTTGAACCTAAAAATGACATTTTCATCTACCTTTTACCCTAACCATACATTACAACCCGCAAAACCCTTTTGATCTCCAATGATATATATACCTACACAATTAGTGGAGAGTGACACGAAAAATGAGATTATGGTTGTTCTTGCATTCACTATCTAGAGAGTGTTCATTGTCTCCTTAGCACATAAATATATCTGAGGTTTGTTTGGTTGGGTGAGAATGATTGTGCACGCACTGACACATCTAGAGTCTCGAGTGGATTGAAATTAATACTTAAAGTTGAAATTTTAGATAATCTCAATGTGTGCATTTCCTTTGAGCTTAGATAATTTTGTACCGTTAGAGATTCTTGCATGGTTGTTGATTTGATACATAACTAACAATTTTATCGTTAGCATTTTAGTTCTTGATTTATGTTTTCTTCTATTTTCTTTTCTTTTTGCTTGAGGACAAGCAAACGTTTGAGTTTGGGGGTATTTGATGAGTGAGTTATTTACCAACAAATCAAATACTTTTAAATTCTAATATTTGTATGTTTTCAATCATTTTTGTTAGTTTAATATATTTTTTTGTTGTTTTGTAGATTTACAAATAAATGATAGAAAAGGTGAAAAATCTGTGCAGGTGTTGTAACTTTAAGACCAATTATGACCATGATGTAATCCTATTTTGAAAAATTTCAAAATATAGAAGGTGTAGATGATTGAGCATGAATTCGATTAGTAAGTTAGAGGAAAAACATAGTTTAGCAAAGTGATGTCAAACCTCCTAGAACATTTGTGCATAGATAATCCATATTTTATTTATTTTTGTACTTATATTTATTTTAGTTGTTTTAGATTTATTAATTTAAAAACCCAAAAATTGGACGCCTAAATAAAGTTAGGTTACGATGATCGCGGTACTTAGCGACGATTTAAACCAATCCCTATGGATACGACAATTCTACTCACTTACTATACTATTAAAATTTGTCCCGTACACTTGCGGTTTGTAGTGCAAAATAATTCGATAACCCTTCAGATTTGGATTTGTTCAATGTTTGTTTATCTGATTTGTTCAGATCTGGATTTGGTCATCTGATTTGTTCATTTTTTTTTTTATTATTTTTGTTCGAATCTCAAATTTGGAGATCTGGAGAATTCCAGGCCTGAAATTTTTTCATATTTGAAAATACCATGTTAACACACGATTTTTGCATGAATGATAATGTATATACTTTTTTACGTTAATGTGAATGTTTGCTTGATTTTTTATATCTAGATTTCCTGATCTAAATATTTGCGTACATTCAAGTACTATTTAAGGTGATTGAATTTTTTTAGAATGTCCAGATTTAATTTTGGAAAAGGATATTTATGTATGTGTTAAGACATGAATTGCGCGAATGTTAGTGTGTATACATTTCTAGGTTTGAACACGAACGTGAATGCTGAGTGAACGATTGTTTTGAAATTTTTTTGTGAATATTGAGTGACCATGAATTTGAGTTAATTGAAATAGTATTTTGAAATATTGAGTAAATATTCACATAAAATATTTGAATGAAAATTAAGTGAAGTGAAATACTGTTTTAAAATATTGAATAAATAATCACATAGAACATTCGAATAAAAATTGGAATATTTAGCGAATATTACGTCAGCATTAACATAGTGAAATTTGTATTACTTTAGTTAACTTTTAAGTACAATATGTATATGAAATTTAAATTTAATACTGTTCGAGAGTGAAATATGTTTTACTCTAACATTTATGCAAAATTAAAAGGTATTGTTGGTAATATTCAAATCAAAAAAGTAATATAAGGAAATACGTATTGCTTGAACATTTACGCACATAATAGAAATGAGATCAAACATAATATTTTTAAGAGATTAGAAAGTGTAATTCTAAAGACGTATTGCTTGAACATTTACGCACAGAATATAAACGTATCTTAATCAAATATTTAAGCGTTTGAAAAATGTTGCGTGAAAGTTTACGTATTATTAAAAGGTGAAATTCAAATCATAGTTGTAATAAATTCAAATCATAGTTGTAATATAGACAAAATGTATTACTTGAACATTTATATTAACGTTAACGTCCTTCATCTCAACTAATTAAGATTTATGTTAACGTTTACGTATTATTTAAAGTGGATAAAAAAAATCCAATTACATCATTGTGTAGATATTTTTTTGCAGGTTATTTTGATATTTTTTTTTCCTGAATTTTTCGTTTTGTTTTATGCTACTAAGAAAGGATTTTGCAATGGTAATATTTTTGTTACAAATATGAGAAGTTCAATTATTTTTATCTTGTAGTAAAAGACAAAATGACAAGATCCGTAAATATGAGTAAACAGTTAAGGATAATATCATGAATCTTTTTCCAACAAATTCTATGAGGACTAAAAACTTAAATAATTAGGTCAAAGGTTTGGTTTTCAATTTTACTATCTTTGGAGGATTATATAATTATTTACCTTATTATATTCTTCAAAAAGTAAGAGACTAAGGCCCCGTTTGGTAACCGTTTTCATTCCAGAAATTCTCATTCCATTCCTAGATTTTTGGGGATTCTGTTTGAGAATAACGTTTGGTAATTTTTGTTCTCGTTCTCATTTTATTCTCATTTGAGAATTGTGCCTATTTTTTTCTTAAAAAATGAGAAACAAAAAAAGTTGTTTCTCATAATTCTCATTCTATTCCCAAAACACTGTCACTGTTCATCCATCGGCCGAACACTGCCCGCCGCCATCACCCACTCGTGGTCAGCAGCCGTCGCCGTCGCCGCCACAAAAAAAAAAAAAAAAAAATCTAAAAAAATAAATAAAATGGTTTTAGGATAAAATCGTTACCAAACGCGATTCTGTTTCTAAAACAAAATATATATATATATCGTTACCAAACGCGATTTTACTCTCAAGAAAGAAATAAAATTTTTATCTCATTCCATCTCACTGTTGGAATAGAAACAGAAACGTTTACCAAAAGCCACATAATATTCTGTGACAAAAATATGAAATCATTTTATTGTCCTTCCTATTCCTTCCTATTGGAATAAGAAGAAAATAATACCCCTACTTTAATTATTCTATATTTTTTTTCATTTTATTTATCTTTTTATTCCTTTTACTCTCTCTCTCTCTCTCTCTTGCAACACATCTGACGACGACGACTTCTAATGGAATGGCGAGGGGGGGGGGGGGGGGGGGGTGTTGTGCGAGGGGGGTATTTGGGTAATAAGCAGAGGAGGCTCCCCCCCCGCCCCTCTCTTTCACTCTCCCTCTCTGCAATCCGTAAGACGACGGGGGAGAGGGTATTTGGGTGTTGAACTGAAGAGGCTCTCATCTCTCTCACTCTCCATCTCCCTCTCTGTAATCCATCAAACGACAATGGCGAAGGGACAACGACAGGGGTTGTTCGACGGTGAGCAAATCTTGGAATTTCTGAAATTTGTTCTTGAAATTCAGTTATGAGTCCGGCCGGTGAGTAGAAGCAGCGGCCGGGGAGGAGGGGTTGTTCGGCAAAGAGCAGAGGAGACCGTGGTGCTAGGTTGTTTAACGGTTAGTAGAGGCAATGTGGTGTTGGGTTGTTTGGCTGTGAGCAGTGGAGGACATGGTGGTGGGTTGTTCGGCGGTGGGTAAAGGTGGAATGGTGGTGGGTTGTTTGGCGGTGAGCAGCAACGACGTGGTGGTGTTCGTGGTGAAAAAGATGAAGTTGTTACATAACTATACTTTGATCTATAAGTTTTGAATGTGTTAAAGTGAAATTTGGTGGATGCAAAGTGTAATTAACACAAAAAAAGGTAAAAAATGAAAACAAACAGGGTAATTTTGTCTAATTGCACAAAAATTTTGATGAAAAATTTAAGGGGCATGTACCAATTACTCCCATTTTGCTTTGCAATGCACGATCAAGCTCGTCCATTTTTTTGCACCTGCAACTCCTTTTGTGTTTTTCTGACCAAAATACTCCTCATATGTAACTTTCAATGTTAATATCAAAACATACAGATTTTTTTCATAATTTCTGATGTTGTATTAATTTTTACATTGCATTAATTAGTAAAATGTTATATTTTTTACGATATGCTAATCATATTTTTTGGACGTATGAATCGTATTATACGTGAATGTTACATGTAACATCCAAAGACAATGTTGAATGTAACATCCAAAGGAACAACTAGTTGTATTTTTTTTTATCCAATATTGCAATACATGTAATTATTCTCTTTGTGCAGCCTCTTTCAATGTGTGTGTATTGAATGTAACATTGTCTTTTATTGCCAAAATTCAAAAAAATATTTTTAATGGATATTACATGTAACATCTATAATCAATAATTATTTTAAAACATATTTTTAATGATTATTTTCAGTTGATGTTATATACAAAACATATTTTTATGTGGATATTACATGTGACATTTATATTTCCGAGGATGTTACGTGTAACATTAATGCGATTTCAAATTTCTCTCACTAGCACTAACCCATATTAAAACAGACTCACATTTTTTTCACTATATTTCAGAAGGATGTCAGATGTAACATTAACATAGACCCATGTTTCTCTCATCACAAATTCTCTCTCCTCTCTGCATTTAAGTAAACAAATTGCAAATTGCATGATGTAATGTGTAAATAGTAAAAAAAGCACTACAAAACCTTGACTGGTAACAAGCTCAATATCTACTTCACCATTTTTCTCTCTTTCTAAACAAGAAATGGCTCCCCCCCCCCCCCCTCTCACTTCACTATTTCTTTTTCTCTAAACAAGAAATGGTTGTTCTAGCTCAATACTTATCCAACGTTATCCTATTTAGCAAGTTTGCTCTCTTTCTCTCTAAAGAATTTGATTGAGAAGTTTGTTGAGCATCCATTTTTTTTTCTTGTAGAAGTGAGCACCAGTGGCTGAAAATACGACGGTGGAGGAACTGGCGTTATGACTGGATCTGTTCGCCATCGTCTATCGAAAACTAGATCTGTTTGCCATCGTCGATCAATGTGTTCGATGATCTAAGTAGACGACAAAGATCGAAGACAATGACAGCGATGTTCACGCGAATCACGGGAGGGGCAATTCAATAATCTTGTTGCCGACCGTTTTTGAAAAAGGGACTAATTGGTGTAAGAAATCGCCGGACATGGAGTTTTCGGTTTAACTTAAAGTAGATGGGTTTAAACGGTGAACAATAACTTTTTTGGGCTTAAACAGTAATTTTTCCAAAATTTTATTCCGAAGAGTTCAAGGGGACAAAGTGATTGAGGAAGTAAAAGGCAATTTACCCAAATTAAAATCTTGGCCTATATCTGACTAAGTTGATTTAGGAGATTTGAATGTGAAATTACACTAGTTAGTGCTATTGCTGAAGCTGATCATAGCAAGACGATAACGCGATGCCTCCACGGAGAGAAGACGATGTGATGAATACATCAACGCCCATAGAGATTCATTGGCACCAATTCCAAATCGGCCACTATGACGTTCATATTTCACCTCCACCATGTTTGGGCCATAATTACTACATGGAAATCTTTTACTGCCACGTCTCTCAATGCAAACGTGAAAGTAGATGTACTTGGTCTGCATTTGCTAACAAATTGTGCTCTCTTTCTCTCCAATATTAGGTAGTCTCTAACAAATTAATTTTCAATTAAAGTCTCTACATTTTAATTTAAATATTAAAATAAAGAATACGTTGAAAATGCTTGCATAATTTTAGGATTTGGTAGAGACAAAGAATCTCATTTGAAAATGGTACAAAATCTCAATTTATTTTCTTTGTCGCATATGTTAAATGTTGGAGCTATCTACTTTTCACAAGTGACAGTGGGCAGATGATGGCTGCACGCGCCAAGGTCAATGCTCGGGAGAAAATTATTAAAAAATATTTCTACTTTTCATTTATGTTCGAAAATTTTAATTGTTATAAATAAAAACACTAAACCCACGTTACTAACCCATTTGTTGCACTTTAATTATATTAGTATTTGTTTATTATAATTGATATATTGATCAAAGGAAATGGATGGATTCCAAATCACATTATTAAACCAAGAGTAGACCTAATAGACTGGTTCCAATAGCATTGGATGCCGACGGAATCTTTTTAGGTTTAATGTTTTGTATTTTTAGCAGTGTTTATGAGCAATCTGTGTTAAACTCCTTTTTGAAATTTAAATAGCAAGTTGAGGCATCACCATCATTTAACAATGTTATTTGTTGATGTCATTAACCTAAATTATCATCCTTTTTTTTCTTTTTGTTAAGACTTTTTTATGCCACATAATCTTAGGAAAAATATTGAAGGGTTCCATTTCCAAAAACATTTCTCCAAAATTTTGAAAATAAATTTGTAAAACATTTTCTTAAAAATTATGATAATATTTTTGGTGTAGTTTTGAAGAAATTATAATTATTTATTATTAATGATATATTAAAAAAATAAATAAAAATTTCTTAGTATATAGTCCTCTGCTTTTGGGATTTGATTTATTATCATATTTATTATGCATTTTATACTTTATTATTTGTCGATTTATTATTAAGCTGTTTTTAATCCTTAATAAGACCTTAGCTAAAATTAACTATGATATCAAATGTAATTTTCACATATAGTTAACGTTAATTCGATATATGCAATTCACTTGATGTTAACTGAAGAACTGAAAATTTATTTGAAAGATAAAAAATGAGGATAAAAATTAAGGTAACTTTGTGAGAAGTCCCATGAGTAAAAAACATCACTTTGTAGGTCTCATCCCAAGAGTAAAAAGATCTTTTGAATGGAACTCCTATAAATGATGTTTTACACTTATGGGATTTTTAGAGGAATTTTCCTAAAAATTATAAGTGACTTGTTTTGAGGACAATAAATTAATTATATCAAACTATAAAGCAAAAGTGATATGATTGATTCAAGTTTCTTGACGTTAAAAAATAAATAATGATGTTGTTTGTTGGGAAAATGTGTCATATAAATTTTTTGTAGAAAAATAAAATATAGAAAAAATATATTTAAATTTATAAAATAATAAAAATAGTAATAAATAGGTAAAATTGATAGATTGATTAATGTCAAAATTTATTTTATAAAAATATGTTGAATTGCATTATTAAAAAAATAATAGTCGTACATTATATTTTAAAATTAGAAAATATTTTTTGCAAAATAAAATTAAACATGAGTTAGGGCACGTTTGATAACACAATTCAACAATTAAAACTGAATACATTAAGTACTTAGCAAATTAAGTATGTTTGATAGTAAATTCAATCCATTAAATTTTGATCTTCTTCCTAAGTGAGAATCAAATTTTTACACCCAGTTTAAGTAAATTCTCCTTATACTCAAACACACACTCACTCGAACTAATTACACTTGAGTTCAAGACACAAATCTCACATATACAAAAAACCACTCAAAGCTTTTTCCAATACTTACAAAAATCAATCACAATTTCAACTCGATTAAGTGTGATAGAATTGAACAAGACATATGGAAATTCAAATATTTAACTTTGTGTTAATTTATTTGGTTAATCAATGTGAGCGCACAGACAAATAATCTAGATAAAATTGATTCAAGTTCAAAGCACACAAGTTCAGATAACGATTTATAAATCTTCAATAATCTTGACAAAATTAATTTCTAGAGAATACTCAAATTAAAAAAATTATGATTAAATGTTGAGTATATATAAATCAGAGATCTTATCACATATAATTGAAAAGATCTAGAGAGAAATATTCAAATTTTTTAAACATCATCTTAATGAATTTAGTTAAGGAAAGATCGTAACGGGATAAGAAGTAATAGATCAATACAAGTGAATTCCAAACTGGACAATAATCAACACAAGAACTTTTGAATACCATCTTTTTTTTTTTTTTTCTCTCTCAAAGTAGAATCACAAGGAGATTATTTTTCAAAATTTTTGCTAACCATTTTTCTCTATCGTCTTGTTAATTTTGAATCAGTTTTCATGATAATTAATGCCTAATTTTTCAGAATCATCCAATGGTAAAAAAAAAAAAAAAAATCCCCTAAAACTTAGCCCATTGACCGATAACTTCGAACCCCTTAATTCAACACAAGAATTTGTCTTTTCTAAATGAACATGGGCAATAAATAAGTCTAGATGCACCCGAATACTCAATATTTAATCTTAACTATCAGTATAGTCAAAAAGTCATACGGGAAGATTTACGAAATCTGGAAAGGGGTACTAAAATAGAAAATCAATAAAGACTCTATTTTAAAAAATTTAATGCATAAAATGCTTTCAAAAATATTTCTCACAAAATATATATCATTCAAGAATATTTAAAAAATATTTTATAAATATTTTTTTTTAAAAAAAAAATAATGCAAAAAAGATTTTTGAATAACATTTACGAAAATTCGAATCCGAAGTAATTCGGTAGACTGGAGTGCATATTCTGTCGATTGCTTTTTTAAAAGCAGTTCATTTTGACATACTGCTTCCAACGGTTGACTTACCTATTAATTCAACAACTAACTAGTCAGGATTAAAAAATTTCAATCTTCTACTTGATTTGGTTGACCGACCTACAATTTCAATCGGTCGTTTTAGACAAACAAACTACCTACAATTCAAATGTGTATGTCTCTTTTGTCTGAACTTCGCTCTAACTGTATGACCACTGTTTGGAAAGCTTATGAAGTCTATTTTAATATGAAATTAGTTTCATTAAAAACATTACAACTTTATAATTAGTTATGACTGAAATAGTATAGACAATGGTATTCGATAGAATGCCTGTAAACTACGATATAGACAATGGTATTCGATAGAATGCCTGTAAACTACGAATTTTTTCTCTGATTTTTTATAAAACTGATTTTTCAAATTTAGTTAACATTAGTTGACTGTTTTGGTCATAACATGAACTAATAAATCATGCATATCAATGTAAAGCATCAAATTAATGTATCATGCAAATAGAATTGGTAACACGCATTAGATCATGCAACTTTATCATGTTAAAGAGTCTTGTGTAATCCTAATCGAGTTGAAAGATGATCAGATAAATATAAATGTTGTATTACCTATGAAGTACCAAAAATCATCTTTTAAAAAATGACTTGATTTTCCAATCCATTTGCTTAGCATTATTGATCTAGATTCATTGTCATTACATAGCGTATTTGGTTTATTGTTATCACATTTCTCAATAAGTAGATTAGTCTGAAAAACCATCAAGGTAGTGTTATAATCAAAATTAATGTTGAAAAGATTAAACTCTTTGGAAACATACTTCCAAGAAAATAATTAATTGAATTCAAGTATGTATCAATGGATTAATTATCATCAAAATCAATTATTTTACCACGTTTGGTCCAAAGCTATAAATGAAGGTTAGGATAACTTAATGCATTTGCAGTCCTATATATCAATATGATCCACAAATTATATTCAAGGGTTGACAAGAGAATATTATGCTTATAAATTTGATTTACTCAGTTCATAAATAATATTTCAAAATGTCAAGTTGATAGGATGAACACAAATAATAAAAGCAGATCAACACATATGAGTTACACGATGATGACAAACGTATTTGTTAAATTAGGGTTCAAATATATAAAAGCATCATTTAAGAATAAGAAAATGATGAACATTTTATAATTTTGAAAGACCTCAATATGTCAACTAAGATAGAGGCAAAGATGTCAATTAGATCAAGATATTAGATTAGATTCACTCTTTAGGTAATCAGGTTGATAGATTACATTTGTATGAAGATATATAGCATGAATATAATCACACACAAATAGTTTTTGGTAATATGAACATGCAATAAATATCAAATCATGATATTACCTTGTTTTGAATATAATCAATGTAGTTGGCAATGTATTAATAACAAATTAATTAGATCATTTTCCATCGAGGATAAATGAGAGTCACCACAGATAAGGTAAATACTAGCAACAACACAAATGACAATTCAGTAAGAAACAATTTGTATAACTTGTAAATGATTCACTTAAAATTCCTTAAAGAAGACAAGGGCTAACAATCATATTATCGATAATGCAAATATTACTGAATCTCCTATTGCATAATATGATAAAATCGTATATAACTTTGTTGAGGCAATTAAATATATGTGATTCTCATAATCACCATGTCATTGCTCAAATTTAATTCCCAATTTAAGCACCAACTATCGTAGTATAGTGACTTAAGTACAGGGTCGATACACATGAATTGAATTGTAACTATTAATTTTGTATCTTATTTTTCAATAGTGAAATAAATAATTTTGGGTTTGATGTTTTCAATTTTGCTAACTAAATAGCAAAAATTTATTTAATTACGATAAAATCTATATAAAAGGGCTTAGGTTAGGGACATGCATAAATTCATCCATATATCCCATCAATTTAATTCTTATTCCTTTTTATTCGGTGTGTAATTAGGTAATATTAACTACAAGTCAATATTATTGCGAAAGATAAATTGATCACTTAATTGAGATAAATTATATTCACAATTCAAATCCTACATTAACTAATTTAAATGAATTAATCGTTTAACATAATTTATCCAATTACATCGTATTGACACTACTAAAATTGATTGCAAAATTGTTAGATCTAAACCATAGGCATTAGATCTAACATTACAGATACAAATAAATCCAGATCTTAATTTCTATAAGATTAGTTAAATATAAATTTATTCAGACAAATGTTTAAAGCCATAATCATCGTTTTATAGTCTTACACACATAAGAACAGAGTGAAATTGAACAATAATAAAATTTACATAGATAAATTAGAGAAAATAGACAGCCCTAACCAAATACCCGATTTGATGAATTTAGCCGATCATCAAGTGATGTTCTTCCAACAAACATTCATTTCCTCCATTAAAGCACTCCTAAGTGGTCCAGCCGACAAAAATTGAGGAGAGAAAATAAAAAATGAATGAATCTAACCTCTGAACCTGCTGTCGAAAACCTAATGTTACAACCTACTTTGGGTTGGGAACCCCCCCCCCCCCCCCCCACCCCAAAGGGCTACTATTTTCGGACCCCCAAAAATGAATAGAAATAGTGAATCTCCAAAACATAAAATTTCGATATGTAATGAAATTCTTACATGCGTTGTAATTATTTATTAAAAATTATGCCAAAATCAAGAAAATGATTGTTTCAAGATGTAAAAAGTTAAGGAAATTATTGGGATAATATTTTATAAATGCAATTACCATTTTATAATTTTTTATTCATTACTGATCTAAGTTTTCGGAGGCCGTAAATAAAATTGTGTTAGACATTTTGTATGTATTTTTTTAATAACTCGTTTGGTTGAACGGAATGAAATGAAGGTGAAATGGAATGAAAGAAATAATGAAATGAGAAAAAGAATGAAATGAAATTGTCAATGAAATTACTATTCCATTCACTTGTTTGATTGGTATAAAATGAGAGAATGAATGGAATAATAAAATATAGTAAAATTCTATTATATTCTCTAATTTTTGTTTCTATTATCAATTTTCAGTTTCTGTTCTCTAATTTTTGTTTTTGTTCTCAATTTTCAGTTTCTGTTCTCAATTTTTTGTTTCTATTATC
Source organism: Eucommia ulmoides (assembly GCA_016647705.1). Taxonomy (NCBI): domain Eukaryota; kingdom Viridiplantae; phylum Streptophyta; class Magnoliopsida; order Garryales; family Eucommiaceae; genus Eucommia; species Eucommia ulmoides. Next base: position 24,166,006 of record CM028329.1, read on the forward strand.
AATTTTCAGTTTCTGTTCTTAAATTTCTGTTATCTAATTTTCTGTTTCTATTCTCAATTTTTTTTTTTCAATTTTCTGTTCTCTAATTTCTATTTTTGTTCTCAATTTTCTGTTCTTCAACTTCTGTTTCTATTCTCAATTTTTTATTTTTGTACTCTAATTTTTTAATTGGGCTGTATCAGCGATGAACTTTTTTGTAATCTTAATTTTGATTCTATTGAGTTGGATTTGATTTCAGTTCATTCCAAATGGAATTTTGTTCCCTTGATTTTCATTCCAATGAAATTATAAAGTAATTCCATTGGAGAATCAAATAACAGAATGAGAATCGAGGGTGGAATGATGATTCCATTCCGTCCAACCAAACATGCTGTATGAGTAATTTGTCCAATATTCTTATATTTACATTACATCATGTTTATATTTTGTATTTTTTTTTAATTAATTTACAAATTATTTTTTGTGTTATGATATAACTATTTGGTTGTAACTAAAATTCTGTTGGGTGGTCTAGTCCACGCGAAAAGACTAAAAACCTATGTCCATATTTGTCTTAATTAATTAAAAAAAGTACAAAGAGAAATCCCTTTTAGTCTTCTCTCTTGAAATAATAAAGAAGGAAAAGATATAGGGGTTGTCATTTTTCGTAGCTTAAGCGACAAAAATTAGTTAAAAAGATAAGAAGAGAAAAAGTGTGAAAAATTGGCTTTTCACTTGGCGACCGAATATGATTTCAATTTTGATTGGGCTAAAATTTCAAAGAGTTGTTCTCGGCTACGTTTTTATTATTCTTGATCATTGATAACCTTTTTTTTATTGGTCCTTTGATAATTCTCTCTAAACCCGTTTTAACATTTATTGTTGGATCCACCACATTTTGTTAAAGTTGCTGTAAACACCGCATCTTGTTCCGCCCAATTAATGTCGAATCGAAAGTACATGTTCAGATAAATTTTAAACTGAGATTTAAAAAGAATAAATTTCTACCTCAGATTACATTCGATAATACAAAAAAATAAAAAAAATAAAAAAAATACAAGAAAATATAAAATTGTCAATTTAATTGAATTTGGTTAAGTAAAAATTTCGGGTCAATCTCAAAATCTCTAATGTTAAGGAAGACTAAAATGACATTATTAAAGGTTGATTTTCATGAAATCACCTTTAATATGAATAAAAATCAGTTACTACATTTTAATTTAATGATATTTCACCAATTACCTTTATTATCCGTTTTGACTCTTAAAACTTTTACTATCACCGGTTTCATCGTCTTAACACGATAAATACTTTTCTATTTTTTTATTTAAAGAATCAATCCTCCATAAATCAAGCCAAAAACCTTAATCAAATCAAATAAACTTTCATGACAAGTCTAGTTACCCAAACTAACTAGTGCTTACGACTCAGTTCGAAACCAATCAAACCGAAGTTACCATGAGTAGCATTCAAAGTCCATCACATCAGGGGCCCCATCATGAATTTAATGACTCATTAAATGAGCATTAAATTCCAAGATATTTCCAAGATATTTCTACCAAAATATTTAGGAAGGAAACCAAGTTACTTGAAAAGTAACTAACGGTTACAAATCAAACTGATTCGGTTTGCCATCTAGTCAAGCATTAAATGAGCCATCAAATCAATCTCCCATTAAGTATTAAATGTTTGAAATAACCTAGGGAGACTACATTCAAAGAACCTAGATATTTTGAGCAAAATATCTTAAGGAAACCAAGTTACTTGAAATGTAACTAAATGGTTACAAGACTAATCAGATCGATTCTATTCCATCAAAGGGCATTCAATTCCCATAAAATTAAGTGTCATGATCAAGTATTAAATGTAAAATGACAAGTGGAGACTACATACATTGAACCTCCAAAGTGTTAAATGCAAGCTAACCGAACTAGTTCAAGTAACTAGTACTTAGCAAACAAACCAAACCGAAAAGTGTCACATAAAGCATTAAATATCCCATGTGCAAGTCAATCATAGCCAATGATTGCTAATGATGTCCAACCATTACCAATCATGAGTAATGATTGCCAATCATTACCTAAGATAAAATCTAAGAAAATCTTAGTGAATTTTTAAGATTTGTCAAAAACCATCAAACTAGAAGACATCAAAAGGTCACTCCTAGACCAAACAACCCTTAAGGAGTAGGCTGGGATACCCTATGCATTGGCCAATGCATAGGCTTCCCAAGCTTATAAATAGGCAGTTTGTTTTCACAATTTCAAGGGCTTGATCCAAGACTCTCTATCTAGTCTCGAATTTCTCTCTTGGGTCTAGGGAATTCTCAAGCCTTCTATTCCAAAAAAACACATCAAAATTCTATCAAAACATTTGCCTAAAGTTGTTCTTGAGGATCTTGGAGGAAGATCTCAAAAAGTAGTTGAAGAACGATCGAGAACAATCGAGAAGATCAGAGAAGGAGAAGAAAGAAATTACTTAGCGAAAGACTACTCCCCTAAGTTAGGCAAGTCTTCTTAAACGCCCTTTGATCTTGTCTTAAATACTATTATATTGCTTGTATATAGCATGCTTGTTTAGTTCTTAGATTCATATTCCATGTACATAGTGTATATATCAAGAAACAAGTGAAAACGTCAAAAAACATGTAAAAAACATCAAAATATGTCAAACACATAAAAAAATATGTCAAGAAAATCATGAACATGCCAAGAACATGAAGAACATGACAAGAACATCAATCACACCATGAATTGTGCATAGCATATTTGATTCTCTCAAGAACACATGAAACCGAACTCCAAATAACTCAAAACAAACCTCTAATTACTGAGTGCTAACCACTAGCTACTAACAACTGACTTTATGTTTCTGCAATAGTCTATATCACAGCCTGACACTAAGTCATCAGGCTTGTAGATTGGCACCATATATTTATATTTATGTATATACTACTTCGTTGAGACCCTTGTAGCTAAAAATTGGAATAAAAGAAGGACTTCTATTCCTTCGGGGATATGTGTGCACATTTTTCAGAAACATTTTCATTTTTCTTAGTTACGAGTAGCATTGACTTTTTGAACTAATAACCTAAATATAAACACTAAACTTGCCTAAGCAAGTGAGTTCGGTTAGAGTGTTCTTGACAAAATCAAAAGTGAATATCAACTTATCATTAGTGTGATTCATGTACTTATCCCATAAAAATAATGAAAAAAAAAAAAAAAAGTCAACTTGATATGAACAATGTGCTAACCTGATTCTCAGCTACTTGAGATACGTAGGCAACCCACGTACTGGTTCAATCACTTATCTAAATAAAAATCAGTTCATCTTGAACAGGTGAACCTAATTCCTCATGGAAACCAGGATACGTAGGCAACCTTTACACTGTTCGGTCGTAAAAAATACAAAAAAAATATTTTCATTTCATATATTTTATCTATTGCTGCTGATAAATAGTTAACTTTTAACTTGCTTTCCTTACATAAAAAATGCATAAAAAAGATAAAATTATAAAAAATGAATTATTGTGTTAAACAAAATCAAAGAAAATTACTTGATCTTTGTTTAAATATGAACATCTATTTAGACTGAGGTGTCGTCTTCAGACGGGTGTCTTGAGGTTCTTAATACCTTCCTCGAGCATAATCGACTCTCGTACTTAAAGAACTCTTCGGTAAAAGACTAATAGTATTCAAGTCAGAACTTGGGCCATTTCAAAATAAAAATGAATTTTTTAAAATTCTGGTGACATAGCACACCATTTAACCCTATGTTATGTGGCGAATCCTTTTTAAAAAAAAATCTCACCCCAAAGAATGTTTTCAAAACGGGCGCCTATAAAAGCCCTGAAAACTCATTTTAAAAAATGAACGGATTTTGAGAATTTTGAGCAGGAGGAATAAAACTTTGTTTTCCTTTTCTTCCAGTTCTCTATTTCCTCTGCTTTCAAGAAATTCAGGGGGTGTGTCAGCTGGCGACTCCGGTGGGGACTTTTGAGGGTAAAGTCTAGTTGGAGTCTAAATCTATGTTCATGATTAAATAAAACCCAAGAAATATGTCTTTGGTTTTAAACATAAGTAATTCCCATATATATATATATATATATATATATATATATATATATATATATATATATATATATATATATATATATATATATATATATATATATATGTTTATGTACTTGCATGCATCTATTTACTGTCTTTACATTACTACATTTACTTTACTGTTTTTAAATATCTGCATTTAATTTATTGTCCCTAAATTTTTGTATTTACTTTCTATATACTCTCTCCAACATATGAGCACCACTTTGCATTGCATATCATGAGATAAACCCAAAGCCACAAACCTTTTAGGGATAGAGAGGACGACAGTAAGGGCTGAAGTCGTGTGATTTGATCCCGCTGACCTAAGCTCTGAAACCATGTAGAACTAGAAAGAATAGTCAGTAGAAGCAAGGCCAGACAGTTTATCCCCTGGGATCCGGGTTCGAAACTCACATTGCTTAGAACACCAACCAACAATGGATGTTCTCTCGGGGAGGATGCAAGAGGTTTGAAGATCTGGGAACTGAAGCTTTCTCGGATGCGTTAGTAAAAAAGACATGAACCACATATAGTAAGCTTATGATAGAGGATATCCAAAACCTTGTTGTACTTAGGACACTATCTTGGAGAGAGACATTTATCTTACTTTCAGTATACATATCACCCTGAAACCATACAAAAGAGGATTAGTAAAGAACCGAATAGTTAGTTACGAATTGTCATTCTTTTTTACCTATGAGCTTGGTCACAGTCTAAAAATTGTTCAAAAAAATTTGACTATTGAACAATCCATAGGAAGGAATAATGAGAATCCTTATTATGACTATAAGATACTTTATTAGACTTAGAAACCTCATTTTGTCCGGATTCAGGCTCCTTGCATTAGTTTGAGGGCGATTGTGAGAAAGAATTGATACGAGATTTCTATTCGTCCAAATAAAAAGTGTCATTGAGTTTTTAAAAGAAAAAGGCACTCTGTCTGTGGGGTAGTCATGTCAAAATTCTATGTGGTTGTAAACTATAAAATTTGGAAGTAATGGAAATCTCATCTCAAATTGAGTCATGGTTAAACCCAAACACCTTTGTAAGTAAATAATACTGACATAACTTTTGTAAGTTAGGAAGATTGCTCCGCGTAGGAAAATTCCCTTCTCTCGTTCACCAGTTCGCACTCGTGTGAAAGCATGATAAACTTTCCAAATGGAAGATATAGAGGAACGGTCAAATGAACCTGTACTTAGTCTCACTAAAATAATCTGTTAGCCAGATTTTCGTGATTCTGCAACAACTCCATCAGTCTCAAGAAAACCCTATAGTCTCAGTATGAACCCCGGATCCGATAGAACCAATAACTAACCATCACCCTTCTAGTTTCCAAGGCCCTAGCTCTATTACTGGAGAATCAATCCTTAGTCACAACCAAAAGTCACTTCGACTATAATTGACCCAAATCCAAGTACTACCTTAACTAAACCAAATGCTAGCTCAGTTATACTAGAACAATGCCCGATATCTCGACCTATCTTCTATACCTCAAGTGAAGTTCTCTGATAACTTTACCATGCTTATATTCACAAAGTATAATAGATTAGGATGCCCAAATTGGCATATCCAACGGTATAAGAATGAAATGGGGGCGTATATCTATAACGAAGCGTTATCCGTTCAGTTTTTCCAACAATCATTAGATAAACCTGCCACTCGTTGGTATTCAACAATAGAACATTCGAAGGTGAAGACTTTCCTTGACATAGTCAAGGTTTTCTATGAACAACATGGCTACAATCAGGAGGTTTCGCGAGACAAAGTCTCTCTCTGAACTTTGACTAGGAAGAGTGGGGAAAGTTACCGGGAATATGTTGTCCGATGGAGAGATAGAGCCGAACAAGTAGTACCACTAATGAAGGAGGCTGAGATGGTCCAAATGTTTGTCCAGGCTCAGGCTCACCCTTACTATGAGCCTTTATTGAACACATTAAATAGACCATTATCCAATGTAATCCTTCAAGGGGAATATACAAAAGAAGGTGTTTGGACTGGAAGAATTCAAAAGCCGACCAAACACGAGAATAAGAGAGTAGCACCACCTAAAAGAAAAGATCTCGAAGTAGCAATGGAAGGCCAAGGTCAAAGAAATCAGCATAACGTTTAACCTCAATACAAACCTCAGCAACTAAATCGTCCCAAGTATAAAAACCAAGCCTTTAAAAAATCAAGACCACCTTAATTTACACCTTTTCCAACTCCAACATACAACACATATCAATATAAAGCTTTTCCACGACCTCCAAACCCGTTTAACTTTTAAAAATAAATAAATTCAAACCTAATCCATTATTTAGAGAATGAAGGCATTTTACCCCTCTCCCTGTAACCCTTTCTCGAATTTTTCAAGAATGTGTTAAGATCAACATACTTGTACCTATACCCCAAAATCATTGAAACCTTTAAAGCCCATCATTTAATTCAAACTAATTCTGCACTTATCACTCTGGAGTACTGGGTCACCATACTGACAATTTCTACTCTCTAAAACATAAAATAGAAGACCTTATACAAGCCAAAGTGATATGTTTCCCATAAGAGGGAGTCAACTCAATTGTCAACAAAACCTGTTGCCTAAGCATGATATCTCAGCTCCAACTGTCAACATGGTTGGACAAGATTAGGAGACTAATTCTAACAACTATACCAGAGTATGGAAGACTGATCCCAAACCACCAGAAGTAGTATGGGTAGAAGCCAAAACCTGCCCTAAGGCCTATTAGGTAGATATGTCTGTTCTCTCTTGGGGAAGAAATGATAGACCAATTGTCGCGACATTTTAATACCCTTTGAATTACTCGCAAGTGTAAGAGGTCAAGTTTTAATAATATAGGAAGAGTAGGGTTGTCTTATCCAAAGGGATTAGTTTAAATTATCGCTAAGTACCGTGATTATCATAACCGAACTTTATCTAGATGATCCAATTTTAGGTTTTTGTTATAAAAATAAACTAAACTAAAGTAATAACTAATTAAACTACAATGCTTGAAATAAAATCTATGGGAATAGATTATCTAGGGATTAACTTCATTTACTTAAACGTGCTTGATTTAGTCTAGTTTACATTAACGGTCATCAATCTATTCGATAATCTAGGTGTCTAAAACTCACTCACTATCTCTCCCGAGTGTAAAGTGAATGAATATGCAACCGTTTCAACCTTGATATTCCTATCTAGCGTCTAAACGATTACATGAGTCTTGCCCCAACCTCACGGATTGCACACATTCTAATAATCTCCTGAAACATTAGAACATTGCAATGGGTTTAAACCCTAGTCCAAATCCAAGGTTACCTCTCTCGAGTATCAAACCCTGTATTCTTAAATCAACCACAATATCTGATAGGTGTAATTTACCTATCTATTTCCAAACTGAATCTGTTAGTTTTCGAGTATGTTTATTACGTTTTAATACGTTTTTATGTGTTTTTATCTAAATCAGGTATGTGGGGGTAAAAATGATGAAAATGGATCATAAACAATCAAATCGGATCAAGAGTGGGGGAAGAACGGTGGGAAAACAAGCAAACGAGCAAAATTCAGAACCTGCAGCCCACTGCCGTGGCAGTCAAGATACAGAGAAGGGCCTAATCTTCCTGAAAATCCACCACCGCGGCAGTGAGATCCACCGCCCCGGTGATAAAACAACAGAATCACTCTGCACCCACCACCGCATCCATCACCGAGGCCATGACCACAGTCGACATACCCACTATCGCGGCAGTCACTTTGCATAGAATTTAGATATTTTGAGCCCTATATCTTCTCATCTCTTTTCCATTCGGTAAAGAGAGACCCCTTAGGATTTATAATATTTTGAGAGTTTTTTGGGGAGTGCTCAACCAATTTCAAAGGAGAAAAATATGTTGCGAAGAAGGAGAAATGATCGTTAAATGGTTTTAGTGCCAAATCTTCGGACTATAACTAAGTTTATTTCGTTTCTCTCTTTATTTTCTTAACTTTGGTAGTTTGTTGAGCATGTTTAGCTCATTTTTCATTGTATAAATGGTTATGGCCATGAGCTAAATGGATTTTGTCTAGGGATTAATGATATTTATAAAAATGTTGTTTGTTTGAGTTGTGTTTCTTTAACGGTTATTCTTCACTAATTCGATTGTGTTTATCAGTTTGTCATGTTTATATACTTGTTTTGATATAGTGAGAAATTGGAGTTTGACACTTGGGAGAGCTAACCCAGAAATTTTGACTAGGGTAAACACAACGCGATGATCTAATAACTCGGGAGAGAGTTAGAAAGTGTGCAATCCATGACGTTGGGGCAAGACTCATGTGACCTAGTGTCATTAAGATGTTGAGGGGGACTTCTTCGTTGATGCGAAGTCACATATTCACTCATCTTACACTCAGGAGAGATGGTAAGTGAGTTTACGATACAGAGATTGTCGGATAGGTTGAATACCGTTATTGATAACTAAACGAGATCAAACACACATTTAAGTAAATGAAGTTAATCCCTAGATAATATTTTCCCCTAAACATCTCAATATAATAATATTATTATAATTAGATTAATTAACTTAGTATTAGTATTAATTAATTATAAACTCATTTTTTATTGCCTAGATAAAGTTAGGTTATGATAATTACGGTACTCGATAATAATCTCAACCAATCCCTATGGATATGACAACCCCTACTCCTTCCCATCTATAATTAAAACTTGACCTGTACACTTGCAGTGAAAGTGGCGACGTATTCCACCACCAATATTATAACAAACATAATATGGAAGTAAACAAATGGTAAACACAATCGAATAGGGATGAACAACCGATAACGAAACAACGATTTACTCAAACATGTATATAAGTGAACTACATCAATCCCTAAAAAATAAATATTTAGCTCATGGTCATAACCAAATATTTAACTAAAAACGATATATACATGATCAAACAACCAACAAGAGTTTAGAAATAAAGAGAGAAATAAGAGAGAATAACCGATATCTAAAGAATGGATGGTTCCACGTCCGTAAAATCTGCTCCGATCTTGTTTTCTCTTCTCCAATTGATGAACTCTCTTGCTTGGAATGATCTTGAGCTCTTAAAGGACTCCCAAAAACATTATAGGCCAAGTAGAAAATGGGTGGATACAAATAGAGATACAAAAATATCTTAAAAAATATCTAAAAAATATGTAAGCTGGTGTTTGGTCACTGCAGCAATCAAAAGCTCGCTACAGCAAGTTGTAAGTAGAACAGCCACTGGTTGTTTCTTACTACAGCGAGCTCATTGACATCAGTTTCGTAATTTGGCCGTAACTTTCTCGTTTGAACTCTGATTGAAGTGATTAAAAAACCTATGGAAATCTAAGATGTAGATATACAACTTTCATGTTTGGAGATTTTCAAAAATCGAATTTCGTAGTATTCAAAATCGGCCTCAAAATTGCTGCACCAGTACAAATTTTGAACCGTTTCTCCCATTTATTTATAAACCTACAAAACAACACAAAATCATAATAAACTAACAAAAATGATTGAAAACACACAAATATTTGAACCTAAAAATACTTGATTTGTTGGTAAATAAACCACTCATCAAATACCCCCAAACTCAAATGTTTACTTGTCCTTAAGCAAAAACACCCACATAAGAAAATGAACTACCTCAACGAATTAAATAACACAAATACTAAAGGCGAAAGACACAAACAAACTAAAAACAATGACGTGGGAGTTTTGAATTTCAACTAATCGACCAAATTTTTTTCCCTCAACGACCCTCGATCATATCAAGTTCAAGAATAAAACCACACCATGTGGTGTTCTAGAATTTCAACATTAAATAATGGTAATAGCGATTCTAGATTCTTTCAAAGTGTATGTGAGAAACTCTCATTACACAACCATCGAAAGACCAGATTGGATTATCCACAAACAAAGTTCATGACTTAAACCAAAGAGGTATAGGATTTCCATAAGCCAGACTGGGTTCCACTCTCCACTAATGTAGGCTAAGCAATTCTAAAAGATCAAAATGACTTGGTTTGGTTTTTATCAACTAGGCAAGGGTAAAACGGGAATATACAATTGGATAATGTCTTTAGATCAACGATACCCAAGGCACTACGCTTGGTACTTAAACACACTCCTACCCACAAAGACAAATCCAAAACAACTACAAGCTTACATTTTAAAACGTAGTACTCACTTGTCTAAACAAACTTAAACAAAACCATATTTGCACATGTTTTTATTTTTTTACTGCACCCCAAACTTATTTTATTTGTACAATTTCATGGGTGTGGAAATACGATAGAAAAATGACAAGTGAGTACTTCAATATCGTACCAATCAAAAGTTCACCCAAAACCCAACTGCTTACTTCAAGTAGCATAAACAAATGCTAACTTGATTTCAACTCAAATCGTGCCTTAGGTTTAGCAATGGTGTCTTGGAAAAAATTTAATTGGCCAGGGTATTTATTACGTGTTCAGAATTGAAACGACTAACAGGCTTCGACAGATTAACGAGAGGTAAAGCATATTGTATGGAAGGCTTCAACGACTCAAGCGATCAAAATGAATGTCTAAATCATATCTCATAAACTACCTCACCTAGGATTTTGTCTCGAATTTCCCCCAATTAGGTTCTAAAATCCCTTGAATTATCATGAACTTGGGTACTGGATAATTGGCATCTTTTTAATTGGATACATTGAGTCTACGTGCTCGTGCAAATTAGGATCCAGAATGACTTTTATCAAAACGAGATATCAAGCACACATAACACATATGAATGAGCATTACCCTTGACCTTGAAAAACAACTAGGGGAAAATATCATTATCGGGTAATGGTCAAGAAGAACCACAAAATGCAATACACAAAAATAACTAGCTACAAACATAAACACACTTACGCTAATACTAAACAAACATGCATGAAGTTTACTAAACAACATTTAACAGCTATTTAAACTTAACTACATAACCAACAAAAATACATTAAACAAGAAAACATACAAAACATAAATCATACTAAACAAAAATATCCCCCCAAACTTAGAACGGGCAGTGTCCACAGTGATCTAACATCGATCTCAACAATTGACATATAGCATGGTGACGAAGGGGTTTTTGAACACATACCTGAGAGGCGAGACAATCTTGCCTTCGAGTGTAATCAGAGGTGATGGATTGATTTATTTGAAAAATTGGGTTGTCTCCCAAGAAGCGTTTGGTTTAATGTCCTCGGCTTAACACAGAGAAGGGCTCGTCAAAGAGAAGTTTCCACCCATAGTAGGTGTCATACAATACAACATACGGGTCTTGATTCTCAACGCCCTTAAGCTTGGAGAAATGTAGCATTGTTCGACATATACTCTCAACGTGACTTGACTCCGTCTCATGTGCTTGGTGAGCCTGAATAAATGTTGCTAGAAGAAGTAGAGAACAAGTGAGCCACATCGGATCCTCATAGATGTGATCGTCTTAGATCGGTGGTGGCATCACAACATGGATCTCAATTGGTGAAGAATCACAATTGTCATCTTGTGATTCTTCATTGTTAATCCACTCTTGGGTTTTCTCCTCATTTGAATCATCGTCATTGAATGCACCCAAGTTTCTCCCGCTCGTATTCGGTTTCTCTTGGTGGCTTTCACATATAGATGTGACTTGTGTGTCTCTCAGTGCCACCACTTCTGACTCGGCCTCAATAAAGCAAATAAGCTAACCAATTTGGGTCTTAAGAGACTTTATGGTCGTATCAATTTCAATGCAGGTCATCTTTATATTGTCAAGACGATCCTCATGCTCATTGAGACGGTTATGCATTTCCCTCCAGAAACTTGAGCCTCGCCCATGATTGTAGCGAACATCTCTTCCAAGGTGAGGGAAGACTTCACAGGTTGGTTTGGGGTGTCAATCCATGGGGTCGAAATGGTGGAACTATCACCCAAGCTTTTGTAGCGTGTTGAATAATTCCAACTCTGAAAATCAAACTCCACCATGTCTTCCAACAACCAATAGGCTTCGTCCATGGTTAGTTGGTAGAAAGAGGTGGTACCGTTTCCTCATTCCATCTAAGTTCTTGTTGCAGCTTGTAACTCATCGAGGAAGTTTAGTAGTTGACACTCCCTCAGAAAACGAAGATTTGGGAACCAAATGAGCAACTCTTTATATCTTTCCCAAGCACAATAGAACTGTTCAGACTCCCGGTGAGAAAATCGCAATAACACTTATTGATGTGACATCTTCAAGTACCTCGCAAGTTAAACAAAACTAAAAACATAAATTAAAAATAAAATAAAGTCTTAAATTAAAATCAAGTTACTTATTCACAATATCAACAATAATCTAAAAGCCAATCCCCGGCAACGATACCAAAAACTTATCGCGACATTTTAATGTGCTTTGAATTACTCGCAAGTGCACAAGGTCAAGTTTTAATAATATAGAAAGAGTAGGGTTGTCGTATCCACATGGATTGGTTTAAATTGTCACTAAGTACCGTGATTATCATAACCGAACTTTGTCTAAACTATCCAATTTTAGGTTTTTGTTATAAAATAAACTAAACTAAAATAATAACTAATTAAACTATAAGGCTTGCAGTAAAATCTATGAGAATAGATTATTTAGGGATTAACTTTGTTCACTTAAACGTGCTTGATTTAGTCTATGTCACAACCCGTCCCGGACACCCGTCATCCCAAGGCTGGCGTGACTACAACATGACATCACCAAAATCCCAAATAAACTAATGAAATAAAATATACACACTTATAGGTTCGCCTTTGACAGCTTCTATCAATCGCCTATATGACTCCATCACATAGCTCTACCTAGTGCCAGTAGGGGACTGACTCCTAGCTGTTGTACCTGCAAGTATACTGCCTTCTTAGTAAAACATTTTTAAAATAATAACACATTCTAAATATTACCATAATTAAATATGAATCAAGCATAAGTATATAAGCAGTGAAAATTAAGCGATATAGATAAGTTCTATCTAGTATAAAATCATACCAATCACCATAATAAATAATAAATCACCCAATATAAGTAAAATACCACATCTCAAACATACACCTCAAACACACATCTCAAACACACCACTCCACCACAACACACACTGGCTAGCCATAGTGATCGTTTTAACCTCACGATCGGGAGTTACAATGGTACCATAACATCCGTAGGAATGCCTTCCTACGAAATATCCACACCCCTTCTGGGGAGAAATATAATCCACACCCCTTACGGGGAGAAACATCCACATCCCATGGGAAGAATCCACATCCCTTACGGGGAGAAACCACCCCCCTTTCGGGGAGAACAACCATGGCATCGTCAAAATCAAATACAGCATCATCAAATCACAACTCAATAAATATCATCTACTCGACATCGTCAAATCACCACGTCTATCTCTTTTACTCAAAACCAACTTTTAAATCCAAAAATCATATTTCACACTTTCTTTTAAAGAAAACGTTTGATTCTATAAAAATCACTTTTCCACCCCTTATTTTTAGAAAACCAGACATTTTTAGAAAAATAGATGTTTTCTATTCTATTTTAAAAACACCGTCTAATTTCACCAAATCCAACAAAAATTCATTTTCAACTTCTTTTCGAAAACTATCGAAATCTTCTGAAAATCCAGTTTACCAACTCACTCAAATCCTGCTTGATCCATATCATTTATAAATTCATACAGTTTAAGTAATCACAAATGTCATCTTATATATATAGAAAATAGTTTGGTAAGAAGACAATACACTCACCTAATAATCCGCTCTCAAAAGTTCCACTGTCTCTCTGCTACTGATCTTCTGGAAATCGGAAACCTATTCGTGACATAGCCTAAATTAATATATATTTTTTTTGTGAAACAAATAACCTAAACATGAAATGCAGGCCCTAATTTCCAAAATTTCCTATTCCCCACATTCTATATTACTATTCAACGAGTATTGTTCTATTACAGTTTACGATATCGACTTTATTCATATGAACGGTCTCAATATTTATTATCGCCATTTCGATATTTTTTTATGCCAGTAATTAGTTTCATAATCACCCATGAGACAATTTAAACACAATTAAATTCATATATTAAGAGTGATAGGAATTTTACCTTTCCTGGATTTTTCACAGGTCCGCGAGATGCGTTTTGGATTATTTTGGGGTGGTTTGTGTATTTTTCCTTATTTTATTTTTTTCCTTCTTCTTCCTTCTTCCTTTCTCCCACTTCTTTTCCCTGCTTCTGTTTTGTGTTTCTATTTTCCTTCCAGACGACACACACCCGCACCACACCACCGGAGGAGCCACACACACACCCCACCAACAAAGACCCACCCCTCCAGCGACCAAAAACACACACACAACCTATGCCCATAACACATACACACAAACGGCAATACCATCGCCGACGAATTCTTTCTCTCTCTAACTTTCCACTGCCGACGACGCTTAAATCACACACACTCTCAACAAAACCCACACCGTCGGCGATCAAATACACATACCAAACATGCACACACAGTCGACAGAAAAAATAGAGCACACACATCCGTACCTAACTCGCCGAAAAATCGAACAACACGCATACACGTCAATATACTGAACACACACCATCGCCAACGCCATCAGACCAAAACATTGATCGACTCACCACACACAAACCACACTCACACCCACACAAACCAACCACCGTCGGACCAACCGAACGACGGCACAACACACATAAAGCACATACCCATCCACATGCCAAACGACGGGGACACACACGTACATACACCGAATCATGCACATACACACACGCGAAAACATCACCGGCGACAGAACAGGGACATTCACACGCCACCGACGAGTTTTCTCTCTCTAACCCACTGTTGGCGATGCCTCGCTGGAGTGAACGACTGCACCGTCGCATGGACGGACAATACACATACCTCATACACACAATGAAACACACACATATATACATACAATAGCACACACACCCCCACTTACTATCCGGATGGTGACGATCGGCCGACCATCGAACAACGGACAATCGGAACCCACACCGGCAGACCCCTCTCTCTCTTTCCTTCTCGATTCTTCTTCTGTTTTCTATATTTCTGCATATATATGTATATATATGTGTGTGTATGCATGTCCTAGAAGCCGGCCACATGGCCTTTTCTTCATCACCATTGCCCACCGATTCTCTCTCTAAACATATAAAAATGTATAATTGCACTTAAACCCTCTTTATTTTAGTTAAACATCAAGTTTTATTTTAATGTTCTAAACATTTACAATTTGGTCCCCTAAACTTTTAAATCACATCTTAAATTTTGAAACCCATCCCGCTATTTTTGAAATATTATAAAAATGCAACTAAAATTATTTGTATTTAAAAAATTGGGGTCTTACAGTCTAGTTTACATAAACGGTCATCAATCTATCCGACAATCTAGGTGTCTAAAACTCACTCACTATTTCTCCTGAGTGTAAAGTGAATGAATATGCAACCGTGTCCACCCCGATATCCCTATCTAGCGTCTAAACGATTATATGAGTCTTGCCCCAACCTCACGGATTACACACGTTCTAATCATCTCCCGAAACATTAGAATGTCGCGATGTGTCTAAACCCTAGTCCGAATCTAGGGTTACCTCTCCCGAGTGTCAAACGCCATATTCTTAAATCAACCATAATATCATAACAAACATAATATGGAAGTAAAAGAATGGTAAACACAATTGAATAGGGATGAATAACTGATAACGAAACAACAATTGACTCAAACATGTATATTAGTGAACTGCATCAATCCCTAAACAATAAACGTTTAGCTCATGGTCATAACCAAATATTCAACTAAAAATGATATATACATGTTCAACCAACTAACAAGAGTTTAGAAATAAAGAGAAAAATAGGGGAGAATAACTGATATCTGAAGAATTAATGGTTTCACGTTTGTAAAATTCGTTCCGATCTTGTTTTCTATTCTCCAATTGATGAACTCTCTTACTTGGTATGATCTTAAGCTCTCAAAAAACTCCCAAAAATGTTTTAGGCCAAGTAAAAAATGGGTGGATACAAATAGAGATAAAAAATATCTAAACAAATATCTAAAAAACGTGGTAGCTGGTGTTTGGTCGCTGCAACGATCGAAAGCTTGCTGCAACGAGTTGCAAGAAGAACAACCACTAGCTGTTTCTTGCTACCGCAAGCTCATTGATATCAGTTTCGTAATTTAGCTGTAACTTTCTCGTCTGAACTCCGATTGAAGTGATTCAAAAACCTATGGATGCTAAGACCTAGATCTACAACTTTAATGTTTTTAGATTTTCCAAAATCGAATTTCATCGTGTTCAAAATTGTCCTTGAAGTTACTGCACTTGTATGCATTTTAAACCGTTTCTCCCATTTATTTGTAAACCTACAAAACAACACAAAAACATATTAAACTAACAAAAATTATTGAAAACATACAAATATTTGAAACTAAAAATACTTGATTTGTTGGTAAATAAACCAATCATTACCAATCTCTCCTACCGGTTGGGGACTGAATTCGAGGAGAAAGACCATAAATGAAAGGGACCCATGATAAACGAGGATTTAGAACTAACAAGGAGAAAACAAGCAACCTCTCAAGAGCAAAAAAAGTTAGGCCAAATATGGGGCGAAATGGGTACGCTGAACAAAAATATCACATATGTAGCCGTCGTAGTTGGGCAAGTCTTGAATGTATATCAACCGCCCAAGAAAGATCTTCCGAGAAACATATTGTCACTCCCACCTACGAAGAGATTTGACCTCAATTACCCAAGTCAAGATGACCAAGGGGACGAATTAAATCAAGGTTCAGAGACATTCTAGCAAAATAGTTCCCCAACCAAGGAGAATTCTAGCACCTTGGGTAGATGACCAAACAATCCGATCTAGGATGATTCCTAGATCAACATTGTCGACTGTGGCTTCATGAAGTTAAACCTCGATAAGGTATGTGATTTAGGAGTTTCTTAATTCACTATACAACCAGAAGCATTTCAAAATCTGATAATGATCCAACCTAAACTCATCATAACCATTGAAATGTCAAAGTAATAACCAGTGAAAATTTTGAAAGAAGTACATTGGAATTACTCTACGACAATAAAAACCAATACCATAAAGATAGAACACCAAGTAGGTGAGATCGAAGGTATTACTCGGAGTGGAAGAATTCTTGTCGCTCCAAACTTACTAAAAGTACCAGAAAAAGAACCCAAGGGTATCCCTAAAGAGACTGTCACTGAGGAAGAAGTACAATAATTCCTAAAGGCAGTAAAGAACACTGAGTAGAAGATCATCGAACAACTCAGCAAAGCTCCGGCACAGATTTTAATATTACCATTGGAAATGACCTCAGAAGTACATTGAAATACACTCTTGAAAGTCCGTAATGAGGCCCATGTTAGCCCAGTGAGCTACCTGGTAGCGCATGAAATACGCCGCTACTTACACTCGCAAGTATACGAGGTCTAAGTTTTAGTATAGTGTGATCGTTAAGATCGGGCTATCGTATTCACAGGGATTGGTGTCGTTACTATCGAATACCGCGTTTGTCGTGACCTAATTTTATCTAGGCAAAAAACAAATGAATTTAATTAATTAAACTAACACTAATATAACCTAAATTAACTACACTAATATACTAATATGTTTTAGGGTAAAACATCGCCTAGGGATTAACTTGTTTATAAATACGTGTTCGATCTCGATTTACTTACGTTTACGGTGTTCGACCTATTTGACAACCTTGGTATGTAAACTCCACCGCCACCTCTACCAAGTGTAATACGGGGGAATACATGACTTCGAGTCAACGAAGATGTCCCCCTCAACGTCTTAACGACCCTAGGTCACGTGAGTCTCGCCCAGCGTCATTGATTGCACACAATCCAACTCCCTCCCGGGTTATTGAATCGTCGCATTGTATTTACCCTATCGAAAATATCCGTTCTGAAACTCCCTCGCCACCTCTCCCGAGTGTAAGACGAGGGATATAATGCAACTTCGAGCCAACGAAGAAGTCCCCCTCAATGTCTTAACGACCCTAGGTCGTGTGTATCTTGCCCCACGTCATCGATTGTCCACAATTTAAACCCCGACTGGGTTATAGAATCGTGGCGTTTGTTTACTTTAATCCGAATCCGGGGTTTGTCACAACCTCGTATTCTCCATTTATCTAACTAAGAATGATAAACAAACAATACGATAAATACAATCAAACTACGAAGAACATTCACAAACGAAACACCGAAATCATCTAAACAAAGTATTTATAAATATAGTGTTAATCCCTACTACAATCCATTTTTAACTCGAGGCCATAGCCGCATATACAATAAAATAACGAGCTAAACATGCTCACATACTTCTAAGATAAAGAAATAAAGAAAAACAATCGAAGAACTTAGCCTCGTCCGAAGATAAACCGCTAAGAACGCTCTACGATCGATTCACCGTCTTCTCCACTGGGATGTGAGCTCTACCTCTAAAACTCCTAAATATACCCTTAGATATAGCCTAAGGTGCTAAAAAAAACCAAGAGAGCAAGAGAGAGACCGGCCAAGGGGGAGGAGAGGGGATATTTATAGCAAAAATATCCTAAAAATATCTAAAAATATCTTAAGACTGTGCAGGGGAAATCCGCCTAGGCGAAGAAAAATACGCCTAGGCGGAATCAAGTCGGTTAGGTTGATCGCCTAGGTAGTGAAGTAGGCGATGGATTGGGAGAACATTCTGTTGAATTTCTGCCTAGGCGAAGAAAACCTCGCCTAGGCGAGCGGCTGTTAGTAGCCCATCTACGTCTTCTGCTGGATTTCCGCCTAGGCGATAGAATCTTCGCCTAGGCGGTTGTCTGTTAGTAATATTTTGATCTTCTCAACTTCTTCACTGCCTAGGTGGTGGTCTGGATGCCTAGGCGGTGGGCCTGTTTCATCTTTTAGCCTCCGAGCTTGTTTATCCATCGTAACTTTGAACTGCTTTGGTTCGATATCATCGTTTTCGCTCCAGTTTCCTATCTTTTTGCCTCACACACCTAATTTAATACAAAAAGATAAAAACTAATTAAAACATAATAAAATACTATATAAACGCTTGAAAACTAACTTAATTCAGTTTGAAAATAGATAGGTATTTTACACCTATCACTACCCAAAAGGGGGTGAATTGGATAGTAATAAAAATTATCAAATAATAACACTTCAAAAACTAAAATAATTAATTTTATCCGAAATTAATTATTATCTTTATAACAACAGAAATATAATATAAACTAAGTGCAGACCAAAAAACACAAATATAAATAAATTAAAGAATGCAGCACATCAGAAATTTATACTGGTTCATCAAGTTATTCTTGGCTAATCCAGTCTCCCGAGCTCCCCGGAAAGTCGCACCCACTAATCACTATGATTCCTTTAACTAGGTAGGAACTAAACCCTTACAAAATGATTCATTTCGCAGGCTCAGAATTAACCTTTACAATTCTTTTTCACAGGCTCAAGAATAACTCTATCTTTTTTACTCGCTAAAGATTAACCAAATTCTTTTATACTTAGGCTAAGAATT
The DNA here is from genome assembly GCA_016647705.1 of Eucommia ulmoides. Lineage (NCBI taxonomy): Eukaryota > Viridiplantae > Streptophyta > Magnoliopsida > Garryales > Eucommiaceae > Eucommia > Eucommia ulmoides. The sequence continues at coordinate 24,185,682 of CM028329.1, forward strand.
AAACCTCACACAAAAACACTCCAAGTATCTTTTTACCCAGTAAGGATTGAATCGTTACAAATTCACTTATAAATTAATTCTATTAAGGAAGAATTAACACCTAATCTTTTTATACTCTAGGCAAAGATTAAAACCTCAATCTATTTACTAGAAGAGATTGAAACCAGCTATCCCTTGATTAGACACTCCCAATAGTATTTAATTTGACACTCAACTCACTAATTACAAAATTGATAAGTGATTTTCCTACTCGAAACTTCTACCATCCCAAATAAATTTTAATTCAGTTAATGTCCCGATACTAGTAATAGAAATACAATGAGAATTTTAAAATATGATTTTAAACAAAAACGGGTAGCAAGCAATTTAGTACATAATCATATTTTCTCAAGAAATCGTTTAAAAAAAAATCAATTTAAAATTCAGAAAAATGATTTCAAAGATCAAATATCCAAGTAATAGATAATAGTATCAAATAAAAATGAATAGAAAATAACTTGAAACAATCTCACTGAGAATCCACCGAATAAATAATGAAAAGCAATGACATTTCAAGTCGGCAATCAGCAATAATCCACTCCAAAATTTCTAAACAATAAATCTCAAGAAAATTCTCACAATACTCTCAGTATAATCTCAGAATGATCACTCTTAGAAAGCACTAAAACTGAATTGCTTTTTAGAATTAAATGATTGGGATTATTGAATCCTAAAAAACGCAGGTCTATTTATATGGGATTAGAACAAACAATCTAACGGCTAGTTTCCATATTTCACGAAAAATAAGTACTCAATCCTGGTATAATTCACATAATTATATCTTTTAAAATTTCCAATTTGATCCCTCAAACTTTTTCTCAATCTCAATTAGATAAGTAGAAAGAATTACATATACCAAATTGAGAAATATCCAAAATACTTGAACCATATCTATAGGGATATTAAAATATTAACTATATATATCAAAATTCATCAAATCCCTAAGATATCTCTGAGATCCTAACCATAAAACGACTAGTAACGACTAATTTTTGGATAAAAAACACAAATTCCTCAAATCTTGAAATTGATTATCGGTTGATCGACCAATACCTATTGGTTGACTACCGATTCAGAACGTAGCCCAAACCAAAATCACTTTGCCTATAGTTCGACCGCCACTTATCCATCAGTAGATCGGACTATTTAGAGACTTCTATAGGTCGAAGTCCCTGTCGACCTAATGATTCAGAGAGTTCATTCTTTGGCCATAGGTCGACCTATCGGTCGACTGAACAATTTAGAGAGTTCAACTATTTTCCATAGGTCAAATGATCCTACACCATAAGTTAACCGATCTTCACCGGTAGGTCGATTGAATAATGCTGGATAATTAATTTTTTACTAAATTTCTTTGACGTTTTTGCCTCATTAACCGATTTCTTTTCTCGACTAACTCCACTAAATCCTTAAATTCAATTTTAATTAATTATATTTCTCAAATCAATGTTTATTCTTCAATTACACAGATGAGAAAATATGTTAGCTAATTAGGATCCTATTAAAAACACACCTAATTGTAAAAACATTTTGTGTCGTGTGTGATCCTAATCGGGATACATTAAGAGTGAAAATTTAACCTGAGTTATTTTTCCCTAGGTTCTTCAAAGTCTTCGGTCTCTTAATTTCCATAATCTTTGTCAATCTCTATGACATCCATTCAACTTTTTCATGATAATATCTTCAATGGAACTTATAACTGAAACACTCAACAAATCCGTTAATTCACCAAAAATATCAATTTTTAATTGTCCATCAAAATCTTAGGATCAAAAATCTATCCCTTTTTGATGATGACAATTAATTTTATTGTTTTTGTCAAAATAATATATAACCACACTCTCCCAAAATCCGAGGATGTTTTTTTTTTTTTTTTTTTTAACTTATTAAAGCATAATCATGAAGATAATCATAAGATATTCAACAAGCACAAATAATCATCTCAATAATTCAAGCTCCCCCTTAAGATATTCAACAAAACATCAATAAATTCTCCCCCTTTGTCATCTCAAAAAGTGGGGAAGGGGAACCATAAACAAACTTAACTACTCTAGGCAAACTTATAATATACTTGAAATAGTAAACCTAAAGTAATTAAATCAAGATATAACACATTGTTTTAAAATAATAAATCAACTCAAAAATCAATTTTAAGAATCAAAACTCGTTTTAACAAATCAACTTTTAAGCACGAAAATTATTTTCAACAAATACCATGTGGATCATTATTATGGATAAAAATTTAACTAAGTAGATCAAGTCTAGCTAATCTATCAAAATCCATACACTAAAAGTTAAGTTTCACCAAAACCCTAAATTAGCTATTACAGACCAATATGCTAATGTGGGACTTGTCTAGTTAACACGTCCATAATAATAGTAGAAGAAAAAGTCTAATGAGGACCCTTTCCGGTAAACTGATAGTATAGTCCCATTGGACTAGTAGCTGGCTGCTGAGGATAATGAACCATCGGTTGAACATTTGAGCTTGAAGGCATTTGTTGATGAAATGGCGTTGACGGTCCTGCTCCTGATGGCCCTGTCGCAGATGGTCCCCCAAAGGACTGTTGTGCTCCAAACATGGTCAGGATCAACTTCTACTCCAAAATGCAAACAATCTTTGAAGCGCATCAACATAGGGCAATACTCCGAAGGGTTTTTGGAGGTGATATTTTATGTGATCCATCATGATGTGTGCTAAATCTAACTTTCTTCCTTCCATAATCGCATTCATCAAGTAAAGATCTAAATCATTTACATTTGCATGACTTTCCCCCTCTAGGCACAATTGTGTAAGTGATTACCAATTGAATAAATCGGTGCTCAAAAGATAATGTTCCTGCTTTATCTCCATTCATATCAAAATTTTCAGACAGTCCTCTTCTGCTAAAATTTGTCAAAAGCCAGTGAGACGTATTGAAAGGAAATACCTGTCCTCTTGGTATTTCCAAGATATCACACAATAATCCCCTATTGAACTAAATTTATTTTCCTTTAACAAAGGATGTCATATAGATACTACTATATGTGAGATTATTGTAAAACATTTTTACCCATACCGACATCCATTCATTTATTTGGGTGACAAAATCATTTCATCCCAAATTTCTAAAATACTCTTCAATATCAATATTTTTCTCTTTCAAACCAACAAAATCTATAGGTTTGCAACCTACAACCTTCCGATTAGCAAACTCATCATAGTATATCTAATCTCTTGCCCCTCTTTCTGAAAATAGGCATTATCATATTTAGTTTTCTAAGCACGATTCTTGATTTTAGGCATTTTTCTCACAAATTTGAAACAAATCAACCAAGATAACCCAGGAAATTTAGCTTAGATAGAGAAGCAACTGAAACCCTAAAAGATAGAGAGAGAACCAATATTTTTGTGAAGCAAAGAGTCTCTAAATCTCAGCTCCAAGCCCTAGACCTTCAGATCTGACCCAAATATCTTCAAATCCAAGCCAAATCGAACTAATTTCGTGAAGTTTAGAAGTGAATGGACTTGGGAGATGAAGGGTATTGGAGAGAAAGGGTTTTTGAAATCGAATGAAATGAAATGAACAACCATTGGGGTTTTAAATCCGCAACATTCGATTGACCTCCCACTTAGAGTCGGTTGACAGATGGATGCAACACTTTTTACTCTTCCTAGCCTACTACTGTCGGTTAATTGACACCACACTAATCTTTTTGTCTTTTAGTGCATTTAAACTCTACTTTGATCAACTTAGCTCAATCTTTACCTCTTATTTTGATCCACATATTTGATTAAAAATATTTTTAATTACTCAAACATTCAAACACACACACCCGCATATCACAAACATCTAAATTTCAAAATGAATAGGCACAGTCTCCCAAACTTAAACTTTAAAAAGTTTGACATACCTGGATCATCCTTGGGAGCAATTGGTGTGTGTAACTTTGGTGGATTACCGATTTATGACTTGGTATCCTTTGATTCCACCAATTTTTCTTTTACTTGATTTGTTTATTTGATTTCTTCCTTCTTAGCAGTTGTAATTTTCTGGATTGATTCGGTAAGAATTTATTTGCCTTTGTTTGGTGATTTAAGCTGCTTTTTGTCATTCGGCTTTGACACGACTTTGTAAATAGTCTTTTCTTGTACTGGTATCTTGCCGTTTGTTGTGGATAAGCTTTGTCAGCTCTCACATATTGAGCTTGTTGCTTCTTTACTCTTCTTTTTAGCACGTGCTTATTCTTTTTCTTAGGTACATTATACCTTGGTTTCCTCGTCAGCATGGCATATTTGTTGTAACTTAGTGTCTATTCAAATCTCCTTGTCGGCACTAATATTCATTGTACATTTGAAATTGTCTGAATCTTCGATTGCTACCTGCATCAAAATTTTCTCTTTTTGGTATCCAGTTGTTTCTGGATCCAACAGGGTAACCATGTAATAAATAACAAGATTTTTCATAATGACTAACCTTGCCACAATAAAAATATTTAATACTGTTAGCACGTCTTTTTGTATAGTCATTATTTTGTAGGGGAGCACGATATTGTTGGCTACTTTAAGAAGCAGCTTTAGTGACTATTGGTTTTTCAATAGGTTTAGTACTCTCAATTTCCTTGAATTTATCCATTACTTCTGTAAGCTTCTTTTGCATCTTCTCAAGTAACCGCTCATTGGTGATAATGTTTACTTATAGACCAAAATTCGTTTTATGCATAAATTCAAGATCATTTATAAGAATTTGGCATTCATTTTCAATAGAATGGATTTTCACATAAGCTCTATCAAGCTCACACCTTGCATTATCCAACTCAATGCTCAAGGCCTCATTCAAAGTTTCAAGATTTTTCCTTTTAAAATTATTCTGTTGAAGATCATAAAAATCATTTTTCAAAACCTCAGTCTCATCTTCGAGAGACTCAATTTTCTCATACAACATACCAATTTCAGATAAAGCATTTCTAAACTCAACAGTTTTGAAATATTTGTCCAAATTCTTTTTCTTGAGAGATTTGATAGTATTAAACTTCTTATTTTCAAGAGTTGCAATTTTTTACTCAAGTTTAAAATTCTTTTTTCCAAAAACATATGTAAGAGCAATAAGCATCTCAATAGCATTATTTGCATTCTCATCATTGTGAATTCTATCAGTCTTATGAGTAGAATAATGACTATCAAAAGAAGTAGAATTAATAGTAGTGCACATAATTTCATAATCAAGACACTCCATGTGATCGTGTTTAATAGTGCGAATGATATATGAATCAGGGCACCCTTCATGATCGTGTTTAGCTATACTATGAATCATATCGAGTTAAAATCAACTCTGATGTCAATTGTTGGCCCAGTGAGCTACCCAAGAAGGAGGGTGAATTGGGTAGTAATAAAAATTATCAAATAATAACACTTCAAAAACTCAAATAATTAATTTTATCCTAAATTATTTATTATCTTTATAGCAGTGGAAATATAATATCAACTAAGTGCACACCAAACAATACAAATATAAATAAATTAAAGAATACAGCACACCAGAAATTTATACTGGTTCACCAAGCTATTATTGGCTAATCCAGTCCCCCGAGCTCCGTGGAGATTCGCACTCACTAATCACTATGATTCCTTTAACCAGGTAGGAACCAAACCCTTACAAAATAATTCTTTTCTGAGACTTAGAATCAACCTTTACAATTCATTTTCACAGGTTTAAGAATAACTGTATCTTTTTCACAGGCTAAAGATTAACCTAATTCTTTTATACTTAGGCTAAGAATTAAACCACACACAAAAACACTCCAAGTATCATTTTACCCGGTAAGGATTGAACCGTCACAAATTCACTCATAAATTAATTATATTAAGGAAGAATTAACACCTAATCTTTTACACTCTAGGCAAAGATTAAAACCTCAATCTCTTTACTGGAACAGATTGAAACAAGTTACCCCTTGATTAGACACTCTCAATAGTATCTAATCCGACACTCAACTCACCAATTACAAAATTGATAAGTGATTTTTCTACTCGGAGCTTTTTCCACCCTAGATAAATTTGAATTCAGTTAATGTCCCGATACTAGTAATAGAAATACAGTGAGAATTTTAAAATCTGATTTTAAACAAAAATGGGTAGCAAGCAATTTAGCACGTAATCAAATTTTCTCAAGAAATCGTTTCAAAAATAATTTTCAATTTAAAATTCAGAAAAATAATTTCAAAGATCAAATTTCCAAGTAATAAATAATAATATTAAATAAAAATTAATAGAAAACAACTTGAAACGATCTCATTAGGAATCCACCGAATAAATAATGATAAGCAATGAAACTTCAAGTCGACAATCAGCAATAATCCACTCTAAACTTTCTCAAGAATAAATCTCTAGTAAATTCTCACAATACTCTCAAAATGATCACTCTTAGAAAGCACTAGAACTGAATAGCTTTTTTGAATTGAATGATTGAGATTATTGAAACCTAAAAAATGCAGGTCTATTTATATGGGATTAAAATAAACTCTCTAACAGCTAGTTCTTATATTTCATGACAAATAAGTACTCCAATAGACCCCTTATATCATAAAGAATCAATCCTGGTATAATTCACTTAATTATATCTTTTAAAATATCCAATTTAATCCCTCAAATTTTTTCTCAATCTCAATTAGATAAGATAGAAAGAATTACATATACTAAATTGAGAAATATCCAAAATACATAAACCATATCTATAGGGATATTAAAATATTAACTATATATCTCAAAATACATAAGATCCCTAAGATATCTCTGAGATCCTTACTATAAAATGACTAGTAATGGCTACATTTTGGATCAAAATCACAAATTCCTTAAATCCTAAAACTGATCATCGATTGATCGACCAACACCTATCAGTCGACCACCCGATTCAAGACGTAGCCTACGCCAAAATCACTTCTCCCATAGGTCGACCGCCACTTGTCCATCAGTCGACCGGACGATTTAGAGACTTCCATAGGTCGACCTCCTTGTCTACTTAACGATTCAGAGAGCTCATTCTTTGGCCATAGGTCGACCTATCTGTCGATCGAACAATTCAGAGAGTTCAACTATTTTCCATTAGTCAACCGATCCTATACCATAAGTCGACCGATCCTTTTAGGTAGGTCAATCTAACAATCCTAGATAATTGATTTTTTTACTAAATTTCTTCAATGTTTTTACCCCTTTAACCATTTTCTTTTCTTAGTTAACTCCACTAAATCCTTAAATTCAATTTTAATCAATTATATTTCTTAAGTCAACGTTTCTTCTTCAATTACACATAGGAGTAAATATGTTAGCTAATTAGGATCCTATTAAAAACACACCTAATTGTAAAAATATTTTGTGTCGTGTGTGATCCTATTCGGGATACATTAATAGTAAAAAATTAACGTGAGTTGTTTTCCCCTAGGTTCTTGAAAGTCTCCATTCTCTTAATGTCCATCATCTTTGTCAGTCTCTATGGCACCCATTAAACTTCTTCATGATAATATCTTCAATAGAACTTATAACCTGAAACACTCAATAAATCCATTAGTTCCATAAAAAAACATCAACATTTAATTGTCCATTAAAATCTCAGAATCAACAACCCATATACCGTGCTCTATATCACATGATCATTTCTCTAACATAGTGGAGAATATCCTCAACACCAATCTCGTGACGTTCATTGACAATAAGATATCCTCCAAAAGTATTAGGCACATATCAAACTTCTCAACATATTGATGTAGTACTGGGATTTCATCCTCTCTAGAGTCCTAGTAGACAATGGATCCGCACTTAACATATGTCCTCTATGTACGCTCAAGAAGATAGGTGTAAATGAGGACCGAATCCGAACCACTACTATCATTATTTGGGCTTTCGATGGTGAGAAAAGAGAATATATGGGAGAAATTATAATACCAATCGTTATAGGCTTGGTCACTTTTCAAGTGGACCTGGAGGTCTTAGACATATCAGCTGCCTATAACTTGCTCCTCGGAAGGCCTTGGATTCATTCAGTCGGGGTAGTTTCATCTTTACTCCATTAGAAAATGAAGTTTTTCTTCAAGGATAGTATCATTACTGTATACACTGAGGAAGACCATGCTATATATTGAACCCCAACTGAGCCTATAGTAGTAGATGAGCATGTCAAGCTGGTAGCCTCTTTCCAAGCCTTTGACATTGCTAATGCCTCATATGTTCGAGAAGGAAGTCTATTGCCAACACCTAGATTATCCGCTTCTACCATTATGCTAGCCACTCACATGAATATCGTGAACTTTAACTCGAAGATAGAAATCGACAAAAGTGAAGCAAGAATGTGATCCCTATTTAGGATCAGGCAGAAGCTTGACACCCATGGATTGGGATATGTTCCGAGCCAAAATAGGGGATTTAACAGACAATCTGGGAAGAATGAAGAACCAAGGATGATACCTCATATCTGAGTTAGCTTTTCATTTGCTACTAGCATAATATGAGCCGAGAAAGAGGAAAAGAAAGATAAACCCGACTTCATGGTAATCCCTTACTATACCAAGCCTAACCTTCCAGCACCGTGGTTAGAAGATCTAGTCTGCATAATCAACAAGTAAGGGAATGACATCGGAGCAGCAGATCCAGCTAGCAACCTCAGCAACCCGTCCAATCCCAGTATGATGAGGACTTTGATAATCAAGAAATAACCATAATATCTCCTATTTGATTAGCCACCAGATAGTCGTGATTATACTATCACTAGGCTCCTTTTGACTTTTTGAAATTTCTCTTTTTGTATTGTAGTAATAGTTATGTTAAGAAAATAACATATTTAAAATAAGATTTTATGTTTACCTACTTTTTTTTTTTTTTTTTTTTTTTTTTTTTTTTTTTTTTTCAGGTGCCAAAATAATCTTGCATATAATCCATATAATAACAAAAAACATCTTGCCAACGAGTACAATTTAGATAAGGAAATGAATCGGGAGTTAATGGAAATCGAAACAAAAGATGATCTTATTCCCAAGAACCCTGAAGAAGTCTGAGGAGCCTTAGAATGATTGAAAGAATGACCTATTCCAAGTCAAGATAAGACCAAAAAAGTAAACTTGGGAGATCTGAAAAATTTGAAGAAAACGAAGATTGGAAAATCGATCAGTAGCCAAGAAAGAAAAGACCATATAACCTTATTAAAGAAATATCAAGATGTTTTTGCATAGTCCTATGATGACATGGTAGGACTATCAATCGATATTGTGACACACAAGCTTCCCATTAAACATAGAATAAAACCTATCAAGTAGAAACTCTGGAAGATGTGACCTAAGATTAGCCTAAAAGTTAAGGAAGAGATCGTGAAATAGTTTAAAGCTTGACTCATCAAAGTCTGTACTTATTGCGAGTGGTTAAGCAATATAGTGTCGGTAACTAAGAAAGATATAAGAATTTGAGTCTGTGTTGACTATGGAGGTCTCAACAGGGCGAGTCCAAAAGACAACTTCCCACTACCAAATATCCACATCATCCTGGATAATACTACCAAGTGCAGGATTTCATCCTTTGTGGATGGGTTCTGTGGGTATAACCAAATTCTAGTCGATGAAGAAGACAATCATAAGATTACATTTTCCACACCATGAGGTGTATTATGCTACTGATCCATGTCATTCGGACTCAAGAATACCAAGGCCTCTTATTAGAGGGTCAAGACAACCTAATTTCATGACATGATCCACAAAGAAATAAAGGTGTATGTTGATGATATGATAATAAAATCAAGAGAAGATGAAAACCATTTAGAGCATTTAAAAAAGATATTCAACAGACTTCGGAAGTTTTAGTTGAAACTCAACCTGGCCAAATGTGCGTTCGGAGTAGTATATGAGAAATTACTTAGATTCATAGTTAACCACCATGGTATTGAAATTGACCCTGCCAAGATTAAATCCATAATCGAAATGCCTGTACCAAGAATGGAAAAGGAAATTTGTGGTTTCTTTGGGAGAGTGAATTTCATCGCCCATTTCATTTCACAACTGACAGTAACTTGTGAGTCGATCTTCAAACTGCTAAGAAAAGAATTAAATGGGAAATGGAACAAAGAATTCCAGGATGCCTTGGACAAAGTCAAGGCTTACCTAATGAACACTCCTGTCTTGGTACCGCCCCAACAAGGACGACCGTTATTTCTATACCTTACTTTCCTAGAAACTTCTGTGGGGACAATGTTAGGACAACATGAAATTTCAGGTAAGAAGGAACAAGTCATTTACTACGCTAGTAATATGTTCACTCTGTACGAAGAAAAGTACTTAGTACCAGAGAAAACCTGTTGTGCATTAGCTTGGATCACTTAAAGGTTACATCACTACCTACTGTACTTTACTACCCACTTAATCGCTAAAATGGATCCTTTAAAGTACATATTCAAGAAGAAAGTACTCACCGAAAGGATATCCAAGTGGCAAATGCTACTTACCGAGTTTGACATTCTATGTGTAACTCAGAAGATAGTCAAAGGGTCGGCAATTGCTGACCAACCTGCTGATAATCCAAGAACGGATGAAAGGTCTATGGAGACTGAATTTTCTGATGACCCTGTTGCATTGTTAACTAGCGATAAGGAGGACCGAACGTCGAAAATGTATTTTGATGGAGCTAGTAACTCGAAATGGGCCAATATTGGTGGTGTCCTAATCTCTCCCCAGGGTTAGTGCTATCCTGTCGCAACTAAGCTAAAGTTCACCAACACCAACAACACCCCCAAGTACGAAACTTGTATCATGGGATTGGAATTGGCTATAAACTTGAAGATTAAAGAGTTGATAGTATACGGTGATTCAGAGTCAATTATAAATCAGATCACCAACTAGTACACGACAAAAGATACCAAGTGATCTGGTACAATAATCATGTACTTGATCTTTGTGAAGCCTTTTCAAAGATTGAATTTGAACACGTACCAAGGCTAAGGAATGATTTCGCCAATGCCCTCACAACTTTGGTGTCCATGATACTTGTGATCAAAGAAGAAGTCAAGAAATTTCCCATAGCAGTCAAGATATACCAACAACATGCTCACTGAAATTAGATAGAAGTCGAACAAGAAGAGGAACCTTGGTAGGTAGACATCCAAAGGTTCTTGAGAAATCAAGAACACTTGGAAGGATTCGATAGCCTAAGTCGAATAACCTTGCGAAGGCTAGTAGGCCAATTCTTTCTCAGTGGTAACACACTATATAAGAGATTGCCAGATTTAGGTCTCTTAAGGTGTGCCTGTGCCCAAAAGGAAATACAACTGATGAAGGAGGATCAAAGCAGAGTCTGCGGACCACACATGAAAGGATTCATATTGTCCAAGAAGATCCTACGAACCAGTCACTTTTGGTTAACCACGGAAGGTGACTGCATAAAATTTGTGAGAAGATATCATAAATGCCAAATACACGGTGACTAGATCCATTTATCTCCTATAGAATTGCATTACTTAATAGCCCCGTGGCCTTTCTTAATGTGGAGAATGGATTCCATCGGTCCAATCAAGCCAATGGCACCAAGTAGACGCTGATTCATCTTAGTACCTATAGATTACTTCACCAAGTGGGTAGAGGCAGTTTCACTCACTCATGTCACCCAAAAGATCGTAACACGGATCTTCAAGAACAATATCATATCATGCTATGGAGTACCTCAAGTCCTAATCACAGACAATGCCCAAAATCTCAAAAGAAGTGTGATGAAACCCATTTATGCCCACTTCAAGGTAGAGAACAAGAATTTCGCACCCTATCATCCAAAGATGAATGGAGCAGTAGAAGCCGCTAACAAGAACATTAAGAAGATCCTGAGGAATATAGTAGACAACTACAAGGAATGAGATGAGATGCTTCCATTTTCATTAATAGCTTATCAAACATTAGTCTGAACATTGACTGGAGCTATACCATATTCACTAGTGTATGGAACGAAATCCATAATTCGAGTAGAGGAAGAAATCCCCTCTATTAGGATTCTAGTGGAAGCTAAGTTGGATGAACTTGAATGATTACAACAAAGACTCGATCAGCTATATCTGATAGATGAAAAGAGACTCACTGTGATTTGTCTTGGGCAATGTTATCGGAGGAGGATGGTTATACCTCACAACAAAAAGATTTGTGCACAAATCTAAATTGTCGGTGAGTTGGTACTAAAGAAGGTCTTCACATTCCAAGACAAAGCTAAGGAAAAGTTCGCGCCAAATTGGGAAGGACTATTCCTTGTCAAGAAAGTTTTAGGGCATGGAGACTTAATACTTCAAGAGATAGATAGAGAAGAGTTCCTAAAGCCCATAAATTCTGATGCGGTCAAGAAGTTCTACCCCTAAAAAAAAAAATATAAACCCAGACTCATTATCGAAATGAAGTGAGGGAAAAAATGTATAAAAAATTATATGACCTGAGGACATGGTGAAAACCCGAAAGGGCACTGCGAGCAAAAAAGTGAGGATCGTAGCAAGATACAAAGCCATCGACCCAGTGAAAACCCCAAAAGGCATTGAGGTGCGAAAATATGGTAGGCGATCTTAGTGAAACCCTAAAAGGGCTATGGGAAAATATGACAAACATGTAAAGAAAAATAAATAAAAATTAACAAGACCTCGAATTTCGGCCATTTTGTCATTATCGGTGGAGTTTGGATTCATCTAGAGACCACCATACTACGATTGGGTCGAGAAAATCAAAGAATTCCATTGGTAATTCTGTCTACTTTGAGATTCGAATGAAGAAAGGTGGGAAATTGCTAAAGATCTTGGAGCCTTCAATAAATGGCCGAGTCTAACATTGTACTCCTAAGGAAGAAAGTATTTCTAAAAATGGAAAATATACTTGATTATGCAAGATTTGTTTAGTAACTATAACCTCTGATTGTTTATTGTGTTGCTTTCATGACTACCATTTCAATACAAATAAGTAGAAAGGACAAATGACATACGAGCAAAAGGATGAAGCAAGAAAAAACTTGGCATGTCATCCTTAAAGCAATTTGATTCGAAGGATGCTCGATGCCTTCAATGGACCTCCAGTAAAAACCTATCAAATTCCCATGATACTACAAATTTATCAACAATACATCAAAACCCAAAAGTCTCATTAAATCGTATCCTGCAATCCAACTTCATCTAAAGGCCATAAACTTAGAAAAAATTGTCATGCACCATAGAAGAATTATTTTTTGATACAAAGAATCAATTTCGAGACAAGTTTGGTACACCCTAGAGTTACCTTCAGGATGGAGCTTTTGACAAAATAAGAAGCCATTGATAGACAAAGATTTCCCAACTCCTAAAGAGAAAAGCCAATGTACACCATACAGGACACAAGACCAAGGAACAAAGACGGGGGGTTTCTTTTTCTTCTAACAATAATTTGGGCTATCAAAAAATACAGGAAATAGACATAGGTTGCCTATATGATGACATTCAAATCAAATCACTTGAAGAAACTAACCAAATGAAAATGAGAAAGTTCATTATCCCAATTCCAACAAATAATATACAAGACTTGTTACTACAGGTACTCCATTCTATCAATTATGTTTCGACTAATTAAAAAATTACATGGCTCAAGTGTTACACCAACAGACAAAATCCTAAGAATTAACTTCACATTTCAAGAAATCGTTTTCTATCAAACATCAAACACGTCAATAAATGTATTCGAGGATTCACATCAATAATCCCAAATTCATTTTTGATCACCTTCGGTAAATAGCGAGACAAATCGATTTAACTTCTCAATCCAGTAGCTAATCAATCTCCTCCCTAGCTCGCAGGCTGGGGCATATTTTACTTTGTCATTGATAAAAAATCTCATAACTAGAAGTGTTGGATTAGTTTCGCCAACGAAACATATCCAATCATTGCCCTAGTCAGAAACTGGGGTACATTTCAACCTATTCAATATTTCTCGATGGAAACAACATTCATTTCCCTCCTGTGATGTAAAATAAAATGCCCAAATCTTAAAAAAATAATTAATCAACAAAAAAGAACTACTCTCTGACCTGATTCTTAGTTATCTGAGATACTTAGGCAACCCACATATGGGTTTGATCGCCCTCTTAAATAAAATAGAAATCATTCATCAAAAGTGCGGAACAAAGTTTCGACCTGATCCTTAGTAATTAACTAATGTACGTAGGAAACCTAAGCAGTTTGGCCAAATCAGAGAAGTGTCAAACATTACGACATTCTCTTAGCCCTGTATTAGGGTGCGTCTACAGAGAAGTCCCGCGACTTCCCAAAGAAGTCGATTTCAATCATTTTGTTAGGTAAACAACAAAGGATACCTATCCACGAACTACACTTTGACCTGATCCTTGGTAGATCACCAAGGTACGTAGGAAACCTTTGTGGGTATGGTCAATAATATGAAAATCAGCACAACAAGGGCTGAACTTCATTTCAACTTGATTCCTAACCAAGGAAATCAGGGTATGTAGCTAACCAAGGTATGTTTCACTCATCTAACGATCATTATTCAAAACAACAATATCATGAGACAAAAAACAATCCAACGTGGTTCCAAGACTCAATTAAACATTAAAATTCAAGCACTTGATTTGGGATACATGGGATATCCATGTGAACTCTGTCACATTCTCTTGAATGCTTAGGACATAATCCGGCGCCCCAGCTAGAGTTGGGGCACATTACATCAGATTTCTCTGTCGAGATTTCTTGATAAGATCCACTCCAGCTATGATTAGGGTAAAAATTCAAAATTCAAGACTTAAAATCCATAATCCCCCAAAAAACAAAATGAGCATCATCAAGCCCCAGTCTACGACTAAGGCACATTTTATCTGAGTTAAGCTTCTCATGGGAAGTTTTCTAGTCCTCACCAGTAGTCCCATATGGGATGTGGCTTTGAAACTCCACAAAGTGTTGAGCTTTCCCGAGGGTGTTCTTCGGTTAGAATTCTCTCAATCATTTTCAATCATGTATTGATAGGACAACCCATGAATCAATTTCTCTAACCAAGAACCCTTTTTACCAAATATTGATTTAAATTACCTGTCCCTAACTATATTGGACCTTATTCTCAACCATCTGAGATATGTAGGCGTCCCGATGAAGTTCGGTCAAGCCAACTCAATTAAATAAATTTAATCAATCAATCAATTCAATTTACTATTTTCCATCAATTAAGTCAATTTACTGTTTTCCATCAATCAAGTCAATTTGTTGTTTTTCATCAATCAAGTCAATTTATTGTTTTTAATCAATCAAGTCAATTTACTGTTTTCCACCAATCAAGTCAATTTACTATTTTCTTCAATCAATCAATTTATTGCTTTCAATCAATCAAGTCAATTTATTTCTTTCACCAATCAAGTCAATTTACTGTTTCCATCATTCAAGTCAATTTACTGCTTTAATCAATCAAGTCAATTTACTGCTTTCATCAATTAATAAATTAATTTACTGCTTTTATCCATCCATCCATCAATTAATCAATCAAATTTACTTTACCTATTTGAACTACATTTGACCTGATTCTCAACTATCCTCAGATACGTAGGAAAACCTTGATTGGGTTTGGTCAAAACCATTGAACTACACTTTATCTGATTCTCAGCTATCCTAAGATATGTAGGAAACTCCTACATGGGTTCGACCAAAATAGGAGATATTGATTATCAATATTCTATGCTCCCGCGTATGATATTTTAGGCTACCCTAGAACATCGCTATATATTCATCAATATCCAGATCAATTTACTTTCGATGATAGTTGGGTTGTCCTCGGGACACCAGTATTAGAACTACATTTGACCTGATTCTCAATTATGACCGTACCTTATCCCCTTGGATAAGGTACGGTCATAACTAGGAAATGGCGATGAGTCGACGATTTATCATTCTCCATATGCCATAGCGTAACCCTCTAGGACTGGTCTGTTGACCCTCATTAGAGAAGATTCCTTATTGATGGAGAATGAATGTAGTTTTCTTAAAGATTACAACAATTACCCAGGAATCTTTCCAACGTTCCTGACAATTAGTTTTCTTGGAAGCTACTATAGCCTTTTTGATAATGTAATACCCAAGAAATCGTTCAAATGTTCTTGGAATTTGCTTTCCTAGGACTTTAGTGTTTTTATAGTATAGATACAGTGATACCCAAGAGTAATTCAAATGTTCCTAGCAATCATTTTCCTTTAATATACTGCTTTCCTAGTCTAGTTAAAATTTCAGCCTCTAGTACAAATGCAGCAAGGTTCAGGAATGTTCCTAAATTTTCTTAGTCGAGTTAAATTCTAGTCTCTCGTATAAGTGCAGCGAGGTTTAGAAACGTTCTTAACTTTTCTTAGTCGAGTTAAATTGTCTGTCTCTAGTATAATTGCAGCAAAGTTCGGGAGCATTTTTAACTTTGCTTAGTCAATTTAAATTGTTGTCTTTAAATTACATGTCTCATGGAACAAAATATTTGTATCTACTTTTTTGTCATTATGAGTAAACTCACAAGACAAAGAGGAGCAACTGTGGACACCGCATTTTGTCTCGCCTAGTTAGTGTCGAATTGAAAGTACAAGTTTAGATAAATTTTAAACTGATGTTTAAAGGGAATGAATCTACCTCAGATCACATTTGATACAACAAAAAAATACAAGAAAAAATAGAATTGTCATTTTGATTGAATTTGGTTAAGAAAAAGTTTTGGGTCAACCTTGAAATTTTTGAAGTTAAGGGGGACTGAAATGACATTATTAAAGCTTGATTTTCATGAAATCACCTTTAATATGAATAAAAATTAGTTACTACACTTTAATTTAAGAATATTTCACCAATTTCCTTTGTTACCCTTTTTGACTCCTAGAACTTTTACTATCACCAGTTTCGTCTTTTTGACACCAAAAATACTTTTCTATTTTTTTTTTTATTCAAAGCATCAATCCTCCATAAATAGAGCCAAAAACCTAAATCAAATCCAATAAACTATCAGGACAAGTCTAGTTACCCAAACTAACTAGTGCTTAGGACTTAGTTCGAAACCAACCAATCCAAAATCATCATGACTAATATTCAAGGTCCATCACATCAAGGGCCCCATCATACATTTAATGACTAGAAAAGTAACTAACGGTTACAAATCTAACCGATTCGGTTTGCCATCAAGTCCATCATTAAATGAGTCATTAAATCAACGTCCCATCAAGCATTAAATTATTAAAATAACCTAGGGAGACTACATTCATGGAACCTAGATATTTTGAACAAAATCTCTTAAGGAAACCAAGTTACTTGCAATGTAACTAAATGGTTACAAAACTAACCGGACTGATTCCATTCCATCAAAGGGCATTCAATACCCATCAAATCAAGTGTTATGATCAAGAGATAAATGAAAAATTAAAAGTGGAGACTACATACATTGAACCTCCAAAGCAATAAATGCAAGCTAACTGAACTAGTACTTAGAAAGCAAATCAAATAGAAAAGTGTCCCATCAAGCATTAAATATCCCATGTGCAAGCCAATCATGTCCAATGATGGCTAATGGTGACCAATCATTACAAATCATGAGTAATGATTGGCAATCATTATCTAAGATATTTTGAGATTTTGTAATCATTACAAAATCTTAGTCAAGCTTCAAGATTTGTCAAAAACCATAAAACTAGAAGACATCAAAAGGTCACTCCTAGACCAAACAACCCTTAGGGAGCAAGCTGGAATACCTTCGCATTGGCTAATGCGCAGGCTTCTCAAGCCTATAGATAGACAGTCTGTTTTCATATTTTGAAGGGCTTGATCCAAGATTCTCTCCCTTTAATATCTAATTTCTCTATCAGGCCTAGGGAATTCTCAAACATTCTATTCCAAAAACAAAACACCCCAACATTATATCAAAATAACTTCCTAAAGTTGTTCTTGAGGATCTTGGAGGAAGATTTCAAGAAGTTGTCGAAGAACGATCGAGAACAACTAAGAAGATCAAAAAATAAGAAGAAAAAAATCACTTGGGGAAAGACCACTCCCCCTAAGTTAGGAAAGTCTTCTTAAACGCCCTTCGATCTTGTCTTAAATACTGTTATATTGCTTGTATATGGCATGCTTGTTTATTTCTTAGATTTATATTCCATGTACATGGTGTATATATCAAGAAACAAGTCAAAACCGTCGAAGCAATGTTAAAAAATATCAAAATATGTCAAAAACATAAAAAAATATGTTAAGAACATCAAGAACATGTGAAGAACATTACAAGAACATCAATCACACCATGAGTTGTGCATAAAATATTCGATTCTCCTAAGAACACATGAAATCGAACTCCAAAAAAACTCAAAAGAAACCTCTAATTACTGATTGCTAAGAACTAACTACTAATAACTGACTTTACATTTCTGCAATAGTCTAGATCACAACCTAGAACTAAGTCATCAGGCTCGTGGACTGGAACCATATATAGACACACACATTACTCCGTTGAGACCCTGTGGCTAAAATTTGGAATAAATGAAGGACTTTTATTTCTTAGGGGATAGGTGTGCACCTTCTTCTGAAACGTTTTTGCTTTTCTTAGTTACAAGTAGGTTTGGAACATATACTATATATATATATATATATATTCTTTTTGAACTAACAACCTAAACCTAAACACTAAACTTGCTTAATCAAGTGAGTTCGGTTGGATTGTTCTTTACTGAATCAAAAGTGAATATCCACATATCATTGGTGCGATTCATGTACTTATCTAATAAAATAAAGAAAAAACAAAATAAAGTCATCTTGAGATAAACTACGTGTTGACCTAATTCTCAGCTACCTAACATACATAGAAAACCCAATTACAGGTTTAGTCATATGTCTAAATAAAAATAATTTCATCTTGAACAGATGAACTATGTTTTTACCAGTTTTCTCGTGAAAATCGGGAACGTAAGCAACCTTTACAAGGTTTGGTCGTTAAAATAGAAAAAAAAAATCATTTCATATGTTTTATCTATTGTTGTTGTTGATCCTAAGATTTTGATAGACAATTAAATGTTGATGTTTTTGGTGGAACTAACTATTTTATTGAGTGTTTCAGTTTATTAGTTCCAGTAATAAAAATGATCATGAAGATATTGTGACAATGCTAAAGATGATGAGAAAGATGATGGAAGATTAAGAGTTTGAAGAAATTGAAGAACCTAGGGAAAACAACTCAGGTTAAATTTTAACTCTTAATGTATCCTGGTTAGGATCACACACAACACAAAATGTTTTTCAAAATTATGTGTTTTTATAGGATCCTAATTAGTTAAATTATTTGCTCCTATGTGTAATTGAAAAAGAAATAAAGATAATTGATTAAAATTGAATTTAAGATTTATTGGAGCTAACCGAGAAAAGAAATTAGTTAAAGGGGCAAAAACGTCGAAGAAAATGAATTAAAATTGAATTGAGAGAGGAGTTCCAGAAACGATTAGTCAACAAGTAGGTCGACCTGTGTATGGTTATGAGACAAACTCCTTGAATTGTTCGGTCAACAGGTAAGTCGACTTATGCTTTCAAAAGGAACTCTTTGAATCGGTCGGTTGATAGGTTGGTCGACCTATGGCCAAAAGAAGAACTCTCTAGATCTCTAAGTCGACAGATAGTTCGACTTGTAAAACACTCTAAATCGTCCAGCCGACAGATGGATATGGGCGATCGACAGATGGGCGAAGAGTTTTTTGCTTAGGCTACATCCTGAATCAGGTGGTCGACAGACAGGCCTTGGTCGGTCGACAGATGGATTTGTTTCAGGTTTCGAGGATTTCGAGGATTCTGATCAAACAGGAACTGTTACTAGCCGTTTATGGTTAAGATATGCGAGATATATTAGGGATCTGATATATTTTAAGCCATTTAATTAATATTTAAATATCTCTATAGATATGGTTCAAGTAGTTTTGATATTTCTCAATTTGGTATATGTAATTTTTTCTATCTTATCTAATTGAGATTGAGTAAAAGTTTGAGGGACTATATTGAAAGTTTTAAAAGATATATTTAATTAAATTATACCAGGATTGAGTCTTAATGATATAGAGGGTTTATAGGTGTAATTAAATGTCATGATTTATGGGAACTAGCCGTTATAGGGCTTGTTTCAAGTAGCTTTAAATAGACTTGCAGATTTCACATGTTAATAAAGATAAGATCAATATAATCCAAATCATTCTGAGTTATTCAGCTCTCGTGCTTTCTAGGAGTAATCATACTGAGTGCATTGTAAGTTCTTTCTTGAGATTTATTCTTGAGAAATATTTGTTGTGGATTATTGCTACTACCGATCTGAAGTGTCATTCATATTCTAATCATTATTCTTTCGATGGAATCCTAGTGAGATCCTTCTAAATTACTTATTATTAATTGGTGCTTAATTATATTATTTATTATTTGGAATTTGATCTTTGAAATTGTTTTCCGTATTTTTTATTGAAATTATTTTTAAAACAATTTCTTGAGAAAATCTGATTACGTGCTTAACTACTTGCTACCCATCTTTATTTATCAGATTTTGAAATTCTCACTTTTCTATCACTAGTATCGGGACATTAATTGAGTTTGAATTTGTCTGGGGTGGTAGAAGCTCTGAGTGGAAAAATCACTTATCAATTATTTTTAATTGGTGAGTTGAGTATTGGATTAGATACTACTGGGAGTATCTATTCAAGGGTAGCTAGTTTCCAACTCTTCTGGTAAAGAGATTGAGGTTTTGATATTTGTCTAAAATATAAAAAGATTAGGTGTTAATTATTCCTGGATTGAATTTGTGATTGAATCGTATTGGTGCAATCCTTACTAGGTAAAAGGATATTTAGAGTGTATTTGTGTGAGGTTTAATTCTTAAGGCTAAGGTATAAAAAGAATTAGGTTGTGATTCTCCCTGTTTTCGCTTGGTAAAAAGATAGAGGTTATTCTTTAGCCTATGAAAAGGAATTGTAAATGTTGATTCTGAGCCTGTGAAAAGAATCGTTGTAAGAGTTCGATTCCTACCTTTTAAGGGATCTTGTGTTTAGTGGGTGCGACTCTCTGCGGAGTTCGGGGGATTAGATTAGCCAAGAGTAGCTTGGTGAACCAGTATAAATTTATGTGTGCTGCATTATTTATATTTTATTGTTTGGGCGTGCACCTAGTTAATAACACATAATCCATTGCTATAAAAGATAATAATTAATTTTAGGATAAAATTAATTGTTTGATTTTGGAAGTGTTATATTCTGATAATTTTTAATACTACTCAATTCACCTCCCCTCTTGGGTAGCTCACTGGGCCAACAACTGCTAATAAATAGTTAACTTTTTACTTGCTTTCCTTACATAAAAAAATGCATGAAGAAGACAAAAACATAAAAAAAGGGAATTGTTGTGTTAAGCATAACTGAAGAAAATTATTTGGATTATTGTGTTAAACAAAACCAAAGGAAATTATTTAAACGTGAGCATCTATTTAGACTGAGGTATTGTCTTTGAACGGGACTTAACACCTTGCCCAAGCATAATAGACTCCTTTTTCAAAAATGAACAGATTTTGAGGATTTCGAGAGGGAGAAATTAAACTTTGTTTTTCTCTTCCTCCCGTACTCTATTTCTTCTACTTTCAAAATATTCGGGATACGTCAAATATAATTTAGGAGTTATAATGGTACCTGTAAGAGCAATAAAAAATTGACATCAGCTAATTATGATATTTGAAAATGTAGAATAATAGCGTAATTTATTGTAAGGATATGTATTTAGATTTTAAATATGATACAAGTAAACCAAATAACAAAAGTAACAAACAATGGGAGATAATACATTGAAAAACAATTGGTTATATTCGTTGATGGATCGATCAAAGTACGTATAAGCATGTTATTAATCAAAACAAAGCTAATAAATTGCCAAACCAATTAATTTCTTTGTATGATTGAAAAATTAGATTAAATATTGTTCATTTGATTAAGAGAATTTTTCACTTGAACTATAGATACATAAAAAGCATTGTTGACCACTTGAATAATTTTCAAGGCCTTAATCATTTTATTATCATCAAACTTGTTTTGAAAGATGAAGTGTAGATATTATAGTATCTTAGCACATCACCTGACAGTTGAGAAACACTTAAAATATTACTTTGCAGATCGAAGCCAAAGAGAAATTTTAAGGACAAATGTAGTCAAAGACAGTCATATTAATAAATAGCAAAGAAGAAAATAACATGTTTTTGAAGGAAACCAATCCCACATGGGTAGATTATTACATTTAATTTACTATACCATAATTTAATTTACTATACCAGAATCAATTTGTAACATATACAATATAATACAATAATTAATCTAGTTGGGTAGATTATTACATTTGAAACATGCTGCAACACCTAGCCAATATTGGTGTTACATTTCCTTTTCCTCCCTAGATCTCTCGGACACGATCTTTGTGTTGCTTTAGATCTCCGAATAGTGGGACAAATAACTCACTTCTAATTCTATCCGTAGAAATATCTAGTGATTAGCTTCAAGTTTATGTTTTTTCATCTCTATATCTATTTTGTGTGAAGCATGAGTAACAAAGTTATGGACTAAGTGCTTGGTAAGATCATGCCTTTAAGTTGGGTAATCAATCGATCAGAATACGGATAAAATAACTCATTCACATTTTCTTAATTATAATTTGCTTGTCCAGTATGAGAATCCCAACAAAGCATGATCATAGGAATTCCTTACCTGTACAGAATGAATTTCTGGGAAGACTATGTATAATTGGATCCCAATCAAGGTATGGTCAAAGCTTACCCAACCACTGCCCTAAAATCAACATTGAGCCAGATGGGGAACCATGATATCAAGAACTTTCTAAATAATAGGGACAATATACTCTTTCAAATATCCAGTAATTGTTTAGATATTAAAATGAATAAGAATACGAAATGTGTATTTTCTATTTTCATGTGATAGTAAACGGATGAAGAGCTACATCTAGCTTATCTTTGAAAGTGAACCAAAAGCCAAAGAAGGAAAAAATAAAAAATAAAAAATGGAAGGGTCCATTAAAGGGAAATTCTTTGACTGTGACCATCAAGGGCATTTGAAAAGAAATTGTCCTTAGTAATTTAGTTCCAAGGACAAACCTTTTGAAGGTATGTCAGATCTACTTGTTGGTATTGGTTGGTTTTTTGATAACGTGTTTTATTTCAAATTAGGTTTTAGAATTTGGTTCTAGTTCACATGTGTAATACTATGTAGGGTTCAAAAGAAAACAGAAGTATTAGTAAGGGAAATATCTCTCTACGTGTGGAAAATGAAAAAAGATTTGTTGTATTGGCCGGGGGAGACCTTTACTTGAGGCTATCATTATTGCACAATTTAAATTTGAACGGCTTTTTTATTTATATCTAAATCTTTTAGAAACGTTATCTATATTCCTTGTTTAATAATGATTATTCGGTTGTCTTTTAGAATAGTAAATGTATTATTTATATCTACATTCGAAGGTTGTTGGCATGTGCATATATTATAACAATCATTATTATTTAAATACGTGTGGTAAAATTAAAAACATATCAACTGAACATATAACGAAAGAAAAATTTAGAGATGAAAATCTCACCTACTTGTGGTCTCTCAGACTAGATCATATTCGTGAGAAAAGAATCAACAAGATGGTTAAGGATGGGCTATTGAGCCCATTTTACTCAGAGCCACAATCAACTTGTGAGTCTTGTGTTATTGGTAAAATGAACAAGTCACGCTTTGTTGGACATTGAGAACGGGCTGCTTACATATTAGGTTAGGTGCATACGGATGTGTATGTGCCCTTGAGCTCCACAACTCGAGATGGATTTCCATACTTTACTACATTTACCAATGATCACTCTAGGTATGGTTTTGTGTATCATGAGACACAAGTATGATGCTTTTAAAATATTCAAATAATTTAGAAATGAAGTAGAGAAACAAACTAGGAAGAGTATTAAAGCACTCAAATCAGATCAAGGTAGAGAATACTTATCTACAAAATTTTTGAACTATATCAAAATTAATGGTAAACTTTCATCGTAGACTCTTCCTAATCCACAATGAAATGGTGTATAAAAAATAATAAATCATACCCTATTATATATGGTTAGAATGATTATGAACCGCACTGATTTACTCATTTTATTTGGAATTCTTGGATGACTGTAGCTCATTTACTAAATAAGGTTCCAACTAAGTTTGTGTTAGTTATATCGCATGAGAAGTGGAAATGATAGAAGTCGAGTCTTAAGTATATTAATATTTTGGAATGAGGGGTTCATGTCAAAAGACATAAGGCAGAATAATTGGAATCTAGGACTCACATTTGTAGATTTCTGGGGTATCCTGAGGAGATCGTTAAATATTTATTTTATCACTGAGTGGAACAAAGAATATTTTTTTGCTAGAAATGTAGAATTATTAGAAGAATCATTTCTACATGAATCCAACACTAGGAAAAAGATAAACTTGGCAAAGGTGTTGGACACCGAGAAAGCCCAGCAAAGAAGAAATATGGAACCAACAATAGTAAATGCATATAGTACTCACATTTCTCATTGATCTAGAAGAATCTTTGTTCCTCTTGATAAATATCTGGTATATATTGGAAACAAGGACAGAGATGAGCTAGTTTTAGTGGGATATAATTATCCCACTAACTATTAGGAGGAGATCTTGGATGTCAACAGTCAGAAGTAGAGAATAGCGATGGAAATTGAAATGGACTCCATGTATACTAATCATGTTTGGACTCTTGTGGATCCGTTTGAGGAAATCATTCCCATTAGGTGTAAATAGATATTTAAGATAAAACTAGACTCAAATGGTAAAAAGGACACATTCAAGGCAAGACTGGTGGAAAAATGATATACTCAACATCAAGGAGTTGACTTGAAGAGAACTTTTCGCTGGTCACCATGTTAAAGTGTATCAGCATTTTATTGGCTTTAGTTTCATACCAAGACTGTGAAAACTAGAAGATGGATGTGAATATGTCTTTACTTAATGAAAACAAAGAGAAATAGATTTTCATGCATCAACTAGATGGTTACATAGTCAAAGGCGAAAGACAAAAGTTGTACAAGTTGCAAAAGTCCATTTATGTGCTTAAGCAAGTTTCTAGAAGCTGGAATATCCATTTTGATGAGGCAATAAAATTGTTTGGTTGCCTCCAAAATATGGATGATCTACTCGTGTACAAGACAATAGATAGAAACGCCATATGTTTTTAGTGTTGTACGTTGACGATATTCTACTGATTGAAAATGATGTAGGAATGTTGTCAACTATAAAGTAAGATTTTTTTTTTTTAACTTTCTCAATGAATAATTTGGGAGAAATAATCTATATATTGGGTATAAAGGTCTATAGAGATAAATCTAAAAAGATGCTAAGTTTATCTCAATCTGGGTACATTGATAAAGTATTGGAGCGATTCCGCATAATGAATTCCAAAAGGAGCTACAACCAGTCCAACATGGAATTCATCTCTCTAGGAAGATGAGTCCTTATTCTTCTTTAGATAATACAATAATGAGTATAATTTTATATGACACGGCAATTAGAAGTCTTATATATGCAATGCTATATACCAGGCCCGAAATTAGTTATGTTGTTGGATTGACCAATAGATATTAGTCTAATCCAAGTTTAAAACACTTGAAGGATATGAAATCTATCCTAAAGTACTTGAGAAGGACTAAGGATAAATTTCTAGTTTGTGGATGGGGAGAACTATGGGTTGAAGGTTTTTCAGATTTCCAATCCGATGTAGATGATTGAAAGTCAACTTCGGGATAAATGGTGGGGTTGTTACATAGAGGAGTTATAAGAAAACTACAGTTGTAGATTCCGCTGCTGAGGCCAAGTACATTATCGTTGTGACTCAATTGAGGAATGTGTATGGATTAAGAAGTATATTACTAAACTTCAGGTAGTTCTAACTATTGAGTCACTGATACCTTTGTATTTTGACAACAATGGCTCATAGCTCAAGTAAGGGAACCAAACTTTTATAAGAAATCTAAACACATAGAGCTTCACTTCTATTTAATTCGTGAAATCACCGAGAGAAAGTATGTTGACATTGGGAAGGTACACACAACGAATAACGTAGCATATCCATTCACTAAGGTTGTGACTTTACAACAATTAGATTGGTATCTTCTAAAGATAGGAATAAGATATTATTCCAACTGACTATAGTGCTAGAGGGAGATTCTTGGATGTAAGCCCAATAGTCAATCTTGTAATATTACATTTAAGGTGGGAGAGCATAATGGTCGCCCATCCTAAGGAAGAATTTGTCCTTTACCTATAATTCTTATCCACCATTTTCCCTCTCAAACATTTTTTTTTTAATCTATGAGATTATATTTTTTGGATTTTCACCTACTAATTTGAATTGTACTTCCCCTAAATTGAAATTAGAACTATCCAAGAGTCTTAGGATTTTATTCGATCTTAGAAATCCCAAGAAATTTTTTATGTCCTAAATCCTCTATATGGATACTGTCAGTGGTAAGATATTTGTGTCACTTCTGAGAGGATCAATCTCTCGTATCGATACTGTTCATGTTGAGATGCTCTCGAAAGAGCCTACTCAGATTATGCCTTGGGAACTACCATAATTTAGGGTGAATCAGCAAAAGAGGTAAGCTATGTATTAAATACTATTTAATATTGTTTGTTTTATTGTTTTAATGGTAATACGATTAGATCTTGCTTTAAGGAATTGGATATTAATTTTATATTTTGCTTCATAAATCTATTGTTTTAATATCTGATTAATTCATATTGAACATAGAAGCATAATGCATTAAAGTGATAGAACCTTGTAATGAGATTTTATGGTTAAAGAAGTTTGTGCTAGAGTTGGTTTTGTAACAATGGGTTCATTCTTTGTTGTGACAAACATAGTGTACTTCATCTTTCGAAGAGTTCAAATGTTCAAATAAGATCCAAATATATTGAGGTGAGGTGCCATTTGATTACTAATGTGTTGGATATGAAGTTATTACTACTAGACAAGGTATGCACAAATGACAATATTTCATGAATGATGGAAAAAAAATCTGGGCAAAAGTTTAAATATCATAGAGAGCGAGAGAGAAGGTCTCATGCATTTTTTTGTAGGAGCTGGAGTGAACCAGTCTATGTGGATGGACAAAAACTCAAGCCATTATTGGGTTTAATAATTTAAAATATAATAAGAGAGAGAGACCTTAAGGGTTACTATTGTGAAACGATGAAGAATGAGAAAAAAAAAAGGTGGGCATGTAACTTTTGATGGTTTATGTAACAAAAATCAAGGAAAAATATACGAAGAGAGAAAAGTGGAAATTCAACTTTCTAGCTTGACAACCGAATAGTGATTTGGATTCCTATTAGGCAAAAATTTCATAGTGTTGTTCTCGACCTGAAATACTGTGTTACTATTAATCTTGATCATTGGTATCCCTTTTATTATTTGTCTTTCAGTAATATCTAAATCTATTTTTAGTATTTATTGCTGAATCCACATTTCATTGATGTTTAAGTGGTGATCTAAGAATTATTCTCTCAAAAATGTCGACAGTTGTAACCTATTATTTTTTAGATAGTGGAAGGTAATATCAGACTTTGGTCCTGTGGTTTTTTTTTTCCTACCTTTGGATTTTCCATGTAAAACATTTTCTCCAATTAGATTTTTTTTTTCTTTGTATTTGGTTGATTAATTGTGGTCAATGAAATTCAACTAATCTTATTTTAATCACATGAAAAGGGAAAAAATGATTAATTGGTGAGCATTTCGAACAAATTCTTATTCTAGTTAATTATAACTAAATTTCTGTCAATCTTATGCAATATTTAGTTGACTGTAACTTAAAATACTATTTCTTGGTAGTGAGTGATAGTCAACGATGGTCTATCGGCAACGATGATGATTTAAAAAAAGGGCAGTTACCCAACGATCCTCTTTTTGTACCAAAACTACCAAATAGACCATTTTTTGGGGGGTATTTTATAATGGGCCCAAAGGCCCACTACTAATTCATTCTTATACCTATGTATCCATTTAATTTTAGAGAAAAACCTAATTAGTATATAGTAATCGTTTGCTATGCAGTAACATTTACATACCCTCCATTCGTTATGTTGTTGACATTGTTGTTGTTGTAGGCACTGCATTTTGTCCCACGTAGTTAGTGTCGAATTAAAAATACAAATTTAGATAAAATTTAAACTTAGGTATAAAGTGAATGAATTTTTTACTTTGGATCACACTAGATACTACATAAAAATGACAAAAGACAAATAAAAACACAAAAATGTTGAATTTTACTGAATTTGGTACAGTAAAAGTTTCGGGTCAACCTCAAAATTCCTAAAGTTAAAGAGGGACTAAGATGACATTATTAAAGGTTGATTTTTCATAAAATAAACTTTAATATGAATAAAAAGTAACTACTACCTTTCAACTATAGGACATTTCAACAATTTACCTCTATTACCTACTTTAATCCCAAAACATTTACTATTACCAATTTTGTCTATTCGACACCAAAAATAATTATTTAAATACTTGTTTAAAGTATTAATATCCATAAATCAAGTAAAAAATACCTAATACCTAGATCAATACATGGAGATTTTATGATTAGTACAAGTTACCCAAAGTAACTAAGGATTAAGACTTGGTCGCAATCGACCAAACTGAAATCATCTTGACTAGCCATCAAAGCCCATTGAATCAAGGGCCCAAGCAACTATTTAATGACTCATAAATGGGTATTCAAACAACCAAGATACCCCTAAGATATTCTCCACCAAAATATCTTGGGAATGAACTAATTTACTTAAGAAGTTACTAACCGTTATCGAAACTGAACCGATCCAGTTCGCCACCTAAGCATACACTTAATCAAGACACTAAATGTCCATCCCATCAAGAATTTAATTCTTGGGATGACATGAATGGACCACATTCAAGGTATGAATATATTTTAATTAAAATATCTTAGGGATAACCAAAATACTTGAAATGTGACTACCCATTACAAGGCAAACCGAACCAATTCAATCCAAATTGAACCAATTCAAGGCCCATCACATCCAGTGTCCCTATTAAGAATTAAACAGCCAATGACACATCAAGCCTAAATATATTGAACCTTAAAAGCATTAATGGTAATTAAACCAAAATAGTGAAAGTAATAGGTTCTTAGCCCCTAAAACAAACTGGAAATGTCACTTCAAGCCATTAATGACCTCATGTTCAACTAGTCATATCAAAGATATGATAATGATAACTAATGATTGAAAATGATTTGCAATGATTTCCAATCATTGAACCTAGACATGTAATGATTACCAAATCTTTTTAAAATCTTTAAGAATCTTACAAAATCTTGCAAATTCGTTCAAAGCCATCCATCACCAAGACAAGAATGGATAAACCTTAAGCCAAACAGACCCTAAGGAATGAGTTAGGATGGCTTGTGCATTGGATAATGCATAGACCCCCAACCTATAATTATAGGGGCCTGTTTTCACAATTTAAAGAGTTGGAACCTAGACTTTCTTTCTCTAAGTCTCTTCCAACCTCTTGGGTCTTAAGCTTTCTCAAGATTTTCCTTCTAAAAACAACTCAAAGTTCTGCTAAAATACCGTCCCAGAGAAGTTCTTGAGGATCTTGGAGGAAGATCTCAAGGAGTTGATGGCAATCGATCGTGGATAACCGAGATAATTCAAAGAAGGAGAAGAAGGTATTGTGTTTAGGGAAAGACCACTCTCCTAAACTAGGTATATGATAGATTGATTTTGTCTATATATTTCCAATCCAAATTTGGTAGTTTTCAAGTGTTCTATTAGTGTTTTCTTTCATTTTTATTTGTTTCTATGCTGGTAGCACGTAGATATGTCGCTACTTTCACCGCAAGTATACAGGTTAAGTTTTAGTATAGATCGGAAGAGTAGCGGTTGTCGTATCCACAAGGATTGGATTAGACGATGCCGTTGAGTACCGCGATTGTCATAACCTAACTTTATTTAGGTGATAAAAATGTAGATTTTTATAATTAAATATACTATACTAAATTAACTAACTAAATTACAATACTAATATATGACGTTAATGGGAATTATTGTCTAGGGATAAACTTCGTTCACCAAAATGCATTCAAGCTATCCGACAATCTAGCTTTTATTTACGACATTCAAGCTATCCAACAATCTCGGTATCGAAATCTCAAATACTACCTCTCCCGAGTGTAAAATGAATGAATATATGACTTCACATCAACGAAGAAGTCCCCCTCAACGTCTATATAACACTAGGTCACATGAGTCTCGCCCCAACCTCACGGATTGCACACTTTCTAACTCCCTCTCGGGTTATTAGATCATCACGTTGTATTTAAACCCTAGTCCGAATCCAAGGTTGCCTCTCCCGAGTGTCAAACCCCGTATTCTCAATATATCATAACAAGCATATAGACATGGAAAATGGTAAACACAATCATATAAAGAAGAACAACCATTAACAAAACATCAATTTTATACAAATAACGTTTTCATGAAGTTAATTGCTCCCAAAACAATATATGATTAGCTACTCTTGGTCGTATCCCTATATACAATGAAATACAAGCTAAACATATATAAACTATCAAATAAAACTAAGAGTAAAAGAGAGAAATGAGGAGATTAGCCGTTATCTGAAGAATCGCCGCTAAAACCGCTCCGAGAATGCTCCATCCTTCATTGGCCTTATGATCTTTTGTTGGTTGATAGTGGTTTAGAGCTCTCAAACCTTCCCCAAAAAATGTTCTATGGTGTTTTGAAGAAGAGGATATGATATAAGGATAAAAAAAATCACAAAATATCCCAAAATATCAATTTTGTCAGCTGTCAGATCGCTGCGGCGATGGGATCACCGCTATGGCTCTGATACCCTTTGGTATTTTGGCTGTAACTTTCTCGTCCAAACTCCGATAGAGTTGATTAAAAATCCTATGGAAATATAGGAAAAATATATACAACTTCCATATTTTAATTTTGTCCAAAATAGAATGGAATCGTGTTCAAAATTGGCCTTGAAGTTACTGTACTTGTACCGACTTTGCCTTTTTTCACCCATTTATTCAAAAACCTATAAAATAATACAAAAATACATTAAACTAAAAAAAATTTCTTGAAAACATACAAATATTTGAATCCAAAATTACTTGATTTGTTGGTAAATAAACCACTCATCATATGCATATCAGGTGTTATGCACGAAAATGGTTGCAATTCAGGCCCGTCAGTAGGACGTCGGTGAAGAAATGTGTGAAAAAAGAGCTAACCAGGTGTTCCTTCATGCTTCTCGTTGCAACGAGATTCTTCTTACTATAACGCCCAAGCAAATGGGCCACTGGATTTTGCTCGCTGCAGTGCGCAACAACCAGTGGCTGCTATTATCTTCAACTGGCTGCAGTGCCCAAACACCAGCTGGCAACGCATTTTGGAGATATTTTTAGGATATTTTGGTATTCTATTTATATCCTCTTCACTTTCTATTTATAAAAACATTTTTGGAGCCCTAGAATCAAACCAAGCAAGAAGAGATCATCATTTAGAGAAGATAAAACATTTTCGGAGCGTACTTTGCGACCGTGGAACCATCTACTCTTCATATTTGGATTTTCTCTCTTGTTTCTCTCTTTTATTATAAACTTTTGTTGGTTGTTTGGTGATGTACATCTCATTTGAAGTTGCATATTTAGTTATGGCCATGTGTAGCTAAAAATTTATTATCTAGGGATTGATGTAGTTCACAAATATTATGTTTGAGTAAATCTTTGTTTCATTAACAATTGTTCATCCCTATTTGATTGTGTTTAACATTTTATCACTTCCATAGTATGCTTGTCATGATATTGTGGTTGATTTGAGAATACGGGATTTGACACTTGGAAGAGGTAACCTCGGATTTGGACTAGGTTTAAAACACAACACAGGTTTTTGTTTCGGGAGATTATTAGAACGTGTGCAATCCATGAGGTTGGGGCAACACGCATGTAATCTTTTAAACGCTAGATAGGTATATCAGTGTTGACGAGGTTGTATATTCACTCACCTTATACTTGAGAGACGTAGTGAGTGAGTTTTAGAAATCTAGATTGTCGGAGAGATTGATGACCGTTAGTATAAACTAGATTAAATCAAGCAGGTATAAGTAAATGAAGTTAATCCCTAGATAATTCATTCCCATAGAATTTATTCCAAGTATTTTAGTATAATTAGTTTTTATATCTCCAACACTTTTCAAATCTTAAATCGTCTAGATAAAATTGAGTTATGTTAATTGTAGTACTTAGCTTATTCTAATGATTTATCCCAGTGGATGATACTCGATCTTCGGATCACTTTATTACTTGTTGACCTCGTGCAGTTGCGAGTAATTTAAAGCGCATTAAAATATTGCAATAATATGTTTTTTTGACAATCCTTCAATATTGTCTTAAGCATGTGTATTTTGCTTGTACATGGCATGATCATGTAGTTTTCATGCTTAAATTGCATGTACATAACACGTATAGCCTATAATCAAGTAAAAAAAAAAGGTAAAACTATGTCATATTCATCAAACCATATCAACACTATCCAAAATCATGTCAAGAATATCAAGAACGTTCGAGAACATGTTAAGAACATGTGAGGACCCAAAATATTCAAGAACATGTTAAGAACATGTGAGTATCATACACAAAACATTAATCGCACCATAAGTTGTGCATAGTCTTTGTGATTCTCTCATGAACACATCAAACTGAACTCTATTAACTGTTAATCTAACCATATACTATTAACAACTTTACTTTAATTTATGTTAAACATCAAGATCACATCCTGGCACTAAGTCTTCAGGCTAGTAGACTGGTACCTTATACACACACACACACACACACACATACACTACACAGTCGAGACCCTTGTGGCTAAAAATTCGAGATAAATGGAGGATCTCTATTCCTTTGGGGATATGTGTGCACCTTCTTAAGAAACTTTCTCGTCTTTCTTAGTTACGAGTAGGACTGACATATATAAACTATGTAGTTTCTTTCATTTTCAATTAACAATACAAACATAAACACAAATCTTATCTAAAATAAATGAGTTTGGTTGAGGTATTCTTAACAAAATCAAAGAGATCATTCACAAATCATAGTATGATTCATGTTTTGTTTAATAATAAAATCAAATAAAATCAGTATCATTTTGCATAAAAGGACTACGTCCTGACTGATTCTTAGTTATCTGAGATATGTAGGCAACCCACGTACTGGTCCAGTCACCTATCCAATAAAATATAGTTCATCTTGAATAGTGAAACAACATGTCGACCTGATTCCCCGTGGTTACCGGGATATGTAGGCAACCTTTATAAGGTTCGGTTGTTAAAAATACAAAACAACATTTTCATTTTTATATATTGTTATTGGGTTGTCTCCGCTAGTTTAGTTTACTTGCTTTTATTGCATAAAAAAAAATACAACAAATATTTTAATTTCAATATGTTTTATCTGTTGTTGTTGACAGATAGTTAGTTTACTGCTTTCATTACAGATAAAATGTATAAAATAAAATAAAAAGGTAGAAACTTATTTTTATTTTTTTTTTAAAAAAAGAAGGAAGTATTTTGTTAACCAAAACCAAGGAAAGTTATTTGGATTTTGTTTAAAAGTGAATATTCACTTAGACTAAGGTACCGTCTTCAGACGAGCATCTTGGGGTGCGTAAAACCTTCACCGAACAAAATCAACCCCCGAACTTAAAGAATCTCTGGTACAAGACCTTTACGAGTCACAATAAGGGCCATTACAAAATAATGAATTTATAAAATCCCGGTGACCTAGCACATCATTTAACCCATACTAAGTGGCGACTACTTTTCAAACATAAATCCCAGCCTAAAGAAAAATTTCAAAACCGACACCTAGAAAAGCCCTTGAAAACCATTATTAAAAAATGAACGGATTTAGAGGATTTAGAGAGGGAGGAATGAAAACAAACTTGTTTTCTTCTTCTTCCCAATCTCTACTTCCTCTACTTTCAACAAAATCCGGGGTACATCAGTTGTACAACATTTGCATCCCCCCCATTCATTATGTTGTTATTGACATTATTGCAGGACAACAATATTTGCATCTCCAATTTATTATGTTGCTTTAGATATAGTGAGAGAACATGTGTTTGGATTTATCTTAAATAATAAATATATAGGTGGTGTTTTCACAATATGGGCTTGCAAGTAGTGACCCATTTTAATTTTAATAGTAAAAGTGGGGTTTTCTTTAATTTTTCCTCTTTTTTTTTTTTTTTTTTTTTTAATGAACCCAAGGATCTTTTTAAAATATATGGTCTAATTTTTCCTATTAAAATGCGATTAATTTCAATTCTTGATCAATCAATATTTTCGTTTATACGCATACCTTAATTTTTGGGGCGGTTACCATATGCGTTTGTAAGAAAAACATTTCTAAATTATCAGATGTTTGTCCCAAACATATTTCGTGTTTTTGTCGTCAAATTATACAGGAATGATCTTTGTTTCACAGTCTTTAAAATGATATGTTAATCGTTTTTCTTAGTATTGGATAGAAATCCATGTTATATTCAACATAATATGCGTTACAAGATGAAAAAAATATATTGTTACTTTTGTGTGTTGGTGTTCCATATAACACGAATTGGTTGTAATACTAGCATATATGTCTTCTGCGAGCATATAATTATAATCCTCATCTTTTATTTAGATGTTTAATCTAACATTTGTTTTTTGGAGCATTTAATAGAAATTCATATTATATTCAACATGGTATGCATTACAAAACGAAAAAATATATTGTTATATTTGTGTGTTGGTATTACATATAACATAAACTACTTGTAAATTAGGATATATGTCTTTCGTGAAACACACAATCATACCTCTCGTCTTTTTTTGAATGTTGAGCCTACCATTTGTTAACTAGGATGCTTGTTATTTGTGGAAACTATTTTTTTTTTTTAATATCGTTTAATAAGGAAAACTATTAAATTCTACAGATCTTTCAGAGGTATTTTGATCATGTAATTTTCGGCCATGTTAAAATTGGGATTACACAGTTTAAAAAGTCAAGTCAATAAGATTAGTTGATTTAATCTAAACCGATTGTTATTGATTAGTAATTTGGTTCTTAATATAACTCTGCCCAGTAATTTTTCCTTTTAAAAAAACATATTTAACTATGCAAATTAACAAGTGCAGTGTAAATCTGGACATTAAAGTTAATCTACCTTTCCTTAATTTAATATAAGGAGAATATATCTATTTCTTATTGCGATTATTTGTAGGATAATTTTAATTTATTTTGAACTATAAATGTCAAGCAATTTTTATATATATCTTTTAATTTGTTCTATACTTAATAATTGGCTGTACCTTGAACTATTCATTTTATAAAATAAAATTTTGAATACAATGAAAAACATATATGGACCTAGGTCTTTTAAATTAGGGAAAAGTATTGAGAGGACCCAAAAATACCATCAAATTACCGGTGAAACCCACTAATTAGAAAATAAATCAAGAAATCCTAAGTTACAAATTACTTGCCCAGCGTAGTCCCAAAATTTTGATCCATATATTTTCCATTGACATATTTGCCCTTGCATTATATGCGGCAATAAAATTTCTTTAATAAGGTTTGAGAGTTTGCATATTCAACAAAATTATTTTATTAAAATGAAAATAATTATTATTGTACACATTTTTTTTTGCAATCTAATTATATATTCAGAATCGTTTAAACAAGATATTCAAAACGATATCTAATTTACTATTTTTTTCATTAGTTTCAGTTTTTCACATTCATTTTTCATGTAACATGATATTTTCAGAATTTTTAATTTCTACGAATTATAAGATATTATATGTAACATTTATATGAAATACGATTCAATACAGACAATGTTACATTCCACAAGCAAATAATGAGGGGGTATTATCAGATGCGATATGGATAATATAGTGCCATTTCGGCTGGATTGCATGTCACATTAAACATGAAAATGTAAATGGAATGTACAGTTGTGATGTAACATTGACGTTATAGGAATATTAAATATAACATGGTGTAGTTACTAGTCTTTTGATTTTGGTTTTGGTTTTGTTTTGTTTAATATTACATGTAATATTGATGTTACATAAATGTTACGTGTAACATAGTGTAGTTACTAACCTTTTTAGGGGGGTTTGATATTGGGTTGGTTTTAATGTTACATCTAACATTAATGATACGAAATTCATCGTAATCTTTTTTTAATATTAAATGTAACATGACGTAGTTACTAACCTTTTGATTTTACTTTTGGTTCAATTTTGTTTAGTGTTACATGTAACATTTGATGTTATATAAATGTTACATGTAATATTAATGATACGAAATTCATCGTAATCTTTTTTGAACGTTACATGTAACATTCGTGTGCATTATGTTAAATATGTTCAAAAAATATGATTAACATCTCATTTGAAAGAGAATAAAACGACCATATTTGTTTTGCAATTTTTTTTTCTTCATATGGAAATCTAAGAAAAAAATGAAGCAAACTGTGTATATGGATATTTGAATTGTTTACCAAATTTAGCTTTGCAATATAAGGAGTTTACACTACCGTATATAATACTAGGGGTATTTTCGTCACAAAAATAGCAAAAGGACCATTGAGTGCACGTAAATATTAGTGGATTTATTTGGTAGTTTCGACTACAATATATGACCGTTCGATTAGCGCCCCTTTAAATTATTTGAATTATCTATGATCCAAAACTAAATTATATGACAGTATCCAATAGGTCTTTCATTATATTAAATTGTATACTAATTTGGAAAGTTAAATTCAACTCTTGTGAAATTTAATTATCTTCACGTGCAATCTTGACCTACACAAATATAACAATCAGATGACTTAAAAAATTAAAACTTAAATACGATATTGGTAAATACAATAACTTATTTGAAATTCGAGATTCCACTAGGCTCATTCAACTAGTGTTTAACAAGGAAAAATGGGAAAATAAAATGAAAATAAAATAAAATAAATATCAAATCAAATTCTAAATCCTTGTAGTAATTCTTAACAATAAGTCAATAAGGGGGAAAATTGTTTATTAGGGAAACATTTGTAAATAAACTTTGATAAAGCGGGTAATGATATAAAAATGGGAAAATGAAAGAGAAAAAAAAAAAAGAGTCAATAATTAATAATGACTAATTTAAGAGGGAGGGAAGGTTTGGTGAGTAGAGGAGTGCATGATGCAAATTGGTATTTGGTGGTAGGTGGTGATGGGTAAGTTTTAGTGGTTGAAGGCCACTCCAATTTAAAAATATATACTATCTTTCTTCACCTTATAAAATATATTTTCTTTGTTTGTTTGTAATGACCTTAATATCACCATTTGCTGACGTCCGTTCATCATCAATCAGTCAATCGTCTCGGCGTTCTAATTGACCTTTCAACAACAAGACGGTTGGCTGAGCTCGTGTGAAAAAGAGGACCCTCTATTTTTATTATTTTTTAAGAAATTTTTTACATTCATTTTATTTTAAAATACTTAATTAACAATGATTCACCAACTTAAATTCATTAGTAAAAATATATTTGTTTAATTATTCTTTACAAAATGTGTTTGTAAAGCTTAATTTTAAATTCTAATGTTTAAATTACTTAAAACTGGTACAAAATCAGTGAATGAAAATTTTCATTATCAGAAGAATAGTAAATTATTGAACTTTGTAGAATTTATATATATATGGGTGATGAAGTCAACATTTGGATCTCCTGATATAATTCTCGTGATTCTGAATGTGACCCTCCTTAAACTGATTTTTTTTAAAAACAATGAACTGTAGGTAGATTTGTTGGTATTGCACCTCCAGTGTAAGAATCAATACGTAATTCTAAAATAATTTTGGTAGAATATTAGCTAATACTTATTTATAGAAGATAAAAGACTTGTTATGGAAGTTTTTCCATAAATCGAAAGTGCTTCGGATTTAGTGGGATCATGGGACTAGTGGGTTTTTGTCTTAAATATGATCGTTCCTTTCATATTTGCGGCCGCTTAGAGGGACAGTTTCTTTGCCCAGGTTGCGGCCCATGCTAAAGCGTCTCTAGGCCATTCTCAATTTATGGAGGATAGTCTTGTAGGAGAGTTGAAAATTAGCCTGGTTGGGGTGGATCATGCTCGACTCGCTATATCTTCGATACCTCCTTCAATACCAGGCAATACCTTTGATTATCGCTAATAGTTTGGAGCCTCGCGTTAACCACCTGGCCCATACCTCGTCCTTGGGTCACGTAGGGTTGATTTTCTTGCATGGTAACTTTTGAAGCTTGGTTAGAAAAACAACCTCGTCAAGCGGAATGTAAATATTTTAATGGCTTTATATCACTTACATCACTTATCTTTTTGCCATTAACCAGATAAATCTCTTGTCATTTTACAAATACCGATCAAACCTCCTATCATTTTTGGTCAAAGATCACTTAATTCTCTTCTCGGTAAAAAACTACTAACTTTTTTATTGTAATGACACTTTTACCGTTAGCCATTTAAAAATAATTGAAAGTTAAATACATAAATAACCCCTTAATTATATTTCTTTTATATATTTTCTTCTTTTTTTTTTTTTTACAATAACATCGCTATTTAAAAAGGAAAAAAAAACTTTTTCACTCTTTTAATATTTAACATATTAAAAAATTATCTCTTTCCCCCTAGATCTGTTTTCCCTCCTCCTTCTTCTCCCCTCTCTCTCTTTCTCCAAGGTCCGTCGCAATGAATCTCTTTAGGCATGATGTCGCAACATTGTTTTAATTTCGTGGTGACGTTAATTGTTTATATTCTAATCTTCAGCGTGCACAGAAAGACCTGGGGAGGATTTTCATAGGAATGCCTAAAAGGATGGAGATCTATGTTTAATCTGGCTATTCCGAGCTACAATTTGGTTTGCATTGAGTGGTGGTGGTATGAGACTATGATTTTACTCTTTGGGCTTCTGGTGAATTTGAGGGTCATCGTCGATTTGATGGTGATTTCGATTTAGACTACGACATTGATCTACATAATCCTGTCGTCGCTGAGCTTCAACGTTTTGACGAGGGTCAGGAACAAATTTGGTGTCAGCAAACCGGCAAGGGCAAAGCTCGCGGCCTTGACGAGGCTCTATTTCAGCTTTGTTAGAGGTTTCTCAATTTTAGGGTTTCAAATTTTCAATTCGATCAGAAGATGAAATCTTCTATCAAGTTTTGCGAGGATCAGAAACTCCTATTTCGAGCGAAAATTTCACTCAATGTTATCGATTTTCTGTTTGAATTGAAAATCGTCACCGGCAAATCAAAAGAACTCTCTCTCAATCTCAGCATGTTCATTGATTCCGGTCTTTCGATCAAGCTCACTTACCTGCCGAACAACGTTGTAGATCCGTTCAGTCTCGTGTTGAAAATCGGTCGGGTAGAGGATGGAGTGAGGATGGAGTAATGAAATTATTTAAATAATATGGGTAAAAAATATATTTTTCAAAAACAGACATTTTTGTGAATTTTTTAAAAATATAATAGAATTAAAAAAACAAAGGGTATTCATGTTTTTTTACCAAAAAAATTGGTTAAATGAGTTAACTGATATTTGTAAAATGACAGAAAAGATATTTAGTTGATGAAAAAAAAAAATAAAAAGATAAATGGTATAAACTCATATTTTGATTGAGCTCATTGTTTCTCAAATTTAATTTACTTGTTATAAAAGTACAAGTTTTATGTGAAGACCAACAACCATCAACTAAGAGTATTATTTATATAGTGTTCACACGACTTTCAATGATCCCATTTGGTTCAATGGATACCTTGACGCCTTTATTCTAACCCACCCAAAACAAATTTTCAATTGATAAAGTGATGTTATAATTAGAAGAAGAGAAATTTGGTGAGAGCTTCCTTTCATAAAAATATCACTTTTGTAAGAGTAATTTTTTAAAATATAATATATTCCTTAAAAAGTAATTTTTTGAATTTGAAAATCTCTCAACAAAATTCTCTTAGAAAGAGGGGTGGTTTCAGGGGAGGGGTGTTGTTCTGATGTGATGACAAAGAGTTACCCGACCACTACCTCAAATGACGACATTACCATTGGGTAAAACTTTGAAACATTTGTTTACGTTTCCTTTACAAAATAGTTTCTATTTTTGAAAAAAAAAAAAAAGAAGAAAAAGATCAACTACTCTTTTAATAAAATAATTTAAAAATAATATTACGATAAATTTAATTTATCACATTTTCTATTTTTAATATTAATTTTTGTTCTGTTATATATTTATATTTAACTTATATTCTCCACCTTTTTTTATTTTTATTTATTATGCATTAACACACCTTGTTTATTTTAATATTATATTAATAATTCAATCAATCACATTATTCCTATTTTTATTATTTTAATAAATTATCAATTTTTTTTTAATAAATATTTAAAACTAATTTCAACGACTTCTCACAATTTTCCAAAAGCATTTCTCATATTTTCTAGAAGTGTTTTCAAAAACAAAACCAAAGAGGCCCAACAAAACTAATGTTGATAACTTTTTAATTTTTAATTTTTTAATTTTTTAATTCATGTATTTTAATTGTAAAGGTATTTGTTGTTCCGCAATTAAAATAATACTTCTAATTTTTTTTTTAAAAAAAAGTAAAATTTCAATTTTAAATATTTTCTAATAAAATTATTTTTTGTGTGTTCTAGGACAGCTTCATCTAAATTTTCTGCTCTATGATATTCTTTTGAACATGGAAAGTTCCGTTTTTCCATTTTTTTTTTTTTTAACACTAAAATATCTGGTTTATACTATCAAACGCATTTTGGAAATTTTTTTTT
Source organism: Eucommia ulmoides (assembly GCA_016647705.1). Taxonomy (NCBI): domain Eukaryota; kingdom Viridiplantae; phylum Streptophyta; class Magnoliopsida; order Garryales; family Eucommiaceae; genus Eucommia; species Eucommia ulmoides. The sequence goes on from CM028329.1 coordinate 24,226,670, forward strand.
TTACTTTAAAAATATTTTTTCATTAAATTATGGTTTTTAATTTAAAATTATGTATTTTTTCAAAAAAAAAAAAAAAAAGTTACCTACCTAAATTCTTTGACAAATCCTCATAGTCTTATTTTTTTATCAAACGCATTTTGAAATTTTTATGTCGATTTCTTTGAATTAAATTCCATACGTACTCTGAAAATGGCTGTTAATTATTCTGGTAATCTGTTTTATCTTCTTTCAAAAATTGGTAAAATTGAACATGTGAAGAGAAATGAGCGAAATTCTAGTGTAATTTTACCAAAACTGAACGAGAGAGAAGGTATAATTTTTTTCTTTTCTTTTTGCGTTTGGGTATGTTTGTTGGGATAATGGAAAAACCAAAAAAAAATAATATAAGAGGATAATATTTTATTTATCGTGAAAGAAAAATTATTTTTGTTAATATTTTTTGGTGAAAAAAAATAAAAATAATTCACTTTAATGTCATTTATTATTTTACCATTATATATTACAAAAAGAAATTAAAGATTTTATTACGATATAATTGTAATTCTAATCTCTTCTCGAAAAACTCTCTCTCATTCTTTTTATTTTTCTTCCAAATATGTGTTAAAAAAAATTATTTTGAAAATTGTGCATTTTTCTTCTTATTTTCTTTTTTCTCTCATTTTTCTTCCATACCAAACAACTTTTTCTTTTTTAATCCTATTTTTCTTTTTCTTTTTCTTTTCATTCTTATTCATTTTTTTTCACCCAAACAAATGCACCATTTGTTTCGAAGAGAAATGTAGAAGTGTGCAATTGAGACAGTATTTTTTTCGGGCGCATTGGGAATTTTTTTTGGACAACTGTAGGTGGATTATGATTTAGTAATCATGTTTACTTGCCGGAGGGTTGTTGTACAACTATCATAGGCGAAGGGCGGGATCACTTTACGGCGACCAGCCGTTGGCACGGCTGGTCGCCGTCTGCTTTGGCCGGTCGTTTGACCGGCCAAAGCTGCAAAGAAGGCAGCCTAAAAGGCTGCCTTTTTTTCCCTCCTTTTTTTATAGGTTTATAGGTTTTAACTTTAATTTGAAATTTTAAAAACTCGAAATATGTGCACAACTTCGTATATAAATATCACTTGCCGGAGTTCATTAAAATTCACACCTCTTCATTTGCTCCTTCTCTCATTTGTTTTTCATTTTGATATTTTTTGTTCTAGTTACACTTCTTCTATTCAGACTTTTACTCCTCTATTCACAGATTAGTATATTTTTAACGTTTTTTTAATTTATTTGTTAATTTAATTAGTATATTTTTTACCTTTATTTGTTAGTTAGTTGGTTAGTTTAATTTATTAATTTAATTGTTGAAGTAAAAATTATACTTTGGCCATTTTCACATATTTAAGAAAATATAAAATAATATATTATTTTAAAAAAAAAAAGTTAGTTAGTTAGTTTAATTTTTTACTATAGCTATTTAATTAAAAAAAATATGCACTTTGACCCCTAAAAGTTTAACAACTAGAAAAATATAATTTTTTAATATATTATTTTAAAATAAATTATTAGTTAGTTTGTTTGTTTTGTTAATTTAATTTGTTGGTTTAGTTGTTTAATTAGTTGGTTAGTTTAATTTGTTAATTTTGTTGTTAAATTAAAAATTACACTTTGTCTCCTTTCACATGTGTAGAAAAATATACACTTTGGCTCCTGAAATTTTTTCAATTACAAAAATATAAAATTTTCAACCTATTGTTTTAAAATAAATTGTTAGGTAGTTTCATTTTTGAATTTTGTTATTTAATTTAAAAAGTATTTATTTAATTTGTTAATTTAGTCGTTAAATTAAAAATTACACTTTCGCTCCATGTGTACGAAAATATAAATCAACAAATTACATTTTTAGTTAGTTTAATTTTCTAATTTAGCGATTTAATTAAAAATACACTTTGGCCCCTGAAATTTTGATAATTAGAAAAATATAAAATTAAAATACCTATTATTTATTTTATTTAGTTTTAAATTAAAAATTATACTTTCGCCCCTTTCACATGTGTAAGAAAATATAAATCAACATATTACATTTTTAGTTAGTTTAATTTTCTAATTTAGCTATTTAATTAAAAATATACACTTTGGCCCGTGAAAATTTGATAATTAGAAAAATATAAAATTAAAATACATATTATTTTGTTTAATTTGTTAATTTAGTTATTAAATTAAAAATTACACTTTCGCCCCTTTTACATGTGTAGGAAAATATACACTTTGGCCCTTGAAATTTTTTCAATTAGAAAAATATTAAATATTCAACCTATTGTTTTAAAATAAATTGTTAGTTAGTTTCATTTTATAATTTCGTTATTTAATTTAAAATGTATTTATTTAATTTGTTAATTTAGTTGTTAAATTAAAAAATTACACTTTCGCCCCTTTCACATGTGTAGGAAAATATAAATCAACATATTACATTTTTAGTTAGTTTAATTTTTTAATTTAGCTATTTAATTAAAAATATACACTTTGGCCCCTTAAATTTTGATAATTAGAAAAATATAAAATTAAAATACCTATTATTTGTTTAATTTAGTTGTTAAATTAAAAATTACACTTTCGCCCCTTTCACATGTGTAGGAAAATATAAATCAACATATTACATTTTTAGTTAGTTTAATTTTCTAATTTAGCTATTTAATTAAAAATATACACTTTGGCCCGTGAAAATTTGATAATTAGAAAAATATAAAATTAAAATACCTATTATTTTATTTAATTTATTAATTTAGTTATTAAATTAAAAATTACACTTTCGCCCCTTTCACATGTGTAGGAAAATATAAATCAACATATTACATTTTTAGTTAGTTTAATTTTCTAATTTAGCTATTTAATTAAAAATATACACTTTGGCCCCTAAAATTTTGATAATTAGAAAAATATAAAATTAAAATACCTATTATTTGTTTTATTTTTCGTTAATTTAGTTGTTAAATTAAAAATTATACTTTCGCTCCGTTCACATGTGTAGGAAAATATACACTTTGGCCCTTGAAATGTTTTCAATTAAAAAAATATTAAATATTCAACCTATTGTTTTAAAATAAATTGTTAGTTAGTTTCATTTTTTAATTTCGTTATTTAATTTAAAATGTATTTATTTAATTTGTTAATTTAGTTGTTAAATTAAAAATTACACTTTCGCCCCATGTGTATGAAAATATAAATCAACATATTACATTTTTAGTTAGTTTAATTTTTTAATTTAGCTATTTAATTAAAAATACACTTTGGCCCCTGAAATTTTGATAATTAGAAAAATATAAAATTAAAATACCTATTATTTATTTTATTTGTTAATTTAGTTTTTAAATTAAAAATTAGACTTTCGCCCCTTTCACATATGTAGGAAAATATAAATCAACATATTATATTTTTAGTTAGTTTAATTTTCTAATTTAGCTATTTAATTAAAAATATACACTTTGGCCCGTGAAAATTTTATAATTAGAAAAATATAAAATTAAAATACCTATTATTTTGTTTAATTTGCTAATTTAGTTATTAAATTAAAAATTACACTTTCGCCCCTTTCACATGTGGTAGGAAAATATACACTTTGGCCCTTGAAATTTTTTCAATTAAAAAAATATTAAATATTCAACCTATTGTTTTAAAATAAATTGTTAGTTAGTTTAATTTTTTAATTTCGTTATTTAATTTAAAATGTATTTATTTAATTTGTTAATTTAGTTGTTAAATTAAAAAATTACACTTTCGCCCCTTTCACATGTGTAGGAAAATATAAATCAACATATTACATTTTTAGTTAGTCTAATTTTTTAATCTAGCTATTTAGTTAAAACTATACACTTTGGCCCCTTAAATTTTGATAATTAGAAAAATATAAAATTAAAATACCTATTATTTGTTTAATTTAGTTGTTAAATTAAAAATTACACTTTCGCCCCTTTCACATGTGTAGGAAAATATAAATCAACATATTACATTTTTAGTTAGTTTAATTTTCTAATTTAGCTATTTAATTAAAAATATACACTTTGGCCCCTAAAATTTTGATAATTAGAAAAATATAAAATTAAAATACCTATTATTTGTTTTATTTTTCGTTAATTTAGTTGTTAAATTAAAAATTATACTTTCGCCCCGTTCACATGTGTAGGAAAATATACACTTTGGCCCTTGAAATTTTTTCAATTAAAAAAATATTAAATATTCAACCTATTGTTTTAAAATAAATTGTTAGTTAGTTTTATTTTTTAATTTCGTTATTTAATTTAAAATGTATTTATTTAATTTGTTAATTTAGTTGTTAAATTAAAAATTACACTTTCGCCCCATGTGTACGAAAATATAAATCAACATATTACATTTTTAATTAGTTTAATTTTCTAATTTAGCTATTTAATTAAAAATATACACTTTGGCCCCTAAAATTTTGATAATTAGAAAAATATAAAATTAAAATACCTATTATTTGTTTAATTTGTTAATTTAGTTGTTAAATTTTGATAGGCGAAAATGTCCATCCCGACCCTGCCTTGCACCCAATTGATCTTGTCGGTTTATTGTAATGAATGTTTATGCTACTTTATTTTTTTTGTTATGTCAACTTTTATGTATTATAAATTTTATGCACTTGTCGTGCACATTTCTTTATAATGAATCTTATATTTTGTTTATAAATATGATTAAATTTTAATTTCGTACTAACAAATTTACCACGAGTGTTGTGGGAAAAAAATTCAGCTATGCATCCTGGGCCTGAAGATACTTCAGTTCTACACCAACAGGGGTAGCGCAGGTCCGAATTAGTTTGGTTAGCGCAGGTAAACATTTAGGTTATTGCATTTGTTTTTTTTTATTTTAGTTTTTTAACCTAAATGTTTGCCTACGCTAACCAAACTAGTTCGGACCTGTGCTGCCCCTGTTGGTGTAGAACTGAAGTATCTTCAGGCCCAAGATGCATAGCTGAATTTTTTTCCCACAACACCCGTGGTAAATTTGTTAGTACGAAATTAAAATTTAATCATATTTATAAACAAACTATAAGATTCATTATAAAGAAATGTGCGCGACAAGTGCATAAAATTTATAATACATAAAAGTTGACATAACAAAAAAATAAAGTAGCATAAACATTCATTACAATAAACCGACAAGATCAATTGGGTGCAAGGCAGGGTCGGGATGGACATTTTCGCCTATCAAAATTTAACAACTAAATTAACAAATTAAACAAATAATAGGTATTTTAATTTTATATTTTTCTAATTATCAAAATTTTAGGGGCCAAAGTGTATATTTTTAATTAAATAGCTAAATTAGAAAATTAAATTAACTAAAAATGTAATATGTTGATTTATATTTTCCTACACATGTGAAAGGGGCGAAAGTGTAATTTTTAATTTAACAACTAAATTAAACAAATAATAGATATTTTAATTTTATATTTTTTTAATTGTTAAATTTTCAGGGAACAAAGTGTATATTTTTAATTAAATAGCTAAATTAGAAAATTAAACTAACTAAAAATGTAATATGTTGATTTATATTTTCGTACACATGGGGCGAAAGTGTAATTTTTAATTTAACAACTAAATTAACAAATTAAATAAATACATTTTAAATTAAATAACGAAATTAAAAAATGAAACTAACTAACAATTTATTTTAAAACAATAGGTTGAATATTTAATATTTTTTTAATTGAAAAACTTTCAAGGGCCAAAGTGTATATTTTCCTACACATGTGAACGATGCGAAAGTATAATTTTTAATTTAACAACTAAATTAACGAAAAATAAAACAAATAATAGGTATTTTAATTTTATATTTTTCTAATTATCAAAAGTTTAGGGGCCAAAGTGTATATTTTTAATTAAATTGCTAAATTAGAAAATTAAACTAACTAAAAATGTAATATGTTGATTTATATTTTCCTACACATGTGAAAGGGGTGAAAGTGTAATTTTTAATTTAACAACTAAATTAAACAAATAATAGGTATTTTAATTTTATATTTTTCTAATTATCAAAATTTAAGGGGTTAAAGTGTATATTTTTAATTAAATAGCTAAATTAAAAAATTAAACTAACTAAAAATGTAATATGTTGATTTATATTTTCCTACACATGTTAAAGTGGCAAAAGTGTAATTTTTAATTTAACAACTAAATTAACAAATTAAATAAATACATTTTAAATTAAATAACGAAATTATAAAATGAAACTAACTAATAATTTATTTTAAAACAATAGGTTGAATATTTAATATTTTTCTAATTGAAAAAATTTCAAGAGCCAAAGTGTATATTTTCCTACACATGTGAAAGGGGCGAAAGTGTAATTTTTAATTTAATAACTAAATTAACAAATTAAACAAAATAATATGTATTTTATTTTATATTTTTCTAATTATCAAATTTTCACGGGCCAAAGTGTATATTTTTAATTAAATAGCTAAATTAGAAAATTAAACTAACTAAAAATGTAATATGTTGATTTATATTTTCCTACACATGTGAAAGGGGCGAAAGTATAATTTTTAATTTAAAACTAAATAAAATAAATAATAGGTATTTTAATTTATATTTTTCTAATTATCAAAATTTCAGGGGCCAAAGTGTATTTTTAATTAAATCGCTAAATTAGAAAATTAAACTAACTAAAAATGTAATATGTTGATTTATATTTTCGTACACATGGGGCGAAAGTGTAATTTTTAGTTTAACGACTAAATTAACAAATTAAATAAATACATTTTAAATTAAATAACAAAATTCAAAAATGAAACTAACTAACAATTTATTTTAAAACAATAGGTTGAAAATTTTATATTTTTGTAATTGAAAAAATTTTAGGGGCCAAAGTGTATATTTTTCTACACATGTGAAATGAGACAAAGTGTAATTTTTAATTTAACAACTAAATTAACAAATTAAACTAACCAACTAATTAAACCACTAAACCAACAAATTAAATTAACAAAACAAACAAACAAACTAATAATTTATTTTAAAATAATATATTAAAAATTTATATTTTTCTAGTTGTTAAACTTTTAGGGGTCAAAGTGCATATTTTTTTTAATTAAATAGCTAGAGTAAAAAATTAAACTAACTAACTAACTTTTTTTTTTTTAAATAATATATTATTTTATATTTTCTTAAACATGTGAAAATGGTCAAAGTATAATTTTTACTTCAACAATTAAATTAATAAATTAAACTAACCAACTAACTAACAAATAAAGGTAAAAAATATACTAATTAAATTAACAAATAAATTAAAAAAACGTTAAAAATATACTAATCTGTGAATAGAGGAGTAAAAGTCTGAATAGAAGAAGTGTAACTAGAACAAAAAATATCAAAATGAAGAACAAATGAGAGAAGGAGCAAATGAAGAAGTGTGAATTTTAATGAACTCCGGCAAGTGATATTTATAGACGAAGTTGTGCATATATTTCGAGTTTTTAAAATTTCAAATTAAAGTTAAAACCTATAAACCTATAAAAAAAGAGGGAAAAGAAGGCAGCCTTTTAGGCTGCCTTCTTTGTAGCTTTGGCCGGTCAAACGACCGGCCAAAGCAAACGGCAATCAGCCGTGCCAACGGCTGGTCGCCGTGAAGTAATCCCGCCCTTCACAAGGGTGGGATCACATTTAAAAAAAAAAGAAAATTTAATTTGATCTCGCCCTTGTGAAGGGCGGGATCAAATAAAAAAATAAAATAAAATTTGTTGATCCCGTCCTTCACAAGGGCGGGATCAAATTAAATTATTTTTTTTTGATCCCGCCGTTCACAAGCGCGGGATAAAAAAAAAAAAAAAAATTCGATTTCGTCATTCTGAAGGGCGAAATGCATTGATCCGGTAATTAAGTTAAAAGATGAATGCTTTCAGTAATTTTTTTGTTTTTAATATTTAATAGGTAAACAACTCATACGCACATATACAAATGGATACTGTGGGATGGTATTTAATATTTTAAAAATTTATAGGCTGACAAATATAAATAAACTAAAGTTAGAAATGGCAAAACCACTCATAACCTCATCACATCCAAAAACTACTTAGTATTTTCTTATAAAAAAAACGTGTACATAGAATAATATACAGAATACATATATATTATCCTTAACTTTTTTATTTAGTATTAAATATATAGAATAATAGAAATTGTATCGAGATATGATTAGTAGCTTGTTGTATTTAACTGCTAGTAGACCTGACATTATGTATAGCGTTTATTTATGTGCTAGATTTCAGTCTTGTCCTAAAAGAGTCGCATTTAACTGCTGTTAAGCGTATCTTTCGATATTTGAAAGGGACGACTGATCTAGGATTATGGTATCCTAGACGGAGTGATTTCAAGTTAATAAGTCTTTCCTACGCTGATTTTGACGGTTGCAATGTTGAACGAAAAAGCACAAGTGAGTCATGTCATTTTCTAGGACATGTCTTCGTTTCTTGGTCAAGCAAGAAACAAAATTCGATAGCCTTATCCATTACTGAGGCTGAGTACATGGCAACTGATAATTATTGCGCTAAAAAATTTACATATTAAGGAACAATTGAATGATTTTGGAATATGTATGGAGGAAGTCCTGATATATTGTGATAATAAAAGTGTTATTTCTCTAAATAAGAATCCTACACAACACTCACGAACTAAGCACATAGGGATTATACATAATTTTATTTGTGATCATATTTAGAAAACAGATGTTATTATTGAATATATTGATACCTTTGACCAACTTGCTGATATTTTTAACAAAACTTTAGCGGAAGATCAGTTTGTGAAAATCATTCTCAGTTTGGGTATGGCAAGGCATAATGATGTTTGCTTAGAGTAGTGTTGTTTTTGGTTCCCCTTACCTACTTTTTGAGATGACAAAGGGGTAGAATATGATTGATGTTTTATTGAATATCTAATGAATTTGATTTAAGGGGAAGATAAAAGGGGAAACCATAGTTGTTCTTAAAACGAATTAGTTGATGTTTAGAATTTGCTCGCCTAAGCATTGTACTAATACAGGGGGAGAACAATGATGATATGATTATATTTTGTGATTTGTTGAATATCATATATATATATATATATATATATATATATTTTTTTTTTTTTTAAATTATTCTTCATGATTGTGCTTTAACGAGTTGAAAAACCCGTCCTCGGATTTAGGGGGAGTGTGGTTACATTCTTATTTTGACGAAAACATCAAAGTTAATTGTCATCATAAAAAATGGGGTGATTGTTGATCCTAATATTTTGATGGACAATTAAATATTGATGTTTTTGGTAGAACTAATGAATTTTTTGAGTATTTCAGTGTAAAAGTTTTATTATTGATGTTATCATGAAGAAATTTGCTAAGGATGCTAAGGGTGTAAAGAGACGGACATTAAGAGATTAAAGATCCTGAAGAATCTAGGTGAAAACGACTCAAATTAATTTTTACCCTTAATGTATCCCGATTAGGATCACATAAGACACAAAAATGAATTTATATTTATGTGTGTTTTTATTAGGATCTTAATTAGTCCACATATTTGTTCCAATGTGAAATTAAAAAAGAAAAATTGACCTAAGCAATATTAGTGTTTAAAATTGATTAATAGTGTCAATTTAGTTAACCGAGAAAGAAAATCGATTAAAGGGTTGAAAAATATTCCAGCAATGATCGGCCAACGACCAAGTAGGATCGGTCAATCGATGGACATAGGCTGGAAAATAGAGTAGTCTCTAAATCGATTGGTCAACCGACCCTTGGATATCAGTCAACCGACCATGATTTGGAAATGGCTTGGGCTACAACCTGAATCGATCAGTCGACCGATGGGTCATTGGTCGGTCAAATGACCTGGCAGTTTCCGGATTGGAGGATTTCGAGGATTTAATCTAAAAGTAGCCGTTAACTAGCCATTTTTGCCTGATTATTTAGAGTTATCTTAGGGATTGGAAGTAATAATAAATATGCCATACTTATTTGATTATCCCTATAGATATAGTATACTTATTTTAAGTGTTTTCCTAAATTGGTTCATTAAATACTTTCTATCTTGTATTATTTGATATTAAGAAATATTTGGAGGACTAAATTGAATATTTTAAATGTTATAATTAAGTGAATTTAACCAAGATTGAGTCATATTAATATATGGGGTCTATATGAGCATTTAAATGATATATCTTTTGGGAACTAGCTGTTAGATGGCTTGTTTCAAATATATTTAAATAGACCTGCATTTTTCACTTTTGGATATATCATTCTATCAAGAACAAATCAGTTTCTAAACTTTCTAAGAGTCATTATTCTGAAAATATACTGAGAGTTTATTGTGAGATTATTCTTGAGAATTGTTCTTGAGGAAATTGGAGAGAATTTTGCGATCACCGATCCAAGCTTTAATTGGGATTCAGTTTTCATTCTTTCGATTATATCTTGGTGAGATATTTCCAAGCTACTATTTTATATTTTGAGTTATTATCATTATTACTTGCTTGGATTTAAGTTTTGTGTGAAATCGTTTTCAAACTTTAAAGTGCATAAAAATTATTTTAAAACGGTTTCTGTGTTAATATGATTACGTGCTTATTTGTTTGCTACCCATATATTTTTATAATCAGATTTTAAATTTCTCACATAAAATTAATTTGAGGTGGTAGAAGCTCCAAGTGAGAAAAGACTTATCAATTTATTGTAATTGTTGAGTTTTTTGCGGATTAGATATTGTTGGGAATATCTAATAAGGGGTAACTTGGTTTCAATCTCTTCCGGTAAAGAGATTTATGTTTGATCTTTACCTAAGACAACAAAAGGTTAGGCTACTCTTTTCCGTGAAAAGAGATGGGTGTTAATTCTTCTTGAATAGAGTTAGTTTGTGTGATTTTGTAACGGTTCTATCTTTACCGTTGAAAAGGATACTTGGATTGATTTTTTGTGAGGTTTGATTCTTAGCCTAAGTATAAAAGTATTAGGTTAATCTTTAGCTTGTGAAAAAGATAAAGGTTCTTCCTTAGCCCGTGAAAAGAAAATTGTAATGATTGATTCTGAGCTTGTGAAAAGAATCATTGTACATAGGTTTGATTCCTACCTGTTTAAAAGAATCTTAGTGGTTTAGTGTGTGCGACTCTCCGTGGGGCTCGGAGGACTGGATTAGCCAAGAGTAGCTTGGTAAACCAGTACAAATCGTGTTGTGCTGCATTCTTACTTTATTTATTTTTTATTGTTTGGGTGTGCACCTAGTTTATATAACACTTATCTGCTACTATATAGAGATAATAATTAATTTAGGATTAAATTAATTATTTAAATTTTTAATTGTTGAAAGATAAATACTTGTTTAAATTTTTATAACTACCCAATTCACCCCCCTTCTTGGATAGATAGTTGGGCCAACAATTGGTATCAAAGCTAGTTTTAGTTCGATAGGCTTGACATCCTAGCTAAATCGGTCATGTGTACATACTATGGGTAATATGTTTTGTGTATATTTTCTTAATGGTGATAGATTTCTATATGATAATGTGATGTATGATTCTTATTGTTGTCCTAGTGAACTACCCAAGATGGGGGATGAATTGGGTAGATAAAAAAAAAAATTATCAGAGAAAAAATACTTTAATAATCCAAATAATTAATTTTAATCCTAAATTAATTATTATCTTTATATCACAGCGGAAATATAAAATCAATTAGGTGCACACCAAACAACATAAATAAATAATGTAAAGATAGCAGCATACCATACTAGTTCACCAAGCTACTCTTCGCTAATCCAGTCATCCGAGCCCCACGGAGAGTCGCACTCACTAAACTCAAGATTCCTTTAAAGATAGGAACCAAACTCTCACAAAAATTCTTTTACAGGCTCAAAATCAATCTTTATAAATTCTTTTTCACAGATTTAGGAATAACCTCTACTTTTTAAAGACTCAAGAATGACCTAATTCTTTTTATATCTTAGGCTAAAGAATCAAAACCTCACAAACACTCTAAATATCCTTTTACCCAGTAAAGATTGAACTGTTACAAAATTACTCACAAAATAATTCAATTCAGGAAGAATTACTACTTGAATGTCTTTATATGAAGAGACTGAAACCAGCTACCTTTAGATTAAATACTCATAATAGTATTCAATTCGTCACTCAATTCACCAATTAAAAATTGACAAGTGATTTTTCTCACTCGGAGCTTCTACCACCCCAAATAAATTAGAACTCAATTAATATCCCAAAACTAGTGATAGAAAAATGAGATATTCAAAATATGATTTTAAACAAAAATGGGTAGCACGTAATTGAGCACGTAATTAGATTGATTTAAGAAATTGTTTCAAAAATATTTTTCAATAAAAAATCAGAAAACAATTTTTTAAGATCAAATTCCAAATATAATCAAGTAATACTAAATAGAAAGTAATTTAGAAAGATCTCACCCGGAATCCACCGAAAGAATAATTATAGCAATGTCACTTCAGATTCGATAGCAGTAATGATTCACAGCAAATAATTCTCAAGAATAACTCTTAGAAAAGCTCTCATAATTCTCAATATGATTTCTCTTGGAAAAGCTCAGTATAATACTCTTGATCTTTCTTACAGATATGAAAAACGCAGTTCTATATAAATGAGAATAAAATAAGCTCTCTAACGGCTAGTTCCCAGTTGTTATGATATTTAATTGCTCTTATAGACCCCTTATATCATTAAGATTTCATCTTGGTTCAAATCACTTAATTGTAGTTTTTAAACTTTTCAATTAAGTCCCCCAAATATTTCTCAATCACAATTAAATAGGATAGGAAAAATTACATATACCAAATTGAGAAATATTCAAACTTAATGAACCAAATCTATAGGGATATCATAATATGTGTTGCATATCTCAAATAATATTAAATCCCTAATATATCTCATGAATCCTAACAAAAAAACGACTAATAATGGCTACTTTTAGAATAAAATCCAAAATTTCATAATATCCTGAAACAGTCTCATAAGTCGACCAACCAAGATCAACTATCAACTAATCGATTCAGGATATAGCCAAGCAAAAAATTATGTGCCCATTGGTTGACCTATCGATGGACCTAGAGATTTAGAGAGTTCCATTTCTTATCACAAGTCGACCACTCTTTCGACTTATAGATACGAAGAGTTCATATTTAAGCACAGCTCGATGTACTTATCGACCGAGAGATACAAAGACTTTTCCTTCTATGCTCCGGTCGACTTACCTGTTGACTTATAGATATTGGAACACTTTTCTCAATTCATTTTTAATCCATTTTTATTGATGTTTTCGCCCCTTTAGCCGATTTCTTTTCTTGGTTAGCTCCACTAAATACTTAAATTCAATTTTAATCAATTATTAATATTTCTTTTTTAATTACACATAGGAGCAAATAATTTAGCTAATTATTATCCTATAAAAACACGCGTATTTATAAAAATCATTTAAAAATCTTTTTGTGTCGTGTGTGATCCTAATTGGGATATTAAGAGTTGAAATTTAACTTAAGTTGCTTTTCCTAGGTTCTTCAAATTCTTCAATCTCTTAATCTTTCATCATCTTTATCATCATATATTCATCATTTAGAACTAATAAACTAAAACACTTAATCAAATCGTTAGTTCCATAATAGGTGTGATCTACCTGTCTATTTCCAAATTGAACTAAGTTAGTTTTCGAGCGTTTTTATAGTATTTTGTTATGTTTTAATTAGTTTTTATTCTTTTTGTATAAATTAGGTGTGTGGGGGTGAAAAGGTAGGAAAACAGAGCATAAACGATCAGATCGAACCAAGAATGGTGGAAAAACAAGCATAGAGGCAAGATTCTGAAAAGAAACCCACCGCCGCGGCAGTGAAAATGCAGAGAGGGCCAATTCTTGCTGGACATCCACCGCCACGGCGATGAAACTGCAGGATGGTCACCAAATCGACCACTGTCTTCACTGCTTAGGCGATCACTTAACCGACCTACTCACCGCTGCGACGGTCACCTCTACACTAGATTAGATATTTTTTGAGATATTTTCTCTATTTAATCCTCTATTCTCTCATCTCCTTTGCTCAAGCCCGGCCATAGGAGACCCCTTAGGGTTCCTCTAATTTTGAGAGTGTTTCGGGGAATGCTCCACCAAATCTGAAGGAGAAGATTACAAGGCAAAGAAGGAGAAGCGATCTTGGAATGTTTTTAATGTTGAATTTTTGGACTACGACTAGTTTCTCTCATTTCATTATTTATTTCTTAACTTTAGATTATGGTCTGAGCATGTTTAGATCATTTATCATTGTATATACGGTTATGGCCGTTAGCTAAACAGATATTGTTTAGGGATTAATAATGTTTACGAATATGTGATTTTGAAATCGGTGTTTCATTAATAGTCTATCTTCGTTATTCGATTGTGTTTTCCGTGTTTTCTATGATTATATGCTAGTTTAGATATATTGAGAATATGGGGTTTGACACTCGGGAGAGGTAACCCTGGATTCAGACTAGGATAAATACAACGCGACGATCCAATAACCCGGGAGGGAGATGAAAAGTGTGCAATCAATGACGTTGGGGCGAGACTCACGTGACCTAGGGTCGTTAAGATGTTGAGGGGAACTTTTTCATTGAAACGAAGTCGCGTATTCCCCCATATTATACTCGGGAGAGGTGGCGACAGAGTTTACTAACAGAGATTGTCGAAGAGGTCGAATCTATTAACGTAAGTCAGACGATATCAAACACATTAAGTAAATGAAGTTAATCCCTAGGCAATCTACTCCCCTAAATAATCTCAATATAGTATTTATAGTATAATTAATTTAATTAGTATTTTAGTTTAGTATTAGCATAAATTAAATACATTTTTATTGCCTAGATAAAGTTAGGTTATGATAATCGCGGTACTTGATAATAATCTCAACGAATCCCTATGGAACGATATCCGACTGAAAGGTCCACTGTATTAAAACTTGACCCGTATGCTTGTGGTGAAAGTGGCGACCTGTAATTGCGGCTACCATTCCACCAAAAACATCAACCTTTAATTGTCCATCAAAATTTTAGGACCAATAATCTCCCCCTTTTGATGATGACAATTAACTTTAATGTTTTTTTTGAAAACAATAATATAATCACACTCCCCTTGAATCTGAGGACGAGTTTTATAACTCATTTAAGCATAGTAATGAAGATATTCATAAAATAATCAATAAAGCACAAATATAAAAATAAACTCTCCCTTAAGATATTCAATAAAATATCAACTAATTCTCTTCCTTTGTCATCTCAAAAAAAAAAAAAAAAAAAAAAAAAATTTGGGGTGAGGGGAACACTTAAGAACTCTACTCTAGGCAAACATCATTGTGACTATCCATACCCAAACCGTGAATGATTTTCACAAACTCATCTTCCGCTAGTGGTTTAGTAAAAACATCAGCAAGCTGGTCGGAGGTATCAATATACTAAATAACAATGTCTATTTTCTGAATACGATCACGAATAAAGTGATGTCTAATCTCTATGTGCTTAGTTCGTGAGTGCTGTGTAGGATTCTTACTTAGACAAATAGTACTTTTATTATCACAAAAAATCGAGACCTCCTTCATGCAAATTCCAAAGTCATTTAACTGTTGCTTAATATATAAAATTTGAGCACAACAGTTACCAGTTGCTATATATTTAACCTCAGTAGTGGATAAGGCTATTGAATTCTATTTTTTGCTTGACCAAGAAACCAAAACATGTCCTAACAAATGACATGACCTACTTATGCTTTTTCCTTCAACTTTGTATTCAACAAAATCAGCGTCGAAGTAACTTACCAATTTAAAATCACTTCCCCTAGGATACCATAATCCTAAGTCAGTTATCCCCGTTAAGTATAAAAAAATTCACTTAACCACAGTCAAGTGCGATTCTTTAGGACAAGATTGAAATCTAGTACAAAGACAAATACTATACATAACGTCAGGTCTTCTAGCAGTTAAATACAACAGACTATCAATTATAGCTCGATATATTTTTCATTAACACTTTTGCCCGTATCGTCTTTGTCTATCTTCGTAGCCGTTGCCATGGGCGTTTTGTACTCTTAGCTCCATCCAAGCCATATTTCTTTAATGACTCCTTGATGTATTTAGCTTGGTTTATAAATATCCCTTCTTTGGTTTGCTTAATTTGCAATCCAAGAAAAAAATTCAACTCTCCTATTATGCTCATTTCAAATTCAACCTGCATTATCTTAGCAAACTCTTGGCAAAGATCCTCATTAGTAGATTTGAAAATAATATCATCAACATACACTTGTACTAATATGATATTAGAATCAATTTGCTTTACAAACAGTGTTATATCATAAATACCCCTTCGAAAATCGTTTTCAATCATATATTGGCTAAGTCTCTCATACCAAGCTCTAGGAGCTTGTTTGAGCCCATACAAAGCCTTGCGAAGTTTAAATACGTGATTGAGTAATTTATCACTTTCAAATCCCAGGAGTTGTTCTACATAAACTTCTTCTGCAAGAAAGCCATTTAGAAATGCACTATTTACATCCATTTGATATAACTTAAAATTATATGAACATGCAAAAGCGAGTAGCATTCTAATTGCTTTTAGTCTAGCAACAGGAGCATAGGTTTCATCATCATTAATTCATTCCTCTTGATTATAACTATGTGCTACTAATCTAGCTTTGTTTCTAATTACCATGTCAGATTCATCTTTTTTATTTCTGAAAACTCATTTAGTACCAATAACTGGATGAAAATATGGTCTCGGAATAAGACACCATACTTTGTTCCGCTCAAATTGAACTAACTCATCTTACATTGCGGAAATCCAAGATTCATCAGTTAACGCCGCATCTATATTTTTAGGCTCAATTTGATTTATTAAAGAAAAATTAATTATATCCTTAAGAGAAGAATGAATACTTACATCTCTTTCAAAATTACCGATGATTTTGTTTACCGAATATCCCGGTACTGTCTTTATAGCTCGTGGTAAAGTCGAATCATTTTCCTTAGGTTCCTCCTCTTGTTGGGACTCCTTAGGTACATTATCCCCTTGGTTTTGGTTATTTGAAATACCTGCATCATGATAATCCAAAACCTTTCTCGACAAGAATGGATCAGTTTTCTAAAAAACAATATGCATAGTTTCTTCTACTACTAACGTACATTTATTATAAACTCGATAAGCCTTACTGTTAGTAGCATATCCAAGAAAAATCCCATAATCTGATTTAGCATTAAAGTTACCAAGATTATCCTTATCATTCAAAATAAAACACTTACATCCAAATACTTTAAAATAGAAAATATTAGGAGTCTTACCATTCCAGATTTCATATGGGGTTTTGTTAAACCTTCTACGAATCGATACCTGATTCACAACGTGGAAATCTGTACTTACTGCTTCGGCCCAGAAGTAGGTTGGTAAGTGATTTTCATTAAGCATCGTTCTGGCCATCTCTTGAAGCGTTATGTTCTTCTTTTACACTACACCATTTTGTTTTGCGGTGATCTTGGTGCAGAAAAGTTATGAGCATAGCCATGCTCATCACAGTAACTTACCACATCATCATTCTTAAACTCTCTTCCTCTGTCACTTCAAATGTTAATAATGGAACATTGTTTCTCATTTTGAACACGTTTACAAAATTTTGCAAGAACAAAAGCAACCTTACTTTTCTTAGCAAGAAAAAATACCCAGGTAAGTCTGGAATAATCATCAACTATAATGAACGCGTAAAACTTACCACCAAAACTAGCAACAGAGTTAGGCCCAAACAAATCAAGATGCAACAATTCAAGATATCTAGACGTGGATGTGTGCATCTTTTTCTTAAATAATGATCTAATTTGCTTGCCTAATTGACATGCATCACATACTTTATTTTTCACAAATTTCAAATTAGGTAGGCCACGTACGAGACTCTTCTTAGATAAATTAGATATTAACTCCATACTATCATGCACAAGCCTCCTATGCCATAACCAACTATTTTCAGACAAAGTTCAAACAAGATAAATTTTGAGAATTAAAATCATCAAATCAGGAAGTATAAACTTTCTCAAAACGTAATACAACTAACAAGATACTACTATTATGACTATTTTTAATAATGCACCTATCATGATCAAATATAACGTTATAACCCTTGTCACATAGTTGACTAATACTAAGCAAATTGTGTTTAAGTCCATAAACTAGTAACACATCTTTAATAATAGTAGTACCACTACCAATATTACCTATACCGATAATTTTACCCTTTGCGTTGTCTCCAAAAGTCACATGACCTCCATCCTTAGGTGTGAAATATGTAAATTTTCCTTTGTTTCCCATCATGTGTCTAGAACAACCACTATCCAGGAACCATTTGTACTTGCTTATTGAAGTTTTTAGAATAACCTGTAAGCAGCATCTCAAATAGTTTCTAAGTGGGATCCAGTCTAAGTAGGTCCAATCTTGTTAGTCAGGACAATTTTAGTTCCTTTTGGAACCCAAACTTATCTACAGTTAGATATTTTAGCAAAACATCTACGAATAGTATGCCCCATAATATTACATTTAAATTATCTAACAAGATCCTTGGTTTCAGAAAAGAATTTGTGAAAATATTTTTGTTTAAGATTTTTCTGAAATCCAATATCGGCTTTATAAAAAACTCCACGTTAACATCCCAAAAGCATTTTCAAGTTATTTTCACCCCGGTGAATTTGAGACCAATTGAATGCAAATCCATCAACATGGATTTCAATTCATTGTTTTCAGATTCATAGTCCATCACTTGCTTGTTTAATGTATTAATTGTACTTTGAAGGGCATTTATTCTTAGAACACTAGTTTTTATAATCATGAGAAAGTTCTTGATAAATATAAAATAATTCATCAAAATCTAAAGGACAAGAACTTAAACATTTAGTTACCTCACCACCAGTGTCCATCAATGCAAACATTGACATATCTTCACTATTTGTTTTTTCCAAGGTACTTGATTCAGTATCATCCCAAGTAGTTGGTGGCAGCTATTTAAGCATTGCCACTTTCACCGCAAGCGTATGGATCAAGTTTTAGTATAATAGACCTTTCGGTTGGGTATCGTATCCACAAGGATTGGTTGAGATTACTATCGAGTACTGTGATTATCATAACCTAATTTTATCTAGGCGATAAAAATGGAATATAATTTATACTAATACTAAACTAAAATACTAATTAAGTTAACTATACTATAAATACTATTTTGAGATTGTTTAGGGGAGTAGATTGCCTAAGGATTAACTTTATTTACTTAAATACGTTTAGTTTTGTTTTAGTTAACATTAAAGGTGTTCGGCGTATCCGACAATCTCGGTTCGTAAACTCCCTCGCCACCTCTCCCGAGTGTAAGACGGGGGAATACATGACTTCGTGTCAACGCTGAAGTCCCCCTCAACATCTTAACAACTCTAGGTTACATGAGTCTCGCCCCAACGTCATCGATTGCACACTTTCTAACGCCCTCCCAGGTCGTTAGATTGTCGTGTCGTGTTTACCCTAGTCTGAATCCGGGGTTACCTCTCCCAAGTATCAAACCCCATATTCTCAATATACCTAAACTAGCATATAATCAAATAAAACACTGCAACACAATCGAAATTATAGGGAACAGCCATAAACAAAACACAAATTCAACCAAAACTACATTTTCATAAATAATACGTTAATACCTATTACAATCCACGTTTAGCCTATGGCCATAGCCATTTATACAATTGGAACAAAGCTAAACATGCTCAAACAAACATAGAAGATAAGAAATAAAAGGAAAAATGAATGAACTTAGCCGATATTCGAAGATTAGCCACTAAAACCGTCAACCGATCGATTCTCCTTCTCCGCGTGGTAATCTTCACCTTCGGATTTGTTTGAGCACTCCCCATACTCTCTCTATATTCTATACTTAGCCCTAAGGGCTGTAATGGCCAGAGAGGAGCAAAGGAGAGGGGAGGAGAGGGGAGGAGATGGGTTTAAATAGCCAAAACATCTAAAATAAAATATCTAAACTGTGTAGAGCTGACTGCCTAGGCGGTCGGTTTGTCGATTTAATGTTCGCCACAGCAGTGGATAAGGCGGTGGATTTCAAGGACATTCTACAATTTCACTGCCTAGGCGGTGAGTTTACAACATAAATAGCCATTTTTTGCATTTTCACCGCCGCCACGGTGGTCTGGATACTGCGACGGTGGGCGTTTTTCAGAATATTGCCTCCTTGCTTGTTTTTCTACCGTTCTCCGACCATTTTTAGTCCGAATTGATCGTTTGCGCTCCAATTTCATACCTTTTCACCCATACACCTGTTTTAATTCAAAAAGAATAAAAGTATATTAAAACTTAATAAAATCGTATTAAACGTACTCGAAAACTAACATTTTTGGTTTGGAAATATATATGTAATTTGCACCTATGAAAAAACCCCCAAACTTGGAATTTTGCTAATCCTTGAGCAAAACACCCACACAATACAAGAAAATATAAAAACTAATTACAAAATTGAAAACTAAAAATGAAAAACATTAAAAACAAAAATGTGTAAGTTTTGATTATCTTCTACCGGCCGCAAGATTTTTTCCTCATCGGCCCCCAATCCTACCAAGTTCAAGTATAAATCACACCATGTGGTGTTCTAGAATTTCAACGTTTAAAAATAGTAAGCGCTATTCTAGATCCTGTTTAAGTGTGTGTGTGATTAAACTAAAATATACAACGATCCTTTGATTAGATGGGATTATCCCTCAATATAATTCATGACTAAAACCTTTTAGGTATAGGGAATCCATATGCCTGACCTGGGTTCTATTCTCCACTAATGTGGGCTCGGAGGTTCAAAAAGTTCAATAGGGTTTGGATCAATTTTGGGAAAATGGCCAAGAGTAAATTTGAATAGAAAATGGGTTAACGTTACCCAAGGCATATCGCTGGCACACTCACACTTGAACCCCCATAGATAATTTCGAAACAACCCTGAATAATACAGTTAAGAACATCGTACTCACTTGTCATTTAAAAAAGAAATGTAATTTTTTTTTCACATAACACATCCCCATACTCGTTTGAATATTTAAATTTTATGAGTGTGCAAAAAGGATTAAGTAACACACCCCCAAAACTCATTTGAATTTCTACAATTTTAGGAGTGTGCAAAAATATGAACAACATACGATAAACGAGTACTCGAATACCGAACCAATTTAGAAGTTTTCCCTAAACTCAACCACTCACATCAAGTAGCGAAATGCTAAATTGATTCACTCACGTTGTGCCTTCGATTTAGCGATAAAGGTTTGGAAAAAGTTCAATCGGCTAGGGTATTTGATAAATGTTTAGAAATTGAATTGGCATTTTGGCTTCGACAGGGTAACGAGGGATAATGATTTTACATGGTAGGCTTCAAAAGGCTCAAGCGATCAAATGAATTCCTAAATTATATCTCCTAAACCACATCGCTTAGGATTTTACCTCGAATTTCCCCCAAATCAAGTTCTAGAATCACTATTGTCATGAAATTGATTAACACATAATCAGTTTCAAGTCAATTAGATAGTGCTATATTGAGTTTACGTGCTCGTGCATTTAGGATCTACAATAACGTTTACTAAGACGATACGTTAAGCACACATAACACACATGAATGAGCTTTATGCTCGACCTCAAAACAACCAGGGGACAGATTCATCATCGGGTAATGGCCCAGATAAAGTCAGAACTGAGCACATGCACAAAACTATCCTAAACAGACATGCACACGTAAAACAAAACATAAACTACCACAAAACATATAATACTATACTAACACATCACACCCGACTTAAATAGGAAATGATCACAACAACCCTATCAGCGATCCCAATGATAGTTTATAGCATGATAATGAAGACAATAGTTTAGACACATACCTGGGAGGCGAGATAATCTCTCCTCCGAATTAAGTCGGCAGTTACGGATTTAACTCATTCTTGCCTTGAGTTTCCTGCTAAGAAGCACTTGGTTTATTATCCTCAGCCCGACACATGCCCTCAAGATTGGCGAGATATTGCAATGAAAGAAACGCAAGAGTACTTGTCGATCTAACATCTTCAAGAACCCTGCAAGAAAACAAAAACAAAACTACAAAGAAAATTATAAATACTAAAAAAAAATGCCTAAATTAAAATCAAGTTATTTACTAACAATATGAACAATAATCTAAAACACAATCCCAGGCAACGGCGCCAAAAACTTGGTGGCGATCGCCGAAAACTATATTTGACAAACCAATCCCCGACAACGGCGCCAAAAACTTGGTAGAAGTTGCCGGAAACTGAATATAACAACAACCAATCCCCGGCAATGGCGCCAAAAACTTGGTGGCTATTATTTAAGAATTTTCACTTTCACCGCAAGCGTACGGATCAAGTTTTAGTATAATGGACCTTTTGGTCGGGTATTGTATCCACATGGATTGGTTGAGATTACTATCGAGTACCACGATTATCATAACCAAATTTTCTCTAGGCGATAAAAATGGAATATAATTTATACAAATACTAAACTAAAATACTAATTAAGTTAACTATACTATAAATACTATATTGAGATTGTTTAGGGGAGTAGATTGCCTAAGGATTAAATTTATTTACATAAATGCGTTTAGTTTCATTTTAGTTAACATTAACAGCGTTCGGCGTATCCGACAATCTTGGTTCGTAAACTCTTTTGCCACTTCTTTCGAGTGTAAGACGGGGGAATACGTGACTTCGTGTCAACGCTGAAGTCCTCCTTAACATATTAATGACTCTAGGTCACATACGTCTCGCCCCAACGTCATCGATTGTACACTTTTTAATGCCCTCCCGGGTTATTAGATTGTCGTATTGTGTTTACCCTTGTCTGAATCCGGGGTTACCTTTCCCGGGTATCAAACCCCATATTCTCAATATACCAAAACTAGCATATAATAATAGAAAACATGGCAACATAATCGAAATTATAAGGAACAACCATAAACGAAACACAAATTCAACAAAAACTATATTTTCATAAATAATACGTTAATCCCTATTACAATCTAAGTTTAGCCTATGGCTATAGCTGTTTATACAATTGAAATAAAGTTAAACATGCTCAAAGAAACATAGAAGATAAGAAATAAAATAAAAAATGAATGAACTTAGCCGATATCCGAAGATTAGCCGCTAAAACTGTCCATCGATCGATTCTCCTTCTCCGCATGGTAAGCTTCTCCTTCGGATTTGTTTGAGCATTCCCCATACTTTCTCTATATTCTAAACTAAGCCTTAAGGGTTGTAATGGTCGGAGAGGAGCAAAGGAGAGAGGAGGAGAGGGGTTTAAATTGGCAAAATATCTAAAATAAAATATCTAAACTGTATAGAGCTGACTGCCTAGGCGGTGGATATGTCAGTTTAATGCTCGCCGCGGCGGAGGAGAAGGCGGTGGATTACAGGAACATTCTGCAGTTTTATCCCCTAGGCGGTGAATCCCACAGCCTAGGTGGTGAGTTTACAACATCAATAGCCCTTCTCTGCATTTTCACTGCCACGATGGTGGTTTGGACGCTACGGCGGTGGGCTTTTTTCAGAATATTGCGTCCTTGCTTTTTTTTCCACTATTCTCCGACTGTTTTTGGTTTGAATTGATCGTTTGCGCTCTGATTTCATACCTTTTCACCCGTACACCTGTTTTAATACGAAAAAAATAAAAACATATTAAAACTTAATAAAAACGTACTAAACGTACTCGAAAATTAACAATTTCGGTTTAAAAATATATAGGTAATTTACACCTATCAGTAGCCTTCATGGATTTCTTCTTACTCTTCTTTGCTTTCTTCTTCTTTTCCTTTTCTTTATCATTCTTCGGTTCGGGATAATTATTTTGAAAGAGATTGGTCTTGTGATAGTTGTAACATTCCACTTTAGTCATGTTGAGGTTTTTTCTCCCGCGGAATGTGTGCCGAGTCATTCTTCTAAAATTCTTTGTGAGAAGCGCCACATCTTTCTCTTTCTCACTGTTAAGACTTTCATTATCACTGTCATCCTCTTCTTCAATATTTTGAGCTTTTAGCGCTAAGGATTTTCTCTTGCCATTTCTGGTGTCATCCTCACATCTTTTAATCACCGCTTCATGAGTCATCAAGTTGCCTATGAGATCTCAATTTCATATTTGCCAAGATCCTTAGCTTCATCAATTGCCGTTAAATTGTTGCAAATGTTGTTGAAGCGAGTATACATCTCATGAATCGATTCAGTTTCTTCCATTCGGAACAACTCAAATTTCCTCATAAGGGCATTGATTTTTGATTGCTTCACTTGACTTATCCCATCATGGGTAACTTGTAGCTTATCCCACATAAACTCTAGAATATTCATTAGTATCTAAGGAGAAAAATAAAATGTTAATAGGCTGAGAGTTTATGGTGAGTTTCTGCTTATCAGAAGCAGTTAGCTGTTCCTTCTTCTTTTCGACTCTATTTTCCATTAGAACAAACGAACCATCCTCGATTGATAGCCAGACATCGTAATTTGTAGCATAATGGAAGGCTATCATTTTATCTTTCCAGAACGAATAATTTTCACCTACAAACAAAGGTGGTCGGTACTGCATCTCAGCTAGTGTGCCTATTATGTGCGCTATGTGTTCTTTGTTAACTAAGTGTGTCGAGCTAATCTAGCTCTAATGCTAATTGTTGGACTAGTGAACTAGCCAAGAGGGGGGTGAATTGGGTAGATAAAAAAAATTAATAGAGAAAAAATATTTTAATAATCCAAATAATTAATTTTAATCCTAAATTAATTATTATCTTTATATCACAGCAAAAATATAAAATTAACTAGGCACACACCAAACAATAAAAATAAATAATGTAAAGATAGTAGCACACCAGAAATTTATACGGGTTCACCAAGCTACTCTTGGCTAATCTAGTCCTCCGAGCCCCATAGAAAGTTGCACCCACTAAACTCAAGATTCCTTTAAAAGGTAGGAACCAAATGCTCACAAAGATTATTTGACAGACTCAGAATCAACCTTTACAAATTTCTTTTCACTGGCTTAGGAATAACCTATACTTTTACAAGCTTAAGAATAAGCTAATTCTTTTTATACCTTAGGCTAAAGAATCAAAACCTCACAAATACTCCAAATATCCTTTTACCCGGTAAGGATAGAACCATTACAAAATTGCTCACAAAATAATTCAATTCAGGAAGAATTACTACCTCAATCTATTTACAAGAAGTGATTGAAACTAGCTACTCTTAGATTAAAAACTCCTAACAGTATTCAATCCATCACTCAACTCACCAATTAAAAATTGACAAGTGATTTTTCTTAATCAGAGCTTCTACCATCCCAGATAAATTAGAACTCAATTAATATCTCAAAACTAGTGATAGAAAAGTGAGATATTCAAAATCTGATTTTAAAAAAAAAATGGGTAGCACGTAATTGAGCACGTAATCAAATTGATTCAAAAAATTGTTTCAAAAATATTTTTCAATAAAAAATTAAAAACAATTTCTAAAGATCAAATTCCAAATATAATCAAGCAATACTAAATAGAAAGTAATTTGGAAAGATCTCACCCGAAATCCACCAAGAGAATAATTATAACAATGTCACTTTAGATTCGATAGCAGCAATGATTCACAGCAAATAATTCTCAAGAATAACTCTTAGAAAATCTCTCACAATTCTCAATGTGATTTCTCTTAGAAAAGCTCAGTATAATACTCTTGATATCTTTTACTGATATGAAAAATGCAGGTTTATGTAAATGGAAATAAAATAAGCTCTCCAACGGCTAGTTCTCACTTCATCCTGATTCAAATCACTTAATTATAGCTTTTAAACTTCTCAAATAAGTCCCCCAAATATTTCTCAATCACAATTAAATAGGATAGAAAGAATTACATGTACCAAATTGAGAAATATTCAAACTTAATGAACCAAATCTATAGGGATATCATAATATGTGTTGCATATCTAAAATAATATTAAATCCCTAATATATCTCGTGAATCTAAACCAAAAAATGGCTAGTTACGACTACTTTTAGAATAAAATTCAGAATTCCTTAATATCCTGAAACAGTCCCATAAGTCGACCGACCAAGATCACATGTCGATCGATCGATTTAGGATATAGCCAAGCCAAAAATTCTATGCCCATTAGTCAACCTATTTGTAGACCTAGAGATTCAGAGAGTTCTATTTCTTATTACAAGTCGACCGCTCTGTCGACTTATAGATATAGAGAGTTCATATTTAAGCACAGGTTGACCTACCTGTCGACCGAAAGATACAAAGACTTTTCCTTCTATGCTCCGGTCGAATTACTTGTCGACTTATAGATGTTGGAACACTTCTCTCAATTCATTTTAATCCATTTTTATTGACGTTTTCACCCCTTTAACCGATTTCTTTTCTCGGTTAGCTCAACTAAATACTTAATTCAATTTTAATCAATAATTAATATTTCTTTTTCAATTACACATAGGAGAAAATAATTTAGCTAATTAGGATCTTATAAAAAATACACATATTTATAAAAATAATTTAAAAATCTTTTTGTGTCGTGTGTGATCCTAATTTGGATATTAAGAGTTGAAATTTAACCTAAGATTTTTTCCCTAGGTTCTTCAAATTCTTCAACCTCTTAATCCTTCATCATCTTTATCATCATATATTCATCATTTGGAACTAATAAATTGAAACATTTAATCAAACCGTTAGTTCCACAAAAAACAACGACCTTTAATTCTCCATCAAAATCTTAGGATCAACACTTGTGGTATTAGTGGTAGTGATGGAGATGATAATAATGAAAATGTCCATATTGTTATGAAAAAATTATTTTCTTTCACACTTCTTTTTGTTAAAGAAAACTTGAGTTTAAAAATAAAAATTGATTATTTGGAAAATGGAGATTTTTTTTTTCGAAAATCTAAAGTGCATTTAGATGATTAGCGTGGTACAAAAGAGTTTTCAAACGTCATTTTTTAAATTAATAATTTTCTCTCTAAAGTGGATTTTCTTGAAAATGAAAACAGAGTTTTAAAAAATAATTGACATGATATCCAGGCAAAGGTCAGATCTTGATTCAAAAATCAATTTACTTAAGAAAAATTTAAAAAAATCAAAATCCGACCTCAAGTCTGTTTCAAGAGCTTCTAAAAATGATTTTTCTAAGTAAAGTGGATATATTTCATCGTTTCATCTTTCATCACGAACAAGTGATAGTTTTGTTGCTATTGTTAGAAATGATTCATGTTATTGTTGCAATAGGGTTAGGCATTTTAAAGTATTATGTCCATTTAGGAACCCTATATTTATGTCTAACAAGAATGGATCCAAAATAAAATGGATACCCAAAAGAACTTTTGAAATGTCTTGTGCAGAGTTACATAATGTCGGAGGTGGGCCCGAGAGAATAAAGAAAGAGGTTATCTCAAAGCCAAGACAGAAAGTCATCAAGGATCTACAAGAGACACGTGCAAAGCGAAAAGATTTATCAAAGCCAAGATGTGAAGTTACAAAGAATCTACAAGAGACACGTGCAAATAGAAAAGATGTACCAAAGCCAAGATGGGATATTACTAGGAACCGACAAGAAATACATGTAAAGGGAATCATCAATGAATCAAATGGCAATAATAAAAGGCAGAGAGGATAGGGATAGGCCAAGAAGAATTGTGCACCCAAATCGATCATCGGTATAAATAAGGTAAAAAGTAAAGTTGCCCCGAAAAATATGAAAGGTACTCCTAAGCCCTCACAGTTTAAATTTATTAAATTTGTTAAAAGGAGACGTGTTCGACTTGCCAAATAGGTAAGTTGGTAATGATTTCTAACACCTATTTTAAATAATGTGCTTATTTGTTGTTTTAGAAACAGTGCATGGTGATTCTAAGAATCACAATTAGTTAAGGTGTATTAACATGTTTTTATGTGCTTATATCAAGTAGTGATCATATGTTTGAAAACATGTTACGTAATTTGGAAAATGAATCAAGTGTTTGTGCCCTTACTAAGTATTATAAATGATTTGTTGCATATGCACTTTAGTAAGATTATTCGTATAATGTACTGTTATTCATGATATATATTTTTATACAAATAAGTTGAATTAAATTGATTCTTTATGCATCTTGATTTATTAAAATGCATGATTTCTTATATTAAGGAGAATTAAATGATAAAGAATGATTTACTTGATTTGGACTATTCATGACCTTGATTATATGGGTACATGGAATTTTATTTTTAGCTAATACTGATTCATTAATTAAACCTGAGTTATCTCTTGTATCAAATATTTGATAAAATTAGTTTTTAGCATGATCTTATTTGGCTAGCATATCATATGAAATTAAGTAGACCATGGTTGGTATCTTTTTATGAAATTGTGTTAATCTATTTTTGATACTATATATAAGATTATCTGAATATACATGGCATATCAATCTGTGCTTATTGTTTTAAGTATC
Organism: Eucommia ulmoides; assembly: GCA_016647705.1. Lineage (NCBI taxonomy): Eukaryota > Viridiplantae > Streptophyta > Magnoliopsida > Garryales > Eucommiaceae > Eucommia > Eucommia ulmoides. The sequence continues at coordinate 24,255,217 of CM028329.1, forward strand.
TAGATATATGTATAATAGTAAGTTCTTCTCATATGTTTCATATCTCTTGATTTTAAATGATTATTATTTTGGAAGGGATTTACAATGTTATGAGATAACATATTTAATATGCATGTTATTATTGAGATATGCTCCCTGTCGTAGTGCTTTAATGATTATATGATTTTGATTTAATCCAAAAAGATGTTGGCAAATTGTATCGTAAAATAGTGATATAACGTTATTTATTAAGCAAACTGATTCTGATATCCTATTAGTACAACTATACGTTGATGATATTGTTTTTGAATCTACTAATGGGAGAATTAAGGCCCCGTTTGGTAACCGTTTCCATCTAAAAAATTCCCATCCCATTCCCAGATTTTTGGGATTTCTGTTTGGAAATAGCGTTTGGTAATTTTTGTTCCTATTCCCATTCCATTCCCATTTGAGCATTGTGCCCACTTTTTTTTTTTTTTTTTTTTTTTTTTTTTAAAGAAATGTGAAACAAAAAAAAGTTGTTTCTCATTATTCCAATCCCATTCCCAAAAATTAAAGAGGGCCACTGCCATTGTTCATTTGTCATCTGTCGCTAGCAGCCATTTTCGGCAACCGTCGCTGGTCACCTCCAGCATCGCTGACCGCACACCATCCGACCATCATTTGGCAACTTCCTGCGCTATCGGCCGGCTACCATCAGTTGCTGGCTGGCCACCGTCAGGCTAGAACAAAAAAAAAAAAATGTTCTCAAAACAATTTTTTTTTTGGATAAAATCATTACCAAACGCGATTTTGTTCTAAAAAAAAAAATAAAAAATTATCGTTACCAAACGCGATTCTACTCCCAAGAAGAAAACAAAATTTTCATCCCATCCCATCCCATTGCATTGGATGAGAACAAAAATGGTTACCAAACGCCACCTAAATTTCTTCATTGGGTTTCAAATCAAGCAAACCAAAGAAGGGATCTTTATAAACCAAGTTAAATATACAACGAGGTTGTTAAACAAATATATCTTGGATGGAGATAAAGAGTACAAAACTCTCATGACAAGAGCTTGGGATACAACCTAAATCGATCGGTTGACCGATGGGTCATTGGTCAGTCAACTGACCTGGCAGTTTCACGATTGGAGGATTTCAAGGATTTAATCTAAAACTAGCCATTTTTGCCTAATTTTTTGGAGTTATCTTAGGTGTAAGACCTAAATCATAGCATATACGTCATTAATAGTTGCATTTTAGAGCATTAGGAAATTGGGGAATAATTTTGTTAATTAAAAATCCAAATAAAATGTTTAGGGGTCAAATTGGAAATTTTAAAAATATTAATTTTGGAACCTAAAATTTCAAATTGACATTTAACCTTATGATTAAAAGTTTTAGGGGTTAAATTGAAAATTTTAGAATTTTTTTTAAAAGCTGAATTTGAGAAAAATTAAGAATTTAAGGAAGTTGGGGGGAGAAAAGGGTAATTAATCAAGTTTTTTTTTTAAACCTATATTTATATACACATGTTTGTTCATCCTCTGCATGTGTGCGCAACGAGCATCGGCCGGAGCAAGGAAACGGAAGTGGCAACGTGGCAAGCTAAGATAAAAAAGTTCTCCACTAAAATCATGCAAGATATATATAGGATCATGCAAGAGAAATTAACCAAGAAAATCTCAAACCCATTTTAGAGAAATTCTGTAGAGAGAGGGGGAAACGGAAGGGGGTTCTCGGTGGTGTCTCCTCCGGTGATGGTGGGGAGAATTAGCGTGCATGATCGATAGTAGGTGGGTGTGATCAAATCGTGTATGTATATGTGTATCGCCGGTCGGGTCGCCTGCAGGTGTGTGTACGAGCACCGTGTGTGTATACGTTGTTTAGTCACCGTCTATGGGTGTGTGTTGGTCCGGCGGTGGGAGTGCGTTCAGTGGAAGTCACCGCGCGTGTGTCGTCGACAGCGACTGGGTGTGGTTGTACATTGGGTGACTGTGTGTGTGGTGTCGACGGTCAGACCTGCTGTGAATGCAGGTGGGTTGTCGGTCGGTAAAGGCTATGAGTATGTGTGAGAGTTAGAGAGAGAGATCGTCGCCGGCGGTCCGGCAGAAACAAGAAGAAGAAAACAGAAAAAAAAAAAAGAGAAAAAGGAAAATTTCACTTTTAACCCCAACAAAAATTTAAACTCATCTCGCGACCCGTGAACGATTCAGAGCAGATAATACTTTCATTAAATATTATTTTCAATTAAATTAAAATTCTAGCATACAAATTTGGTAACCGTGGGGACCGTTGTATTACTAAATTTTAATAGATAATTTTAACAAAAAAAATAAATAAAATTAAACCGAATAATAATTTTACATAATAAAATGAGGGGAATGGGAAATTACGAAACTTAGGGCTTGCATTTTCATGAGTAGGTTATTATTTTCTCTATAATATTAATTTAGACCATATCACAAATAGGTTCACATTTATCGGAGGATCAGTAGCGGATAGTCGGTGGAGTTTTTGAGAGCGAATTATCAGGTGAGTGTACTGTCTTCTTGCCAAACTATTTATATATATATATATATATATATATATATATATATATGGTGAAAAATGGTTGTAGTTAAATTAAATGATTTCAAAATGATATGGATCAAGCAGGTTTCTGGTTGAGTTGAGAAAATGGATTTTCAATGAATTGTGTTGATGTTGAAAGGAAGTTGAAAATGGTTTTTCATTGAAATTTGGTGGTTTTTAAAGAGAGTGGAACATACCTGGTTTTAAGAAAATAAAGGGTGGAAAAATAGTTTTTGGTGAAATCAGACGTTTTAAAAAAAAAAATGAGAAATATGATCTTGGATTAAAAATCAGTTTTGGAAATAGAGGATGATGTTTGAGATTTGACGATGTTGATTAGACGATGTTATTGATTTTTGATTTGATGATGACGTTATTGATTTGACGATGCTATAGTGTTTATCTGCTTCGGCAGAGTGATGATATTGATTTGATGATGTTATTAATTGGACGATGTCATAGTATTTATCCGCTTCGGCGGAGTGATGTTTATCTGCTTCGGCAGAGTGATGTTGGACGTTTATACTGCGCAGTGATTATTCGCTTCGGCGGAGTGATGGGTGTTCGTAGGAAGGCATATCCAACGAATGGTACGGTACCATTGCAAACTCCCGATTGTGAGGTTAAAACGATCACTATGGCTAGCTAGTGTGTGTTGTAGTGGAGTGGTGTTTGAGATGTGTTATTTTACTTATATTGGGTAATTTATTATTTATTATGGTGATTGGTATTATCTTACTAGATGGGTTTGAATGGAACTTATATTTATTGGTTTATTTTCACTGCTTATATTATGGAGAATTTTACTTGTTACGTGTTGTTTTTATACTTACGCTTAATCCATTTAAATGTTGTAGAATGAATTATTATTATAAAAATGTTTTTACTAAAAAGGCAGTACACTCGCAGGGGCATTAACTAGGCGTCGTCCCCTACTGGCAATAGGTTGAATCCGAAGGTGCGATAGGGAAAGAGTATCTTGGGAGTGCTACTAGAGGTGAACACTGAGAGGTTTAGATGTTATGTATCTTTATCGTTACGGTATTTTTGTAGGGACTGATGTTTCCCGAATTTGAGAGTATATATATATATATATATATATATATATATATATATATATATGTTTGTTATACGTCTGAATACATGTATATGGTTATTTCTAGTGTTTGTGATTTTGGTGAGGTTGTGTCGATGTCACACCGGTACCACGGTGATAGGTGTCTGGGATGGGGTGTGACATTAGGGATTTGAACTAATAATTGATATATCATCCTTATTTGATTATCCTTATAGATATGGTACACTTATTTTAAGTGTTTCTCAAATTGGTACATTAAATACTTGCTATCTTATTTCATTTGAGATTGAGAAATATTTGGAGGATTAAATTAAATATTTTAAATGTTATAATTAAGTGAATTGAATTAGGATTGAGTCATATTAATATATGAAGTCTATATGAGCATTTAAATGATATATCTTTTGGGAACTAGCCGTTAGAGGGCTTGTTTCAAATCTATTTAAATAGACCTACATTTCTCACTTTGGATATATCATTCTATCAAGAACAAATCAGTTTATGAGCTTTCTAAGAGTCATTATTCTGAAAATATACTGAGAGTTTATTGTGACATTATTCTTGAAAATTGTTCTTGAGGAAATTGATGAGAATTTTGCGATCACCGATCCAAACTTTAATTGGGATTCAGTTTTCATTCTTTTGGTGGTATCCTGGTGAGATCTTTCCAAGCTACTGTTTTATATTTTCAGTTATTATCATTATTACTTTCTTGGATTTAATATTTGTGTGAAATCGGTTTCAAACTTCAAAGTGCACAAAAATTATTTTTAAAACGATTTTTGTGTTATTCTGATTACGTGTTTATTTGTGTGCTATCCGTATATTTTTATAATCAGATTTTAAATTTCCCACGTAAAATTAATTTGTGGTAGTAGAAGCTCCGAGTGGGAAAAGACTTATCAATTAATTGTAATTGGTGAGTTATGTGTGAATTAGATGTTGTTGGGAATATCTAATCAGGAGTAGCTTGATTTCAATATCTTCCGGTAAAAATATTGAGGTTTGATCTTTACGTAAGGCATATAAATGTTAGGTTACTCTAATCTGTGAAATGAGATAGGTGATAATTCTTCCTGAATAAAATTAGATTGTGTGATTGTGTAACGGTTCCATCCTTACTGGTGGAAAATATACTTGGAGTGAATTTTTGTGAGGTTTGATTCTTAGTCTAAGTATAAAATAATTAGGTTAATCTTTAGCCTGTGAAAAAGATAGAGGTTCTTCCTTAACCTGTAAAAAAAAAAAAAATTGTATATGTTAATTTTGAGCATGTGAAAAGAATCATTGTGTAAAAGTTTGGTTCCAACATGTTTAAAGGAATCTTACTGGTTTAGTGGGTGCGACTCTCTGTAGGGCTCGGATGACTGGATTAGCCAAGAGTAGCTTGGTGAACCAGTATACATCGCGGTATGCTGCATTCTTACTTTATTTATTTTTTGTTGTTTGGGTGTGCATCTGGTTTATATAACACTTATCTGCTACTATATGTAGATAATAATTAATTTTGAATTAAATTAATTATTTGAATTTTTAAGTGTTGAAAGATAAATATTAGTTTAATTTTTTTTATAACTACCCAATTCACCCTTCTCTTGGGTAGATCACTGGGCCGACATATTATATAAATGATGACATATTTTTTTTTGTTATTTTTTTTTTTATCATTAGTTGATTGGAAGTATTTTCGATCGCTAATTTAGATTTTATTGAGAAACTAAATTACAATCCTTGAACAATTTTTTTTTTTTTTTTAATTGAAGTATTTGAACTAATTATAAAATATTCAAGATTAATGTGTTAAATCAATTAATGTCTTCTGGCATGAGATATATACTATTATCTACATTATCAAACAACTCGTAGTATATATATATATATATATTTAAATATTATGAAACGTATTTTATATCCATATTTTATGGATAAGTTTAGAAAATTATTGAAAGCAAATTTTATATTAATAAAGAATATTTTTACCCTTTGATTTTAGTTATATTTGTCAATATTTGGTAAAACAATATTTTTTTATTAATAAGACAATTTATTAAAGTTAAATTTAGGTAGGAGATATATGGGAGTAATTATGGAAACATAGAACAATAGTTCTTGCCCATACAAATTGTCACCACTGTAACTTTTTTTTTTTGGTAGTTCGGAAGTCAATAAAATAGAGTGAAAGAAACTAAAACAAAACAACTCAACCATCCGGGCAAATTGGAAAAGTCCTTTTATCCATTTCTTCAAAAAGATGTCTTCAAGGTCCATCTTTAGAGTTTTGAGGATTTTTAACGAGCAATCTTTTCTGACACCTCTCTTGGCCAAAATATCCGCAAAACAATTTATCTCTCTAGGTGCAAAAATAAGAGTATAGTCATAGAGCAACATTATTTTTTTGCATTTCTCGGGGTTATTGTCCGTTTTAACCATAACTCGGGGATATTGTCTACTAGTCACAATATTTATCCCAGTAACCACACTTCTAAGTGACACTTCGAGCGCTATGCAATTCTCAATACAACCATACCATCTCTTTCAAGTTCCTAAATTATTTCTATGAAACTCCCAATGTTTCATTTTCTTGTATTCCCTCCAGTGCTACCATCCGTATTTAATTTCAAGAAACTGCAGAACTACCATAACTGACCATGTATAAATGACATAATTAATCATCATAAATGCATTTAATACGAACAACATTAATTTTCAATTTTTGAAAACGAAAAACCCTACCAAATCTTGCCATTTTGAGGTTTATGCATGCAATTTTATTTTTCCTTCTCGTTTCACTCTCACTATGATATCACAAGGCATTTGCTACGTTTTTTTTTTAAAAAATAAAAATAAAAAGGAATAAAGTTATTAGTTTATAGGGTTTTTGGTAAACAACTTATTTAGTTATTATTTTCTCCATGTAATTCACACGCTACTTTAATATTTTTAGAAGTCTAAAATTACTGTACCACATAAAAATTACTGTAATTTTTTCATGTAAAAAATTACAATAACTTTTATTAGACTTTTGGCAAAATTATTAAATTTCTCAAAAAATTAAAGTATTGAGTGAGTTGGATGAAAAGTCAATTATAAATTAGGGAAAATTATTAGTGTGAGCAAAAGACTGTGTAATTGAATTAACATAATACCTTTCTCTTTTATAGGTCACCTAGATTATGGCAGTTCAATATGGTTGAAGAAATCTTTGCCATGATCCATAGCTATTTAGTAGGGATCAATTCCGAACTTAGTGTAATGTAGGAGTATGAGGTTTGACTGGGTTAGGTTCTTCGACTTCCTCCTTATTGGATCCATGTAATGGATCATTGGTTTGGACCATTGTCCTTGGCCTGGTTGTGTCTAAGCATTGGGACATTTTCTTATTATCACCCAAGATGATATGTGGGCTTATCGAGATGAGTTTCTTTTGAGCTATGTGTTGGCCGCCCATAGTAGACCCTTTCCTAGCTTGGTTTTATCAACCATATTTTTTCCCGTTATTGGGCTTGGATTCTTGGCCCAATTTCTTTCTCAACTTCTCTTGAAAGCTATAGATAAAAGTAGGAAATTCTCTCTCATCATTTGCCCCCTGACTTGAGTGTTGGTTTAAAGAATAGAGATGAAATGCCATCTTTTCCATTCGATGATCACAATTTAGTAAGTTTTCTTGTATTTCATTTATTCTTTTGTAAATTTTCTGTCATCTTCATTTCTAGATACATTTCTTTCTTTGCTTGTTTTCTCATAATGGCATTTAGCCCGTCAAATAATCATGCAGAGGTCGGTTCGTCATCCACACCTCTTACCGAAGCGGCCGTGCCAACCTACATTCATTTTTCTACCATTTCCCAAGTATATTGGGGGCAACCATGGTACTAGTGGTTTTAAGGAAGAGGAACTCCCATAATTTCAAACACAATATAAAATCCCACATCTCGAACACAGTATAAAATCCAAATGAGAACAAACGTCCTTACTCTACTGGGGAAGATGAGATTTGTCTTTTCGTCTAGATGTTCGAGTATAGCTTTAGCCTTAATTTTTCTCATTTCCTTTGCAATCTATTTTTCCAATTAGAGATTACCTCTGCTCAGTTAATCCCGAATAATTTTCACCAAATATTGGGTGCCCTCGCCCTTTCTCGGGAGAACAAAGTCCTGCTTTCATCGAAATGGTGACGAGTGTTTGTTTATAAAACATAGAGGTTTTATTTTTCAGCCACCAAAAAGTTCTCATTTCTTATCAATCTTTCATCTTCGGTAAAGAGCTAGAAAAACATTATATGTTCTTGAAAGGTGATTGGGAGTTCTCCCCAGAAGAGACAAGGCTTCATTCTATTGTGCTAAAGCACTTTAATTTTCCATGTAATACTCTTCTACATTCCTTATTTCTATTTGGAATTTGTTTTAATTGTTAAATTTTGAATGCATGTTTTTTAGGCAAGTGATGAAGCTTGCAAGAGGTTTCGTTGTACCCCCGAGGTCTTGAACAAACTGAAGAAACTCTTGGTCCCCAGTGTTCGTTCCTATAAGAAATTGACGCACAATCTTTTCGTGCCGAAGAAGATGTCTCTGGATAAGATCGACCAAATCTTAGACGTAGCTATCAGGAAGAAGAAGAAAAAAAAAGGCACCAAGGGTTTCCCCCCAACCTGTATCTCATGCATCTTGCCCATCAATCTATAATGTGATTACTGACTCTAATGACAATTAGCCCTTGATCAAAAGACACCGAGCTAGAGTTATCTTTGTGTCGATTTTGAGCACTCAAGTACCCTTATCCTTAATATTCTCCCTATATCTCCTTCTATGGAATCTAGCCACGGTACCATTTTCTCACTGATCAAGTGTGGAATCTCTCACAAGCAAATGTGCCAGGTGTTGAAATAGGTGAGCCCTTCTGTTCGAGGTCATCCTGAAATATTTGATGACGCGATCTATGCCTTGATGGTGTAGTCATAGGATAAAGGTTGAGCTTATGTTGGGTCCCGCAAACGTACTGATCTTTTTAGAGCCATCATTTTTGCCAACCTTCAGGTATTTCTTACCTATGCCAAGCTTTGATCCTTCATATCTTTAATAAACTATTTCTTTATTTTCTATTTGTTTTTTCGCAGACAATCCATCTAACCTCTACATTAGCTAGAAGCTCTAATGATGTCTCAGAGATGGATACCCAACTGATATCATAACTTATTGAAACTAGAAAGTTAGAAGATGATGTGTTTGAATTCCAAGAGTAGAAGACCTCCTTAGAGACAAAGCCGGCTTTGGAGAGATCATCTCAGGAGAAAGCCAAAGCTGACCTAAAAGCCTTGAGTAGGCGATGTTAAATTTTTATTTAGTACACTCAGCGGTTGTCCTGTAAAAGTAATTAACTTTTCTCCATGGCCACATTCTTGAAAAATGAGATTACATCATTGAGTACTGAGGTAATAACAACGGCTGAAGCTCTCTCACAAGCTCTACAAAATTAATATTCTATGGAGGCGACGTTGAGCTCTAAACAACTAAAGGTTGTCGTTCTTGAAACGAGATCGTCTAGGATGGCTTGCACGGTTGATGAGCTTAATTGGACTACTCAACTGAAGACTGATGAGTTAGAGTTAAAAGTTAAAAAAAATTGGGATTATACAGATGAGCTGCCGATATGCTTCCAATTGTTTCCAAACTGCCGGTTGTCGTTTCCTCATCCATCACGATTTTAGCTCAGCCCATTGTTGATCCAGTTCTACCACCTCCTACTGAATCTCAACCAATTGCTACTGTCCAATCATACGAGACAGTGGGACAAAGGTCGTCCTGAGTTTTCAAGAGTGTTTTCTAATTCAACTTTTTGTTAGTTTGTAAATATAATATTTTGTAATGATTAAGTTGCTAACTAGACGCCATCGTTCTTTTTTTTGGGAAGCATTAGTCATAATGACTGTACTTCTCTCTTTCTTATCATCACATTAATTGTAATGAATGTTTTTATACTTGACAATTCTTTTTGCCATTTTTGTTATTATTTTCCTTGGTTTTTCTATTTAAAGCTAAACCATTTGACTTTCTTTTGTTATTGCTCCTCCTTTTTTTTTCTTCATTTGTTGATTTTGTCTGTATTTTTTTTTCTTTCTCAGAATGTCTATTTGCTTTGAGAAAATTAAAGCCGAAAGAAGAAAATAAATAAAAAATAGAATATGCTTCTATGAGTTCATGAAGGAGGCTAAGACTGGTACGAAGGAGCATCCTCACATGCGTTGTTCAGAGGAGGTTGGCTCTCTTTATCAATCCTTGGATACGTCCTATTTTTTTGTTGTCTTCTAAATCTTAGAGCTTCGTACTCGTGTGGTTGAGACTGACTCAGAGATTGACAAACTGAAGGTGAGCTTCATCTTCGAAAGAGTTATGCTGAGATGCTGGCCGAGAAGAGAAACAAGCTTTGGGAGAAGAATGAGAAAAATAAAAAGAAAATTCGTTCCTTGGTTCTTCTTGCACTCAACCATTATGAGGAGCAAGATTTCTATCTTACTTTTATGAGGAGGACGTGGGTCCATTGCCCTCGTCAAAATCTGACTGATAGTATTCTTCTCTTCCTTTGTACTTGTTATTTTGAACAAGCTTTTTATCCTGCTTTTTCATTTTGGTCTGTAATTTGCTTTTTCTATTTTGGTCTGTAATCTCAACAATTCTTCTCTTTTCTCTTTTTTTTTTTTTTTTTTTTTTTAATGGGATGATGAATGGTGGTGGTTCTTTTTATTTTTGGAATGATGGTTTTGTTTCATATGGTTTCATCTCTGAGATTTCTAATGTTTGCATTTTTCATGCCTTTATATACATGCTTTTATTTGCATGCATGCATCTATTTACTGTTTTTGAATTTTTTAGTTGGATCCCCCTTTTGCTAGTATTTATCTCCATTTTCTCTCCTTCATAACTCGTATATGTATTGGACGAGTTATGAATGCGTAGTTGGTTTAAGAGAGAAACACTTTTGGGTTAAGTCATATTTTTGTGTTGGTCCTACTCTTTCCTGAGTTGGAACCATTCTTGTTTGATAGTTAGCCTCGCATAACCAATGGCTCATAGTATAGTGTATCATATGTTGACTTTTATACCCTTTTAGGTTATTTTGAGATGACCGATTTATCCGTTCGTAGTATTGTGTATCCGTTCGTTATTCTATTTTTTCTTCCATTTTCTTCGCAGCTTGCTTTATTTTTTACTTTGCATTGATTCTAAGATTTATAGCTCGAGATTATTTCATTTCTTTTCTATGTTTCGTGATTTCTAGGCATTTTGCTTAGTTCTTTCCGATTTCGAACCGTTTTGTATAGTTTATATTTTTCTCTATTGATCCAAACTATTTTGGTTAATTCAACTCTTTCATTAATCTGAACTATTACAGTCAGTTTGTCTTCTTATATCATTAATTCGAAATTATATTTTTTTGATCCTTACTTTGTATTCGGTAATTCATCCGAACTATTTTGATTAGTTCACCATTTTCTTATGCAAAGCTTCAATCGAAATATCTGCATTAGTTTTCCTTATTCTCACACTAAATTATTTAAATGAACTATTATGATCAATTTGACTGACTATTTCTCTCATGCTTAGTGATTTGTTCCGAACTATTTCTATGAGTTCGCCTTTTTTTTCTCATACTTAGTGATTTTTCTCACTCTTAGTGATTCGTTCTAAACTAATTTTATTAGTTCATTTTTTTTTCTTCTCAGACTTAGTGATTTTTTTACTCTTAGTGATTTGTTCCGAACTAATTAGTGATTTTTTTACTCTTAGTGATTCGTTCCGAATTAATTTTATTAGTTCACCTTTCTTCTCACACTTAGTGATTTTCTCACTCTTAGTAATTAATTCTGAACTAATAAAATTAGTTTGCTTTTGCTCTCACATTTAGTGATTTTTTTCACTCTTAGTGATGTATCATTTGACAGTTCATATTTTGCTGACAATTGGTTCGAACTATTTTCTATAGTTTATTTTATTCAGACTTAGTGATTGATCTGAACTGTTTTTAATTGTCCCTTTTTCTCTGTGTTATGTCTTTTGGTTCAAGACTTGGCATATTTTTTTGAAAGAAGTACTTTTTATTTATCAAACTTCCATTAATAAAAGCTTAAACTGAAAACACTTCAATGCGCAAAAATTTGAACCGAAAACGTCTCAAATAAAAAAGCATTCAAACAATTAAATGAAATACTTTCGTAAGTCCCTAATGTTCCATGGTTTTTTCATGGGCACCCCTTCTAAGTATTCCAACCAATAAGTCCCTGGTTTATTTATTTTTGTTACTTGGTAGGGTCCTTCCCAATTAGGAGCTAACTTTCCTAATTGCGTCTCTAGACGGTGCGACATCACTCGTCGGAGCACTAGCTCGCCTACCCCTAAATATCTTCGTCGAACCACTTGGTTGAACCTCTTTGCAACCTTTACCTTGTACGCAACCATTCATAAAGTCGCTTTCTCTCTTCTTTCTTCAAGTTGATCTATATCTTAGAGTAGGGTGCATCATTCCCAGCAAAGTTGATTCTGCCATCATACTTCGAAGGTAGTTTGATCTCTATTGGAACAACAACTTCAGTTCTATATTTCATGGAGTATGGTGTTTCCCCTGTGGTAGTTCTCGTTGTTGTCCTGTATGACCATAGGATTTCTGAAAGTTATTTCTCCCATTTCCTCTTAGCCTCATCTAGCCTCATCTAGCCTCTTATTAAGTGCTTCCTTGATAGATCTATCCGCCACATCTACTTATCGATTCTCTTGCGGGTAAGTTAGGCTTGACATTCAATGTTGAATTTTTACCTTATCGTACATCATCTCAACATTATGGGTTCCATTATCCGATATCAACACTATTGGAATTCCGAAGTGGAAAATACGTCTTCCAAATGAAGTTTTTCACTTTGTTCTCACCCATGGTTGTAAATCCATCTATATCTACCCATTTAGATAAACAATCAGTCACTATGAGTACATACTTCTTATTTTCCTATGCTGGAGAGAATGGTCCAAGGACATGCATTCCCAATTGAACAAATGACCATGGGCTAAGGATTGAGATTTGATTCTAGGTTGGGACCTTGATATCATTCAAGAACCTTTGATATTTGACACATTTCCTGACATATTCTAGCATATCTTCCCACATTCATGGTCAGTAGTAGCTAATCGTTAGTGCCTTATGTGCTAGGTTTCTTTCTTCCTGATGATTTCCCTAAACGCCCTCGTGGATGTCTTGTAGGACATAATTGACCTACTTTGGGCCCAGACAAAGCAATAATGGCTGGGTGAAGTATCTCCTTTAAAGTTTTTCATCAATAAAAACATACCTTGATACCTTGTACAAGATATTTCAAGCTGAATCTCGATCCTCAGGTAAGGTCCTTTCTTTGAAGTGTCTCACCAGAGGTGTTTTCCAGTTTTTTTCCTTTACCTAACTGGACAATACTGGTACAAAGATTAGTTGATGTTACAATAAAAGGTGATTCCTATAACATTACCTTTTTTGATCTCTAATCAAAACCAAAAGACGATGCAAGGACTGAGAGTGTATATGTCTTTTTATTTTCTGATCTTGGGATTGCTTCTGGCTCACAGCATATAAGTGTCTTCATCAATGGTTTTACTTGTTTGATGTAAATTCATAACCTTTCCTCATTGATCTTGATGTTTTATTCACCTGGTTGAGTACCAATTGAGAATTTAATCTTACTTCGATATCACAGGCCCCTAAGCCCTTAGCTATGGTCAGCCCTAGAATTACTATTGTATATTCAGTTTCATTGTTAGATGTTCTGAATCCGAAATGGATTGGTCTCCCAATTTGATCTCCTTCTAGTGTGTCTAGGACCACGTCTGCACCATATCCTTTTAGATTAATCCATAGCTTCAACAAACCAATCAATTGTTCAGAGCACTCACCGTCCTCTATTATTTTTCCTTCAGTAGGAGTAATCTCAATGATTAAAGCTACCACTACTTGCCCCTTAATTGTTGTTCGTTGCTTGTACATGATGAGAAACTCTCCAACTTCTACTGCCCATTTCATCAGCCTACCTAAAGCTTTAGGTTGGTTCATTACTACACGAAGTGGGTATGACATCATTACGTTTATCACATAACCATGAAATCATGGCCTTAACTTCCGAGTTGACATAATCAATGCCAAAACAAGTTTTTCCAACTCAGGATATGGCGTTTCAGCCTGAATCAGTGACTTACTCACGTAAAACACCAGTCTCTGCCTTTCTTGTTCTTCTTTCACCAGTGCTGCATCGATAGAAACCAAAGTTACTTCCAGTTATAAGTAGAGCTCATTACTAGGAAATACGTTGGCCAGTGTCTCCACTGAGGCGAGATAATTCTTGATAGATGACAACACTTATTCACAGTCTTTATCCCAATAAAATTTCATGTTCCCTCTTAATATATTAAAGAAGGGAGCACACCTTTTAGTAGATTTGGAGATAAATGTATTTAGGGCTGCTAATCTTCTTGTGAGCACCTGGACCTGTCTCACAGTAGTGGGTAACATTATATTCTGGACTGCTTCTATTTGCACGGAATCCATCATTATGCCTTCTTGGTTTACTACGAAACCAAGGAACTTTTTTAATATGACTTCGAAGACACTTTTCTAAGGGTTTGGCTTCATGTTGAAGTTCTCAAAATAGAAAATGATTCTTCCAGGTGCACTAGATGGTTGCTTCTTAATGCGGTTTTGACCAACATGTCCTAAATATAAACATCCATGGTTCATTCTATTAGTTCTTGGAATATTTGATGAGTGGTCTATGTGCCAACAAATCCAATACTATTAGATTAAAATATTTGTTAGTTTTCAAGTATTCATGTTAGCTTGAGGTGTTTTTGTGTTGTTTTGTAGGATTATAAATAAATAGGAGAAAAGGTACAAAATGAGTGTAGGTGCTGTGACTTGCCAAGTTTGACCATGGTGTAATCCAATTTTGGATGAACTCAAAACATGAAACTTGTATATATATATCTTACCTTTCCATAGCCTTTTGAATCATCGTAATCGGAGTTCTAAGGAGAATGTGAAGACCTATTTTATAAACCTCGTGCTGTAGCGGGAAAAACCCGCGCTGCAGTGCGAATCAACGCATTTTGGTGCTGTAGCGTGAATTATTTCACGGTTCAGTGAACTGCTTCTTCCCCATTTTTGAAATCCTAACATAAGAATGGCATTGCAGTGCCATTATTTTGTCACTACAGTGCCAACGTTTTGATCTCAAACATTTTTAGGGACTTTTTGGCTAATTTTTGAGGAGAGGAAGAAGAGGAATCGAAGGGGAGTGAGCATGGGACAAGGAGAAGGCACGAGATTGAAGATCCAGAGCAAAACTTCTCTACAAAATAGATTTTATTTCTTATCTTCTCCCTAATATTATTTGAATTTTTGTATTTGTGTTATTGTATTGAACACATGTTTACATTTATGAAATTCTTGATAATATTAGTTATGGATTTCGCTATGTTGTGTTAAAATTTCTATCTAGGGGTTTTTGAATAGATTTGTATGAATTATTCCTTGAGATTTTAAGTTGTTAATTGGATTTCACGTTTTGATCATTTGTATTTCTTTATGCATAATTGCTAATTTATGCGAGAGGTAAATTATATGTCATAGATGTGTAAAATTAGGCATTCGAGAGGTGATAATCTTACATATTGAGATCAGAGAAATACAACCCCTATTATATTGAGTACGAGAGGCTAATATAATTTGGGTAACCCTTTGATGAGTGAGACTTAAAGATTGGATAATCAGTTGAATTAAATAGGGATATTAACTGAACTAATTATACAAATTATCACACTTGGAATTTGAGAGTTAGAAGTGAAGTTAATTTAGATACCTAAGGAAAATGATTAGACATGAATTCAATGGACAAGGTTGAAGTAGATTAGCATTGTTTAGTAAAGTATGGTCAAACCCCCTAGAACAATTATGCATAGGAAGTCCATATTTTATTTTACTTTTGTAATTATATTTGTTTTAGTTATTTTAGTTTTATAAACCCAAAATTTGATTGTATAAATAAAGTTAAGTTACGATAATCGTGGTACTTAGCGACGATCTACACCAATCCCTATGGATACGACAACCCTACTCTTCCTATACTATTGAAACTTGACCCGTACACTTGCGGTATTGTAGCGACAAATAAATCACTATCAAGTTTTTGGTGCTCAAAGATTAGCGTTTTATGTTGTTGTTAATATTGTGAATGCGTAACTTGATTTTAATTTAGGTATTCATTGTTTTTCTAATTTTTGTTTTTGAGTTTTGTCTATATTGCCTGGTACTTGAAATGTTTGTTCAACAGGCCCTCTTACAATTTTCTCAATAAGATTTCAAGCCATTCTATTATGCTTGGGAACAATACAAGGAGTTGCTTATTTAGTTCCCAAATCATTGTTTCCTGAAGGAGTGTTAACTACTAAACTTCCTTGAAGGGTTACAAGCAGCAACAAAAACTTGGGTAGAAGAAGAAAGTGGTACTACCTCTTTTTATGACCTTACCATAGACTAAGCCAATTTGTTGATGGAAGATATGGCCAATTTTGACTATCGGAGTTGGAGTTATTCTACAAGTCACCAAAGCTTTAGGGATAGTTCTAATATTTCGACGCCACGATTTGACACCTCACATTATCAAGCGAAGTCTTCTTCAACCCTTGAAGACCTTCAACACCTACTTGCCCAATTCATGGAGGAGATAAGACAATTTTTGGAGGAGTCAAGGCTCTGTATGGAGAACAGGAAGATGATAGATACCATTTATGATTTGCAAGTTGAATCTTCATTCGACTCCATTAACGCAATGACAATGGTGGTGGAAATGAGAGACATATAAGCCACATTCATATGTGAAAGTCACCATGAGGAACCAAATACAAGCGAGAGGAACTTGGGTGTGTTTTATGACGATGATTCGAATGAGGAGAAAACCCAAGAATTGATTAACGATGAAGAATCACAAGATGACAATTATGAGTCTTCACCATTTGAGATCCAAATTGTGATGCCACCATTGGTCAAAGACTATCACATCTATGAGAATCCAATGTGGCTCACTTATCCTCCACCACTCCTAGCAACATTCATTCAGGCTCACCAAGCACATAAGACGGAGTTGAGTCACATTGAGAGTATGGGCCTAATACTACCACATGTTGCCAAGCTTGAGGGCATTGATAATCAAGACCCATTTGTTGTGTTGGATGACACATATTACGAGTGGAAGTCGTTCTTTGACGAGCCGTTCTCTGTTGTCAAGCGGAGGACATTAAACCAAATGCTTCTTAGGAGACAACCCAAGTTTTCAAAATAATGGAGCCTAAGGATATAAGTAATAGAAGAAATCCCCATAGCTGTCACTTTGCCCGGAGCATAACCGTTGACCGAACTAGATGGCGAGATTGTCTCGCCTCCTCGGTACATGTTCTTATTCCCTTGTGCTTAATCTGAATACATACCTTACTTTGAGTTTGGAAGGTGGGATATATGTTGGCTTATGTTGGTTTGGGTTAGGGAATGCTTGTGTGTGTGACTTTTCTTCATATAACCTGTGTTTTTGTGGTTGTGTTTTTAGTTTCATTTCTTTAGGTTGTTTCAATAAATTGTGCACTTTGTTTAGATGAAATGACTTAAAATTGATGATGAGTATAGACACTTGAGAACAATGTTGATTTTGAGTTTAGGGGTATAGTGGTGAGTATTTCCGCCTGGTATTTTCATGCAATATTGAGGACAATATTGATTTGAGTTTGGGGGTATGGCTTTCACCTATGTTATAAAAAAAAATGTGTTTCAGTTTGTTTTGTGAATAATACCTTGTGGGATCGATTGTAAGAATACATATGACGAAAAGGAGAGTCGGTGAAAATATTTCTTGGAAAACTTGTAAGATCCATGAGTTGTGATACATGCCTAGGGTGATTTGAGCCTAAAAATGACATTTCCATCTATCTTTTACCCTAGCCATACATTACAACCCGCAAAGTTCTTTTGATCTCCAATGACATATGTACCTACACAATTAGTGGAGAGTGACATAAAAAAATGTATGGTTATTCTTAAATTCACAATCTAGAAATTGTTCATTGTCTCCTTAGCACATAAATCTATTTAGGGCTTGTTTGGTTGGGTGAGAGTGATTGTGCACGCACTTATACATCAAGAGTCTTGGGTGGATTGAAATTGATGCTTAAAGTTAAAATTCGAGATAATCTCAATGTGTGTATTTCATTTGAGCTTGGAGCATCTTATGGTTGAAAAGATTCTTGCACGGTTATTGATTCGATACGAAACTCACAATTTCATCATTAAGTTTTAGTATCTGATTTGTAGTTTCTTTTATATTCTTTTCTTTTGTTTGGGGATAAGCAAATGTTTGAATTAAGGATATTTGATGAGTGGTTTATGTACTAACAAATCAAATATTTTTAGATTCAAATATTTGTGATTTTAAAGTATTTGTGTTAGCTTGATGTATTTTTGTGTTATTTTATAGGATTATAAATAAATGGGAGAAAAGGTGCAAAATAAGTACAGTTACTGTAACTTCAAGACTAATTTTGACCATGATATAATCCGATTTTAGACAAACTCAAAACATGAAAGTTGTGTGTATATATATATATATATATATTATCTTATATTTCCATATACTATTGAATCACCTAAATCGGAGTTTTTATGAGAAAGTTATAACCAATTTTCAGAAGCCTCGCAATGCAGTGGGAAAGATCTGCGCTACAGTGCGAATCAACGCGTTTTGGCACTACTGCGCGAATTGTTTCGCACTGCAACATTGTCTTTCTATCCTATTTTTGAAACCCTAATACAAGAACGGCATTGCAACACCAACGTTTTGATCTCAAACATTTTTAGGGCCATTTTGTCTAATTTTTTAGGGGGAGGAAAAAGAGGAATCGAAGGGGAAAGAGCACGGGACAAGGAGAAGATGCGAGATTGAAGATCCAGAGCAAAATTTCTCTACAAAACAGATTTGATTTCTTATATTCTCCCTAATAGTATTTGAATTTTATGTTTGGGGTATTTTATTGAACACATGATTACATTTATGAAATTCTTAATAGTATTAGTTATGGATTTCTCTATGTTGTGTTAAAGTTTCTATCTAGGGGTTTTTGAATAGCTTCGTATGAATTGTGTATTGAGATTTTAAGTTGTTAATTGGATTTCATGTTTTGATCATTTGTATTTCTTTATGCGTAATTGCTAATTTATGTGATAGGTAAATTAGATATCATAGATGTGTAAGATTAGGCATTCAAGAGGTGATAACCTTATATATTGAGATCGGAGAAATACAACCCCTATTATATTGAGTGTGAGAGGCTAACAAAATTTGGGTAACCCTTTGATGAGTGAGACTTAAAGATTAGATAATTAGTTGGATTGAATAAAGATATTAACTCAACTAATTATACAAATTATCTCACTTGGCATTTGAGAGGTAAAAGTGAGGTTAATTTAGACACCCAAGATTAATGATTGGACATAAATTCAATGGACAAGCTTGAAGTAGATTAGCATCGTTTAGCAAAGTATGGCCAAGTCCCCTAGAACAATTATGCATAAGAAGTTCATATTTTATTTTACTTTTGTATTTATATTTGTTTTATTTATTTTAGTTTTATAAACCCAAACTTTGATCGTTTAAATAAAGTTAAGTTACAATAATTATGGTACTTAGCGATAATCTAAACCAATCCTTGTGGATATGATAAGTAGTTTATTTACCAACAAATCAAGTACTTTTAGATTCCAATATTTGTGTGTTTTCAAGTATTTTCATTAGTTTAATGTATTTTTGTTGTATTTTGTAGGAATTACAAATAATTAAGAGAATAGGTAAAAATGTGGTAGAAATAAGTGAATTGGGTTGTAATGGTTCAACAGTAGTGCAGGTGCGGTAATTTTAAGATCATTTTTGACAACAATGAAATCCGATTTTGAAACAAATACAAAATATGGAAGTTGTAAATCTACATCTTAGCTTTCCATAACTTTTTGAATCACCACAATCGAAGTTAGGACGATAAAGTACCAGCAAAATATTAATCAGGTGTCGATGTTTCCCCTAGCGCGCTGCAGTGCTCAAAAGCGTGTTGCAATACTCAAAAGCGTGCTGCAACGCTCTTCCATTAGTCTTTGGGCTAGTTTCTACCCAAAGCATGCTACAACGTGAAAACATGTGCTGCAACATGCTCCCATCGGCCTGCAACCTGAAACCCTACTCTTTGAGCCCTATTTATACCCCCTTTATACTTCAAACACAAGTGGAGACAAAAGAGGAAGAAGATGAGGCAATTTTTAGAGAGACAAAACTCAAGTGTGGGATTTTTGGTCTAGATTTGGGAGGAAAACACTCCATGGTGTGGTGATTTGAGGCGGAATTAGACAAAAAAACACCATTGAAGGTACAAAACTAAGCTTAGAGTTAAAGATTTGAAGCTCAAACCCACTATAAGATTTTTTCTTCCTTTTTCTTCTCCCTATTCTTGATTTGATTTTGTAGTTGTAATATTGTGTTGAACATGTTTATATTTACGAATTTATTGAAAATATTAGTTTTGGATTGTTCTCTAGTTAGCTAATATCTAGATCTAGGGCTTGACGTAATCTCATTTGAATCGTGTTTTGAATTTTTTTTTAATTGTTAGATTTAATTCCATTTTATACATCTCTTAGTGTTAATGTGTTTGACTTATGTGGCCTATGAGTTAGACGATGTTAGGTTGCGAATTTCATACTCAGGAGAGATTTAGTTCGTCACCAGAATTTGGAGTGTATATTTTAGGTTGTTGTAAGTCTGGGAGGAAATCAACAACTAGGGAAATCAACAACTAGGTATTCAAGTTGGGAATTTAGGATCTTGTAAGACCAGGAGGTAATCGAGTTCTAAATTGATCAATTAGAATCGCCATTCAATTGTGTTTATCTTTATAATGCTTCCAAGATATGCTTTCACATGATATTTTCGATGAATTGAGAACTTGGGATTTGACACTTGAGAGAGGTAATTTCGGGTTCGGACTTAGGATAAACACAATGTGAGTTTTAATATATCGGGAGATGTTTAAAGCTTGCGTAATCTACATGGTCAGGTATAACGAATGTTTTCACCTTAATATGGGATAGAGATATCGGTATTGAAGTGATTATATATTCTCTAACTTGATGCTCGGGAGAGGTAGTGAGAGAGTAATAGCACTAGGACCTTGATTATTGAATAGACGGAATTGACTAATAATTTACTTAATAGGATAAAATCGGAATAACGAGATGAAATCAAGCTCCTATAACATTTGTGCATAGATAAGCCATATTTTATTTTATTTTTATTATTTTTGTATTTATATTTGTTTTAGTTATTTTAGTTTTAAAAACCCAAAAATTGACCGCCTAAACAAAATTAGGTTATTATAATTGCGGTATTTAATGACCATTTAAACTAATCCCTATGGATACGACAACCTCTCACTTTCTATACTATTAAAACTTGACCCATACACTTACAGTATTATAGCCACAAAATAATTCGCTACCAAGACACGACAACCCTACTCTTCCTATACAACTAAAATTTGACCCGTACACTTGCGGTATTGTAGCAACAAATAAATCGCTACCAACATTCGATTTACCAATCTTTAGTAGGTATCACCTGAATCTATTAGTCTAAAATGCATTACAATATTACAACACGTACTTTTTGGTGTAATGAAAGTTGTTCCATCTTCGTCCAACTAGTCCATTCTAATCTAATTGTAAGCAAAATATGAGTCCATCATGCTCAACAACTTGTACTCAGCAACTACATCCACCATATGATATATTCTTGGAATTAGGTAGTAGTCTTTAGGGCATTACTTGATTAAGATCGGTGAAGTCTACTCACATCCTCTACTTTTTGTTCTTTTTTTTGATTAGCACGGGATTAGCTAACCACTTCTGGTATGTTACTTCCCCAATGTGGCTTATTTGGAGTAATCGCTACACATCTAACTCAATTATCTCATTTTTCTCCTGATTAAGAGTCTTTCTTTACTGCTTGACTGGATGGTATGATCTATAAATAAAGAAACAATGTACTGCTATCCTTGGTTCAATTCCCTTTATATTTTCAAGTGCCCAAGAAAATATATATAGGCTATTTGCCAACAAACTCATGACTTTCTTAATCTTTGATGGTTTTAAAGACACGGCGATCTGTAATTTATTTCCTGCCTAAAAGGTCACCTCTTGCACTTGATCTTCTAGTTGGAGAACATTTGGATGTTCTCAAAAATCATCTATCTCATGAGCTGGGGTGTGAGGTGGAAATTATTTTTGCTTTGGCTTTAATTGTTACTGAGCCTTCTTTTTTCATTTCATTGCTATAGTGAAACATTTCCTCGAGGCTACCTGATTACCTTGGATAACTGCTACTACCCCATATTTGACGTACATTATACATTGGTGGAAAGTGGATGCCATGGCTGTCGTCCTAGGATTGTGTTATACGGAGATGAAGGGTCCATTACCATGAACTCCATAACTTTAGTCAAATAGTTGTCTTTCTTACTTGCCATAACTGATAGGGTAATCTTTCCATTGGGAGAGCTGAGGTCACCATTGAACTCCACCATACCTGTTTAGGTGGATCTGATGTCCGAACTAGGAACCCCTATCTACTTCAAAACATTTTTGGAAATGATATTAGCAGAGCTGCATGTATCAATTAGAATTCTTCTAACTTGGAAGCTGGATATCCACATCGTTATTACTAGAGCATCTACATGAGGATGTACAATCGCTCTACAATCATCATAACTGAAAGTGATCAATGGGCTTGGTTTTGTGGCTATTGCCATAGCTTCTCCGTATCTTCTGTCTAGTGCTGCTTCTCGAATTCTACTATTACTTTCTTGATTTGATTCCCTAGTTACTGATGAGTGGTTTATTAATCAACAAATCAAGTACTTTTGAGTTTAAATATTTATGAGTTTTCAACTATTTTTGTTAGTTTAATGTGTTTTTGTGTTGTGAGTTTTCAAGTATTTTTGTTAGTTTAATGTGTTTTTGTGTTGTTTTGTAGAAATATAAAAAAATAGGAGAAAATGTGTAAAATGAGTAGAGGTGTTGTAACTTCAAGGCCAATTTTGACCATGATGCAATCCGATTTTGGAAAACTTTTAAAATATGGAAGTTGTAGATCTACGTCTTATTTTTCTATATATTTTTGAATTAACACAATTGATGTTCGGATAAGAAAGTTATGACCAAAATACAAATCAAGTGTCTGCGTTGGGCAATGCACGTTGCAGCTCGCTTTTATCCACGTGCAAAGCCTAATAGGGCGCTGTAGCACAAAAAAGTGCATTGTAGCATCGATAATCGAGTCTGAACCCTATTTTAGGGTATCTCAGCTTATTTTGATGGAGAAGAACGAAGAGGAAGAAGAGGAGATGATTTTTGGAGAGACCAACCAGCGATTCTAGGCGATTTTGGGCGTGAAAAACACCCGATGGTGGCAATTTGATGCAAGATTTGAGGAAAAAAACATGATTGATGGCACTTGAAGTTGAATATTTAAAGCCTACATCCTACAATAAGATTTTCTCTTCCCTTCTCTCTCCCTAATCTTTTGTTTTAAGTTATATTTATAATATTATGTGGACATGTTTACATTTATGAATTTATTGAGAAAATTAGCTATGGATCTATCTATGGTGTGTTCATAATTTAATATAAGTCTTGATGTAGTATTGTTTGAACCATGTTTAGACTATTTTGTTAATTGTTAGTTTTAATTCCCTTTTATGAATCTCCTAGGCTTACTATGTTTGATTCATGTGACCAATGAATTAGATGATTTTAGGTTGTGAATTTTGTACTCGAAAGATTTTGAATTCATAATCCGAATTAGGAATGAATAATTTAGGTTGTTATTTTGATGGAGAGGAACGAAGAGGAAGAAGAGGAGATGATTTTTGGAGAGACCAACCAGCGATTCTAGGCGATTTTGGGCGTGAAAAACACCTGATGGTGGCAATTTGATGCAAGATTTGAGGAAAAAAACATGATTGATGGCACTTGAAGTTGAATATTTAAAGCCTACATCCCACAATAAGATTTTCTCTTTCCTTCTCTCTCCCTAATCTTTTGTTTTAAGTTGTATTTGTAATATTATGTGGACATGTTTACATTTATGAATTTATTGAGAAAATTAGCTATGGATCTATCTATGGTGTGTTCATAATTTAATATAAGGCTTGATGTAGTATTGTTTGAACCATGTTTAGACTATTTTGTTAATTGTTAGTTTTAATTCCCTTTTATGAATCTCCTAGGCTTACTATGTTTGATTCATGTGACCAATGAATTAGATGATTTTAGGTTGTGAATTTTGTACTCGAAAGATTTTGAATTCATAATCAGAATTAGGAATGAATAATTTAGGTTGTTGTGAGTTCGGGAGGAAATCAATACCTAAGTAATCTAGTTGGGAATTTAGGATTTTGTGAAATCAAGAAGTGATCAATTGTGTTTTCCTTCTTTATAATTCCAAAATATGCTCCCACATTATATTTTTGTTGAATTGAGAATTTGGGATTTGACATTCGGAAGAGGTAATCTCGGGTTCAAACTTAGGTTAAACACAACGTAAGCTTTAATAGATGAGGAGATATTTAGATTTTGTGTAATCTATAAGGTTGGGTATAATGAATGTTTTCACCTAAATACTTGATAGGGATATCGGTATTGAAGTGATTACATATTCTTTCACTTGACACTTGGGAAAGGTAGTGAGAGAGCAATAACACAATATGAAATCAAACCCCTAGAACCTTTGTGCATATATAATCCATACTTTATTTTGTTTTTGTATTTATTTTAGTTTAGTTTTATTTTTACAAAAAATCCAAAAATTGAATGCCGAAATAAAGTTAAGTTACGATAATCGCAGTATTTAACGACCATTTAAACCATTCCCTGTGGATACAACAACCCTTACTCTTCCTATACTATTAAAACTTGACCCGTACACTTACGGAATTGTAGCGACAATAAATTTGCTACTAGTTACTATACCACTAAAGTTTATCATGTAGATAACCTCTTGGGTTTTACGAGGCCCTTCGTCTTTTCGTTTCTTATCTCTGTTTTTGCTTTTCTTCTCTCTCTCTCACCTTTGCTTTTCTCTAGGTTGTTCCTACAAATAAGCATGAAGTTGGCCTGTATCTATCATCCTCTTGATCTTTCTCTTGAGATTCCAACAATTGTCTGTATCATGGTCGTGGTATTTATGAAACTCACAACAATTTCTTCTTCTCCTCCTGTTAGGATCAACTAGGATCTTTAGAGGCCATTGAACAACTTTTGATAACTTCATTTCATTTAGAATTCTTGAGATCAGTATCCATAATCTTAGAAGGTTAGGATTTTGGTGAGGTTCTGATTTAGAGCTAGAGTCTCTCATCCTGTCTTTAGGATGGTCTGAGTTGTTCCTTTTTCTTTTACTGTTCTCTTTTTCTCTTTGCTTAGGTCCATCCTTGAACGGTCACCTTTCTTTCCTTGTGAATTTCACGCCTTCTTGCTTTATGTGCGGCCCTATCCATTAGTTTGGTCATGTCCTTCGGGTTTTGCTTCTCAAATGAGACTTGGAATCATCCATGATGAAATCCCGAGCTAAACGCATTAATGATGAGGTTGGTTTCTCAAACTTCTATACAGGTTAACTCTTTGTTGCATCAAGTCAGATGCTGGTGTAATAACTCTCCTTTTTCTTGCCATAGTTCTAAGAAGTAGTATGGGCCTTTCTGAAACCTCTGGCAAGTAATGAAGTAGTTGATGAACTGCTTCCCAAACTCTACAAATATTGATATTGACCGAGGTGGTAGACCATGAAGCTATTCCATAGGATATCCCTTTAAGGTGGCAGCAAAAGCCCTGCACAACACAGAGTTCCCTACCCCATAAAGTGCTATAACATGTTTGAACTGGTGGACGGATATGTTCGGTCAGATAGGTGTTCCCTTCAAACTTGTGGAACTTAGTCGGGTCAAAATTATCTAGTAGAGGTTTTTCCATGATGGCTAGGGTAAATGGTGGCTTTGTTCCTCCTAACAGAACCTCCAAATCATCAGCGGGCAACTCTTTTTCTTTATGATCTCATATCTCTTTGAGAGAGACCATTGTCTCTGATATGCTCACTACTATTTTTTCTAGGTGATCTTGGTTACCTCCCTGCACTACTCTTCCCGCTTGAGATGATGATTCTGGTATTTCTGGCCACTCAGTCTCTTCTCCAAATCTATCGTCATTGGGTTGATATGGTGGTACCTTCTTTGGTTGGTTTTTTACCAGTAGCTTCATTATTTCTTCTATAGTTTACATTCTATTGGCCAAAGTATTAAGTTTTGTATCTAAGACTCGAACCGTAGGTGGAACGTTAGTTTCAACGTCTGTTTGATCTTTTATTGGAGCGTCAGTTATTTCTTGTAGAGGTGATTCCTGACTGTTTCCTCTCGTGCGTAGCTGCTTTACTGATAGAGCAAGAAACTTTTTGATTAAGTTCCCACAGACGATGTAGAATGATGTAGCCCAAAAATCTCCAACAAACCTGGAAAACTAAAAAACTTAAGATATACCGATGTGGTGTCAGTTAAAGAACCTCAGGTATGAGAATAAGTCAGTTTATTTTTTGTGTCAACGAAAGATTGTGTAATCGAATTAACATGTTACCTTTATATTTTATAGGCCTCCTAGATTATAGCTATTTGATATGGAAACAGTCTTCCTCATGATCTGTTGCTATTTAGTTGGGATCACTTCTGAACTCAGTGCAACGTAGAAGCATGGGGTTTGACTGGGTTAGGTTATTCGACTTCCCACTTGATGGATCTATGCAATAGATCACCGGTTTAGACTATTTTCCTTGGCCTGGATGTGTCTAAGCATTAGGCCACTTTCTTGTTATCACCCTAGATGACTTGTGGACTTATCGTGATAGGCTTCTTCCGAGCTATGTGGTGGGCCGCCATAGTTGTCCTTCTAGCTTGATTTTATCAACCAAATTTCTTCCATTCTTGGGCTTGAATTCTTGGCTCAATTTCTTTATCAAGCTTCTCTTGAAAGTAGTAGATAGAAGAGGAAAATTCTACCTCATCAGAAACTGTAGAAAAAAAAAATCCCCAACAATTGCCATCCCTATTTATTCTAATTTACAAACTCTGCCATTAGAACTTTTGTGTGAATTCACTCAGTATTTCAGAACAATATTTAAGTTCAATCAAATTTCACTAAAATAGTGGTTCACACGTTTTGTGTGAATGTTCACTCAAATTTTCATTACAAATATTTTAGTTTACTCAAATTTTGCTCAAACAATGGTTCACAGGTTATGTGTGAATGTTCACTAAATATTTCTATACAAAATATTTCAGTTCACTCATATTTCACTTGACGATAGTTCACACGTTCTGTATGAATGTTCACTTAATATTTGAGAACAATTAAAACAGATCAGTTAATAAATAAAATTACATAAAATCCAAAAAAATAATTCATTGATTCACGGCAACAATCTGAACATTCACGTGAAAAAAAATTAACTCAAATTCACAGATCTATAACATTCATTCAAGGAAATCTGGAATAGAGATGAGCAAATCTAGAAATTTCAAATCTATTATTCAGATCTGGAAATCCAGATCTAAAGAATCAGATTGTCATTGTTCACGTGGAACTATGAGCAGATAGAGAGAGAAAGATCTGCAGAGATTGGATCAATTTCAAATCTTAAAAAAAAAAAACAAAAAAAAAAACAAATCTGGAATAAACGACGATGGCAGGCTTGCGAGACAAACGACAATGATAACTATTCATGATAGTGAGTTTGCAATTGAGGAATGGTGAATAGAGAGAGAAAGTGGCATCCTTTGTTATCACCATCGACCACCACGACGTTGTTCCTTCGCCATCGACCAAACCTACACTGGGATGTTGTTCCTTCGCCCCCGACCACTGTGATTCTGCGATGTTTGCTAAAACCAGATCTCACAGAACAAACAACGGGTGACACAAAAGATGATTGGGCGGAGGAACAAAATCTAAGATCTAAGATGTTATGCGAAAATTAGGAGACAAATCTAATATTTGACACGAACAATGGAGTAAAATATGAGATCTGAGATCTGACGCGAATGGCGAACATATTACACATGGAGTTGGTGGCGGAGCATGGTGCTGGTACAAAATCTGGTATCCTATTTTGACTGCAACGGAGACGTTTGGAGGTAGAGTTCTAGGTTTAGCAACATTGTCATTGTGGTAGTAAATTATGCCGAGCAATTTGGTAATGAGATAGATACAAAATAGATTATAGGCATCGTTGAAGAAACCCATTCTGGCGATAAAGTGGTAGAGTTAGGTCTTGGCCACGTCAAGTGCGTTAAGCACTTGGAGTTGGTCTCTCGCTATGCCCGCTTCCTCTCAAGAGCTCCCAATTTTACTGTAGAAAAATGGGAGCGTAATATACACAAAGTGTTGTTAGTATTTGTAAGTGAAATGGTAAAACACGGTTCATCTTAATTTCAAAAGTTTGATCTCTATTGACATCTTCTTCATTACTAGGGCTCACCAACGACTGAACAAGAGAAATGAGACAGACAAAGGGCTAGGGTTCACTAGTTGCTCAAGTTGAGAAATGAGAGTGAGGGTTAGTTTTTTTTTTTCTAATTTATATAAAGGGTATATATATATCTATTCATTAAATTGGTTAACATTCAAAGGACTAAACAATAATAATGTTTAACAAAAG
The DNA here is from genome assembly GCA_016647705.1 of Eucommia ulmoides. NCBI lineage: Eukaryota > Viridiplantae > Streptophyta > Magnoliopsida > Garryales > Eucommiaceae > Eucommia > Eucommia ulmoides. The sequence continues at coordinate 24,283,695 of CM028329.1, forward strand.
GGCTACATTACACCATAATTGTTTAAATTTTTTTTTTCTACATGAACAATTAAATAAGGGCTATTAAATAAATGGACAGTTACCAAGCAATCCCGTTTTGCGGTAGAAACTACCAGATGAACACAATAGGTTTAGTTTGCATCAATCAACCCTCCTAATAATTTGTTGATTAATTTGTCCTTATTAAATATAGGTTACATTACATATTTTGCGATTGGAGCCTATTAATAAATATGCACCTTCTATACATGTTGTTACCTCTAAAAAAGGGAATAAAATATCATAATAAACTACCAATAAAACTGAAAATGAAACCTATAATTTCTCCCAATTATGATTGTTTTTCAATGATTTTGTTACATAACAATGATCTATAAATCATGATATTAGATATTGAGTTTTTGGGAGTTCTGGATTAAAATGCATGTGAATGTTATATATAACATTAATAGTAATGTTCATATTATAAATAACAACATTATAATTTGTGTTCCCCATGAGTGTTGAATATAACATTCAGGGTAATAAAAATAGCATCAATTCATGTTGATAATAGCATAAATTATATGAATGTATTGAATGTAACATGATTAAATGATAAAAGTGATTTGGATGTTGAATATAATACTTAACTATGTTTTGATAAATGTATAAGACCGTGTTATTTGTAACACGGATGTGAAAATTAAAAAATTTATAAATACAATGTCGAACATAACATGAATGTAAGAATCTGAAACTAATGAAGAAAATAATGAACGTGATATTATTTTGAAGATTTTATTCAGTCAAATCTGAATATATTATTAATCGTGAAAAAAATGTGTACAACAATAGTTATTTTGATTTTATTTGAAATCTAAATATGAAAATTTCAATCCCACAAATCACGCAAGGGCAAATTTGGAATACCAATTTTTGAGATATTTGAAATTGGGACTGAATGATTCCAACTTTCTGGACAAGACAATCGTTTGGTTCAAATTTAAATACTTGGAATCAATTGGTAATTAGATTCTTAATTTTGGTCCCTTTCGTAATTTTCCTTAAATAAAAGCACTCATAAAGTTTGGGGTCACGGCAATAGAACCCTATTTTAAATTCTAATCTAAAAAAATAAATTATCAAATTGATATATTTTTTTTAATTTGCTATTTTTGTTTGTAATTTTCTTGAAATAGAAACAAAAAACTTTAAAAGCTACCAAATGTCAATTAAGATTTTTAAAATTAAAATCCGTCGGCATTAAAATTGTTATTTTTTTTGTTTCATTATTTGTTTAAAATTAAATTTCAAAAATAAATAAATATACTTTTAGGACAAGCACTGTTAAGTTTAGATAAATCAAAAAAATATATTCATTGTCAATGAAAAAAAAAATGCATTACATAAAACTTAAAGAATTGCAGTACTTGAACCAGTCACAACCCTGGGACAGTTTTAGCAACAGACAAAGGGGGAAAGAGTTTTTGAGTTGTTTACCATTTAAATGTATTTTAAAAAAAAAAAAAAAAATCTGAAAAGGGGGTTTTCATCCTTTTTACACAACTCAGGCTACCCGGGATTGGTAACCCTGAGTACTTAAACTCGATGTTACTAACCCCGGATTTTAAAAAATCAATATTCCGTATACCCGGTGTTCACAACATTGGATATACGGTAAATTTTTTTATTTTTTAAAATCTTAGACTCGGGGTTCGTAACCCCGGATCCGGGATTCACAACCCCGGGTCCTTAAGGGCTATATATATCCAAAGCTGTAAAAAACATTTAAGGCTTCCTCCAATTTTATTTATTTATTTATTTATTTATTTTTTTACTACTTCCTCCAATCCTTCATTCTTCTTTCCTTTGGCAAAAACTTCTTCCTTACTCTTCCTCCTTCCTCTAGTCCTCCAAAATTTATTTTTACGGCTTCCTCCAATCCTTCCTTCTTCCTTCATTCGGCAAAAACTTCTTCCTTCCCCTTCCCCTTCCTCCTTCCTCTAGGCAGTTTGTTCATAAAAAAATTCATAGTTTCAGAACTTCTTTCTCCTATTATAAAGGTAAATATTTTTTAGTTTCTTTTGTTTAATTTATTTGTTAGTTTAATTAATATATTTTTTACTTGTTTAATTATTTAATTTATTAATTAGTTAGTTTGTTATGTTAGTTTGTTACTTAGTTAGGTTAGTTGTTTAAGTTGTTAGTTAGTTAGTTTATTTAATTTTTTAGTTTAGTTGTTTAATTTGTTAGTTAGTTGGTTAGTTTAATTTGTTAATTTAGTTGTTTAATTAAAAACTGTGCACTTTGGGCCTCAAAATTTGAACAAATTACATATGTGTGGGAAATATAAATTATAATATATTGTTTAAAAAAAAAAGGTAGTTAGTTAATTAATTTAATTTGTTAATTTGGTTGTTTAATTAAAACATGTGCACTTTTGCCCTCAAAGTTATTTAATTAGTTTAATTTGTTAATTTAATTGTTAGTTAGTTTATTTTTGAATGTACACTTTGGCCCCTCAAAGTTTAAGCAAATTACACATCCCGTGTTTGAAAAAATTATTTTATTATTTAAAAAAAAAATATATTTTAGTCTTTCTATATTTTAAAATAAATTTTAGTCTTTTAATTAAAATCAAACTAATTGAATCTATCGAACTAATATTAACTTGACGTCGAATTTATATTTCATTCAAAGTTAAAGTTAATTAAATTATTGCTTAAATTAAAAATAAATAAAATGATAAAGATTGAAAAATGTACACGGTGGTAGATTTCTATCGTTCAATGGGACGTCATTGACTTTTGGAAGACTAATTCTCATACTCTTTAGATCCAAGAGTTCATTACTCTTCACAGTGGGTTGTAAGGATGCAGAAGGAATGCACTTATCGTGTGAACCAAGCACAGGTTATGATGGATGGATGCAGGCAACACAATATTCCTATAGTGCATCAATTGGCCCGAACAATGCCAATAGACATACCACATGATCTTCAGATGGCATTGTATCACTACTGTGTTGAAAATAACCAAATGCAAATTCGAATTCATCGACACGAGCTTCAAATAACGGCACGTGAGCGTCTCCATGAATGTTTGGTTGGAGAAACGGGTACTTACATGAGGTTCTCAAGGGAACTTGAATATCAGTTAGATATTGAAATATCTAATGATGAGAGTAATGCATAATATTTTGGCATTGGTGAATTGCTGTTTAACTATGTATTTCTTTTTAAGTCTAATGTATCGATTTTACATTAATGCTACTTCTACCAAACAACATACTTTTTCTCTTTAATTAAATTCCAAAAGCACACATACAATAAGAAAGGTTTACAATACTAGGATAATATGTATAAAGAAAACATAGTCCATTACAAACACAACTACTAAAAAATACGAGTTTGAAATAAAGTTTGTTAGATGGGCGGATTAACAAACCTTCGTGCTCAGATATCTTCAAGGGCAATCAGGTATTCCATGAATATACCATTAAATTTTTTTACAAACTCGTTAAATTCAAATAAATAGTCCCAACCCTTTGAAGTCATCCTAATTGCCAAGTTGTTCATCGATTTTGGTAAGTACTTTATTGTGCTGCCTATCTCGTTTAGGATTTAGGCAAACTTACCAATGTTTATCACATCCACAACAGAAGCCTTACAGTCACATTAAATTACATAATTTCTTAACATTATTTCCTGTAACATGAAAAAGCCTTAGCGAATATTTCATATGCTAGCACTTGTTTGGCGCTTCGGTAAAGTGTCGCCGCATACTAACTCTGTCCCTACAAAACCACTATACTAGTTACTTATTCTCATTCTAATTAACCACCCTAATGCGGCCACATGCTGACTAGTTATGTGGCCATTAACATTCACCAAGTACTTGCCTGGAAAAAAATCAATTGTCAAATTAGGAAAGAATGAATATATATATATATATATATATATATATATATATATATATATATATATATATATATATATATATATACGTTCAAACAAATTCACCGTAATCTTCTTTGTAAATTTTATTCATTGTTTTTGGGAACAAAGCGAAACAAGGTGGATGTCACTAAACAAAGATTGATTTCAGCAATACACGTTGCTAAGTATGAGAATTGAGATTGTTCCTATTAACAGAAAAAACTAAGGCAGAAAATCAACAACAAATTTCCGGGAAATTGGGAACAAAATGGTAGGAAAGACTTTGGTAGGAAAAAAAAGGAAAAAAAGAAAAAGAAAAAGGGAAATTGTTTGGGTAAGAATTCTGTTGGTGGGAAAGTGGTTGGCGGGAAATGAGAAAGGGGCAAAACATTGCCTATATATACATCTATACTTTCATAATTATCATTCACATCATATTTATTTATCTTCTCCATTTTCTTCACTCAGAAAATCAGTTAAAATGGCAAGCGGGTTAGTAAATGATAAGGGTAAGGGTGAAGGCAAGGAAAAAAAATGAAGATCCATTATATTGGCGAGGGTTTAGGGACGAAGGACCATGATAAGTACCAAGATGAGATAGGTACGTGGTATGGAAACCAGATACGTCAGTCAAAACTCATACATTGGAGCGAAAACGAACCGCGATGCCTACTACTATGGTATAACACCCGAGAGATCATTTCAAACGACAACTAGATCTCTCTGGTGCATAGATGAATCCCATCATGAGGAAACAAACTTTCTTAGTATATGGTGATCTTTTCGAACAAATTGTTTGATGAGTCAATCATCATTACCACGAGAGTTATGACTCCACTGAATGAGGGAAAGGATAGTGAAGAGACAAATAATTTACAATGGCCAACGCTAATAGCATAAAGGAACCTTTATGAGGTAAGGTCTCATATGTACAATCTCAAGATTCCAAATTTACGGTCATTCAAAATATTTAAAAACAAACCGGATAACATCAGCAAAATTTACCACGCTTCGAAACGAGAAAGAAAATAAATAGAGAAACAAATTCATGTCAAATAGAGACTCTACCAAATTTGAAAAACCAATGCACCAAATGCAAACGAGCAGTTCTTAGGGTACTTTACCGATCCCAAATACACAGATGACCCAAAACTGTCTGATTACAAAGATGGATAGATTCACTACGAATGGTTTGATAAAACTAGGTATTTATCGATGCCAGAAAAGTTCAATTATGGGTGATATTTTCTAATTTATCTAATATTTTTTCTTCTTTTTATGATTAATTGTACTTGTTAATGCGTTTAATTTCAGTATGATGTTTATGATTATTTTAAGTTCTTTCGTCTTTAAGATTATACTTTTTCAGTGTGCTTCATAATATATTAGGTGAAATAAATGAAATGATCTATTAGTTAAGTGATGTTTCAATTGATAGGTGGTGTTAGGTTAGTTTTTTTTTTTTTTTTTTTTTTTTAAGTTAAGCCTTGTGTAAAAAAGTTCTAAAACATCATTTTCAAAAATTATGTTTTAAAAAACTAATTTTTTTTGTAAGCAACTCGTAATGTGCAATATAATTTTTGTAAAGAAACTATTCATCCTATAACTTTCGTGATGTCTTCAAATATTAATTCAAGTGAGGAAAGATCATTTGGTATTTCATGTGAGGAAAACTCATAGGGTTTTTGAGGTTGGTCTGGACCTTGGTATCACCGTAGCTGTTGGGTTGTAAAACCATATTATGATGACTACTGGACTAATCAAGACACCAATCCGAAAGAGTATCATGTCAGTCTAGGCCAAGAATGGGAATACAGGGTAAAATAGTCTAAGAACCTTGTATCTTGTTTGAGAGCTCTTAATGTACCAGTTTTGTATCGTCGAAGTCTTCAGATGCCCCAACGATATCAAGTTGATGATAAAATCGAGATTGAAGATACTATTACATGAATTCACCTGGAGAATAATTGAATGTTGTTGCGAAGGAAGTGATATTATCTACACCAACTAGCCAATGAAATGGCCGCCGCAAGTAATAGAGCTCTCTCTCCGAATAAATACCATAACGTGATAACCAACGATGATTATTTATTTGAGGGATATATGTCCAATGAAGAATAAAGAAATTTGGGCAGTTATATTGTGTTTTTAAGTGTTTTCTTGTGACTAATTTCTTGATGTTATGTACTATATTTGTTATATATTATCTTTGTTATGTGTTTTGTAACAAATATCGTTAAACATGTTTGTTATGTATTGTTTCCGTTGCGAGTTTTTTAGTGATTATGTACTCCCTTAATAGGTTTAGGTATAGGCATAGGCATAGGCATAGGTAAGACTTAAATACATTATAAAATAATTTAACATTAAATATTTTATAATGCATTTAAATCTTACCTATGCCTATGCTTTACCTATATGTATACTTATACCTTATCTATATCATGTCTGCCTTAGGAAAACAATATTTCAAATTAATGATGAATAAATATATATATATACAAGTCTCGAACATGGAGTAGAAAATACAACAAACATGTACAATAATGTACAAAGAAATGTATTTACATGGAAAGTTGATAATCTACCGTGTATATTGCTTCTGAAATGGGAGATGAAAACGGGTGTCTAATATTCTAGAGAAATTCTTGGATGTCATACGGAGTGGTTCAACAACTTTCCATTCCTATATCTAGACTATCAACTATATAACTACCTATGTGCTGCAACCCCTATGTCTGACATTCCTCTACCCTCCGTGCTGAGCAATAAGAGGTTCCTTAGCTATTTATGAACCTGTGTAACTTGTCCGAAATCCATGAACGACTAATGTATCATCCCCGGGGTGGCATCCATGTCATCCCTGAACCACGGCACCGGTGACACTAGTCTTTCTAATTTTGTGGGTTGGATAAATGCCATTGGAAGAATCACGTCTAAAGTTGACACAACTTCATCTATCGCCGGAGTGACGAATGACGATGATGGTTGTGTATCTAGCTATGATGCATAATATGAATAAGAGTCATGCATCTGGTATACCCAGTATCATCACCCATGACGTACATACTAGATGGTCTGGCATCAACACTCATGTTGTACGTTGTAGAAGGTCCAATATCACCCAAACTACTTGGACGAAAGGTATCACAAGTCCATGGTTGAGGAGAAGGCTGAGGAGATAGAGGAACGTCAACTGGCATATGGCGTGGAACCTGAAGGTAAACCGTTACCAAACATGTGTCACTGGCAACATGACAAGTCTCGTAGTATGACTCTAGAGTTTCTGTCCCCAGAGAAAGCTCACACAAGCGCATCAGCTGCGATACATCCAGATCCTACGAAACACATATGATCGTTAAGTTAATACATGAATAATAACAAGATAATCAAAATCATATAAGTAAATAGATAGTATACTCAATGTGATCGTACCTATAACCGCGCTCGTCCTCCTGTTGCTAGATAACCAAACTCTGGTCGGTACCCCAGGTTGACCAAGAATCTTCATGTGGTTTTCTAACACCAGTCTATGTATTCATGGTCAACTCCTATCCCTTCCTCAAAGTTACCCAAATCTGGTGCTCCCTGTCTATTTTGTACAACTATATGATTGTGGTGCTTCATAGTCCAGTCTACACCGTAATGTCCTTGCCCACTAGTATTGTGCAATTTTCTATCCATAATACATGACAAAGAAATCCGTTACCGATAACCAAATTGTCGTAGCACGCACAGGGGATATGTGTACTTGACAATCTCATAGCAGATGAAGGACAGCATTACCATCCATATATCTCCACCATCTGTAGTATATAGAGGCAAAGTCAAAAGGAGATAGGGTATCCAAACGACCTGTCCAAAAAATATATAAATAAATAAATAAATAACCTCGTTATTTTGTAATCGATCTAACTGATCGTGATAGACCCCCAAAATATGCATCGGCGCATTTTCTAAATTGAATTTAAGGATCCACCTATACACCAAAAATATAAACCATACATTTAATTAATATTAATAAATATCAATTATAGGATAATGAAATAAAAAAAATACTAATTACTTACTAGGTACCCCTCGGAACGGCTCGGAACCAAAAGTCCCCAATCTCTCGCTCACTGAATAATCGATTATAATCGGGGAAAGAGATAACTCAGGGTCGAAGCATCGGAAAGTGCTCCTAGGCCCAATACTCCAACAAAAATAGGAAGCCAACTATGTATTTTGTCGTGCCCTTCGACCCCTTCCATAGCTCGCTATAGAGGACCGCTAGTGTCGCACTACCCCAACTATACTTGAGGGAAGGTGTCAAGTTGCGGAGCAGTGGGAGGTAGGCTAGCTTGACACTAGTCTATGATTTATTAGGAAGCAATATCGTGCCAAGTAGAATCAATCAATACGCACATGTGTAGCAATGCATGTTCTCTTTGTCGGCATTCTTAGGAACTTTATTGAAGGTTCTTGTTGATTCTAAGATTTTGATGGACAATTAAATATTGATATTTTTTGTGGAGCTAACGATTTTTTTGAGTGCTTCAGTTTCTTAATTCCAGTGATGAAAAATGATCACGAAGATATTGTGGCAATGCTAAAGATGATGACAAAGATTATGAAAGATTAAGAGTTTAAAGAAATTGAAGAACCTAGGAAAAACAACTAAGGTTAAATTCTAACTCTTAATATATCTCAGTTAGGATCACACACGACACAAAATATTTTTCAAAATTATGTTTATAGGATCCTAATTAGTTAAATTATTTGCTTCTATGTGAAATCGAAAAAGGAATAAATATAATTGACTAAAATTGAACTTAAGAATTTAGTGGAGCTAACCGAGAAAAGAAATTGGTTAAAGGGGCAAAAACGTCGATGAAATTAGATTTAAAACGAATTCTGGAGAGGATTCTAATATCTCTTTATCGACAGGTAAGTCGAACGGTGATTAATGAATAAAGTTTCTAAATCTCCTGATCAACAGGTAGGTCGACCTGAGTGTGAAACAAGAAGTTTCTGAATCTCTAAGTCGACAGATAGGTCGACTTATAAAACTCTCTAAATCTTCCAGTCGAGAGGTGATAAATGGGCAGTCGACCGATGGGCGAAGAGATTTGGCTTGGCAACATCCTGAATTTTGAATTTTATTCAAAAAGTAGCCGTTACTAGCCATTTTATGGTTAAGATATGTGAGATATCTTAGGCATCTGATATGTTTTGAGCTATTTAATTAATATTTAATTATCCTTATATATATAGTTCAAGTAGTTTTGATATTTCTCAATTTGGTACATGTAATTCTTTCAATCTTATCTAATTGGGTTTGAGTAAAAGTTTGAGGAACTTAATTGAATATTTTAAGAGATATTTTAAGTGAATTATACTATGAATGAATCATTATGATATAGAGGGTCTATTGGTGTAATTAAATGTCATGATATATTGGAATTAGCCATTATAAGGCTCATTTTATAAAGTTTTAAATAGACCTGCGGATTTCATATGTAAAAAATGAAAAATTTAGAGAATCCAAACCATTCTGAGTTATTCAGCTTTTGTGCTTTCTAAGAGTAATCATATTGAGTGAATTGTGAAATATTTTCTGAGAGTTGTACTTGAGAAATATTTGGTGTGGATAATTATTACTACCAATATGAAGTTTCATTGCTATCTCTAGTCATTATTTTTTCGGGGGAATCTTGGTGAGATCTTTTGAAATTACTTACTATTAATTGTTACTTGATTATATTATTTATTATTTGGAATTTGATATCTGAAATTGTTTTTCGAATTTGTTATGAAAAATTATTTTACAAACAATTTCTCGAGAAAATCGGATTACGTGCTTAATTGCTTACTACCCATATTTATTTATTAGATTTTGAAATTCACACTTTTCTATCACTAGTTTTGGGACATTAATTGAGTTTGAATTTATTTGGGGCGGTAGAAGCTCTGAGTGGAAAAATCACTTATAAATTGTTTGTAATTGGTGAGTTGAGTGTCAGATTAGATATTACTGGGAGTGTCTAATCAATGGTAGCTGGTTTCAATCTCTTCTGGTAAAGAGATTGAGGTTTTGATCTTTGCCTAAAGTATAAAAATATTAGGTTTTAATTTTTCCTTGATTGAATTTGTAAGTGAATTGCAACGTTTCAATCTTTACCGGGTAAAAGGATATTTGGAGCGTATTTGTGTGAGGTTTAATTCTTGAGGCTAAGGTGTAAAAAAAATTAGATCGTGATTCTCTCTTTAATAGAATTAGGTTAATCTTCCGCCTAGTAAAAAGATAGAGATTATTCCTTAGCCTATGAAAGGGAATTGTAAAGATTGATTTTGAGCCTGTGAAAAAAATTGTTGTGAGGGTTTGGTTCCAATCTTTAAAGGAATCTTGAGTTTAGTGGGTGCGACTTTCCGTAGAGTTTGGGAGACTGGATTAGCTAAGAGTAGCTTAGTAAACCAGTATAAATTTTCGTGTGCTGCATTATTTATATTGTTTATATTTTGTTGTTTGAGTGTGCATCTAGTTAATAATACATAATCTTCTGCTGTAAAAGACAATAATTAATTTTAAGATAAAATTAATTGTTTGATTTTTTAAGTGTTATAAATTCTTATATTTTTAATAGTACTTAATTCACCATCTCTCTTGGGTAGCTCATTGGGCCGATAATTGGCATCAGAGATGATTTAGCTCGACACACTTAGCTAATAAAGATCACATGGCGCACATAATAGGCACATTAGCTGAGGGACAGTCTATGCACCGACCGCCGTTGTTTGTAGGTGAAAATTATTTATTCTGGAAAGACAGAATGATAGCCTGACTTCAGGCTTTAAATTATGATGTATGGCTAATAATCGTGGATGGTCCATTTGTTCCAATAGAAAACGGAGTCGAGAAGACAAAAAAGCAGCTGACTGCTTCTGATAAGCAGAAACTTTATATGAACTCTCAAGCTATTAATATTTTATTTTATTCTTTGGATGCTAATGAGTACTCAAGAGTTTCAGGTTGTAAATCAGCAAAGGAGATGTGGGACAAGCTACAAGTTACCCATGAAAGGATAAGTCAAGTAAAGCAATCGAAAATCAACGCTTTTATGAGGAAATTTAAATGATTCAGAATGGAAGAAACTGAATCGATTCAAGAGTTGTATACTCGCTTCAACAACATTTGCAATCACTTGAGTCAACTTGGAAAGCCATACTCCATGGAGGATAGAGTTCGAAAGGTCCTAAGATCTTTAACAAAAGTATGGGAGTCAAAGGTGACTGCAATTGAGGAAGCTAAGGATCTTGGCAAATACGAAATTAATGATCTCATAGGAAACTTGATGACTCATGAAACAACTATTAAAGGATATGAGGATGACACTAGAAATAGCAAGAGGAAATCCTTGGCGCTACAAGCTCAGTGAGCAAGAGAAAGTTGTGGTGCTTCTCACAAAGAATTTTAGAAAAATCACTCAGCGCACAATCTTTGGGAGAAGAAACTTCAACATGAACAATGTGGAATGCTATAACTATCTCAATATCGGTCACTTTCAAACTGATTGTCCCAAACCGAAGAAGGATAAAGAAATAGGGAAGAAGAAGAAAGAGAAGAAGAGTAACAAGAATTTTATGAAGGCTACTTGGGATGATACTGAACCAAGTAGCTCCAAAAAATCAGAAAGAGAAGAAATGTCCATGTTTGCATTGATGGCCAATGGTGGTGAGGTTATTTGAAAAGCATCAATAAGCAAGGACAAATGGTTCCTAGATAGCCGTTGTTCTCGACACATGACGGAAGAGAAATCAAAATTCACATCTTTGACACCTAAGGATGGAGGTCATATGACTTTTGGAGACAACGCAAAGGGTAAAATTATCGGTATAGGTAATATTAGTAGTAGTACTACTATTATTAAAGACGTGTTACTAGTTAATGGACTTAAACACAATTTGCTTATTATAAGTCAACTATGTGACAAGGGCTATAATATGATATTTGATCATGATAAGTGCATTATTAAGAATGGTCATGATAGTAGTATCTTGTTAGTTGCATCACATTTTGAGAATGTTTATACCTGCTCATTTGATGATTTTACTTCTCAAAATTTATTATGTTTGAATGCTTTATTTGAAAATAGTTGGTTATGGCATATAAGACTTGGGCATGCTAGTATGAAGCTAATTTCTAAATTATCTAAGAAGAGTCTCATATGTGACCTACGTAATTTGAATTTTGTGAAAGATAAAGTATGTGATGTATGTCAATTAGGCAAGCAGTGTAAATCATCATTTGAGAAAAAGATGCACACGTCCACGTCTAGATGTCTTGAATTGTTGCATCTTGATTTATTTGGACTAAATTCTGTTGCTAGTCTTGGTGGTAAATTTTATGCCTTCGTAATTACTGATGATTATTCTAGACTTACCTGGGTGTTTTTTCTTGCTAAGAAAAGTGAAGTTGCTTCTGTATTTGTTAAATTTGTAAACGTGTTCAAAATGAGAAGCAATGTTCTATTGCTAATATTCGCAGTGATAGAGAAAGAGAGTTTAAGATTGATGATATTATCAGTTACTGTGATGAGCATGGTTATGCTCATAACATCTCTGCACCAAGATCACCACAACAAAATGGTGTAGTGGAAATGAAGAATATGACACTTCAAGAAATGGCCAAAACAATGCTGAATGAAAATCGCTTACCAACCTACTTCTGGGCCGAAGCAGTAAGTACAATTCACCATGTGGTGAATCGGGTATTGATTCGAAGAGGGTTTAACAAAATCCCATATGAAATCTGAAATGGTAAAACTCCTAACATTTGCTACTTTAAAGTATTTGGGTGTAAATGCTTTATTCTGAATGACAAGGATAATCTAGGTAAATTTGATGCTAAATCTGATTAGGGAATTTTCCTTGGATATGCTAATAACAATAAATATTATAGAATTTACAGTAAACGTACGTTGGTAGTAGAAGAATCTATGCATATTGTATTTGAGGAAGCTGACCAGTTTTTGTCTAGAAAGGTTTTGGATGATGATGATGTAGGTATTTCAAATAATCAAAACCAAGGTGAAATTACAGCTAAGGAATCTCAAAAAGAGGGGGAGGCTAAGAAAGAGGATTCGACGTTACCACGAGTTATAAAGACAGTGCCGGGACATTCCGTAAAAGAAATAATCGGTAATTTCAAAAGAGGTGTACGTACTCTTTCCTTTATTTGAAATATAATTAATCATGCTTTCTTATCTCAAATTAAGCCTAAAAATGTAAATGAGACGTTAACTGGGGAATCTTGGATTTTCGCAATGCAAGATGAGTTAGTTCAATTTGAGCAGAATAAAGTATGGTGTCTTGTTTTGAGACTGAATTTTTATCTCGTTCTTGGTACTTAATGGGTTTTTTAAAATAAAAAAGATGACTTTGGTATGGTAATTAGAAATAAAGCTAGATTAGTAGCACAGGGCTATAATCAAGAGGAATGAGTTGATTATGATGAAACCTATACTCCTATGGCTAGATTAGAAACTATTGGAATGCTACTCGCTTATGAATGCTCACGTAATTTTAAGCTATATCAAATGGATTTTAAGAGTGCATTTCTAAATGACTTTGTAGCAGAAGAAGTTTATGTAGAACAACCCCCGGGATTTGAAAGTGATAAATTTTCTGATTACGTATTTAAACTTCGTAAGGATTTGAATGGGCTCAAACAAGCTCCTAGAGCTTGGTATTAGAGACTTAGCCAATTTTTGATCAAAAAAGCTTTTCGAATGGGTATTTGTGATCTAACACTATTTGTTAAGCAAACTGATTCTCATATCCTATTAGTACACGTTTATGTTGATGACATTATTTTTGGATCTACTAATAAGGATCTTTGCCAAGAGTTTGCTAAGATAATGCAGGTCGAATTTAAAATGAGCATGGTGAAAGAGGTGAATTTCTTTCTTGGGTTGAAAATTAAGCAAACCAAAGAGAGGATATTGATAAACCAAGCTAAATACACTAAGGAGTTGTTAAAGAAATATAGCTTGGATGGTGCTAAAGAATACAAAACTCCCAAGCAACGGTTACAAAGATAGACAAAGATGATACAAGAAAAAGTGTTAATGAAAAAATATATCGAGGTATGATTGGTAGCCTGTTATACTTAACTGCTAGTAGACCTGATATCATGTATAGTGTTTATTTATGTGCTAGATTTCAGTTTTGTCGTAAAGAATCGCACTTGATTGCGATTAAGCAAATTTTTTGATATTTAATGGGGACGACTGACTTAGGATTATGGTATCCTAGGGGGAGTGATTTTAAATTAATAAGTTACTCCGACGCCGATTTTGCTGGTTGCAAAGTTGAGCGAAAAAGCACAAGTAGGTCATGTCATTTGTTAGGATATGCCTTGTTTTTTTGGTCAAGTAAGAAACAAAATTCGATAGCCTTATCTACTACTGAGGCTGAGTATATGGCAGCTGGTAATTATTGTGCTCAAATTTTATATATTAAGTAAAAGTTAAATGATTTTAGAATCGATATGGAGGAGGTCCCGATTTATTGTGATAATAAAAGTGTTATTTGTTTAAGTAAGAATCCTATACAACACTCACGAACTAAGCACATAGAGATTAGACATAACTTTATTCGCGATTACATTTAGAAAAAGGACATTGTTATTGAATATATTGATACTTCCGACCAACTAACTGATAGTTTTACCAAACCATTAGCGGAAGATTAGTTTGTGAAAATCATTCGCGATTTAGGTATGACTAGGCATAACGATATATGCCTAGAGTGATGTTTCTTTGTAGTCCCCCATTCCCAATTTTTTTGAAATGACAAAGGGGAAGAATTAGTTGATGTTTTAATGAATGTCTCAAGGGGGAACTTGAATTATCTTGTTGAATATCTTAAGGCGGAGTACATTAAAATTTGTTCTTTGTTGAAAATTTTATGATTATTGTCATTACTTTGCTTTAATGAGTTAAAAAACCCATCCTCGGATTCAGGGGGAGTGTGGTTGCATTATTGTTTTGAAAAAAAACATCAAAGTTAATTGACATCATCAAAAAGGGGGAGATTGTTGATCCTAAGATTTTGATGGACAATTAAATGTTGATGTTTTGGTGGAACCAACGATTTTATTGAATGTTTCAGTTTATTAGTTCCAGTGATGAAAATGATCATGAAGTTATCGTGGCAATGCTAAAGATGATGACAAAGATGATGGAAGATTAAGAGTTCGTAGAAATTGAAGAACCTAGGAAAAACAACTCAAGTTAAATTCTAACTCTTAATGTATCCCGGTTAGGATCACACATGACACAAAATGTTTTTCAAAATTATGTGTGTTTTTTTAGGATCCTTATTAGTTAAATTATTTGCTCCTATGTGAAATCGAGAAAGGAATAAATATAATTGACTAAAATTGAGCTTAAGTATTTAGTGGAGCTAACCGAGAAAAGAAATCTATTAAAGGGGCGAAGACGTCGATGAAATTGGATTTAAAACGAATTTAGGAGAGGATTCTAGCATCTCTTAGTCGACAGGTAAGTCGACCGGTGATTAATGAATGGAGTTGCTGAATCTCTTGGTTGACAAGTAGGTCGACCTGAGCTTAAAACAAGAAGTCTCTAAATCTCTAAGTTGATAGATAGGTTGACTTATGAAACTCTTTGAATCGTCCAGTCGACAGGTGATAGATGGGAAGTCGACCGATGGGTGAAGAGATTTTGGCTTGGCAACATCCGGAATTGGGTGATCGACCGATGAGTCTTGGCAGGTCGTTAGATGGAGCTATTTTATGATTTATGGAATTTTAAATTTTATTCAAAAAGTAGTCATTACTAACCGTTTTATTGTTAAGATATGTGAGATATCTTAGGAATCTGATATGTTTTGAGCTATTTAATTAATATTTAATTATCCCTGTACATATGGTTCAAGTAGTTTTGATATTTCTCAATTTGGTACATGTAATTCTTTCAATCTTATCTAATTGAGTTTATGTAAAATATTGAGGGACTTAATTGAATATTTTAAGTGAATTATGCCACGAATGAATCATTATAATATAGAGGGTTTATTGGTTTAATTAAATGTCATGATTTATGGGAACTAGCCGTTATAGGGCTTATTTTATGAAGCTTTAAATAGACCTGCGGATTTCACATGAAAAAATGAGAAATATAGAGAATCCAAACTATACTGAGTTATTCATCTCTCATGCTTTCTAGGAGTAATCATACTCATTGAATTGTGAGATCTTTTCTGAGAGTTGTTCTTGAGAAATATTGGTTGTGGATTATTGCTACTACCGATCTGAAGTTTCATTGTTATCTCTAATCATTATTTTTTCGGTGGAATCCTGTAGAGTTCTTTCCAAATTACTTACTATTAATTATTGCTTGATTATATTATTTATTATTTGGAATTTGATCTTTGAAATTGTTTTCCTAATTTTTTATTGAAAATTATTTTTGAAACAATTTCTTGAGAAAAATTGATTACGTGCTTAATTGCTTACTACCCATATTTATTTATTAGATTTTGAAAATCACACTTTTCTATCACTAGTATTGGGACGTTAATTGAGTTTGAAATTATCTGGGGTGGTAGAAGCTCCGAGCGGGAAACTCACTTATCAAGTGTTTGTAATTGGTTAGTTGAGTGTCGGATTAGATACTACTGGGAGTGTCTAATCAAGGGTAGCTAGTTTCAATCTCTTCCAGTAGAGAGATTGAGGTTTTGATCTTTGCCTAGAGTATAAAAAGATTAGGTGTTAATTTTTCCTCGATTGAATTTGTGAGTGAATTGTAACGGTTCAATCCTTACCGGGTAAAAGGATATTTGGAACGTATTTGTGTGAGGTTTAATTCTTGAGGCTAATGTATAAAAAGAATTAGGTCGTGATTCTCCCTATAATAGAATTAGGTTAATCTTCAACTTGGTAGAAAGATAGAGGTTATTCCTTAACTTGTGAAAATGAATTGTAAATGTTGATTCTAAGCTTATGAAAATAATAGTTGTGAGGGTTTGGTTCCTACCTTTAAAGGAATCTTGAGTTTAGTGGGAGTGACTTTCCGCGGAGCTCGGGGGACTGGATTAGCCAAGAGTAGCTTGGTGAACCAGTATAAATTTCTGTATGCTGCATTATTTACATTGTTTATATTTTGTTGTTTGAGTGTGAACCTAGTTGATAATACATAATCCGCTGCTATAAAAGATAATAATTAATTTTAGGATAAAATTAATTGTTTGATTTTTAAAGTATTATATATTCTGATATTTTTAATACTACCCAATTAATCCCCTCCTCTTTGGTAGCTCACTGGGCCAACAGTTCTCCTTAGCTAGTTAAGCTTCAAATAGCCATTCCTTATCTTATCTTCTGGTGGAGCCACTCCAAGGAGATCATGGAAAAGTCTTTGCCAACTGGTTACTGGTAGCATTTTCTTAGGGTCGATAACTGGTTGCCCATGCATGGGCAACCCCAACAAGACGGTCACGTCCTGTAGCGTTATCGTCATTTCCTCAGCGGGTTGATGAAAAATGTGCGTCTCCAGATGCCATCTTTCTACTAACGCGATTATGAGGCACCTATCAAACTGCTTAGGCCACAGTCTGAATGGGCCGTATAAACTGGCCAATTCTATTAGCTCTATAACTCGACTGGTGGGTGTCTTCCCTCCATCCTCCTATATCAAATCCAATATAGTCGAGTGCACCAGTATCTTGAAACATTAATTCTGACACAATAAATAATATAAAAATTTAAAAAACCTAAATTAAAAAAATTAGTATAATAACTTAAATATGTACTTGTCCTGTCCAAACTAATATGAACCTGTGCTTAGACTTCGAGTGTAGAACTGAAGGATCGACGGGCCCAAGCTCAAACATAACTGAATTTTTTCCTCTCAAAACTTGTGTCAAATTTGTTTGTACAAAATTAAATTTTAATCACATTTATAAATAAAAAATAACGTTCATTACGAATAAATGTGTACGACAAGTGCATGAAATTTATGATACATAAAAGTAGACATATAAAACCGACAAGATCAATTGGGTGTATGACGGGTTCGGGATGGACACCTCCACTTATATGTTCAGTGTAGGAACACAAACTGCACTGATTTGTCATTATTCTCACGACTCATAAATCTCATTTTGAATGCGAGTGGATTTTGGTCGACCACATTGCACAACTCGAAATCTATTGTGGTCCGCAGTAAGGTTGAAAAAATTAATTTGTGGCCAGTAGTCCTCATGAATAATCGGCCGAAACAGTGACTCCCATGCCACCAATTTATTTGTCACTGTGTATTCAGCTGCAATATAGCATAACACATCAATGCCACTATACTCGGTGGTCACAAGCATATGGGAGCACAGATATCATCAAATTTTATACTTCCCACATGTGCAATCAAAGTTATTCCTAAATGTGACTTGGTGAACAATAAGGCTCCTAGAAAGAGTCTTTTTAGTTTTGACGTGATAGATTACATTTTTTCTAAAAAAATATATCATATTTAATTAAATAATGTGTGGAAACAATTGTATGTAACGTAAAAGAAAGTAAATAATAAATAGTAATTTACCAATTGAATATTTGAATCTTGTAGATTTTGAATTTGGCTTTAGATTTCTGCATTTTTTCAATGACGTATTTAGCGCATAGGTAACTGTCGACTCAGTCCTTTAGAGCTTCTTCTCAACCATATCAAAGTATTTAACCATCTTGTAGGAAGTAATCTTCACAGATGCAGTAATTGGAATATTTCTTGCCTCCTTCAAGCAATTGTTAAATATCTTAGCGTAGTTGGTCATTATCCCTCCCCAACGCTTATCATTGTCGTATACCCTGGTCATTTTCTCAACTTCAATACTGTGCAACCCCCTATGTGCCCCAATATCTATTTTTATTTTTATCTCTTCCATGATTACATTGTATTTCCGAATTTGTGTCGTAGTACTCGTATTCCAAGTAAGATCTTTTAGTTGCCAATTTTGGACATGCTTGTTCAAATTGCTGCAAAGGTGCCCCAAACAAAATTGGTGATATCAGACAGGTTCATTCTGTTGATTAAGCCACAGGTTGTCAACCGTACTAGTAATGCCCATATGTCTGTCAGATATTAATGTCACCTCATGACGATCTCTGATAATATGGCACTTAAGCGTGTAGATGAACCATTGCTAGCAGTGGTTGTCCTCATTCGGTACGACGGTCAAATCCAAAGGATAGCACTTGTTGGACGGCATCATTCCAATGGTGATTAAGATCTTCCCCTCATATTTACCATAGAAGTGGGTCCCGTCAATCGTGAGGATAGGATGACAATAATGCGATCCGTCAACAGAAGGTTTGAATGCCCAAAACATCATGTCGAGTTTCCTGTATCTAGGCATATCCTTTGAAATAGTGCACCACTCGACAATCGTACCCGAATTGTAGTGTTGCAACGAGACCATAACTTTTGGTAACTTTCGATATGATTCATCCCAATCTCTAAAAAAGGTCTCAATGGATTTAGATCTAGCCAACCAAGATTTTCGATAGGAGATGGTGAATCCCTGAGACTTTTTTCCCGTAAGCCACAATAACGTCCATCTACAATTCTGGATCCTCTTCAACTTGTCCAAGTATTAAGTTTGAAATGACACTAGAATCCAAATTTTTATGATCGAAAGCCGTTTGATTATAGAAACATGTGTGTTTCACCTTGAACTGTGTAATCTGACACATTCATATAGGCATTCATAATCGCTCACAACCTCCAATCGCATTCATGCATGCATTTAACAAACTAGTTCTTCTTATTCGTTTTTCCCATATAATACTCTTTGTTATTCATGACGTAGAATTTAATAGCAACTTGGATATATTTCTTGTCCTTAAAGACTATACCGGTATATAATTCGTCTATCTTCGGTGTCCAGAAATTCTTTAGACTCTTCAGCTCCTATTTTTCCATGTCATCGTCATCACCCTAATTCAACATCTTAAAAAATGGAATAACCTTGTCCAACGCCAAGTGCTGACTCTGACTCCCTTGCCCGCTAGGCCTAGTATCTAGATCTTCCTCTGCATCTCCATCATTATTCTCTAGCTCCAACACAACATCTATATTTAACTCTTCTTTTGACACACCATGACGACTATCAATTGTATTAAACTCACCACCATAATTACTTGTGTTGTCTTGCGGTGGATTACTTCGCAAATAATGGTGATGTGAAAGAGCAAAAATGATGCTATAATCAAGGTCAATCATACTATGAGAATAATATTGTTATAGAATGTAGGGGGTGGGACGGTATAATTAGACTCAACTAATTGGGGGTGCGATATGGGAATACTATGGGAATGATATTGTTTTAGAATGTAGGGGGGACGGTGTAATTATACTGGACTGCTTGGGGGTACGACATAGAAATATTACAGCCGTGAAATTGTCCGTCAGATTAGGTACTGTACAGATTAAAACTTTGAGTCATGAAGTGAGTAAAATGACCAGTTTGGGGAAAAGATCGGACTATAATCAAATACTCTTTCTACTTCTACATACACCCCCCTCCCCGGCACCCCCCTCCCCGGCGGGAAAAGAGCCATCGACATCCTATACTTTAATTTAAAATTTCAATTAGCCCCATCCTAAAGAACACATGGTTGTAGCATCTCAATCAATTCGTTTAAGATTGTTCCCTATGAATAACTAAAGATTTTACAAATGAGGTACGGTAAGAAACTCCGAATTTGGTACCTTCCAATATTCTATCACCCCAATACAATAACAACCCGATGCTCTCCATTTCAAGCGGCTATCGTTTGACGAGCCAAAACAGAATAAGAAAATATTGTCATCAACTAAGACTAAAATATGTTTATTTCAAAAACCAAAAAAATGCAAACACAACAAAAAATTAAACTAACTTAACTCCTAAGAAAATAAACAATTAAACTAACAAACTAAATATTTTTCTTTTAAACAATATATTATAATTTATATTTTACCACATAATATGTAATTTGCTCAAATTTTGAGGGGCCAAAGTGCACATTTTTAATTAAATATTTTTTTTATTAAACAATTAAATTAACAAATTAAACAAACAAACAAACTAACTAACTAACAATTTATTTTAAAATAATATATTATAATTTATATTTTACCGCAAAATTTGTAATTTGCTCAAACTTTGATGGGCCAAAGTGCACATTTTTAATGAATATTTTTTTTAATTAAACAACTAAATTAACAAATTAAGCAAACAAATAAACTAACTAACCAATTAACAATTTATTTTAAAAAAATATATTATAATTTATATTTTACCACAACCCCAGGTCCTTAAGGCAGACTACACTAGGGATTATGGACCCAGGGTTCACATCCCCGGGTCCTAATTTGTACCCGAGTTACGAACCCTAGGTTTAAGATTTTAAAAAAAAAAATACCATACACCTAGTGTTCTGAACATCGGGTATATGGAATATTTGTTTTTATACCCGGTATGGGAACACTGAGTTTAAGTACCTGAGGTTACCAACCCTGGGTAGCCTAGGTTGTGTAAAAAGATGAAAAACCCCGTTTTTAGATTTTTTTTTTTAAATACATTTAAATAGTAAACGACTCAAGAGTTTTTCTACTACCATGTAGTTTTTCTATTTTCTTACTTTTAAATTATTATTTTAAAAATTATTGATTCTTGAAAAACCTCATTCATATTTTTTTATTCTTATTTTTTCTTCTTCATTTTTTAGTTTTTAATTTAATATTAACTAATCATCTAAATGCTAAACTTATATGGTTAATATAAACTAAGACTAAAAAGTAAGTTAGAAAATATTAAAAAATAAATTGCTTCAAAATAGGGGGAAAATAAAATAAAAAATATAGATAGAGAACTTCATTATAAAATTACCAATATATATGACAATGGATAAGATACTTTATTTACATTATATTTAATTTTTTAACAATTATTGACATATGGTGGTATGTAATTATTATATTTTTTCTAACAAATTATAAAACAATTCGTTGATCCCCAGGTTTTGATGAAAAATTAAGTGTTGATATTTTTGGTGGAACTAATGTGTTTGTTAAGTATTTCTGAAAAGAGTTCCAAATAGTTGACTAAGTTGAAGATTTCATGAAGAAAATTTAAAGGGTGTAAAGATGGACGTAATGAAGAAATGAAGAGTGTTAAATACCTTGAAGAAAATTAGGTGAGAACAACTCTCTGCTCATTTACTCTTAATACAACCCAGATTAGGATTACATACGACACTTTAAAATGAATTATTTTTATGTGTGTTTTGATATTGATATGATAGAGTTTATGATAATAATTATTGATTTTATATGTGCTTCTTAAGTGACTTAAAATTGATAATTGACCTAATCGAAAAATAAGGTTTAAAGTATAAAAAATTATATTTTCGAGTCAATTCGGTCAACCGAGAAAAGTAATCGGTTAATTGAATCAATCAGTGTGTTTTGGAGCCAATTAGTGAAGGAAGTGGACATTCTAAAACAGTTGGTTAACTAATTGGGAAAAATCAATCAACCAATTGAGTCAGTAAGTTTGTGATGCAAAAATGGACCAACCTCTATCATTCGGTTAACCGATTGGAAAAAATCGATTTACCGTTTGAGTCAGTATGTTTTTTGGAGCAAATTGGAAACTCCCTATATTATTCAGTTAAATGAATGGAGAAATTCGATCAACTAACTGGGCTTAATGTTTTGGCAGGGTTGAGCTTTGAAGCATTCGGTCAACCGAACAAGGAATTTTGGCCAATTGAATGGCTTGTGAGCTTTGGATAGGTTTTGGCTTTGAATCAATCAGTCAACCAAAATTTGGGTTTAGTCAACCTATAAGTTCGGTTGTGATTTCGAGGAACTTGGTTTGTTGGTAACAAATTATCCGTTTTTTGATGATTCCAAGGGAGAGATTTGGGGGATTTGAACTTATTAAAGATATGGTACATCTATTTGAATATCCCTATTGATTTGGTCAAAATAATTTATGATTCTCTTAATTTAAGTTTATGAATACTTCTTATCTTTATGATTGTAAATTTAGAATTATTTCATAGACCTCTTTCAGAGTTTTAAAAGATATTTTTAAGTGGATTACCCCAAAATTAGAATATAATATTATATTGGGTTTAAGAGTGCCTTTTAGAGGCATATCTTTTGGAAAGTAGACGTTGGAGGGCTTAATACATGTCTATAAAATAGACTTGCGACATTGAGAGAATATACATCAAGAATAATTAGTACTAAGATTTTGTAAGAGTGGTTTTTACACTGAGATTTCGGTTAGATATTTGTGCTAAGTTCTTGATCTAAATCGCTATTGATTTAGCATCACTGATTTGTGATCTATTTTGATTCTGTTTCCTTCTTCGGTGTTTTCCCGGTGAGATGTTTCCAAGATATTGTTCTTTATTTTGAATTCATATTATTGATATTTGCTTGGTTATAAAATTATTACAACATCATTTTCAAATTTAAAATCCTGAAATATCTTTTTAAAATAATTTTGTTTGATTATCTGATTACGTGCTCTAAATTGTGGTACCCATTTATTTATTTAATCAGATATTATTTTCTCCACATTGTATCTATCACGTAGTAATTTTTGAAACATTAATTGAGTATGTCTGTATTGAGGTGGTAGAAACTCCTTGTGGAAAGAAACTCATAGTTTTTTTGTATTTGTGAGTTTGAGCGAATTAGACACGTTTGGGATAGTGTCTAGTCAGGGTAGTTAGGTTTCAATATTTTTCTTGTAAAAACAAATTAGTGTTTGATATTTGTCCTGCAAAAATGTTAGGTTATTCTTTTCTTCTGAAAATAATTAGGTATTGATTATCCCTGCAATTATATTGTGATTTTTGAGTGAATTGTAAAGGTTTTTCCTAGACCAGTGAAAATGATAAGTGAGAGAGTGGTTAGGTTTTATATTTAGCCTGTGAAATAGATTATGTTTTGATTCTTCCTATAATAGAATTAGGTTAGTCTTAAGCTTGGTAAAAAGATAAGGTTTGTTGGACTAGTGAACTACCCAAGAGGGGGAGTTAATTGGGTAGTTATAAAAATTTTAACAAATTTTAATCTTCTCAACACTTAAATAATCAAATAATCAATTTATCCTAAATCTATTATTATCTTTATAATGCAGTGGATAAGTATTATTAAATCTAGGTACATACCCAAACAACATCAAATAGATAAAGTAAAAAACTGCAGCACACAAAGATATATCCTGATTCACCAAGCTATTCTTGCCTAATCCAGTCCTCCGAGCCCCACAGAGATTCGCACCTAGTAAACCACTTGATCTCTTTAACAGATAGGAACCAAACCTTTTACAATTTCATTTTCATAGGCTAAGGAAGAACCTTATCTTTTTGCAGGTAAAAGACTAACCTAATTCTTTTACTAGGCTAAGAATCAAACCTCACAAATCACTCCAAGTATTCTTTTCACTGGTAAGGATGGAAATGTTACAATTCACTCAAATTTAATTCTAACAAGGAAGAATCAAGCCTAACTATTTTCAAAGGAAAAGAGTAATCTAACCTTTTTATTTACTAGGTAAAGATTAAACCTCATTCATTTTCCCGGAAAAGGCTGAAACCCAAGTTACCCTTGACTAAATACTCCCAATAATATCTAATTCACACAAATTCACCAATTACAAGAATTATTGAATTTCTTCCCAGTCGGAGCTTCTACTACCATAAATCACTCAAACTCAATTAATGTTCTGAATTTACTAGTGATAGAATTTTACGTGAGGAATTTAATATCTGATTATAATAGATGTGGGTAGCACAAAAATAAGCACGTAATTAAATAATCACAAAAATCGTTTTAAAAGAATTTTCACGCTCTTTAAAGTTCAAAAATATTTTCACAAAGATATTATAACCAATTAAACAATAATAATATAAAATCACAATAAAAATCAAAAGCTTGGAAAGATCTCACCAAGATAACATAAAACGATTGTAAATTGATTCGCAAGACAACTTAGACTGCTGATGCCAAAACACTTAGCACTTTAACTCAAGCACTTTTCTCACAAATGATCTCAGATGTTGTCTCTCGATATAATCTTAGAATAACAACTCTTAGAAAGCTCAGGAACACTTAGTTCTTGATAGAAGTGATGTATTGTCAACTAAAAATGTAGGTCTATTTAAGCTGATTTGAAATAGGTCTTCTAACGGCTAGTTTTCTCAAGATATGACAATCAAATTCACATATAGACCCCATATATCAATAATATTTAATCCTGGTCCAATTCAATTAAATATGGCTTTTAAAATATTCTAGTTAATCCCCAAATTATTTCTTAATCTTAAATCATAAAAATAGAAAGTATTATATGTACCAAATTGATAAACACTTCAAATATGTGTACCATATCTATAGGGATCATAAAATAAGTGTATCACATCATTAATGTATCCAAATCCCTACAATATCTAGCTCAGATATCTAAAAAATAGCTAGTTAACAGCTAGTTTTTGAATAGTTCCTCAAAATCCTCAAAACTGTAGCAACACAGTCGATTGACCGAACTCTATCCATCGGTTAACCGATGGACACAGGATGTATCCAAGTCATTTTTCAAACACTGGGTCGTTGACTGATCCCCTATGGGTCGGTTGACCAATTGATATAGGATGATTATTCAAGCCTATTTTCCGCATTGGCCAGTTGATTAATCATCAATGGTTAGTCGACTGATCTATACAGAGAGTTTTCATTTTGGCCATCGGTTGAACGATCTCTCTTGGTTAGTTGACCGATCGATTCAGAGGCTCCATATTTTCCTGCCCTTTCCCATCTGTTGACCGATCCCTTGTGGTCGGCTGATCGATCACTGTTGGAACACCTACTACTCAATTTATTTCAACTCCAAACCTTGACATTTTAAATCCTTTAACCTATTTCTTTTCTTGGTTTAATTTAATTGACATTAATACTTATTTTTAAACACTAATCTTACTTAGGTTAATTCTATTTTTTCATTTTCACATTGGAGCAAATATTTGAACAATAATTATGACCTTAATTAAAACACACATAAATGTAAGTCATTTTTGTGTCGTATGTGATCCTAATCGGGATATATTAAGAGTAAAATAGATTTAAGTTGTTCTCACCTAGTATCTTCAAAATCTTCAATACTCTTTAACGTCTGTCTCTGCATCTTTCATAATTATTTCACGATATTATCTTGAATGAAACTTTTTAAATTGAAACACTCAATAAACAAATTAGTTCCACCAAAAATATCAACACTTAATTGTCCATCAAAATCTCGGGATCAAGAATCTCGCCATTTTTTTTTATGATGACAATTAATTTTGATGTTTTCTTCATAATAAGAATGTAACCACACTCCTCCTAAATCCAAGAACGATTTTTTTTTTAAACTCCTTGAAGCATAATCATGATGATAATTCAATAAATATAGCACAAAATATGATCAATAAAATAATTATAGTTATTCAATAAATAGTAACATTGTCATATCAACAAGGTTGTCCCCCTATATTAGGGTAATACTTAGGCGAATAGATCCTAAACATTAACTAACTCGTTTTGAGCGCAAACATGGTTTTATATTTATATCTTACCCTTTTATCAATCAATTATCTTTAAACATCAATATATTCTCTCCCTTTGTCATCTCAAAAAGTGGGGAAGGGGAACCAAAAACATTACTCTAGGCATCGTCATTGTGCCTAGCCATACCTAAACCTCGGATAATTCTCACAAACTGATCTTCCGCTAAAGGTTTGGTAAATATGTCAGCAAGATGGTTAAAGGTATCAATATACTCAATAGTAATGTCCTTTTTCTGAATATGATCATGAATAAAATGATGTTTAATCTCTATGTGCTTAGTTCGTGAGTGCTTTGTAGGATTCCAACTTAGACATATAGTACTTTTATTATCACAATTAATCAGGACTGCCTCCATACATACTCCAAAATCATTTAATTGTTGCTTAATATATAGAATTTGAGTGTAACAGTTACCATCTACCATGTATTCAGCCTCAGTAGTCGATAAGGCTATCGAATTTTGTTTCTTGCTAGACCAAGAAACCAAGGCATGTCCTAGAAAATGAAATGACCTGCTTGCACTTTTTCACTCAACTTTGCAACCGGAAAAATTAGCATCAGATTAGCTTTTTAACTTGAATTCACTCATTCTAGAATACCTTAATCCTAGGTTAGTCGTCCTTTTCAAATATTGAACAATCTGCTTAATTGTAGTTAGATGCGATTCTTTAGGGTAAAACTGAAATCTAGCACACAAGTAAATGTTATACATAATATTAGGTCTACTAGGAGTTAGATATAACAAGCTACCAATCATACCTAGATACAATTTCTTATTTATATTTTTTCCCATATCATCTTTGTTTATCTTTGTAACTGTCGTCATGGGAGTTTTGTACTCTTTAGCACCATCCAAGCCATACGTTTTCAGTAAGTCATTGGTGTATTTAGCTTGGTTGATAAAAATTCCTTATTTGGTTTTCTTGATTTACAACCCAAGGAAGAAATTTAATTCCCCCATCATGGTCATTTCAAATTCAACCTGCATTATCTTGGCAAACTCTTAGCAAAGATCCTCATTAGTAGATCCAAAAAATTGTCATTAATATAAATTTGTACAAATAGGATATCAGAATCAGTTTGATTAATAGAGTTATATCACTAAGAACCCTTCGAAAACAATTTTTGATCAAATATCGGCTAAGTCTCTCATACCAAGCTCTCGGAGCTTGTTTGAGTGCATACAAAGCCTTATGAAGTTTAAACACGTGATTGGAAAATTTATCGCTTTCAAATCCTGGGAGTTGTTTCACATAAACTTCTTCTGCTAGAAAACCATTCAATAATGCACTCTTTACATCCATTTGATATAATTTAAAATTACATGAACATGCAAAGGCGAGTAATAATGAGTGGTTTATTTACCAATAAATCAAGTACTTTTAGATTCAAATATTTGTGTGTTTTTAATAATTTGTTTTAGTTTAATGTCTGTTTGTATTGTTTTATAGGTTTTTGAATAAATAGGTGAAAAGGTGCAAAGCCGGTTCAGGTGTAGTAACTTCAAGACCAAATTTGGACACGATGCAATTCGATTTTGGAAAAATGGAAAACATGGAAGTTGTATATATCTATCTTAGGTTCCTATAGGTTTTTGAATCATCTCAATTAGAGTTTGGACGTGAAATTTATAGTTAAATGACCACCACTACAGTGGTGAAAAGTCAGTGAATCTACTGACTTCCCACTGTTGCAGCGGTCCGACATCAGATGGCTTAGATATTTCTTGATATTTTTGAGATATTTTAGACCCCTACTTGATCACCTATTTCCCCAACACCCTTAGGACATTTTTGGGACTAATGTTGGATCTCCAAACCATATCAACCAAGAGGATATCACAAATGCAAGAAGAGAAAACGATCTCAAAGTGGTTTTAGCGTCGGTTCTTCAAATAACGACTAGTCTCCTTTGTTTCTCTATTTATTTCTTAGTTTGGCTGGTTGTTTTCATTCTCTTTAGCTTGTTTCTAGTTTAATATAGGGCTATGGCTATGTATAGCTAAACATATATTGTTTAGGGCTTGATGTAGTTCATGAAAACGTGCTTTGAATAAATCAATATTTTGTTAATGGTTGTTTATCAATATCCGATTGTGTTTACTATTTTTCCACTTTCATTATATGCTTATTATGATATATTGAGAATACGGGATTGATTCTCAGGAGAGATAACCCCGAATTTGGACTACGATTTAAACACAATGTGACGATCTAATGACTCGAGAGAGTACTAGAAAGTATGAAATCTGTGAGGTTGGGATAATACAATTGTGACCAAGTGTCATATAGACGCTAGAAGAGGACGTAGGCATTGACGCAAAATCACATATTCATTCACTTTACACTCAGTAGAGGTAGTGAGTGAGATTTCGATACCTAGATTGTCGAATAGTGTGAATGCCGTTAATGTAAACCAGATTGAATTGAACACAATTAAGTGAACAAAGTTAATCCCTAAGAAATATTTTCCCATTAACGTGATAGTAGTATTATAGTTTAATAATTAATTTAGTTTAGTTTATAATTACTATAAAAACCCTAAATTTGAGTCGCCTAGATAAAATCCAGTTATGACAATCGCGGTACTTAATGATAATCTAATCCAATCCCTATGGATACGACAACCCTTAATCTTCCTACTATACTAAAACTTGACTCATACACTTGCGGTAAAAGTAGCGATGTAATATTCCGCTACTAAGTAACATTCTAATAACTTCTAATCTAGCCGCAGGAGCATAAGTCTAATCATAATTACCATACCAGTTTCATCTTTTTTATTATAAAAAAACCCATTTAGTACCAATTACTGGATGAAAGTCCGGTCTAGGAACTGGAGACCATACTTTATTATGCTCGAATTGAACTAACTCTTCTTGTATCGCAGAGATCCCAGATTCATCAGTTAACGTCTCATTTATATTTTCAGGCTCAATTTGAGATAGAAAAGTGGGATTAATTATATCTCTAAGGGAGGAATGTGTATTTACACCTTTTTCTAAATTACTAATGATTTCTTTTACCAAGTGTCTCGGTAATGTCTTTATAGCTCGTGGTAATGTCGAATCCTCACCCTTAGGCTCCTCTTTTTGAGGTTCCTTTGTGGCATCATTCCCCTAGTTTTGGTTAGTTAAAGTACCTGTATCATCATTGTCCAAAACGTTTCTCGACAAAAAATGGATCAGTTTTCTCAAAAACAACATGCATAGATTCCTCCACTTCTAATGTGCGTTTCTTATAAAGTCTATAAACGTTACTGTTAGTAGCATATCTAAGGAAAATCCTATAGTCTGATTTAACATCAAATTTACCTAGATTATCCTTATGATTCAAAATGAAACATTTACAACCAAAAACTTTGAAATAGGATATGTTTGGAGTCTTACCACATTCAAGATTTCATATGGGGTTTTGTTAAACCCTCTACTCATTGATACCCTATTTACCACGTCACTACAAGAAAAAAAGTGTTTTATCACAGTTAAAAACCATGATAAAAAGGTTTTTATCACGGTTTTTGGTCCCAAATCAAACCGTGATAGTATGCAGTGTGATTAAAAGTAAACTTTCTATCACAGTTAAAAACCGAGATGAAAGGCTTTTAATCACAGTTAAAAACCGAGATGGTAGACTTTTTATATCTCGATTTTCAAATGTGATTAGAAGATCATATATATGTGACGAAATTAAAAAAACGTGATTATTTAGACAACATTTATCTCAATTTTGTATCAAACTGAGATGATTAGCCTATTTTCTATCACATTTAAAAAGTGTGATAGTTTCTCATATATATATTAAAAAACAATGACCCACAATTTTATAAAAATACCATAAAAAATAACTAAAAATAAATTTTACATGACATAAGAATTTTACATCAACATGAAAAATACAAGTAACATTATTTTTCAATACAATAATCATAAACTTGAATATTCTATCATGTACAAATGTCTAAAAATGGTCATCCAATCACAAATAAAACATCATTACCCACATCATAAACTTCATTCTTCATTTTCTTTTTCATCAACTTCATCAAGTCAAAACAATATAAAGTACATCGATATCAAATTTATACAGCGTGAAGTTTAAGAACCTTGAACTTGCAATCCGTTGTTCTGCAATAGCCTTTCGCCGGCTCCTCCTCCGAAAAGTAGTTGCAATATTGGGTTCGCTATGTGACAAGCTGAAGCATGAAAGGACCCAAACAAAACATCAAATATATAACTTCAAATGATGAATTAATATTGAATATCACTAGACCTAAAAATTAAGGATCTATCATCACCTCATTCTTTTGTCAATGGAGGTGGAAGATCGTAACATCCTATTACTTAAAAAATGCCTAGGAACATTTGAAGATGCTTCTAATCTCTGCTCGTACTGGAGGTCGTCATCTTTCTCAGCACTGAGGCACACAAAAAGTAGTTATATATACCTTATCAACTTTATAGTGAATGAATCACACAGGATCTATCATTTCAGATATAAGAAAGAACACAAAAATCAAATCTTAGGTTCTTATTAGTATAGTTGCAAAGTAATACTATGAACCAAGTCCAAAATATATGAATGAAACGACCAAAGTATTATTATCTAACCTCTCTAAAGGCTTTTCCATGGCGATGACGACGGTGATGGAAAAATCTCAGCGATTTTGAGATTGAGAAAGAGAGGCTTCAGCGGTTTGCAAACTGCTCAGATAAATTTTTTTTTTTTATAACTTAAGGTTAGTAATAAAATGATCATTAATGATAGAATATAGACAAGTCCAAGTAATTTGTGCATTGTACTTATTCATTTTACCCCCACTTACTCGTTGTCAACATTTTCTCTTCCACCCCACCCCCTCTCCAAGGCAAATACCTCCCAAATTATAAGCCTGACTTCTATAATCCATCAACCCTACTGGCAATCCATTCATTAAGGAAAAACAAAAAAGAAACAACTTCAATGTTGCAGTCCTGTTGGGATATTGAATTACGAATGAAAACAAGGCTCTTAGAAAGTTGTTGAATCGTATAAAGTTGGGAAGTGTCATAAGGACAAAGAGATAATATTGAATTATCTCTGGCTTGTAAAATAGAAAATCAATCACCATCTAAAAAACAATACCAATTGGGACTGAATAGGTATACCCTAAGAACATAATTAAATACAAAATACACAATCACGTATGCTTTGACCAAGTATAAAATCGACAATTACATCTTGAATTTTTTTCATATTCATTGCTTTTTCATTCCATTTGGTTTTTTTAGATTTCGATGGCTAGGGTTTACTTCCTATATGAATTCCAGTCTAGAAATACAAAATTGAGAATACAATGCAAGTGGGGATTACTTTCTAGAATTCATAAACAATTTCTTCATCAGTTTCTTTTTATTTCAAAAATTAAGAAAACAAAATCCTCCTAGAATTCTAAAAATTGAGAAGTAAATATGAACAACAAAGAACCAATAAGAGAAATTGGAACAAAATCATCAAAAATCAAAGGAAAACAAGAAGAAAGCAAGAGAGGACAGATGATTGGCATTCCTGGCAGTAAGAATTGAGCAGGGACGAGGGGAATGGAGAGCGATTCTGCATTTAGAGAGATCAATTAAAACATTCTTGATTCTGATTACTAATAGAACGCTTGGGATGAACGCTTGGCAGGCACTCCAGGATTCGAGGGATCAATATCACATACCCATATTCAATCGGACTAACCTGTTAAAATGTCCACAAAAACATCATATAAAAATCTTATTGATAGTGAGAAACCTCATAACAACAAGAAAGAAAAACGTACACCTGGATTGAACCACGAAACTCGAATCGCTGCAGATCTGAGGTAGCCTCTAGAGAAGACCACGATAGAGATGGCCAGAGAAGAGAGAACGAAGTGAAGGCTGAAGAAGACGATGGCGATAAAGGCGGAAGGCTTCGCTATGGAGATGACAACGATGATGGAGAAATCTCAGAGATTTCGATGAAGGAACGTTGAATTAAGAAATCTCAGCGATTTCGAGAGAGAGAGGCTTCGATCAAGAGAGATGATTCAATTGAAATAGGCATCGCGACTGCTAGGGTTGATGAAGAATGATAGAAGCAAGAAATTTCAAAGATTTCGAGATCCAAAGAGACATCGAGAGAAAGGGGCTTCCATCGCGCAAGAGAGAGATGCTGCTAGAGGTTGGCTTCTACTAGGGTTGAAGAAGAATGAAATCAATAAGAGTATTTCGACTTTCGACCAGGGAGCGGCAAAACAAAATTTTCGAGTGGCTTTTTTTTTTTTTTTGTTAAGTTTAGCGCAAATTTAGATTAAAGATCAATTAATCTCATTTATAAATATTAACTGTGATAAAACCAACAACTTATTATCACGGTTTATTAAAATAGTGAGATAAAAAATATTTTTTATCACATAATAAATTTTAAACGAGATTATATCACGTTCATATAGTTACAATCATGATTTATTCAAAAAACGAGATGAATTATATTTATTAAGCGTGATTAAAAGGTCTTTTTCTTGTAGTGCGTGGCTAGCAGTACTTACTGTTTTGGCCCTGAAATACGTCGGTAAATGATTTTCATTTAGCATCATTCTGACCATCTCTTGAAGTGTTATGTTCTTTCTTTCCAAAACACCATTTTGTTGTGGTGATCTTGGTGCAGAGAAATTGTGAGCATATCCGTGCTCATCACAATAACTTATTACCTCATCATTTTTTAATTATCTGCCCCTATCACTACGTATATTAATAATCGAACATTGCTTCTCATTTGGACACGTTTACAAAATTTAGAAAACACAGAAGCAACTTCGCTCTTCTAAGTGAGAAAGAATACCCAAGTAAGTCTAGAATAATCAACAACAATAACAAATGCAGAAAATTTACCTCCTAGACTAGCAATAGAATTTGGATGAAATAAATCAAGATGCAACATTTCAAGACATCTAGACGTGGACGTGTACATCTTTTTCTTAAATGATGATCTAGATTGTTTGTCTAATCGACATGCCTCAATCACAAACTTTATCTTTCACAAATTTCAAATTAGGTAGGCGACGTACGAGACTTTTCTTAGATAAATTAGATAATAATTTCATACTAGCATGCTCAAGTCTCCTATGCCATAACCAACTATTTTCAGATAAAGCATTTAGGAAAGATAAATTTTGAGAAGTAAAATCATCAAATGAACACGTATACACATTCTCAAAATGTGATGCAATAAGTAAAATACTTCTATCATGCTCATTCTTATTTATGCATCTATCATGATCAAACACAACATTATAACCTTTGTCACATAGTTGATTTATATTAAGCAAGTTATGTTTAAGACCATCAACTAGTAAAACACATTAATAGTAGTAGTACCATTACCGATATTACATATACCGATATTATCTCCCGTCATGTGCCAAGAACAACCACTGTCCAGAAACCATTTGTCCTTGCCTATCAATGATTTTAGAATAACCTGCAAGGAGTACCTTCAATAGTTCCTAAGTGGTACCCAATCTACGTGGGTCCGATCTTGTTAGTTGGGACAATTTTAGTTCTTTTTGGAACCCAAACTTGCCTGAAGTTAGATATTTTAGAAGAATATCTACGAATAGTATATCCCACAACATTATATTTAAAACATCTAACAAGAACACTAGTTTCAAAAAAGAATTCATGAAAACATTTTTGCTTAAACATTTTCTGAAACTCAATGCTGACTTTATCAAAGATACCTCGTGAACTTCCTATAAGCATTTTCAAATTGTCCTCACCGCCGGTGAATTTGAGAACTATTGAATGTAAACCTGACATCTTGGATTTTAATTCACCATTTTTAGATTCATAATCCGTCACTTGCTTGTTTAATGTGTTAATTGTACTTTGAAGGAAATTAATTTTAGAACACTGGATTTTATATTCATGAGTAAGTTCTTGATAAATATAAAATAAATCTTCAAAATCTAAAGGACAAGAACTCGAACATTGAGGTACCTCATTACCAATGGCCATTAAAACAAGCATGGATGATCATTCACTTCCTAATTTTTTCCAAGTTACTCGATTTGGAATTATCTCAGGTAGCTTTCATTGATTTCTTTCTGCTATTCTTTCCTTTCTTCTTCTCCTTTCTTTTCTTCTCTTTTTTCTTGTCTTTCTTTGGTTCAGGGTAATCAGTTTGGAACTTTCCAGTCTTGTGACAGTTGTAACATTCCATATTTGTTATGTTGAAATTCTTCTTTCCCTAGAATGTACATCGAGTTATCCTTCTTAAATTCTTTGTGAGAAGCACCATATCTTTTTCTTGTTCACTATCAAGACTCGCATCATTACTGTCATCCTTTTCCTCCTTTTTATGAACCTTCAATACCAAGGACTTTTTTTTATATTCCCGATGTCATACTTATATCCTCGAATTGTCATCTCACACATCATTAGGTTACCGATGAGATCATCAATTTTATACTTAGTGAGATCCTTTGCTTCCTTAATCGCAGTCACCTTCGGCTCCCACACGTTAGTTAACAATCTCAAGATCTTTCAGATTTTATCCTCCATAGTGTAAGGCTTTCCGAGTGGATTCAAATACTTGCAGATATTGTTGAACCGTGGATATATCTCTTGAATCGATTCTGCTTTACCCATTCTGAATAATTCGAATTGAAGGATTAGGTTATTGATTTTTTATTGTTTCACCTGACTAGTCCCTTCATGGGAGATTTTCAATTTATCCCACATTTCTTTTACCGACATACAACTTGAGACCCTGGAATATTTGTTTGCATCTAAAGAGAAAAACAAAATGTTAATATCATGAGAATTTAAAAAAAGCTTTTGTTTGTCAGAAGCAGTCAGTTGCTCTTTCTTCTTGGCAACCCCGTTTTCCATAGGGGCAAACGATCCATCCTCAATCACTAGCCACACATTATAATTTTTGGCCTAAAGAAATGCAATCATTCTGTCCTTCTAGAATGAATAATTTTTACCTGCAAACAAAGGTGGTCGATGCATAGACTGTCCTTCACCTAATGTGCCTATAGGGTACGCTATGTGATCGTTGTTAGCTAGTGTACCGAGCTAAACCAGCTCTGATGCCAATTATTGGACCAGTGAACTACCTAAGAGGGAAAGTGAATTGGGTAGTTATAAAAATTTAAACAAATTTTAATCTTTTTATCACTTAAATAATCAAATATTCAATTTATCCTAAATCGATTACTAACTTTATAATGTAGTGGATAAGTATTATTAAATCTACGTGGACACCCAAACAACAGTAAATAGATAAAGTAAAAAATGCAACACATAAGGATATATCCTGGTTCACTGAGCTACTCTTAGCTAACCTAGTCCTCCAAGCCCCACGGAGATTTGCACCCACTAAACCACTTGGTCCCTTTAATAGGTAGGAACCAAACCCTTACAATAATTCTTTTTATAGGCTCAGAATCAACCTTTACATTTTTCTTTTCACAGGCTAAGGAGGAACCTTATATTTTTTTAGGTTAAAGACTAACCTAATTCTTTTACCAGGCTAAGAATCAAACCTCACAAATCACTCCAAGTATCCTTTTCATCGATAAGGATCAAATCATTACAATTTACTCAAATTTAATTCTAATAAGGAAGAATCAAGTCTAACTCTTTTCAAGGAAAAATAGTAACCTAACCTTTTTATCCACTAGGTAAAGATTAAACCTCAATCATTTTTCCAGAAAAGATTGAAACCAAAGCTACCCTTGACTAGATACTCCCAATAATATCTAATCTGCACAAACTCACTAATTACAATAATTAATGAATTTATTCCCACTCAAAACTTCTACCACCTTAAATCAATTAAATTCCCTTAATGTTTCAAATTTATTAGTGATAGAATTTTATGTAAGGAATTTAATATCTGATATAATAGATGTGGGTAGCACAAAAATAAGCACATAATCAGATAATCACAAAAATCGTTTTAAAAGAATTCTTATGCTCTTTAAAGTTCAAAAACCATTTCAAAAATATCTTATAACCAAGCAAACAATAATAATATAAAATCACAATAAAAATCAAAAGATTGAAAAGACCTCACAAGGATAACACCGAAACAATGTAAACTAAATTGTAAGACAACTTAGATCGGTGACTCCAAAACACTTAGCACTTTAACTCAAGAACTATTCTAAGAAATGATCTCACAAGTGATCTCTCGATATAATCTCAGAATAATGACTCTAAGAAAGCTAATTCACACTTAGTTCTTGATCGAAGTGATGTATTGATCTCTAAACATGCAAATCTATTTAAGCTGATTTGAAACAGGCTCTCTAACGACTAGTTTTCTCAAGATATGACAATTAAATGCACATATAGACCCCATATATCAATACCATTTAATCTTAGTTCAATTCATTTAAATATGGATTTTAAAATATTCAATTTAGTCTCTAAATTATTTCTCAATCTTAAATCATAAAAACAGAAAGTAATATAATGTACCAAATTGATAAACACTTCAAATATGTGTTCCATATCTATAGGGATAATAAAATAAGAGTATCAGATCATTAATATATCCAAATCCCTATAATATCTCACTCAGATATCTAAAAAATGGCTAGTTTTTGAATAGTTCCTCAAAATCCTCAAAACTGTAACAACACAATCAATTAACCGACCTCTGTCCATCGATTGACTAATGGATACCGAATGTATCCAAGTCATTTTTCAAAAATTGTTCGGTTAATCAATCCCCCAGAGGTTGGTTGACCGATCGATACAGGATGCTTTCTCAGGCTTATTTTCGGCCCTGGTCTGTTGACTGATCATCGATGGTCGGTCGACCAATCGATACAGAGAGTTTTTATTTCATACATCGGTTGACTGATCTTTCCTGGTCAGTTGATCGATCGATTCTAAGACTCCACATTTTCTAGCCCTTACCCATCGACTAACCGATCCCTTGTGGTCGGTTGACTGATCACTGCTGGAACACCCCCTAGTCAATTTATTTTAATTCCAAACTTCGACGTTTTAAATCCTTTAGCTGATTTATTTTCTCAGTTAATTTAATTAACACTAATATTTATCTTTAAACACTAATCTTGCTTAGGTCAATTTTCTTTTTTTCAATTTCATATTAGAGCAAATATTTGAACAATAATGAGGACCTTAATTAAAACACACATAAATATAAATCATTTTTATGTCGTGTGTGATCCTATTCAGGATACATTAAGAGTAAAATAGATTTAAGTTGTTTTTACCTAGTATCTTCAGAATCTTCAATACTCTTTAATGTTTGTATCTACATCCTTCATAATTACTTCATGATATTATCGTTAATGAAATTATTTAAACTAAAAAACTCAATAAACACATTAGTTCTACCAAAAACATGAACACTTATTGTACATCAAAATCTTGGGATCAACAAGGTTCTTCCTAAACTTGGGAAAATAATATTTGTAAAGGTTGATTATAAGCCTAGAAAAGAATCATCAGTTGTAAGGGTTTGGTTCCTACCTAGTAAAGGAATCAAGGGGTTTAGTGGTCACGAATCTCCATGGAGCTCGGGGGATTGGAGTAGGCAAGACTATCTAGTTCAACTAGGATATATCTTGGTGTGCTGCATTGTTTATTTTTTTTTCCTTATATTTTGTTTCAGTGTGCACCTAACAACAAACACTTATCCACTGCATAACTAAGATAATAATCAATTTAAGAAAATTGTATATTTGATAATTAAGTGTTTAAAGAATTATTTATTTAAATTTTGTAACTACCCAATTGGCCACCTCTCTTGGGTAGCTCTTTGGGCCAACAATTAGTACCAGAGCTGGTTTTAGCTAGATTAGGCTTAACATCCTAGCTAAATCGATCACGTGGCACACACCATGGATAATGTGTTTTGTGTATCCTCTCTTAAAGGTAATAAATCCGTATATGATAATGCCGTTTATAATTCTTGTTGCATTAATGATAGGGATGGAGATGTTGATAATGAAAATGTCCATATTGTCATGGAAAAACTACTTTCTTTCACACTTCTTTTTGCTAAAGAAAACTTGAGTTTAAAGAGAAATTGATTATTTTGAAAGTAGTGGAAAAAGTGTTTGAAAATCTAAAATACATCTGGTGACTATTGTGGTACAAAAGAGTTTTCAAATGTTGTTTTTAAAATAAATAATTTGATCTCTAAAGAAGATTTTCTTGAAAATGAAAACAAAGTTTGGAAAATATTTTTTACTTGATTTCCAGGCAAAGGCCAAATCTTAAATTAAAAGGAAAAGTAAATTTTAATCTCTCTAGGTATTGACACATTTCTAAATGGTCCATCTCCCTTTGAGCATTTTATTTTGGACTCTCTATGTATTAACATGTTTTTAAATGGCCATTCTATAAAAAAACGTCATCAAATCTAATGGAATAGAAGGGAAAAATAGTCT
This sequence comes from Eucommia ulmoides, assembly GCA_016647705.1. Lineage (NCBI taxonomy): Eukaryota > Viridiplantae > Streptophyta > Magnoliopsida > Garryales > Eucommiaceae > Eucommia > Eucommia ulmoides. Next base: position 24,322,725 of record CM028329.1, read on the forward strand.
TTTGACATATTTTTAATTTTTTAATGATTTTCTCTATTCTTTTTTTCTTTTTTTATTTTTTTCTAATCTTTCTCCCTCTATTTCCCGCTCAACTTTCTTTCTCCCTCTCTCACTTTCTTCTTTCCTCCCTCTCTCTCTCTCCCGCTCAACTTTCTCTCCCTCTAACACCCCCACCCAAAGAGGTGAAAACACTCCCGTAATAGGAAGTGTAACCCTAAACCTCCAAGAATTTTAATTTCTCCACCTCCTCATTCTTCTCTCTTAGCCTCCGCGATCCCGATTTCTCCGCCACACATAGAAGCGCACTGTAGTGCCTCCTCATCTCCTCTGCTAACATGCATCGTAACTGCTCTTCCTGGACAGCAAAATAAAAATTTGGTTCGATGAAAAATGGTCGTAGAACTCCAAAATAGACACCTGATCGTCTAGAGAGAGAGATGAGAGATATTAGTACTTGAGATTGAAGGAATTGATCAATTTTATCCTGCTACTGTTCAATATGGGAAGCCAAATATTTGGATAATAGACGTAACATAATAGAGGACTGAGAGGAGAGAAATTGTTGTTGTTGGTCACCGAAAGCTAACTGAAGACTGGTGGAAACGACATTGTTGGGTGGCGAAATACAGAGTTGAGCTAGGTCTATGAGCTAAGACTGCATTGAGACAAATAGATTCATGATCATTGTTACTCCGCCAGTAAGTTCTGTTGATCTCTTGCGTGGATTACTCACAACTATTTTTCGATAATTCATTAATCGGTTCATGAATCAGAATCGGAATTTAGAAATACGTTGGAGAACAATAAATATAATAAAACACAAATTGATTTTCTAACCTCTATTATTGAATATCATATGGTTTTGGTCAAGAAATCCTCCTCCTCTTCTTGGTTGTTTCTATGTTGAGTAATCGTCGAAAAGTGGGTTCTTCGTTTCTTGCCCGCTTCTGTAGGGAAAAACATGGATGCTCAACAAACTTCTCAATCAAATTTATTTTAGAGAGATAGAGAATAAACCTTCTAAATAGGAGAATATTGGATGGGAATTGAGATTGAACCACCATTTCTTGTTTAGAGAGAGAGAGATAAACGGTGAAAGAATAGAAGTTGTCGAGAACCCACCGGTGGAGTCTTCAATGAAGATAGAGATAGATGGATAGAGAGAGAGGGGTATTTACTTTCTAGAGAGAGAAACTAAAATCGGTACAAAGCTCTATGAAAGATGGAGTGTAACTAAAAATGGATTATTCCGGGTACATGATGCCACAATCACCAACATCATCACTTCCTACATTGCTTTTTCATCTCTTTCTTTATTTTCAAAAATGTAGAAAGAGAAAGTAGAGAGAGAGATGCGGTTGAAACGAATCAGTCCAAGAGAGATGGGCAATTGCTTAACAACGGGTATTTCACCCCCTATGATGTTTAGGTATGGATAGGTATAATGATGTATGCTTGGAGTGATGTTTTTGGTTCTTCGTTTTCACTTTTTGAGATGACAAAAGGGGAGAAGTTGATATTTAAAGATAAGTGTTTTGAAATTGGGCTTTATGTACAATATTGGTAAATTGGTTTTTGGGATTATATTGAATATCTTTTGAATTGTTTGAATTTGTTCTTATAATTATGCTTAAATGAGTAAAATACCTGTCCTCGGAATTAGGGGGAGCGTGGTTACATTCTTTATTGAATAAACTATCAAAGTTAATTGTCATCATAAAACATGACAAGATTTTGGATCCCTAGGTTTTGATGAACAATTAAGTGTTGATATTTTTGGTAGAACTAATGTATTTGTTTAGTATTTTAGAAGAGGGTTCCAAATAGTTGATCAAGTTGAATACTTCATGAAGAAAATATAAATGGTGCAAAGATGGACGCAATGAAGAAATGAAGAGTGTTCAAGACCTTGAAAAACATTAGGCAAAAACAACTCTCTACTTATATACTCTTAATGCAACCAAATTAGAATTACACATGACACTTTGAAATGAGTTATCTTTATATGTGTTTTGATATTGATATAATAGAGTTTAAGATATTAATTATTGATTTTATATGTGCTCCTTATGTGAATTAACATTTATAATTAACCTAATTGAGAAACAAGGTTTAAAGTATAAAAAGTTGTATGTTCAAGTCAATTCGGTCAACCAAGAAAACTAATTAGTTAAATGAATCAATTAGTGTGTTTTGGAGCAGAATTGGTAAAAAAAATAGACATCCTAAAGAAGTCAATCAACTGATTGGGAAAAATCAGTCAACCAATTGAGTTAGTGAGTTTATGAAGTAGAAATTGTATTATCCGGTCAATAGATTGGAAAAAATCGATCAACCGTTTGAGTCAGTGTATTTTTCAGAGCAAATTGGAAACTCTTTGTATCATTTGGTCAATCGAATGGAGAAATTCGATTAACCGACTAGGCTTTATATTTGGTAGGGTTGGGCTTTGAAGCATTTGGTGAATCGAATGGCCTGTAAGCTTTGGCTTGGTTTCGGCTCTGAATCAAGCAGTCCACCAAAATTTGGGTTCGGTCAACCGATAGGCTTGGTTGTGATTTTGAGAAACTCAGTCTCTTGGTAAAAAACTGTCCATTTTTTATGATTTCAAGGGAGAGATTTGGGGGATTTGAACTTATGATATGGTACATTTATTTGAATATCCCTATTGATTTGGTCCACATTATTTATGATTCTCTTAATTTAAGTTGATTAATATTTCCTATCTTTATGATTATAAATTGAGAATTATTTCATGGACTTATTTGATAGTTTTAAAAGATATTTTCAAGTGGATTACCCCATAAATGGAACATAATATTATATAGAGTCTAAGAGTACTTTTTAGATGAATATCTTTTGAAAAGTAGCTGTTAGGGGCTTGATCTGTCTATAAAAATAGACTCACGGGATTGAGAGAATATACATAAAGAACAACTAGTTCTAAGCATTACTAAGAGTGATTTTACATTGAGATTCTTGTGAAATATTTGTGCTAAGTTGTTGAACTAAAGCGCTATTGATTTGGTGTCACCGATTTGTGCTCTATTGCGATTTTGTTTCCGTCTTCGATGTTTTTCCGGTGAGATCTTTCCAAGAAATTGTTCTTTATTTTGAAATCGTATTTTTATTATTTTCTTGGTTATAAAATCATTAGAAAATTGTTTTGAAATTTAAAAGCCCGAAAAATCTTTTTAGAATAATTTTGTTTGATTATATGATTACGTACTCTAAATTGTGTTACCCACTTATTTATTTAATAAAATATTATTTCCCTTATATTATATCTATTACGTAGTAATTTTTGGGATGTTAATCGAGTATATTTGTATTGAGGTGTCAGAAGCTCCTTGTAGAAAAAAACTCAATTTTTTTTTTTTTGTATTTGTGAGTTTGAGTATATTAGACTCGTTTAGGATGGTGTCCAGCTAGGGTAGCTAGGTTTCAATTTTTTATTTTCTATGAAAAAAATTAGGGTTTAATCTTTGTCCTGCAAAATGGTTAGGTTATTCATTTCCCTTGTAAAGAACTAACTTTTGACTATCCTTGCAATTGAATTATGAATTTTGAATGAATTTTAAAGGTTCTTCCTAAACCTGTGAAAATGATAAGTGAGAGAGTGGTTAGGTATGATCTTTGACATGTTAAAAGGATTAGGTTTTGATTCTTCCTGTAATAGAATTAAGTTAGTCTTAAGCCTGGTGAAAAGATAACGTTGTTTCTAAGCCTGGGAAAATAATATTTGTAAAGGTTGATTCTGAGCCTGAGAAAAGAATCGTGAGTTGTAAGGGTTTGGTTCCTACCTGGAAAAGGAATCAAGGGGTTTAGTGGTCCATGGAACTCGAGGAACTAGATGAGGCAAGGTTAACTTGTTGAACCAGAATATATCTCGGTGTGTTGCATTGTTTACTTTTTCCTTATATTGTGTTTGGGTTCACACCTAGCAATAAACACTTATCCGCTACGTAACTATGATAATAATCAATTTAGAAAAATTGAATATGTGATAATTAAGTGTTTAAAGAATTATTTACTTGAATTTTGTATTGCCTAATTTACCTCTCCCTCTTAGGTCCAACAAAATTTATGCACAATGATTTTGTTTTTAATAAATAGAAAAATAGAAAATTACATACTTATAGAATAGAATATGAAATAGTATAAATTTGAACCATGTCCTCAAAAGATATGTTTGGTATACAATGCTGTGTTGAATATTAAAATTGATCTTTATAATTCATGGTTTGAATATTAAAAGTTTTTTTGTTTGAAATTAAGGATTTATCTTGTTTAATGCTTTCCTTCAACCACTAGTTATACGCTAATCTATTATATAAAACATGTCAGACTTGCTGACTAGAACAAACAAAAAATATGACTAGGACAAATAAATGCTGACTAGGGTAAAAAAATATATGACTAGGACAAACAAATGTTAACTAGGACATTTTGGCGACATTAGTTAAGGACCATGAAAGGAAATTGGGTTTGCCAAAAATAAAATAAGGTTAAACATATTTGTATATTTTTGGCTTTAAAGAAATTAAAAAAATAATTTTTAAACATTTCCTAAACATTCAATTTTATTTCGGACAAAAATTCACCCTAATTGCTCTTAATTATCATTTTTTCTTATTTTACAATAATTATTTACTTTCTTATTTGTCTCGCCTTTAATTCTTTCCTTATTTTTCTCTCTACCACACTCTCCCCCTATCCGAGTGAGCTTTCCTATTTTTTCTTTCATTTTTGCTTTTGCTTCCTTCCTTATTCTCTCACGGCCACCCTCTTCAAAATCATGCACCTATTTCCTATTTCTTACAGGTTTTCTCTCTCCATTTCCTTCTTTCTGACTCGATCTATCTATGGAAACATGCCCTTTCTCCATCGACGTCTCAATTTAGGGAATCGGTTGGAATGGGTATGCCTTGTAGCTAGATCGATTTGGGGAAGCAGTTTCTTTCTCTCTCCAATTCTTTCTCTCTTACTCTATCTATCTATGGAAGGAGGAAGAAGCTCAATTTGTCAAAATGTCCACACTCCAGGTTGATTTCGGGTCGTTGGTTGATTTAGGGTCGCCAGCTCGATTTAGGGAATCGCTTGGAATGAAAACCATTTTCCCCTTATTCTCTTAGTTATACCATTCCAATTGAGCCCTAATTCTCAAAATTTCGATTCCTAATATCATAATCCCTTCCCTAATTCTCAAGAAATTCTCTTTCCCTAAATATCTACCTCTTCCCCGAATCTCTCTCTACATATTCCTCATAACCATCACAATTAACACACAACTATACCTCGTCCATCATCTTCCTCTACCATCGCACAAAGATGAGTCTCCATTCTGCCATCAAGTAAATCACTTTTGCCATTGCACGAAGGTGAGTCGCCAATGGTTACTATTTCATGTTCTCTATTTCTATTCTCCGTTTTTGTTTTTATGTTTTTGTATAATTGTACGTGTTTGATTTGTATAAAAATAAGGAAAATATCTCCAATTGCATGTGTTTCTGTTTCCGTTCTCAAATATCACCAATTGTACGTGTTTCTGTTTGTATACATATCTGCATACTAATAATGAAAAATATCACGAATTTTTTATATGTTCTAGAATTGCTATTTTTATTGTTTTTTGGGTGCAATTTTTTGTTGTTTTTGTTTCTGTTCTCTGTTTGCAAAAAAAAAAAAAACAATTATCCTCAATTGTTTTGCTGTAGTGCATTTGTTGTTGTGGGTACTAGCTAACCTAAAGGGATTGAGCTCTATGTGAGTTGTTTTAATCTATGTGAGTTCCTTTCTTATGTGAAAAATAAATTACTTAGTCTCCGTTTGGTGTAGTGTTTTAGAGATCCAAAATCAATTGATTTGGATCTTCGAAAAACAATCATTAATGAAATAGTGTTGTTTTTTTAATTCCTTTTTTTACTAACTGCTTATTACTGATAGATCTACTTGGGTTTGAAGTGCTATATGCTAACAATGATCATCACCCATCTTCATGAAATCATGTTTAAGGCTCACATAAAATCAAATCACACACACAAAAAAAAAGAAAAAGAAAAAGGGATAAAGATGATGATGATATTTCAATGTATTGTTCATTGTTAAGTGCTTTCCATTACATAAGGATTACAAATTTCTCAACATATGATTTGAAAGCACGGAATTAGGGTTTTTCAATTGTTATTAGACACGAATGCTAAAAATGCATTGATTTTTTTAATTCCAATTTCAAGAACCAAATTCCATATAACCAAAATCACTATCTTAATTTATGTTTTCATTTCTGTTTCTGTTACTATTTCAGTTCTGTTATTGTTCCTGTTTCTGTTTGTGTTCGATTTTTGTTTCTGTTTCCGTTTTTGGTTCTCTGTTCCTATTATGTTTATTTCTAAATTCTGTTTCTATTTTAATTTTTGTTTATGTTTATATTAGGGTTAAAAAAAATTAGAAATGTTTTTAGTTTGTGTTTGTGTTTTTTTGTTATGTTTATACTTCTTTAGGAATTAGTAATGTTTATATTTGTGTTTTGAGAAATTAGAAATGTTTTTAGTTATATTTCTATATTTGTTTTAAATGTGGATTCTTTTTTAGAGAAATATAGATGTTCTTGTTTTTGTTCCTGTTTTCGTTTCCGTTTCTGTTTTTGTTTCTGTTCTCTGTTCCTGTTGTGCTCATTTCTAATTTCTGTTTCTATTTTAATTTCAATTTATGTTTATATTTGGGCTAACAGAAATTAGAAATATTTTTAGTTTTTGTTTGTGCTTTTTTGTTATAATTATATTTATTTAGAAATTAGAAATGTTTATATTTATGTTTTTTGGAAATTAAAAATGTTTTTAGTTATATTTATACATTTTTTTAAAAAAAAATGTGGATTATTTTTAGAGAAATATACATATTCCTATTTATGTTCTTGTTTCCGGTTTTGTTTAAGTTCTTGTTTCTGTTTCTTTTTATGCTTCTATTCTATTCCTGTTCTTGTTTTTGTTTTTGTTTTGTTATGTTCATGTTTTAAATTTCTGTTCTCTATTCCAGTTGTCTTCATTTTTAAATTTTGTTTCTTTTTTAACTTTTGTTTGTGTTCATATTTGGGCTAACAGAAATTATAAATGAAATTAGTTTGTGTTCATGTTTTTTTTGTTATATTTGTACTTTTTGAGAAATTAGAAGTCTTTATATTTGCGTTTTTAAAGAATTATCAATGTTTTTAGTTGTTTTACTTAGCTTTGTATGACTCTATCTAATTCACTATTATTTACTTTATATCGCAAGTAATATGGTATGGTCTCCTATAGTTTTAATAATGAGGAATAGTTGTAAGGGATAACGGAAATTGTAAAAGTAATAGTGCAAGTGAATTGTAAAAATTTAGGTGGAAGTTAATTACTCAGAAACAAATACTTCAACAAATTGTTGCGCGATTGCCACCAAGATAGAATGTTGTTGTAGAGAAAATATTTGACAAATATCAACCTAGGACTACACAAGAGTTTGTGTATCTCTGAGAAGATGCTGAATGTGATATATATCCTTTGTGGATTAAATTGGAGAACGAACAAATGGACGAAAAGAATGAGCGTCAGAGAGCATCTTCCCAACAAAGAGTGTTTGTACAAGTTATAATATTATAGATTCAATCCCAATATTACAATACTAGTGTACATAATAGTGCACATGCTTCCACCTACGTGGCCAACGGCTAAAATTCAAAAAAATAATCAACAGTTTTACTAACTATTGATTACTGATAAATCTGCTTGGGTTTGAAGTGCTATATACTAACAATTATCATCACCCATCTTTATGAAATCATGTTTAAGGCTCACTTAATATCAAATAAAAAAAAAGGATGAAGATGATGATGATGATCTTTTAATGTATTGTTCATTGTTAAGTACTTCCATTACATAAGGATTACGAATATCTCAACATATGATTTGAAAGCATAGAATTGGGGTTTTTGAATTGGAATTAGACACGAATGCCAAAAAATGCATTGAATTTTAATTCCAATTTCAAGAACCAAATTCCATATAACCAAAATTACTATGTTAATTTTTGTTTCCGTTACTGTTTTCATTTGTGTTCCTATTTCTATTTCAGTTATGTTCTTGTTATTGTTTCTGTTTTGTTGCAGCTTTTGTTCTGTTCCTATTCCTGTTTCTGTTTCTGTTTTGTTGTTGTGTCAGTTTCTGTTCTTTATTCCTATTGTGTTTATTTCTAAATTCCGTTTCTATTTTAATATCTGTTTATGTTAATATTTGGGTTAACAAAAATTAGAAATGAAATTAGTTTGTGTTTGTGTTTTTTGTTATATTTGTATTTTTTAGAAATTAGAAATGTTTTTAGTTGCATTAACTTTGACTTAGTTTTGTATGACTCTATCTAATTAACTATTATTTACTTTATATCTCAGGCAATATGGTATGATCTCCTATAGTTTTAAGAATGAGTAGTTGACTCATGTTACAAGATGAACGATATTTCTTTTAGGAAAGTTCATTTGTGGAAACATGTCGTGTAAGGGATTGTTTAAATTGTAAAACTAATAGTGCAAGTGAATTGCAACAATTCAGGTGGAGATTAATTACTCTAAAACAAATAATTCAACAAATTGTTGCGGGATTGCCACCAAGATGGAATGTTGTTGTGGAAAAGATATTTAAGAAGTATCGACCTAGGACTGCTGTATGATGGGAGTTTGTTACACGCTCGCGTATTGACTACTCGCAAGTGTACGAGGTCAAAGTTTTAGTATAAAGTGATCGTTAAGATCGGTTATAGTATCCATAGGGATTGGTTGTCATTATTATTGAGTACCATAATTGTCATAACCTAATTTTATCTAGGCGAAAAAGAATGTATAAAATTTATATTAAAGTAAACTAATTAACCAAATTATCTATACTAATATAATGAGATGTTTTAGGGGAAACAATTGTCTAGGGATTAATTTGGTTTACAAATATGTGTTCGATCTTGTTTGACTTATGTTTACGGTGTTCGACCTATTTGACAATCTCGGTTCGTAAACTCCCCCGCCATCTCTCCCGAATGTAAGACGAGGGAATACATTACTTCCTGTCAATAAAGAAGTGCCCCTCAACTTCTTAACAACCCTAGGTCATGTGACTTTTGACCCAACGTCATCGATTGCCCACAATCCAACTCCCTCCCGGGTTATTGGATCGTCGCGTTGGTTTACCCTAGTCTGAATCCAGGGTTACCTCTTACGAGTGCCAAACCCCGAATTCTCGATATATCTATCTAAGCATAATAAACAAAAAATACAGCAAATAATAAAAATAGCGAAGAACAATCATTAAAGAAACAAAAACTCAAACAAATAACATTTTCATATATAATATTAATCCCATAGATAATCCACGTTTAACTCGTGGTCAAAACCGTTTATACAATTAAAATCGAGCTAAACATGCTTAAACAACTATTAAAAATAAAAAATAAAAGGAAAAATGGATGAACTTTGCCGTAGTCCGAAGATTAGCCGCTAAAACCGTCTACCGATCGCTTCTCCATCTCCGCGTGGTAATCTTCTCCTTCGAAATTGTTTGAGCACTCCCCATACTCTCTCTCTATTCTAAACTAAGCCCTAAGGGCTCTAATGGCTGAAAACTCCAAAGGAGATGAGAGGTGAGGGAATTAAATAGAGAAAATATATAAAAAAAAATATCTAAGTCTGTACAGAGGTCACCGCTATGGCGGTGGGTATGTCGGTTTTGTGTTCACCGCAGCGGTGGAGAAGACGGTAGAATTAGTGACCATCTTGTATTTTTACCGCCGCGGCGGTGGACGTTCAACAAGAATTGGCCCTTTTTATAGTTTCACTGCCGCGACGGAGGTCTGGACGCCGCGGCGGTGGGCTTCGTTTCAAAATCTTGCCTCCTTGCTTTTTTTTTTCCACCGTTCTCCAACCATTTTTGGTCCGACTTGATCGTTTACTCTCCGATTTCATACGTTCTCACCCATACGCTTGATTTATACTAAAAGAATAAAAACTAATTAAAACATAATAAAAATGCTATAAAAAATACTCTGAAACTAATAAAATTGATTTGAAAATATATAGGTTGATCACTCCTATCAACTGCGCAGGCGTTTGTGCATGTCTTAGAAGAGGTCGAATATGATATCCATTATTTGTGGATTAAATTTTAGAGGGAACAAATGGAGAAAAACATGAGCGTTAGAGAGCATATTCTCAACAAAAAGCATTTGTACAACAAGTTAAAATATAATAGATTCCATCCCAATATTGCACTACTGGTGTACGCTATAGTGTGCACGCTTCCATCTAAATAGGGACAAAATTTACACAATAATTAAGTATAAGTTTCTAGACTTCAGGGATTAGCTCCACGTCATGACGACCTGGGTTAGCCTGCTATATAGATAACCCTGGTGGATTCCCAGGTCAATGGATGGGAAGCATTCCAAGATCCCCAGCCAGCAGCCTCTCTGTAGGATCGTCGCATGATAACAAATCAGTATGCCCAGACAGACTTATTCCCTGTTGCCCAAGCCAACCTGCCTCTATGCTAGGTTGGCTCGTATCTCTACCATACACAGTAAAGGGCCCAAGACCCAGGCCTATAACTCTGATCAGCCATGCCACCCACGTGCCTGACGGATTAGCGCTAATATGAGCTTAAGGTCTTAATCGTGTTGATACTAATCGCATCTCCACCTATAAATAGAAGGTTTCTCCAACACTTTTGGGGGGATCAGAGAGGAGTTTTAGAGAGAGAAATTCCACCATAGGTCGCTCAGACATGTCGAGGTAATAGTAACTTTCTGATCTGAATTTCTATCCCAGGCTCTTACTATCACGCCAGAGGGGACATATCTAGAAAAACCCGACCCGTCCTGTGTACAGGTGATAGATTAGAGCTTGGCCCGAACAACGACAAGGAGCATCAGGACAGGAACACGAGACTTGACCTCTGACGTAGGTCAGATAGCACCTGTCCAGCTCGGCTGCGATACACAAGAGACGACAAGGATTCCTCAAGCACCATCTCTCTTTGTCCCGATCCGAGGGTGTTCGGACCATACTACTAGTCAGCCAATTTTCATCACTAACAATTTGGCACTGTCTGTGGGAGTTGCTACTAAAAGCCTTCTCCTAATCATCAGCTACCTACTCTTTTATGGTTTGATGAACACAAGGTCTAGTCACTTTCAACGATCAGGAAACATAAACACCCCAGTGAATAGACAACCCGGGGAAGATATGTCACGAGCACCAAGACTGAAAACCAGGGCTACAGCCCTTAGAACGATCAACGAAGAAGAAGTAGAGATCTGAAGGCAAAATATCAATATTGAGGGACAATCCTATCAACCAAACTCGGCCTCAGGAATCTACCCGGGCCAAATGTCTGGAGCTATCGATGTTTCCAGGCTTAACGACATGGAATGCCAGCTCAGTAAGTTCCAAGACTACTTTGACATCATCCTCTCTTGCCTTCCTTGAACCCCAGTTGAAGGGGGACCGGACCTTCATATAGCAAGGGAGAGGGCCCGTCCATAGGAGTCTGAAGATGGATCACTCACCTCTCACGGACACGTGGCTTGGTTTTGGCCTCAGATTGCTAACCGTGCACAAATGGAAAGGAATCTCAACCCTGTTGTTGCCTCGGGATCCGTTTCAAGATTAACTCTTGGACAAAGATCTGAAGACGGGTTAGGGTCACCATCGGCCAGGGATTATAGCCACCAAGATCATTCCAAGCACCGATCGCGCCAAATTCGGGACATAGACTCCCACTCCCCACTACCAGCCTTGAGAAAGAAATCTAGGCCTGTCGCTAGCTAGGTCATCACCCCAAAAAAGGTGTCGACCATGATGGAACAACACTTGGCTGAGATAGAGGCCCCTGTCAATCGAATACACAACACTAGGGGAACCATTAGGCTGCATATTGGGGCTTGGTCCCCTTTCATCGCGGAGGTCACAGATGAACCAGTTCTATACCAATTTCTTAATCCACTGGTGGCCCAGTACAATGGGATGACTGATCCACTAGATCATATCTCTATTTACGTCTCCCACATGGATGTACATATTGTTTCCAACGCGATAAGGTGTAAGTTCTTCTTCCTCAGGCTAATTGGTCCTACTAGGATGTGGTTCAATGACCTTCTACTGGCCTTAACCTTCACATTTCTCTAACTCGAACAATAGTTCAAGGAGAGGTTTATCTGATCACGGCTCAGAGCAAAGATTACCATTCATCTCCTCGACGTCAGATAAGAGGAGAACGAAATTATGGCCGACTATGTACACAGGTTTTAGATGGAATCTCTTGCCTATAAAGGAGTGTTTGATGATGTGGTGCTCAACACCTTTATTGGCAGGCTGAGCCATAGAAGGCTCACCTACGACTTGAATTCCAGGTTGGCAACAAGCCTATGCGAGGCCCTAGACCTCGGCGCTAATTACTACAAAGTTGATCTCGTCAACAAGATCAAGAAAGAAAAGGAGAATTTCTTCAGAAAGAAGGCCCGACCTGATGAGGGGTGATAGGTGTAATTAACCTATCTATTTCTGAACCGAACTTGTTAGTTTTCGAGTACGTTTATTACGTTTTATTTTGTTTTAATACGTTTTTATGTATTTTTGTATAAATCAGGTGTAGGGTGAAAAGGAATGAAAATGGATCATAAACAATCAAATTGGTTCAAGAATGGTGGAAGAACGATGGGAAAACAAGCATAAGGGCAAAATTCAGAATTGCAGCCCACCGCCACGGCGGTCAATACCCAGAGAAGGCCTTAAAGTTGCTAAAAACTCACCGCCATAGCGATGAGATCCACCATCGCAGCGGTTAAAGAACATAAAGGTCTCTGATCCTACCGCCGAGGCCGTGACCCAACTGACGTACCCACCGCTACGGTGGTCACTCTACACAGCTGTGAGATCCACCATCGCAGCGGTTAAAGAACATAAAGGTCTTTGATCCTCTATATCTTCTCCTCTGCTCTTCATTCGGCAAAGGCGAGCCCATTAGAGACCCCTTAGGGTTCCTAATATTTTGAGAGTATTATGCGGAGTTCTCAACCAAATCCAAATGAGAAGAACATGTTGCGAAGAAAGAGAAGCGATCGTTAAATAGATTTAGTAGCAAATCTTCAGACTATGGTTAAGTTCTTCCATTTCTCTATTTATTTTCTTATCTTTAGTAGGTTTTTTGAGCATGTTTAGCTCATTTCTCATTGTATAAATGGTTATGGGCATGAGCTAAATGGATTTTGTCTATGGATCAATAATATTTATGAAATCCTTGTTTGTTTGACTTGTGTTTCTTTAATGGTTGTTCTTTGCTATTTTGATTGTGTTTATCGTTATTCTTTGATTATATGCTTGTTTAGAAATATAGAGAATACGAGGTTTGACACTCGGGATAGGTAACCCCGAATTCAAACTATGGTAAACACAATGCGACAATCGAATAACCCAGGACAGAGTTAGAAAGTGTGAAATCAATGACGTTGGGGCAAGACTCATGTGACCTAGTGTCGTTAAGATGTTGAGGGAGATTTATTCGTTAACATGAAGTCTCATATTCACTCGTCTTACACTCGAGAGAAGTGGCGAGTGAGTTTATGATACAGAGATTGTTGGATAGGTTGAACGCCGTTATTGTAAACTAAATGAGACCAAACATGTTTTTATAAACAAATTTAATCCCTAGATAATATTTTTCCCTAAACATCTCAATATAGTATTACAGTTTAATTAGATTAATTAACTTAGTATTAGTATTAATTAATTATAAACTTTATTTTTTATCGCCTAAATAAAGTTAAGTTATGACAATCGTGGTAGTCGATAATAATCTTAACCAATCCCTGTGGATATGACAACCCCTATTCCTCTACATCTCTACTAAAACTTGACCTGTACACTTGTGGTAAAAGTGGCGACATAATATTCCACCACCATGTTTTCAGCGCCGTTACTGAGGATTGTGTTTTAGATTATGGTTGATATTGTGAGCAAATAACTTGATTTTAATTTAGGCATTTCTTTTGTTTATAATTTTTTATTTGTAGTTTTGTTGTTGTTTTTCCTATAGGGTGCTTGAAGATGTTAGATTGGCAAGTACTTTTGCATTTCTTTCAATGGGATTCTGAGCCGTTTTATAGTGCTTGGGATCGATACAAGGATTTTCTACTCCAGTTTTCGAACCATCATTTCCTGAGGGAGTGTCAACTCCTAAATTTCCCCTACGGGTTATCAGCCGCAACCAGAACATGGGTGTAATGAGAAAACAGAACTTCCTCTTTCTACGACCTAACTGCGGACAAAGCCATTTGGTCGTTGGAGGAATTGGTGACATTTGATTATCAGAGTTGGAATTATTCACCAAGTCACCAAAACATGGGGGATTGTTTCAATATTACGGCACCATGGATTGACATCCTGAACCAACAGCCGAAGTCTTCCCCTGCCCTGGAAGAGATATTTACTATAGTTATGGGGGAGACTCAGGCTTTTTGGAGGGTAACTAATGATTGGCTAAATGAGCACGAGAATCGTCTCGATAATATTGAGATGGTCTACGCCAAAATAGATACGACCGTAATGTCTCTTCACACGCAAATCGGTCATCATATCTGCCTAATTGATGCTGAATCAGACGTGGTGGCACTAGGAGATATAAATGCCACATTCATTGAAAGCCACCACGAGGAATCGAAAATAAGCAGAATGAGCTTGGTAGAGTTCAAAGATGATTATTCAAATGAGCTAGGAACTCAAGCATGGATCGATGATTGTGATTCGTCACCATTGGAGATCCAAATAGCGATGCCACCACCGATCGAAGACGATCACATCTATGAGGATCCGATGTGGCTCACTCGTCATTCACCGCCAAAAGAAATGCTCTTTCATACCCATTGGTGGCCGCTAATTAAGCGTTGTCATTTTTATCGCTAGCGTACGGATCAAATTTTAGTATAATAGACCTTCCGATCGGGTATTTTATCCATAAGGATTGGTTGAGATTACTATCGAGTACCACGATTATCATAACTGGACTTTGTCTAGGCGACAAAAATGGAATATAATTTAATACTAATACTAAAATAATACTTTAACTATACTAATTACTAATACGAGATAGTTATGGGATGGATTATCTAGGGATTAACTTTATTTACTTAAACGCATTTGATTTCGTTTAGTCTACAATAATGGTGTTCGACGTATTTGACAATCTCGATATATAAAACTCCTCCTCCACCTCTCTCGAGTGTAAGATGGGGATATAACGCAACTTCGTGTCAACGGAGAAGTCCCTCTCAACATCTTAACAACCCTAGGTTGTGTGAGTCTTGCCCCAACCTCATTGATCGCACACAAAACCTCAGTTTTTAAACTCCCTCACCACCTCTCCTGAGTGTAAGACGAGGGATATAACGCGACTTCATGTTAATGAAGAAGTCTTTCTCAACGTCTTAACGACTCTAGGTCACATGAGTCTCGCCCCATCGTCATCGATTTCATGCGTTGTGTTTACCTTATCGATTATCTCAGTTCTAAAACTCCCTTGCCTCCTCTCCCGAGTATAAGATAAGAGAATACATGACTTCATGTCAATGAAGAATTCCTCTTCAACGTATTAATGACCCTAGGTCGTGTGAGTCTTGCCCCAATGTCATAGATTGTCTACAATCCTAACCCCAACTGGGTTATTGGATCGTGGCGTTTGTTTATTCTAGTTCGAATCCGGGATTTGTCAAACCCTATATTCTCGATATGTAAATCTAAGCACAATAAACAAACAATATGATAAACATACTCAAACATTGAAGAACAATCATCAAAGAAACATAATTCAACAAAAACTACGTTTTTATAAACGATATTAATCCCATACATAATCCACGTTTAACCTATGGCCATAGCCATTTATAAAATTAAAACTAGGGGAAACATGCTCAAACATATATTGAAGACAAGAAATAAAAGGAAAAATGGATGAACTTAGCGGATATCCGAAGATTAGCTGCTAAAACCGTTCACCGAACGATTCTCCTTCTCCAGGTGTTGATCTTCTCCTTTGGATATGTTTGAGCACTCCTCATACTCTCTCTATATCCTAAACTAAGCCTTAAGGGTTGTAATGGCTGGGGAGTGATCAAGGAGAGGGGAGGAAAGGGGTTCTTATAGGAAAAATATCTAAATAAATGTCTTAAGACTATGCAGAGGCCACCGCTGTGGCCATGGGATTCACCGTCGCGACGGTGGAGTATGTCGGTTTAAGGTTCGCTTAGGTGGTGGAGAAGGCGATGGATTAAGAATAGTTTATCCTGGTTTACCATTGCGGCCATGGATCTGATCGCCACGGTGGTGGACGTTCAGCAACAAATCAACTATCTGCATCTTCACCGCGGCGGCGGTGGTCTGGAGGCCACGGCGGTGGGTTTCTTTCACAATATTGTCTCCTTGCTCATTTTTCCACTGTTCTCCGACTATTCTCGATACGATTTGATCGTTTATGCTCTGATTTTAAACCTTTTCACCCCACACACCTATTTTAATACAAAAAGAATAAAAATATATTAAAACGCATTAAAAACGTACTAAACGTACTTGAAAACAAACAAATTCAGTTTGAAAATAGATAGGTAATTTATACCCACCAAATACCCCCAAATTTGGAATTTTTCTAGTCCTCGAGGAAAATACCCATACAATACGAGAAAATGTAAAAACTAATTACGAAATTGAAAACTAAAAACGAAAAACACAAAAAATAAAAATGTGTAAGTTTTGATTATCATCTACCGACCGAAAGATTTTTTCCTCATCGGCCCTCATTCCTATCAAGTTCAAGCATACATCACACCATGTGGTATTCTAGAATTTCAATGTTCAAAAATAGTAAGCGCCATTCTAGATCTTGTTTAAGTGTGTGTGATTAAACTCGAATATACAACTATCAATTGATCAGATGGGATTATCCCTCAATATAGTTCATGACTAAAACCTTTAAGGTATAGGGAATCTATACATCGGAACTGGGATCTATTCTCCACTAATGTAGGCTTGGAGGTTCATGAAGATCATTAGGGCTCGGTTCAGTTTTGGAAAAATTGCCAAGGGTAAATTTGAATAGAAAACGGGTTAACGTCGTTAGCTTGACGTTACCCAAAGCACATCGCTTGGTACTGTCACACTCAAAACCCCATAGTTTAATTAGAAACAACTCTGAACAATCTATTAAGACCGACGTATTCACTTATAAAAAACAAACGGAAAATAAAAATTGTATGTACACTTGAAATTTTTTAATTTTTTTTTTCAACCAACACACACCCAAGCTTATTCGATTGTTATAATTGAAGGGGCGTGTGAAATACAAACGAAAATTGACAAGTGATTACTCAAATACCAAACCAATATAAAGTTCTCCCTAACCCAACCGCTCACTTCAAGTAGCATTTGCAACTTCTAACTTGATTCTCTCAAATTTGTGCCTTCAGTTCAGAGATATAGGTTTGGAAAGAAGTTTAATCGATCATCTAGTGTCGGTTAAGTGTTCAGAATTGAAACGGTTATTAGGCTTCAACAACATAACGATAGATAATGATATATCAGGGTAAGCTTAAAAGGCTCAAGCGACAAAATGATTGCCTAAATCATATCTCCTGAACAACCTCGCCTAGGATTTCACCTCGAATTTCCCCCAAATCAAGTTCTAGAATCCCTATTGTCATGAAATTGAGTGAAGGATAATTGGTTTCAAATCAATTAGATAGTGTTATTTTGAGTTTATGTGCTCCTGCATTTAGGATGTACAATAACTTTTACTAAGACGATACGTTAAGCACACAGAACACACATGAATGAGCGTTACGCTCAACCTCAAAACAATCAAGGGACAGAATCATCATCATCGGGTGAAGGCCCAGATGACGTCAAAACTTAGCACAAAACAACAACTAAACTAAATAACTAATCCTAAACAAGCATGCACAAATATAAAAATAGTAAAACTTAACTAAAAACATAAACATATACTACACATCACCACCAACTTAAAATAGGTGATGTCCAAAACGAGCCATCAGTGATCCCAATAGATGGAATATAGCATGATGTTGAAGATGGGGGTTTAAAACATGTGCCTGGGAGGCGAGAGGATCTCGCCTCCAACTCAAATCGACGGAGATGTTTCTAACTTATTTGTCACCCTAGGTTGCCTCCCAAGAAGCGCTTGGTTTAATGTCCTTTGCCCGACATATGCCCTCAAGACTGGTGACATTTTGCAATGGAAGGAACATAAGAGTACATGTCGATCTAACATCTTCAAACATCCTGTAGGAAAACAAAAACAAAACTACAAAGAAAAATTATATCCACTAAAAAATGCCTAAATTAAAATCAAGTTATTTACTTACAATATCGATAACAATCAACAAGATAATCCTCGGTAACGGTGCCAAAAACTTGGTGGCCGCAATTCAAGCGCTACCACTTTTACCACAAGCATACGGATCAAGTTTTAGTATAGTAGACCTTTCGGTCAGGTATCATATCCACATAGATTGGTTGAGATTATTATCAAGTACCACGATTATCATAACTCGACTTTATCTAGGCGACAAAAATGGAATATAATTTAATACTAATACTAAAATACTACTTTAACTACACTAATTACTAATTCGAGATAGTTATGGGATGGATTATCTAGGGATTCACTTTATTTACTTAAACACGTTTGATTTTGTTTGGTCTACAATAATGGTGTTCGAAGTATTTGACAATCTCGGTATCTAAAAATCCTCCGCCACCTCTCTCAAGTGTAAGACAGGGGATATAACACAACTTTGTGTTAACGAAGAAGTCCCCCTCAACGTCATAACGACCCTACATTGTGTGAGTCTTGCCCCAACCTCATTGATCGCACACAAAATGTCAGTTAGTAAACTCCCTCGCCACCTCTCCCGAGTTTAAGACAAGGGATATAACGTGACTTTGTGTCAACGAAGAAGTCCCCCTCAACGTCTTAACGACTCTAGGTCACATGAGTCTCGCCCCAACGTCATTGATTTCATGCGTTGTGCTTACCTTATCGACAATCTCAGTTCTAAAACTCCCTCGCCACCTCTCCTGAGTAAAAGACGAGGGAATACATGACTTTGTGTTAACAAAGAATTCTCTTTCAACATCTTAACGACCCTAGGTCACGTGAGTCTTGCCCCAACGTCATAGATTCTCCACAATCCTAACCCCAACCGGGTTATTGGATCGTGGCGTTTGTTTATTCTAGTCTGAATCCAGGATTTGTCAAACCCTATATTCTTGATATGTAAATTTAAGCACAATAAACAAACAATATGATAAACACACTCAAACATTGAAGAACAATCATAAAAGAAACACAATTCAACCAAAACTACGTTTTTATAAACAATACTAATCCCATACATAATCCACGTTTAACCTATGGCCGTAGCTGTTTATACAATTAAAATTAGACTAAACATGCTCAAACATATATTGAATACAAGAAATAAAAGGAAAAACGGATGAACTTAGCCGATATCCGAAGATTCGCCGCTAAAACTGTCCACCGAACGATTCTCCTTCTCCGCATATTGATCTTCTCATTCGGATATGTTTGAGCACTCCCCATATTCTCCCTATATCCTAAACTAAGCCTTAAGGGCTGTAATGGCCAGGGGGTGCTCAAGGAGAGGGGAGAAGACGAGTTTTTATAAGAAAAATATCTAAATAAATATTTTAAGACTGTGCAGAGGCCACAGCCGTGGCCGTGGGATTCACCGTCGCGGCAGTGGAGTATTTCAATTTAAGGTTCACCTAGGTAGTGGAGAAGGTGATGGATTAGGAAAAGTTTATGTTGGTTCATCGTCGTGGCTGTGGATCTTAGCGCCGCGGGAGTGGACGTTCAGCAAGAAATCAACTCTCTGTATCTTCACTGCCGCAACAATGGTTTGGACGCTGCGACAGTATGCTTCTTTCATAATATTGCCTCCTTGCTCATTTTTCCACCGTTCTCGATACGATTTGATTGTTTATGCTTCAATTTCATATCTTTTCAGCCCACACACCTGTTTTAATACAAAAAGAATAAAAACTTACTAAAACGCATTAAAAACATACTAAACGTACTCGAAAACTAACAAATTATGTTTGAAAATAGATAGGTAATTTACACCTATCACCCACCAAGCACATGAGATGGTGGAGAGTCTTATTAAAATCTCGGTCTATACAGATCCAAATCTCACTAGTCTTGAGGGCGTTCTGGATCAAGACCCATAAGTTGTATTGCACGACACTTACTATGGGAGAAAGTCTCTCTTTGATGAGAAATTTTCCGTGTCAGGCTGAATACCTGAAACCAAGTGCTTCTTGGGAGGCAACTCAAGTCAAAAATAAGTTAGATCTGTCCTTGCTGACTTGATTCGTAGGTGAGATTCTCTCGCCTCCTAGGTACGTGTTCTAAACCCCTGTCTTCATTATAATACTTTATGCTTTCATTGGGATCGCTGATGGGTCGTTGTGGACATTGCCCATTTTAAGTTCGAAAGTGATGTGTAGTATTTTAGTATGGTTAGTTTATGTTGTTTTGTTTTTACTGTGCATGTTTGTTTAGGTTAGTTTTTACGTGCTAATTTTTGACTTCATCTGGGTCATTACCCGATGATGAGTCTGTCCCCTAATTGTTTATTGAGGTCGAGCTTAAAGCTTATTCATGTGTGTTCTGTATACTTGACATATCATTTTAGTAAAAGTTATTGTAGATCCTAAAATGCACGAACACGTAAACTCAATGTATAACTGTCTATTTGATTTGAAAACGATTATCTGTCATCCAAATTCATGACAATAGGGAATTTATAACTTGATTTGGGGAACATTCGAGGCGAAATCCTAGGCGAGGTAGTTCGGGAGATATGATTTAGGCATTTATTTTTATCGCTTGAAACTTTTAAGCCTACCATGTAATATCATTTATCTCTCGTTACCCTGTCGAAGCCAAATATTTGTTTCAATTCTGAACACATAACAAATACCCTGGCCAATTGAATTCTTTCCAAACCTATATCGCTGAACCGAAGGCACAATTTAAGTGAATCAAGTTAGCAATTTCAAATGCTACTTGATGTGAGTGGTTGGGTTTAGGGAGAACTTTTAATTGGTTCGGTATTTGAGTACTCACTTATCGTTTTTCTTTCGCTTTAACCACACCCGTGAAATTCTAATAATCGAATAAGTTTGGGGTGTGGTAAGTACAATTTCCGTTTATAGTACAATTTTCGTTTATTTTGACAAGTGAGTACGTCATTCTTAATGTATTGTTCAGGGATGTTTCAAATCTATCTATGGGGGTTCGAGTGTTAGAGTGCCAAGCATGTGTCTCGAGTATCGTCAAGATATTAACCTGTTTTCTAATTCCGATATACCCTTGGCCATTTTTTCAAAACCAAACCAAGTCCTAATGATGTTTTTGAATTTTCGAGCCTATACCTAAATAGTTTTAGTCGTAAACTTTATTGAGGGATAATCCCATCTAATCGATGGATAGTTGTATAATTGAGTTTTATCACACACATGTTGATAGGATCTAGAATAGCACTTACTATCATCGAATGTTGAAATTCTAGAATACCAAATGGTGTGATTTATTCTTGAACTTTATAGGATTGGGGGCCGATGAAGGAAAAATCGTTTGGCTGGTAGATGATATTCAAAACTTGCACATTATAGTTTTTACCGTTTTTCATTTTTTTTTTAATTTCATAATCAGTTGTTATATTTTCTTGTATTGTGTGGGTGTTTTACTTGAGGACAAGCAAAATTCCAAGTTTGGGGGTATTTGATAGGTATAATTAATCTATCTATTTTCAAACCGAACTTGTTAGTTTCCGAGTACGTTTATTACGTGTCACACCCGTCACCCTGGGCCGGTGTGATGTCGACATGACATCACCTGGATGTCCAACCAACTATAAAATGTTAATATGCATACATAAATGTATAACCACATATACCGACCACATACACCCTCTCTAAGTTTGGGGACACACCCGTCCCTGAACTATAATAACAACAAAAGCATAACAACAATGAACCTCTCACAGGTTCGCCTTAGACAGCTCTTCCCAAAAATACTGCCACACTATGCCATTGCCGGACTCTACCTAGTGCCAGTAGGGGACCGACTCCTCACTGCTATACCTGCAAGTGTACTATCTTCTTAATAAAAATATTTTAGATGGATGAAGCATAAAACATGTAAATATCACATAGCGACCAATAATATAAAAATCTCATAATATAAATATTCCATCATATAAGGAAAACTCTTTTACTTGCCATCATAGAATCAATGTCTACATATATATATATATATATATATATATATATCACACCTCAACTAAGCAATGAAAGTCAATCCAGAATATATGAAATCAGAACAATAGACATACTAACAATAATAAATACGCCAATCCAGTAGAAAATAATATATATAAATTTACTCATCCCAATCACCATATACGACACAATATCATACCACTCTCACACCACACCACATCACACCACACTACACCACATCACATCACACCACCTCACATCACACCATACCACACCTCATCTCATCACACCACACCCCGGCTAGCCATGTGATCGTTTTAACCTCACGATCGAGAGTTACAACGGTACTTTACCACCCATAGGATATGCCTTCCTACGAACACCCATCACTCCGCCGAAGCAGATAATCACTACGCAGTATAAACGTCTAACATCACTCTGCCGAAGTAGATAAACATCACTCCGTCGAAGTGGATAACATCAGTCCATCGAAGCAGATAAACACACTCCATTGAAGCGGATAAATACTATGGCATCGTCAAATTAATAACAACATCATCAAATCATAACTCAATAATATCGTCTAATCATCATCGTCAAATCACCAACATCTACCTCTTTTTCCACAGAACTGATTTTATATCCAAAAATCATATTTTTTACTTTTGTTTGAAAACCGTCTAATTTCAACAAAACCATTTTTTTTTCACTCTCTTTTAAAACCACCAAATCCAATAAAACACATTTTTCAACTTCCTTTTAAAACCACCATAATTTAACAAAAATACATTTCCTCCACTCACCTAAAACCTGCTTGGTCCATATCATTTATAAAACCATACAGTCCAAGTAAAAATCATTTTACACACACATTTATATATATATATATATATATATATATATATATAAGTAGTTTGGTAAGAAGACAGTACACTCACTTGGCTATCCGCTCCGCAAAACTTTCACTGGTTATTCTCTACTGATACTCCGGTGCCTGTGAACCTAATAGTGACATGGTCTAAATTAATATTTTATATAAAATAGCCTAATTATGCAATGCAGGCCTAAGTTCCGTAATTCCTCATCCCCACATTTTATTAAAAATTTATTATTCGATTAATTTCATTTTGTTAATATTCCCTGTACCGGTGTATTAAGATTAACGACTATAAACAATATTATTATGATCACGACAATTACAACTACAAATGTGAAAAATCTTAATGCTTGAAAATTAAATTTAAATCGATAATAATATCAGATGATAATGTTACCTATTCCGAATCATTCATGGGTCGTGAGAACGATTTTGAATTTTGAATTTTGTTGGGGTTATTTGTGTAGTTTTTTTCCCTTTCTTCTTTCTTTCCCTTTTCTATTATGTTTCCTGTTTTCTGCTTCGCTTCCATTCCAGCTGGCCCTCTCTTTCTCTTCTTACTATTGCCGACTGCCAGTGACGTCACATCCACACACCCCACTGGCACCCAATCAGCCAAACACACACACACGCTCTAAACAGCAACCACTCCCACAGAACGCCGACCGACTGACAACCCTCACCGACGTACACTGTCGAAGACAGCTTGCACATGCAATTAGCGAACAAACGACGACGATCGTACACGCATACACCCTCGATCGAACACACCCATGATCATCGAGCAACGCACATTATTGTCGATGACGCCGATCATTCTTACCCACCTAAAATCGACCACGATACACACACTCTGACGATCGTCGACGGCTGAACAGCCCCTACACCGGCGAATGACGACAATTAACCGACCAAACACCTTCACAGCCGACGATCAACAAAATAGCCCCGAGACCCACACACACACGTCGGACTACCAAAACAGCACATACCCACATGCACCGTCACACACACACCACCGTCGACGCCGAGCGGATCACAAACACCTCCACATACTTACACAAGCCGTTGGATAAGACAGACCCACTGACCTAACAGAACCCACATTTCGATCATGCGCCCATAAAATCGCCAAATCCACCGGAGAAATACACATACACACGCTGAAGAACCCATCTCTGATTCTCTCTATTTCTCTCTCTAGATTTTCTAGATTTTTCTCCACTAATTTTCTAAATTTCTTCTGTCAAGGTTCATGGTTTCAATTACGTGGGTATATTTATGTGCATGAAAGTAGTGGTAACTCTCGATCCCTCGACTTACCACGTTGACCTCTCTTCTCTTCGTTTTTTTTTTCTCAATCAATCTGTGCCCTGTCTTGGATTTGTGGGTTTTAGACACATATATATGTATATATTGATAAAAAAAAATCTTTTGTTAAATTGCACTTTTCTCCCCCTAACTTTCATTAAGTCTTCCTTTTAGTCTAAGTTCACATTCAAGATTTTATAAATTGAAATTTCACCCCAAAAAGTTTTATGTCAAAAGTTCAATGTCAATTTATCTCCCTAAGTTTGGATTTAATGTTTCTAAATTTTCAATTGACCCCTAAACTTTTAATTTGAATTTTAATTAACACAATTTCACCCCGAAATTTCTAAATGCTCCAAAATGAAAATAAAGTAACGTACGTGCGAAATCTAGCAGTAAGGCAAGTCTATAAGCCGTTGTGCCAACCCGATCTAAAATTTCATATGGTCCGATGTACCTTGGACTTAACTTCCCTTTCTTCCCGAACCTCATTATGCCTTTCCATGGAAAACAAAAACGGAAAAACAGATGATCTCGCACTTCGAACTCCAACTCCCGCCGACGCTTGTTTGCATATCTCATTTGTCGTTTCTGAGAAATCCTTAAATTGTTTTTTCCCGAATCACCCTTACTTTGTTTGCTGTCATTTGGGTTGTATCCGACATTAACAATTCCCATTCTCCTGCCTAAGTTCAGTCTT
This sequence comes from Eucommia ulmoides, assembly GCA_016647705.1. NCBI lineage: Eukaryota > Viridiplantae > Streptophyta > Magnoliopsida > Garryales > Eucommiaceae > Eucommia > Eucommia ulmoides. The sequence goes on from CM028329.1 coordinate 24,348,003, forward strand.
TTTTACTAGGGTCCTGCATCTTTTTCATATAGCGCATTATACGGTGCCATCTCTATCGCTGAATGGTAGTTACTATTATAAGCAAATTCCATCAGTGCCAAATGATCATTCCAGCTACCAGAAAAATTTAGAACTGAACACAACTCCTTAACATAACCTCCAACATCTGAATCGTATGCTTCGATTCACCGTTCGTCTGAGGGTGAAAAATGGTGCTAAACTTTAGCTTGATACCCAAAGCAGTTTGGAGGCTCGACCAGAACCTCAAAGTAAATCTCGGATCTCTATCCGATACTATAGAAACCAGTGCTCCATCCAATCTAATAATCTTATCGATATACAATTGGGCATACTTTTCAAGAGAATACGTCGTTTTTATGGCCAGTAAATGAGCGGACTTGGTAAGCCTATCAACGATCACCCAAATGGAATTATGCCTTTTTTTTTTTTTTTTTTTTTTTTAGTATGGGGTAATCCCGAAATAAAATCCATCGTGATATGCTCCTACTTCCACTCTGGACTAGGTAGAGGTTGCAACAACCAACTTGGACATTGATGCTCAATCTTAACCTGCTGACAAACAAGATACCTGGCAACAAATTCTGTGATTTCCCACTTCATTCCAACCCACCAATAATGTTCACGCAAATCTCGATACATTTTGGTATTGTCTGGATACATCGCATACGCTGAGCTATGTACTTCCTCCAAGATATCCTTCTTTAAACTGACGTCATCAGGCACACACAGCCTATTCCCCATCATCAAAGTCTCATCACTGCCCCATCATGATAGTCAGTTTTGTGACAATTTATCACTTCATCTTGAATCCTCTCTAATTGAATATCTGACTTTTGCGCTTCAATAATACGGTCAATCAACGTCGGCCTCAAAGTTAAAGTCGCAAGCAACGCTGCCGTTTAACCAACCGCCAACTGAACTTGCAACGATCTCAATTCGGCATACAGATTAGTATGAATTACTCAAATGTGTGTGATCAAATTTGCCGATTTCTGACTCAACACATCTGCTACAACATTAGTCTTCTCTGAATGATAATGGATAGTACAATCGAAGTCTTTGATCAATTTTATCCAACGCCTCTGCCTTTGATTTACTTTCCTGAATAAACAAATACTTCAAACTTTGGTGGTCGGTGTATATTTCACAAGTCTCGCCATTCAGGTAGTGCCTCCAAATCTTCAGGGCGAACATAATCGCCACTAATTCCAATTCATGCATCGGGAATGACGCTAACCTTTTTCAGTCTTCTTAAACGTAGATTTCTTGTGGGTCAATCGGGTCAATGAGGCAGCTATAATGTAAAATCCCTACACAAATCATCGATGGTACCCCGCCAATCCAAAAAAAACTTTGAACTTCAGTCAAATTTTTTATTTATTTTTTATTTTTTGGCCTTTCCCACTGGACAACAGCTTTGACTTTCTTTGGGTCTACTTGAATACCTTTTCCTGAAATAGCATGCCTCAAAAATACCACATGATCTAACCAAAATTCACATTTACTGAACTTCGCATATAACCGCTTCTCCCGCAACGTCTGCAACATGATCTAGAGATGCTCTGTATGTTCTTCTCTGCTTTGGGAATAGATTAATATATATATGAATACGATAATATATTTATCTAAATAAGGTTGGAAGATCCGATTCATCAAGTCCATGAAGGCAGCAGGGGCATTCGTCAATTTGAAGGGCATAACTAGAAATTTATAATGTCCATATCTCGTACGGAACGCCGTTTTTGCCACCTCACTGCCTCTGACTTTCAACTGGTGATACATCAATCGAAGATCTATCTTGGAAAACACTTTAGCTTTCTGGAGCTGGTCGAACAAGTCATCAATTCTAGGTAACGGATATTTGTTATGAACCGTCACCTTATTCAGCTACCGATAGTCGATACACATTCTCAACATGCCATCTTTCTTCTTCACGATCAACACTGGGGCTCCCTATGGGGAGACACTGGGTCTAATAAACCCACGGTCTAATAAATCTTGCAACTGAACTTTCAATTCCTTCAGCTCGGTAGGCGCCATACGATAAGGTGGAATTGATATAGGAGCAGTCCCTAGAAGCAGCTCGATAGTAAATTCTATTTCCCTATCTATTGGCAACCCTAGCAATTCGCTAGGAAACACATCGGGAAAATCTCTAACTACTGGAATCTCCGTCATCCAAACTTCTTTCAAACTGGTGTCAATCACGTACGTGAGATATCCCTGACATCCTTCCCTCAAGAGTCTCCTGGCTTTTAAGGCTGAAATCAAACTGACAAGAGTGATAATTTTGTCTCCCGAGAATACAAACTCTGGCTCACCTGAGATACGAGAGGTAACTTCCTTTTTAAAACAGTCAACTATGACATGATAGCCGAACAACAAATCCATACCCAGCATAACATCAAAATAATATCAATTACCATAATAAATAATACCAATCACCATAATAAATAATAAATCACCCAATATAAGTAAAACATCACATCTCAAACACACATCTCAAACCACCACTCCACCACAACACACACTGGCTAGCCATAGTGATCGTTTTAACCTCACGATCGGGAGTTGCAACGGTACTGTAATATCCGTAGGAATGTCTTCCTACGAAATTTCCATACCCCTATTGGGGAGAAATATAATCCACACCCCTTACGGAGAGAACTATCCATATCCCATGGGAAGAATCCACACCCCTTATGGGGAGAAATATAATCCACACCCCTTTCGGGGAGAACAACCATGGCATCATCAAAATCAAATACAGCATCATCGAATCACAACTCAATAAATATCGTCTAATCAACATCGTCAAATCACCACATCTATCTCTTTTCCTAAAAACCAACTTTTAAATCCAAAAATCATATTTCACAATTTCTTTTAAAGAAAACGTCTGATTTTATCAAAACCACTTTTCCACCCTTTATTTTTAGAAAATCAGGCATTTTTAGAAAACAGATGTTTTCTATTCTCTTTTAAAAACACCGTCTAATTTCACCAAATCCAACAAAAATTCATTTTCAACTTCTTTTCGAAAACTATCGAAATCTTCCGAAAATCCAGTTTGCCAACTCACTCAAATCCTGCTTGATCCATATCATTTATAATTTCATACAGTTTAAATAATCACATATTTCATCATATATATACATAGAAAAATAGTTTGGCAAGAAGATAGTACACTCACCTGGTTATCCGTTTCAAAAAACTTTTACTGACTACCCTCTACTGATACTCTGGTGCCTGCGAACCTAATAGTGACAGGGCCTAAATTAATATTTTATGTAAAATATCCTAATCATGCAATGAAAGCCCTAAGTTTCGTAATTCCCATCCCCACATTTTATAATGAGAAATTATTATTCGGTTAATTTCGCTCTGTTAATCTTCACTGTACCGGTTTATTAAGATTAACGATTATAAAAATATTATTACGACCACAACAATTATTATTATGAATGTGAAAAATCTTAATGCTTAACAATTTAATTTAATCAATACTAATATCCAATGAAAATGTTACCTGTTCCGAATCGTTCACAGGCCGCGAGATGGATTTTTGGTTTTTATCAGGGTTGTTTATGCAATTTTCCCTTTACTTCATTTTTCTTTCCTTTTCTTCTGTTTCTTTCTGTTTCTGGTTCGGTTTGCTCCCAGCCGCCGACGACTGACGATACTACACACTCCCTCACCACCGATCACACCCACAGAAGCGACACGCACACACACTCTCTTACCGAATACACACCCCCACGGTCTAACCAAAAGAGGAATACCCATTACCTTCGCTGACGACACCCTCTCTCTTACTTGCTCTCACTCACCGCCGGCCAAACTAACCGACGACAACACACACACACTAACCGGATGATCAGAACACACACATACCCACATGTTTCGATCAAACCCACACACGCACAATGACACACATTATCAGCAAAAACAGAACACATACACACACCGCCGAACACACACACTCTCTTGCTTGACAAACGGCTGACCACCGAACGGCACAATACCCATGATCCTCAAACACACACATACACACCCGATCATAGACCCGCAACTACACACACACATACCCACTGACGACCGTCGAAGGGAGGACCGAAGAGACATACCCATTGTTGACAAAATAGAGCACCCACGATCATCCACCTGCACAGACCACATGAACAGCACATACACATACACACTGCCAGCAAAATTCCTACATATGTATTGTCGCCAGATCAAATGGGAGAACACACACACAAGCAACAACCGAAACACATACACACACACACATACACACAGCCGAATGACAACACTTACCATCGGCGACTAATGCTAATCACACCCACACAACTAATCACAGAACCCATACTCCGATCATGCACCCTTAAAATCGCCAAATCCACCGCACGCTGAAGAACCCACCTCCGATTTTTTCTCTCTCTAGATTTTCTAGATTTTTCTGTTCTGATTTTTTTTTTTAATTTCTCCTTTTTGAGATGCTTGATCACGATTTGCATGAGTTTATATATGCATGAAGATGGTGGTTTAGGAATTGATCTCATCTTGCCACGTCACCATTCATCTTTCTCTCTGTTTCGGTTGAGTTCCCGGCAGACACACACAGATGAACATATATATATATATATATATATATATGTTTAAAAAAAAATCTTTTGTTTTATTTACTCTTTCCTCCCCCAACTTCCTTTAAATCTGTACTTTAATCCAATTCATCTTTTAAGAGTTCCTGAAATTGTAATTTCACCCCAAAAAGTTTTAATTCAAAAGTTAAATGCAAATTTTAGATTGAATGTTTTCTAATTTTGTAAATTGACCCCTCAAATTTTTAATTTGACCTTTAATTAACACAATTTCACCCCATCATTTTTTTTTTCAAATGCTTTAAAATGCAACTAAATTGACGTACGTATGAAATCAGGGTCTTACAATCTCAATATAGTATTATAGTTTAATTAGATTAATTAACTTAGTATTAGTATTAATTAATTATAAACTTAATTTTTTATCGCCTAAATAAAGTTAAGTTATGACAATTGTGGTAGTCGAAAATAATCTTAACCAATCCCTATGGATACGACAACCCCTACTTCTTCTTATCTATACTAAAACTTGACCCGTATACTTGTAGTGAAAGTGGCGACGCAATATTCTGCCACTAAGGGGACGATCCGATCTCAAGCCTTCTAAAAGCTCCAGGCGGAAAGAAGGTTGGGACCGCTGCTCGGCGATTGGAGGCCGCCTCCAGGCCCCTGCCAACTCATTTTCCTGATTGCTTCCATCGCCAACATCTTCACTAAGAACGCTAGAAAAGGGGATTTTCCTGCCTACACCTCCCTTGAGGAGGAAACCTCTAGGTACGTTAGCCGATAAGTACTACAACTTCCACGAGAACAACAACCATGCTACCGACGAGTACTTCCAGTTGAAGGAAGAAATTGAGGCCATCATCTGAAGAGGCTACCATAGAAATTTTGTCTATCGACCAAATGAGGATCGGTCCAGCGCAAATAATCGTCGCGACGGGTATTGCGAATAGCGTAGAAAATGGAATGACAACCGGTCTTAGCCCCATGGTGAACGCGCTAGTGATGACTTCGACCTGAGAGTTGATGGTGAGATTAACATCATCCATGGTGGCTTGGGTTTCAGGAGAGAAATGTCTTCCTCCCGAAAGTGGTACAAAAGTAAGGCTAAAAGAAAGGCCGAGCAGGGTGTCTAGGAGGTTAACACGATAGATGTTGCCTTGTATAATATAATCTCCTCCAGTGAAGCCGATTTGAAAGGGGTTCATGTTCTGCACAATGACGCCCTGGTCATTTCAGCCTTAATCAATTATTTCAAGATGGCGATAATACTTGTCGATAGAGGCAACTCAGTGGATACCATCTTTAAAGGGGCCTTCGATAAAATGAGCATGGACTCTAGCTCCGTGCAGCCCGTAGGGTCTTCCCTTGTCGGTTTTGGAGAAGACGTGGTCAGCTCGGTTGGTTAGGTCTCTCTGCCCTTCATAATCAGTTCTAGCCCTAAAATTGCCACCGTCTAGTCTAAATTCCTTACAGTAGAGAAGTTATCTCCCTAAAACGCGATAATGGGTAGGCCCACCATAGCTTCCCTGAAGGCCGTATACTCCCCGTATCTCTAGAAAATAAAATTCCCTACAGATTTCAGGGTTAGAAAAGTGCAAGAAAACCAAAAAATTACCCGGTCTTGTGCAAGAAGGGCCCTGGAGAGGAAATAGCAATTACAGTTGGGGCCTGAGCTAAATAGTCTATGCCAAACTCACGGAGAGCTCGTGGCCCTAACCGACGTAGTTGAGCCCATCCCGATCGACAATCCCCGTGACGAAGTGCCCATCCCCTGGACCCATGAAGAACTAGTCAATGTCGCTATTCACTCCCACCATAATAGAAAGTACGGTGAGGATAGGGCTCGGTTCATCCCAGAAGAACGATACAACTTCACTGAACTGTTGATAAGGAACTACGATGTTTTTTCCTGGTCACACAACGAACTTCTGGGGATTGATACCAGTATGGCCATGCATTGGCGGCACGCTGACATGCACCATCGTCTAGTTTGCTAGAAGAGAAGAAATTTCTATCTAGATCGATAAAAGATAATTGAATAAGAGATGGATAAGCTCTACAAGTCGGACGTCATAGAGGAGGTCAAGTTCTCGAACTAGCTCGCCAACATTGTACTGGCCCCGAAGGCTAGCAACAAATGGTGACTTTACATCAACTTCGAAGACCTAAACAAGGCTGGCCTGAAAGACTTCTTTCCCCTCCCAAGCATTAACATCGTAATTGACGCCACAACGGGGCACAAACAACTTAGCTTCCTCGATGCTTACGTCGGTTATAACTAGATTCCTGAGTATCCCTCGGATAAGAGCAAAACCTCATTCATCACTGACAGGGGCACCTACTGCTACATAGTTATGTCGTTTGGCCTCTACAATATAAGGGCGACCTATCAAAGGCTTGTTAACAAAATGTTGAAGGAGGAAATCGGGAACATGATGGAGGTGTATATTGACGATATGCTTGTGAAGAGTAGTTAGGCTAAAGATCACCTCGTCTATATCCAGGCTTGCTTTGATAAGCTTCGAGCTCACCGCATGAAGCTGAATCTGAATAACTGCCTTTTTGGCATGTCCGCTGGCAAATTCCTAGGCTTCATGGTCTCCTAGCGCGGTATTAATGCCAATCCCAACCAGATAGGTGTAATGCTCGGTATGGATTCTCCTCGAAACAAAAAGGAGGTCCAGATACTGACAGGTCGATTGGCCGCCCCGAACCGATTCATCTCCAGGTCATCCGAAAAATGCCTCTTCTTTTTCCAAATTCTCTAGGGGAACAAGGCATTTAAGTAGACCGAGAAAATGTGACCACGTCTTTTAAGAACTGAAAAAATACCTCTCGTCAGCTCCTCTACTCACCACTCCTCAGAAAGGTAAAGACCTGTTGCTTTATATTGTGGCTTCCTCCACGGCTGTTAGTGTCGCCCTAGTCAGAGATGACGCCGGTGTGCAAAGCCCGATCTATTACTTGAGCTGTGTCCTAATTGGTGCGGAGACGAGGTACACAGAGTTGGAAAACCTAGCCTATACCCTGCTGATCGCCTCGAGGAAGCTACGACAGTATTTTCAGGCTCATACCATAGTGGTATTGACAGACCAACTGTTAAGATACGTTTTCCACGGTAATTAAGGGACAGGTCCTGGCTGACTTCATAGCCGAGCTGACCTTCTCCGAGGAGGAGACCGTCTTCGATCAAGGTGATGCCGAGCAGACCTTCCAATATCCTGAACGAGCTAAAAGCTTGAGCAAAACGACCAAAGTGTACAACGACCTAGGCCGTGGCTCGTAGCAGCTCTTCACTAACGGATCCTCCAACCAGAATGTCTCGAGTGCTGGGATGGTCCTCGTCGCCCCGGATAAAGAGAAAATTGAGTACGCCCTCAGGCTCAGATTTTGAGCTATAAATAATGAGGCCGAATACAAAGCCTTGTTGGCCAGGCTATGGTTAGCCCAGGAATTCAACATAAAAACCCTCTTGATAATATGTAATTCTCAGCTCGTGGTTAACCAAGTTAACGGTACGTACCTAGCCAAGAACTCGAGCATGGTAGCCTACCTAGAGAGGGTAAAAATCTAACCAAACTCTTTGAGAAAGTGCAGGTATCATAGATACCCCAAGAAGAAAACAGGCATGGTGATGCGTTAGCTAACCCAACTTGGATGGATCCCATAATGAGGTATCTCACCGACGGGACGCTCCCAAGTGATCAGGCTTACTCCCAAAGAATTCGGTAGCAAGCGGTATAATACGCGCTCATCGATGATGTTCTTTGCTGGAAGTCCTCCTTCGGTCTGTACTCCCGATGCCTCCGACCTGAAAAGGCCAACTACGTTATGAGAGAGGTCTACGGGGAGATTTGTAGAAATCACTTGGGGGGTAGGTGGTATGACATGAATTTAATTGCTAACGTATGACTACTCTCAAGTATACGAGGTCAAGTTTTAGTATAATAGATCTTTAAGATAGGGTATCATGTCCATGAGGATTGGTTGTTGTTATTATTGAGTATCGTAATTATCCTGACCTAATTTTATCTAGGCTAAAAAGAATGTATTTAATTAATTAATACTAATACTAATATAACCCAATTTAATCTATACTAATATGAGATGTTTTAGGGAAATGAATTTTCTAGGGATTAACGTTGTTTACAAATATGTGTTCGATCTCGTTTAACTTACGTTTACGGTGTTTAACCTATTTGACAATCTCAGTTCGTAAACTCCCTCACCACCTATTTCAAGTGTAAGACGGGAGAATATAAGACTTTGTGTCCATGAAAAAGTCTCCCTGAATGTTTTAACGACCCTTGGTCACGTGAGTCTCGCCCCAACGTCATCGATGGCACACTCTCCAACTCCCTCCTGGGTTATTGGATCGTCATGTGGTGTTTAACCTAGTCCGAATCTAGGGTTGCCTCTCCCAAGTGTCAAACCCCGTATTCTCAATATATCTAAACAAGCATACATACATAGAATAACGGTAAACACAATCAAACTTCAAAGAATAATCATAAACGAAACACCGAAATCACATGAATCACATATTTATAAATATATTGTTAATCCCTAAACAATCTACATTTAGCTAACGACCATAACCATATTTACAATAAAGCACGATCTAAACATGCTCACAAATTCCTAAGTTAAAGAAATAAACGAAGAAACTGAAGAACTTAGCTTATATCCGAAGATTTGGCACTTGAACTGTCCAACAATTGCTTTCTCTTCTTCTTCTCCTTCAGATTGTAAGCTCTCCCTCTAAAACTCCCCAACCTACCCTTAGCTATGTTCTAAGGGTAGTAGCATGCAAGAGAGGCCCGAAAATGTGGGAGGGGAATGGATTAAATAGGCAGAATATCATAAAAATATCGAAAAAAATATCTAATCTATGCAAAGGTGACTGTCGCGGCGGTGGGATTCACTGCCACAACGGTGAGTAGGTCAGTTAAGTAATTGCCTAAGCGTTGAAGATAGTGGTGGATTTTTTGACCATCTTGCAGTTTCACTACCACGGCGGTAGATGTCTAGCAAGAATTGGTCCCCTTGGAATTTTTGCCGCTGCAGCGGAGGTCTAACGTCGTGGCGGTGGGCTTCTTTTCAGAATCTTGCCTCTATGCTTGTTTTTCCACCATTCTTCGACCATTCTTGGTTCAATCTGATAATTTATGCTCTGTTTTCCTACCTTTTCACCCCACACACCTGATTTATACAAAAAGAATAAAAACTAATTAAAACGTAATAAAATACTATAAAAATGCTCGAAAACTAACTTAGTTTGATTTGGACATAGATAGGTAGAGCATACCTATCAGTAGGTCCTTAGCTCAGAAACTACTCCTAAATGATTATTATTGGCCAAAGATGCTCAAGGATGCAGGAGAATTCGTGAAGAAGTGTGACAAGTACAAGCGATTTGCCGCACACCCTCACGCTCTGCCAATTGAGCTGGTTCTGATGTCCAGCCCGTGGCCATTTGCCGAGTGGGGGATCGATCTAGTGAGCCCGTTTTCTCAAAGGACTGGCCAGTGGAAATTCTTGGTCGTCGCCATCGATTACTTTACTAAATAGGTTGAAGTCGAGCCACTCGCCATAATCACCAAGCAACGGATTCGAGACTCCGTCTGGAAGCGCATGATTTTCTAGTTTGGCATCCTGAAGGCTATCATATCCAACAATAGAAAGCAGTTCGAAAATGACTTATTCGCCGAGTTGTGTGTTAGGCTGGGGATCATAATGCATTTCACCTCCCCCGATCATCCTCAGGCTAACAGCCAGGTCGATGTCACCAATTGGACTATTTTGCAAAACCTGAAGACCAGGTTGGATAAATCCATGGGGTTATGGGTGGAAGGCCTATATTCCATACTGTGGGCATACCATATAATAGCTCGAACTCTGACTGGTGAGATGCCATTCATAATGGCGTTCGCCTTAGAGGCAATCATCCCGGTCGAGATAGGTCAACCATCATCCTGTATAGCCCGATCGTTCGACCAGGATGAAATAAGGCGGGTCTGGCCCTTAGCCTCAAACTGTTCGAAGAGATAAGGGAAAGGTCTTAGATTCACCAAGCAACCTATCAACAGAGAACGGCCCGCTACTACAATCGTCGAGTCCGGGCTCGATCTTTTGACGTTGGTGACCTCATCCTAAGGAAAGTTACCCTGGAACCAAAGGAGCAAAACGCCAGAAAGTTAGCACCACGCTAGGAAGGGCCCTATCATGTGACTTGCATAACAAGGCCTGGAACCTATAATTTAGAAACTGAAGGGAGGGTACCACTCAGACACCCCTGGAATATTAACCACTTGAAATGCTACTATGCAAGAGAGGTATAGAATCCCTAAGCTTACCAAAGATTTTTTATTTTTTATCTTAGAAAATTGTAATGGAAAGATCGAAGTCAATGAAAAGGGTCTTTTTTGGTTCAATGATTTTTTGATTTCAAAGTTCACCAAGCAATACAATCATAGGTCGAAACCTTAAGAAGATCGACAAGCTATGTAAAATTAAGCTCACCAGATCGTCTGGGGGGCAAAACGACTGACCAAAATTGTCCAAAGTTTAAAGATAAGGACAAGTAGCCCAGTGTATGCCGAGAGGCTAGGGTGAGTCATACTCCAGCCCTTCTTTCTGCTAAGGCAGAGGTGAGTCGCTTGACACGCCATAGGCCTGGGCGAGTCGTGCTATAGCCATTCCTCCGAGCAGAGGTAGCCCTCTTACCATAGAGATAATTTGGGGATGAAGCAATGTAATTATAGGTCGGACCCTACAAGAAGACCAGAAAACTTGGAAAAACTAAGCTTACCATATCGTCTGGGGGGAGAAAAATGACCGGCCAGCTTAAAGGAGGAGTTGGGCAGACATTGGGTGCAGAGGAGAGCCGTACTCTAACCAAGAGATGAAGTGATATTGTCTCAGGTCGAATCCTATAAGACGACTAGGAAGCTTGGTGAAATCGAGCCCACTTAGTCATTTGGGGGGCAAAACGACTGACCAAATCACATGAATACCAGACCATTGTGTGTCTCGGTGAAATTACTCGCGTTACAGAGAAAGGAAGCCGACCGAGCCTAAAGGAAGCCTACCGGGCTGAAATATGCCTTCCTTGAAATAATGTGATGGGACTTTGAAGAATATCAAGTGGTCAAAGATCACTGAGGTAGAGATTACTTCGGTCACTAAACTGACGACTTCCCATTCCAAGTTCTCCAGGTCTATAAATTTTGTGAACTTGCAAATAAGAGGCCTGCATTGGTTTCAATTGGCAACCGAGCAGTAAAAATCCAATAAAATAAAAAAGATAACATAGGAGACACACAATTGGTAAAATGGAGAAGTTTTATTAGCTGATCAAAAGTTGATTACAAAAAAAAAAAAAAAACACCCTGACTTATGCTCGTAAATATAAGTCCGCTCCTCACCGGACTGAGCAAAAAAAAAAACAAAAAAGTCTGGAGGGAGGGTGCTACTGCTAAAATGGGTATGGTCTGCCGACCACATCTGCTCATCTGCTCCAGCCTGGTCACCAAATCGTGCACTCGCCGCTCTCTAGTCCCCGGATGACCTTTGCGAGCCATCATGACTTCTCGAGGGTCTGCTTGGTCCGTCTTTTCCTGTGTCTTGTTGGGCCTGGGCTTCTGTGAGGTCCTGGTCAGAGATATCCAGCTCAATTTTTCTATGGTCTACCTCTGGGAACTGGCACCGGACCGAGTTGACAGTTTCCTTGAAACCAAGCTGGATCATGGTCACTACGATTCGGTCTCGGAGGCTAGTGAACTTTTCACTCTTCTTGAAACTCTTGATCGCTTCAGCCTGTGCCTTCTCTAGCTCGACCGCCTGGTTTTGTTTTAGCTCCTCGAGCTGAGGAATAATAATATGCTTGAATTGCCTAAGGTCTTTGGCCTTCTTGGCCATGCTCTCGTTCTCAGCCCGGACCTGATCTAGCTCCTTCTGGTACTGGGTCAGAAGGTCGATGTCTTGCTCCCACAGTTTTGTCAGCCTCTCAAGCACCTAGTTGGCTTGGTGTAAGCGAAACCCCGTCTTCAGCCCAGGAAAGAGGCCCTATGAGGTTGGCATCAAAAGATATTAAAAGAAAAAAAAAATTAATTAGCCCAGTCCGAAGACAAAGTTCAAAAGATTGTCTAAGGTGAGCACTTACTGACAGCTGGTACTTGTAAATGTCGGTACAGAGCTGGCCATCAGACTTCTTAGTGAACCTGGCCTTGTCCACCGGATGTGTGATCCGCTGGACAAAGTTCGGCAGGACGACCGGAGTCTGGGTGACGACCTTGTTGATTCAGAGTCCAGTCGTGGCAACAAACAGCTCCACCGCCTCTTCCTCCTCTTCCTACATCTCTTTCTGCCTAGCTAAGGCCGTAGCTTGGCTCATCTTCTAAAGATTGGCCGGGGCGTCAAGCACTCCCACATTTCTCTTCCCCTTATTTCTCCAACCAGCAGGAGCTGGGTTCTCAGTGGCCGCCTATGTTTGTGTCGGCTTGGCTATTACCAGGGTCCTTGGCCTTTTCAAAGTGGAAGTCGGCCTAGTGTGGGCCGTCTGATCAGTCTAACCCTTTTGAGCAGACTGACTTGACCTGCTGCCCTTCTTCACTCCCTTTGCCGCCATCTAGGCTATAGCTACCAAGTCCATAGCTAAAAAAAAATAAAAAAAAATTGCAAGGGAGGACGTCAGTTAACGAAGGAAAAATTCCTAACTACAACTAACCAGATGGACAGGGCTAGAAAAAAACTTACTATTCGGATGATTCTTCTTTAAGGTCGGTGCAGGCAAGGACGGAACGCTCCAAAAGTACAGGTCATAGAGGTACGACGTGATCAGTGAATCGACATGAACGAATGGGGTCCCAAGTATCAGGTCTCTCTCTCCCCGAGGATCCTTACGTTGGCCTCGTTCTCCTTCGTCATTCAAAAAGACGAACAAATCCAACTCAGAAAAAATGACCGGGATGAAAACCAGCGAGGTCCGAGCTGAAATGCTTACCTACGGTCCCCTAGTGCCTCTAAACTGGGAACTCAAATTCCAGAAATTCATCGGCCTCCCATCCGGCGTTGCCCAGAAAGAAGAAGCACGGATTCCAATCCTTGATAGAGTCGTGGTAACCTTTGAGGAATTTCCTCCAAGCCGAAAGGTAGTACCAGCCCTTCCCTCTGGGTAAGGCCTTCACCAAGAATAAAGCGTAGAATAGCTCGAGGGACAGGGTAATCCTCTCAGCTAGGTAGATCACGTAGAAAGACACGACTATACGTATACTATCGGGAGATACCTGTGATGGACATAGACCCAAATCTCAACAGACCTCCCTCACCCAGGGGTGGATAGGGAATCGCAACTCAACCTGCAGCTACTTGTCATAGACTGTGATAAACCTCTCAGGTGGGGCGTAAGCCTAGTCATTCTCCTTAGGATTGTGCATCTCCACTATGCCCAGAGTCACGTTTCTAGAGCGCAATTCCCGAACGTCCTTTTCCGTTAGGTCGGATTCCACCATCTAGACCCAAGCATGCAGGGGAACTTCATAGATCGATTAACGAGAAGTCAAACTTGTCCGAGGAAGGTGGTCGTACGTCGATAGTTGAACAGTCACCTCCTCTAAGGACGTAGACTCCGTATCGAACTCCATGGCTGGACCCATGCTGAGCTCAACCAGAGGGCCCCCGATAGAACCGCCCTCACTCTTTGTCCTCCTCTTCAGAGACCTGAGGGACGTATCAGGCATAGGGAACCCCCACTCCGGTCTCTCCATGGGACTCCTTGGATGAAGACGTTCACTGGACGGACAACTCTTTCTTACCCACCGACCCGGTGGCTGAGGGAACACTTGTCTCATCAGTTTCTATTGTAGATAAGCTGAGCTTGATCTAGAAAACCTGGGAGTCAGCCGCGTGCATGTCAGATCCTAAGGGGCTACTCCCCGACGAGCTGGACTCATAAACAGAAGAGATGAAGAAAAATAAGAAGAGGAATACCATGCTTGCAGGTCGGGTAGAGCTTTCGCACTACTCTAGTGAAAAAATCTAAGAAATAAAGTGCATATTTATAGGTGTGCCGAGTAGCTGTATCGTTATGTTGATTGGACGATTCGTAGAGCTTCGATTCTCGCGCCTTTAGCTACGTGTCACGCATCGGGTCAGGATAACCGTCAAGCCTCCTAGAGAAGCATTCGGTCAAATTTTACCAATCGAGCCAACCTAAGCCCTCGGGCTATGTCGTCTTGGTCCCATTGTCCCCACTCTCCATTAGGTCAGCTGACCGTTCTCAGTAGTTTGACGACAAAACCCTCAACATCTCATGTCCCATTTTCACTCTAAGGCTTAGGGGGCAGCTTATGAGGGTAAAATCGGGCTCTCTCCACATGTCAGTCAACTGGACCAAACCTGTCACGTCATTAGCTCCATATCATGACGACCTGGGTTAGCCCGGTGTATAGACAGCTCGAGTGGATTCCTAGGTTGGTGGATGTGAAGCATTCTAAGATCTCTAGCCAGCAGCCTCTCCGTAGGATCATCTCGTGATAATAGGTCAGCATGCCCAGATCGACATGTTCCCTATTGCACGAGCCGACCTACCTATGTGGCAGGTCAGCCTGTATCTTTGCCATCTATAGTAGAGGGCCCAAGGCCTAGGCCCATATCTCTAATCAGTTGTGCTGCCCACACGCCTGATGGCTTAACGCTAATTCGAGCTTAAGGCCCTAATATTGCTGACGCTAATTCCATCTCCGCCTATAAGTAAAAGGCATCTCCAATAGTTTTTGGGAGATCAAAGAGGATTTTTAGATAGAGAAACTCTATCATAGGTCGCTAAGATAGGTCGAGGTAACAGGAACTTTTCAATCTAAATTTCTACCTCGGGCTCCTAGTCTCACACCGGAGGGGATAGCCTGGAAAAACTTGGCCCGTCCTGTATACAGGTGACAGATAAGAGCTCGACCTAGATAACGACAAGGAGCATCAGGCCAGGAACACGAGACCAGGGCTCGGACGTAGGTCGGATAACACCTATCCAACCTGGCTACAGTACACAAGAGACGAAAAGTATCACTCAAGCACCATCTCCCTTTTCCTTGATCCGAGAGTGTCCGAGCCATACTACTGGTCGGCCAATTTTCGATACCAACACATTAAGGTTGTTGAATCACATGTTGGGAATTTAGTTTATATTGATCATAATCATGATAATGTTCCTAATTGCAAGGTATGACCATTGTCAAAGATATTTATACTCTTTTTCATACAAGTAGATTGTGAGTGACCCTTGATTATTTTAATTTTAACCACTATTTTTTTTTACATGTTGTTTAGTTGTAGTTAGTTGTTTGTACACATCTATTATATAAAACATGATGAACTTACTAACTATGACAAACAAAAAATGTGACTAGGATAAACTTGTGCTAACTAGGACATTTTGGCAACATAATTTATGGACCATGAAAGGAAATTGGGTTTATCAAAAAGGATATAAAGTTAAATATATTTTGAAATTTCTCTCCACGTTTAACTATTTCATTATTTTCTTATGTTGATCCTAAGATTTTGATGAACAATTAAATGTTCATGTTTTTTGTAGAACTAACGATTTTATTGAGTGTTTCAGTTTATAAGTTCCAATGAAGATATTATCATGAAGAAGTTAAAATGGATGCCAAATACTAAAGAGACTAACAAAGATGACGAATACTAAGAGTTTGAAGAAATTGAAGAACTTAGGGAAAATAACTAAGGTTAAATTTTTACTCTTAATGATTCCCGATTAGGATCACACATGACACAAAATATTTTTTTACAAATATGTGTTTTTTTTATAGGATCCTAATTAGTTAAATTAATTGCTCCTATGTGTAATTAAAAAAGAAACATTGATAATTAATTAAAATTGAATTTAAGAATTGAGTAGAGTTAACCGAGCAAAGAAATCGGTTAAAGGGGCAAAAACGTTGAAGAAAATGAATTAAAATTGAATTGAGAGAAGTGTTCTAACAATGGTCACTCGACTAATAAGTTGACTTGAGGTGATAAGGCTAACTCTCTGGATCATTTGGTTAATAGGTAAGTCGACCTGTGCATAGAGGATGAACTCTCTGGATCGTTAGGTCGACAGGTAGGTTGACTTGTGAAAGTCTCTGTATCATTCTGTTGACAGATAAAGGTTGGGCGGTCGATTGATGGGCAAATAGTTTTTGGCTTGGGCTATGTCCTGAATTGAGCTATCAACCTGTGGGTGTTGGTCGGTCAACCAACGGCCTGTTTGAGGTTTTGAGGAATTTCAGATTTTATTCAAAAACTAGTCGTTAACTAACCGTTATTTGTTTACTTTATTGAGATATCTTAGGGATATGGATATATTTAACATATGATGCTCCTATTTGAATATTCCTATAGATATGGTTAAAGTATTTTAGATTTCTCTTAATTTGGTATATGTAATTCTTTCTATCTTATCTAATTGAGATTTAGTAAAAATGTGAGGTTTAATTCTTGATCCTAAGGTATAAGAGGAAATAGATCGTGATTTTCCTTGTAATAGAATTAGATTAATCTTCTGCCTGGTAAAAAGATAGAGGTTATTCCTTAACCTATGAAAAGGAATTGTAAAGGTTGATTCTGAGCCTGCGAAAAGAATCGTTACGAGGGTTTGGTTCCTACTTTAAAGGGATCTAGAGTTTAGTGGGTGCGACTTTTCATGGGACTTGGGGGACTGGATTAGCCAAGAGTAGCTTGGTGAACTTGTATAAATTTATGTGTGCTGCATTATTTATATTGTTTATATTTTGTTGTTTGGGTGTGCATCTAATTGATAACAAATAATCTGTTGCTATTAAAGATAATAATTAATTTTAGGATAATATTAATTGTTTGATTTTTTTTAAGTGTTATATTCTGATAATTTTTTATACTATCCAATTCACCCCCTCTTGGGTAGGTCACTAGGCCAACATCTTCTTTTCTCACTCACTCTCGTCCTCCAATTATTTTATTATTATTTTCTTACTCCTCCTCTCACCGATTAGTCTCTTATTTATTTCTCTGTAATTAATAGTTTATAAACGCTCTCTCTCTCCATTGTTTCACTCGCTTCAATCTCTCTCTCATTTCCCCACTCCACATCGCTCTCGATGCCTCCTTGTCCATCACCTTCTTACTTCTCACGTCGCCGCACCACTATCCATTGCCGTCACCTTCTGCAGAAGGTAAGACTTTCAGCTTCTTCTTCTTCTACTCTTCTTTATTGTTCACTTTTAATTTATTCAGTTTTCACTTCTTCGTTGTTCACTACAGCTTGATGATTACCTATCTGCCGCTATCTCCATCTCCATCTTCGTGTCTCAAATCAACAAATCTATGAGGTATATTGTTCTCTAAGATCCGATTATCTTCTTTTATTTCTAATTTAATTTGTGGGGGGGGGGGGGGGGGTATGGGGGGTGTGATAGAAGATACAAAATCGTGGTAAAGAAAACGGATTCCGGAGTTTTAGGAGATCGATAGATAAAGGGGCACTGACATGGGCTGCGATTGAGCAAAATATTTTTAAACAAACAAATTGAAAGATCTGAATGATAAGTTTTTATGTTGTGTTCCCATTGATTAAACCTAAAAAATTGAAAATCTGGGAATTAATTGTTCTTAAATAAGAACAGTTTCATGAAATTACAGGTTCATAGGTTTACCGATTCGAAAATGGCTCTCGCTAACGTTCACCCCTAGATGTCTTTTCGTAATTGGTGAATTCTTTATATTTTATAAATATAGAGTTGTATGTCCATATCAAAATTTTTAGTTCATTACATTAATTATTTAACTGAAACCCTATTTTCCTAGTTTGCATCATGAATGTGTTCCAGCAAAAATGTAGAATTGTACATGTGTTATTTCGATCAAATCTGATTTATTTTCCCTTGATTTTGTGGTGGTGATTTAGTGTGTATTCCTAATATACAGGTAATTTTTCTCATTTTCCCTACAATCAGTACATCTACACACTATGTAATGGGCAAAATCGGACCCTTTTCTTTATCACTTGACTTACAAGGTTGACTCTTTTTCTTCTTACAAGGTAAGGTAATTTATTTAGGATTTTTGTTTTCATATTTATGTTTGTTTAGCATTTTTGTTTCCATATTTATTTTTATTTAGTGTTGTTGTTACCTTATTTATGTTTCGGAACTGAACAAAAGGGTTCCTTAGGTGGCGCTTGTTTTGCTTCTATTCCATGGTTTATGTTTTTGTTTCCATAAAATTTGGAACAAGAAATAGAAAATGTATGAACAAATAAACCATTTTCTATTCTATTTTCCTAAATTCTACAACATACTTATGAACAATGGGTTGTTAGCTCAAGGTGATCATATGTAATTGGTTGTGTAGAGAGTTCTTTTCCAATGGTAGGTGGTTGCATTTTTGTGTTTTTGTCTATTTTTGTTACTTATCTTCCAGTTCTTTTTCATGGTAATTGATTGTTTGTAGAGTTTAGGAATTTGAACACTAGCTGATACGGATTTACTGATTGTTTTTTTTTTTTTTTTGCTTTGTTTTGTTTATATTTGTGTTTGATTTCACTATTCTCCCCTTCTCTCTCTAACATATCTTTTTGTAAGTGCTAAATTCTTTATATTTTATAGGTCTAGATTTTTATGTCCATATAATTTTTTTGTATTTGATTCGTGTGTGATTGATGGAATAATTGGAGATAGAAGGATTAATTTATAAGTTTATGTTGCAAGAGTGAAAAATGTGTTTTTCACTATTTGTGTTTGATTCATAAAATTAAGAATAATTATTATATGTTTCTATTTTTTCTTTAGGGTTTCATATTTTTTTTTTTACCATTTCTACTTTTATTTTTTGTTTCTTCCATTAAAATGTTTTATGAAATCTCTAATACTGACACTAACCATCGGTTAGTATCACTTGTCTTCAATTGTACCACACTACAACCAATGTACCTCTTTGAACCCTTATTTGCCCTTATTTGGCCGTACATACTTTTTCTTAGTTCTATTTAACTTTTTATATTTATTTTTTTTGGTTTTTTTATTCTATTTCGATTTTTTTATTTCAATTTTTTTTTTCTTTCTTTTTTTTTTTTTTTTTTTTTTTTAAACCACTAACTATATTCATATTTCTAATATTTTTTAATTGTTTTTTTAACTAGATGGATAAAAAGTGAAATTTGTTTTTGACACATGCTATGTACAGGTACATGTTCAATATTATGCTTTGTATGTTAGTTAGGTTGTTGTTCATATTGCTGTTGGGTTCCTTTCATAATAATTTGAATGAGAATAATGGTGTGTTATTTATTTTGATGCCAATAGTTCATTGGATTGTTGTATGTTGCTACATATCTTATTTGGATTCTACCTTTTCGTAATTTATATTTGTGCTTTTGTTTAGATTTTTGGTATTAGTTCTGACATGATGGTTCATTTATTTTGAGATTTGTTTGAATTGTTTATTAATGTGCAATTGTTATTATTGATGTTCAAATGAAATAAATGAGAATATTGTTTAAATAGAGTTTTATGTAAAAAAAAATTAAAATATTTTTTTAAATATGTGCCTTCAGACACGGGTTATACGCTAGTATTCTATAAATCAGGATATATATCACATTGAGATTTATTTATTTATTATTTTTATTGTATTTTTTACCATTGGATGTTTTCTATAAATCTGGGCATATTTTAGAATTTTGTTTTTTTTTAATCATAGAATGATTAGAGGCATTTTCAATCGATTTACATTTTGTTGGAAACTAAATAAAAGATTCAATAAATTATTTTTCTTCATGATTAATGTATTTAAACTAACTATACAATATTCAAGATTAATGTATGAAATGAAAATTATTACCTTTAAATGCAATGTATATATTGGTGTGTGTATATTTACTCACACACACACAAACACTAGTAAATGTTTATGTCTAAAGGCACAATTTAATTTTGTTGACCTTAGATATTTTGATGGATAAATTAACGTTGATGTTTTTATGCAAATTTTATTGAGTGATTTTAGAGTTAAGTTCTAAATGAGAAAATGAGAAAAATAATAGATTTCAAGATGACATTTTATGGAATGTCAAGATGGTTGCAATGAAGACAATGAATATTTTTGGATGAACAAAGATTTTTTTGTGTTTCTAGGTGAAAACAACTCAATACTTTTTATGCTCTTAATACAACCTGATTACGATTACGCACGACACTTATGAAATAATTTGAGTTATGTGAAATATGGTTAGAAGTGATAAATTCAAGTATCTAAATATTTTATTCTAAAGTATCAATCGAGAAATTCTTTTAAAAATGCAAAAAATGGTATTTTCGGCTCGACCGACCTACATAGAAGGAAGTCAACTAGAAGAATCAGGTTAGCTGTTCTTCAGATTTTGGCCAGGACGATCAACCGATGTGGTGAATGGTTAATTTAGAGCCTAAACCAGTCAACCAACCAGTTGTCAACGATTGAAAAATGATTCATTGAGGGTACAAGTAGTCAACCACTAGCATGGCCGGTTGATCGAATGGGAATTTTCTGTGTTTGACCAATCCATTTTTCGAGATCTTTAACCCTAATCTTAAAGAATTTGAATGTTATAAATCAGATTTTATGGGTTTGGACTATATATTATGAGTCTACTATATATTTTGAAGATTTTAGTAATTAGTCCTTATATTATTTGATTCTATGAGATCTACCGGGAAAACTATTTTTTTAAGGGGTTTGAATCTAAATCTTTTTTGGAGTAAATTGAGTATTTAATGGTGTCGTTTGGGACTAAATTAAATGAAACATTTTGAATTTGAAGGAATATATTATATGTCATCTATTTATAACATTTATGGGTTTATTTTTTGAAATATAACCATTAAAGTCTTTATTTGAAATCTATATATATTGACATGTGTTTTTGGGAAAAGTAATCAAGAATAAGAATTTTAAATCAGTGATTTCTAAAAGATAGAATTATTCTGCTGAAATTATATTTGAGAGAGATTTTTGAAGAAGTTCTTCATCAAGGAGTTCATCATTTTTATCCCCGATTTTTGCGCTATAATTTATTCTCTACTATTTGTGAAGAAAATCTAGTGAGATATTTCTGATTACTTTACATACTTAATATTTTATGGTTTACATGATATAAATATTTGTTTGATCTCGTGGGAATTTGGTTTAAGGAAAATCATTTTCTATCATTGAACATCATGCATATACTGTAAAATGAGTTTTGCCTGCTTAATCTGATTTATATAATCACTGTGCATTAATGGAGTAAAATAAGATTTGTATTCTCACATATTTCTATCATATAGTTTATTAGGACTCTAATTAAACCTACCTTGTGTTGAGGTCGAAAAAGCTCCTGTGGGAAGATTTTTTTTTATTTTTTTTGTATTTGGCAAGTGTGATAGGATTACACATATTGGGTCAGAGTATAATTGGGATTTAGGTTTAATTCTTATCCTGTAAAAGGATTAGGTTTGATTTTTTCTTGTAAAAGGATTAGGTTATCTTTAGCTCAGTAAATAGATATATAGGTTTGATTCTTAACTTGCAAAAGAATTAAGTTCTTCTTAATCTTGGCAAAGGGGAAATTGTGAAGGTTTGATTCTAAGCCTGGTAAACGAATTAGATTAATCGTGAACCAATGAAAAATATTTTAAGGCTTTAGTTCCTACCTGGGAAAGGAATCTGAGTTAGTAGATTGCGAAATCCCTGTGGGAGTTCGACAGGGATTTCGCGGGACTAGACATTGGGAAGAGTAGGTTGCTGAACCAGTATAAAATTGTGTTTTCAATTTCTCTATCCCTAGCTGTTTGGTTGTGGATCTAGTTAAATATGTTTATGTTGTAACTTAAGATAATAACCGATTAAGAAAATTGGTGATTTTTTATTACTAATTTATTTGTTTAAATTTTGTAACTACCCAATTCACCCCCCACTTGGGTAGATTTGTGGTCCAATAATTATTATTTTGAATAAATTAATTTTATGTAAATTAAAATTAAATTTATGCAATTTAAATTTTTTAATTTTAACTAATTAATTACTTTAACTAATTTATTTTATATTATAAATATAAATTTGAATAATGGAGTTTTTAAAGTAATCATCATCAATATAATAGTCAGAATCTCTCGAAATATATAATCCAAGAAAAAAATATCTCTTTAATTCAATGACTGAGATTTAGGTCATATTTCCACTAATATATTTTAGCTATCTTCTTTGTGAAAATCATTATACATCGTACTGATTTATGATATCGTTTTTATTGTTTAGTCCTCCACAGAAAGATAGGTTAATAAAAAAAATCTTTATTTAAGTTTTGTCATTACATAAACCTTTTTTCATCTTTATTTGGAGTTTAGTCCTCAAAAATGTAGATTTGTGAACGAGTAGACTACATTACCGCCCTCTCTCTCTTCTAGCCTTCTTGATCTTTAATAACCCACCAATTGTGGAAATAAAAATTAACAAAAGAAAATTACTTTTGTGAATGTTTACAATGGATTAAATTCATGAAAATTATAACATTTTAATATAAATCTTAACCTCTTTATTTTGATATTCATATTGATTATTGTTGAATAAAAAAAGAGTTACTTAGTGAATGTTCGCTGAATCAACTCGCCCGACAAATGTGACTTATTTTAATGAACACTAACTAAATCAATCCACCAAATCAACAATATATTATTTACTTAGTAGATGTTTGCTTAAATAATTTTATTAGAAAACATTTAATTGTTTAGATGTATCAATAATTCATTTTAATTTTTCAATGACCTTCCAACTATTTGTCATCCAGTTTCATTGAACGCTTACTTTTGTTTTTTCTTTCATTGAAACATAATTGATATGGATATCAAAATAAAGAACATGAATTGTAGATTAAAATGTTATAATTTTCATGAATTTAATCTAATATGAACGTTCTGAAAATAAATTTGTTTGTTAGTGTTTATTTCCCTAACTAATGAGTTATTAAGGAAGTGACGTTGATCATTTTTAGCGAGTATTCATTTTTTTTACTACAAAAATAATTAATATATCTATAAAATTAAAAATCATGAAATGTGGATTAAAATAGTATAATTTTCATTAATGTAATCTATTGTGAATGTTTAAAAAATGAGTTATTTGTTGGTGATTATTTTTAGTGGGTCAGTAACGACTTTTGATCATTTTTTACATCTAGTGAAATCAATTGTAAATTAAATGACATATAAGTTTATTTAAGAAAAGTTGAGGACTCTATTGAATGAACTTTTAGGACTAAAACCTTATATTTATCCATTCAATACATTCATCTTAAAAATCTTACAGTTAGTTCAAATATATTAATCATTACAAGAAATTTTGTTTAAAATTTGTTAGTTATTTTTTGACAAAATCTAAATTAATGATTGAAATTTTTTCTAACCATCCAATGGTAAAAAATGTCTCAAATGTGAAATATGTCCTAATTTATAGAATAAACTAGTAAATACATAAGCGTAAAGGCATATTTTATTACAATCTAATTGAAAAACAATTTTATGTAATTTAAAGTAATTATTTTTTGTTCTAACTAATCACCTTATGTTTGCCTACAGATCTACCCAAAGGGGGGGTGAATTAGGTAGTGATAAAAACTTAAACAATTAAATTAGCAAACACACAAGTTATCAATTTCCCTAACTCGTTATTATCGTGTATTACAACAGAAATGTACTTAAATAAGTGCACAACATAACAACCAAAAATAAATAGAGAACACACAACAATTTATCGTGGTTTGGTAAGTTACTCTTACCTACGTCCAGTCGCCCGAACTCTACAGGACTTTTGTAGTCCATTAATTTTTTGATTCATTTCTCAAGTAAGAACCAAACTCTTACAATCCTTTCATAGGTGCAAGACTAATCTAACTCTTTTCACAGGCTTAGAATCAAACCTTTACAAGTTTTCATTTTCACAAGCTAAGGAAGAACCCTATATTTTTACCTGGATAAAGACTAACCTAATTCAATTATAAGTAGAATCAAGGGGTGCTTACCAAGGAGTCTCAAAAAGCGACCGAAACTACCGAACAAGCAGACTATTTTTTTTTCCAAAACCGAGCTGTCCTTATGTCATTTTTGTGGCTAAAATGCACCTGCTTACTGCACCAAACAAATTGTATCCCTTTATTCTTGTAGAGATAATTTAGATAAAAGATAACCATCTTCATATGCACGAAAATAACTCGATTTGTTTTTATCTCAATCCCCACGTGAAAAAAAAAATACAAAATAATTATGTACATTTAATTGTCTTTAAAATGAGAAATTAATTACGTTTTTCTGAAATGTTTGTCATGTTGATTGCGAATGTTACATGTAATATCCATAAGCTTTGTTATGTTACATGTAACATACATGCAAGGGTGACATTACATTTAACCTCCATTTCTTTTCCTTTCTTTATATGTCTACATGATAAATGTAGTTTCCCTTCCCTTCCCTTCCCTCTGTATATGAGTCTACAAGGTGATGTTACATGTAACATCTAGTTATACAATCTTATTACATGTAACATTTATAAGTTTTCACTGTGTTACATGTAACATTCGTGTTACATCGATGTTACATGTATCTTTTTTTCTTTTTTCTCAATATATGAGTTTATAAGGCAATGCTACATACCAACAACATCAGAATGTGTGTGTGAAGACTATAAATTAACATTAATGAATGTTGAATGTAACATAAACATACATGTTGAGCATGACCTATCGATTTACTAATGCGGCATATACGAATGTTGAATGTAACATTAATATAACTTGAGTATTTTGATTGTAACATGACCTATTGTTTTATTTTAATGTTTTATTCCACATTATGGATCTCCTAATGGCAATAAATTGTGTTCGTATATACATCTATAAATGTGATAAACAATTTAAAATCATAAAAAAATAAGATTTTTGTATTGTCAAAATAAACTACTAGAATGTAACATCAACATACATGATAGACATCACCTATTGATTCGCTATTACACCAAATATGAATGTAAAATGTAACATCAACATAATGTGTGTGTGTTGAATGTAATATGTCCTGTTGTTTTGTATTGATATCACATTCACATTATGAATCTACCGGGATCAAAACTGTATCATCAGAACAACTGTACGATTATATGCATCAAACACTTTATCATCCATTCATATGTGTTTTTCATATGTATGCATGCCAATTGGGTTTGTACATATCTCTACAAATGCGATAAACATTTTGAATTGTTAAAAACACGATCTTTATGAACATTACATACATTGTAGAGATCGAAATCCTAGCTATGACATCAATAACTGTGTAAAACAACTACAATTGATACAGATCAATGCAAATAATTGATACCTGGTGTTGCTCGACACGGAATGAGTCATCAATTGTCTGTTCATTACTATATCTAGTGCTTACAATTGCCATTTGATCATTTTGAATGGACTGCCTATGTCTTGATTTTTTAATTTAAAATGGATTGTGTAATTGGAAATTCTGCAAGATTTTCTATGTATAGAATATTTTTGCAGCAATTAACGATCAAGAATGGAATTTTAGTTGTCTTATAGAATGCAAGGAAAAATCTGTCAACAAGAAGTGTACGGATGACGATTTTGGGAATGCGTTGTGCATAGAAATTGCAAAAAATGATCGCTTTGTTTAGAGTTTAAGTTACGGTTTTAATTCGTAGAGTAGTGGTTAATATGGGTCTAGGCAGTAAATTTGCCTATAATCAAACCTAATCATTTTTATAGGTTAAAGATCAAACCTAACTACCCTGATTAGATACCATCTCAAATATTTCTAATCCACTCACACTCGCAAATACAAAAAAACACAAGTTTCTTCCCACAAGAGCTTCTACCACCTCATACAAAATATACTCAATTAATGTCTGGAAAATATGTCAAAAAATAAATTTGATTTAACTCAAATAAAGCACACAAATAATATTAATCCAATTTTACAGGCAAAAATTGTTTCTTAGGATATGGAAGTTATTCGAACTACAAAATGATTTTTCAATCACAAATATTCCTAGTTTAATAAATGTATATGAATTAGATCGTATAAGAAAAACACATAAATTAACTTGGAAAAGATCTCACCGGGATTTCTTAAAAATAGTTAAGATAGATCAAAGTGGCACAAAATCGGTGACAAAAAAAAAATTCATGCTTCGATCAAGAACACTTTCGAAATCACTCTTTTAAAAATATTTTAGCAAAATCACAATCTCTTTTAAGTAATGGTTGATTTAAACTTTGTTCTTGATTGATTAAATTTAAAAACACAAGTCTTATTATATAGATTTCAAATCATGCCTAAAACGGGCATTTTTCAAAGCATAAGACCATAAATGATACGTTAAGACCCCATATAATATACTTTCAAAATAGATATATTTCATTTGAAAATACTCTTTGAAAGGATTTCTTAGATTCAAAATTCTCAAATATAGAAAGTAGTTTTACCTATTCAACTTAAAGAATCATTAATATAAGGACAAATTAATAGATCTTCAAAATTTGTGATATACATATGAAATATACTCAAATCCCCTTAAATATTTGATTTTCCAACATTCAAAACCATAGGATTTGAATAGAAGATCTTGAAAATTAAGATAAACAAAGTTGACTGGATTTGCTACCGTCGATCGATCGCCTTTCTGTCAGTCAACTGGCCTTCTACAACGATTATAATTATAACCATTTATGGATTATGTAGGTTGACCGAGCATCCTGTTAGTTGATTGTTTCGACCTGTAGCTCCCTTTCACATTTTTTTCAAGCTACTGTTTTCGTTTGTCGATCGACCATTTTCGTCAGTCAACAAAATTAACCAGAACCTTCTCATTTCATGTGTTAAAAATATTTTCTCAAATCAAGAATTTACAAAAACTATTTCCACGATTTAACACTTTATAAATGATATGTCTTTTCGCGCAACGTCCTACAACGATAAGGAAGAGATGTACCGTTGTAGGTCCCTCCCAGAGATGGTAGGCTCTTTCTTACCTACTGAGTGGTAGCCCATCCCTCCTTAGTTGGATAAGAAGAGGGGTGGATCTTCATGGGACTTACTTGAGCCCTTCTTTCAGGGAAAGGGCTTTCTTCTTTAAACTTGTCGGAGCCAAGGGGATTCTTTTTCTCGACGTTGTTTCTTTTAGGAAATTTTATAATCGTGTATTCCATAAATTCTTTGGCATTATCTTCCTAATTCCATATTTTCCTTAGGACATTTTCTGTACCAGGTCGGATAACTTGTGTAGAGATGTACTTGAGAGAACTTGTAAAGAAAGCTTACTCATATTGATAGGTATAAAATACCTATCTATTTCGAAACCGAATTTGTTAGTTTTTTCGTATTAGTTATATTTAATTTTTCTTTAGTTTATTTTAGTGTAAAACAAGTGAAGGGACATTAACGAGCGATAAACAAGTGAAAATGGTGGAGAAATGGTGAACAAAACGTGAAGAACAAGGTTTCGGTGCATGAAGACCACCGCCTAGGTGGAAAAGAGGCAGAAAGTTGGAGTGCTGATGTGCTGAACCACCGCCTAGGTGAAATAACGTCAGAATGTTGTGCCAGCAGCCACTACCTAGGCGGAGAAACCACTGCCTAGGCGAAGATTCGACAGAAGCTTAACCGACTCAACCACCGCCTAGGCAGTAACACTCCGAACAAAAATATCTATTTTTAGATATTTTCCAAACCTTGCTTTTTAACCCTTTTCTCCCCCAATTGTAAAAGAAAATAATAATGTTTTGAGAGCTCCTTTCACCTTAGTTAGGATTAGATAATTTAGGAGTAGATTAGATTAGTTTTAGGAAGTGTTATTGGCCAATTCTTGAAGAGCTAAACGATGAAGTTCATCAATGGAGAAGAGGAAGCTCCAGAGGATTATTCTTTGGTTAAAGTGGACTACTCCACTTTGAGATTTGATTTTTCTTCCCTTGTTTCCATCTTTGTACTTAATGTTTATTATTGATATTGATGATCTCCTCTTGATTTAATATTGTAATGGATAATATCATGTTAGTTTAATTAGAGATTAGTTAGGGTTAGATGTAATTCATGTAAATACTCATTTGGTTTAATATATGTTTCTTTAATGGTTATTTCTTTTAAATCCGATTGTGTTTATCAGTTGATGACAATCTTAGTATGCATGTAATGGTATTAGGGTTGGATTTGAGAATCTAGGGTTTGACACTCGGAAGAGGTAACCCTAGATTCGAACTAGGGTAAACACATCGTTACGATCTAACAACCCAGGAGTGCGTTAGTTAGTGTGCAATCGATGACGTTGGGTCAAGCCTCACGTGGCCTAGAGTCGTTAATACGTTGAGGGGGACCTCTTCGTTGACACGAAGTCGTGTATTCCCTCGTCTTACACTCGGAAGAGGTGGTAGAGGAGTTTATGAATCGAGATTGTCGGATACCTAAACTCCGTTAGGTTAACTAAACGAAATCAAACATGTATTAAGTGAACGAAATCAATCCCTAGTTAATCAACTTAGTTAGGATTGACCCACTAATTGTAGTTTAGCTTAGTTTAATTTTAAATCATTTCTTTAATCATCATGATAATATGAGACTATGTAAATTGCCGTATTCAATTATTCACACTTTTCCCTACGGGAACGATATCCAATCTTCAAAGATCCACTATATTAAAACTTAGACCTCGTATACTTGCGAGAGTAAGTAGCGGCATATTTCACTCGCTACCACATATGAATAAAAGAACTTTTTTTTTATTTGCTTCTGCTTCCTTTGTTTGATGTATGTACTGTAAAATTATTTTAGCTATTGTCTCAAATAGACTAATTCGAAATGCATGAAACCTTACAAGATTGCAAAAGATAGTTGTAGAATATATTATCCCGGTGTTGATGGGCCTTGTTGTGATGCATTGCCAAGTAGTGTACCCAAGTTTGTAAGGCATGCATAAAATTTGCTTATCGTCGACCCCATGCTCGGGTTGGCATGGGTTATCAGGTTGACCCGAGTATATGGAGGTTTTTTTTGTCCATGTGAAAACTTCTTGTTGAATCTGAAGTTGTTAGGAACTCGGATGAATATCGGTGTCCTCTGCTCTTTTGTGGCCTCCATCGTTAGAGTGACTCGAGTTGATGGATTTTTTGACTCTCCAACGATGTCATTCTCCAGATCCTCGCTAACCTCCTGTTAAATGTGGGTGAGGGTTATTTAATCCCGTCATCATTCCCATGTATGACGTGAGGAATCCAATATGAATCGGAGTCTATTTCCGTTTGATGAGTTTTCAAATTCAGGCTTATTTAAGGCCTTTTATTGAGTTGGGAGCTATGGTTGTCCTATCGAGTTTGTCTCACTATTGGTCAGCGATGACTCTCTTTCCATGTGAAGTAGGAGAAATCAGGTCTTGACCAAATCGCGGATGGTCTGATGAGTTCCCAAAGTCAAGCTTGTTGGCGAGTCAGGGGTTGAAGCCGCCTTATTAAGCTAGTCCTACCATTAGTCAACGGTGACTCTCTTTCTGCGTGGAGCACGAGGAATCAGGTGTTAACTAGACCTCAGAAAGCATGATGAGTTCTTGAATTTAGGCTTGTTGACGGCCTGTTGTCGAGTTAGGGGCCAAGGCCACCCTATCAATCTAGTCCCACCATTAGTATTGAGAAAACGATTGATTGCACATGCTACTAAAAATACTGCTTTAGCTGCTCTACATTCCATGGATTCTTTAGCGATCTTCCTTCTAGAATTTCAAGTAATAGGTTCTTGGGCTGATGACTTTAGTGACGTGGTAGGGTTCTTCCTAGTTCGGTTCCAACTTTTCCTTTACTCGGTCTCATATGGAAAGGGTAACTTTCTATAACACAAGATCACCTGATTTGAATGAGCATTCTATGATGTGGTTGTCGTAGTATTAGGCCATCCATTGTTTATAAGTAGTCTACCGGACATAGGCATGCTCCTATTTTTCCTCCAACAAATCCAGGCACAGTGCTAGTTCGCGTTGATTTTTATTGGGATCATAGTAGGCTACCCTATAGGTTGGTAGGCCTAACTCAATTGGGATTACTGCTTCTGATCCGAATGGAATTCTCCCAATTAAGACCCTCAAGGAAGTGTGGTAGGCCTACAGTACTATGGGTGGATTTTCTACCCATTTAGCTTTGAACTTTTGCAATCGAGTTTTCAGTATATGGAGGATAGTTTGATTTGTTACCTCGACTTGTTCATTAGATTGCAAGTGGCTTGGAGTTGACATGTGGTGCAGATCCCTAAGTTAGTATAGAGTTCTTCAAATATGATATAGTCAAATTGCAAGCCATGGTGGCTTACGATGGTCTATGGGACCCCGAATTGTCATATGATATGCTTCCAGAAGAAGTCTCTAATCTTTGTATCAGTGATCGTATCTATGGCTTTAACTTCGACCCACTTTGTTAAGTAGTTGATAACGACGATGAGGAATTTCTTCCTGGCTGCAGCGATAGGAAAAGGCTCGAGGATGTTAACTTCCCACTAGGAGAATGGACATGGTCCAGTTGTTGGCAGCTAAGTCGTAGCTCGGGTATCAATAGTTGGCCCAAACCTCTAGCACTTGTCATATTTATTTACCAATGCCTTAGCATCGGCTTCTAGCATTGGCCAGAAGTAGCCGTATTGAAGCATCTTTCTGGCATGAGATCGCACTACTTTGTGATTATCATAGAGTCCCTCATATCCAAGATTACCAAGTGGACCTCATCCGAGCATAGACAACATATTAAAGGCCCCATAAAGGAGTACTTATACAAGACGCCTTCTAGCAAAGTGTACTAGGACGCTCAGTAGCGAACTTTCCTGGACTTACTCTTCTATTCTGGAGGATTCCACTGTAGAGGTAGTTGTAGGGGATCCATCTAGCTGGGCCAATGCATTATCATCTCCACTTCTTTTTCAGGCTCGCCGCAGCTGGGTAGTGAGATACTTTCGGCCAAGTTGTTGCGAGGTCCCAAAGAATTGAAGGCAAAAGCTAAACTAGTCGATAAATCGACGTGCTTGTTCTCTTCCCCCAAGATCTACTTGATAGTGACTTTCTTTTCTTGAACCCCTGTAGCAAAACTATAGGTCTGCTCAGGTACTGTTCAATTTTAACTTCTTTGGTGGCGTAATCCCTGTTGATTTGATTGGCTATCAGGATGGAGTGGTAGAACATTTCAGCTTCGGTGGTGCCCAACTCTTTGAGGATTCGTAGGGAAGATATTAGTGTTTCATATTTGGCCTCTTTGTTGCTGGCTTTGAAGGAAAGCCTCAGGGCGTATTCTAGGATGTCTCCTTTGGGAGTCGGATCATAACTCCGGCTCCTGAGTAGTTGTAGTTTGAAGATCTGTCCACATGTGTGGTCTAGCATTCGAATGTTGGTCTGGGTTCTCCGTGCTGTCCATGCTTTTTGGGTTGGTCCATCGGGGAATGTGAACTTCAAGATGAAATCAGCCACCACTTAACCATTGATGGTCGTTCGTGGGTTGTACTCAATGTAGAATTCTCCAAAGTCAATGGACCATTTCAGCAATCGCCCGAAAGTCTCTAGTCGGTGTAGGATGACCCTCAGGGGCTAGTTGGTGAGCACTACCATAGGGTGACCTTGGAATTAGTGCTAGAGCTTCCGAGCGGATATTATTAGTGCGTATGTAATCAATTCCAGATGAGACTAGTGCGATTCCGTTCCGTTTATAGCGTGATTAACTTAGATCACCATGGTTGTTCTCACAGAGGTGGCTAAGCGGCCTGGTAGACCAGTATTTCCTTCCCAAACTTCAGCGTGGTGAGTATCAAAGGTTCATAGATGCACTTCTTAAGTGCCTGGAAGGCGTTTTCACATTCACCAGTCTACTCCAAACTCTTGTTACCATGCAATTTTTTTATGAAAGGCATGCACTTGTCAAAGGTTTGCGAGATTAATCTTTTTAGGGTGGTTAGTAATCCTTTTTGGCTTTGTACCTCCTTTATTATCCTCGGGGATGTCATGTCTAAGATTACATTGATTTGTTTTAGGTTGGCCTCAATTCTTCTTCGGGTCACTAGGTGATATAGAAACTTGCTAGCGTTGACTCTAAAGATGCACTTGCTTTAGTTTAGCTTCATTCAGTGCTTTTTGAGTACATCGAAACACTCTTGCAGGTCGGCGATGTAGTTCTCGGCCTTCGTGCTCTTAACAAGCATTTATCGATGTAAACTTCCATAGTCATTCCAAGCAGTTCAGCAAACATTTTATTTACCAGTCTTTGGAAGATGGCTCTAGCATTTTTCAGATCGAAAGACATAACTCTTTAATAGTAGAGTCCCTTATCGGTGATGAATGTTTTCTTTCCCTTGTCAGGTGGGTACATGTTGATTTGGTTGTATCCAGATAATGCATCGAGGAACCTGATTTACTCATGGATGGTTGTGGCATCCATGATCACGTCAATCTTCGAGAAAAAAAATAGTCTTTGGGGCACGCCTTGTTTAGGTCAGTGGAATCAATGCACATGCGCCAATTCTACTTTTTCTTTCTTACCAGGACTACATTGGCCACCTAGATGGGAAAGTTTATCTTCTCGATAGTTCTGGTGTCTAATAGCTTTTTTGTTTCTTCGTCAATCATTGTTTGCCTCTTCAGTTCAAACTTTGGCCTCTTCTATTGGACATGTAGGCAGGTTGGGTTTGTATGTAGTCAGTACATGGAGATGTTTGGATCGATCCCAAGTAGATCCATATGTGACCAAGCGAACACGTCATGGTTGGTCCACAAGAGCACAACTAGTTGGTTCCTTATGCACTAGTTAAGGATCTTCCAATCTAAACCGTTCGCTCTGAATCCGTTGGATGGATTTGAATATTCTCCAGTTCTTCATTGTGGAGGGGGTGCGACTGACTTGGTGGCTGAACCTGGGGGTCCAAGATGTCCCCTATTCTAGGGCACTCAATGATGTCCCCGTGTAAGGAGTCTTCATCGACCCATTTCTCTTTGATTATTATTTAGCGGATGACTCTTTAGGGAGCTTTATTTTTTCCACGAGGCATTCCCTAGCCACCTTTTGACTTTTACGCACCTCTCCTAGGTCATTCTTTGTAGGGAACTTTAGCATGTGGTGGTATACTGAGGTGACGACTCTTAAGCAATTGAGGCACGACCTTCCGATGATGGTGTTGTAAGCCGATAGGTAGTCCACTACCATGAACCGTGTATCGATTGTAGTATGCCTTGTCTCCTTGCAAATCGTGATCTACAGCATAATCCACTAAAGAGGCTTTATAATTTTCCTTCGAATCTGAGCAGTGGATTCATCATCAGCTTCAGTCCTTCTCAGTCAATCCCCATCTTGTTAAAGGTAGCCAAGTAGAGAATTTCCACTAAGTTGCCACTGTCGACCAGCAAGGGCTCCACATTATATTTGGAATTCTGCAAGTTTAATACCAAGGCATCGTCATGGGGTGTGTACACTCTATGGAAATCTTCATCGATAAAGGTAATTTCCTCCTCTAGTACAGTCGGCTTATTGGAGACTTTGAACATGTACTCATAAGTCAAGCATTTACCACGCCAGGCATGGACCTTATGCTCGACTTGGGAACTTCCTTCGAAAGTAAACTTATCGTAGATGGTATGGATGTTGCCTCGGACTTCCGGTATTCCTTTTTCCTCATCAGGGCGTTACTCGCCCTGACCTCCTTCAACAATGAACTGTCTAAGGTAGCCTCTTCGAATCCGTTTTTTCGATCTCCTTTTTAAACTCAATGTAATCATATGTATGGTGGTTCGTTCTTCGATGGAAGTTTTACCACTTATCTTCTTGGTAATTCTTCTTACAAGGATTCATGGGATGAGGTCACTTGAGCAGTTTGTTGTCATCAATTTCCATCTAGATGGTGGCTAATGGGGCGTTAAGAGGCATATAGTTGGGAAAGTGCCAAGGGGTTTATTTCCTTTATGCCCCCCATTGCCTGAGTACCTTTCTGCCTCATTTTATTTATTCTTCAGTTGGGCTCATAAGATTTTATTTTTACCCTGGCACCCCCTTCTTCTTGGGATAGGGAATTGCAAACGTCCTCAATAGTGATGAATTTAATGGAGAGGGCGAAAACCACGACCAAAGTCTTACGAGGGCCGTAGGCCATTTCATGCCAAAACTGGCTTGATTATGACCTAGACATGAGGGTAGTGATGGCCACTCCATCATTTGGTTCCTTGACTTGGTCTAACTCATAGAAAAATCTTTCGATGTAGGCCTCCGGCCTCTGGCCTTCCATCTATCCGATCGATATGACATGCAATGGGTACTTGGCCCGCTTCTTGCCGCTAACAAACCTGTGCACAAAAAAAAGGGGTAAACAATTTAAAAGAATTAAAACTACCTAGCTTTAGTGTTTTATACTACTTACGCGTACCTTCAACCGAAGTGACTTGGAAACCTGGCACTTGGTCTAGTCGATCGCTCCTCGAAAGTCCATATGTGTGTGGTAAGTGTCGACGTGGTTTGGGAAATTATAATCTCCCTGGAAGGTCCTCATCTGGGATAACATCTTGAAGTTAGGATGGACCGAATCCCGCAGGACGTAGGAGGTAAACGACAATGCTTTAAAAATCGGAACAGACATCAAACTAGAAAAGTCATCAGGTCACGAGTCACTGGTTTAACAGGTAGACGAACTGCGGTAGAACCGTAACATCATAATTACATCATTAAAGAATATATATATATATGTTAAAAATACTATTGGCCCAATTATCTACCCAAGAGGGGGGTGAATTGGGTATTCATAAAATTAAATCAAATTATAACATTTGAAAATTCAAATAATTAATTTTATCCTAAATTAATTATTATCTTTATAGCAGTGGATAAATGTTGAGTAAACTAGGTGTACACCTAAACAACTGAAAATAAATAAAGTAAAATAGTAGCACACGAAAATTTATACTACTTCACCAAGCTACTCTTTACTAATCCAGTCCTCTAAGCCCCACAGAAAATCGCACACTAATCAATCTGATTCCTTTAATCAGATAGAAACCAAACCCTTATAAATGATTTTTTTCGCAGGCTCAAAATTAACCTTTACTATTTTCTATTTCACAGGCCAATGAAAAACCTTTATCTTTTACCAAGCTAAAGATTAACTTAATTCTATTACAGTAAGAATCACTATCTAATTCTTTTTATACCTTAGGCTTCTGAATTAAATCTCAAAAAATACTACAAGTATCCTTTTACCCGGTAAGGATTGAACCGTTCTAAATTCACTCAAAAATTAATTCTAATTAGGAAGAATTACGCTTATATCTTTTCACGGGAAAAGAGTAACCTATCTTTTAATGCACTAGGTAAAGATCAAACCTCAATCTATTTACTGGATAAGATTGAAACCCAGCTACTATGGATTAGATATTCTAAATAATATCTAACCTGCATACAACTCACCAATTATCGAAATTGATGAGTTTTCCCACTCGAAGCTTCTACCACATCAGATTAAATTTAAACTCAATTAATGTCCCGATATATACTAGTGATAGAAATAAAGTGAGAATATCAAAATCTGATTTTAATATAGACAAGTAACACGCAATTTAGCGCGTAATTAGATTTTCACAAGAAATCATTTTAAAATATTTTTAATCAATTTAAAGTTCAGAAACACGATTTAAAAGATCAAAATTCCAAGCAGTAAATAATATTATCAAAAATGAATTAAAAGCAAAGACTTGGAACGATCTCACCAAGATACCACCGAATGAATGTAAATTGTATCGCAATAAGACTTTAGATCGGTGACTGCAATAATTCACAAAAATTTCCTTAAGAACAATTCCCAAGAATAATCTTATAATACTCTCAGTATAATTTCAGAATAATCACTCTCAGAAAGCTCAGGAACTAAATAGCTCTTGAAAATTGATTAATTAGAATTTTTTAGATCTCAAAAACGCAGGTCTATAAATAAGGATTTGAAACAGACCCACCAACGACTTGTTTTCACATATCATGACACTTAATTACTCTTATTGACCCTTTATATCGATATGACTCAATCCTAGTTCAATTCACTTAAATATAGATTTTAAATCATTCAATTTAGTCCCTCAAATATTTCTCAATCTCAAATTAATAGGATAGAAAGAATTAAATGTACCAATTTCCGAAATACTTAAAATATATATACCATATCTTTAGGGATATCAAAATAACAACCATCTATCTATAATATCATCAAATCCCTAAGAAATCTATTAGATTTTAACCAAAAAATGGATAGTAACGACTACTTTTTGATCAAATCCACGAAATGCTCAAATCCTGAAACAGGGCCATTGGTTGACCGACCAAAGTCCATAAGTCAATCGATCGATTCATGTTGTAGCCCAAGCCAAAAATACTCGCCCATCAGTCAACCGATACTCTATAGATTGGTTGATCGATCAATTCAGGATGCTCCCCAGGCCATTTCTTGGCCAGGGTCTGTCGACCGATTCTCCATGAGCTGTCGACTGATCGATTCAGAGAGTTACATGGGTCGATCGATCCCTCTTGGTTAGTTGATCGATCGATCTAGAGACATCACCATTTTCCAGCATTCGTCCATCAGTTGGCTGATCCTCCCAAGCCAGTCAACTGATCAGTACTAGAATCATTTCTTCCTCAGTTCATTTTAACTCCAACCTTCAACGTTTTTATCCCTCTAACCGGTTTATTTTATCGGTTAACTTAATTGACACTATTAATCATTTTAAGCACTAATCTTTCTTAATTCAATATTTCTTCTTCAATTTCACATTGGAGCAAATATATTAACTAATTAGGGTCCTAATAAAAACACACATACACATAAAATCATTTTTGTGTCGTGTGTGATCTTAATGAGGAAACATTAAGAGTAAAAATTAACCTGAGTTGTTTTCACCTAGATTCTCCAAAATCTTCGGTCTCTTAATGCTTGTCTCTTTATCAGTCTCTTGCATCCTTAATCATCTTTAACAATTTCTTCATGATTAAATCATCAATGGAACTTTAACCCTGAAACACTCAATAAACTCATTAGTTCCACCAAAAACATCAACATTTAATTGTCCATTAAAATCTTAGGTTCATCAATCTCCCTCTTTTTGATGATAACAATTAACTTTGATGTTTTTGTAAAAATAAAATGCAACCACACTCCCCCTAAATTTGAGGATGGGTTTTTTAACACATTAAAGCACAATCATGAAGAATATTTTCAAAAATTATATATGATATTCAACAAAGTATAAAATAACTAATAAGCTCCCCCTACATTATTCCAATGTTTAGGCAAACAAACCTAAACATTAAATAATCTCATTTTAAGCACAATTATGGTTTCCCCCTTATAGATTTTCAACAAAACATCAACTAATTCTCCCCCTTTGCCACCTCAAAAAGTGGGGAAGGGGAACCATATATCACTACTACTTTAGACAAATATCATTATGCTTAGCCATACCGAAACCACGAACGATTTTCAAAAACTGATCTTCCGTTAAAGGTTTGGTAAAAATATTAGCAAGCTGGTCGGAGGTATCAATATATTCAATAACAACGTCACTTTTTCTAAATGTGATCACGAATACAATGATGACTAATATTTATGTGCTTAGTTCATGAGTGTTGTGTAGGATTTTTACATAGACAAATAGCACTTTTATTATCACAATAGATCGGGACTTCTTCCACACATATTCCAAAATCATGAAACTGTTGCTTAATATATAAAATTTGAGCGCAACAGTTACTAGCTGCTATATACTCAGCCTCGGTTTTGGATAAGGCTATCGAATTCTGTTTCATGCTTGACCAAGAAACTAAGGCATGTCCTAGCAAATGACATGACCCACTTGTGCTTTTTCGCTCGACTTTGCAACAAAAAAAAAATCAGCGTCGGGGTAACTTATTAATTTACAATCACTCCTCCTAGGATACCATAATCCTAGGTTAGTCGGCCCCTTTAAATATTAAAAGATTTTCTTAACCGCATTCAAGTGCGATTCTTTAGTACAAGACTGAAATCTAGCACATAAGTAAATGCTATACATAATGTCAGGTCTACTTGGAGTTAAATACAACAAGTTACCAATCATACCTCGATACAATTTTTCATTTACATTTTTTTTCGTATCATCTTTGTCTATCTTTGTAGTTGTTGCCTTGGGAGTTTTTTACTCTTTAGCACCATCCAAGCCATATTTCTTCAGTAGCTCCTTGGTGTATTTAGCTTGGTTTATGAATATTCTTTCTTTGGTTTGCTTAATTTGCAACCCAAGAAAGAAATTTAACTCTCCCATCATGCTCATTTCAAATTCAACCTGTATTATCTTGGCAAACTCTTGGCAAAGATCCCCATTAGTAGATCCAAAAATAATATCATCAACATAAACTTGTACTAATAGGATATCAGAATTAGTTTGCTTAACAAATAGCGTTATATCACTAAGACCCCTTCGAAAACCATTTTCGATTAAATATCGGTTAAGTCTCTCATGCCAAGCTCTTGGAGCTTATTTAAGCCTATACAAAGCCTTCAAAGTTTAAATACTTGATCGAGAAATTTATCACTTTCAAAACCCGGGGGGTTGTTCCACATAAACTTCTTCCTCTAAGAAGCCATTCAAAAATGCACTCTTAACATCCGTTCGATATAATTTAAAATATCCTGAGCATGAAAAAGCAAGTAGCATTCTAATAGCTTCTAATCTAGCCACAGGAGCGTAAGTTTCATCATAATCAATTCCTTCTTCTTGATTATAGCCCTGTGCTACTAATCTTACTTTATTTCTAATTACCATACTAGATTCATCCTTTTTATTTCGAAAAATCCATTTTGTACCAATAACTGGATGAAAATCCAGTTTAGGAACTAAAGACCATACTTTGTTTCACTCAAATTGAACTAACTTATCTTGCATTGCAGAATTCTAAGATTCATCAGTTAACGTCTCATTCGCATTCTTAGGCTCAATTCGAGATTAAAAAAAAAAAAGATTAATACCATACTTAGATTTAGCATCAAATTTACCTAGATTATCCTTATCTTTTCAATTGAAACATTTACAATCAAATACTTTAAAATATGATATGTTAGGAGTCTTACCATTCCATATTACATAAGGGGTTTTGTTAAACCCTCTACCAATTGATACCTGATTTACCATGTGCCAAGTTGTACTTACTGCTTCGGCCCAGAAGTAGGTTGGTAAGCAATT
This sequence comes from Eucommia ulmoides, assembly GCA_016647705.1. Taxonomy (NCBI): domain Eukaryota; kingdom Viridiplantae; phylum Streptophyta; class Magnoliopsida; order Garryales; family Eucommiaceae; genus Eucommia; species Eucommia ulmoides. Next base: position 24,387,944 of record CM028329.1, read on the forward strand.
TTCATCAAGCATCGTTCTGGCCATCTCTTGAAGCGTCTTGTTCTTCCTTTCCACAACACCATTTTGTTCTGGTGATCTTGGCACAGAGAAGTTGTAAGCATAACCATGCTCATCACAATAACTAATCACATCATCATTTTTAAACTCTCTTCCTCTGTCACTACGAATGTAAATAATAGAGCATTGTTTTTCATTTTGAACACGTTTACAAAATTTTGAAATTACTGAAGTAACTTCGCTCTTCTTAGCAAGGAATAACACCCAGGTAAATCTAGAGTAGTCATCAACTATTACAAAAGTATAAAATTTACCTATGAGACTAGTAACAGAAGTTAGACCAAATAAATCAAGATGCAACATTTCAATACATCTAAATGTTGACGTGTGCATCTTTTTCTTAAATAATTATCTAGACCGATTGCCTAACTGACATGCATCACATACTTTATCTTTCATAAATTTCAAATCATGTAGGCCACGTACGAGACTCTTCTTAGATAAATTAGAAATCAATTCAATACTAGCATGCCCAAGTCTCCTATGCCATAACAAACTATCTTCAGATAAAGCATTCAAACATGATAAATTTTGAGAAGTGAAATCATCAAATGAACATGTATAAACATTGTCAAAATGTAATGCAACTAACAAGATATTACTATCATGTCTATTCTTAATAATACATCTATCATGATCAAATACAACATTATAGACCTTGTCACATAGTTTACTTATACTAAGCAAGTTATGTTTAAGACCATCAACTAGTAACACATCTTTAATAATAGTAGTATCATTACCGATAATTTTACCCTTAGCATTGTCTCTGAATGTCACATGAACTCCATCTTTAGGTGTCCAACATATGAATTTTGATTTATCGCTCGTCATGTGCTAAGAACAACTGCTATCCAAGAACCATTTGTCCTTGCCTATCGATGCTTTTAGAATAACCTGCAAGGAGCACCTTAAATAGTTCCTAAGTGGTAGCCAGTCTAAGAGGGTCCGATCTTGTTTGTCGGGACAATTTTAGTTGTTTTTGGAACCGAAACTTGTCTACAGTTAGATATTTTAGCCAAACATCTATGAATAGTATACCCCCCAACATTACATTTAAAATATCTAACAAAACCCCTCGTTTCAGAATAGAATTTATGAAAACATTTTCGATTGAGATTTTTCTGAAAACCAATACCGGCTTTATCAAAAATATCATGTGAACTCCCCAAAAGTATTTTCAAGTTATTCTTATCGCCAGTGAAGTTGAGAACAATTGAATGTAAATCCTATATCTTGGATTTCAATTCAATGTTTTCATATTCGTAGTTCATTACTTGCTTGTTTAATGTGTTAATTGTACTTTGAAGGGCATTTATTTTAGAACCCTGGTTTTTATAATCATGCGTAAGTTCTTGATATACATCAAACAATTCATCAAAATCTAAAGGACAAGAACTTGAACATTTAGTTACCTCATCAACAGTGGCCATTGGCGCAAACATGGATGATTCTTCATTTTCTAATTTTTCCAAACTACTCGATTCGGTATCATCCCAGGTAGCTTTCATGGACTTCTTCTTGCTCTTCTTTCCTTTTTTCTTCTCCTTTCTTTTTTTCTCTTTTTCCTTATCCTTCTTCAGTTTAGGATAGTCGGTTTGAAAATGACTAGTCTTGTGATAGTTGTAGCATTTCACGTTGTTCTTGTTGAAATTTCTTCTTCTACAGAAAGTACGTCGAGTCATTCTTCCAAACATTTTCTTGAGAAACGCCACATCGTTTTCTTGCTCACTGTCAAGACTCACATTGTCACTGTCATCATCTTCTTCAGTTTTCTAAGCTTTTAGTGCCAATGACTTCTTTTTGCTAATCCCGGTGTCATCCTCATATTCTCGAATTTATGTTTCATTCGTCATTAAATTGCCGATGAGGTAATCAATTTCATATTTTGCAAGATCCTTAGCTTCCTCAATTGCGATCACCTTCGGCTCCCATACTTTAGTTAAAGATCTCAGGATCTTTCGAACTTTGTCCTCTGTGGAGTACGGCTTTCCGAGTTGGCTCAAATGGTTGCAAATATTGTCGAATCGAGTGTACATCTCTTGAATTGATTTTGTTTCTCCTATTTTGAACAATTCAAATTACCGGATTAGGGAGTTAATTTTTGACTATTTCACTTAACTTGTTCATTCGTGGGTAACCTGCAACTTGTACCACATTTTCTATGTTGATCCACAACTTGAAACTCTAGATTATTCATTAACATCTAAAGAGCATAATAAAATATTAATAGTTTGAAAGTTTATAGAAAGCTTCTGCTTGTCATAAGTGGTCAGCTGCCCTTTCTTTTTGACAACTCCGTTTTCCGTAGGAAAAATAAACCATCCTCAATTGCTAGCCACACGTCATAATTTGTGGCCTGAAAGAAAGCAATCATTCTATCCTTCCAGAATGAATAATTTTCACCTGCAAACAAAGGTGGTTGGTGCATAGACTACCCCTCAGCTAGTGTACCTACTGTGTGCACCATGTGATCTTTGTTAGCTTAGTATATCAAGCTAATCCAACACTGATACCAATTGTTGGCTCAGTGATCAACCCAAGAGAGGGGGCCAATTGGGAAGTTATAAAATGAAATCAAATTATAACACTTGAAAATTCAAAGAATTAATTTTATCCTAAATTAATTGTTATCTTTATTGCAGTGGATAATTGTTAAGTAAACTAGGTACACACTTAAACAACTGAAAATAAATAAAGTAAAATAGCAGCACACCAAAATTTATACTAGATCACCAAGCTACTTTTGTCTAATCCAATTCTCCGAGCCCCACAGAGAGTCGCACCCACTAATCACTATGATTCCTTTAATTAGGTAGGAACCAAACCCTTACAAATGATTCTTTTTGTAGGCTCAAAATCAACCTTTACAATTTTTTTTTTCACAGGCTAAGGAAGAACCTCTATCTTTTTACCCAGCTAAAGATTAACCTAATTCTATTACAGGAGGAATCACGACCTAATTCTTTTTATACCTTCTGCTTCAGAATTAAACCTCACAAAACACTACAAGTATCCTTTTAACCAGTAAGGATTAAACCGTTATAAATTAACTCAAAAAATAATTATAATTAGGAAGAATTACGTGTATCTCTTTTCACGGGAAAAGAGTAACCTAATCTTTTTCTGCACTAGGTAAAGATCAAACCTCAATCTTTAGCGGAAGATATTGAAACCCAACTACCACTAATTAGATATTCCAAATAATATCTAACTCGCACACAACTCACCAATTATCAAAATTGATAAGTTTCCCCACTCGAAGTTTCTACTACCTCAGATTAAATTTAAACTCGATTAATGTCCCGATATATACTAGTGACAGAAATAAAGTGAGAATATCAAAATCTGATTTTAATATAGATGGGTAGCATACAATTTAGCACGTAATCAGATTTTCACAAGAAATTGTTTTATAATATTTTTAATCAATTTAAAGTTCAGAAACACGATTTCAAATATCAAAGTTCCAAGCAGTAAACAATATTATCAAATAAGAATTAAAAACAAAGACTTAGAACGATCTCACCAGGATACCACCGAATGAATGTAAATTGTATCGCAATAAGACTGTAGATCAGTGACAGCAACAATTTGCAGAAATTTCCTCAAGAACAATTCCCAAGAATAATCTTACAATACTCTCAGTATAATTTCAGAATAATCACTCTCAGAAAACTCAGGAACTGAATAGCTTTGATTAATTGAAATTATTTAGATCTCAAAAACGCAGGTCTATATATAAGGATTTGAAACAGACCCTCCAACGACTAGTTTCCACGTATCATGACACATAATTAATCTTATAGACCCTTTATATCGATATGAATCAATCCTAATTCAATTCACTTAATTATATCTTTTAAATCATTCAATTTAGTCTCTCAAATATTTCTCAAACTCAAATCAATAGGATAAGAAGAATTAAATGTACCAATTTGAGAAATACTTAAAATATATATACCATATCTTTAGGGATATGAAAATAACAACCATATATCTATAATATCATCAAATCCCTAAGATATTTCATAGATTTTAACAAAAAATGACTAGTAACGGCTACTTTTTGATCAAATGCACAAAATCCTCAAATCCTGAAACAAAGTTATCGGTTGATTGACTAAAGTACATAAGTCGATCGATCGATTCAGGTTATAGACCAAGCCAAAAATATTCGCCCATCGGTCGACCGATACACTATAGATCAATTGACCGATTGATTCAGGATGCTCCCTAGGATATTTCTTGGCCAAGGTCCATTGACCGATTCTCCATGACCTGTCGACTGATCGATTCAAAGAGTTACATAGGTCGCCCGATCCCTCTTGGTCGATTGACTAATCGATCTACAGACTTCCCCATTTTCCAGCCTTCACCTATCAGTTAACTAATTAGGATCCTAATAAAAACACACATAAACATAAAATTATTTTTGTGTCGTGTGTGATCCTAATCGAAACATATTAAGAGTAAAAATTAACCTGAGTTATTTTCATCTAGATTCTTCAAAATCTTAATGTTTGTCTCTTTATCAGTCTCTTGTATCCTTAACCATCTTCAACAATTTTACACTGAAACACTCAATAAACTCATTAGTTTCACCAAAAAATATCAACATTTAATTGTCCATCAAAATCTTAATATTAAAAAATACATACATTTGATTGTTAAAAATTAAATATATATATATATATCAAAACAAAAAAAAATGTAAATAAGTATACACATCTTGGGATGCGTTCTCGTTCCCAAACACCCATTAAAGATAAAACTTTTCACTAATTCATAAAGGAATGTCCTACCCAAATATACTATTCCCAACCCCAAGACCATGTATTACCCACACATTTAGGTGGCATTTAGTTAGTGTTCCCACTTTTATCATCCCATTTGAGATGGGATGTGTTGATCCAAAGGTTTTGTTTGTTGAGTGTTTCAGAAAAAGAGTTCCATTTATCAAGGGTACAAAGATGGACATTGAAGAAATAAAGAGTATTGAAGATCCTGAAGAAATTAGATTAAAACAACTCAATACTTTTATACTCTTAATGTAACCCGAATTAGGATCACACATGACAATATTAAATTAGTTATATTTTTATGTGTTGATATGATGAGTTTTAGGATCCTAATTAGTATTTAAATATGTGCTCCTATGTAAAATTGAAAAATGAAAATTGACCTAAGTGTAAATCATGTTTAAAGTTGAAATTTAGGGTCAATTTAATTAACTGAGAAAAACAATCGATTAATTGAATTAAACGATGAGTTTTGGAGCAGAAATTGGTGATAGAACTGACCAACCAACATCAATCGGTCAACTGATTCAAAAAGAATTGGTCAAATGATTGAAACAATGAGGTTTCAGTGTAAAACATGAAGATCCTGCATCAATGGGTTAACCGATCAAGTGGTTATCGGTTAACCAATGAATCTAAGGCTAGAAATGGAAAAGTCTCTAAACTAGTTGGTCAATCGATTGGAGGTCAATCGGTCAACCGACTATGGAGACTGCCTATATGCTTTTGCTTTGGTTTACATGCTAAATCAATCAGTCAACCGAGAGGGCAGGGTTTGGTCAACCGACTGTTTCAGTTGAGATTTCGAGGAATTTGGGATTTCGGTAAAAAATTAGCCGTTTTTAACAATTCCAATGGAGTTTTTCGGACAATTTAAAACTATTACAGTTGTGGTACTTATATTTTGATACCCCCTATTGATTTGGTACATATAATTAATGATTCTCTCAATTTTAGCAACTAAATACTTCATATCTTTGTGATTGATGTTCTAGAAATATTTTATGGACTTAATTGAGAGTTTTAAAAGTTAATTTTAAATGAAATGTGGATGGGGGAAGATTTAGCGTCCTCGCCTGTATGTGACTACTCGCAAGTGTAAGAGGTCAAAGTTTTAGTATAGTGTGATTGTGAAAGATTGGTTTATCGTATCCATAGGGATTAGTGTCGTTACTATCGAGTATCGTATTTATCATGACCTAACTTTATCTAGGCTAAAAACAAATGTATTTAATTAATTAAAGTAATACTAATATAACCTAAATTAACTATACTAATATACTAATATGTTTTAGGGAAAAGAATCGCCTAGGGATTAACGTGTTTACAAATACGTGTTCGATCTCAATTTACTCACGTTTATGGTGTTCGACCTATTTGACAATCTCAGTACGTAAACTCCACCGCCACCTCTCCCGAGTGTAAGACGAGGGAATACATAACTTCGAGTCAACGAAGAAGTCCCCCTCAATGTCTTAATGACTCTAGGTCATGTGAGTCTTGCCCAGCGTCGTTGATTGCACACAATCCAACTCCTGACTGGGTCATTGGATCGTGTGTTGTATTTACCCTATCAACAATAATCGTTCTAAAACTCCCTCGCCACCTCTCCCAAGTATAAGACGAGGGATATAACGTGACTTCGTGTCAAGGAATAAATTCCCCTCAACATCTTAACGACTCTAGGTCGTGTGAGTCTTGCCCAAACTTTATCTATTGGCCACAATCCAAACCCTGACCAGGTTATAGAATTGTGGCGTTTGTTTACCCTAATCCAAATTCGGTGTTCGTCAAAATCCTGTATTCTCCATTTATCTAACTAAGCATGATAAACAAACAATACAATAAACACAATCAAACTACAAAGAACAAACATAAATGCAACACCGAAATCATCCAAACATATATTTATAAATTTAGTGTTAAGCCCTATACAATCCACATTTAACTCATGGTCATAACCGTATAAACAATGAAATCGAGCTAAACATGCTCACAAAATCCTAAGTTAAAGAAATAAGAGAAGACATCAAAGAACTTAGCCTTGTCTGAAGATTTGTCTCTAAGAACCATTCGACGATCACTTTGCCATATTCCTCCACCTCGGGATGTGTGCTCCACCTCTAAAACTACTCTATCTACCCTTAGATAGATTCTTAGGGGCTCAAAATGCCAAGACAGAGCAAAAATGAGGGAGGAGAAGGGATATATATAGGCAAAATATCCTAAAAATATCTAAAAAATATCTTAAGTCTGTGTAAAGGTCACCGCCTAGACGGTGGGTATGTCAGTTGATTAATCGCCTATGCGATGAAGAAGGCAGTGGCTATGGAAATCTTTCAGCTGGTTCACTACCTAGGCGATGAGTGGTCAGTAGCATTTTGATCTTCTCAGCATTTTCACCACCTAGGTGGTGGTCTAGACGCCTAAGCGGTGGGCTTGTTTCACAATATGGCCTCCGTGCTCATTTTCTACTGTATCTTCGACCGCTTTTGGTTCGATCTCATCGTTTTCGCTCCAATTTCCTATCTTTTTACCCCAAACACCTGATTTATACAAAATATGAAAATTAATTAAAACATAATAAAATACTATATAAATGCATAAAAACTAACTTAATTCGATTCGGAAATACATAGGTAGGTCACACCTATCAAATACCCCCAAACTTGAAATTTGGCTAGTCCTCGAGCCAACCACACACATGAAAATGAAAAATACAACTGAATTAAATAACAAACAATGTAGAAACAATCTAAACATAAAGACATGCGAGTTTTGACTTCTTCTAATGGGCATTTTATTTTGCTCTCAACAACCGCCAGTCATATTGAGTTCAGGCGGTAAAACACATCATGTGATGATCTAGAATTTCGACTTGCAATAATGGTGAACGCTATTCTAGATCCTGTAAACGTGTTAGTGCGTGACTCAATAATATGACTATACAACGACCAGATTGGATTATCCCCCAACGAAACTCATGACTTAGACCGTATGGGACTAGGATTTCCATATGCCTGATTGGGGTCCACTTTCCACTAATGTTGGCTTGGAAGTTCATAGAGATCATTAGGACTTGGTTCAGTTAAGGAATAGTTGGCCAAGGGTATTTCGGAATTGAAAACAGGTTAACATTGTTAACTTAACGTTACCTAAGGCTCAACGCTTGGCACATTCACTCTCTAACCCCCATACTTAGATTAGAAACAATCCCAAACGTGCATTTAAGACCGACGTACTCACTTGTAAAAAAGAAACGTGATTAATTTATTTTTATTTTTTTAACTAACCAAACCCCCAAACTTATTTGATTAGTATGATTTCACGGGTGTAATTTTAAAATGAAAGAAAAATGACAAAGTGAGTACTTGAATACCGAACCAATAAGAAGTTCGCCCTAAACCAAATCGCTCACATCAAGTAGCATTGGCAATTGCTAGCTTGATTCAATCAAATGTGCCTTTAAATTCAACAATTAAGGCTTGGAAAAAGATCCACTGGCTAGGGTATTTGTTTATGTGTTCAGAATTGAATTTGTTTTTAAGTTTCGATAGGGTAACGAGGGATAATGATATAACAAGGTAGGCTTAAAAAGGCTCAAGCAACAAAGAGAATGTGTAAGACCTCACTTGTAGCATGTGCGTCATTTCAGTGGTATTTTAGAGTAATTGTGAAAATTCGGGGTGAATCTAAGACAATTAAAAATTCAAATAAAAAGTCTAGGGATCAAATTGAAAATATAGAAACAGTAAATCCCAATTTAGAAAGGTAAATTGACATTTAACTTAAAATTAAAACTTTTAGGGGTGCAATTGTAATTTAAGAAAAAATCTTAAAAGTGGACCTAAACTAAAATGAAGATTTTAAGAAGTTAAGGGGAGAAAAGGGTAATTTCACAAATATATATATATGTGTGTGTGTGTGTGTGTGTGTGTGTGTGTGTGTGTGTGATCAGGAGCCACTAGCCGGAGCAGTGCATGAACAGTGACGTGGCAGGAGGAGGTTAACGCTTAGTCCACTAGCTACATGCATATAAATACTGATTTATGCATGTAATGATCACGAAGAAACAATTCTTGAAACAGGAACCGCAAACCGGAGAAGGAAAAGAGATAAAGCGAAGAGAGAGAGAGGTCTGCCGGTGGTGGGGTGCAATCCAGCGTGGGTGGTGGCGATTTGTTCGGTCTGTTTTGTGTGTGTTTGTGTGCGTTGGGTGTGCGTGGGTGTTCAATTGTACGAATGTGGGTGTGCGTTACTGTTCACCGACGGTTTGGGGGGTGCTCTGTTCGGTTACAGTTTTTGGTATGGGTCATCGGCGGGGATGGTGGTCGGGTGGTGTGGCACTGCTGTGGGCATGTGTTGTGTGTGGGCTGTGTGGGTTGCTGCTCGTCGTCCGGTGCCGGCGCATGTATGGGTTTGTGTTCCCTGCAGTTTTGGAGCAGGAATGTGGGTAATTTTCTCATTCAGAGTGTGTGTGTGTGTGTGTTGTCAGGTGTACCTGTGTGTAAAGGTGTTGTTCGGCCGGTGGTGTTGCCGTGCGGTAAGGTCTGTGTGTGTGTGTGTGTATAGGACCGTTGGAGTTGGGGAGAGAAGGAGGGAGACGTCAGCCGGGAATGGAAACCGGAAAACAAAAAAAAAAAAAAAAAAAAAAAAAAAAAAAAAAAAAAAAAAAAAAAAGCAAAAAAAAAGAAAAATTGCAGAAACCACCCCTAGAAAATCCAAAACCCATCTCGTGGTCACCAAACGTTTCAAAAACAGGTGAAACTTCAATCGATTATTAATTCCCGTTAAATTAAATTTTAGTTAGTGTTATAAATCGTAAAATCATAATAATTTCTTGACGATTAATTAATTTTAAGTACAAGGTACATAAAATTAGTAATAATTCAGAATATAGGGTCCGCATTGTATGATTAGGATGTTTTAGATAAGATATTAATTTAGAATCTGCCACTATTAGGTTCGCAGGCACTAGTGTCCAAATAAAGTGCGGTCAGTGTCAGTTTTGCAAAACGGATATCGAGGTGAGTGTACTGTCTTTTTGCCAAACTATTTTTCTATGAATATACATGATGAAACATGTGATTATTTAAATGGTATGAATTTATAAATGATATGGATCAAGCAGTACTTGAGAGAGTTGGTAAACTAGATTTTTCGGAAGATTTCGATGGTTTTCAGAAAGAAGTTGAAAATAAATTTTTGATTGGTTTCGGTGAAATCAGACGGTGTTTTTCTAAAAGAAAATAGAAAATATCTATTTTTTAAAAAAAATGCCGAGTTTCCTATAAATAGAAAGGTGGAAAAGTGATTTTGATCAAATTAGACGTTTTTCTTAAAAGAAGATATGAAATATGATTTTTGGATATAAATGTTGATTTTGAGGAAAAGAGATAGACGTGATAATTTGATGATGTTGAGTAGACGATATTTATTGAGTTGTGATTCGACGATGCCACAGTTATTCTCCCCGTAAGGGGTGTGGATTATGTTTCTCCCTGTAAGGGGTGTGGATTATGTTTCTCCCCGTAAGGGTGTGGATTATATTTCTTCCCAAAAAGGGGTGTGGATATTTTGTAGGAAGGCATTTCTACGGATGTTACGGTACTGTTGCAACTCCCGATCGTGAGGTTAAAACGATCACTAGGACTGGCCAATGTGTGTGTGTTGGAGATGTGTGTTTGAGATTGGTGCTTGAAATGTGGTGTTTTACGTATATTTGTTGATTTAATATTATTTATTATGATGATTGGTAAGATTTTATACTAGATGGATTTGAATAGAACTTATCTATATCGCTTTATTGTCATTGATTATATATTTATGCTTGATCCATACTAGATTGTGGAAATATTTAGAACGTATTAATATTTTAGAAATGTTTTACTAAGAAGGCAGTATACTCACAGGTACAACGGCTAGGAGTCGGTCCCGTACTAGTACTAGGTAGAGCTATGTGATGGAGTCATGTGGACGATTAAGAAAAGCTGTCAAAGGCGAACCTAAGAAGGTTCATGGATAAATACTTTTAGTTAGAAAAACTTCGGGTCGGGTGTGCCCCCATAATAGATGTATGTATTATACATTGGGTGTATATTGTCATTTCTATTAGGTTATTTGGGTATTGGCGATGTCATGCTGTAGTCACGCCAGCCCCGGGATGATGGGTGTCCGGGACGGGTTGTGTCAATTTTGGTATCAGAGCCTAGGTTACAGGTTCTGTAAACTTGTCAGGAGATGTGTCAGAAGAAGGTTATGAGGTAGGAGGACGTGCTAGTCGTCTAGTCAGTAGGAGACATGAGATAGGGTGTTAATAGGTGAGCTTGGTATGAGGGTGTTAGGTTTTTATTTCATAAATTTGTGCATTAGTGTTAGACCCTAACAATGCTGGAGGACCAAACAGCACCAACTTGGTGCGATTTGCTACCGGACATGGTGCATGCGGCATGGATGGGTTCGTTGGCAGAAAGTGCACCAGATTGGTGCCTACCGTTGGGCAGCAGCGTTGTTGCACAACACCGGCAGGTGTTGGGCAGTGTGGAAGACCTCGGTGCGGGACCGAGGCAAAATGGTGCAACGTAGGCGCAACACTACGTTGTGAATGGTGCCTTGGACGCGGCAACATGCGTTGGAGGAGCGGGGCGGCGCTGGACCAAGCTGTTGGGCAAGCGTTGGCAAACTGGTGCGCTGTTGGGCAACGTGGACGCACGTTGGCAGCGTTAGCAGAGGTTGCTGATAATGGGGTTCTCGTTGGGGATTGACGGGACCAAAGGAAGATCTCGGTGCGGTACCGAGGCAAAATGGTGCAACGGAGGCACAACGATACGTGGTAAACAGTGTTATGTAGGCGGCATGACGGACTGTTGGGAACGACGGTGCATTTTGGTGCGAAAAATACATACGGCATTGGGACGTCGTTGGGCAGAACGATGCAACAAAACAGAACGTAGGTGCAACGCTGCGTTTTGGGCTGAGTCATGTAGCGGCATAACGCACCGTTGGGCAATGGTGCATTCTAGTGCAGAAATAGCACACGGAACGTTGGCAGGTCGTTGGGCGCAACAACACGTTCCGGCCATGCAGGCAGTGTGGCAAAACGTTGGTGAACGTTGGCAGATTACGGTACGAGATGGCAACGGGCAGACGTTGGGACGGTGCAAAAATGCTGGAAGAATGCTACCTGGTGAGCTGATGGACTGGTGGTTTCCAGACATGTGCAGTGCATGTGTGAGCAGTTCTGGGCAGTTCTTGGGCGGTTTTGGTTGGTTTTCAGATAGGAAAACCAACTCCTGTGGTGCTGACATGTGTCGGACAGGTGTCATCTTTCTGCCTATGTAGTTGGGGCTGTCAACTGCCGTTTTTGCCTATAAATTGTAACGTATGGTCTGTTTTTAAGGGTGAGAATGCTTGCCTGCGGATTTTACATACTATGAGTTGTATTTGGTTCCTTGTAACCGGAGTTTATTAATACAAGGTTGGGTTTTCCTGTAATACGTGTGTGTACTGTTGCGTGGGTGCGTTTCAGTAGTATTACGGTGTATTCCGGTTGTATTTCATTACAGGAACGTGTGTGTTTACAATCTGTCGGTGTAATTCCGTTATGTGGCAGTGCATTCACCGTGGGCTGACTGATTGTGCAACGATCAGGCCATCACTCGGTTGAAATTGGTGCTGAAAATTTTGACCATGTGACAGTGGGTATCAGAGCAGGACTACGAGAGGGCTCTGCGTCGGTGCAAAAACGACCAACAACGTTGGAGGAACGGGCGAAGGCGTTGGACCAATCTATTGGGCGTTCATCGATATTTTTACTGTTGGTGAACAGTAACGTGCAGGATGGCTCCTGCGTCCGGTATGAACAGTCGACTGGAAGCTTTGGAGGACTACGTCGGTGCGCCACCGACGGACGGTGCAGTGAACCTGTCCGTGCAGAACGCTGAACTGAGGGTCGATTTGGTGAACCTACGGAATTCTTTTGAGGAATTCTGTACCGATGCGACGGCCAGATTCTCGTCCATGGCGGAGGACGTGATTACGATGGCCGACGTTCTGAAAAGCAACCTCAAGAGTGTGGAGGATGAAGTTGCTGTTTTGAAGCAGAACGGTGCTGGACGGCGCACGTCAGAGGACGGACCAGCACGGATGAAGGTGCCGGAACCAATGGCATTTTCAGGCACACGGAGTGCCAAGGAGGTAGAGAACTTCCTATGGGACATGGAGCAATATTTTCAGATTGCTCGTGTCCGTGACGGTGATCAAGTCTCCATGTCAACGATGTACATGGTGGGCGACGAAAAGCTGTGGTGGCGAACGCGTGTGGCTGACTGCACACGTCCGGCGGTATTGACGTGGGCAGACTTGAAGCGGGAACTCAGGGAGCAGTTTCTACCAACGAACTCGAGTTGGGTGGCTCGGGATCAATTACGGCGACTCAAGCACACCGGATCAGTGCATGAGTACGTTAAGGAGTTCACATCCTTGCTGTTGGATGTGAAAAATATGTCGGAAGAAGACAAGCTCTTCAATTTTACTTCCGGCTTGCAATTGTGGGCGCAAGCGAAACTGCGACGGCAGGGCGTGCGTGACCTGCCTACTGCTGTGGCGGCGGCAGACAGCCTGACCGACTACAACCTGACACGAGACGGTAGCGGAACAGACCGGAAGTCAGGTAGGAAAGGCAAGGAGAAAATGAACGAGGGCACGAAGGAGTGGAAAATCAGAGGCGTGCAGGCCGACGTTTCTGACGGACCCCGTTCAAAATCACAACCGACATCAGCTGCGGGTAAGCGCCGGGGTTGTTTTATCTGCGACGGTCCTCACCGGATGAAGGACTGTCCTTTGAAAGAAAGACTGACGGCGCTGGTTCGGGAGGAATCAGACGAGGACGTCTCTGGACGGGAGACGGTGCGCGTCGGTGCAGTGTTGTTGGCGGACAACAACGAGCAGACCAGGAGTGGTCTGAAAACGGGTATGTAATGAACCTGTTTGGGATGTAGGATACCGGAAACAGTCCTATGTCCTGTGCTGAAAAATAACCGGAGGAGGCTGGTTATTTATGGGTTTCCAAACGGGCGTCTGACTTCGTTGGAGGAACGTTGGAGTGTTGGACCAAGTCGTTGGACGAATGTTGACACTGCGTTGCTGGAACGCAATGGACAGACTAGGAGCGGTCTGAAAATTGGCTGCGTGCTGCCAATTTGGAAATGGACACCTTACATCGTTGGAGAAACGTCGGAGCGTTGGACCAAGTCGTTGGGTGCACGTTGGAAATACGTTGTCAGTGGACAACAATTCTGACCAGGTGCGGTCTGAAATCAGGTACACTGTGATTCCTGATTTGGGCCATGGGATTCAGGAAAACATTCTATGCCCGTGCTGAAAAGTAACCGGCAGTGGCTGGTTATCGTTGAGACTTCCATGCAGGGTTTGCAGTGGCAGACTGGTGGACATTCTGGTCATGGACGGTGCTCTGTGGCCAACACGTTGCAACGAATTGCAACGGACTGGTGAAAAAATACTGCTGGCAGAACGAGGAGGCTGTGGCAGTATCATCGGCATAGACGTATGCCAAATTCAGTTGATGCAGTAGTAACTGGGCTGGTGGTCAATCCGGGTCACGGACGGGGTTTCTGTGGCAAAAACGTTGCAGTGAGGTGCAACGGACAGGGGTCAGAGTCGGCGGGCAGATTGTGAAGACTGTGGCTGACGTAATTGATGAACACGTTGCAGGGAGTAGCAACGGAACGGTGTAAGTCTGTGTGCAGATTGTGAAGGCTGTGATAGACGCAATTTGACAAACATGTTGTAAACGATTTACAACGAACCGGTGAGAGTTTACGGGCAGAATGAGGAGACTGTGGCGGATAAAATTAACAAACATGTTGCATGAACATGCTGCTGACAGAATGAAACGACTGTGGCAGAACGGGTGGCATCGGTGCATGCCAAATCTAGTGGATTATGCTGGGCACGATCCGACGAGGACGTCGGCTTCTTTCAGTGGGGGTGGTTTGTTAGACCCTAACAATGCTGGAGGACCAAACAGCACCAACTTGGTGCGATTTGCTACCGGACATGGTGCATGCGGCATGGATGGGTTCGTTGGCAAAAAGTGCACCAGATTGGTGCCTACCGTTGGGCAGCAGCGTTGTTGCACAACACCGGCAGGTGTTGGGCAGTGTGGAAGACCTCGGTGCGGGACCGAGGCAAAATGGTGCAACGTAGGTGCAACACTACGTTGTGAATGGTGCCTTGGACGCGGCAACATGCGTTGGAGGAGCGGGACAGCGCTGGACCAAGCTGTTGGGCAAGCGTTGGTAAACTGGTGCGCTGTTGGGCAACGTGGATGCACGTTGGCGGCGTTAGCAGAGGTTGCTGATAATGGGGTTCTCGTTGGGGATTGACGGGACCAAAGGAAGATCTCGGTGCGGTAACGAGGCAAAACGGTGCAATGGAGGCACAACGATACGTGGTAAACAGTGTCATGTGGGCGGCATGACGGACTGTTGGGAACGACGGTGCATTTTGGTGCGAAAAATGCATACGGCGTTGGGATGTCGTTGGGCAGAACGATGCAACAAAACAGAACGTAGGTGCAACGCTGTATTTTGGGCTGAGTCATGTAGCGGCATGACGCACCGTTGGGCAACGGTGTATTCTGGTGCAGAAATAGCACACGGAACATTGGCAGGTCGTTGGGCGCAACGACACGTTCCGGCCATGCAGGCGGTGTGGCAAAACGTTGGTGAACGTTGGCAGATTACGGTACGAGATGGCAACGGGCAGACGTTGGGACGGTGCAAAAACGCTGGAAGAATGCTACCTGGTGAACTGATGGACTAGTGGTTTCTAGACATGTGCAGTGCATGTGTGAGCAGTTCTGGGCAGTTCTTGGGCGGTTTTGGTTGGTTTTCAGACAGGAAAACCAACTCCTGTGGTGCTGACATGTGTCGGACAGGTGTCATCTTTCTGCCTATGCAGTTGGGGCTGTCAACTGCCGTTTTTGCCTATAAATTGTAACGTATGGTCTGTTTTTAGGGGTGAGAATGCTTGCCTGCGGATTTTACATACTATGAGTTGTATTTGGTTCCTTGTAACCGGAGTTTATTAATACAAGGTTGGGTTTTCCCGTAATACGTGTGTGTACTGTTGCGTGGGTGCGTTTCGGTAGTGTTACGGTGTAGGAACGTGTGTGTTTACAATCTGTCAGTGTAATTCCATTGTGTGGCAGTGCATTCACCGTGGGCTGACTGATTGTGCAACAATCAGGCCATCACTTGGTTGAAATTGGTGCTGAAAATTTCGACCCTGTGACAATTAGCATGGTGCGGAAGGGTCGTCTTTTTGGCAGGCAACGATATGACCACGTGGTGATATTACTAGGAGGGATGTCTTCCACAGGATAAGAAGGCTAAGTTAGACAAACAAGAAATTACGTCGTTATCAATATACTAGATGATATGGCAGAACACACTTAAGTCGAAATAAGAAATAATATTCAAAAGGAGTAAATCGCTTTCTAGACAATTTGAAAGGAAACTGTAATATTACTGGACAAGAATTTAATTTGGTAGCACTTTTTAGATTGATTGATAGACAAAAAAATATTTGTGGCATGTAGCAAGGTAATAGGAAATGATATATAAGAAGTAGCCGAGGATTGTGGATCTAGGAGGATAGTAGGTGCGTGTAGATATAATCCATTTGAATGAGTAATATAGAGTTGCGGGTGGAGTCAAATTTGGGATAAATAAAAATATGTAATGTTGGAAAGGCATATCTAGTACCTCAGTTAGTCTGATAGTGGGTTTAGGAGGTTAGCAAAGGGTTAAAGAAAGGATATCACAAGTCAGTACACAGATGTTGTTCATACAAATTCTGGCAGTAGATATTGTAATAGCTAGGGATCTTCCCTATGTAGTTTCGAGAATGAACAGTGTGCTTGTAAGCGTGATTGGTAACTATGATTACTATTAAATAAGTTCCATAATGATAAGGAGGGGAACGTTCAGCACATAAGTTGGTTAAGTATACTGGTGTTAATGAATGTGGGAAATTGAGATTTGAAATTATAGTCTTGGGACTTTAAAGGTGATTGCTATGTGATAGGAAAAAATGAGTGGATTAATTTAACTCGATGATGGATTGCATTTAGTTGAATTTAAATAATTTTGGGTGGAAAAAAAATAATAAAATAAAATAATCGTTGGATATTGGGGGATTGGAGTAAGTTTGTTTGCAGTTTAGGAAATTTTTAATAGAAGAAGAAGTCGTCACAATAAATTAGAATGTCAACTAATGATTTAGGTAAACCTGGTGTGTGTTTCCATAAGGATCTGGTGTTCGTAACGTAAAAACTAGAATGTGTTACTAAGGCGGTGACTAGTGCAGTAAATATGACTAGTACTCTTAAGGCATAGCATTCAAGTGAATCCAAAGGAAGCCGAAGTGGTGGATTGACGGAATATGGAGAAGGCCGAGAACATGTGACCGAAACTCGAAACGTTTTGGAACTAGTAGAGATTGTATTCGTTCTAACGTTTAGTGACATCTCCTGCATGACGGGATTTGTGCTTTAAGTCGGAAAAACAAATAGCGGGGTTGCGCATATTTAGGTTATTCATACTAATGTCAAATAGAGATCTTTTTAAGTCTATTAGGCAATCGGTCGAGTGACCACTCAAATTGAGCTGGTAGATATGAAGTTGACATTTAGCGATTGTAGGGTAGAAGCGCAGAAGTAGATGTCCAATTAGAAACGATAAGAGTAGAAGGGAATGATGATGGTCACAGTGCTGACTATAGCAAATATTTCGGGTAAAAAATTGGTGAGTTGATTGCTCATATTAACTTATGGGTTAAGTTAAGGCCCTTGTAAGTCTAGTGGGTGGCTGGTCAGATGGTAATGTTGTTCGGTATTGATTTTTACCGTGGTGTAGACATGTAAAGGTCGGATGTCCAGCTAAGAAGGTTTAGCGAGGCAGTGGAAATTGACTATAGAGTTGATCGGCGTGTCTGAAGGAACGATGAAGTTTGGAAATTTGAATTAAAATGTGTAGGGTTGATAATGCCAATTTATAGATGAGATCATAAATAAAAAAAAAAAAAAAAAAAAAAAAAAAAAAAAGGTGCATGGAATAAGATATGCAATACCCCAGTAATATTAACTATACTGTAATGGCGTAGGCATGATTAGTAGATTGGGAATGGAAATGGGAAATCACGACATTTGTTATTCGGTGATATGTTAATCAAGTTAAGGTCAAGAAGTAACGAAATCTCTAGGTGGGTTATTGTAGCCTTGACCTATACTAGAAAGAAAAGGGAGAGGAGTTCGAGGAGTGTTTTCCTGATACGTATGTCCAATATATATATTGATAGGATTGTTCGATTGCGTGATGCACCAATTTAATGCAAATATTAAAAATTAAGTTGGGACAAGATATTCTTTTAAAAATCAAAAGGGACAAGGATTAGTAATTCTAGGAATTTTATTAATTGGTTATTCGAAATCTTGGAACTGAAATTCTGAAATCATAGATGTTATCGCCGTATAGTGATCTGAATAATAATTGTTATCAAAGTGAAATAAGTCATCAGTATATGAACAATCCGTGGGGGAAAATTGTAGTGTCAGGAGCTGATAGTTATTTGAACATGCGGGTTAAAATTTTCTATACTCCTTTAGTTGCCCAAGTGGAAGTTGATACCTTGTAAATACGATTCAGGTGTTGGAAGATATGTTGAGCGATTGTGTCGTGGCAGTTTCTGGTAAGAGGGATGATTGTGCAATGTTAATAAAATCTGTTTATGCTAATAACTATCTTGTCGTTAATCATGGTGGCATCGCATAAAGTGTTATATGAAAAGGATACAGGATTCCGATATGATAAACTGAACTGAGATAGGAAAGCGAAACTTCTGCGGGATTTAGAATAGCTGATGTGACTACTTCTTTTACTGGAAATTAGAAATTATTGAGATGTTACGGGACAAAGAAAATTTAAAATATCCTTGAGCTGATATGTATACATGATATAATATTTTACAGTTAGTAGCTAATAATTATCAGAAGGTATCGATTTCGTTGTGACTGGGGTGCACCTATGTACTTCGAGTCGTATACATACGTGGATATATGTTTGAAGCATGTTAGGCAGGTGGAAACGAACCTGAAACGCGTGACCATGTGAAGGGATGTTAATGTAATAATGCGCTTAAGCCCACTTAGGCCCATTAGGGCAAACCTTAACCCCCTCTTCCCCTATATATACTTGTGTATATGGTATTTGTAAATTGATATCTCTTTCTCATAATATCAATATATGATTCATTCTCTCACGTTTCAATTATCTTAACAAAGATAAGTGGCAAATTAAGGTACGATTTTTTCTTTTCTTTTTATATATATTTATTTTTAAAAATGATAATTAGTTTAAAAGTAATGTTTATTTTATATTTTAACAAATATTTTTTAAAAATTAAAAAGAGAAGAACACGATTGACTGGAAATTGGATAGTGAGGGGGATACCGTTGATCTATGTAGTTGTGCTCCTCAGATGTATTGGTTCAATTGTCGCGTTGTCACAGCATCCCTATTGCTTGATTTTAATGTTGAAAAAAAATATATATATATATTTTTATTAATATTTATTTATTTATGATTTTATGTGGTGATAGTTACTAATTTGTTGATTTGTATATTCTACTTTTTTATTATAATAATTGTATAGTTAGTGGGTTTGTATGTTACTCGGAATAATTATATTATTAATGGTGGATAGTGAGAAGTTATGAGTTATTAGTTTGGAATAATATTTATCCAAGTATTTTTCATTTCAAATAAGTATGATTTTTTTTTAGTTCTTAATATTCTCTTTTATATACATGTGACTTGTATTATATTTTAATTTTTTATATAACCCTCTTGTTCCAACCAAATGATATCAAGAGTTGGTTAGGCCCATGGTGGGATTGAGTGTGAGAGATATGTCAAACAATAATTAACTTTCCCGATTCTCTGAAGATAACTATACGAATTGGTCTATTTGCATGAAAGCAATTCTTACGTCACAAAACTCATGGGAGATGGTAAGCATATACGCAGTGACAAGATGAAGCAACCTTAAAGTGCAAATCAATGAATGACATAGCAAAGCATGTTTTTAGTTAAATGTTTCTTGTGATGTGGATACATGTTTAAAAGCATGTGTTACAGATATTGGAGGACTAACATCGTTGTCTGGAAAGTTTATGGTGAAAGGTATTGTCCATGATTAATCATTCGGCTCAACTTTGTGAGGGTTGCCTTTTTGGCAGGCACAAGGAAATTGTTTTCAAAGGAAGTAAATTCAAGAGCAAAGGAACTACTTCAATTCATTGGCGTACCCCATTTTTTCAAAGCATATGAAGAAACGACATCGTTTTTTAAAAAACGCAAAGAGATTTTTTTTTTTTTTTAACGCGTCGATTTTCTCATAAAACTACCTAAGGCAATTTAAGAAAAAAGAAGTCGCCACCTACTATTGAGTTTAAATAGTATGCTAGGTTACTGGATTTTGAGAAAATAATTTTTAAAGGGCCTAAGTAAAATTTGACACCAAAAGCACGGTCCAACCAAATATCCAATTTCCAATTTAAAGAGTTCAAAGATCAGCTATGCTCGGAGAAGTTTTTAGGAACCCCAAGACATCCGTCCAAAAACGGTATCTTATGTCCAATTAAGTCCAATTCGCTTGACTCCAAATGTTTTAATTTGTTTCCAAATCTTTTCCTTTTGTTATGAATCTCTTTTGCGTTTCTTTTATTTTCTTCTTTTTTTTCTTTTTTTTTCTTTTTTTAAGGTGGGACTAATTTTTGGTACTTTTTTTTTTAAATATTTTTTCGGATTGATCGCTTACCAAACATTAAAGACTAAACATCGTTATCAATGAATTTCCTTAATTTAAAGGAAAACATTTAATTAAGTGATTTATAATAACCTAATGGACATCAGAATGAAAGATGCGAAGCATAATAATATAAGCTAATTAGCAAACTATATGAAATATCTATTAATCTATTTGACTATAAGAAATTGTTATTAACCTCAATAATATCATAATTTGCCTACTTAAATCAAAGTAATCCAAATGTGGCATCCTCTCAAATTCAATGGGAATAAGAATCAAGTGGACATTATATAAAAAGTTTTATTATTATATATTATTTAAAAAAAAATAAAGACGTATTTATTTTTATTTTTATAATAATATTTGAAGAAAAAAAAACGCAAGGTAATATAAAGGCATCCTCATCTAACACTCTAATGGTAAAGAAGAAAGGGTACCCTCCTCACAGCATATCATAGAATCATCGAAAAGATTTAAAAATAATTTAATCGCATGAATGTAACTTGCAGTAATTTAAATGTGATAAACCACAAGAGCCTATACAAAGAAAAACAAAAAATTAAAAGAAAACTAATGCTTAAAGAAAGAAAACATACATGTCCTAGTGAAAATCCCACGCAAATGCATCTCCCGAATGGGTTTAGCTCTAAGAGTTGGCTCCTAAGACTAAAAAAATTGGAGTTCTATTTATCGGAAAAGGTAGGGAACAAAAAAATATTCAAAACCCTAAAAACCTAATCTTGACAACCCAACCCTAGTTATTTTTAGGCAAGAAAAAGAAAAAGAAAATACAAAAAAAATGAAAGTTTGGTGGCTCCTAGAACTATGAGAATGAGGGTTCTATTTATTATTTATTTATTTATTTTTGTTACGTTTATTTCTTATTTTCTTTTATTTTCCTCTCTTTTTTGTGCGTGTTTTACTGTTATAATGTTTTCTTTTCAAAATAAAATAAAATAATCAAACTAAAATAAAATAAAAATGAAGAATTAAAAAAAGAAAATTAGGACGGTCAAAATATCGTATCTACAACTACGCATCTTTGTCATGTGAATTTCACTTTCTTGACAAATATAGGCAACTACATTATTTTGCCCACCTCTTTATTTTTGAAATTTTATGACTGAACTCGGGATGGGTTACCTACATATCCCACAGGGAATCATGTCAAGAACGTAGTTCAAAAATGAAATTCATGTAAATCTGTGACCAAACCCATGTGGGTTGCCCACATACCTTGGTGATACCAAAAAACAGATGGAACGTAGTTTAGAACATGCCCTTTTCTAAAGAGAAAAAAAAAAAATCTAACACTGCGCAAAGAAATAAATTGGCTCATGACCAACAATGTTCGTGTAGAGAAAATGAAAAAAATAAAACACGCTCATGATGAAAATTAAAATGCCTCTAGGCTTGTGGCAAGAGAGGATTTAAAGGAAGACATGACAAAAATTAAAAATACCTCACGGTCTGTTGTTGGGGATGATTGAAAAGAAACTCATGACGAACATAGTTCGTTTAGAGAAATCAAAGTTAATAATACATCTTGGCTTATGGAAGTTGTGGATTGAAAATATAACTCCTAATGAACGCAATTCATTTAGAGAAATCAAATTAAAAATATCTCCAGGCCTATTGCAATGGTGGATTAGAATGAAACACATGACAAAAATTAAAATGCCACTCGGCTTGTGGCAAGAAATGATTGAAAGGAGCTCATGAAGAATGCAGTTCGTTTAGAGAATTCAAGGAAAAAAAAAAAATCTCCAAGCCTGTGGCATAAGAAAACTGATAGGAATTCAGGACAGAATTTTAACTACCTTCCAACTTGTGGTAGGGGAGGACTAAAAGGAGCTTATGGTGAATACAATTTATCTTGAGAATTAAAAAAAATAATAATAATAAAAAAAAAAAAAAAAAAAAAAAAAAAAAAAAAAAAAAATAATAATAATAATAATAATAATAATAATAATAATAATAATAATACCTCTAGGCCTATGGTAAGGGAGTAATGAAAGGAATTCATGACGAAAATTAAAATACCTCCTGATATGTGGCAAGGGATGATTGGAAGGCACCAATGATGAATGCAGCTCGTTTAGAAGATTTAGGATTTAAAAATACCTCCTGGCTTGTGGCATGTGAACATTGAAAGGAATTCATGAAAAACTTAAAATACTTCTCTGTTGATGGAAAAAAGGATTGAAAGGAATTTATGATAAAAATTAAAATATCTCGTCATGTGGCAGAGGAGATTGATAGGAATTTATAACAAAAAATAACATACCACATAGCCTGTGGCAATGGAGGATCGAAAGGAATTTATGATAGAACAACCTCCCGGCCTGTAGTAAGGGAGGACTAAAACAAAATACATGACAAAAAAATAAAATACCTCCCAGCCTATGATAGGGGATGGTCAATATCTCCCTGGTAGTGGCAAAAGAGGATTAAAACAAAACACATGACAAAAATTCAAATGCCTCCTAGCCTGTGGAAGAGGAAGATAAAAATGAGCTCATGATGAACACAATTTGTTTAGATAATGCAAGACAAAATATTCCATCCAGCCTGTGGCAAGAAAGGATTGAAAAGAATTCATGATAAAAATTAAAATACCTCTTGGTTTTTGGCAAGGGAAGATTAAAAGAAAATCATAATAAAAATTAAAATACCTCTTAGCCTATGACAGGGGAGGACTAAAAAGCGCTCGTGATGAACGTAGTTTATTAGAGGATTTAAGACAAAAAAAAAAAAAAAGACACCTAGATTGTGGCAAGTAAAAATTTGTAGGAATTTATGACAAAAGTAAAATACCTCATGGCTGGTAGCAGAGATGATTGAAATGAATTTATGACATAAATTAAAATGCCTCGCTGATTGTGGTAGGAGAAGATTTAAAGGAATTTATGACAAAATTAAAATACCACCCGGCCTATGGAAATAGAGGATTGAAAGGAATTTATTACAAAAATAAAATACCTCTTGGCCTTTAGTAGGGGAGGACTGAATGAAATTTATGACAAAATTTAAAATACTTCCCGACCTATGGTAAGGGAGGAGCGAACTTCACAATAATGCAAAAACAAAATAAAAAATAAGAACTCACTCCAACCTGTAACTATAACGAAACTCATGACGAATAGAGGAAATAAGTCAAGAATAAAAGGAACTTATGATAAACAATGTTCATTTACAGAAAAGAAGTAGAAAGACCATCATATCGAGTAACATTAGTTTAGAGGAAAGAATTGCATAAGACACACATGACAAATAACGTTTGTATAGAGACAAGGATGAAGAATTCCATAATAGAACTCCCCAGCCAATGGTTGGGGCGATGAAGAACGGACAACCTATAAAATGTTTCATAGGTCATAGAAGGTGTGAAGATGAAGGAACAATGTATGAAATGTGCCCTAGCCTATGATGGGAGTTCGATTAGTGAAATTCTAGAAAATATTCCCCTAGCCGGGGGTTGGGGCGTAACAACATGCTTGAAGATGACTTCTATTGTGGCTATGACAGAAAACATAGGAGTGAAGTATAGACGAAGTACAACTGAACCCCGAAAGAGTTCCCCAAGTATCTTGACATTGTTAAGAATCAAGACACGCATAGTTAAAAAATAACAAAATAATTCCGTTTCTGGGGTAGGACATAAACACTCATAAAAAT
Source organism: Eucommia ulmoides (assembly GCA_016647705.1). Classification (NCBI taxonomy): domain Eukaryota; kingdom Viridiplantae; phylum Streptophyta; class Magnoliopsida; order Garryales; family Eucommiaceae; genus Eucommia; species Eucommia ulmoides. The sequence goes on from CM028329.1 coordinate 24,412,375, forward strand.
ATGCTTAGAGACAAGGCTCATTCAAAGTACTCGAATTTTCAAACAATAAAAGTGCCCTAGTCTATGACTGGGAATAAGATGAGAGAATAATGTATAAAATATGCCCCAGCCTGTGACTGGGGAGAAATTGAATCAAGAGTAACACACGGGGTGAAGAGGCATGAAAACATTTTATAATGCGCCCCAACTTGTGGTTGAGGTGAGGATGAAAGAACAATGTATAAAATGTGTCACAACCAATTGTTACTGCCAACAATTGGATTATTGAACCTTAATAGGTTGCCTACAGATCTTGTCATTATGCCAAAGATCAGATCTATTGAAGTTTCCTTAATGGGTGGAAATTTGAGTAATTCTCCAGATGGATCTCTAGATGGACGAACACCAAATAATGTACCCCAGCCTTTGGCTGTGGCTGAGATAAGGAACAAGGTATAAAATGTGCCACAACCTTAGGTTGGAGTTGACACTATTCAAGAAAGATACATTTATTTGCAAGACCTATTAGGAGACTTAGGTTAGAACATATTGGTCGTAGGGCTAAGAGATATGAAACGAGTTATTGACCCATTAGGCAGAAAGAAGATGACTGACCCATCCAAAAATTTACACAACAAATAAGCATTCACATTTTAATTTTTTTTTTTTTTTTTTTTTTTTTTTTTTTTATAAAAAAACATTGGTCATCCTAAGGTGATCTGTGTGTCATTTTATTTTTTCAGGCTATGTTTTCAAATTTAAAATTCAAGACCTTTCCCTCCCTTTAAATGGAATGATAGTTTATTTTTACCTAATTAGGAGATTTAAAATATCAGGGTACTTTTAACCTCATGGTATAGAATCGACTTTCAAACATAAGTTATCAATTTCCCTAATTGGTTATTATCTTGTTAAGTAGCGAAAATGTATTTAATTAAGTGCACACCCAAACAACAGAAATATGCAACACACAAAGATTTATCTTAGTTCGACAAACTAATCTTACCTACGTTCAGTTTCCGAGCTCCACTGGGATTTAACAATTCACTAACCCTTTGATTCTTTTCCTAGGTAGAAATTAAACCCTTACAATCCTAATTCTTTTTCTAGGCTTAGGATTAACCTTTACACTCTCCCACTATCACCCTATTAGGAAGAACCTTATCTAACTCTAATTCTATTACACGAAGAATCAAAACCTAATCTTTTAAAAGGATAAAGATTAATATAGTTTTTTTCGCAAGCTAAAGATCAAACTCTAATCCTTTTCTCATGATGAAGATTAAACCCTAATATTTTTCTCAGTCTGAATATTAGACCCTAACTACCTAGATTAGACACCATCCCAAATATGTCTAATCCACTCAAATTCGCAAATACGAAAATTCACAAGTTTCTTCCCATATGAGCTTCTACTTCCTCAATACAGTTATGCTCAATTAATATACCAAATACTACATGATAAAATCTATGTAAGGTACAAATTTGATTTAATCAATTTAACGCACAAATAGTAAATAATCAGATTTCACAAATAAAAACTGTTTTAAAGAATTTCACAATATTAGATTTGAAAACGATTTTTCTAAAACACTTGATCCAAGCAATTAAACAAATAATCTAAGAAAGTAAATTAATTAACCTGAAAAGATCTCACTGGGATTTCTTGAAAACGATTACGATAACTTTGTGAAGAATAAAAATCGGTGACCAAAATATTTTTGCGCTTCGATCAAGAACTCTTTTAATAATACTCTCTTATAAATTTCTCAGCATAAAATTGTTTCTTATAATACCAAAAGTTGAATGTTATTGATTATTTTCATATGAAATTTGTATTCATTACAAATATAACATTTATACAAATGATCAAGTGGATAACAAGTTATAATCGAAATATTTATACATACACAAATAATAATATAAAATAAGTTCCCTGACTACTACTGGTGTTTAGGGAACTTTTTCCTAAGAACCCAATCTTTTGGTGTTGACTACTGCACGACCTGAGACACCGGTTGATGGGAAACATAAGCTAGTGGTGTCTGTTTTCCACTATCCATATCTCGTTGGAAGGAAAATGGGATGGATAAGAAAATGAAAATTTATTATGTTTGGTATAAGATGAAAATGAGAAAGAAAGAGAGGAAAAATCATTTTCCTACCAGTTCCCCCCCCCCCCCCCCCCCCCTCCCAATATGGAGTGAAAATGTAAACATATAGGGGGGGAAAGTCAAAATGACCATTTTACCCCTTTATTTTATATAACAAATATCTATTTCATTTATATTAAGGATAAAATAGTAAATTAAGCAAAAAACATATTATTTTTTTTTTTTTAATATACACAAAATATTATTTTCTCTTCTTCTATATCCCTCCAACCAAACATACTAAGGAAAATTATTTTTCCTCTACAAAGAATAAAAAAAAAGAAAATAAAATAAATAAAAATAAAAAAATATTTCACTTTTCTTTTTCTTTTTCCACCATGTCAACCAAACATGCCCTAACTGTTGAGGGTGGTACTATCTTCTCATCCCTTAAAGAACTAAAATCATCATGGGATACCACCTAGGACTCCAATCCTAGCTCATATACCTGACTCGCTTTCGCATGTCTAAATTCTGATGTATCTGTCGAAGTGTTGAGAAATACATAAGGATCTCAACTGGGGCAGACATAGTGCATCCTGGGGGTGGCTCAACGCCGGGCGTCCGGACAGCACCAGCACCCTCATCACCAACTACTTAACCATCACTATCTATCATTACCTCGTCAGCTCTGGTTGCATGTCCTCTTTGAGCTGCTCCAAAGCAACTTGGGGGCCTACCATATGGCGCATGGACGTATCAGGTTGTCTTCTCGATCGGCACTAACAACATAAACCCCTATTGACATTGCTCCTAGATCCTATACAAATAACCTTGCGCAGGTATCAACGTCAGCATCAGTATGGAATTAATGCATCATGTCATCAATTGACCGCAGTATAGTGCGTTGTATTAAAACAAATATGTGTTAATAAGGTTAAACTCAAATTTGAATTAATAACGAAAGTATATGCACTTGACTTTTAAAATAATTTCTCTACACCAACTGTATTGACATCTCCAACCAACTAGAATCCCTCAATCGGTTTGTGAATGGAATTCTCAGTGTGCAACCAGGTGATCCCTTTATACTATTAGAATTTTGGATCCTTAGGAGCCACCAGTCCACCCAAGGTATCATCGCGAGAAACATCTTATTGGCGTGTTATCCAATGATCAACGAAATGCATCTGGGTAATGAGACTAGTTGTGCCCGATTGATCCCAATCATCCATCGTACGCAGGTTACAGGTCATGTAACAGGTCATTACACAATAACACGATAAGAGCAAATATGAACACGACACGATAAGCATATTATGTCCGACTACCCAATCACGAACACGACATGACACGACACGATAATTTTTCGTGTCATACGAAAACACGAAACCTGTTAGGTAAACATGACACAATAAGATTATCTGAAAGATTTTCATTACACGTTAACCTACCCATTACACGTTAACGACCTGTTAAGTTGACAACATGTTAACAAAATTTATATATTAGGTACTAAATTATAATATTAGATAATTTGGGGGTGTAAAAATAATTTATAAAATTAACTGGTATCCTATTAGGTCTCAGGTTACCGTATAACATGAATACACGAAATTATTATCGTGTCTTACCATGAAACCTATCGGCTTATCAAGTCAACCTGCTAACCTGCACTATTTCTTATCGTGTTATTGGGTCTGACATGATAACGACCCGATACCTGCTAAACATAACCCAGACCTAATAATTTCGTATCGGTCTCTTGTCGTGTCATCATGTAAATACCCGTTTTGCCAACCCTAATACTCGGTCAAGTCGATCCCACTCCACTATGGCAACGCATATCAGCGGCCAATTGCTTTCCACACATCACGGCCTGACACGTAGTGTATAAAGATGCTGACTATGAGATTGTGCTTGTATGGAACCCAAACAAACTATTATTCATAGAAGAAAGAAAATTAAATAATTAATTTATTATAACATTGATAAGGAAAAATTCGGTCAAACCTAAAAAGGCACCACGTGTCACAAACATATGATTGGCACCGGACTCCAAACCGGCCAGGTCGACTGGGCCCCATCTCCACACCCGTTCAGGGTCATGCCTTCCCGAGTGCGAGCACCATGATGTTCCTACTCGAAAGCAGTCTGAGTTGCCTCTACCTCGTAAGCAACATACCGTTACTCTCCCTAGATAACGGATACACGATCTTCTCCAACAATCATCGCCATATCTATTGGAATGGGACCAAGATCAGTGCAATCAACATGATGGTGCATCGAGAATCAGGAAGGACTTACCAAACAAGTCTTCTTCCCCTTCTATAAATATCAAAACACAGGATATCTAAGTTACGTAATATATGCTTTGAGTACGCTTCACTATGCATTAATCCGCTCTGAGACGCATTCATTTGCACTTAAGCACATACTTTCTCCCATCTACTATACTACTAAAATTTTGTTTGAAACTCTCGATTCATTCTCACATCCGAGGTACAACACCAGCAGGACCACCACTGATACATTATTTTGCAGGAACCTTAGCTGAGGGAAAGTAAGAAAGCCCATAGGACATTCCATCTCCCCAGACCTCAGAAGTGACGTGTCTGGTAATCCATTTTCCAACATCATCAAATTGGCGCTATCTATAGGAATGGCATAAAGTTGTTCTTGCAATCTTTACTAAACAAATGGTCACTTTAAGGTTTGGAATCATGACCAAAGAAGATGAAAGTAAGAGGTAGCCACTCTACATGGCTGCCCATGAAGCTGGCCCAACAGAAGGATCATCATCGCTCCTAATGAAAAAAATGGACGAAGTTATAAATCTCTCCCAAACTTTCTAGTACTTCACTTGACAAGCCGATGCAAGTCAACTCCCTTCGTCACCAAATGCCCTGCAAGAGTTTGCATCTCCCACGAATGAAGCGCAACTTGTTGTAGATAAGGAACAAAAGACTTGATGTGAGTAGTGCCTTGAAGGAGAACACTGCCACACGAAATGTGATCTCTGACAGTAACTGGGTACAAAGCAAGACGAGTTGCACTGGTAAACCCAAAATTGACAATGAGCAACTGAACCACCAAGGTCAGAACAAACCCTCAGCATGCACTCTCAGTTAGACTTGAGAGTATCCACGAAGGAGCCGAGAACCAGAGCACATGAAATTCTCTCACAAAAAGAAATAGGCACGTCACATTTAGGAATGGATTCTTAGTTCAAGTATAACGTCATATCTTCTGGAAGTATCATTTTGTTTCGGAAGAAAACAATGGGAATTGGAATTTTTTTTATTTTTGTTTTATTTTTTTTTTATCAAAATAGAAAAAACAAAATCTAACCATTACAACTTTTAACAAAAATCATTTAGGAATGGATTCTCAGTTCAAGTATAACCTTTTTTTCTTTTGCCTTTTCATTTTTTTTCAAGATTTTTGTTTGATATGTAAACCAAGGTAATAAATATATATGAATATGTATACCGTTAGTCCGAGGGCTAAAAAAGGAAAAATGCATAAATTTAAAGCACAGAAAGGCGCAAAGCGATAAAATAAATGACAATATAAGAAATACAAAAAAGTAAAGTGCGGAAAAGCGAATAACGGTAAAGTAAAATGCAAGAAAAGTAAAGTGCATTCTCGGAGAACGGATTATGTCTTTCGTACGGTTTTGACCATTTTTTGTGTTTTTTTTCCCTTTCTTTGTCTTTGTTTTAGATAGTATTTGGAGGTTTTTTTGAGAACTTACTATGCCTTTTGGAAAGATGGTTTTTCTCATTTTGTTTGCTTTTTCTTCTTCTTATTCTTCTTCTTTCTTAGGTTTCATTGTGTAGAAAATCTAAGGTTTCTAAAAAAGAAAACTAAATTATAGAAGTGTTTTTTAGAGAGAAAAAAAACTCTTGAGTTCTAGAGAGAGAAGCACAAGAGTGGAATATGTGAATTAACAACCAAAATAGGAAGAAGGCCTCTCCTATTTATAGGGAAGACTATCCGCAGATTCCCCAAGTCACGCTTCCTGGAGATTGTGCGTACCGCCTCATTGATTGCCCTTGTGCCTTCATGATTGCCCTACCCTCCATTGTTTCATGTTTTTTATGCTTTAGCCCCCCAATATTAGGTATTGTGTGTAAAACCTTCTTGATCTGACCTCTCCTAGTCATAGTATTTTCGAAAATTAGTTTGGTCACTCTCTTGGCTACTTTGGGCACTCCAATTTTAGGATCTTATGTTTCATCTTACTTAGTGTTTTTTGTGATTTGTGCACTTTTTGGCAATTACACATGTATTCTTTGATTTTTCTTGAAATTGAAATGATAAAAATGAAATTAAACTATCCAATTAAATATTGGAAAGTTCAATTTTGGAAAATAAAATGTTTTTGGTTATCAACTTGATAAAATGGACAAAAAATATACAGTTTTTGGACTAAAATAAAAAGTAGTTGGAATTAGTGAAATTTCTTAAAATTAAGGAGTGAGAAATGAAACTAATTATATCCAAAGTGATATTCTATGAAAATACACTTTCAATTTAACTATTTTAATTCCCAATTAACTTTTAGAAATTTCGATTTTGGCTCGAAACTTTATTTTTGCTTAATTCAATTAAATTGTCGATTTTTTCATTATTTCTTTTCTTTTCAAAACATTAGATGAAATTTAAACACATGAATATAACAAAAAAAAATAAAAATTGTCCATTTAAACGTGGTTTAAAGTTGGTCCAAATTTTGCACTTTAGAGCAAACACTTTTACAGAATGCGAAAACAAGGGAGACAAAATACAATGTCTATAGTTGCCCCTATTTATCATGCGTGTTTACTCGTGATGACAGAGATAAAATACATGCACAATTTTGTTCCGCTGGAAAATCTAAACAAAATGAACCAAACCCAAATCAGACTAGGTCGATCATTTTTGTCTTTTAACAGTTAAGGAAATGAATATGGTATTTCCAAGGCACCCTAAAGTCATCGAAAACACATCCCACTTTTTAGGAAAGTGAAAAGTGTCAATTACCAATTTATAAATAAAGTAAACAAACAAAATGTGTCATACCTCTCCGATCTCACCAATGGAATGGAGTAATAGAACAACAGGTGTCATACATTGCCGGTATCACCTATTAAGTAAGTAAACAAACAAATGTCGACACCATTAAAGTAAAATAAACAAACATAAGGTGATGTACCTTACGATATTACCACTGAAGGAAAATAAACATACAAATGGCGTCGTACCTCGCCGGTCTCACCATTAAAGTAAAATAAACAAATAAATGGTATCGTACCTTGTGGTCTCACCATTGAGGAAAAAGTAAATAGATGTTAGCGATATTTTAATCTCTTTGATTTTACTCACAAGTGCACGAGATCAAGTTTTAATAGTATTCAACTCCAAACTCTGTATCTAGGAATTTTAGGCCTCTAATGGTGTTTTTCTTCCCAAAATCGAGCCACTAATGATCGCTTTCTCCCAATTTCGCGACCCCTTGGGTTGGAGGCATAAGGTGGTATACATAGGGCTCAAAGTAGGGTTTCAAGCTGAAGAAAGGCACTGAAGCGGGCTTTAGGCATGCTGGAGTGCACCTTTTATTGTGGAGCACTGACGAAAACATGTGGGAGCAGGGTTTCTAGTGCGCTGGGACGCGCTTTTGGTAATGCTTTGAGCAATTCTGACACTTGTTCGTATTTTGTCCATTACTTTCTCGTCTAAACTACTATTGAGGTGATTCAAAATACTGTCGAAAGCAAAGAAAGAGATCTACAACCTTAATGATTTGAGGTTTCTAGAATTGGATTGTATCGTGGACAAAATCTCTCTTGAAGTTACTACACCTGCACTACTGACAAACCATTACAACCCAATTCATCTAATTTTACCATTTTTTCACCTTTTCACCCAATTATTTATGATTCCTACAAAATAATACAGAAATATATTAAACTAACAAATTTTTTTAAAAACATATAAATATTTGAACTAAAAAATACTTGATTTGTTGGTAAATAATCTACTCATCACCATGTTCCCCCTAAATCCAAGGACGGGTATTTAAACTCACTTAAAAATAATTATTAAAACAAAAGCAAACACTGATAAAGATATGCAATATAAGCCCAATTTAATCAACAATGATATTCAACATTAAGCCCAATAACTAATGTCTCTCTTTAATCAATGCAATGCTTAGGCAAACAAGTCCCTAAACATCAACTTCTCCCCCTTTGTCATCTCAAAATGTGCGGATGGCGAACCAAAAACATCACATGTATTAACAAGCTAATCGGAGGTATAAAAATATTCAATATCCTCTTTTTCAATTTAAGCATAACATATTATTACCCCACTTATAAAAACTTCTCCTCTATATAATTGAAAACATTAATTCATGGTTACGAGAACAAAACAATATCATATAACGTTTCCCCTTAATATCATATTCTCTTCCTCTTTGTTACATCAAAAAGTAAAGATCATGAAGAGATCAACGTTTAAGATTAATATAATCATCTTGAGGCAATTTTAAGAGATCATCAAAATATTTCAACAATGTAGCATGAAATCATATAATTTCAATTAAGTCAACATTTTTTATTCATGATACCAATTAATATCTTCTCTTTAGATCGGATTAAAAAATATGTAATCTTTAACGCACTAGAGCAGGAAGCATACCTCAATGATAGTTTATGAAACTGTCAAGATAAATCTAATGCATGCTTTAAATATGAATAAGTGCATATTTATCTCATAAAATTTCAGCTTCCTTTTAGAATAAAATTCATTTAAAAAATAGAAGATATTAGTTGTATGCCAAATACTTAATGCCTATAAGGACATCCACAAGCAATAATATCAACAAATTGAAATGTCATATATATTTAGAGATCATGTAGATAGTATTAAAAAGAATTGACATGATTTCATAAACCAATATCTGTCATGCAAGCTTTATCACGGTCATGATCAATACTTAGAATTCAAATTATATGAATGCATCAATTAAATAATTCGTTTATCATTTAAAAAAACCGCAATATTTCAAATAGATCAATATATCTTGCATTTTAACAAATTAACTTAATTCAATGATGAACAAGTCATGGATTGATATACCATATTTCATATATTTTTAAACATGACTTTTAGTAGATTTAATATAGCGTAGTATAATAATATCACATACAAATATGTAACTTATCTGATTATCATGCAATAATTCTAAGGTAACAAAAGAATAATCTCCAAAAATCACATGACTTTCGTCTTTAGGTGTCAAAGATGTAAATTTTACTTTATCTCCTGTCACATGCTGAGAACAGTCACGTCCTAGGAACAATTTGTCCTTACTCATAGATGCTTATTAGATTAACCTGCAAGGAGCACCTCAAAAAGGTCATAGGTGGTACTGAATCTAAGTGGGTTCGATCTTGTTAGCTGGGACAATTTTGGTTCCTTTAGGAACCCAAACTTGTCAGCATTTAGTTACTTTAGAAAAGCATTTACTAATTGTATGCCCCACAACGTTACATTTAAAACATCTAACAAGATTCCTAATTTCAGAAAAGAATTTATGAAATATCTTTTGTTTAAGGTTTTTCTGAAACCCAATTCCAGCTTTGTCAAAGATACCTCGTGAACTCCCCAAAAGCATTTTCAAATTATTTTCACCACCCGTGAATTTGAGAACAACCGAATGTAAATCCAAAACATTTGATTTTAATTTAATGTTTTCATATTTGAATTTCATCACTTGCTTGTTAAGTGTTTTAATTGTACCTTGTAGGGCATTAATTTGAAAGCACTAGTTTTTATAATCATACATTAGTTCTTGACAAACATCAAATAAATTAATCATCAATGCTCAATTTTTCTGAGCTACTCGACCCCAAGTCATCCTAGGTGGCTTTCATTGACTTTTTCTTACTCTTCTTCACCTTCCTCTTTTTCTTTCTCTTTTTCCTTCTCTGGCTCGGGACATTCGGATTGAAAATAACCGATTTTATGACAATTGAAACACTCAACACCTCAATTATTGTACCATTATTATTAATCATCATTCAAAAGGGTTACATAAATAATTCACATGAGACCCAAAATCTTGAATATTTTAATGGTTATAGCACATCGAAAAATCTTGATTTAGCTAATTTTTTGAAAATTCCAAACTCATGAAATTTCCAAAAGCTAACAATCACGAAACCCTCCAATTTATGTACCATTTCGATACCCATCAACTGAAGGGTTAACTGAAGAACTTCATTTGAGACTCGAAATCGTGAATGTTTTAAAGGCAATAACACATCGAAAAATCTTAATTTAGCTAATTATTTGGAAATTCCGAACCCGTGAAATTTGCAAGGCTTATGATAGGTGTAATTTATCTATTTATTCCCAAACCGGTTTTGATAGTTTTTGAGTATTTTTATAGTTTTTTATTATGTTTTAATATGTTTTTATTTATTTTGTTATAAATAAGGTATTTGGGGTAAAAATAGACTAAAACAGTGCATAAACGAGCAAGTCGGTGGAAGAACGGTGGAGAAAAAGGGTAAAAATGACAATATTCAAAACCTGCATCCACTACTGCAGCTGTCAAAATGTAGAGAGCTCCACTGTTGTAGCAGTCACCCACCAGAAACCTACCGACCTCTCCACCATTGCAGCGGTTATCCCAGCGCTGCAGCGGTCAGTGCCAAATATTTTAAGATATTTTAGGATATTTTTAGACATTTAGAATCCTATAAATATCATGCCTCTTCTCCCTAAATGAGAGGTAGACGTTTTTGGGAGTCTTGAGAGCTTTAAGACCATTCAACCAATAGAAGATCATCAAGGCCAAGAGGAGGAAGCGTTCTCAAAGTGATTTTAGTGTCAGATCTTCGGATAATGGCTAGTCTTCTCATTTCTCTCTTTATTTATTAGTTTCGTTGAATGTTTTGAATATGTTTAGCTTGTTTCTAGTTGTATATAAGGCTACGACTATGTGTAGCTGAACATATATTGCCTAGGGCTTGATTGACTTCATGGAAACGTTGTTTATATAAAATCTATGTTTTGTTAATGGTTGTTCATGTTTATCCGATTGTGTTTGCCGTTATTCTATATTTATATACTTGTTATGATATATTGAGAATATAGGGTTTGACACTTGAAAAATGTAACTTCGGATTCGGACTAGGGTTTAAACACAACGCAATGATCTAATAACCCAAGAGAGAATTAGAAAGTGTGCAATCTATGACGTTGGGGAAAGACTCATATAACCAAGTGTCGTATAGACGCTCAAGAGGGACTTCAGCGTTGACGTAAAGTCACATATTCATTCACTTTACACTCGAGAGAGGTAGTGAATGAGATTTCAATACCAAGATTGTCGGATTCGATGAACGCCGTTAATGTAAACTAGATTGAAACAAACACGTTTAAGTGAACGAAGTTAATCCCTATGCAATAATTTCCCATAAACCCATAAACGTCATACTACTATATTAGTATATTAGATTAATTAGTTTAATTAGTTAATTAGTTTAGTATATTAATTATATTAACAAAAATATAAATTTGAGTCGCTTAGATAAAATTAGGTTATGACCATCGCGGTACTTAATGACAATTCTAATCCAATCCCTGGGATATGACAACCCTTACTCTTCCCAATCTATACTAAAACTTGACCCATATACTTGTGATGAAAATAGCGACGTATTTACGAGCTACCAAGTTTTTGGTGCCGTTGCCAGGGATTGGTTCTTAGATTGTTGTTGATATTGTGAGTAAATAACTTAATTTTAATTTAGGCATTTATTTTGTTTATAATTTTTGTTTGTAGTTTGTTTTTCCTGTAGGGTACTTAACGATGTTAGATCAACAAGTGCTTTTATATTTCTTTCAACGAGATTCAAGCCATTTTATTGCGCTTGGGATCGATACAAGGAGTTGATTTTCCAGTTTTCGAATCATTGTTTCCCGAGAGAGTGTCAACTACTGAACTTCCTCGATGGGTTACTAGCCACAACAAGGAATTGGGTTGAAGAAAGAAATGGTGCCACCTCTTTCGACCAACTAATCACGGATGAAGCCTATTAGTTATTGGAAGACATGGCGGAGTATGATTTTTATTATTGGAATTATTCAAGAAGCTACCAAAGCTTGGGGGATAGTTCTGCTGTTTCGGCTCCATGGATTGACATCCCGGACCAACAGGAGAAGTCTTCCAAATATTTTTTGTAGTTGTGGGGGAGACTCAGGCTTTCTGGAGGGAAACGAATGACAGAATCAATGAGCACGAGGATCATCTTGACAATATTGAGACGGTCTGCTCCGAAATCGATGTGACCATAACATCTCTTAAGATACAAATAGGTCATCTTCTTTGCTTCATTGAGGCCAAGTTCGAACTGGTGGCACTGAGAGACAAACAATCCAAATGCATTGAAAGCCACCGTGAGGAACCGAAATTGAGCGGAAGGAGCTTGGGAGAGTTCAACTATGATTATTCGAATGAGATAGAAACCCAAGCATGGATCGATGATTGTGATTCTTCACCATTGGAGATCTACATTGTGATTCCACCATCGATCCAAGACGATCACATCTACAAGGATCCAATGTGGCTTACTTGTCCTTCGTCACCATTTGCAATGTTCTTTCATACCCACCAAGTACATGAGCCGATAACTAATCTAGTTGAAAGATCGAGCCGATTAATGCCAAATATCTCCAGTCTTGAGGGCGTTCTGAATCACAACCCATATGTGGTGTTGTACAACACTTACTATTGGCGGAAGCCACCCTTTAACGAGTACTTCTCTGTGTTGGGCCGAGGATAATAAACCATGCACTTTTTGGGAGGCAACCCAAGTACAAAATAAATTAGATCCATCACCGCCGAATTCATTCGGATGAGAGATTGTTTCGCCTCCCAGGTACGTGTTCTAAACCCCCTTCGTCAGCATACTATATTTCAAATGTTGAGATTGATGATTGGGTCGCTGTGGACACTGAACGTTTTAAGTTTAGGGGGTGATGTGTAGTATGTTAGTATGTTTTATTGTTTAATTGTTTGCATGATTGTTTAGGATAAAATTAATTTTTTGATTTTTTTGAAGTGTTATATTCTGATAATTTTGTAATACTACCCAATTCACCCCCCTCTTAGGTAGCTCACTAGGTTGACATGTATTCTCGTAATTTCGGAAGGATAAAACTCTCAAAACCCTCTAATTTATGTAACAATTTGCTAAACCGTCATCAGAATGGGTAACTAAAGTAATTCATCTGAGACCCGAAATTATGAATTTTTTAAAGGCCATAGCACATGCAAAAATCATAATTTAGCAAATATTTTTGAAAATTCTATACTTCAGAAATTTTGGAAGGCTAAAACTCTCGAAACCCTCCAATTTATCTACAGCTATGACAAATCATCATCTGCAGAATGTAACTTAAGAAATTCATCTAACACTCGCATTCGAGACATTTTCAAAAGGCTAACACTTTCGAAATACCCCAATATTTGTACCATTATTATTAATTATCATTTGAAGGGGTAACATAAAAAAATCACCTGAGACCTGAAATCATAAATTTTGTCAAGGCTATATAGCACACTGAAAAATAAGAATTTTTTGAAATTTTCAAACACATTAAATTTTGGATGGTTAACACTCATGAAACCCTCCAATTTATGTACAAATTTGACAAACCATCATCTAAGGGGTAACTGAAGAAATTCATTGGAGACTCGAAATCGTGAATTTTTTAAAGGCTATAACACATCGAAAAATCCTAATTTAGCTAATTTTTTGAAAATTCCAAACCCGTGAAATTTTGCAACACTTACACTCACGAAACCCTGTATTTTATGTACAACCATGATAAATCATCAACTCAAGAGTTTAACTAAAGAAATTCATTTAACACTAGCATTCAAGAAATTTTCAATAGGCTAACACATACAAAACACCCCAATCATTGTACCATTATTATTAATCATAATTTCACTAATTTTTTGAAAATTCTAAACTCGTGAAATTTTGGAAGGCTAACACTCATGAAACCCTCCAATTTATATACAACTATGATAAATCATCATCTCAAGCTTGTAACTAAAGAAATTCATCTGACACTCGCATTCGAGACATATTCGAAAAGGCTAAAACTTTCGAAACACCCCAATTAATGTACCATTATTATTAATCGTCAGTGGAAGGGGTAACAAAAAAAATCCACATGAGACCCAAAATCATGAATTTTTTAAAGGCTGTAGCACACTGAAAAATCGTAATTTAGCTAATTTTTTGAAAATTCCAAACTCGTAAAATTTTGGATGTTTAACAGTCACGAAACCCTCCAATTGTAACTTGCATTCGAGACATTTTCAAAAGGGTAACACTTTCAAAACACCCCAATTATTGTACTATTATTATTAATCATCATTTGAAGAGGTAAAATAAAATAATTCACCTAAGATACAAAATTATGAATCATTTAAAGGCTTTAGCAAACTCACGAAACCCTCAAATTTATATACCATTTTGATAAACCATCATTAGAATGTGTAATTGAATAAATTCAGCTTAGACCTGAAATCGTGAATTTTAGAATGCTAACATTCATGCAACCCTTCAATTTATGTACAACTATAATAAATCATCATCTCATGAGTGCAACCAAAGAAATTCATCCGATATTGACATTCCAGACGTTTTCAAAACTCAAAGACACTCAAAACACCCCAAGTATTGTACAATTATTATTAATCATTATTTGAAGGGGTAACATCAAAAATTCACCTAAGACCCAAAATCATTAATTTTTTTAAAAGTTATATCATACCGAAAAATTTAAATTAACAAGTTCTTTAAAAATTTCAAACTCATGAAATTTTGGATGCCTAACACTCACGAAACCCTCCAATTTATGTACCGTTTTGGAAAATCATCATTAAAGGGGTAACTAAAGAAATTCATCTATGACCCAAAATTGTGAATTTTTAAAAGGCTTATAGCACATGGAAAAATCATAATTTATCTAAAAAAAAATTTAAAATTCCGTACTCTTGAAATTTTGGAAGGCTAAAACTCTCGGAACCCTCCAATTTATGTACAGCTATGATAAATCATCATCTGAAGAATGTAACTTAAGAAATTCATCTGACACTCGCATTCGAGACATTTTCAAAAGGCAAAATTTCGAAACACCCCATTATTTGTACCATTTTTATTAATAATCATTTGAATGGGTAACATAAACAATTCACCTGAGACCTGAAATCATAAATTTTTTAGAGGCTATATAGCACACTAAAAAATCACAATTAATTTAGCTAATTTTTTGAAAATTCCAAACTCGTTAAATTTTGGATGGTTAACACTCATGAAACCCTCCAATTTATATACCAATTTGACAAACCATCGTCTAAAGAGGTAACTGAAGAAATTTATTTCAGACCCGAAATCATGAATATTTTAAAGGCTATATAGCACATCGAAAATCAAAATTTTGCTAATTATTCAAAACTTCCGAACCCGTGAAATTTTGCAAGGCTTACACTCACGAAACCCTTTATTTTATGTACAACCGTAATAAATCATTATCTCAAGAGTATAACTAAAGAAATTTTTTAACACTAGCATTCGAAATATTTTCAAAAGGCTAACACTCACAAAACACCCCCATCATTTGTACCATTATTATTAATCATCATTTGAAGGGGTAACATAAAAAATTCACCCGAGACCTGAAATCATAAATTTTTTAAAGGCTATATAGCACACTGAAAAATCACAATTTAGCTAATTTTTTAAAAATTCCAAACTCGTTAAATTTTGGATGGTTAACACTCATGAAACCCTCCAATTTATGTACCAAATTGACAAACCATCATCTGAATAGGTAACAGAAGAAATTCATCTGCGTCCCAAAATTGTGAATTTTTTAAAGCCTATAACACATCGAAAAATAATAATTTAACTAATTTTTTGAAAATTCCAAACCTGTAAAATTTTGCAAGGCTTACACTAACAAAACCCTCTATTTTATGTACAATAATGATAAATCATCATCACAAGAGTGTAACGAACGAAATTCTTTTAACACTAGCATTCAAGAAATTGTCAAAAGGCAAACACTCACAAAACACCCCAATTATTGTCCTATTATTATTAATCATCATTTGAAGGGTTAACATAAACATTTCACCTGAGACCTGAAATCATTTATTTTTTAAAGGCTATATGGCTTGCCGAAAAATCTCAATTTTGCTAATTTTGTTAAAATTTCAAATTGGTGAAATTTTCGAAGGTTGGCACTAACAAAACCCTCAATATTATGTAACAATTTGGTAAACCGTCATTAGAAGTGGTAATTAAAGTAATTCATTTGGGACGTGAAATTATGAATTTTTTAAAGGCTATAGCACATGGAAAAATCATAATTTAGCTAAAATGTTTTTTAAAAATTTCGTACTTTTGAAATTTTGGAAGGCTAAAACTCTCGAAACCCTCCAATTTATGTACCACTCTGATAAATCTGCATCTGAAGAATGTAACTTAAGACAATTATAGAAGGGTAAATTTCAACACACCCAATTATTTGTACTATTATTATTAATCATCATTTGAAGGGGTAACATAAAAAATTCACTTGAGACTTGAAATCATAAAAAAAAAATTAGGCTATATAGCACACTAAAAAATCACAATTTAGCTAATTTTTTGAAAATTCCAAACTTGTTAAATTTTGGATGGTTAACACTCATGAAACCCTCCAATTTATGTACCAATTTGACAAGCCATCATCTGAAAGGGTAACTGAAGAAATTAATTTGAGACCCGGAATCGTGAATTTTTTAAAGGCTATATAGCACATCGAAAAATAAAAAATTTGCTAATTATTTGAAAATTCCGAACCAGTGAAATTTTGCAACACTTACACTCACAAAACCCTCTATTTTATGTACAACCCTGATAAATCATCATGTCAAGAGTGTAACTAAAGAAATTCTTGAACACTAGCATTTGAGAAATTTTGAAAAGGCTAACACTCACAAAACACCCCAATTATTGTATCATTATCATTAATCATCATTTGAAGGGGTAATTTAAAAAAATCACCTGAGACCTGAAATCATTTATTTTTTAAAGGCTATATGGCACAACGAAAAATCTCAATTTTGTTAATTTTGTTAAAAATTCAAATTGGTGAAATTTTCGAAGGTTGGCACTAACAAAACCCTCAATATTATGTAACAATTTGGTAAACCATCATTAGAAGTGGTAATTAAATTAATTCATTTGGGACCTGAAATTATGAATTTTTTAAAGGCTGCATATGGAAATGTCATAATTTAGCTAAAAAACAATTGAAAATTTCGTACTTTTGAAATTTTGGAAGGCTAAAACTCTCGAAACCCTCCAATTTATGTACAGCTATTATAAATAATCATCTGAAGAATGTAACTTAAGAAATTCATCTGACACTCGCATTCGAGATATTTTCAAAATATTAACACTTTCGAAACACGCCAATATTTGTACCATTATTATTAATCATCATTTGAAGAGGTAACATAAAAAATTCAGCTGAGAACTAAAATCAAAAAAAAAATTAAAGGCTATAGCATACTGAAAAATAATAATTTAGCTAATTTTTTGAAAATTTCAAACTAGTTAAATTTTGGATGGTCAACACTCATGAAACCTTCCAATTTATGTACCAATTTGACAAACCATCATCTGAAGGGATAACTGAAGAAATTCATTTGAGACCCGAAAATCGTGAATTTTTTAAAGGCTATATAACACATCAAAAAATAAAAAAATTGCTAACTATTTGAAAATTCCGAATCCGTGAAATTTTGCGACGCTTACACTCACAAAACCCTCTATTTTATGTACAACCATGATAAATCATCATGTCAAGAGTGTAACTAAAGAAATTCTTGAACACTAGCATTCGAGAAATTTTGAAAAAGGCTAACACTTACAAAACACCCCAATTATTGTATCATTATTGTTAATCATCATTTGGAGGGGTAATTTAAAAAAATCACCTGAGACCTGAAATCATTTATTTTTTAAAGGCTATATGGCTTGCCGAAAAATCTCAATTTTGCTAATTTTGTTAAAATTTCAAATTAGTGAAATTTTCGAAGGTTGGCACTAACAAAACCCTCAATATTATGTAACAATTTGGTAAACCGTCATTAGAAGTGGTAATTAAAGTAATTCATTTGGGACGTGAAATTAAGAATTTTTTAAAGGCTATAGCACATGGAAAAATCATAATTTAGCTAAAATGTTTTTTAAAAATTTCGTACTTTTGAAATTTTGGAAGGCTAAAACTCTCGAAACCCTCTAATTTATGTACAGCTATTATAAATCATCATCTGAAGAATGTAACTTAAGAAATTCATCTGACACTCGTATTCAAGACATTTTCAAAAGGTTAACACTTTTGAAACACCCCAATATTTATACCATTATTATTAATCATCATTTGAAGAGGTAATATAAAAAATTCAGCTGAGAGCTGAAATCAAAAACTTTTTAAAGGCTATAATATACTGAAAAATAATAATTTAGCTAATTTTTTGAAAATTTCAAACTCGTTAAATTTTGGATGGTTAGTACTCATGAAACCCTCCAATTTATATACCAATTTGACAAACCATCATCTGAAGGGGTAATCAAAAAATTCATCTTAGACCTGAAATTGTGAATTTTTTAAAGGCTATAACACATCGAAAAATAATAATTTGGCTAATTTTTTGAAAATTCCAAACCGGTGAAATTTTGCAAGGCTTACGCTCATGAAACCCTCTATTTTATGTCCAACCATTACAAATCATCATCTCAAGAGTATAACTAAAAAAATTAATTTAATAGTAGCATTCGAGAAATTTTCAAAATGCTAACACTCACAAAACACCTTAATTATTGTACCATTTCTATTAATCATCAATTGAAGGGGTAACATAAAAAATTCACCTGAGACATAAAATCATGTATTTGTTAAAGGCTACATAGCACACTGAAAAACTCAATTTTGCTAATTTTTTTAAAATTCCAAACTGGTGAAATTTTGGAAGGTTAACACTATCAAAACCCTCCAATTTATGTAACATTTTGGTAACCTATCATCAGAAGAGGTAACTAAAATAATTCATCCAAGACCCGAAATCGTGAAATTTTTTTAAAGGCTATAGCAGCTCGAAAAATCATAATTTAGCTATTTTTTAAAGATACCGAACTCTGGAAATTTTGGAAGGGCATCACGAAACCTCCAATTTATGTACGGCTATTATAAACCATCATGTCAAGAGTGTAAATAAAGAAATTCAGCTGACACTCGCATTCCAGACATTTTCAAAAGGCTAACACATTCAAAACACCCCAATTATTGTACAATTACTATTAATCATCATTTGAATTTAGTTACCATTTTGATAAACCATCCTCATAAGAGGTAACTAAAGAAATTCAAATTGGACTTGAGATTGTAAATCTTTTAAAGGCTGTTGCACAAGGAAAAATCGTAATTTCACTAATTTTTGAAAATTCTAAACTCATGAAATTTTTGGAAGGCTAACACTCATGAAACACTCCAATTTATGTACAACTATGATAAATCATCATCTTAAGAGTGTAACTAAAGAAATTCATCTGACACTCACATTCAAGACATATTTGAAAAGGCTAAAACTTTCAAAACCAATTATTATACCATTATTATTAATCATCAATTGAAGGAGTAACAAAAACAATTCGTATGAGGCCTGAAATCATGATTTTTTTAAAGGCTATAGCACACCAAAAAAATCATAATTTAGCGAATTTTTTGAAAATTCCAAATTCGCGAAATTTTGGAAAGGTAACAGTCTCAAAATCCTCCAATTCTAACTAAAGAAATTCATCTGACACTCACATTCGAGGCATTTTCAAAAGGCTAACACTTTAGAAACACTCCAATTATTGTACCATTGTAATTAATAATCATTTGAAGGGGTAAAATAAAATAATTCACCTGAGACCCGAAATTATGAATCATTTAAAGGCTTTAGTACACTAAATAACCTTAATTTAGCTAATTTTTTAAAAATTCCATACTCGTGAAATTTACACTCAGGAAACCCTCAAATTTATATACCATTTTGATAAACCATCATGAGAAAGTGTAATTGAAGAAATTCAGCTTAGACTAGAAATCGTGAAATTTAGAAGGCTAACATTCATGGAACCCTCCAATTTATGTACAGCTATAATAAATCATCATCTCAAGAGCGCAACCAAATAAATTCATTCGACATTCGCATTCCAAATATTTTTAAAAGGCTAACACACTCGAAACACCCAAATTATTGTACCATTATTATTAATCATCATTTAAAGGGACAACATAAAAAATTCACCTAAGACCCAAAATCATGAATATTTTTAAAAGCTACACCACACAGAAAAATTTAAATTAACAAGTTTTTTGAAAATTTCAAATTCATGAAATTTTGGAAGCCTAACACTCACAAAACCCTCGAATTTTTGTATCGTTTTGGTAAATCATCATCAGACAGTGTAACTAAAGAAATTCATCTAAGACCCAAAATTGTGAATTTTATAAAGGCTATAACTCATGGAAAAATCATAATTTAGCTAATGTTTTTTAAAATTCCGTACTCTTGAAATTTTGGAAGGCTAAAACTCTTAGAACCACCCAATTTATGTACAGTTATGATAAATGATCATCTGAAAAATTTAACTTAAGAAATTCATCAGACACTCGCATTCGAGACATTTTCAAAAGGCTAAATTTCGAAACACCCCATTATTTGTACGATTATTGTTAATTATCATTTAAAGGGATAACATAAAAAATTCACCTGAGACCTAAAATCATAAAATTTTTAAAGCCTCTATAGCACACTGAAAAATCATAATTTAGCTAATTTTTTGAAAATTTCAAACTCGTTAAATTTTGGATGGTTAACACTCATGAAACCCTCCAATTTACGTACTGATTTGACAAACCATCATCTGAAGGGGTAACCGAAGAAATTCATCTGAGACCCAAAATCATGAATTTTTAAAGGCTATATAACACATCGAAAAATCAAAATTTTGCTAATTATTTGAAAATTCCAAACTCGTGAAATTTTGCAAAGCTTACACTCACCAAACCCTTTATTTTATGTAGAAACATGATAAATCATCAACTCAAGAGTGTAACAGAAGAAATTCGTTAACGCTAACATTCGAGAAATTTTTAAAAGGCTAACACTCACAAAACTTCCCAATAATTATACCATTATTCTTAATCATCATTTGAAGAGGTAACTTAAAAAATTCACCTGAGACCTGAAATCATGCATTTTTTAAAGGCTATATAGCACACCGAAAAATCTCAATTTTAATAATTTTTTTTAAATTCCAAACTGGTAAAATTTTGGAAGGTTGACACTATCAAAAGCCTCCAATTTATGTAACAATTTGGTAAGCCGTTATCACAAAGGATAACTAAAGTTATTCATCCGAGACCCAAAATTATGAATTTTTTAAAAGCTATATAGCACATGGAAAAATCATAATTTACATATTTGTTTGAAAATTCCGTACTCTCAAAATTTTGCAAGGCTAAAACTCTCGAAACCTTCCAATTTATGTACAGTTATGACAAATCGTCATCTGAAGAATGTAACTTAAGAAATTCATCTAACACTCGCATTCAAGACATTTTCAAAAAGCTAACACTTTCGAAATACCTCAATATTCGTACCATTATTATTAATCAACATTTGAAGGGGTAACATAAAAAATTCACCTAAGACCTGAAATCATAATTTTTTTAATGGCTATATAGCACACTAATAAATAATAATTTATCTAGTTTTTTGAAAATTTTAAACTCGTTAAATTTTTTATGGTTAACACTTATGAAGCCCTCCAATTTATGTACCAATTTGACAAACAATCATCTAAAGGGGTAATTGAAGAAATTCATCTGAGACCCGAAATCATGAATTTTTTAAAGGTTATAACACATCGAAAATTCATAATTCATCTAATAATTTGAAATTTCAAACCCATGAAATTTTGCGAGCCTTACACTCACAAAACCCTCTATTTTATTTACAACCATGATAAATCATCATCTCAAAAGTGTAAGTAAAGAAATTCATTTAACACCAGCATTCGAGAAATTTTCAAAAGGATAACACACACAAAACACCCAAATTATTGTACCATTATTATTAATCATCATTTAAATGGGTAACATAAAAAATTTACCTGAGACCTAAAATTATAATTTTTTTAAAGGCTATAGCACAATGAAAAATCACAATTTAGCTAATTTTTTGAAAATTCCAAACTCGTTAAATTTTGGATGGTTAACACTTATGAAACCCTCCAATTTATGTATCAATTTGACAAACCATCGTCTAAAGAGGTAACTGAAAAAATTTATTTCAGACCCGAAATCATGAATATTTTAAAGGCTATATAGCACATCGAAAATCAAAATTTTGCTAATTATTCGAAACTTCCGAACCCGTGAAATTCTGCAAGGCTTACACTCACGAAATTCTCTATTTTATGTATAACCATGATAAATCATTATCTCAAGAGTATAACTAAAAAAATAAAATTAACTCTAGTATTCGAGAAATTTTCAACCAGTAGAATACCCAAGAGGGTGGGTGAATTGGGTAATTAAATAAATAATCAGAATAAAATTCAATAAATCAAATAATTAATTTTATATCTAAATTAATTATTATCTTTATATCACAGCGGAATAAATTAATTAATTAGGTGCACACCCAAACAACAAAAATAACAAAGTAATAATACAGTACACCAAGATATATCTTGGTTCACCAAGCTACTCTTGGGTAGTTCAGTCCTCTGAGCCCCACGGAGATTCGCACCCGCTAATTCTCAAGATGCCTTTAAAGGTAGGAACCAAACCCATACACCGATTCTTTTACAGGCTCAGAATCAATCTATACAATTTTCTTTTCAAAGGCTCAGGAATAACCTCTATTTTTTCAAGGCTCAAGAATAACCTATCTTTTTACAGGCTAAAGATTAACCTAATTCTTTTTATCACTACGGCTCAAGAATCAAAACCTCACACAACACTCCAAGTATCATTTTCACAAGTAAGAATAGAACCTTTAAAATTCACTCACACTAATTCTATCCAGGAAGAATTAATAATACCTCAATCTCTTTATAGGAAGAGACTGAAACCCGACTACTTTTGATTAAATATCCCCAATGATATTTAATTCGTCATAACTCACCAATACACAACTTGATAAGAAGTAAATCTCACTCAGAAGCTTCTACCACTCTAGATAAAATAATAATTTAATTAATATCACAACCAGTGATAAAAAAACATGAGATACAAAAATCTGATTTTCACAAGATATGGGTAGCAAATTGGGTCACGTAATCAGATTTAAGAAATTTTTTATAAAAATATTTTCTTCAAAAATCACAAAAAATTTCTAAGATCAATAATATAAATAGAAAGATCTCACCCGGAATCCATAGAAAAAAAAGATAAAACAATGTAACTTTAAATCCGGTGGTAGCACAAATTAATAGCAGTTGATCTTCAAGATCGTCTCTCAGAAAAACTCATAATATTTCAGATGGATAATTCTTATAAAAGCTCTCAATATAATATGATATGATTTTTCTCTTTTTCTGCTTACTTAAAACATAAATTCGCAGGTCTATATATAGGGATATGTAATCAGCCTTCCAACGGCTAGTTTACAAGTGTCATGACAATTAAACGCTCCTATAGACCCCTTATATTATAAAGACTTCATTTAGATTCAATTTCACTTAAAAACAACTTTCGAATCTTTCAAGTAAATCTCCAAAGTATTTCTCAATCTCAATTAATAAGAATAGAAACTATTTCAAGTACCAAATTGAGAAACATTAATATTTAATGTACCAAATCAATAGGATTTAATTAATATATGAACCATATCTTAAATATCACCAAATCCCTTAAATCTCTCTCAAATCTTAATATAAAATGGCTACCTTTAGATATGATTTCGGATCAAACATTATCCTGAAACAAAGCCACCAATCGACTGCCCAGTTAACTAGGAGATTCAATATGTAGCCCATGCACTTGATCGGTCGACTGCACGGTCGACTCGCAGATTCAGAGAGTTTGTCAAGCTTCCACCAGTCGACTCCTCCTTTCTGGATCTTTTCTCTGATCACGTTTTATACTCTTTCTCTTTTACATTCACCCCGTTAACTAATTTCTTTTCTCAATTAGCTCCACTAACTTTCTCAAATTCTATTTTAACCATTTATAAATATTTCTTTTCAAATACACATAGGAGCAAATAAATTCATCTTATCAAAACACACATAAATAATAAAAATATTTTGTGCCATGTGTGTTCCTAAATCGGATGTTAAGAGTTGAAATTTACCTGAGTTGTTTTCCCTAATTTCTTCAAACTTTTAAATCTTCAACTTCTTCATTTAGCATCCATTTCAAAACACCTAAACTATTGTACCATTATTATTAATCATCATTTGATGGGGTAACTTGAAAAATTGACCTGAGACCAGAAATCATATATTTTTTAAAGGCTATATAGCACACCAAAAAATCTCAATTTTGCTTCTTTTTTTAAAAAAGAAAAAATTCCAAACTCTTGAAATTTTGGAAGGTTGACACTATCAAAACCCTCCAATTTAAGTAACAATTTGGTAAACCGTCATCAGCAAGGGTAACTAAAGTAATTCATTTGAGACTCGAAATTATGAATTTTTTAAAGGCTATTGCACATGTAAAAATCATAATTTAGCTAATTTTTTTGAAAATTCCATACTCTCAAAATTTTGGAAGGCTAAAACTCTCGAAACCTCCAATTTATGTACAGCTATGATAAATCATCATCGAAAGAATGTAACTTAAGAAATACATCTGACACTCACATTCGATACATTTTCAAAAGGCTAACACTTTCAAAACACCCAAATATTTGTACCATTATTATTAATCATCATTTGAAAGGTAAAAAAAATTCACCTTAGACCTGAAATCTTGAATTTTTTAAAGTCCATATAGCACAATGAAATTCATCATCTGAAGGGGTAATTGAAAATATTCATCTGAGACTCGAAATCATAAATTTTTTAAAGACTATAACACATCGAAAAATTATAATTTAGCTAATTACTTGAAAATTACGAACCCATGAAATTATGCAAGGCTTACACTCACAAAACCCTCTATTTTATGTACAACCATGATAAATCATCATCTCAAGAGTGTACCTAAAGAAATTCATTTAACACTAGCATTCAAGAAATTTTCGAAAGGCTAACACTCATAAAACACCCAAATTATTGTACCATTATTATTAATCATCATTTGAATGGGTAACATAAAAATTTCACCTGAGACATGTAATCATGTATTTTTTAAATGCTATATGGTACACAAAAAAATCTCAATTTTGCTAATTGTTTTTAAATTCCAAAGTGGAGAAATTTTGGAAGGTTGACACTATCAAAACCCTCCAATATATGTAACAATTTGGTAAACCGTCATCAGAAGGGGTAACTAAAGTAATTCATCTGAGATTTTGGAATGCTAATACTCACGAAATTTAGCTATAGTAACTAAAGTAATTCATCTGAGATTTGGTAGAGGCTATAGCAATTCGAAAAATCATAATCTAGCTAATTTTTTGAAGATTCTGAACTCTTGAAATTTTGGAATGCTAATACTCACGAAACCTCTAATTTATGTATGGCTATTATAAACTATCATTCAAGAGTGTAACTAAATAAATTTATCGGACACTTGCATTCTAGAAATTTTCATAAGGCTAATAGTTTCGAAACACCTCAATTATTGTACTATTATTATTAATCATCATTGAAGTGGTAACCTAAAAATATTCACTGGAGACCCACAATCATGAAATTTTGAAAGGCTATAGCACACCGAAAAATCTTAATCTAACTAATTTTTTAAAAATTCCAAACTCGTGACATTTTGTAAGACCAATACTCACGAAACCCTCAAATTTATGTACCATTTTGATAAACCATCATCATAAGGGGTGACTGAAGAAATTCATATCAAACTTGAGATCGTCAATCTTTTAAAGGTTGTCACACAAGAAAAAATCATAATTTCACTAATTTTTAGAAAATTCCAAACTCGTGAAATTTTAGAAAGCTAACACTCACGAAACCCTCCAATTTATGATAAATCATCATCTCAGGAGTGTAACTAAAGAAATTCATCTGACACTCAAATTTGAGACGTATTCGAAAAAGCTAACACTTTCGAAACACCCAAATTATAGTACCATTATTATTAATCATCATTGAAGCGATAACCTAAAAAAATTAACCTGAGACCCGAAATCATGATTTGTTTAAAGGCTATGAACGCCGAAAAATCATAATTTAGCTAATTTTTTGAAAAATCAAAACTCGTGAAATTTTGGAAGGCTAACACTCATGAAACCCTCCAATTTATGTACCAATTTAACAAACCATTATCTGAAGTGGTAACTAGACCCGCACATGGAAAAATCATAATTTAGCTTATTTTTTGAAAGTTTCGAAGTCGTAAAAGTTTGGAAGGCATATACTCACGAAATCATCCAATTTATGTACAACTATGATAAATCATCAACTAAAGAGTGTAACTAAAGAAATTCGTTTAATGCTACCATTCGATAAATTTTCAAATGCTAACACTCACAAAACACTCCAGTGATTGTA
Source organism: Eucommia ulmoides (assembly GCA_016647705.1). Classification (NCBI taxonomy): domain Eukaryota; kingdom Viridiplantae; phylum Streptophyta; class Magnoliopsida; order Garryales; family Eucommiaceae; genus Eucommia; species Eucommia ulmoides. Next base: position 24,439,253 of record CM028329.1, read on the forward strand.
CCACTATTATTAATCATCATATGAGGATATAACAAAAAACATTCACCTGAGACTAATAATCATGAATTTTTTAAAGGTTATATCCTATTGAAAAATATTAATTAAGCTAATTTTTAAAAAATTCCAAAACTTGTGAAATTTTGTTTTGTAAACACTCACAAAATCATCCAATTTATATACCATTTTGATATATCATCATTAGAAGGGGTAACTGAAGAAATTCATCTAAGACCCGAAGTCGTGAATTGTTTAAAGGTTATGGCACTTCGAAAAGTCATAATTCAACTAATTTTTTGAAAATTCCGAACTCATAGGATTTTGGAAGGCTAACACTCACAAAACCCTCCAATTTATGTACGGCAAGGATAAATCATCAGCTCAAGAGGGTAACCAAAGAAATTCATCTGACACTCGCATTCAAGACGTTTCCAAAAAGCTAACTTACTTGAAACACCCCAATTGTTGGACCATTATTATTAATCATCATTTGAAGGGGTAACATAAAAAAATTCACCTAAGACCCAAAATCATGAATTTTTGAAAGGCTATAGCACACCGAAAAATATTGATTTGGCTAATTTTTTTAAAATTCCAAACTCGTGAAATTTTGGAAGGCTAACACTCACGAAACCCTATAATTTATGTACCATTTAAATAAACCATCATTAGAAGAGGTAACTCAAGAAATTCATCTCAGACTCGAAATCGTTAATATTTTAACGGTTATAACACATAGAAAAATCATAATTTAGCTAATTCTTTTAAAATTCTGAACTCGTGAAATTTTAGAAGGCTAACACTCGCAAAAACCCTCCAATTTATGTACAACTATGAAAAATCATCATCTCAAGAGTGTAACTAAAGAAATTCATCTGACATTTGCATTCCAAACATTTTCAAAAGGCTAACTCTTTCGAAACACCCAAATTATTGTACCATTGTTATTAATCATCATTTGAAGGAGTAACATAAAAAAATTCCCCTGAGACCCAAAATCATGATTTTTTTTAAAGGCTATAAACACACCGAAAAATCTTAATTTAGTTAATTTTTTGAAAATTCCAAACTCGAGAAATTTTTTAAGGTTAACACTCACAAAACCCTCAAATATATGTACCATGTTGATAAACCATCATCATAAGTGGTAACTAAAGAAATTCATCTTGGACCAGAAATCCTGAATTTCTTAAAGGCTATTTGCACATGAAAAAAATCATAATTTCGCTAATGTTTTGAAAATTCCAAACTCGTGAATTTTTGAAAGGCTGACACTGAAAAAACCCTTCACTTTATGTACAAGTATGATAAATCGTCATCTCTCAAGTGTAACTAAAGAAATTCATCAGACACTTGTATTCGAGACATATTCTAAAAGGCTAATGTAACGACCCAGTTTCCCAAGGCCGCTATGCAGTTTCTCCCCAAGGAGAATTAATACTAACCGAATAACCGATAATTTATTTCGTGTAAATCTGAGAAATTTTACAAATTTTGGTGAAAGTTTTATTTATCGACGATGATAATTTTACTAAATAATCAATATTTTAATCAATAAAAATATGATAAATTTTACACACAACGACGATAATTAGAATTATCAAATTTTTTAGCCGACTTTACATTAGTGAATAATAAATACCATTTTTACAAATTTAATAGAAATTCGAATAAAATTCTTCGGGCTGCACTATTTTCAAATACATTCAAAAATAACAAATTAATTTACTATTTCATTCGGGAATTAATCTCGATAATTAATATCAATTTATCACGTCAATTTTACAACGCTAAATATTAACTGTCATTATTACAAGTAGAAATTCTAATATAATTTTTTACGATGAATAAATTAGAATTATTAACAATTCAACTTTGATATCACTTGTAACGGCTCAATTTCCCAGAGCCATCACTTGATTTCTCCTATAAAGAATTCTACCCTAAATATTTCACTATTTATAAATAAATTAGTACTTTTAATAATTTCCCGTAACAACCCGGTTTCCCCAATAATAATATGTGCAACTAAATATGTACCATAATAAACCTAGTTTATGCAAATTTATGCCGGTAACACTAAACTGGCACAAATTAAGATATATACATACATACATAGATTAAAATTGATTTAACCGAATTTTCATTCTATAAAATCTCATAAATTTTATAATGTGACGGCGACAAGTAATCAATAACCCGTTTTATAAAAATATTTCAATTTCCAATGCGGCGGCGATAATTATACTTATCGAAATTATAATTTAACAATTTATCAAATCAAATTTACAACGGTAAATATTACTACAATTATTACAAGTAGAAATTCAAATAAAATTATCGTCGTCGCATCATTCTCACTGGCCCTGCAATCAAAATTGTGGGGTTGTGAGTTAACACTCAGTAGAACTCCAACCCCTCTAATACGTGCATTTAATTAATATCACAAATAGCATATTGACATGATTTCCACATAATTTTCACATAATCATAATTATTTTATAAAATTTAATAGTTAAAATTCAATAATAATGGCATGAATCATACCATAGGAAAATTAAATACATATATAAGAAGAGTTAGAAATTCTATCTGAAATTTGAAACCAAAATCTGAACTAGAATATTCTGAACCAAAAGCGTATATGTTTTTTTTTTTTTTTCCCGTGTTCTCGTCCCCAAAACAAAATTCAAAAAATTATATAATATGTATCTCTTAGAACACAAGTCATCAACCTCATTATTATTATTATTATCATCATTATCATCATCATCATCATCCCATCATTATCTATATACACGTTGCACACCTGCACTATTTCAAATTTGTGTTGTTGAAAACACATCACCTATTTTATTTTATATTATTTATTTACACTAATATCCCTCTTGAAATAAAGAAAATATCAATTACACCCCAAAATTCTTAAAAGTATATTTTAAGTAACACATTAGTCCCAAAACTTCTAAAATCAATTGAAAATAAACATTTAACTCCCAAAAATTATCAAATATTATTTATACTATAAATTCCCAAAACAGTCCCAAAAACATTAAACTTTTATATAAAGTAATATTTTCAAAAATATAAATTTTTGAGGTATTACAGCTAACACTTTCGAAATACCCCAATTATTGTACCATTATAATTAATCATCATTTGAAGGGGCAAAACAAAGTTCGCCTGAGGCCCAAAATCATAAATTTTTTAAAGGCAATATTACACCGAAAAAACATAATTTAGCTATTTTTTTTAAAATTCCAAACTCGTCAAATTTTAGAAGGCTAACACTCATGAACCCTCCAATTTATGTACAACTACGATAAATCATCATCTCAAGAATATAACTAAAGAAATTCATTTAACACTAGCATTTGAGAAAATTTCAAAAGCTTACACTCACAAAATACCCCAGTTATTGTACAGTTATTATTAATCATCTTTTGAAGGTGTACTGGAAAAAAATTCACTTGAGACCTATAATCATAAATTCTTTAAAGGCTGTCACACTGAAAATCTTAATTTAGCTATTTTTTAAAAAATTCCGAACTCGTGAAATTTTGTAGGGCTAACACTCACGAAATCATCCAATTTACGTACCATTTTTATACACCATCATTAGAAGGGGTAGTTGAAGAAATTCATCTGAGACCTGAAATCGTGAATTGTTTTAAAGGCAATTGCACATGGAAAAGTCATAATTTAACTAGTTTTTGAAAATTTTGAACTCGTAAAATTTTGAAAGGCTAACACTCACAAAACCCTCCAATTTATGTATAGCTATGATAAATCATCATCACAAGAGGGTAACCAAAGAAATTCATCTGACACTAGCATTTGAAATGTCTTCAAAAGGCTATCACACTCGAAACACCCCAATTGTTAGACCATTATTAATAATCATCATTTGAAGGGGTAACATAAAAAATTCACCTGAGGCCTGAAATCATGATTTTTTTTAAAGGATATAGCACACCAAAAAATTTTAATTTACCTACTTTTAAAAAATTCAATAAATATACTATTTTTATAAACCATCATCAGAAGATGTAATTGAAGAAATTCTTCTCAAACCAAAAATCGTAATTTTTTGAAAGGTTATAGCACATCAAAATATCATAATTTAGCTAATTTTTTGAAAATTCCAAACTCGTGAAATTTTGGAAGGCTAATACTCACGATACTCTCCAAATTTTGTACAACTATGATAAATCATCATCTCAAGTTTGTGACTACATAAATTCATCTGACACTCGCATTCGAGACATTTTCAAAAGGCTAACACACACGGAACACCCAAATTATTGTACCGTTATTATTAATCATCATTTGAACGATAAGAAAAAAAATTCACTTGAAACCCGAAATCATGAATATTTTAAAGGCTATAACACACTGAAAAATTTGAATTTTGCTATTTTTAGAAAAATTCCAAACTCGTGAAATTTTGGAAAATTAACACTCACGAAACCCTCCAATTTATTTATCAATTTAACTAACCATCATCCGAAGGGGTAACTGAAGAAATTCATCTGAGACCCAAAATCGTGAATTTTTTAAAGGATATAGCACATTGAAAAATAATAATTTAGCAAATATTTTGAAAATTCCAAACTCGCGAAATTTTGGAAGGCTTACACTCTCGAAACCCTCCAATTTATGTTCAACTATGACAAATCATCATCTCAAGAGTGTAACTAAAGAAATTCATTTAACACTAGCATTTGAGAAATTTTGAATAGGCTAACACTCACAAAACACCTCAATTATTGTACCATTATTATTAATTGTTATTTGAATGAGTAACATAAAAAATTCACCGGAAACCTGAAATCATGAATTTCTTAAAGGCTATAGCACACTGAAAAATCTTAATTTAGCTAATTTTTTAAAAATTCCAAACTCGTGAAATTTTGTAGAGCTAACACTCACGTTATCATCCAAGTTATGTACCATTTGGATATACCATCATTAGAAGGGGAAACTGAAGAAATTCATCTGAGACCCAAAATCGTGAATTTTTTAAAGGCTATATAGTAAATGGAAAAATCATAATTTAGCTAATTTTTCAAAATTCCGAACTCGTGAAATTTTGGAAGGCTAATACTCACGAAGCCCTCCAATTTATGTACAACTATGATAAATCCTCATCTCAAGTGTGTAACCAAAGAAATTCATCTGACACTCGCATTCGAGACATTTTCAAAAGGCTAACACACTCGGAACACCCAAATTATTGTACCATTATTATTAATCATCATTTGAAGAGGTAGCAAAAAAAATTCACCAAAGACCCGAAATCGTGAGTGTTTTAAAGGATAGCACAATGAAAATTCGTTATTTAGCTAATTTTTTGAAAATTCCAAACTCGTGAAATTTTGAAAGGCTAACACTCACGAAACCCTCCAATTTATATGACATTTTGATAAACCACCATTAGAAAGGGTAACTAAAGAAATTCATCTGAGACACAAAATCGTGAATTCTTTAAAGGCTATAGCACATCGAAAAATCATAATTTAGCTATTTTTTTTTTAAATTCCAAACAAACGAAATTTTTGAAAGCTAACTGTAAAACCTTCCAAATTATGTACAACTATGACAAATCCTCATCTCAAGAGTGTAACTAAAGAAATTCATTTGAAACTTGCATTCGAGACATTATCAAAAGGCTAACACTCACGAAACACCCCAATTATAGTACCATTATTATTAATCATCATTTGAAGGGGTAACATACAACATTCACCAGAGACCCGTAATCATGAATTTTTTAAAGGTTTTAGCACACCAAAAAATCTTAATTTAGCTAATTTTCCAAAAAATCCTAGCTCGTGAATTTTAGAAGACTAACACTCATTAAACCCTCCAATTTATGTACCATTTCGATAAACCATCATTAGAAGGGGTAGCTGAAGAAATTCATCTAAGACCCAAAATCGTGAATTGTTTAAAGACTATAGCACACCGAATTTTCAAAAGTCTAACACTCACGACACACCCCAATTATTGTACCATTGTTATTAATCATCATATGATAGAGCAACATAAATAATTCACCTGAGACCCAAAATGAAGATTTTTTTTAAAGGCTATAGCACACCGAAAAAACTTAATTTAGCTAATTCATTGAAAATTCAAAGTTGTGAAATTTTGGAAAGCTAACACTTATGAAACTCTCCAATTTATGTACCATTTTGATAAACCATCATAAGAAGGGGTAACAAAAGAGATTCATTTCAGACCCGAAATCATGAATTTTTTTAGAATATGTACACCGGAAAATCTATATTTCGTAAATTTTTTAAAATTTAGAATTTTTAAAATTTTGGAAGGATAACACTTACAAAACCCTCCAATTTACCAACAACTATGATAAATCATCATCTCAAGAGTGTAACTAAAGAAATTCTTCTGGCGCTCACATTTGAGAAATTTTCAAAAGGCCAACACTCACGAAACACCACAATTATTGTACCATTATTATTAATCATCGTTTAAATGGGTAATATAAAAAAATTTCTCCCGGAGACCCAAAATCATGAATTTAATAAAAGCTATAGCACACGAGCTAAAAAAAATTACAATTCAATAACTGGTGAATTTTGGAAGGGTCACTCACAAAACCCTCCAATTTATGTACCATTTCGATAAACCATCATCAGAAAAAGGTAAGTGATGGAATTCATCTGGGACCCAAAATCAGGAATTTTTTAAAGACTATAGCACATCGAAAAATCATAATTTAGCTAATTTTTTGAAAATTTCGAACTCGTGAAATTTTGAAAGGCTAACACTCACAAAACCCTTCAATTTATGTCCAACTATGATAAATCATCATCTCAAGAGTGTAACTAAAGAAATTCATTTGACACTCGAATTCAAGAAATTTTTAAAAAACTAACAATCACGAAACACCGCAATTATTGTTCCATTATTATTAATTATCATATAATGGGGTAACATAAAACCTTCACCTGACACCCAAAATCATGAATTTTTTAAAGGTTGTAGGACACCAAAAAATCTAAATTTAGCTAATTTTTTGAAAATTCCAGACTCGTGAAATTTTGGAAGGCTCGTACTCGCGAAACCCTCCAATTTATGTTCTATTTTCATAAACCATCATCAAAAGGGGTAATTGAAGAAATTCATCTGATACTCGAAATCTTGAATTGTTTAAAGGCTAGCACATCAAAAAATCATAATTGAGCTATTTTTTGTGAAATTTTGAAGTCGTGAAATTTTGTAAGGCTAACTGCGAAACCCTCCAACAACCATGATAAATCATCATCTCAAAAGTTTAACAAAAGAAATTCACATGACACTCGCATTCGAGAAATTTTCAAAAGACTAATACTCACAAAACACCCCAATTATTGTACCATTGTTATTAATCATCATTTGAAAGGGTAACATAAAAAATTCACTTGAGACCCTGAAATCATGATTTTTTTAAAGGTTGTTAACTAATGAAATACCCTAATTTTGGTGGTGTTGTGTTAAATCGTTATTAGAAGGGGCAACTAATGAAATTCATCTATGACAAAATCGTGAAATTTTCAAAGTCTAAAACTCATGAAATACCCAAATTTTAGTTCCATTATTTTAAATCCTCAATAGAAAGGGTAATTGATAAAATTCATCTGAGACACAAAATCGTAAAATTTTCAAAGGCTACACCGAAAAATCCTAATTTAGCAAATTTTTTAAAAATTCAAAATTTGTGAAATTTTGGAAGCTAACACTCACAAAACATTCGGTTTCAAAAGACAAATCATCATCCGAAGAGATAACTAAAAAAATTCATCGGTGATAAAAAATTGTGAAATTTTCAAATGCTAACACCCACGAAACATTCCAAACTCTTGAAATTTTGGAAGCTAACACTCACAAAACTCTCCAATTTTTGTACCTTTATGATAAATCACCATCCGAAGGTATAGCTAAAGAAACTCATTTAAGACTCAAACTCTTGAAATTTTCAAATACTAACACACTAAAAAATCATAACCTCAATAATTTTTTTAAAAAAATTCAAAATTGTAAAATTTTGGAAGCCAACAATCATGAAGAAGCCCTCCAATTTATTTACCATTATGATAAATCGTCATCGGGATGAGTAACTGAATAAATTGATCTCAGACTCAAATTATAGAAATTTTCAAAGGGTAACATTTACGAAACACCCCAATTTGAATACCATTGTTATAAATCATTATTAGAAAGGGTAACTAGTAAAATTCATATAAGACCCAAATCGTCAAATTTTCAAATGCTGGCACACTGAAAAAATCCTAATTTAGCTAATTAATAAAAATTCCAAAGTCATGAAATTTTTCAAGAAAACATTCACGAAACCCTCAAATTTATGTACCATTATGATAAATCATCATTCGAAGGGGTAATTTAAAAAATCATCTGAGACTAAAATTCGTGAAATTTTCAAAGGCTAACACTCATAAATTACCCCAATTTTCATACCATTGTTATAAATCATCATTAGAATAGTTAACTGATGAAATTCGTCTGAGACTTGAAATCATTAAATTTAGAAAGGTTACAGTGCACTAAAAATTCCTAATTTGGCTAATTTTTTAAAAATTCCAAACTCATGAAATTTTGGAAGCTAACAATCACGAAGCCCTCCAATTTACGTACAATTATGATAAATCGTCATCCAAAAGGGTAACAGAAGAAATTTATCTAAGACTCAAATTCATAAAAATTTTAAGGGCTAATACTCACAAAACACCCAACTTTGGGTACCATTGTTAAAAATCATCATTAGAAGGGTGACATATGAAATTCATTTGAGACTCATAAACACTCAATAACTAAAGGGATGAAAAGGATGAAATTCGTGCCATCCAAAAGGGTAACATATGAAATTCGTGTTCGGGGGTGAAAAGGGATGAAAACGAATCATAAACGATCAAATCGGATCAAGAGCGGTGGAAAAAGAGCAAAGAGGCTGAATTTCAGAACCTGCAGCCCACCGCCATGGCGGTCAAAATATAGAGAAGTCCCCTTCAATGTCTTAACGACACTAGGTCAAATGAGTCTTGCCCCAACATCATGGATTGCACACTTTCTAACTCCCTCCCGGATTATTAGATCGTCGCGTTGTGTTTAACCCTAGACCGAATCTGGGGTTACCTCTCCCAAGTGTCAAACCCTGATTTCTCAATATATCTAAACAGGCATATAAACATGAAAAAATGGTAAACACAATCAAATTAGTGAAGAACAACTGTTAAAGAAACACAACTCAAACAAAAGACATTTTCATAAACTATATTAATCCCATAGATAATCCAAGTTTAACTTATGGTCATAACTGTTTATACAACAAGAATCGAGCTAAACATGGTCAAACAATAAACCAAAGTTAAGAAATGAATAGAGAAACGAAAGAAACTAGCCATTGTCCATAGATTTGACGCTAAAATCACTTCGAGATCGCTTCTCTTTCTTCGTTTTGTGTTCTTCTCCTTTGGATTTGGATGAGCTCTCCCCAAAACCTCTTAAAATGTTAAAATCTAAATATGAGCTCTCTTGGCTGAAATTAAGAAGAGGGAGGAATTTAAAGGGAACAAAATATCTAAAAATCTACTTTACAAGTCCAGGGGTGGGTATGTCGGCAGCTTCACCGCTGCAGCGGTGGGATGATCGCTGCGGCGGTGAGTGAACAAAGAGTTTTCCTAATCTATTGACCGTTGTGGCAGTGGAAATACAGAGAGTTTAGGTAACTCTCTGAACTTTGACTGCTGCGGCGGTAGGGCTCATAGGCATTCTCTATATTTTCACCGCTGCAGCGGTGGGCTACAAGTGCTGAACTTGATCATTTGCTTATTTTTCCACCGTTCTTTCTCTGATATGATCATTTAAAGACTGTTTCCCTTTTCACCCTAAACACCTGTTTTATAACAAAAAGAATACAAACATATTAAAACACTATAATAAATACTTGAAAACTACCAAAATTGACTTGGGAATAAATAGATAAATTACACCTATCACTCAAAATCGTGAAATCTTCAAAGGCTTAAACCCTTGAAATACCCCAATTTTAGTACCATTTAGCACACAGAAAAATCCTAATTTAGCTAATTTTTTAATAATTCTGAAATCATGAAATTTAGGAAGCTAATACTCATGAAACCCTCCAATTTATGTACAATCATGACAAATCATCATCCGAAGGGGTAACTGAAGAAATTCATATAAGACTCAAATTTGTGAAATTTCAAAGGCTAACACCCACGAAACATTCTAAACTTGTTAAATTTTGGAAGCTAACACCCACGAAACCCTTTAATTTCTCCACCATTATGACAAATCATCATCCAAATGGGTAGCTGAAGAAACTCATTTGAGAGTTAAACACGTCAAATTTTCAAAGGCTACCATTGTTATAACTCAAGAAATACCCCAATATTGATACCATTGTTATAACTCATCATTAAAAGAGGTAATTGATGAAATTCATCAGAGACTCAAAATCGTAAAATTTTCAAAGGCTATAGCACACCGAAAATTCTTAATTTAGCTAATTTTTTAAAAAATTCCAAACTCGTGAAATATTGGAAGTTGACTCTCACGAAATCGTCTAATTTATGTACCACTTTGATAAATTATCATCCGAAGGGGTAACTGAAGAAATCATCTAAGACTCAAATTCGTGAAATTTTCAAAGGCTAACGCTCACGAAATACCTCAATTTAGGTATCGTTGTTATAAATCATCATTAGAAGGGGACTCTAAATAAATTCATCTCAAACTCAAAATCGTGAATTTTTCAAAGGCTATAAGACACAAAAAAATACAAATTTAGCTAATTTTTGAAAAATTCCAAAATCATGAAATTTTGGAAGCTAACAATCACAAAAGCCTCCAATTTATGTACCATTATAAGAAATCATCATCCGAAGGGGTAGCTGAAGAAATTCATCTAAGACTCAAATTTGTAAAATTTTCAAAGGCTAACACCCACAAAGCAATCCAAACTCGTGAAATTTTGGAAGCTAACACTCATGAAACCCTCCAATTTATGTACCAATATGATAAATCATCATCCAAAAGTGTAATTGAAGAAACTCATCTGAGACTCTAAATCGTGAAATTTTCAAATGTTAAAGCATATAGAAAAATCTTAAGTTACCTAATTTTTTAAAAATTCCAAATTCGTGAAATTTTGGAAGCTAACAATCACCGAACCCACCAATTTATGTACCATTACGATAAATCATCATCCAATGGAAATTCATTTGAGACTCAAATTCATGAAATTTTCAAAGGCTAACACTCACAAAAGACAACAATTTGGGAACCAGTGTTATAAATCATTCAAACCATAAAGTTTTTAAACGCAATAGCACACAGAAAAAAATTCTAATTTAGCTAATTTTTAAATATTCCAAAGTCGTGAATTTTTTTAAGCAAACAATCACGAAACCCTCCAATTTATGTACCGTTATGATAAATCATTATTCAAAGGGGTAACTGAAGAAATTAATCTAAGACTCAAGTTCATGAAATTTTCAAGGCTAACACTTATGAAATACCCAAATTTCAATACCATTGTTATAAACCATCAATAGAAGGGGTAGCAGATGAAATTCATTTGAGACACAAAATCCTGAAATTTCAAAAGGTTACAACACACTGAAAAATACTAATTTAGCTATTTTTTAAAAAAATTCGAACTCGTGAAATTTTGGAAGATAACACACACAAAACCCTTTAATTTATGTACCATTATGATAAATTATCATCTAAAGGGGTCACTGAAGAAATCATATGAGACTCAAATTCGTGAAATTTTCAAAGACTAACACTTATGAAATACCCCAATTTTGGTACCATTATTATAAATCATCATTAGAATGGGTAACTTGTGAAATTCATCTGATTCTCAAAAACGTGAAATTTTCAAACACTATAGCACGCTGAAAATCCTAATTTGCTAATTTCTTTAAAAATTCCAAACTCATGAAATTTTGGAAGCTAACACTCATGAAACCCTCCAACTTATGTATTATTATGATAAATCATCATTCGAATGTGCAATTGAAGAAATCCATATGAGATCAAATTCGAAAACTTTTCGAAGGCTAACACTAACGAAACACCTCAATTTTGGTACCATTGTTTTAAATCATCATTAAAAGATGTAACTTTTTAGCAAATTGAAAAATTCGAATTTAACTAATTTTTTAAAAATTCCAAACTCATGAAATTTTCAAAAGCTAACACTAAAGAAATACCCCAGTTTTGGTACCATTGTTATAAATCATGATTAGAAGGGGTAACAGATGAAATTTGTCTAAGACTCAAAATCGTGAAATTTCAAATGCCTATAGTACATCGAAAAATCCTAATTTAGCTAATTTTTTAAAAATTCTAAACTTGTGAAATTTTAGAAGTTAACACTCACAAAACCCTGCAATTTACGTACCATTAGGATAAATCATCATCCGAAGGTGTAACTAAAGAAACTCATTTAAGACTCAAACTCTTAAAATTTTCAAAGGCTATATAGCACACAGAAAAATCCAAAGTTAGCTAATTTTTTAAAAATTCCAAAAATCAGGAAATTTTGGAATCTAACAATCACCAAGCCCACCAATTTATATACCATTATGATAAATCGTCATCTGAATGGGTAACTGAAGCAATTCATCTAAGACTCAAATTTAGAAAATTTTCAAAAGTTAACACTCACAAAATAGCCGAATTTGGTTACCATTATTCTAAATCATCATTAGAATGGGCAACTGATGAAATTCATCTCAGACTCAAAATTGTGAAATTTTCAAAGGCTATACACACCAAAAAAACCTAATTTATCTAACTTGTTAAAAATTTCAAAATCATGATATTTTTTACGCTAATACTCACAAGACCCTCCGATTTATGTACCATTATGATAAATCATCATCCAAATGGGAAAATGAAGAAATTAATTTAATACTCAAATTCGTGAAATTCTTAAAGGATAACACCCATGAAATACCCCAATTGTGATGCTATTGTTGTAAATCATCATTAGAAGGGGGTAACTGATAAAATTCATCTAAGACTCAAAATAGTAAATTTTTTAAAGACTTCAACTCACGAAATGCCCCAATTTTAGTACCATTATTATAAATCCTCATTAGAAGGGGTAAATGATTAAATTCATCTGAGACTCAAAATCGTGAAATTTTCAAAAGTTCACACAGAAAAAGCATAATTTAACAAATTTTTTAAGAATTTTGAAATCGTGAAATTTTAGAAACTAACACTCATGAAACCCTCAAATTTATGTACCATTATGACAAATCATTATCCGAAGGGGTAACTGAAGAAATTCATTTGAGACTTAAATTTGCGAAATTTCAAAGGCTAACACCCACGAAACATTCACAACTCGTGACATTTTGGAAGCTAACACTCACAAAACCCTCTAATTTTTGTATCATTATGATAAATCATCATCTAAAGGAGTAACTGAAGAAACTCATCTGAGACTCAAACTTGAGATATTTTCGAAGGCTAACACATAAGAAATACCCCAATATTGATACATTGTTATATCTCATCATTAGAAAGGGTAATTGATGAAATTTATCAGAGACTCAAAATCATAAAATTTTCAAATGCTATACAATGAAAAATCCAATAATTTTTTGAAAAATTACAACCTCGCGATATTTTGGAAGCTGACACTCCCAAAATCCTCTAATTTATGCACCATTTTGACAAATTATCATCCGAAGGGGTAACTAATGAAATCATATGAGACTCAAATTCGTGAAATTTTCAAAGGCTAACGCTCACGAAATACCCCAAGTTTGGTACCATTGTTATAAATCTTCATTAGAAGGGGACACTGATGAAATTCATCTTAGACTCGAAATTGTGAAATGTTCGAATGCAATATAACACAACAAAAAATCCCAATTTAGTTAATTTTTGAAAAATTTCAAAATCTTGAAATTTTGGAAGCTAACAATCACAAAACCCTCCAATTTATGTACCATTATAACAAATCATCATCTGAAAAAGTAATTAAAGAAATTCATCTGATACTCAAATTTGTGAAATTTTCAAAAACTAACACCCACGAAACAATCCAAACTCATGAAATTTCGAAAGCTAACACTCACGAAACCTTCCAGTTTATCTACCATTATGATAAATCATCATCTGAAGGTGTAACTGAAGAAACTCATCTAAGACTCACACGTTTGAAATTTTCAAAGTCTATAGTGCACAAAAAAATCCTAAGTTGCCTAATTTTTTAAAAACTCCAAATTCATGAAATTTTGGAAGCTAACAATCACCAAACGCACCAATTTATGTATCGTTATGATAAATCGTCATCTGAAGGGAAAGCTGAAGAAATTCATGAGACTCAAATTCGTGAAATTTTTAAAGGTTAACACTCATGAAAAACTCCAATTTGGGTACCACTATTATAAATCATCATTAAAAGAGATAACTGATGAAATTTACTTAAGACTCAAACCGTAAAAATTTTAAATTCTATAGCACACCGAAAAATCCTAATTTAGCTAATTTTTAAAAAATCCAAAGTCATGAAAGTTTTTAAGCAAGCAATCACGAAACCCTCCAATTTATGTTCCATTATGATAAATCATCATCAAAAGGGGTAACTGAATAAATTAATCTAAGACTCAAATTCGTGAAATTTTCAAGGCTAACACTCATGAAATACCCAAAATTTCAATACCATTGTTATTAACCATCAATAGAAGGGGGTAGCAGATAAAATTCATTTGAGACTCAAAATCGTGAAATTTCAAAATGCTACGACACACCGAAAAATTCTAATTTGGCTATTTTTTAAAAATTTCTGAACTCACGAAGTTTGGAAGCTAACACACACGAAACCCTTTAATTTATGTACCATTATGATAAATTATCATCCAAAGGGGTCACTGAAGAAATCATATGAGAGTCAAATTCGTGAAATTTTCAAAGGCTAACATTAACAAAATACCCCAATTTTGGTACCATTATTATAAATCATTATTAGAATGGGTAATTGATGAAATTCATCTCAGACTAAAAATGTGAAATTTTCAAATGCTATATAGCACACCAAAATATCCTAATTTGCTATTTTTTTTAAAAATTCCAAAATCGTGAAATTTTGGAAGCTAACACTCATGAAACCCTCCAACTTATGTACTATTGTGATAAATCATCATCCAAATGGGTAATTGAAGAAATCCATCTCAGACTCAAATTCACTAAATTTTCAAAGACCAACACTAACGAGACACACCAATTTTGGTACAATTGTTTTAAATCATCATTAGAAGAGGTAACTTTTGAAATTCATCTGAGACTCAAATCGTGAAATTTTAAAAGGCTATAGCACACCAAAAAGTCTAAATTTTGGTAAATTTTTAAAGATTCCAAAATCGGGAAATTTTGGAAACTCCAATTTATGTATCAGTTTGATAAATCATCATCCGAAGGGGTAACTGGAGAAATTAATTCGAGACTCAAATTTGTGAAATTCTCAAAGGATAATACTCACGGAATACCCTAATTTTGGTGTTATTGTTATAAATCGTTATTAGAAGGGGTAACTAATGAAATTCATCTAAGACTCAAAATTGTAAAAAATTTCAATGCTAAAACTCATGAAATACCCCAATTTTAGTACCATTATTTTAAATCCTCATTCGGAGGGGTAATTGATAACTGAGACTCAAAATCGTGAAATTTTCAACGGCTATATCATGCAGAAAAATCCTACTTTAGCTAATTTTTTAAAAATTCCAAACTCATGAAATTTTGGGAGCTAACACTTACTAAACCATCCAATTTATGTACCAATATGATAAATCATCATCCAAAGGAGAAACTAAAGAAATCATCTAAGACTCAAATTTGAGAAATTTTCAAAGGCTAACACTCACAAAATACCCTAATTTTGGTGCCATTGTTATAAATCGTCATTACAAAGGGTAACTGATGATAGTCATCTCAAACTCAAAATCGTAAAATTTTCAAAAGCTATATAGCACACCGAAAAATCCTAATTTAGTTAATTTTTTAAAAATTCTAAAATCGAGAAATTTTGATTAATCAAAATTATGCACCATTATGATAAATCATCATCCGAAAGGGTAATAGAAAAAATTCTTCTTAGACTCAAATTCATGAAATTCTCAACAGATAACACCCATGACTACCCCAATTTTCATGTTGTTATAAATTATCATTGGATGGGGTAACTGATGAAATTCATCTAAGACTCAAAATCGTGAAATTTTCAAATCGTAAAACTCACAAAATACCCAAATTTTAGTACCATTATTATAAATCCTCATTAGAATGGGGAATTAATAAATTCATTTGAGACTCAAAATCGCAAAATTTTTAAAGATGCACATAGAAAAATCCTAATTTAAAATAATTTTTTAAAAATTCCGAAATCATGAAATTTTTTAAGCTAAGACTCATGCAACCCAGCAATTTATGTATCATTATGACAAATCACCATCCCAAGGGGTAATTCAAGAAATTCATTTGAGACTCAAATATGTGATATTTTAAAAGCCTAACACCCATGAAACATTCCAAACTTGTGAAATTTTGGAAGCAAACATTCACGAAACCCTCTAATTTATGTATCATTATAATAAATCATCATCCGAATGGGTAACTAAAGAAACTCATCTGAGAATCAAACTCACGAAACTTTCAAAGGCTAACACTCATGAAATACCCCAATATTAGTACTATTGTTATAACTCATCATTCGAAAGGATAATTGATGAAATTCATCTGAGACTCAAAATCGTAAAATTTTCAAAGGCAATGGCACACCAAAATATCCTAATTTATCTAATGTTTTTAAAAATTTCAACCTCGTGAAATTTTGAAATGAAGCCCTTTAATTTATGTACCAATGATAAATTATCATCCAAAGGGGTAACTAACGAAATCATCTAAGACTTAAATTTGTGAAATTTTCAAAGGCTAACACTCACGAAATACCCCAATTTTTGTACGATTTTTATAAATCTTCATTAGAAGGGGTAACTGACGAAATTCATCTCTGACTCAAAATTGAAAAAATTTGAAAGGCCAACGAAAAATCCTAATTTAGCTAAATTTTTAAAAATTTGAAAATCATGAAATTTTGGAAGCTAAAACTCACAAAACCTTCCAATTTGTGTACCACTATGACAAATCATCATCTGAAGGGTTAGTTGAAGAAATTCATCTGAGACTCAAATTTGTGAAATCTTCAATAGCTGACACCCACAAAACATTCCGAACTCGTGAAATTTTGGAAGCTAACAGGAAACCTTCAAATTTATGTACCATTATAATAAATCATCATCCAAAGGTGTAACTGAAGAAATGCATCTCGAGACTCAAACTCGTGAAATTTTTAAAGGCCAACACTCAAGAAATACCCCAATATTGGTACCTTTGTCATAACTCATCATTAGAGGAGGTAATTGATGAAATTTATTTGAGACTCAGAATCATAAAATTTTGAAAGGTTATAGCACACCGAAAAATCCTAATTTATCTAATTTTTTTAAAAATTCCAACCTCGTGAAATTTTGGAACAAAACCCTCTAATTTATGTACCAATATGATAAATTATCATTCGAATCGGTAACTAAGAAATCATATGAGACTCAAATTCGTAAAATTTTGAAAGACTAACACTCGTGAAATACCCCAATTTTTCAACCATTTTTATAAATCATCATTCGAAGGGGTAACATACGAAATTCATCTCAGACTCAAAATTGTGAAATTTTCAAAGACTATGCACACCGAAAAATCCTAATTTAGTTAATTTTTTAATAATTCCAAAATCGTGAAATTTTGGAAGCTAACACTCACTAAACTCTCCAATTTATATACCATTATGATAAATTATCATCCGAAATAGTACTTGAAGAAATAATCTGAGACTCAAATTTGTGAAAGTTTCAAAGGCTAAAACTTTTAAAATACCCAATTTTTGGTACCATTGTTATAAATCATCATTAGAAGGGGAAAAAGATGAAATTTATCTTAGACTCAAAATAATTAAATTTTTAGAGACTATAGCACACTAAAAAATCCTAATTTAACTAATTTTTTAAAAATTCCAAAATCATGAAATTTTGGAAGCTTAACACTCACGATACCTTCCTATTTATGTACCATTGTGATAAATTCGAATGGATAATAGAAGAAATTCATCTGAAACCCAAATTCGTGAAATTCTCAAAGGATAACACTCACGAACAACCCCAATTTTGGTATTATTGTCATAAATCATCATTAGAAGGGGTAAGTGATGAAATTCATCTAAGACTCAAAATCTTGAAATTTTCAAATGCTAAAACTCACAAAATACCCCAATTTGGGTACCATTATTATAAATCCTCATTAGAAGGGGTAACTAATGAAATTTACCTTAGACTCAAAATCGTGAAATTTTCAAAGATCCACACTGAAAAATCCTAATTTGGCTAATTTTTTAACAATTCCGAAATCGTGAAATTTTTTAAGCTAACACTCATGAAATCCTCTAATTTATGTACCATTATGACAAATTATCATTCAATGGGGTAACTAAAGAAATTCATCTAAGATGCAAATTTGTGAAATTTTCAAAGGCTAACACCAATGAAACATTCCAAATTTGTGAAATTTTGGAAGCAAACACTCACAAAACCCTCAAATTTATGTACCATTATGATAAATCATCATCCAATGGGGTAACTGAAGAAACTCACCGGAGACTCAAATTCGTAAAATTTTCAAAGGCTAACATTCGAGAAATACCCCATTATTGGTATTGTTGTTATAACTCATCATTAGAAGGGGTAATTGATGAAATTCATCTGAGACTCAAAATCATAAAAAAGTAAATTATCTTCTTCTTTTTTTTAAATTCCAACCTCATGAAGTTTTAGAACGAAACCCTCTAATTTACATACCATTATGATAAATTATCATCCGAAGGGGTAACTTAAGAAACAATTTGAGACTCAAATTCATGAAATTTTCAAAGGTTAGCAATCACAAAATACCCCAATTTTTGTACGATTTTTATAAATCATCATTAGAAGGGGTAACTGACGAAATTCATCTCAAACTCAAAATCATGAAATTTTCAAAGGCTAATGAAAACTCCTAATTTAGCTAATTTTTTAAAAATTCTAAAATCGTGAAATTTTGGAAGCTAACACTCATGAAACTTTCCAATTTTTGTACCATTATTACAAGTCATCATCCGAATGGGTAATTGAAGAAATTCATCTGAGACTCAAATTTCTGACATCTTCAAAGGCTAACACCCACGAAAAGTTCTGAACTTATGAAATTTTGGAAGCTAACATGAAACCCTCCAATTTATGAAACATGATGATAAATCATAATCCAAAGGTATAACTGAAGAAACACATTTGAGACTCAAACTTGTAAAATTTTCAAAGGCTAACACTCAAGAAATACCCTAATATTGGTAACATTATTATAATCATTAGAAAGGGTAATGATGAAATTCATCTGAGACTCAAAATCATAAAATTTTCAAAGGCTATATAGCACACGAAAAAAGCCTAATATAGCTAACTTTTTTAAAAATTCCAACCTTGTGAAATTTTGAAAGCTAACACTCCTGAAACCCTCCAATTTATGTACCATTATGATAAAATCATCATCCGAAGGGGTAAATGAAGAAATTCATCTTAGACTCAAATTCATGAAATTTTAAATGTCTCATACTCACGAAATACCCTAATTTTGGTACCATTGTTATAAATCACCATTAGCAAGGGTAAATGATAAAATTCATCTGAGACTCAAAGTCGTGAAATTATCAAAGGCTATATCTCACCGAAAATTCCCAAAATCGTGAAATTTTGTATGCTAACACTCAAGAAACCCTCCAATTTATGTACTATTATGATAAACCATTATCCGAAAGGATAACTTAAGAAATTCATCTGAAACTCAAATTCAAGAAAATTTCAAATGTTAACACTTACGAAACACCCCAATTTGGGTACTATTGTTATAAATCATAATTGGAAGGTGTAATTAATGAAATTCATCTTAGACTCAAATTGTAAAAAATTTAAATGCTATAGTGCACTATAGCTATAGCATAGTGTGGCAATCACAAGTACTTTAAATCAAGAACGAATAAAAAATCTCTCACAAAATTCTCTGCATAAGTATAACTCTTAGAAAAGCTTGAACTGATAGTTCTTGATGAGTTGATCTTTATTCCCATAGATTTATATTAATAGATAAATATCAAGCCCTCCAATGGCTAGTGTTTCAAATATATGCCTCCAAAATACACTCTTAGACCCCATATAACATTACCTTTCATTTCATGTGCATTCCACATTAAAATATATTTAAATTCTCTCAAGCAAATCCACAAAAAAAAAAAAAAAAAAAATAATTTAAAACCATGAAGATAGAAAGTCATAATCCATTTAAATTAGGAGAATCTCAAAGTATAAGGATCAAATCAATAGGGATAATAGAATAGGTAGATAATATCTCAATTAGGTTCAAATCCCCGCAAATCTCTTCCTTGGAATCCTAAAAAATAGATAGATTTTGACCAAGAGACCAAATCTTTCAAATTCCTAACTGCCTCAGTTAGTTGACCGAGGCCCATTGGTCAGTTGACCGACCTGTCCAGAACAAAATCCTATTGTTTCTTATAGGCCAATCAGTTGACCAACTGCCTCCAATCGGTTGACCGATTGGTTCAGGGTGTTCTAATTTCTCTTTGATTTGCCTACTGACTCAAACGGTTAACCGATTTATTTCATTCAGTAGACCGACTAGATTAGTGTGCTCACTTTCTTTGCCAATTCAGCAACTGTTTCAAATGGTTGACCGACCTCTTTAATTTGGCTGACCAACCAGATCATTAGCACCTTATTTCAGCTTCAGAATTCACTTTTTAATTTAGTTGATCGATTATTTTTCTTGGTTGACCGATTTGACCAAATTACTTCACTTTTTATACTTTGAAACATGTTTTCTATTTAGGAATATTATCAAATTCATTTCATATAATGAGCACATTCAATATCTTAAATTAGTATTTTAAACTCTATCATTTCATATCAAGACACACATAAAAATAACTCATTTAAAGAGTCGTGTGTAGTCTTAATTCGGGTTGTATTAAGAGTATATAAGTAGAGAGTTGTTTTCACCTATTTTTCTTCAAGGTCTTCAAAACCCTTCATATATTCATTGCCTCTATCTTGCACCCTTTATGTTTTCTTCATGAGGACTTCTTCTTAATCACATGCTTGAAACATATAAATCTGAAACACTTCATAAAATTATTAGTTCTACCAAAAATATCAATACTTAATTGTTTATCAGAACATTGGATTCAACAATCTCCCACTTTTTGATGATGACAATTAACATTAATATTTTTTTCAATAAAGAATGTAACCACGTTCTCCCGAAATCCGAGGACGGGTATTTAAACTCACTTAAGCATAATTATTAAAATATAAGTAAACAATGATAAAGATATGTAATATGAGCCTAATTTAATCAATAATGGCATTCAACATTAGGCCCAATAACTAATGTCTGCCTTTAATCAATGCAATGCTTAGGCGAACAAGTCCCTAAACATCAACTAACTCATTAAACATCAACTTTTCCCCCTTTGTTATCTCAAAAAGTGGGGACAGAGAACCAAAAATATCACTTATATTAACAAGCTAATCGGAGGTATCAAAATATTCAATATCCCATTTTTCAATTTGAGCATAACATATTATTACCCTACTTATAAAAATGTCTCATCTATATAATTGTAAATATTAATTCATGCTTAGGAGAACAAAACAATAACATATAACCTTTTCCCCCTAATATCATATTCTATTTCTCTTTGTTACATCAAAAAGTGGAGATCATGAAGAGAACAACTTTTAAGATTAATCTAATTATCTTGAGGTAATTTTAAGAGATCATCAAAATATTTCAATAATGTAGCATAAAATTATATAATTTCAATTAAGTCAACATGCTTTATTCATGATACCAATTAATATTTTTCCTTTCGATAGAATCAAAATATATGTAATTTTTAACGCACTAGGGCATGAAGCATACCTAAATTATAATTTATAAAACTGTCAACATAAATCTAATGCATGCTTTAAACATGGATATGTGCATATTTATCTCATAAAATTTTAGCTCCCTTTTAGAATAATAATCTTTTAAAAAATAGGATATATTAGTTGTATGCTAGACACTTAATGACTATAAGGACATCCACAAGAAATAATATCAACAGATTGAAATGTCATTTATATTCAGAGATCATGCAGATGGTATTAAAAAGAATTGACATGATTTCATAAACCAATATCTGTCATGCAAACTTTATCACGGTCATGATCAATACTTCAATTTCAAATCATATGAATGCACCAAATAAATAATTCATTTATCATTTGAATAACTGCAATATTTCAAATAGATCAAGATATCATGCATTTTAAAAAATTAACTTAATTTGTTGATCCCAAGGTTTTGATAGACAATTAAGGGTTGATGTTTTTGGTAAAACTAACGTGTTTATTGAGTGTTTCAGTTTAAAAGTTTCATTCAAGATCAAATCATGAAGTAATTATGAAGAATACAAATATGGACATTAAAAAGATGAAGAATATTGAAGATTTTGAAGAAATTAGATGAAAACAACTCAAATCTCTTTTACTCTTAATGTATCCCGATTAAGATCACACACAACACAAATTAAATGATTTATATTTTGATGTGTGTTTAATTTGATGAGATTAAGGTCCTAATAAGTGTTTAATTATTCGCACCAAGGTGAAATTGAAAAAGGAAAATTGACCTAAGAAAGATTAGTATTTAAAATTGAATATAAGTGTCAATTGAGTTAATCGAGAAAAGAAATCGGTTAAAGGAATTAAAATATCGAAGTTTGGAGCTGAAATTATTTGTCAAGCTGGTGTTCCAGCATTGATCAGTCAACCGACCACAATAGGATCAATCAACCGAAGGGCATAGGCTGGAAAAATGATAAGTCTTTAAATCGATAGGTCAACCGGCCAGGGGAGATCGGTCAACCGATGGACCGAAGTGAAACTCTTTGTACTGATCAATCAACCGAGCATAGGTGATCGGTTAACTGACCAAGGCCAAAATTAGGCCTAAAAGAGTATCCTGAATCGATCGGTCAACCGACCCATGGGGGATCGATCAATTTACCGGCGTTTAAATAAGGATTGGCTACTATCCTATATCCATCAGTCGACCGCTGGTATGGAGGTCAGTCAACTGATTATATAGTTACAGTTTTGAGGATTTCGAGGATATGTTAAAAAACTAGCCATTTTTGGGATATCTGAGTGAGATATTTTGGGGATTTGGATATATTGAAGATATGATACACTTATTTTAATATCCCTATAGATATGGTTCATAAAATTAAAGTGTTTCTCAATTTGGTTCTTTTAATATTTCTTATCTATACAATTTGAGATTAAGAATTAATTTGGGGACTAAATTGAATGTTTAAAAAACTATATCTAAGTGAATTAAACCAAGAATGAATAGTATGATATATGGGGTCTATTGGTGAATTTAAATGTCATATCTTGATGAAACTAGCCGTTAGAGGGCCTATTTCAAATCAGCTTAAATAGACCTGCGATTTTTACATATCATATCATCACATCAATCAAGAACTTTCAGTTCCCGAGCTTCCTAAGAGTTTTTATTCTGAGATATATTTGAGAGATCATTTGTGAGATCAATTGTGTGTAAATTTCTTGAGTTAAAGCACTGATTGAGTTAGCGTCACAGAATTTTTGTTCTCTTGCTATTCTGGTTTCAATCTTTTAGTATTTTGCCTGGTGAGATATTTACAAGCTATTATTCTTTATTATGAATTCATATTACTATCTTTGCTTTGTTGATAAGATCTTAGTAAAATTATTTTTGAACTTTAAAGAGCATAAAAATTCTTTTTAAAATAATTTTTGTGATTATCTGATTACGTATTTAATTTTGTGCTACCCACACATATTAGAATCAGATATTGAATTTCTCACTTAATTTATATCACTAGTAATTATCGGGACATTAATTGAGTTTAATTGATTTGAGGTGGTAGAAGCTCTAAGTGGGAAGAAACTTATTGATTTCTTGTAATTGGTGACTTTGTGCGGATTAGATACTATTGGGGGTATCTAGTCAGGGTAGCTGTGTTTCAATCTTTTTCGGAAAAAACATTGAGGTTTGATCTTTACCTAAGGTACAAAAGGGTTAGGTTATTCTTTTCCCTTGAAAAAATTAGGCTTGATTCTTCCTATTTAGAATTTATTGTGAGTGAATTTTAACGGTTCCATCTTTACCAGTGAAAAGTATACTTGGAGTGTTTTGTGAGGTTTGATCATTAGCCTATGAAAGGATTAGGTTAGTCTTGAGCCTGGTAAAAAGATAAGGTTATTCATGTGCCGAGGAAAACGATTAGGTGGTGATTCCTCCTTAATAGAATTAGGGTAGTCTTGAGCTGGTAAAAAGATAAGATTCTTCCTTAGCCTGAGAAAATGATAATTATAAAGGTTGATTCTAAGTCTGATAAAAGAATTGTTGTAAGGGTTCGGTTCCTACCAGAAAAAGAGATCAAGTGGTTTAGTGGGTGTGAATTTCCATGGGGCTCGAAGGACTGCATTAGCCAAGAGTAGCTTAGGGAATCAAGATATATCTATATGTGCTGCATTATTTACTTCATTTACATTTTATTGTTTGGGTGTGCACCTAGATTTGAACACTTATTTACTAGGTTATAAAGATAAATAATTGATTTAGAATAAATTGATTATTTGATTTAATAAATGTTGAAAGAAAAGAAATTTGTTTAAATTTTTTATATCTACCCAATTCACCCACCCCGCTTGGGTAGTGCACTGGGCTAACATAATTCAATAATGAACAAGTCATAGACTGATATAACATATTTCGTATATTTTTAAACATGACTTTTAGTAGATCACATGTAGCATAGTATAACACATACAAATATGTAAACTTATCTGAATATAATGCAATAATTCAAGAGATCATCAAAACATTTCAACAATATAGCATGAAATCACATAATTTCAATTAAGTCAAAATGTTTTATTCCTAATAGTAATTAATATACTCCCTTTAGATAGAATCAAAAAACATGTAATCTTTAACACACTAGGATAAGAAGCATATCTTAATAATAATAAAAATTATTTATGAAACTATTGACATAAATTTAATGCATGGATAATTGCATACTAAATATGCCATCTCATAAAATTCTAGATCCCTTAAATAATAATAATAATCATTTAAAACCAAGAGAAATAAAACATATGCTAAGTTCATATTATCATGCATTCAGCTAGGCACTTGATACTTATAAAGATACCCACGTTCAAAACACTAAGCATAGATTGGTATGCCATATATATTTAGATGATCATTCAAATGGTATTGAAAATAGATTAGCACAATTTTATAAAGCGATGCCAACCATGCAATCTTAAATTCATATGATCATGTGGTCAAAGTAGACCGTGCTAAATGTTGATATTATAAACCATGTAACATGTGATACGAGAAATATAATGAGCTTAATAACTATCACATGACTCAATCTTAATCAATAAACTAGTATTATCTAACAATTTAGACCATATAACATGTTTCATATAATCAAATAAATGAACAATACTTGATATAAAAACATGTTAACACACTTTAACTAAATATGATTCTCAGAATCACAATGCAATGTTTCTAAGATAAGAAGTAAACACATAATTTAATATAGGTCTTAGAAACCATTACCAACTTACCTAATTAGCAAGTCGGACACCTCCCTATCTAACAAACTCAATGAATTTAAACTCGAATGGTTAGGAGAACCTTTAACATCCTTGGGGACAACTTTGTTTGTTACCCCATTGTTATTAAAAGTGCCATTCCTGTTGTTCTTTTAAACAGCTGATTGAGTTGGCTTGTCATTCTTGTGCGTAAGTAGTTGATTCATCTCAACAACATATTTGTCCAACTTGGACACAACTTGTTGATTTATTTTGTTGTGATCTGCAATAATTCTATAAACCATTTTCTATTGCTTTTGAGGTTGCATTCTCTCCGAATGATAATTATTTTGCTGAACCCGTTGTTTTCTGATAGCATCTATTTTATGCCTTTGTATATTTCGATTAATCCTTGTTGGTGTATTGAATCTGAAATCCCTTCTCGGCATGTAATATTCATTGTAAGTTCTTAATTGAGCGAATCTATCATTTGTACCAACATAATATTTTTCTTTCCTTGGTATCCAGTTACTTCTAGATTCAACTGGGTAACCATGCGACAGATAACACATTTTCTTAAAATGACCATACTTCTTACAATAAAAAAAATATAGCATTGTTAGCACGTTTCCTAAGATAATCATTATTCCGTACGGGAGCACGATATTGATGGTAATATTGAGGAGTTGTTTTAGCAACTATTGGTTTTTCAACAAGTTTAGCACTCTCAATATTCTTGAATTTATCCACTACTTCGTTAAATCTCCTTTTGAGTCTTTTCAACTAATCGCTCCAGCGAACTAACATTCACCTGTAGACCAAAATTCTTCTTATTCATAAATTCAAGATCATTCTTAAGAATTCGACAATCATTTTCAACAAAATGAATTTTTAAACGTGCTTTATCAAGCTCACACCTTATATTATCCAACTCAATGTTCAAGACCTCATTTAAAGTTTCAATATTTTTCTTTCTAAAATCGCTTTGCTGAAAATCATAAATATTATTTTTCAAAACATCGTTCTCTTCTTCAAGAGAATTGATTTTTTCAAGCAACTTACTAATTTCAGATAAAGAATTTAAAAATTTAGTAGTTTCAAAGTACTAGTCCAAATTCTTCTTCTTAAGAGATTTAATGGTACTAAACTTTTTATTTTCAAGAATAGCAATCTTTTGCCTGAGTTTTAAAATTCCTTTTCCAAAAACATAAGTAAGGAAAATCAGCATCTCAATTTCTTTATCTACAGCCTCATTATCACAATTTTTATAATTCTTACCAACGGAACCCTGATTATCAGAGCAAGTAAGAGATTCACTAATAGTATCAAGACATGCAGAAGATTCACATACATTATTATTATCAGTGCAATCCATGTGATCGTGTTTAGCTAGGATGTTAAGCATAATTGAACTAAAACCAGCTCTAATGCCAATTGTTGGCCCAAAGAACTACCAAAGAGGGAGTGAATTGGGTAGTTACCAAATTTAAACAACTAATTCCTTTAAACACGAATAATAAATTTTCCTACATAGATTATTATATTTAAATGCAACAGATATGTGTTTAATACTAAGTGCCCACCCAAACACAAGATATAAAATAATTCAATACAGCACACAACAATATATCCTGGATTGGTAAGTTACTCTTACCTACATCCAGTCCCCCGAGCTCCACGAAGATTCTCAATCTACTAAACCCCTTATTTCTTTCCTAGGTAGGAACCAAACCCTTACAATCTCGATTCTTTTCAATTCTATTATAGGAAGAATCCAAACTTAATTCTTTTAACAGACTAAAGATCAAGCCTACCACTCTCTCACACTTTTACACTTATCATTTTCTCAAATTTAGGAAGAACTTTTACAATCACTCAATTCTATTGCAGGGAGAATCAAAACCAAATTAATTTCAAGGAAAATGAATAACCTAACATTTTTTATGGACAAAGATCAAACCCTAATCTTTTTCTCAGGAAAAAAAAAATTAACCTAGCTACACTAACTACACACCATCCCAAACGTGTCTAATTCACTCAAACTCACAAATACAAAAAATATAAGTTTCTTCCCACAACGAGTTTCTACCACCTCAATATAGATATACTATATTAATGTACTGAATAATTACTACATGATAGATATAATGTGAGGCAATTAAAATTTGATTAATAAATAAAGTGGATAGCACAAATTTAGCAAGTAATCAAATAATTAGGCAGAAATCGTTTAAAAAAAAAATCAATATTTTAAATTTAAAAAAAAAATTCTAGTAATCCTAAACCAAGAAATAAATAGAAATATAACTTTAAAGCAAAGAATAAAGTTTGGATAGATCTCACCAGAAATACACCGAAGATAATAACAATATCGCAATTAGAACCCAAATCAGTGACGCCAAACAACAAGAGTTTTAGATCAAGAACTTATATAGAATCACTCTTTGAAATCTCAGCAAAAATCTCACTCTTATAAAATCTCAAACTGATGTTCTTGATATGTCAAAACTTAATCCCGCAGGTCTTACTAAATAGACCTATAACTAACCCTACAACGGCTAGTTTTCAAAGATATGTCATAAAATAATATTTAAAGAACCCATATACATAACCTTTCATTATAGGTGTGTTCTACTTAAAAATACTCTTTAAAACTCTCATTTAAATCCATAAAACTATTCCCAATGTAAAACCACAAGAATAGAAAGTAGTAAATCATTTAAATTAAGAGAATCTCAAAATATTGGGACTATATCAATAGAGATCACATAATAGGTTGTACATATTTGAATTAAATTCAAATCCCCCAAAAACCTCTCTCGGAATCATAAAAAAATGATAGTTTTGAGCAAAACAATAAAATAGTTGTTGATTTCACTGTAGCAGTCGGTTGACCGACCAAACCAATCGGTTGACTGACTGGATCAGTGGGTTTCTCTATTTTTCACCTACTTAATCCACTAAACCATTTGGTTGACCGACCCTAACCAGTCGGTTAACCGAATTGATCAAAGTGCCCACTTCCTCATCGATTTTAACCACTGTTTCAAACGGTTGACCAATTACTTTTCTTGGTTAACCAATTAGATCAGTAGAACTCCATTTTAACTTTTAAAACTCACTTTTTCATTAAGTTAACCGACGCTTTATGATTGATCGAATTGACCCGAAAACACAATATTTTATACTTTAAAACACATTTTTCTTTTAGGTCAATTATCAAAACTATTTCACATAATGAGCAAATAAAATATTTTATTTTAGGATCTTAAACTTATCACTACTTATCATGATACACATAAGATTACGTCATGTTAAATGACGTGTGTGATCCTAATTTGAATCACATTAAAAGTATAAATGTAAAGAGTTATTTTCATCTAGTTTTCTTTAGTGTCTTCAAACTTTTTTCATATCTTCGTCATGTCCATCTTGGACTCTTTTATATTTTCTTCATCGATTCTTCTTCTTAATCAATTGCATGAAACTATAAATCTGAAACACTCAATAAATCCATTAGTTCCACTAAAAACATCAATACTTAATTGTTCATCAAAACCTTGGATTCAACACATCCCTTCTTGTGGCAAAGAGAGTGGAAACAATTTCTGAAGAAGATTAAGGGACCGTTCCAGGAAAAAATACTCCCTAGTACAAGGCTAGGTAGGTGTCGTAAAGTCAACAACTTTCTCTTCTTTTTTTTTTTTTTTTTTTTTTGTTCGACCAGCCCTAATTGGGTTTCCTACATATCTCGGTATTTCCAAGAATCAAGTCACAACATAGTTTAGAATTCCTGATGGATTTGAGAGACACACATGTCATAAGTCAAAATAGTTACATTTATTGACAAAAATCTACTCTATCTCAGTATTTTACGGGAATGGGTAGAGTCTCTTGCATGAATGTTCAGCTAGGTAAGAACGAAAGGTGGTCTGATTGTTGGTCTGACAGAGTCCTTAAAGGGTGCTATTATGGTTTTTCTATTGGAAGACTAATGCTCGAATTACCTTATTTTGTCATACTAGAAATACTAGATGGGATGTATAGATGCAAAAATTATGCTAATAATAACCTATTTATGTTAAATGATTTGCACGATGCAATAGGCTATTTAGGGATGCGATGACTGATTATATTTCATATATGTTATGCAAACTTATGTGAAAAATGACAATGCATGATGCTTTACACAGTGTTTGAATAACAACACGTTTTTTTGTTTTTGTTTTTTAATTTTGAATTTTGAATTTTCTAAAAAATTATGCCTGGAAAGTATAGGATCTTCATGATGAAATCGCATAATGACCTTTTATGATGTACAGGCCTAAATAATGATACTTTATGCAGACAAAGGCAATCTTTTCCTTTCATTTTCCTTTTTTATTTTCTCATCTTCTACATTTTTTGGCTATTGTAAACTTCTAATGCATTAATTAAGATACCATTCTTATAAGGACCTAAACATGATAATGCATGATACTAATGAAGTCATATGGTTAAATGTTTTCCTAGGGAATACAAGAACATATGGACATGTCATTTAGTTTTTCTTTTTCTTTTTTTAACATTTTTTTTATATTTTTTAATCTTACTTGCCTTAGGTGTCTTTTGTTATCAGCCATCTTCCTTAAATGCTTCTGTATTGTCTCTAATGTAGAAGATTAATCGATATTTTTGAGAGGCTTTCATCTTTTTTGGTTTAAGTTTACTACGGCTGAAGTTTGAATTTGGATTGAAATTGCCTTTTAGGAAGGTTATGTACATCTTTTTCTATAGGATGGAATGGCCTAGCCAGTAATGGTGAAGGGTTACTCCATAGTTGAGCTCACGATGTCCTTGAATGGGGAAATCTGTCTCAGGATGAGGTTTTAGTTACCAAATTCTAGCCTTTCATTACTTCTCTTGATGGTTTTAGGATTCATCGCTTTCTTTCCTCTACTATCTTAAGTTTAATTACAATTATTTAAGGTATTACACTTACACTTGCTATGTATATTTGTTTCTCACATTCATGCAAGATTATTTTGGCTAGAGTATCCTCAAACAATCATATTCAAGCATCTTTCTGGTTGTCGTGATGTTTATATTGGATTAATATAGATTAGGATAAATATGATTTCAATAGTAATTTGGACCAAATATCCATAGTTATATTTTTTTAAAGAAGTTGTCGATCTCAATTCCATCAAGTTTTGATTGTTCATCTTTTCTGAGATTGTTATCGAGATTTTCTACACCCTGTATGTTTCTTGGGATTCTTAAGACATTCTAATATTTTTCGTTCTATCTTAGCATCGAAGGCAATCTTAAGCAGGCATACCTGAGATGACCCAAATGAGAAAAGAGTAGAGTAGAAAGTCAAAATGATAGCTAGGGTGACTGATAAATGGAAGATTATTTAGAAAGTATTAAGAGAAAATCTTTTTTTGTATATTTTTTCTTCACTCGAGCAATTAGCGTCTCGCTCCTTTCTAAACAATCCATGTAGTGGGATTTAGGTAGTGATCCCAGTTCAGTTAGCCCAAGTCACTAGGTGTTGAGACACCCCTGCAACTTAATCACTCTAACTAAGAAGAAAGCTTGATTAACCAAAGACTTTGTGTGACCACTCAGTGTTTAGAAACTTTCTAAGACCAGTCTTTTTTTATTTTCTTTTCTTTTTTTTTCTCTTAACATGTACTTAATGGATATCACATAGAAAATTATGATGAGAAACTAAGTCAATCTTAGGATTTTGGGTTACTTTTGTCGTGTCCACGCTGACTTCGTCCTTGTAGAGACTTCTTATTTTCTCCTAACTTCTCTTCTTTATCAGAGAACCTAGGTCACAAAGACACTCTTCTATATACTTGCCTTACTCATTTTAGAGAAATTAGGGTAAGGCAAGGTTTTGTAATTCTCATGAACTTTTAATGAATATTCTGTTTCCAAAACATGATCGTGGATGCTTGATTTTCCCTTGAGATCATTCAATAGTTACCTTTCGCCCTTCTTAAGAATTTTTCTTAGGACAAGGCTATATTTCGGGGTTACTTTCTTCTTCTCAGGGTTCCTTAATGGATGATGTCCACCAACGTCAGGAATTTTTCAACTACAAGTCTTCTCATTTGATTCTTCATGGGTTTTCTTTCATAGCACCTAGGTTGGAACATATGTAATGATTCTACATCAGGGTCATTGGTTTTCTTTCTAACTTTCTAAAACAATTTGTCAATATCTCACCATCGTTTGGTTGAACCAAGACATTTCTTTTAACGTTTTCTTTGGATAAAGGTCCAATTTAGTATTAAAACCATATTATCATGATTTTTATAATTCACGGTGTGTGAATTTTGACAAACAAATTAATTACTTAAAAGCCAGATTATTAAAAACTTGAGTTTACTTAAGATAAACTAAGCATGCATTCCTTGAAACATAGATCTGGATGTACGTCGAGGTTTTAATCGCTCACGTAATAACTACTCGCAAGTGTACGAGGTCAAAGTTTTAGTATAGTGTGATCGTAAAGATTGGGTTATCGTATCCACAGGGATTGGTGTCGTTACTACCGAATACCGCGTTTGTCGACC
The DNA here is from genome assembly GCA_016647705.1 of Eucommia ulmoides. Taxonomy (NCBI): domain Eukaryota; kingdom Viridiplantae; phylum Streptophyta; class Magnoliopsida; order Garryales; family Eucommiaceae; genus Eucommia; species Eucommia ulmoides. The sequence goes on from CM028329.1 coordinate 24,471,705, forward strand.
TAATTTTATCTAGGAGAAAAACAAATGTATTTAATTAATTAAACTAATACTAATATAACCTAAATTAACTATACTAATATGCTAATATGTTTTAGGGTGAAGAATTACCTAGAGATTAACGTGTTTACAAATACGTGTTCGATTCCGATTTACTCACGTTTACGTTATTTGACCTATTTGATAATCTCGGTAAGTAAACTCCACTGCCACTTCTCCCAAATGTAATACAGGGGAATACATGACTTCGAGTCAACAAAGAAGTCCTCCTCAACATCTTAACAACCCTAGGTCACATGAGTATCACCCAGCGTCATTGATTGCACACAATCCAACTCCCTCCCGGGTTATTGGATTATCGCATTGTATTTACCCTATCAACAATCTCTGTTCTAAAACTCCCTCGCCACCTCTCCCAAGTGTAAGATGAGGGATATAACGCAACTTTGTGTCAACGAAGAAGTCCCCATCAACGTCTTAACGACCCTAGGTTCCATGAGTCTTGTCCCAATGTTATTGATTGTCCACGATTCAAACCCCGACCAGGTTACAAAATTGTCGCGTTTGTTTACCCTAATCCGAATCTAGGGTTTGTCAAAACCCCATATTCTCCATTTATCAATCCAAGCATAATAAACAAACAATACGATAAACACAATCAAACTATGAAGAACAAATATAACCGCAACATCGAAATCATCCAAACAAACATATTTATAAATATACCGTTAATCCCTACTACAATCCATATTTAACTCGTGGTCATAATCGTATAAACATATAAATTGAGCTAAACATGCTCACATGATCCCAAGATAAAGAAATAAGAAAAAATAATCGAAGAACCTAGCCTCGTCCAAAGATAAACCGCTAAGAACGATCAACGATCGATTCGCCATCTTTTCCACTTCGGGATGTGAGCTCCACCTCTAAAACACCTAAATATACCCTTAGATATAGCCTAAGGGGCTCCAAAAATCAAGAGAGGCCGGAGAAGGGGGAGGAAAGTGGTATTTATAGGCAAAAGATCTCAAAATATCTAATATATATCAAGGTTGAACTGCAAGATTTTTGCCTAGGCGAAGTTAGGTTGTTTAACTTTCTGCCGGAACTTCGCCTCGGCAAAGGAAACTTCACCTGGGCGAAGTTACTACAGGTTTGCAATTTTGTTTTGACTGTAACTTCTTCATAAGAACTCCAATTGAGGTGATTCAAGAACCTATAGAAAGCTAAGAAAAATATATACAGCTTCCATGTTTTGAGTGTTTCCAAAATTGGATTGCATCATAGTCCAAAATAGCCTTGAAGTTACAGCACATGTACCGGCTTTGCAGGTTTGGTGACCGCCTAGGCGAAGAAGTAGGCGGTGGACTTGGAAATGTTTCTACTAGGGTTTTCGCCTAGGCGGTGAAATTTCCTACCTAGGCAGTAGGATGTTAGTAGCCTTTTGTCATTCTCAGCATCTTCACTGCCTAGGCGGAGGTCCGGACGCCTAGGCGGGGGGCTGCCTTCATATTTTTGCCTCCTTGCTTGTTTATCCACCGTAAATTCGACTCGCCTTCGATTTGATCTCATTGTTTTCACTCCAGTTTCCTATCTTTTTGCTCCACACACCTGATTTATACAAAAAGTATGAAAACTAATTAAAACATAATAAAATACTATATAAACGTTTGAAAACCAACTTAATTCGGTTTGGAAATACGTAGATAGACCACACCTATCAAATACCCCCAAACTTGAAATTTGGCTAGTCCTCGAGCCAAACACACACACTAAAATGAAACAATAAACTGAATTAAATAACAAACAACCTAAAAACAATCTAAACATAACAAGATGTGAGTTTTGACTTCTTCTAACGGCCTATTTATTTTTCGCTCAACAACCGCCAATTATTTCGAGTTCAAGCGGTAACACATAGCATGTATTGTTCTAGAATTTTGACATGGAATAATGGTGAATGCTATTCTAGATCCTGTAAACGTGTTAGTGTGAGACTCAATAATATGGCTATATAACGATCGAATTGGATTATCCCTCAACGAAATTTATGAGTTAAGGATTACCATAAGCAGGATTGGGGTCCACTCTCCACTAATGCAGGTTTAGTATTTCATGAAGATCATTAGGACTTGGTTCGGTTTTGGTATATTTGGCCAAGGGTAATTTGGAATAGAAAAGAGGTTAACGTTGTTAACTTAGCGTTACTCAAGGCTCAACGCTTGGAACATTCACTCTCGAATCCCCATACAAAGATTGGAAATAATCTTGAACATGCAATTAAAACTGACGTACTCATTTGTCAAAAGAAATGGAAATAAAAACCGTATTTACATTTGACTCTATTTTTTATTTTATTTTTCATCCAACGAACATACCCCCAAACTTATTTGAATGTTACAATTGAAGGGGTGTGTGAAATACAAATGAAAAATAACAAGTGAGTACTCAAATACCGAACCAATTAGACGTTCGCCCTAAATCCGACCGCTCACATCAAGTAGCATTTACAATTGCTAACTTGATTTACTCTAATGTGCCTTTAAATTCAGCGATTTAGGTTTGGAAAAAGATCCATTGGCCATGGTATTAGTTTATGTGTTCTGAATTGAATTTGCATTTAGGATTCAACAGGGTAACGAGGGATAAACATTTAACAAGGTAGGCTTAAAAATGCTCAAGAGACAAAACCACTGCCTAAATCACATCTCCTGAACTACCTCACCTAGGATTTCGCCTCAAGCTTCCCCTCAATCAAGTTCTAGAATCCTTAATGTGTCATGAATTTGGTTAATCGATAATCATCCTCAAATCAATTGAATAAAAATACATTGAGTCTATGTTCCCGTGCAAATTAGGATCTACAATAATTTTTACCAAAAAGCGTAGTCAAGCACATAGAATCACACATGCATGGGTATTACCCTTAACTTCGAAAACAACTAGGGGTAATTTTCATCATTAGGTGACGGCCCAGATGAATACAAAACTCAACATGAAAACAACAACACAAAAACATAAACACATTCTAACCTAAACACACATGCAATACGAAAAAAAAAATGATAACACATAAACTAACAATACTAAATACTAAACATCACTTCCGAACTCAAAATTGACAGTGTCCTCAGTGATCCCAATCATCAATCTCAACATATGAAATTTAAAGCATGATGATGAAGGGTGTTTAGAACACTTACCTAGGATCCGAATCAAGTCGGATATGACGGATTTAACTTATTTTGACCTTGGGTTGCCTCCTAGAAAGCGTGTGGTTTAATTTCCTCAGCCCGACATTTTCAGAACACCCTCAAGATTGGCGAGGTTTTGCTTTGGATGGCCCAATCTCTCAACGAAATGCCTCACCGGCTTATGTGCTTGGCCAAGCAACATAAAACGGCTTGGAATCCCATCGAAAGGGTTGCATCAATACCCGACGATCTAACATCGGCAAGTACCCTGCATAAGAAACAAAAAAGAAACTACAAAAAAAAATTATATACAAATAAATGCCTAAAGTAAAATTAAGTCATTTACACACAATATCAATACTAACAAAATCGCCAATCCCCGGCAACGGCGCCAAAAACTTGTACGTCGAGGATTTAATCGCTCGCATAATGACTACTCGCAAGTGTACGAGGTAAAAGTTTTAGTATAGTGTGATCATTAAGATCAGGTTATCATATCCACAAAGATTGGTGTCGTTACTATTGAATACCGCGTTTGTCGTGACCTAATTTAATCTAAGCGAAAAATAAATGTATTTAATTAATTAAACTACTACTAATATAACCTAAATTAACTACACTAATATGCTAATATGTTTTAGGGTAAAGAATTTCCTATGGATTAACGTGTTTCCAAATATGTATTCGATTCTGATTTACTCACGTTTACGTTGTTCGACCTATTTGACAACCTCGGTATGTAAACTCCATCACCACCTCTCCCGAGTGTAAGATAAAGGAATACATGACTTTGAGTCAATGAATAAGTCCCCCTTAATGTCTTAACGACCCTAGGTCACATGAGTTTCGCCCAGCGTCATTGATTGCACACAATCCAACTCCTTCCCGGGTTATTGGATTGTCATATTGTATTTACCCTATCAACAATCTCTGTTCTAAAACTCCCTCGACACCTCTCCCGAGTATAAGAAGAGGGATATAACGCAACTTCATGTCAACGAAGAAATCACCCTCAATGTCTTAATAACCCTAGGTCGCGTGATTTTTTCCCCAACGTCATTGATTGTCCACGATTCAAACCCCGACCGGGTTATAGAATTGTGGCATTTGTTTACCCTAATCCGAATCTGGGGTTTTTCAAAACCCCGTATTCTCTATTTATCAATCCAAGCAAAATAAACAAACAATACGATAAACACAATCAAACTACAAAGAACAAACATAACCGCAACATCGAAATCATCCAAACAAACATATTTATAAATATACCGTTAATCCCTACTACAATCCATATTTAACTCGTGGTCATAACCATATAAACATATAAATCGATATAAACATGCTCACATCATCTTAAGATAAATAAATAAGAAAAAGCAATCGAAGAACTTAGCCTCGTCCTAAGATAAACCGCTAAGAACGCTCAATGATCAATTCGTCGTCTTCTCCACTTCGGGATGTGAGCTCCACCTCTAAAACACCTAAATATACCCTTAGATATAGCCTAAGGGGCTACAAAAATCAAGAGAGGCCAGAGAAGGGGGAGGATAGGGGTATTTATAGGCAAAAGATTTCAAAATATCTAATAAATATTAATGTTGTGCTGCCGGATTTTTGCCTAGGCGAAGTTACTGCAGGTTTGCAATTTTGTTTTGACTGTAACTTCTTCATCCGAACTCCAATTGAGGTAATTCAAAAACCTATGGAAAAATCATAAAACAATATAAAACTTCTATGTTTTGATTGTTTCCAAAATAGGATTTCATCATAGTCCAAAATAGCCTTGAAGTTACAGCACCTATACCGGCTTTGCTGATTTGGTGACCGCCTAGGCGAAGAAGTAGGCGGTGGACTTGGAAATGTTTCTACTGGGGTTTCTGCCTAGGCGAAGGAATTTCGTGCCTAGGCGGTGGGATGTCAGTAGCCTTTTGTCATTCTCAGCATCTTCACTGCCAAGGTGGAGGTCTGGACGCCTAGGCGGTTGGCTTCCTTCATATTTTTGCCTTCTTGTTTGTTTATCCACTGTAACTTCGACTCGCCTTTGGTTTGATCTTATCGTTTTCACTCCAAATTCCTATCTTTTTGCTCCACACACCTGATTTATACAAAAAGTATGAAAACTAAATAAACATAATAAAATACTATATAAACGCTAAAAAACCAACTTAATTCGGTTTGGAAATACGTAAGTAGATCACACCTACCACTAGACTTCTACTACACAGCTGTTCAAGATAATACCTAATTCAATAAAAGGTACTTCAGAAATTTAAGGAAAAGAAAAAAGATAGACACTACTCTCCCTCGTTTTTTAAAAAAAAAAATCTCTTGTTAGTAACTCATGTTTAAGGCATTCGTGAACATTTTTGGAAAGTGAAACAGGAAGCGGGGTTAATCGCTTCTACTTTAGGATTCTCGGGTGAGCTTAAAGACTTGATGAAGTAGTTGGATTGAAGTTTGAGGTTGGTTGTGGGTTTGAGGAAAGCAACTTGGATAAGCTAGATATGGAGGAGAGATAAATGGTTGGTGAATGGGTTCAAATTGTTTTATCATCTCGACGGATTGGTATATGTGGCCTATCTGGTTCTTTACCTTGGTGAGCTTTTCATGAATTTCTTCCCAACAAGTTGTCTATTTTCCCTCTGACACATTTTTCCTAATTTGTTATGGTAGTCCAGTTATCTGCTTATTTGACTTTGTCATGTTCATCAAACTTTTCTAGGTCATCATCCTTCCATCAAGCAAGGTTACAACTTGTCTTTTTCTATTTAGTAGGTATTCTCCAACTTCATGTGGCAATCCATTTTCTATGAGGGAGCTTCTTGATTTGTAATTCATCCTAATCCTTTATCATGTTAGGGGTAACATCATGTGGTAGTAATTAGTCTTCTTTTCTCATTAATTGGAATAGCGAAGTTAGGTTCATTCAACTCAAAGCTTGTTTTAGAGAGGTAATGCTTCTTTGTTTATCCATCTTGGTGTTGTTTTTAGTATTTTTTATAAAGGGAGAGATCAATTTCTTTTATCTTGCGAGTGGATTTTGCATGGATTTTTAGCAAAAGTTACCTAAAGCAAGTTTCCTTGATTTATTAAGTACTTAGAAACCTAGATCCTGACGAGTGAAGTATTAGGGTTTCTTTAATGAAATTATTCTTATGCATGATTATATTGTTACCTATGTATGACTTTATATGAAGATATGATTATAAACATGCAATACATATGGTATATATAATCCTAAGGTGATATAGCTCTAGTTTGTGGCTTTGGGATATGTTTGAAATACAGGCCACCTCGACTTACCTTTGATTAAAGGGTCTTGAATTGGGTTAGACTTAATAACGCATGATTAGGTAATTTGAAGTCTCCGCTTGGCCTAAACTTTTAAAGCTACAACCATTTCGAATTATGACACAACTATTCCAACATATGGAAAGTACTTATAATCTTTCTAAGGACCAAGTGGAATCTTTCTTCCTTGTTTTCCCAATATCAAGCTTAAACTAGGTAAAAAAAAAAAAAATGGATTCGCACTAAATGCTCTTTCTTTGAGATTGAGTTTATTTTAACAGTCTGCTAGGCGAACCTTAGATAGTTTCAAAGGCTGCCTCAAGCAGAGCAAATTTTAAGTCTTATCAATTAGCTTATGTTCTTCATGAATACGTTATGTTTATGTGGATCTTAAAGGATTTCCATTTGGTATGCTTCTTCAACCATTCTTTATTTAGAAAGGGTAATTGTCTTATTTTTACAAATTTAATAACTCTTAATTTAATAGGTCATGGCATAAACAATGTAGGACTTCTCTATTTTCATATTTGTGATAGGTTCATTGTCATTTGGACAAGGTCCTAACTTTGAACATAATCATGAAGGGAAAATAGATATTCCTAGGTTAACTATCTCCTAGTTTTATTAGTCCTAGAGATTCCTAGCTTATAGTTTCGGACTATAGAATAAAGCAGGATTATAAACATGTCTCTCTAATCCTATGTAGTGTCCTAAAAATTTCAGATTTTGATAGCATTCTATCCTAAGATCACTATATGTGGTTCAGGGCTTTTCTTCTAACGCATCCTAAAAGGTTCAGCTCCAAGATCTTCAAACCTCCGGCATTCTCCTAGGGGGAACATCCATCGTTGGTTGGTGATCCGAGTAAGTCAAGTTTCAAGGCTAGATCACGACAGATAAATAGTGCAGCCTAGCCCCTACTGACTCCTCTTTCTACTCCCACAGCGTTTCTAGGCTTAGATCGACGTGATAAAATTGCATGATTTCATCCCCTACTAATGGCCTCTTAATGAGGTCCACAACTTTGGGTTTGCTATGATATATGTAGATAAGATAAGGTGCTCGTGCCTTGGAGAGATTCATGTCAATAATATAAATAGAAAGCAGTAAATAAAGTAAAATATGGAATTTAAATAACAGAAATTTAGAGCAAGAATTAAAAGCATGAATTTAACATGAATATAATGCAATAATTTAAAGAAACTAAACATGCTTATGTACTTATGTAAAAAAATACGGAAAGAAAAACATTTATTATTATTTTTTGTTTTTTAAATATTATTATTTTTTATAAAATATATATTTATTATTATTTTTCGTAATTTTTTTTTAGGCTTCATTTTTTTTTTTTTTTCGGGCAAAGGGAAAATGAATTAACCGACAAAATAAAACAAAATTTTGGACTTTATTTTGATTTGGAATTATTTAGACACCATCAGTCTTGACCCTCTAGTCGTCCCCAGGGAATCTCCAACTAACGCGCCCCGGATTTCACTCACAAATGACAACACTGACCGAGTGTCAACGTTATAATTTGAAATCCCGTTTATTTTTATAAACAACTTATCATTTAGAAAATCTTTTGGATAAGCTTTATTTTTTAAAATGATTTTAGAAAAACAAGTCATGGGCTTTTCTAGGCTTCTATTTTAAACTAATTTACTTGGCTAAACTTTTATGACAAATTTGGAGTCGCCACCTAGTATACGTTTTGAAAAGGTGTGCTAGGTCACCGAGTTTTAAAGAAAATAGGTAAAAAAAGAAGAAGAAAAATTGAAGAGGCCCAAATTTGAATCAAAATGGTCTTAACTAGAGTATTCATTAGGTTCGAATGTCAGTTATGCTCGATGAAGGTGTTGGCACCCCAAGAGACCCGTTTGAAAACGGTACCTCAGTGTCTAAGTTTTTCAAATTAAATTAAGTCCAAGTTTGCTTGATTTGGTTGGTTAACATGATCTTTTTTCCTTAATTTAATTTATTATGATGTGTTCATTAAGATAGGGATAATAAGCATGTAAGTAATAAAATGAAACATGTAAACTAAAGCAAATGAAAATTATGTGCCCCTTTAAAACCACCTATCGATTATGGAAAAATCAACAAGTTTTGGTCCCTGGGAGGATTGTTTTCTTTTTTATTTATTATTATTTTTTACTTTTTATTTATTATTATTATTATTATTTTAGTTTCAATTATAATGGAAAACATTATGTTTTAAAATAGAAGAAAAGAACCGAAAAAATAAAGTTAAAAGAATTTGATTTTGTTTTTGTGAAAGAAGTTTCCTTTAATGAAAAGGAAAATTAAAGACTAAGAAAATATTTTTGTTGTTTTTATTGATGGAAAAATAATTTAAGCAAATAAATATTTTAGAAAAATGTTTCTGAGGAGAAAATGGAATTTTTTATGGGACATTCGGTGGTAAGTGCCTTATTTCACCCTTAATTTTAAAAAAGTCCCAGAGGTGGAAGCAACTTATATATTAGTCCCGCCTATTTAAAAAGGGTGGAAGCCCAATGCACGCGCCTACACATGCGCATTTACATGTAACTATTTTATGTGTAAATTTTTGTTAGATATAACAAATATTACTCTATTTTGTAACATGTAATTAATTTGTGTGTAAAAATTTGTTAGATGTAATGGAAATTACATAAAATACATGTAATTAGTTACATATAACTAAATGTCACAAATATTACACAAATATATGTAATTTGTAACGTGTAACTAATATTACATAAGTATATATAACCAAAAATACACAGATATATGTAATATATAATATTTATTAAATTGTAATTAATATTCATTATAATATGAATTTCCTCAACAATTCCTGTAATATTTGCACAATGGGACTAAAACTCAAGCAAAACACAACTTAAGGGACTAAATCAAACTTATGCCTTAAGCAGGACTTTTTTAAAATTAAATATATTATTTGGGACATCTATTATTTGGGACTATTAGACAATTATCCTATTTTTTATTTATAAAAAAATGATTAAGAAAAAAATAATTTCTAAAGAAACATTTTTCTTTTAAATGTAAAAACAAAGTTTTGGAAAAACTTTAAGAGAAACAAATATTGAAATAATTTGGAACACTTTCAAGAAAACAATTTGCAATAGAAAATAATTAGAAAATAAACATTTAAAAAAAAAAAAAAAAAAGTTTTGTCTTCTTGTGAAAATATTTTTGAAATAAAAATAATATATATATTTTACAATTATAATTTTTTTTAAATGAAATCATTTAAGAAAATATATTTTTAATGAAAAAGATTTTGGGAAAGATTTTATCTTGTAGTGAAGAAAACCATTTTAGAAGAAAGAATTTTTTTTTTGAAATTCTTATCTTTTAGTGAATGATGCATTTATTAGTGGTTTTTCGTCATTTTGCTAAAACAAATATTTTTAAAGGAAAAAAAATATATTTTTTTCTTTTAAAACATCATTAAAAATCTTAATTTTTGAAAAAGAAAACAAAATTTTAAGAAAGAGAAAGATATTTTTTTTTTTAATTTAACGGAAAAGAAAAATTATCTTTTTTAACAAAATATTTTTACATTTAGGAAGAAAGAAACAATTAAAGAAAAAATTTATAAAAATCTTTTTGAATTTATTGAATGGAGAAACATTTTATTTTTTCTAAAGAAAACTTCTTGGAAATAAAGAAAAGGGAAATAAAATATAATTTTTTTAAACTATTATTTATTTTGGAAGAAAACAATGAGACTTAGATTTTTGGTTTTTTGATCAAAATAGAAAAAACAAAATTTTGCCTTTACAACTTTTAACAATTAGGGATGGATTCTTAGTTCAAGTGAACCTTTTTTCTTTTGTTTTTTATATTTTTTTTAATGATTTTTGTTTGATATGTAAACAAAAGTAATATATATATATTAGATATATACATACATATAGATATGTATGTGTAAGATATATATGTATATCGTTAGTCTGAGGACTTGACTAAAAAAATAAAAAAGATGCACCAGGCCAAGGACCGTTACTTAGTGCTGGTCAAAGGATTAGACTAAAAACAATGTTAAATGCGAAGCGTGAAAAGGCGTCGAGCAGTAAAATAAATTACTGTAAAGTAAATGCAGAAAAATAAAGTACAGAAAAGTAAATAACCATAAAGTAAAATGCAAGAAAAGTAAAGTGCGTTCTAGAGAATGGCTTACGTTTTTTGTCAGGTTTTGACCCTTTTTTGTGTTTGTTTTTCCTTTGTTTGTCTTTGATTTAGACAAGTGTATAAAGATTTGGAGGCTTTGAGAACTTATCTCGTCTTTTGGAATGATGGTTCTTCTCATTTTGTTTTCTGCTTCTTCTTCTTCTTCTTACTTAGATTTCTTTGTGTAGAAAATCTAAGTTTCTAAAAACTAAATTTGAGAAGTATTTTTTAGAGAAAGAAATAGCACTTGGGTTCTAGAGAGAGAAGCACAAGAGTGGAATATGTGAATTAGTAACCAAACTGGGAAAGAGGTCTCCCTATTTATAGGGGAGGTTGTCCATGCATTCCCTAGGGCGTGCGCACTGGGGAGTGTGCTTACCACCTATTTTTTTACCCACGTGCCTTCATGATGCCCCCCCCCCCCCCCCCCCCCATTTCATGTTTTTATAGACTTTAATCCCCCATATTAGGTATTGTGTGTAAAACCTTCTTGATGTGATCTCTCTTAGTCGTACTATTTTAGGAAATGACTTAGACACCCTTTTGGCTGCTTTGGGCACTCCAATTTTAGGATAAATGTTTCATCTTATTCCTAGAGGGTCTTTACTTAGTGTTTTTTGTGATTTGCGCATTTTTTGGCAACTACACACGTAATCTTTGATTTTTCTTGAAATTGAGATAATAAAAATGAAATTAAACTATCCAAATAAATATTGGAAAGTTCAATTTCAAAAGATAAAATGTTTTTGGTCATCAATTTGATAAAACAGGTGAAAAATGAAAAATTTGGGCTAAAATAAAAAGTAGTTGGAATTTGTGAAATTTCTTAAAACTAAGGGGTGGGAAACAAAATTAATTATATACAAAGTGATATTCTACAAACATACACTTTCAATTTAACCAATGTAGTCCCCAATTAACTTTTAGAAATTTCAATTTTCACCCGAAACTTTATTTTTGCCTAATTCAACCAAATTGTCGAAAAAATATTTTATCGCTTTTCTTTTCATAACATTAAATGAAATTTAAACACATGAATCTAAGGTGAAATTTTGTCTCTTTAAATGTGGTTTAAGGTGTGTCTAAATTTGCGCTTTAGATTTGACACTTTTACAAATTGCGAAAACAAGTGGGGAAAAATGTGGTGTCAACACTAGCCTCAACAAACACTTGTTCAGCCTCTGCGATACCCTCTTCCCAAGTTGGGACTTTGCCTCATCGCTCTCTTGCTCAAGGGCCCCAAGCCGGGGTACGATCCTTCTACATCTCGTGAGCAGGGAAAATGAACGAGCGGCAGTCTATCATAAGGGTAGAAGAAAACTGAAAAAGGCTAAAGACGACCGTAGCAGGTACTAAAGCAAGGGAAATAGATTTCTTACCCCCATACTCACCAGCAACAGCTTTAGAACCAGGTCGTTACCTAGCTCCGCAACCACCGTCTTAATTTCCCTTAAAAGGAATATGTCCTGGGCCCATCGAGCCATGATCTCCGGTTTAAGAAGAACTCGAGCACCCATGGTTAGCCCTTCAACTCTCAGGGCCCATTTTAGTAGGTCTAATAACAATAAGCGGTTTCCAAAGGGCTCGCCTATCTTTTCCTTTTCCTTCCCCAGAGACTACCAGAAGGGACTCTTTTATTCTCTTTGTCGCCAATTCATCACGAATCATGACGACAGTAAACAATAGGTGCCTTTTTATTGAGGAGTTAGGACCAGGGCGAGATGTTATCTCAGACAGAGCCGTTGGTGGGAGGACCATCGCAGCTACCTTAGGAACTGCGATAGGCTAACCGACTGGTGCAGCCACAAGAAGAAACGAATCTACTGCTAGCCGAGTAGCCCATTGTTGATGCATGGCCTCCAAGACCTCGGGGTTAGCCTTTTCCCTCGGGATTTTTACACAAATGGGATTGCCACCTGTTATAAACAAAGGAGGACGCAAACAACTTGAAAAGATGGAAGCTAAAATGTTGCCTCCTTCTTCGACTACTATAGTTAAAAATGACATATTAGATCCCAATAAGAAATTGGACTCGGAGTCTGGAGCCTAGACCGCCCCAGTGGGGAAAGCGAAGTAAAGAGATCGATGTAATTGACCTTGAGGAAGGCAAAATTCTTCTCCACTTCAAGAAAACCCGCCAGGGAAGCCGTGGTAGCTATCTTTGTTGCGTTAAGCTATGGATGGGAAGGATATGCTATAAAACGAAGAAAGGAAAAAAATTAGATGGAGAAACCATCCATGTAAAAAAAAAAAAGAGCATGAACTTACCCGACACCGACCAGCGCTTCGGGACTTGATAGGGACCTGTCTCTCCAACTAGTTGCTCCCAAGGATCTAGCACTATAACCCACTTGTTCTTCCACCTCAGATTATTTTTTGGAATCCCCACTATAAGTTTTCTTCTCTTAGTACAGAACTAAAACGAGTTATCGGATGGATTCGCATCCCTTGTGACCTGATAGAAGTGGAAGAATAGAGAGGACATAGAAGGTATGCTATTCTACATGCAGAGTATAATGAACCCGATCATCAGCCTCCATACATTGCCAGCCAACTAGGCAGGAAGCACGTTGACATGAGGAAAAGCTTCATGGAAAAAATGATGAATAGGGAAGCACACTCCATTGATGAAAGCAACAGTGTAAAAGGCGATACAACCAGATGGCCAATGAAACATATATCACGATGGCTCAAGATTGATCTAAAACACTTAAGAAGGGATAGATTAGTTCCTACACATTTTGTGAACTTTGGCGCCCATCAAACAGCTCGCTGTAAGTCTAGCCTCCTTTAACTTAGGTACGTAGCCTACTGTTGGAGCAACTGTTGCATCAGGGATGGGAAGGCACGATTCTCTAACCGGCTCTACCTCCTCCCCACGATTGTGTATAGCCGGTGGGCCAACTGCTTTGCTACTACGAATGATAAAGGGCTTAAATTTAGATCCCTATTGAGGAGCCCTATGAATAGTACCTCGACCCTCAACAAGTGGTACCCTAGACAACGGTCCAGCTTCACCATCATCATTACCCCCCCTAGAAGGGCGGAACAACGATTTAAAATCTCTCACCATGGTGGATATATAAACTAGGCGAGACAAAATAGCACACTAAAGAGAAAAAGCAAGAACAGTTATCCAAAAAAGCACAACGAAAAAGTTCGCAAACTTTTTCCCTTTTAAGGGATTAAGCACGATTCCCCTTTAACCGTCGTTTAGGAAAAACCTAATTGACCATCCATCTAATCAGTCATGGGGCATTTAATTCCCAGCACTTTGGTAGCGGAATATTACGTCACTACTTTTACCGCAAGTCTACGGGTTAAGTTTTATAGAATAGTGAATGAGAAGGGTTGTCATATCCACAAGGATTAGATTAAATTGTCGTTAAGTACCATGATTATCATAACTGAATTTTAACTAGACGACTGAATTTAGGGTCTTTGTTTTTAGATATATACTAAACTAAATAAATTAACTAATTAAATTACAATACTAAATATATATTATATGGGAATAAATTACCTAGGGATTAACTTCATTTACTTATAAGTGTTTGATTCAATCTAGTTTATATTGACGATATTCAAACTATCCGACAATCTAGGTATCAAAAACTCACTCACTACCTCTCCTGAGTGTAAAGTGAATGAATATGAGACTTCGCGTCGATACTGATGTCCCCATCTAGAGTCTAAACGACACTAATCACATGAGTCTTGCCCCAACCTCATGGATTGCACACTTTCTAATACACTCCTGAGTCATTAGATCGTTGCGTTGTATTTAAACCCTAGTCTGAATCCGGGGTTACCTCTCCCGAGTGTCAAACCCCAATTTCTCAATATATCTTAACAAGCATATAAATGAAGTGAAATAATGGTAAACACAATCGAATAAGCAAGAACAACCGTTAACGAAACACGGATTCAAACAAACAACATTTTTATAAACTAATTCAATCCCTAGACAATATAATACTTAGTTACTCATGATCATAACCCAATATTCAATATTACATAAGAATAATATCATCATACAAGCTACAAAGTTTAAGAACAAAGAGAGAAATAAGGAAATGAAAGCAAATCAATGAAGTAGAGTGTTCTACTTTTGCAAAATCGGCTTCGATCTTGTTTCCTCTTCTCCTCTTGATTCTTGATCTTGAGCTCTAAAGTATCTCTAAAAATGTCCCAAAAACCATCCATGGTATGAGGGAAAAAATGGGATATTAAGGGATCCAAAATATCTAAGCCACCTGGTGTCGGACCGCTGCAGTGGTGAGAAGTCAGTAAGTTTCAGCCAGTTGATCGCTGCAGCGGTAGGAAGCACCGCTACAGTGGTGGAGACCATCATTGTACCAGTGATGTTCACTGTTGCAGCGGTGGTCAAGCAGAATGTTTTTGGTTGATTGATCGCTGCAGCGGTGAGCCTACAGTTTCTAAACGTGGCCTTTTTCAACTTTTCTCCACCTCTGTCACACCGATTTGCTCAATTTTCAACCTTTTTTATCATTTTTTGTCCCAAACACCTAATTTATAACAAAACAAATAAAAATGAATTGAAATATATTGTAACATAATAAGAACACTCGAAAACTATCAAAATCGTCTTGGGAACATATAGATAAATTCCACCTATCACACTCTTAAAGGATAAATGTCGAAGCATTCGGCCGAAGCCAATGCATCGATTCGGCACAATCCATGAAGAAACAACAAAGATCCAATCCCAACAGGAACATTCCAGTATTCCCAGGATGTGAATTATTGTGCAATTAGGAATAAGGGGCATCTCATGAGAGAAAATTCGATCAAATCTAAAAAGACATTACGTGTCACAAACATGCAATAGGCACAGGGACTCCAAACTAGCCAGCTCAACTAGGCCCCATCTTCATACTTAGCCAGGGTCATGCTTTCCCAAGCGTAAGTGCGATAACACTCTTGGTAAGAATAGTACCGTTACTCTTTCAAGATAACGGCTCCACGATCTACTCCCGCAATCACTATCATCTGTAATGGGACTAATATCAGTAGCATCACAATGATGATGCACCGAGAATCATGAAGAATTCGCCAAACAAGTCTGATCCCCCTCGTATAAATATCATAACACATGATGTCTAATGTACGCGATATACGTTTTGACTACGTTTCACTATGCATTGATACGCTCTGAGACACATATGTTTGTACTCAAGCACATACTTTTTGCTAGTTACCACACTACTAAATTCCTATTCATAACTCCCTATTAATTCTTACACAAAAGGTACAAAGCTGGCAAGCCCACCCGCAATGCATTTTTTGCAGGAACTTTAGCTGAGGGAAAATAACAAAGCAGAGAGGATATTTTGTCCCCCAACCTTAGAAGTGACGTGTTCAATGATCCATTTTCAAGCATCATCAAACATGCAAAGTAAAGTTACATAAATATGTATTAAAATTGATAGATGTACCTCATCCTCATCCATAGTATCCAAGTGAAACCTATATATAAAGACGTGGCTCGCAATCTCCCAAAAGGTCAAAGGGTCATTTCACCTAAATTTCTTCTCTTAATTATATCAATAATTAATAATAATATTGAATAAAAAAGAGTTTAAAACAAGAAATGTAAATAAGGACATTTAATAAATACTTTGTCTTGCATCGTAAGGTAGTTCCCATGGCTGGAGATGCAGAAAGGGGACCAGCCTCTCCCTTGCCTATGCTCGCCCTTTACCTAGGCACCATTGTCACCGCCTGCCTGGCCCCACAATTATCCCCAAACTTGGAACAACTCAGCATTACTACTCATTTTTTTGTAAGGATTGTTCAAATTTTTATTCTCTATTTTTGTGTGATGCATTAGGTTCACATCAAAAGTTGTAGAATAGAAATAATTAATTCATTCATTCATTAGTTAATCAAATAATTAAAATTAAAAATTTTGCTCCTACGTAGCAATAATGTTTCATGGTATTTCCACTAATTGTGAGCCATATCTACCCATACATCACAGTTATATTCAGTTAATCTGAATTTATTCAAAGCACGTACCAAGTTATTATTACCACGCAATTCAATCTTTCTATTTTTATGTCTCGAAAGAACTAATAGGGTAGAATACGTTCAAAAACCTTAGTTTGATCATATGTATTGGTAGCGCTTAAAATATGTCGCTACTTTCACCGCAAGTGTACGAGTCAAGTTTTAGTATAATGAGAAGGGTAAGGGTTATCGTATCCACAAGGATTGGTGTAGATTATCATTGAGTACCGTAATTGTCATAACCTAACTTTATTTAGGTGATAAAAATGTAGTTTTTTTATATTAATAATATCCTAAACTAAGTTAATTAAACTAATTATACTAATATGACGTTTATGGGAAATTTTTGCCTAGGGATTAACTTCGTTCACTTAAATGTGTTTGTTTCAATCTATTTACATTAATGGCGTTCATCCTATCTGACAATCTCGGTATCGAAATCTCATTCACTACCTCTCCCGAGTGTAAAGTGAATGAATATGTGACTTCGAGTCAATGCCGGAGTCCCTCTCGAGCGTCTATACGACACTTAGTCACATGAGTCTTGCCCCAACATCACGGATTGCACACTTTTTAACTCCCTCCCAGGTTATTAGATTGTCGCGTTATGTTTAAACGCTAGTCCGAATCTAGGGTTACCTCTCTCGAGTGTCAAACCCCGTATTCTCAATATATCATAACAAGCATATAAACGTGGAATAACGGTAAACACAATCAGATAAATATGAACAACCATTAACAAAACATCGATTTTATATAAACAACGTTTACATGAAGTCAATCAAACCCTAGACAATAAATGTTTAGCTACACATGGCCACGGCCCTATATACAACTAGAAACAAGCTAAACATATTCAAAACATTCAACCAAACTAATAATAAGAGAGAGAAATGAGGACACTAGCCGTTATCCAAATATCTTATGCTAAAACCACTTTGAGAACGCTTCCTCTTCTTGGCCTTGATGATTTTCTGTTGGTTGAATGGCCTTGGAGCTCTCAAGACTCCCGAAAACGTATCCCCATGTTTGGGGAGAAGAGGAAAGATATTTATAGAATTCAAAATATCTCAAAATATCCTAAAAATATCTAAACTGTCGGGCGCTGACCGCTGTGGCAGTGAATAGGTCGGTAAGCTTCTGGTGAGTAACCGCTGTAGTAGTCAAACGTACAGCTCTCTGCATTTTGACCACTGCAGTGGTGGAGATTTCAACAACTCTCTGTATTTTCACTGTTGCAAAGGTGGATGCAGGCTTTGAATATGACATTTTTGCTCTTTTTCTCCACCGTTCATCCACTGCTTTACTTGTTTATGGACTATTTTAGTCCCTTTTTACCCCCAAATACCTGATTTATAACAAAATAAATAAAAATGTACTAAAACATAATAAAACGCTATAAAAAAATTCGAAAACTACCAAAACCAACTTGGGAATAAATAGATAAATTACACCTATCAAATACCTCCAAACTTAGAATTTTACTAGTTCTCGAGCAAAATACTCACACTAAAATAAAAAACACAACAAAATTAACTAATACAAAAACTAAACACGAATAAAAACACAAATTACCTAAACATAACTATGTGCGAGTTTTCAATTCAACTATTGACCAAAATATTTTTCCCTCAATAACCCCCAATCATATCGAGTTCTGGAGTAAAACGCACCTTGTGATGTTCTAGAATTTTGACATTCAATAATGGTAAACGCCATTCTAGATCCTTCCAACGTGTGTATGCTAAACTCAATAATATAGCTATCCAAGACCGAATTGGATGATCTACCAATGAAGCTCATGACTTTAATCATAAATGATTAAGATATCCATACGCCTAACTGGGTTCTACTCCCCACTAACGTAGGCTTGGAAGTTCAAAAAGATCAATAGGATTTGGTGAGGTTTGGAACATGGCCAAGGGTATACAGGGAATATAAAATAGGTTAACATTGTTAACTTAACGATACCTAAGGCACAACGCTTGACACAAAATCACTCTCAAACCCCCGTAGATAAATTTGAAACAACCCTAAACATACATTTAAGACCGACGTACCCACTTGTCAAAAGAAACGGAAATTGAAAAATATTTACATATTTTTATTTTTTTTTAACAACAAACATACCCCCAAACTTATTTGATTATTACAATTTCACGGGTGTGGTTAAAATGAAATAAAAATGACAAGTGAGTACTCGAATACCGAACCAATCAATAGTTCTCCCTAAACCTAACCTCTAACTTCAAGTAGCATACACGAATGCTAACTTGATTTACTCAAATTATGCCTTCGGTTTAGCAAAATAGGTTTAGAAAGAATTCAATTGGTCAGGGTATTTGTTATGTGTTCAAAATTGAAATGGCATTATAGGCTTCGACAGGGTAACGCGAGGGACAAACATATAGCATGGTAAGCTTCAAAGGCTCAAGCGAATCAAATGAATGCCTAAATCACGTCTCCTGAACTACCTCGCCTAGGATTTTGCCTCAAGCTTCCCCATTAGGTTCTAGAATCCTTAAAATTGTTATGAATTTGGCTAATGGATAATCAGCCTGAAATCAATTGAATAGATATACATTGAGTCTAGGTGCTTGTGCAAATTAGGATCCACAATAACTTTTACCAAAACGCATTGTCAAGCACACAGAACACACATGAATGGGCATTACACTTGACCTCAATAAACAACTATAGGATAATATCATCATTGGGTTGTGGCCCAGATTGAACACAAAACTCAACACATACAACAACTACTACAAACACAAACACATTCTACACTAAACAAACATGCAAATAATTTAACTAAAACTACACAACTAACAAAAATTAAAACATGCTAGCATACTACACATTACCCCCAAACTTAAAACGGTCAGTGTCCAGAGCGACCCAATTATCATTCTCAACATTTGAAATAAAACATGCCAACGAAGGGGGTTTAGAACACATACATAGGAGGCGAGAGAATCTCGCATCTGAATTAAGTCGACAGTGACGGATCTAATTTATTTTTGACTTGGGTTGGCTCCCAAGAAGATCTTGGTTTATTGTCCTCGGCCTGACATAGAGAAGGGCTCATCAAAGAGCGGCTTCCGCCCACAGTATGTGTCATACAACACAACATACGGGTCTTAGTTAAAAATACCCTCAAGACTGGCGAGATTTAGCTTTGTATGGTCCATACTTTAAACTCGATTCATTTTTCGGTATATGTGCTTGGTTGCCTTGGATAAACGGTGCTAAAAGCGGTGGAGAAAAAGTGAGCCACATCGGATCCTCATAGATGTGATCGTCTTGGATAGGTGGTGGCATTACAATGTGAATCTCTAATGGTGAAGAATCAGAATCTTCGATCCACACTTGGGTTTTATCCTCAGTAGAATCATCATTGAATGTACCCAAGCTCCTCCCGATTGTTTCCGGCTCATCACGGTGGCTTTCACAAATAAATGTGGCTTGTTCATCACTCAGTGCCACCATTTTTTACTCGGCCTCAATAAAGCATATAAGCTAACTGATTTGCGTCTAAAGAGACGTTACGGTTGCATCGATTTTGGCGTAAACCATCTCAATATTGTCAAGACAATCCTCGTGTTGATCCTGTCATTCGTTTTCCTCCAGAAAGCCTGAGTTCCCCTATAAATTCAGCTCACATTTCCTCTAGGGGGGAATACTCCTCCTGTTGGTTCGGGATGTCAATCCATGGCGCCGAAACGGTGGAACTATCCCCCAAACTTTGGTAGCTTTTTGAATAATTACAACAATAAAAATCAAACTCGACCATGTCTTCCAGTACATGATAGGCTTCGTCTACAGTTAATTGGTCAAAAAAGGTGGTACCATTTTCTCCTTCAACCCAATTTCTTGTTTCGACTAGTAACCCATCGAGGAAGTTTAGTAGTTGACACTCCCTCGGGAAACGATGGTTTGGGAATCGAATTAGTAACTCCTTGTAATGATCCTAAGCACAATAAAATGACTTGGAATCTCATTGAAAGAAATACAAAAGTTCCTGTTGATCTAACATCTTCAAGTACCCTACAGGAAAAACAAAAACAAAACTACAAAGAAAAATTATAAACAAAATAAATGTCTAAATTAAAATCATGTTATTTACTCACAATATCAACAACAATCTAAAAACTAATCCCCGACAACAGTGCCAAAAACTTGGTATTGCGTAAAATACGTCGCTACTTTCACCGCAAGTGTATAGATCAAGTTTTAATATAATGGGAAAAGTAAGAGTTGTCGTATCTACAAAGATTGGTGTAGATTATCGTTGAGTACTGTAATTGTCATAACCTAACTTTATTTAGGCAATAATAATGTAGTTTTTTATATTAATAAGATACTAAACTAAGTTAATTAAACTAATCATACTAATATACTAATATGACGTTTATGGAAAATTATTACCTGGGGATTAACTTCGTTTCCTTAAAATGTTCGTTTCAATTTAGTTTACATTAACAGCGTTCATGCCATCTGACAATCTCAGCATCGAAATCTCATTTACTACCTCTCTCGAGTATAAAATGAATGAATATGTGACTTCGCGTCAATGCCAAAGTCCCCATCGAGCATCTATACGACACTTAGTCACATGAGTCTCGCCCCAACGTCATGGATTTTACACTTTCTAACTCTCTCCCGTGTTATTAGATCGTCGCGTTGTGTTTAAACCCTAGTCTGAATCCGAGGTTACCTCTCCCGACTGTCAAACCCCGTATTCTCAATATATCATAACGAGCACATAAATGTGGAATAACGGTAAACACAATCGAATAAATATGAACAACCATTAACATAACATCGATTTTATATAAACAATGTTTACATGAAGTCAATCAAACCCTAGACAATATATGTTTAGCTACACATGACCATGGCCCTATATAGAACTAAAAATAAGCTAAACATATTCAAAACATTCAACCAAACTAAGAATAACAGAGAGAAACGGGGAGACTAGCCGTTATCCAAAGATCCAATGCTAAAACTGCTCTAAGAACGCTTTCTCCTCTTGGCCATGATGATCTTCTCTTGGTTGAATGGCCTTGGAGCTCTCAAGACTCTCGAAAACATCTCCCCTTGTTTGGGGAAAAGAGGGACGATATTTATAAGATTCAAAATATCTCAAAATATCCTATCTAAAATGTATGGCGTTGACTGCTGCAGCGGTGGGATCACCGCTGCAGCGGTGATTAGGTCAGTAGGCTTCTGGCAGGTGACCACTGCAGTGGTGGAGCCATCTACATTTTAACCACTGTAGTGGTAGAGCTTTCAACAACTCTCTTTATTTTCACCACTGCAGCCGTGGTTGCAGGCTTTGAATATAACCTTTTTGTTCTTTGTCTCCACTGTTATTCCACCGCTTTACTTGTTTATGGATCGTTTTAGTCCATTTTCACCCCCCAAATACCTGATTTATAACAAAATAAATAAAAAGAATATTAAAATAGAATAAAACACTATTAAAATACTCGAAAACTACCAAAACCAGCTTGGAAATAAATAGATAAATTACACCTATCATGTATTGATCTTTGATATAATTTACTTTCAATACTGATTAGAATATAATTATAATGATTATATTACTTTGTCCAAATCCCTTAAGTAAATCATGCTTAATCATATTCAACAATCTTCCTTTTTCGAAAGGGCGATAGATTCCTTTATTGTATACTCTAATAATCACTTGTATGTTCACTATACCCAATGAATACCTTTAAAATTTTGTGGTTAGAAGACAATACTTAGTATTATTAAAAGTATATGAGTGCACACACATGACAAACAATATCTCAAGTCAAAAGATCACTTGTACCATTATAAATCCTATATTCTATTTTGACTTTAAGCAAGGTAACCAGCATAAAATATTGAGTATAGTCATGTTTAGACCTTTGTTACTTCCTATCAAGTCCCCTCATGGTTGTCCTATTATCTCATACTAGCGAATTTGAGATTCACCATTCTCTATAGGAAAAACACCCAAGCTAATCTACAAGCACTGTTAAGTACCGATTAATAATCCTCCGGTTAGGACTATTTAGGATATTAGTAACCAAATGTCTATGTTCTCAAACTTTTTAATCTTACATGAAATGATTTTATATTTAACTAAATATTCATGGAATCTTAACAGTTGTATAATATATATTTGATGATATAGAGAATGACAAATTGGTTTATCAAGTGCTAAATTTGCCCTTATTCATTTTTTACTTACTTGAGATTATTTCTAGAAATAAACCCAACTAGGTTTGTCTATGGGCTTATTAGTAATAGTTTTGTCTGTAGTTAAAAGTAGAGACTAGAGATGATTATAGGATTGTTCAAGTGTTGACTTCCAAATGATAGGTTTATCAAAGTCACTCTAAGATTTTGGGTGAGATGATAGGTTATACCAATCATCCTCCTTGATGAAGCTCAAATCGAATGGCGGTTTTGGAATTACTCCACGGTAAAACAAATGAATTAGTATGCCGTCAAGCAAATTTTTGAAGAATGAAATTAAATTACAATAGGGTTGGGACAATACCAATAATTATCTAGTGGTAAAGAACTAAAATAGCATCTTCTGTAGCAAGGAACTCACAATTCTCGTTGACATAGAACCACCTATTCTTCCACCCATTTTTATTATTGGGGTATCCGAGGAAAATCTTTGTTTGGTGAGCTTGGGCATGGAAGTACGACCAGTTGTTATCAGGCCTTGAGTTGTTCTCCAACATATAGAATTGATAGAAAATGGGGTATGTTGAGGTAATGTCGTTCAGAAAGTAGAGAATGATAAACCCGACCATTATCGTCCAAGAATTGGGCTAAGAAGAGGTTCAATAAGTTTGGGAGTTCCCTGATAAAGATAAGGGAAGAGTCCCTCCTTTCCAGAGCATCCTCTTATAAAGCTATCTTACCTGGAAAGTATCGATGAGCCTGCGCGTTCTCCTCGATAGGAAAAGACAACTCCAAAGAGTTCAAGATGGCAAACTATTCACAATATTTTCATGCTTGATTTTACTAGCAAGTGCACGAGGTCAAGTTTTAATATAGTGGATCCTAAGATTGAGTGTCATCCTCTAGGATTTGTCGAGCGATTAGTTACGTACTACAATTGACATAGTTTATCATTGTCTAGACGGTTCAAGAATTGTTTTCTGATTGCTTAATCGAAAACTAATTAAACCTAAAGACTTGAGATTAATTCTATTAAAATGGATTACCTAGGGATTAATTTTGTTCACTAATACATGTTTGATTTTATTTAGTTTACATTAACAGTATTCATCCTATCCGATAATCTAAGTATCGTAAACTCGTTCACTACATCTCCCGAGTGTCAAGTGAGCGAATATGTACTTCATATCAATGCCTATATCCCTATCTTGCATCTAAACGATCACATGAGTCTTGACCCAACCACATGGATTGCACACGTTCTAATAATCTCCCGAAACATTAGACCGTCGTGTTATGTTTAACTCTAGTCCGAATCTGGGGTTACCTCTCTTGAGTGTTAAACCACGTATTCTCAAAACAACAATAATACATTAATAAGTATACCATGAATGTAATAAAACGGTAAACATAATCGGATAAAGATAAACAACCGTTAACGAAACATATATTCAATTAAACATGCATATACATGAACTAATCAATCCCTAGATAATATCTATTTAGCTAACCATGATCACAACCAAATATACATTAAAATAAGAGAATAACTTCATCATTCAAGAAACAAAGTTAAGAAACAAAGATGGAGACAAAGACATAATAGAAAATCTGAAGAGTGGAGTGTTCCACTTCTGCCAAAACCATTCCAAAATCATTTCCTCTTCTTCTAAATGAGCTCTCCTCTTCTAGGTCTGAACTATGGCTTTAGAACAAGTGTAAAAATGTGCCCAATGAAAGTTAGGAAGGGTGGATACATAACTTGGCCCAAAATATCCTAAAAATATCTAAAAATATTAAAGACAGCCGGTTGAATGATCGTTGCAGCGATAGTTTATCAGTGGGCATTTTGTCTTTCCATCGCTGCAGCGATGAGGGCCCTCGCTGCAGTGGTGGCTGGGCAGAATACTACTGACCCTTCACCACTACAGCGATGAAGACCATCACTGTAACGGTCAAGGGTCAGTAGCCCTTGACGTTGGTGCTACATTGATAGGGCTCACCGCTGCAGTAGTGAGGCTGTAGTTCTTGATCTTTGATATTCTTTAACGTTTTTCCACCGATTTCCTTGATTATCAACCGTTTACATCCCTACACCTTATTTACATAAAAACAAATATAAACGATTTAAAACGTTACAAAAACACTCGAAAACTACCAAATTCGGCTTGGAAATAAATAGGTATTTTCAACCTATCAAATACCCCCAAACTTGGAATTTTGCTAGTCCTTGAGCAAAACACCCTAACACTGAAATAAACTATCACTACTAATTAACTAACTTTAATACTAAAAGCAAAAAAATATAAACAAACTAGAAGTAATGACATGCAAGTTCTAAATTCAACTAATAAACCAAAATATTTTTTCCTCAACGGCCCCCAATCAAATCAAGTTCAAGAATAAAACACACCAAGTAGTGTCCTAGAATTTCAACATTCAATATAAGTAAAGGTCATTCTAGATTCATTCAAGTGTGTGTGTGTGTGTGTGTGTGAAAACTCAATTATACAACTATCCAAACACCAGATTGGATTATTTACCAACAAAAATCATGACTTAAACCATAAAGGATTAGGATATCCATATGTCAAATTGGGTTCCACTCTCCACTAATATAGGCTTGGAAGTTCAAAAATATCAAAAGGGTTTGGTTCAATATTTCTTTTTTTAGTTAATGGCCAAGAGTATATCAGGAATAGAAAAAAGATAAACGTTATAACTCAACGATACCTGAGGCACAATGCTTGGCGCTCAATCACACTCATAACCCCAAAGATAAATTCGAAACAACCTTGAACAAATATTTAAGAACGCTGTACTCACTTGTCAAAAGAAACAAAAATAGAACTATATTTATATTTGGTTTTTTTTTTTTTTACAAAACCACACCCCCAAACTTATTTGATTTGTACATTTAAAGGCGTGTAGGAATACGATAGAAAAATGACAAGTGAGTACTCTAATACTGAACCAATGAAAAGTTCGCCCAAAACCTAACCGCTCACTTCAAGTAGCATTTACAAATGCTCACTTGATTTTGACTCAAATTGTGCCTTAGGTTTAGCAACATAGGTTTGGAAAAAGTTTTATTGGCCAGAGCATTTGTTACGTGTTCAGAATTGAAACGGCTTATAGGCTTCGACATGGTAACGAGGGATAAACATGTAACAAGGTAGGCTTTAAAGGCTCAAGTGATCAAAATGAATGCCTACATCATGTCTCCTGAACTACCTCGCCTAGGATTTCGCCTCAAGTTTCCCATAATCAAGTTCTAGATTCCTTAAAATTGTCATGAACTTGCTACTGAATAATCGGCGTCAAATTGATTGAATAACCATACAATGAGTCTACGTGATCGGGCAATTTAGGATCCAAAATTACTTTTACCTAATTGGAATGCCAAGCACACAGAACACACATGAATGGGCATTACCCCAAACCTCGATATACAACTAGGAGATAATTTTCATCATCTGGTAATGGCCCAGAAGAACTCAAAAATTTAGTACACAATTACTACTTCATACATGAACACAATTAGACTAAAACTAAACACTAAAATGCATACATTACACTAAATATTCACAACACCACAATTTACTTCTAAACATGCATAAACAAAAACTACAAATTAACTTAAACTATAAAATGTTTAGCAACTAAAACTACATATCCATCAAAATGTCTACAAACAAGAAAAACGTACATACATTAAAGCATACATAACAAAAGCAACAATAATATCCCAATACATAGCAAAAATATCCATCCTGCATAACAAAACAACATTTACATCCCCCCAAACTTGAACTAATCAGTAGCCACAATAACCCATCAGCGATCCTAATAACAGCATACAGCATAATGACAATAATGGGTGCGAACACATACCTGGGATGTGAGACATGAAAGTCTCACCTCCTACTATCCATCTCGAGGAATGTCATCCCCACCACCGTCCTGGTGGGATGGATTGTGTGGTGGTTGCAAAAAATGTACCGGGAATAGTGGCATCAGTGGGTAGCTGAGCCTGCCTAAACTCCATAGTACTGGTGACCCTGATACATCATCTAATTAAGCTAGTCCTGGTACCTCTGGAATTCAGTGTTTTCATTCCGGTTCTAATATTGGTCCTGGCGAATAACAATGGCGTCGAACCGAAGAGCCTGAAGCTGCTCTCCCTGATAAACCACCTATTGGTGAAGGCTCTCTAATGTGATTTTCTTGCGGACGAATACCTCTGCACCTTGGGCCTCAAACGGCCATGCTTCTTATTCATCCGACCCTGCTTCTTATTCACTCGGCCCCTCAACCTCGATGCTCTAGATTCGTCTAATTGCCGCATGTTGATCCCAAGATTTTGATGAACAATTAAGTATTTATATTTTAGTAGAACAAATATTTAATTGAGTGTTTAAGATATTAAAGTTCCACTGATGAAGACATCAAATTAAATGGATGCTAAATGAAGATATCAAGATGATGAAAAGGAATTAAGAGTTTTAAAAAATTAGAAAAAATAACCCAGGTAAATCTTAACTCTTAATATCCCATTTAAGAACACACACATGGCATAAAATGAATTTTATTTTTTATGTGTGTTTTGGTTAAGTGAAATTATTTGCTCCTATGTGAATTGAAAAGAAATAATCTTGAATGACTAAAATGAAATATAAGAATATTCGTGGAGCTTATTAAAGAGAAAAAATGGATAAAGGGGTAAAATCGTAAAAGAAAGTGAGTAAAAAACGAGATCAGAGAAAAGATCCAGAAGGGAGCAGTCGACTAAGGAGTCAACCGGCCAATGGTGCCTGAACTCTCTGAATCGAAGAGTCGACTGACAGGTCAACTGGTGAAAATAACTGAACTATCTGAATTGAAAAGTCAATGGACAGGTCGACCGGTGAAAACAACTGAACTATCTAAATCGAAGAGTCGACCGAGCGGTTGACCGATGTACTGTGATGTCTACTCACTGATTCGTCCAGTCGACTGGGCTGTCGACTGAATGCACCATTTCAGGATATTGTTTGATTTGATTTTAAATCCAAAAGTAGCCATTTTATGTTAGTATTTGAGAGTGATTTTAGGGATATTCTTTATATTTGAGATATGGTTCATATACTAATTAAATCTTTTCAAAATGGTTCATTAAATATAAATGTTTCTCAATTTGGTAATTAAAATAGATTCTATACTTATTTATTTTAATTGATAAATACTTTAGGGGTTTAATTGAGAGATTCAAAAGATGTTTTTAAGTAGAATTGAACCTAAATGAAGTTTTTTTGTTATAAGGGGTCTATAAGAACTTTTTATTGTCATGACACTTGTAAACTAGCCGTTAGAAGACTAATTACATTTTCCTTTAAATAGACCTGTGAATTTTATTAGATAAGCTAATAATTCTAAGAGACTTAATCATTCTATATCATTTTGAGAGAGCTTTTATAAGAGTTAGTATTCTACGTTATTGTGAGCTATTCTAAAAGTGATTTTGATAATCAATTGCGATCTATTCTTGTTGATACCGGATTAGAAGCTATACTGTTCTAATCAGTATTTCTGTGGATTCCGGGTGAGATCTTTCCATATTGTTTATTGTTTATTATTTTATATTTTGGAAATTGATCTTAGAAATTATTTTTTATTTTTGAAGAAAAATATTCTTTCATACAATCTCTTGAATAGGATTACGTGCTCCAATTTGCTACTTATATTCTTGTTAAAATTAGATTTTTGTATCTCACATATTTCTATAACTAGTTGGGATATTAATTGAGTTTTTACTTATCTGGGGTGGAAGAAGCTCCAAGTGAGATTTACTACTTATCAATTTTTGTATTGGTGAGTTGTGACGGGTAAATATCATTGGGGATATTTAATCAAGGGTAGTTGGGTTTTAGTCTCTTCTTGTAAAGAGATTGAGGTATTAATTCTTCCTGAATAGAATTAGTGTGAGTGATTTGTAAAGGTTCCATCCTTACTTGTGAAAAGAATAGTTGGGGTGTTTTTTTTTTTTGGTAAGGTTTTGATTCTTGAGCCTCGGTGTTAAAAAGAATTAGGTTATTCTTTAGCCTGTAAAAAGTAGAGTTTATTCCTTAGCTTGAGAAAAGAAAATTGTAAAGGTTGATTCTGAGCCTGTGAAATAATCGGTGTGCGGGTTTGGTTCCTACCTTTAAAGGGATCTTAGTTTTAGTGGGTGCGACCTTTGTGAAGCTCGGGGGACTGGATTAGCCAAGAGTAGCTTGGTGAACCAGTATAAATCTTGTGTGTGCTACATTATTATATTGTTATTTTTGTTGTTTAAGTGTGCACTTAGATTGATCATATTATTCTGTTGTGTTATAAAGATAATAATTAATTTAGGATTAAAATTAATTATTTGATTTATCAAATTTTATTATGATATATTTTTAATTACCCAATTCACCCCCCTCTTGGGTATTCTACTGGGCCAACAATTGGCATCAGAGCTGGTTTAGCTCGAATCTATTTTGTTAACAAAGATCACATGGCACACATAGTAGGCACACTAGCTGAGGGGCAGTCTATGCACCGACCACCCTTGTTTGTAGGTGAAAGTTACTCGTTTTGAAAAGACAGGATGATAGCCTTTCTTCAGGCTACAAATTATGACGTGTGGCTAACAATCGAGGATAATCCATTCATTCCAATGGAAAATGGAGTTGAGAAGAAGAAGGAACAACTCACTGCTTCCGATAAGCATAAACTCTCTATTAATTCTCAAGCTATCAATATTCTCTTTTGTGAATATTCTAGAGTTTCAGGTTGTAAATCCGCAAAGGAGATGTGGGATAAGCTACAAGTCACCCACAAAGGGACAAGTCAAGTAAAGCAGTCAAAAATTAATGCACTTATGAGAAAATTTGAGCTGTTCAGGATGAAGGAGAATGAATCGATTTATGAGATGTACACTCACTTTAACAACATATACAACAATATGAACCAACTCAGAAAACCATACTCCATGGAGGATAGAGTACGAAAGGTCCTAAGGTCCTTAACAAAAATATGGGAGTCAAAGGTGACGGCAATCAAGGAAGCCAAGGATCTTGGCAAATACGACATCGATGATCTAATTGGTAATTTGATGACTCATGAATCGACGATCAAAGGCTACGAGGATGATACCAAAAATAGCAAAAGAAAATTCTTGGCACTAAAAGTTCAAAAAATTGAAGAAGATGATGACAGTGATGATGAAAGCCTATATAGTGAGCAAGAGAATAATGTATCACTTCTCACAAACAATTTTAGAAGAATGACTTGGCGCACATTCTGTGGAAAAAAAAATCTCAACATATCCAAAGTGGAATGCTACAACTGTCGTAAAATAGGTCATTTTCAAAATGATTGTCCCAAACCAAAGAATGATAAAGAAAATGAGAAAAAGAAAAAAGAAAATAAGAAAGCAAAGAAAAGTAAGAAGAAATCAATGAAGGCACTGGTGGTGAGGTAACCGATTGTTCAAGTTCGTGTCCTTTAAATTTTGATGAATCGTTTTATGTTTATCAAGAACTTTCACATGATTATAAAAACCAGTGTTCTAAAATAAAAGCCCTTCAAAGTACAATTAACACATTAAACAAGCAAGTGGTGGATTATGAATTTGAAAACAATGGGTTGAAATCTAAATTGATGGAATTGCAATCAATTGTTCTCAAATTTATCGGCGATGAAAACAATTTGAAAATGATTTTGTGAAGTTCACGTGGAGTTTTTGATAAAGCCGATGTTGGATTTCCAAAAAATCTTAAACAAAAATGCTTTCAAAAATTCTTTTCTGAAACCAAGGATCTTGTTAGATGTTTTAAATGTAATGTTGTAGGGTATACTATTCGTAGATGTTTTGAAAAACTATCTAATTGTAGACAATTTTGGGTTCCAAAATGAACTAAAATTGTCCCGACTAACAAGATCGGACCCACGTAGGCTGGGTACCACTTAGGAACTATTTGAGCTGCTCCTTGCAGGTTATTCTAAAAGCATCAATAAGCAAAGATAAATGGTTCCTGGATAGTGGTTGTTCTCGACACATGACGGGAGATAAAGGAAAATTTACATCTTTGACACCTAAAGATGAAGGTCATATGACTTTCGGAGACAACGCAAAGGGTAAAATTATCGGTATAGGTAATATCGGTAAAGGTACTACTATAATTAAAGATGTGTTACTAGTTGATGGACTTAAACATAATTTGCTTAGTATTAGTCAACTTTGTGACAATGGCTGTAATGTTATATTTGATCATGATAGATGTATCATTAAGAATAGTCATGATAGTAGTATCTTGCTAATTGTATCACGTTTTGAGAATGTGTATATTTTCTCTTTTGATGATTTTAATTCTCAAAATTTATCTTGTTTGAATGTTTTATCTGATAATAGTTGGTTATGGCATAGAAGACTTGGGCATGCTAGTATAGAGTTAATTTCTAACTTATCTAATAAGAGTCTTGTACGTGGGTTACCTGATTTGAAATATGTGAAGGATAAAGTATGTGATGCATATCAATTAGGCAAACAAGTTAGATCATCATTTAAGAAAAAAAATGCACACTTCCACGTCTAGATGTCTTGAATTATTGCATCTTTATTTGTTTGGGCCTAATTCTGTTGCTAGTTTTGGTAGTAATTTTTATGCATTTGTTATAGTTGATGATTATTCTAGACTTACCTAGGTATATTTTCTTGCTAAGAAAAGTGAGGTTGCTTCTGTTCTTGCTAAATTTTGTAAACGTGTTCAAAATGATAAGCAATGTTCTATTATTAACATTTGTAGTGACAGAGGAAGAGAATTTAAGAATGATGAAGTGGTAAGTTATTGTGATAAGCATGGTTATGCTTACAACTTTTCTGCACCAAGATTACCGTAACAAAATGGTGTAGTGGAAAGGAAGAACAAAATGCTTCAAGAGATAGCCAGAACAATACTAAATGAAAATTGTTTACCAACCTACTTCTGGGCCGAAGAAGTAAGTACCGCTTGTCACGTTATAAACCGAGTATCAATTCGTAGAGGGTTTAACAAAATCCCATATGAAATCTGGAATGGTAAGACTCCTAATATTTCCTATTTTAAAGTCTTTGGATGCAAATGTTTTATTTTGAATGACAAGGATAATCTTGGTAAACTTGATGCTAAATCCAATTATAGGATTTTCCTTGGATATGCTACTAATAGTAAGGCTTATAGAGTTTATAATAAACATACTTTAGTAGTAGAAGAAACTATGCATGTTGTTTTTAAAGAAGTTGATCCATACTTGTTGAGAAAGGTTTTGGATGATGATAATGCAGGTATCTTAAAGAACCAAAACCAAGGTAATGATATACCAAATGAGTCTCACCAAGAGAAAGAACCTAAGGAGAAGGATTCAACTTTACCAAGAGCTATAAAGAAAGTACCAGGACATTCAATTAAAGAAATCATCGGTAATTTCGAAAAATGTGTAAGTACCTGATTTTCTCTTAGGGATATAATCAATCTTACTTTCTTATCTCAAATTGAGCCTAAAAATATAAATGAGGCATTAATTGATGAATCTTGGATTTTCGCAATGCAAGATGAATTAGTTCAATTTGAGTAGAACAAAGTGTGGTGTCTTCGAGACCGAATTTTCATCCAGTTATTGGTACTAAATAGGTATTTAGAAACAAAAATGATGAATCGGGTATGGTAATTAGAAATAAAGCAAGATTAGTGGCACAGGGCTATAATCATGAGGAAAGAATTGATTATATGATGAAACTTATGCTCATGTTGCTAGACTAGAAGCAATTAGAATGCCACTCGCCTTTGCATGTTCACGTAATTTTAAGTTATATCAAATGGATGTAAAGAGTGCATTTCTAAATGGCTTTCTAGTTGAAAAAGTTTATGTGGAACAACCCCCGGGATTTGAAAGTGATAAGTTTCCTGATCATGTATTTAAACTTCGCAAGGCTTTGTATGGACTCAAACAAGCTCCGAGAGCTTGGTATGAGAGACTTAACCGATATTTGATCAAAAATGGTTTTCGAAGGGGTATTTGTGATATTACACTATTTGTTAAGCAAACGGATTCTGATATCCTATTAATATAAGTATATGTTGATGATATCATTTTTGGATCTACTAATGAGGATGTTTGCCAAGAGTTTGCTAAGGTAATACAGGTTCAATTTGAAATGAGTATGATGGGAGAGTTGAATTTCTTTCTTGGATTGCAAATTAAGCAAACCAAAGAAGGGATATTTATAAACCAAACTAAATACACCAAGGAGTTGTTAAAGAAATATAGCTTGGAAGGAGCTAAAGAGTACAAAACTCCCATGGCAACGGCTACAAAAATTGAAAAAGATAATACAGGCAAAAGCGTTAATAAAAAAATGTATCGAGGTATGATTGGTAGCTTGTTGTATTTAACTGCTAGTAGACCTGACATTATGTATAGTGTTTGTCTTTATACTAGATTTCAGTCTTGTCCTAAAGAATCGCACTTAACTGTGGTTAAGCAAATTTTTCGTTATTTAAAAGGGACGACTGACCTAGGATTATGGTATCCTAGGGGGAGTGATTTTAAATTGGTAAGTTACTCCGATGCTGACTTTGCCGGTTGCCAAGTTGAGCGAACAAGCACAAGTGGATCATGTCAT
This sequence comes from Eucommia ulmoides, assembly GCA_016647705.1. Taxonomy (NCBI): domain Eukaryota; kingdom Viridiplantae; phylum Streptophyta; class Magnoliopsida; order Garryales; family Eucommiaceae; genus Eucommia; species Eucommia ulmoides. The sequence continues at coordinate 24,505,266 of CM028329.1, forward strand.
TTGTTAGGACATGCTTTGGTTTCTTGGTTAAGCAAGAAACAAAATTTGTTAGCCTTATCTACTACTGAGACTGAATACATGGCAGCTGGTAACTGTTGTGCTCAAATTTTATATTTTAAGCAATAGTTAAATGATTTTGGAGTTTGTATGGAGGAGGTCCAGATCTTTTGTGATAATAAAAGTGCTATATGTCTAAGTAAAAGTCCTACACAGCACTCACGAACTAAGCACATAGAGATTAGACATCACTTTATTCGTGATCACATTCAAAAAAGGGATATTATTATTGAGTATATTGATACCTCTAACCAGCTTGCTGATGTTTTTACCAAACCACTAGCGGAAGATCAGTTTGTTAATATCATTTGCAGTTTGGGTATGGCTAGGCATAATGATATTTGCCTAGACTAAGTTATATGTGTTGTGTTTCCCCATCCCTACATTTGTTTTTGAAGATGACAAAAGGGGAGAAATTGGTGATGTTTTATTAAAGGGGAGTAATGTTTTATTAAGGGGGAGTATTCTAAAACTGTGTTTTAATCAAAAATGAGAAATTTAAAAAAAAAATGTGTTGTATTGAGTATTTTTAAATTATGCATTATTGAATCTTCATTATGATTCTTTAACGAGTTAAAGAACCCATCCTCGGATTCAGGAGAAGTGTGGTTATATTTTATTTTGAAGAAAATATCAAAATTAATTATCATCATCAAAAAATGGGAGATTGTTGATCCTAAGATTTTGATGAACAATTAAGTATTGATGTTTTAGTGGAACTAATGTTTAATTGAGTGTTTCAAAGATTTAAAGTTTCAGTGATGAAGACGTCAAATTGAATGGATGCTAAATGAAGATATCAATATGATGAAAAGGAATTAAGAGTTTGAAGAAATTAAGAAAAATAACCCCGGTAAATCTTAAATCTTAATATCTCATTTAGGAATACACACATAGCACAAAATGAATTTTATTTTTTATGTGTGTTTTAGTTAAGTGAAATTATTTGCTCCCATGTGAATTGAAAATAAATAATATTGAATGACTAAAATGAAATATAAGAATATTAGTGGAGCTTATTTAAGAGAGAAAATGGATAAATGGGTGAAATTGTAAAAGAAAGTGAGTAAAAAACGAGATCAGAGAACAGATCCAGAAGGGAGCAATCGACTGAAGAGTCGACCGGCCAATGGTGGTTGAACAATCTGAATCGAAGAGTCAACTGACAAGTCGACCGGTGAAAACAACTGAATTATCTGAATCGAAGAGTCGACCGAGCGGTCGACCCATGTACTGCGATGGCTACTCCCTGATTCGTCCAGTCGACTGGGCAGTCGACTGAATACACCATTTTAGGATATTATTTGATTCGATTTTAAATCCAAAAGTAGCCATTTTTTGTTAGAATTTGAGAGTGATTTTGGGGATATTCTTTACATTTGAGATATGGTTCATATACTAATTAAATCCTTTCAAAATGGTTCATTAAATATTAATGTTTCTCAATTTGGTAATTAAAATAGATTCCATACTTATTTATTTTAATTGAGAAATACTTTAAGGGTTTAATTGAGAGATTCAAAAGCTGTTTTTAAGTGAAATTGAACCTAAATGAAGTTCTTCTGTTATAAGGGGTCTATAAGAACTTTTTATTGTCATGACACTTGTAAATCAGTCGTTAGAAGGCTAATTACATTTTCCTTTAAATAGACCTGCGAATTTTATTAGATAAGTCAATCATTCTAAGAGAGTTAATCATTCTATATCATTTTGAGAGAGCTTTTATAAGAGTTAGTATTCTACGTTATTGTGAGTTATTCTAAGAGTGATTCTGATAATTAATTGCGATCTATTCTTGCTGATACCGGATTAGAAGCTATAATGTTCTAATCATTATTTCTGTGAATTTCGGGTGAGATCTTTCCATATTGTTTATTGTTTATTATTTTATATTTTGTAAATTGATCTTAGAAATTATTTTTTATTTTTGAAGAAAATATTCTTTCATACAATTTCTTGAATAGGATTACGTGCTCCAATTTGCTACCTATATTCTTGTTAAAATCAGATTTCTGTATCTCACATATTTCTATCACTAGTTGGGATATTAATTGAGTTTTTATTTATCTGGGGTGGAAGAAGCTCTGAGTGAGATTTACTACTTATTAATTTTTGTATTGGTGAGTTGTGACGGGTTAAATATCATTGGGGATATTTAATCAAAGGTAGCTGGGTTTTAGTCTTTTCCTGTAAAGAGATTGAGGTATTAATTCTTCCTGAATAGAATTAGTGTGAGTGATTTGTAAAGGTTCCATCCTTACTTGTGAAAAGTATAGTTGGAGTGTTTTTTTTTTTTTTTGTAAGGTCTTGATTCTTGAGCCTCAGTGTTAAAAGGAATTAGGTTATTATTTAACCTGTAAAAAGTAGAGGTTATTCCTTAGCTTGAGAAGAGGAAATTGTAAAGGTTGATTCTGAACCTGTGAAAGAATCGGTGTGCGGGTTTGGTTCCTACCTTTAAAGGGATCTTGGTTTTAGTGGGTGCGACCTCTGTGGAGCTCGGGGGACTGGATTAGTTAAGAGTAGCTTGGTGAACCAGTATAAATCTTTTGTGTGTTGCATTATTATTTTGCTATTTTTGTTGTTTGAGTGTGCAGTCAGATTGATCATATTATTCCGCTGTATTATAAAGATAATAATTAATTTAGGCTTAAAATCAATTATTTGATTTATCCAATTTTATTATAATATATTTTTAATTACCCAATTTACCCCCCCTCTTGGGTATTCTACTGGGCTAACACCGCAAGATCCAGAGGACTTTTGGGAAGACACAAACTATCACCAAAGCTAACCATACCCACCTTCTTGAAAAGTTCGGTGAGAAGAGATGGGAAGGGCAGACTGGTTTTTGTGTTCTAAATTACATATTGAATAGCCGAATTGACAAGGAACCCGATGTTTAACGGCTTGCCAGTCTCAATAGCGTATAGCGTCAAAGCTCTGTCTTTGGAGACGTCAGACAAATAAGATGTCGGGTAGAGGCTAGTACATATGAAATGGAACCAAATCTTCAGAAATTGGTGCAGGTACTTGGATGGAAAAATGGCGAGACCCATCCTCGTATGCAACCATTCATCATTATCGGAACAAAAGGTCCTGATGATTATTTTCTAGGTCTTCTTCCTCCGAGTCTTCTTCTCATTTCGGAGGAACCATCCCTAATAGCTCGTTTATTGTGTCAACATCAAACTTTACTGGATGAGTTTGGACCCTGGTCTGGTGGTTCTCAGCTTCTACACAGTTGGCATAGAATTCCCGGACTAAAGCTATGTCACCTGGGGTCGGTTGTCTACAAAAACATTGCCAACCTCGCACCCTTATCACATTTGTAATCTCAGCCGGAATTTCATCCAATTCTTCAAAGGCACGCTCACGAATGCAACTACGCCTGTGCTCATACTAATTAAAATATTGGTCTGCTCGTTTCAAAATGAATTGGTTTGAGTCAAAATCCGAGTCGTAATCGCCAGATTGTGAACTGGATCCCTCACCTCTTTGACGTTTGGCAGTGGCTCTCTTTGGCATGGTTCCTATCAAATCCACACACAAAAATCGGCCACCAAATCACAATGGAACAACACAATTTAACAATTCAGTTCAAATCTTCAAGAACACCAACTATCCCCAATGTGCACACACCAATCACAAGAATTCAACAAATTTTTCAAAAACTTGGCATCAAATCTTGAATCAAACAAACAAATCACCCCTAATCAACTTATTCTTCACCAAAAATCAACCCAAAACCACAATGACATGAAAATCGCAAAAGGGGGTTCTAGGGTTTCATATGAACAATCCAATATATCAACCAATCTTCACATTAACATGAAAATCACAAGTATATTGCATTACACATGAGAAATATAGGTTCAAAACAACTTAATTTTCAAATTTTGAGCGCCCAATGGATTGAAATTGGAAGAAATCGCTCTTTGAAACTTTAACCCTAAAATCTCAAATTTGTGGTTTGAAATTCGATTTTGGTGGATTATTGATGGTGGAAATCTTAGTTTTTGAATATGAACGGATGGATTTGAGGTATTATATATGTTTAGGAGGAAACAATTGAGAGATTTTGGAGGTTAGGGTTTTTTAAAATGGCGATTCTTGAAATGGCACCTCTCTTACCAAAAACTTGTTCGCGATATTTTCACGCTTGATTTTACTTGCAAGTGCACAAGGTAAAATTTTAATATAGTGAATCCTAAGATCAAGTGTCATCCTCTAGGATTTTTCAAGCGATTAGTTAAGTACTAAAATTGATTTAGCTTATTATTATCTAGAAGATTCAAGAATTGTTTAGTGATTGCTTAATCAAAAACTAATTAAATCTAAAGATTTGAGATTAATTCTATTAAAATGGATTACCTAGGGATTAATTTCATTCACTAATACATGTTTGATTTCGTTTAGTTTACATTAACGGTATTCATCCTATCCGATAATCTAAGTATCGTAAACTCGCTCACTATCTCTCCCAAGTGTCAAGTGAGTGAATATATACTTCGTATTAGCACTGATATCCCTATCTAGTGTCTAAATGAGCACATGAGTCTTGACCCAACCTCATGGATCGCACATGTTCTAATAATCTCCTGAAACATTTGACTGTCGCGTTGTGTTTAACTCTAGTCCAAATCTAGGGTTACCTCTCCCGGGTGTCAAACCCCATATTCTCAAACCAACTATAATACCTTAAAAAGCATACCATGGATGTAATAAAACGATAAACACAATCCGATAAAGATAAACAACCGTTAACAAAACACATATTCAATCAAATATGCATATACATGAACTAATCAATCCTTAGATAATATCTATTTAGCCAACCATGATCACAACCAAATATACATTAAAATAAGAGAATAACTTCATCATTATTCAAGATACAATGTTAAGAAACAAAGATGGAAAAAAAGATAGAATAGCAAATCTAAAGAGTGGAGTGTTCCACTTCTGCCAAAATCATTCCAAAATTGTTTCCTCTTCTTCCAAATGAGTTGTCATCTTCTAGGTCTGAACTATAGCTTTAGAACAAGTGTAAAAATGTGCCTAATTAAAGGTACAAAGGGTGGATACATAACTTAGCCAAAAATATCCTAAAAATATCAAAGACAATTGGTTGATTAATCGCTGCAGCGATGGTTCATCAGTGAGTGTTCTATCCTTCCATCACTGCAGTGATGAGGGCCATCGTTGCAGTGGTGGCTAGGCAGAATACTACTGACCTTTCACCACTGCAGCGATGAAGGCCATCGCTGCAGTGGTCAAGGGTCAGTAGCCCTTAATGTTGGCGTTGTAGCGATAGGGCTCACCGCTGCAGTGGTGAGGCTACAGTTCTTGATCTTTGATCTTCTTCAACGTTTTTCCACTGATTTCCTACCAATTTACTTGATTATCAACCATTTACGTCCCTACACCTTATTTGCATAAAAACAAATATAAACGATTTAAAACATTACAAAAACACTCAAAAACTACTAAATTCGGCTTGGAAATAGATAGGTATTTGCAACCTAATGGAAAGGAATATGAAGACAAATGACAAAGAACTAACATATTCAAAATTCCAAATACTTACTGGAATTAAGAGGCAAGATCACCAGAACAAAGGAGGTTCGTTCACCAACAATGTTTCAAAGGTTTTTCAACGGTTTATGTGTTGAGAAAGCAAAGAAGGGGATAACCCATTTCTATAAAAAGGATCAATAGCTCAAATCAATCCAATAAGATATAACCGTTGCAGAGTTCAAACGCCATTGGGGAGGCAAAATAACGATAGCCGTTAAATCACATGGGCATTAAATATAAGCTAGTTTGGGCACAAAAATCAAAGCATCGTGACTTTACAAATATTTACTTCGAGTCTCGGAACTTCACCTTGAACCGCGACCAAATACTCCCAATACCTAGTAAATGGCCATCGAGAATAAAGGGCCTTTCATGCGGGATATTTTAGGACGTGTCAGATGAATGACACATATAATTGGAAACTCACATGCAATGCATGTCAATACAAACATAACTCATTGGTACCCAAGGATTATGCTCGGGACCTAAGATTGAGTATCAAGATCTCCTTTTAGGCTTACCACAATACTAAAATACCCAAGGAACCTACTCGAGTCCACACCGGATAGTTTATTCTCAAGTTAACTGATGACATCCCAAACTATGTCCTCTCTTTGGGGACTTAACCCTTTCAGGGACGGTTATTGAATTGAAGGAACCAGATATTGAAATCTAGAGATTTAGGTAGTGAAATACAAAAAATTAAATCCATTTATAAACAAGGTTCCTTAAAGTCAGATAAATCTATATTAACATAAAACATAAAATAAAGTATAAAGAATAAATCTCATTTAAACTTTATATCTCTTCTGGTGCTTTTACCTCTATGTTGATTAATCTCAAGATGTGATTTAAAAAGGCTCTTCCAAGAGCGGTTAGATCTATTCTTGAATCAGCTATGAGATAATCATTTCAAAAGCAACATAAGTGTCTTGCCTTTAACAGTATCTCTATAAGGTTAGTGTCTACGGAATATCAAAGAATCTAATTCCAATGACATAGATCTAAGTTATATCTGTTTTGATTCTAGTAGGTAGTAAGCATTAAAATAGTTGAACAATCAAAAGAAAATGAGAGAGGCGATTGGGACTGATAGGGGTGGCCAACTAGTAGCCTCCCTTTTATAAACACTATCTAGGGTTCAAAACACTAGGTCTCTTCTTTCCTTAATTGCAGTTTAGTCCCCAAACTTGTAAAGAATTAAGCTAATGTGAACCTCACCAAGAATTAGTGAGACCCAAAGCCAAGTTAGGGTGTCTTCGCAAAGAATCGAACAAAATTCAGATTTGAAATGAATAACATAAGAAATATAGAAAATTGATAGATTACCTTAACCCGGCGTTTATGAATAAAATGCGAACCAAAGGTATAGGAGAATTCTTGACTCAATGAGTATAAGAAAATCACGAACCAAAGAGATTAAACGCCACAAGAAAACTTAATAAGTTTAGAAAAGTTCTTTGAAGAACTCAAGAGAAAACCCTCTCAAAATATATCAATCAATATTAAAATTACATGTAATTCACAGGCCTACAGAGCCTCTTAAATAGGCAGCCAAGAGAACAAGAAAAAAAAACTCTAATATGTCTTGGTAAATTAGCAGGCCTATGTCTAAGACTAAATAATGAATAAGGAAGCTTTCTAACTTACTTTACACTCCTAGTTGGAAAAGAAAAAAATTACTTGGCAATCATGCCTTACAAATCTGCTTAAAAAAAATAAAAAAATTTAAAATAATAAAATAATTAAACTAAACTCATGGCCTCTGATGCCTGAGCCCATTTAAGTTCAATCTTCTTTCCACTCGCAGGCCTTGATGAGGTGGACTAGGCCCTGATCGTTATTTGGGCCTAATATCGGCTTCACTATTGTAGACTCAACCAAATCTCTTAAATTAATTAATTAAGTGCTTCTTTGAATCTTTTAGCTCTTCCTCTTATTATTAGGTCGACTGGAATATACAATGGATCCTTTAGTATCCTTTAGTACAACTGATATATTCTCATCATTCTTTGCCTCTTGAAATGTATTTGTCCTCAAATCTTTACCTATACCAAATGGGAATAAATCAATCACATTAAAAGTAGCACTTACATTAAACTCACCTGGAAGGTCTAACTTGTAGGGGTTATCATTTATCTGTTCTATCACTTGAAAAAGGGCATCTCCCATTGGAAGTAGCTTAGAATGCCTTTGTTGGGAAAATCGTTCCTTTCTCATATGCAACCAAACCCAATCACCAGGTTCAAATACGACCTTTTTGCGCCCTTTGTTAACTTGGTTGGCATATTGCTCATTTCTTCTCTCAATGTTTTGTTGGGCCTTTTAATGGATCTGCTTAACAAAATCATCTTTTTTCTTCCCATCTAAGTTGACACACTCATGCATAGGTAAAGGAGTTAAATACAAAAGAGTCAATGGATTAAAATCATACACAATTTCAAATTGTGAAAATTTATTGCAAAATGCACACTCCTATTATATGAAAACTCTACATGGCGCAATCAATCTTCCTATATTTTCAAATTCTTTTATACTACAGCATGCAATAAGGATAAAGTCCTTTTAACTATTTATGTTTGACCATCAGTTTATCGGTAACAAGTAGTAGAAAATAAAAGTTTAGTTCTGAGCTTACCCCACAAAGTCTTCTAAAAATAGCTTAAGAACTTAGCATCTCTGTCCAAAACAATAGTCTTAGGTATGCCATGCAACCTAACTATTTCCTTGAAAAACAAATCAACAATATATGATGCATCATCATGCCACTATCTTAGAAAACCTATCTACAACCACATATATAAAATCTCGACCTCTCGTTGACCTAGGTAAACCTAACACAAAATCCATAGAAATATCAATTCGAGGTTCACTAGGTATAGACAAAGGAGTATACAAACCATGATGATTAACCTTAGACTTAGCTTGCCTACAAAGAATACACTTCTCACAAATTTTATCAACTTCACATTTCATATGAGGCCAGAAGAAGCGTTCATGCAAAACATCTAAAGTCTTAGATATGCCAAAGTGTCATACTAAACCACCCCCATGAGCTTCTTTAACAAGAAAGTCATGCAATGAATATTTAGGCACACATAATTTATTTTTCCTAGACAAAAACACATTATGCTTAAAGAACTTACCAAACGCCGCTTTCTCACATGTATTTAATACATTACCAAAATTAGAATCATCAATATACAAATATTTAATGTATTCAAAACCAAGCAATTTTGCATCTAAGGCAGAAAGTAAGGCGTACCTTTGAGATAATGCATCAGCCACAATGTTTTCCTTACCTTGCTTGTACTTGATCACATAAGAAAACAATTCAATGAACTCTACCCATTTGGCATGTCGCTTGTTCAGCTTCTGTTGACCATTCAAATGTTTCAAAAATTCATGATCCATGTGAATCACAAATTCTTTTGTTTAAAGATAGTGTTGCCAAGTCTCCAGTACCCTAATCAACGCATACATTCCTTTGTCGTATGTAGGGTAATTCAAGGCTACCTCACTTAGTTTTTCACTAAAGTAGGTAGGAGGACGTCTTTCCCGCATTAGAACAACTCCAATACCTGGTCTTGAAGCATCACATTCAATCTAAAAAAAAATTATGATGTTAGATAAAGCAAGAAAATGTGTATTAGTCCATCTTTCCTTGATCAAATTAAATGTCTTTTCTTGCTCATCACCCCACTTCAAACCCACATTTTTTTATTACTTCAGTTAAAGGTCCAGCTAGGCTACTAAAATCTTTCAAAAACCTCCTATAAAAGCTAGCCAGCCCATGAAAACTTCTCACCTATCCTACACTTATAGGTTTCAATCACTCATTGATTGACTTAACATTTTCTTCATCTACCTTAATTCTCTTAGCACTAACAACAAAATCAAGAAATAAAAGCTTATCCATGCAAAAGGTACAATGTTTTAGGTTAGAAAATAACTTCTTTTCTCAAAACATCTAAAACAAGTTTTAAATGTTCAACATGCTCATATAAGTTTTTGCTATAAATCAGAATGTTGTCAAAATATACAACCACAAATTCCCTAATGAAAACATGCAAAACATGGTTCATTAATCCCATAAACGTACTAGGTACATTAGTTAACCCAAAAGGCATAACTAATCACTCATACAAACCATATTTTGTTTTAAATGCAGTTTTCCACTCATCATCTTCTCTCATCCTAATCTGATGATATCCACTTTTAAGATCAATTTTAGTAAACACACAAGAACCCTACAATTCATCAAGCATATCATCTAATTTAGGGATGAAATGTCGATCCTTTACCGTAATATTGTTGATGGTCGACAATCCACACACATTCTCCACGTACCATCTTTCTTAGGTACAAGTAATACAGGGACCGCACAAGGACTCATGCTTTCACCTACATACCCCTTCTCTATAAGCTCACTAACCTACCTTTGAAGCTCATTTGTTTCTTCGGTATTACTTCTATATAAGGGTCTATTTGTAATGGATGCTCCGGGTACGAAATCAATTTGATACTCAATTTTCCTTATTAGTGGCAAACCATTAGGCACTTCTTTGCGAAACACATCATCAAAATCCTATAAAAGATCAATAACAACACTAGGTAGAGAGGTGTCAAGATCGTTAGTGGTAAAACAAATCTCTTTGTACAAAAGTACAATCAAAGGTTGGTTTGAAAAAAACACTTTTTTTAATCTCACTATCTATCACATAAAAAATAATTTGTTTCCTCTTTTCTTTTCCCTCACTTTCAGAATTTTTCTCTCTCTCACTCTTTTTTCCCCTCACTCTCCCTTTTCTTGTCACTTTATCTTTTTAACCTCACTTGATTATCATACACTTACCTTGGAGTTAATGGTACAAGAGTAAATGGCTTCTTATTAAGTACAAATGAGAATCTATTAGTATAACCATCATGAGTTACTTGTCGATCAAATTGCCATGGTCTTCCCAACAGAATATGTCCCGTATGTAATGGCACCACATTATACAAGACCTCGTCTTTGTACCTCCCAACACATGTTTATTCACTTTAATTTCTCCACAATCATTCAACTATTGTAACTTATATGACCCAAGATGTTTTAAAGTTGGCAAATTCAACTTCTCCACCAAACTAGTGTTAGCCACATTAGTACAACTCCCATATCAATAATCATACTACATACCTTATCATTGACATGACATCTAGTATGAAAGATTTTCTCATGTTGTTTTATTTCATCTTCTTTGACTTGTGCACTAAGAGCTCTTCTTGCAACCAAAAGCTCTTAATCAACTTGATATTCAACGTCACGTGCATCCTCCGAAGGTGGTATAGAATCATCATCTGTCTCATCTTTGGTCTCAATACCTCCATCATCCCTCATAATCATTACTCTCTTATTCAGACATTGAGATGCAATATGACATGTTCCTAAACACTTAAAGCATTTAATTTCTCTATTTCGAGAAGGTTAGGAATCAGTCTTACCTTGGTTTGATGTACTTCCATCTTTATGAATTTTGGAAGGTTCGGCCTTGGGTTGAAAATTAGGCTTCTCATATCAGTTGCCAAGAAGAAGAAAAACTCGATTACTGCCCAACTCGTGTGGAACCATTTACTTTGATTGTTACTCCACTTTGATGGTCATGTGGACCATGTCATTCAACTCAACATAACACTGCAACTCCACCACATTTACAATGCCACGATTTAGCCTGATTAGAAACCTACTCATAGTTGCTTCTTAGTCCTTTTCCACATTGGCTCGAATCATGGCTATCGCCATCTCTTTGTAATAATATTCCATACTCTTAGAACCTTGTGTAAGACTTTGCAATTTCTGGAACAAGTCTCTATAGTAGTGACTTGGAATGAATCGCCTCCTTATAGTAGTTTTCATCTCTTTCGATGTCGCAATAGGTCTTTCACCATTCCTCCTCATAGTCAAGGTAAATTGATCCCACCATACAATAGCATAATCAGTGAATTCTATGGCAACCAACTTCACCTTCTTGAACTTGGAGTAGTTGTGACAATCAAACACCAACTTCATTCTCTTTTCCCACTCTAAATAAGCTTCAGGATCGTTTTTCCCTTGGAAAGATGAAATGTTCACCTTGATGCTTTTGAAGTTATTATCAATCCTCTCCCCATACTATCCTCTATTCCCATATCCACGCCCAAAGCTAGCATTAGAGATGTGATCCTCTTCGTCTAGGTTGTTGATTCTAAGATTTTGATGGACAATTAAATGTTGATATTTTTGGAGGAACTAACAGTTTGATTGCGTATTTCAGTTTATTAGTTCCAATGATAAGATTATCATGAAGATATTGTGACAAATGTTGAATGGATGCTAAAGACAATGACAAAGATGATGAACATTAAGAGATTGAAGAACCTAGATAAAACAACTCAGGTTAAATTTTTACTCTTAATAATTCTCGATTAGGATCACACACGACACAAAATATTTTTTATAATTATGTGTGTTTTTTATAAGGATCCTAATTAGTTAAATTATTTGCTCCTATGTGTAATTGAAGAAGAAACATTGATAATTGATTAAATTTGAATTTAAAATTTTAGTAGAGCTAACTGATAAAAGAAATTAGTTAAAGGGGTGAAAACATTAAAGAAAATGGATTAAAATCAAATTAAGGAAGAATTCCAGCATGGTCGGTCGATGGTAGGTCAACTTATGAAAAATAAGTGAACTCGCTGAATCTTCTGGTCGACAGGTAGGTCGACCTATGAAACTTGTTGAATCATCCGGTCAACAGGTAAAGGATGGGTGATCGACTGATAGGCGAAGAGATTTTGGCTTTGGGGTATGTCCTGAATTAGGCGGTCGAACAATGGGTATTGGTCGGTCAACCGACGGCCTGTTTCTAGTTTTGAGGAATTTCAGATTTTATTCAAAAACTAACTGTTAATTAGATGTTATTTGTTTACTTGATTGAGATATATTAGGGATATGGATATATTTAAGATATGATACTCCTATTTGAATATTCTTATAGATATGGTTAAACTATTTTAGATATCTCTCAATTTGGTACATGTAATTCTTTCTATCTTATCTAATTGAGATTTAGTAAAAGTAAGAGAGACCAAACTGAATGTTTTAAAAGATATATTTAAGTGAATTATACCAAAATTGAGTCTTAATAATATAAGGGGGCTTATGGAGTAATTATTTGTCATAATATATGGTAACTAGCCGTTAGAGAGCTTGTTATAAACCCCTATTAATAAACCTACGTTTTTTAGGTTTAAAATATACAATAATCCAGATCAATCAAAATTCACGAGCTATTCAGTTCCTGAATTTTCTGAGAGTCATCATTCTAAAATCATACTAAGTGCATTGTGAGATCTTTCTTGAGATTTGTTCTTGAGAGACATTTATTATGGATTATTGCTACTATCGATTTGAAGTGTTATTACTATTCTAATCATTATTCTTTCAGTTGATTCCTGGTGAGATTGTTCCAAGTTATTTTCTTATTTACTATTATTATTATTTTCTTGGAAATTGATCTTTGAAATTGTTTTCTGAATTTTTATTGAAAAATATTTTTTGAAACAATTTCTTTAGAAAATCTGATTACGTGCTAAATTGTTTGCTACCTGTTTTTTTTGTTTAAAATCAGATTTTGAATTTCCTTACTTTATTTCTATCACTGGTTTCGGAACATTAATTGAGTATTAATTAATCTGAAGTGGTAGAAGCTCCGAGTGGGAAGAATTCATCAATTTTTGTAATTGGTGAGTTGTGTGCAGATTAGGTACTATTGGGAGTGTCTAATCAGGGGTAACTGATTTCAATCTCTTCTGATAAAGAGATTGAGGTTTTGATCTTTACCTAAAGTATAAAAATATTAGGTTTTAATTCTTTCTTTATAGAATTGTGAGTGAATTATAATGGTTCAATCCTTACTGGGTAAAAGGATATTTAGAGCGTGTTTGTGTGAGGTTTAATTCTTGATCCTAAGGTATAAAAAGAATTAGGTCGTGATTCTCCTTGTAATAGAATTAAGCTAATCTTTCGCTTGGTAAAAAGATAGAAGTTATTCCTTAACTTGTGAAAAAGAATTGTAAATGTTGATTCTGAGCCTGCAAAAAGAATCATTGTAAGGATTTGGTTCATACCTTTAAAGAGATCTTGAGTTTAGTGGGTGCGACTCTCCGTGGGGCTCGGGGGACTGGATTAGCCAAAAATAACTTGGTGAACCAGTATAAATTTCTATGTGCTACATTATTTATATTGTTTATATTTTGTTGTTTGGGTGTGCACCTAGTTGATAACACATAATCCACTGCTATAAAAGATAATAATTAATTTTAGGATAATATTAATTGTTTGATTTTTTTAAGTGTTAGAATCTGATAATTTTTAATACTATCCAATTTACCCCCCTCTTGGGTAGCTCACTGGACCAACATAGGTCATCCCTATAATCATCTTTATAGTTAAACCTAGGTGGATTCCTCACTCTTCGTTGTACATTAGAAGCTTTAGATGGCTACTCCTTTTGTGAACTAGACTCAACTTTGTTGAGTCGGTTATGTACTTTATCAAATTGCAAGTTTAACCATTCAAACTTTTGCTCCAAGGCATTGTAGAAAAGTTTGAAATCTATCTTTTCTAGTGCATCATCAAATGAGCCTTTGTTTATTTCTTGATACATGTTTAATAACTTGCAAAACAAAGTTAGCAAACCTCACAAACACTTCCTCACGTGTTTCCCTCAAGATTGATGGCACTCACACTCATGTTTCACTCAAATTCGGCTTTTACCCTCTTATGAGCTCACACTCTCTTACCTTTTTTCACTCTTCAGTTTACTCTTATAGTTCTTTATCGAACTTAACCAGTCTCAGTCAGAAATTTCTCGTGACAATCCAAATTCAACAAATTGATTCAATAAGAATAAGATTTAGAATAAAAGCAACGTGAACAAGAAGAACACAAAAGATAAACTTTATGGAATAAAACAAGAAGAATTTAAATCTCAATATAGCTGTTGGATTTTTTTTATTCTGTTTCTTTTTTTGTTTTTGTTTTTTTCCTTTTTTCGTTTCTATGTTTTTTTTTTTTTTTGAAAATCGACAACTTTAAAACGAGATTTGACCAGTGATGAAGATGCATCACGTTTTTTATCGAAATCTGACCAAATTTGATTAGAACGAAAAACTCATAGTACTTTAAACAAAGTCAAACCAAATTTGATTATATAATTCAGTCAAGAACAAAAAATTAAGAAATAATAGATATCAATAAACGAAAAGAAAAAGGATAGATGAAACCTGATTTAGAACCTTATTCTGATTATCAAATGATGCGAACCTCACCAAGAATTAGTGAGACCAAAAATTAAGTTTGGGTTTCTTCACAAAAGATTGAACTAAATTCAAATTTGAAATGAATAACACAAGAAATACAGAAAATTAATAGATTACCTTGACCCGGCATTAATGAATGAAATGCAAACCAGAGGTATAAGAGAATCATTGACCCAATGATTATAAGAGAATCACGAACCAAAGAGATTGAACGCCAAAAAAAAAAAAACAAAAAAAAAACAAAAAAAAACAAAACAAAACTTTGATAAGTTTAAAAAAGTTCTTTGAAGAACTCAAGAGAAAACCTCTCAAAATATATTAAATATCAAAATTAAGTGTAATTCGTAGGCCTACAGAGCCTAAAAAGAATAAAAAGACTTAAAATAATAAAATAATTAAACTAAATTCGTGGCCCCTCATGCTTTGGCCCATTTAAGTTCAATCTTCTTTCCACTCGTGGGCCTTGATGAGGTGGACTAGGCTCTGATCGTCATTTGACCTTATTTGGGCTTCACTACTGTAGACTCAGTCCAAATATATTGAATTAATTCATTAAGTGCTTTTGAATCTTTTAGCTCTTGCCCTTGTTATTGGGCCGACTAGATCATACAATAGATCCTTTGGTGTAACTGACATATTCTCATCATAAGCATTACTACTTATTATTTTTAAAGGACTTTTCAAACTTCTATTTCATATTATGTGTCACCCATTACGTTCATATCAAAAGTTGGGTGGTAGAAACAATTAATTAATTAATCAATTAAAATTGGAACAATTTTATATTTGTCTATGTAGAAAAATAATTTCTCTTCGACATCTCATTCGACTATGAATCACGTCTATTCACAAATCACAGTTATATCCATTTGATAGGATTTTCACCAAGAGAACCCCATTTGTTATAATTTCGTACTACACGGTCTTTATATCTTGTGCTCCCAAAAGAATCAACGGTGTATGGATAAAGTTAAAAAATCCTAATCTATTCATATATATATATATATATACACGCACACATTTGGGTAAGGGATTTCATTAGATTACCTTACCCAAACACAACTTTAAGGGATGATTTTATTTGGGTAAGAGATTTCACGAATTTTGTTCAGGAAATTTCTTGTTTGAGTACTATGAAGAAAAATTTATGAAATTCACTCATTCGTAAAATAGGAGAATCAGAGGGATTTGCAAATCCCTTCAAAACATATGTTATTTCTAAATCATTCCAAGATAGAATTTTCTATTTTTTCAATTCATCATCCATTTCACTTCAAGCTTAATTTTGATTTTGTAATTATATGAATTTTAAAATTCTATCTTTTCTCTCTATATATTATATAATAAAATTATTTTTATAAAATAGGTATAAAAATTATATTATTAAATTACTAAATAAATTATATCATGCAATATATTTTAACATTTTTTATTATTAAAATTTAATAAAATTCCTATAAATATTTTACTATCCAAATAAAAAAAATTATGAAATTACATAATCAAATTATTCGTTAAAAAATTTATGGGAACAAATGTTTTTCAAAATCTCATGCTTTACAAATTTCATGTATTTAATCAAATCATTACCCAAAATCAATTGGGAAAATAAGGGTTAATACCACCTAGATCCCCTCAACTATAGTGAAATTCCACATATACCCCCCTAAGTTTCAAAACTTCCACAGTGACCCCTTGCCAGAGCTTTTTTTAGTGAATGGACTATTTTGCCCTTACTAAATCTAACATAAAAAAAGCAAAAAAATTATAAAAAAAAATGAGATGTGCAATTACCTAGTTGCCCTTAGCCCATTTTCCTTTTTTTTTTTTTTTTTTTGGCTCCTTTCCTCTGTTTCTCTACACCACCGAGCATTACACAACACCACGAAACGTTTGTTTTTTCTTTTTTCCTCTCTTTCTCTCGCTATGTTCCTCTCATGATTAATCTATGAAATCCATCTTGATTTGGACATATCTGGCCAAATTGGAGTTCTCGATTTAGGGTTTAGGGTTCGATTCAGTGGTGTTAATGTTTGATTCGGCGATATTGTTTGGTGGTGGTGATGTTCGTTTTCGATTCGGCGGTGTTGTTCATTTTGGTGGTGTTTTTCGGTGGTATTGATGTTCGATTCGGCGGTGTTATTCGGTGGTGGTGATATTTGTTTTCGATTTGCTAGTGTTGTTCGATGGAGTTTTCGATTTGGCGGTGTTGTTCATTTTGATGGTATTTTTCGGCGGTGTTGATGTTCGATTTGGTAGTGTTATTCAGTGGTGGTGATGTTCGTTTTCGATTCGGCGGTGTTGTTCAGTGGAGTTTTCGATTTGGTGGTGTTTGCGGTAGTGGTGTTCAATTCGGCGGTGGCGTTCGTTTTTGTGGTGTTTTTTGACAGCATTGATGTCCGTTTTGTTGGTTTTTGGTGATGATGGTGTTGATGTTCGGCGGTGGTGTTCGGAGGATGTGGTGGTGGTGGTGGTGGTGGGGATTTGGGGAAGATGAACACATGAAGAAAAGTCAAGGGTTTTAATTACAATATGTACCCTAAATGTTTTAATTTTTTTTTTATTTTGAACTATTATATTTTTTAATATAAGGTAATATAATCTTTTCACTTGGTCCACATGGTGAAAAATAAAAAATTTACTTTTCAAATGACATTTTCGAAATAAAAAATTTAGTTGTGAAAGTTGAGGGATTCCTGTAATTTTAGCTGTCGGTGGGATTAACTCAGGAAAATAAGGCCCTATTTGGTTAGTGTTCCCAACCAAACCCAACTCAAAAATTCTGAGTTTGATTTTTAGAAACGCGTTTGGCAAATATAAAACTCAACCCAACCCAACCCAAAAAATAGGAATTGATTCTCAAAATGTTAAGGAAATAAGAAACAAAAAAAAATTATTTTTTTTTTGTGCCAAAAAACTCAACCTAAAGTTCTCAACTCCGGCCACTGTCCGACGACCACCCACCGCTGGTCACCATCCACCGCCGCCCGCCGTCGCTGTCCGGCGATTGCCGGCGTCCGCCCATCCAGCCATCGTCTGACACCACCGCTGTTACCGGCGTCCGGCCATCCGGCCATCGTCTGACACCACCGCTGTTGCCAGCGTCCGGCCGTCCGGCAACCACTGCCAAACACAAAAAAAAATTTCAAAAAAAAAAAAATTAGTTTCAGGATAAAATCGTTACTAAACACATTCTGTTCTCAGTACAAAACAAAAATTATCGTTACCAAAACGCAATTCTGTTTTTAAAATTCTCAACCCATCCCAATTCAACTCAACCCAACTCATTCCAGTTGAGTTCATTCCAGTTGAGTTTAGGAAAATAGAAACACTAACCAAACGCCACCTAATCCTTCCCAAATTCGGAAGGACAAAATTGATGCCTCCAAACCATAAAACAATCCAAACCGGCTATTCCAACCCCATCTAAAACCTTTCACGCCTTATCTTCTTCTTCCTCCTCGGCCTCTTTCGCTCAGGACTAGCGAAAACATCCTCTAAAGAATGGCGGACGAAGACACAATGCCGAAACTTACTGACGAACAGCAAGAGCCTCAAAATGACGAAGACTCATTTGCAGATAAGTCATCCTCGTCCGGTGACTCGAATTCTGATGACTCCAGCTCAGACTCGGAATCTGATTCCGACGAGTCTTCTGAGGGCGACTCTGAAAGCGGAGAAAATGATGACGACGCCGACGCCGAATTAGAAGAGAAAAATACACCCGAAGCCAACATCAAGCGATTCTTGCGAATTATCAACTCGAAAAAATCTAAGAAACGGGACGAAGAGGAAGATAACAATATCAAATGGCACGAAGACCTATTCGATTTTCCCGAGGACCCGGAAAATTGGACCGAGGAGGATTTGAAGGAGCTTTGGGCGGATGCTCCATATGAGATGACCAAGCCCGGGTGGGACCCCAGTCGGGTCGACGAGGAGGAAGTTGATGTGATTAGGAACGAGATTAAGGCCGGAAGAAAACCTCCCATTGCTCCATTTTACTTGCCGTACCGTAAGTATTACCCGGTGATTCCTGACAATCACCACGATATATCGACCCCCAAGGAAGTGATTGAAGAGCTTGATAGGATTGAAGAGTTTTTGAAGTGGGTCAGTTACATTTTCCCCGATGGGAGCTCGTAAGTGCCATTTTTCTCTCTCAAAAATTTGGATTGT
The DNA here is from genome assembly GCA_016647705.1 of Eucommia ulmoides. Lineage (NCBI taxonomy): Eukaryota > Viridiplantae > Streptophyta > Magnoliopsida > Garryales > Eucommiaceae > Eucommia > Eucommia ulmoides. The sequence goes on from CM028329.1 coordinate 24,524,424, forward strand.
CTAGTTGATTTGTTGATTGACTTTGCACTGTAATTTATGCTAGCTTATTCTTCTGGTTTTACAATTTCGGTATACAATGTTGTGCTTCTATATGCATATATAATAGTAGGACAGAGAAATTAGAAACTGTCGATTGGGAGCTTGCGTACATAAAATGTGCTTGTTTTTTACTGTGTGCGCATCCAAATTATGTGGCCGCAGGATGTAGTGATCATTTATTGCATTTTAGAATTCAAGTTTATAAATGGAGAACTTCATGGGTTTGAAAAATTATGAGTTTGTTCGTTTCTTTTTATTGATGGCAGCTTGTCAATGTTTTTTTGCCATTGAATTGAACTTTTGGTTCATGTTCTTTAGTAGTTTGTCTGCAGTGTTTTATTTTTGGCTACTCCATAAAACTTCAAAAATAAGTTCTTCTTTTTTACGCTCCACATAATGTCATAACCAAACTTTTGAAGAGAGAGACACTTGCATTCTTGCATTTTAGGCACAGGGGATGGAGGGCGAGGACAGTTTGAAGTGGAAGAGCGAGGGGTAACACTAAGGGTTCAGTGGCTGAAAGAAGAGAAGGGTGTGGGGACATAATGGGGAAGCGGGGGTAGAGAAATAGGTTTTGGGGCATAGGGTGCTTAGGAGGAGTGGAAGCTGGTCACTTGGATGGAGGATGGGAAGTTATAAAGGGGGAAAAGGGGCTGGCTGAGAAGGCAGAAGAGGTAGGGTTTTGGGGGAATTGTAATTAAAGGTACACCTAGGCTCGTGCCTAGGCCCAAGTATCTTTTAAGTCCAAATTTTGTTGCCTCACTTAGTCGAAGGCTTTTCTATTAGGCACACACCTTGTGAGCTTAGTGTCACGGGCTAAACTTTTCTCCACGACCCCGTGTGGCCTTAGCATCATGCCACCCCCTTTGAAGTGCCAAGTAAGCCTAGTCAATTCACTCACTAGCAGAAGACTTGATAATAGAGGAAAGGAAAGAAATAGGTTAAGTTGGGGGAAAGAATTCTCTATAGCTCTAGAAAGGAATTATCAGAGAAAATACTTCAAAAAATTCAAATAATTAATTTTAATTATAAATTAATTATTATCTTTATATCTCAGCGAAAATATAATATTAACTAGGTGCGCACCAAATAACAAAAAATAAATAATGAAAAATAGCAGCACACTAGAAATTTGTACTATTCACCAAACTACTCTTAGCTAATCCAGTCTCCCGAGCTCCACGGTGAGTCGCACTAACTAAATTCAAGATTCTTTTAAAGGTAGGAATCAAACCCTCACAAAGATTATTTTCACAGGCTCAGAATCAACATTTACAAATTCTTTTTTCCAAGCTTAGGAATAGCCTCTACTTTTTACAGGCTCAAGAATAACCTAATTCTTTTTATATTTTAGGCTAAATAATCAAAACCTCACAAAGACTCCAAATATCTTTTTACTCGGAAATGATTAAACTGTTACAAAATTGCTCACAAATCAATTCAATGCAGAAGACTTACTACTTCAATCTCTTTACAAGAAGAGACTGAAACTAGCTACCCTTAGATTAAATACTCCCAATAGTATTCAGTTCGTCACTCAACTCACCAATTACAAATTGATAAGTGATTTTTCTCACTCGGAGTTTCTACCATCTTAGATAAATTAGAACTCAATTAATATCCTATAACTAGTGATAGAAAAGTGAGATATTCAAAATCTGATTTTAAACAAAAATTGGGTAACACGTAATTGAGCACGTAATCAGCATTCTTCAATAAATTATTTTAAAAAATATTTTTCAATAAAAAATTAGAAAACAATTTCAAAGATCAAATTCCAAATCTAATCAAGCAATCAATTAATAGAAAGTAATTTGGAAAGATCTCACCCGAAATCTACCGAAAGAATAACGATAGCAATGCAATTTCAAATCGGTAGCAACAATAATCCACAACAAATAATTCTCAAGAATAACTCTAAAAAAAAATCTTACAACTCAATCAATATGATTACTCTTAGAAAGCTTAGTATATTTCTCTTGATCTCTCTCTCTCTAATATGAAAAATGCAGGTCTATATAAAAGAGAATAAAATAAGTTCTCTAACGGCTAGTTTCCACTTGTTACAACATTTAATTGCTCTTATAGACCCCTTATATCATTATGATTTTATCCTGATTCAAATCACTTAATTATAGTTTTTAAACTTCTCAATTAAGTCCCCCAAATATTTCTCAATCACAATTAAATAGTATAGAAAGAATTACATGTACCAAATTGAAAAATATTCAAACTTAATGAATTATATCTATAGGGATATCATAATATATGTTGCATATCTAAAATAACATTAAATCCCTAATATATCTCTTGAATCCTAACCATAAAACGGCTAGTAATGGCTATTTTTAGACTAAAATCCGGAATTCCACAATATCCTGAAACAGTGCCATAAGTCGACTTACCAAGGATCATTGGTCGACCGCTTGATTCAGGATGTAGCCAAGCCAAAAATCCATCGCCCATCGATCGACCTAGAGATTTAGAGAGTTACATTTTTTGTCACAGGTCGACCGCCCTGTCGACCTATCAATTCAGAGAGTTCACTATTTAAGCTCAGGTCGACTTACTTGTCGACCGAGAGATTCAAAGACTTTTCCTTCTATGCTTCGGTTGACTTATCTGTCGACTTATCAATGCTAGGAATCTCTTCTAAATTCGTTTTTAATTCATTCTCATCAACGTTTTCGTCCCTTTAACTGATTTCTTTTCTCAGTAAGCTCCACTAAATTCTTAAATTCAATTTTAATTAATTATCTTTATTTCTTTTTCAATTACACATAGGAGCAAATAATTTAACCAATTAAGATCTTATAAAAAACACACATATTTATAAAAATTATTTTGTTTCGTGTGTGATTCTAATTAGGATATTAAGAGTTGAAATTTAACCTGAGTTGTTTTCCCTAAGTTCTTCAAATTCTTCAACCTCTTAATCTTTCATCATCTTTGTCATAATCTTTTAGCATCCTTGTCATCATATCTTCATTATTGGAACTAATAAACTGAAATACTTAATCAAACCGTTAGTTCTACAAAATACATCAATCTTTAATTGTTCATCAAAATCTTTGGAGCAACAACAAGTATTGCCACATTTGGTGGAAGCAACTGAGCTCCACCCCCTTATATAGGTCTTGGCCTTACCAAGAACCTTATAGACCATCTACGATGTAAAGGCTAAGATTAATCCTCTAGAACTTTCTACCTAAATCCTTTGTACGAACAATACTCTAGAACAATGCTACCTGAGATGCAGTTTGCTTAGGTTTTTGGTGCGAATTCGGGTTCAAGGTGCGTCGACGAGGGGGGGGGGGGGAGAGCCTTAGATGGGTCACTATTTCAGGGTTGAGGTTCACTGTGGTTCGATTTTTTAGTTCAATTAGCACTTGTATAAATAATTATATAGGTACAAAATGTCATTTAGATTAATTACTTCCCTTTCCTATATATATATGTGTGCGTGTATATAAGTTAATATGCATAGGTTGTAGAGAAATACATGGAAAATTATGATCAATTAAGAGTAAATATGGAAACAAATTAGGTAAATAGAGACAAAGAGTTTATTTCAACTTTCAATTTTCTCCAACCATCGGAGACCCTTCGCTGTCCCTTTCTAGCCTCCGGCAACCTTTACCACACCAGTTTGAGGTAGCACCGCCATAATTCCAGCCTTCATTTACCCTATCTAGCCTCCGGTGATCATTGCTACCCTCCCCAACGTTCGGTTTGCCAGATTTGGCTATCTAGATTGCTGGAGAACTGTGATATGTATGTACGTACCAAGTTGCGTTCTGTAGGGGTACGGCGAATTAGGTAACCTTGCTTTATAACTCCCTACACATATCTAGATATTTACAAGGCAACTTGTTCTAGAGAATCCTAATGTTCACTGAAACCTTTTTGGAAACCGGAGTCTCTTATTGGTTTGGGCCTCTCCCTGCACTTGAGTTGGATTTTGTGACTTATTAGGACTCAAAGACTTGGCTGTGATATTAGGCTCAAGACAAGGATTGCTAAAGGTCCTGGCACAATGCGATACCGTGTGAAGTCCAAACATAGCAAGTACTGCCTTCTCCTGGGCCATAGCATGGAAAACTACAACGTAAATCCTTTCTATCTCCTCAAGTGGCAAATAAACGACATTGAGGTGCCAAACCCTTTGATTCTTAGCCTTCCTTTGAAGGCCATGCATTCGGCCTACTAATGCTAGCATATGATCATTCCATTCCCTTGTTGAATCCCATGTACCAAACATGCCGTTAGACTTTAGAGGTTGGGTTTGTCTTTTCCTTTTCTTTTTTTTTTTTTTTTGGTGAAAATATCCAACTCTCTCTTTTTCGTTGAGTTTTTCAGGTAACATTTGACCGGAATTTTATAACATCAATTTTTAAGTTCATACTTTTTAAATATGAAGTGCAAGTGCCCTCAACAGTACATTAAATCCAAAGCGGTCAAAATTGGGATCCTAGATCGGATCGTCTTGAGGTACTCGAGAATTGGGTCGAGGATTGTAAGATTCTCTGACCTAATTTTTTTTTTTGTCTTTTTTCTTAAAGGGATTAAGCATTTCCTATTAATATATGTTTACATCAATGATCATTTTTAAGTCCTTACCTTGTCGTTCTAGTAATGGATTAGCTCACAAAAACATAATAAAGATGGAGTACCTTGGAGTATGTTGTTTGTGGATGACATAGTGCTAAGTTAGAAAGATAGAGAGAAGCCTTAGAGTCTAAATGTTTGAAGGTTAGCAAAAGTAAGACAATACATATAATGCAATTTTAGTAATGTCCGGAGAGATGATGGTGTTGTCAAAATTGGAGATCAAGAGATTCTAAAGGTTGATCATTTTAGATATTTTAGATTTAATGATTCAAGGCAATGGCGAAATTTGAGGAGGATATTATTCATAGAGTCGAGGTAGGATGGTTAAAGTGGAGAAGTGCAGTTAGGGACCTATGGTGATATGTGATTGTAGGATACCATTGAAGCTCAAAGGAAAATTCTAAAAAAAAGCAATAAGGCCATCGATTCTGTATGATTCAGAATATTAGGCGGTAATCACGAAACATGTCCACAAAAATTGGTGTGACAGAAATAAGGATGTTATGGTGGATGAATGGAAAGACGAGAATGGATAAAATTAAGAAATAAATATTAGAGAGAGTTTAGGAATAGCACCCATCGAAGAGAAGATGAGAGAAAATCGTTTACGATGGTTTGGACATATGCATAGAATACGCATAGAAGTACCGGTAAAAAAATGCGATTTAGTTCAAGTACGGGGCTACTAGAGGGAGAGGTAGGCCTAGGAAAGACCGGGGACGAGACTATTAGAATTGTTTTGATGGTATTAAATCTGACTGAGTAGATGATCTTTGATCGATCAATATGGCGTAAACGGATTCATGTAGCTTACCCTACTTATGTTGGTGGATTTAGTCATGGACCGTGCCATGGGAAAGCCCAAAGGTCCTAGAATGGGTCTTGGGCACCCGCAAGTTATGGAGGCCTGGACCTTCTAGCACCAACGAACCTAAGCCCACCAAGGGGAGAACAAAACGCTCGAAGGAAGCCTACAAAATACCTAAAACCTAGGATCCACCCGTGGGTCCGGTCTAAGGGCAGAGTTGGGCGAGAAGTTCGGTAGGAGGAGAGTCATGCTAATATTACCGAAGAATTTTCGCGTAACAGAAGTACTCGGAGAATAACATAACAATGATTATGTCGATAACGAAATAATGATTGTTCCATCTCTCTCTCTCTCTCTACGTTTCCGTGGCATGAAGGACTATATAAACCCAGTTTAGCGTGAAGAAAGGTACGAACAATTTGAGATTTACAATCAAGTTTACATTTTTCTCTCCAAAAGTTACTCTCATGCCAGAGGTTAAGCGCAGAAGATCGCAGAGATAAATTATAAATTTACTATGTTACCATTTCCCGGTAATATCAGTTGTCGCTGTCTGTGGGATTCCTCTCTATTGTACTTTAATAGCTTACTTTGATAGCTCTCTACTCATCTCACTCGTTCTATGAGTGTCACTCTGAGAGAAAATCAACCTCCACCACAAGAATCATAGTCTGAACACTCACCTTTCCAGAGTTCTTTCCAGAGTTTACTAATGGATCCTTCGACGGTTGGCCCTGTGCTAGTGCATGGGGAAGCCCGTCTTGAGCGGATTGAAAATTAGGTTGTGGAGCTTAGCCGCTAGATAATCCAACTAGTGAATGTCCTCCAAGTGCCACCGATACAAACCTATCTTAGGGGATCATGCCCTACGCGATGATGATTCTAATCTAGGAGTACCATCTCGTTTCATTGGACGCGCGTCCGGGGGAGCCGAGCGTGTACACAACCCTTATGACAAGTCCCTCGGAAGCTATATTCACCTGGGAGCTGATTCATGCCATAGGAGATCTCGATCTCTGCCCCCGAAGGTCTCCTATGCCGAATCGTGCCCATACGAGGCACGCAAACAGTTTCCTCTAAGAGGACACATCCTGGCCGTGGAGCGTCGCCTCAAAGAAATGGAGGAATGACTCCAGGCTTTGGCCGAAAATGCGGGACAGGAGGCCCCTCTCTCCATTCGTTCTCCCTTCAAAAGGGAAATCTTGGACGAGCCAGTGCTTCCCCGATTCTCTAATTCGGCCAATTAGGTGCTTTTCTGTAATGGAACGAAGGACCCAATCAATCGTTTCTCCATATTTAAAATGCTCCTAGACCGACAACGAGCCTCAGATGCTTTGCGGTGCAAAATGTTCCCCATAACCTTGATCGGTTGGGCCTGGGAGTAGTATCATACCCTTGCCCCGTGGTCCTTCACCTGTTTTGCCGACTTCGAGAAAGTCTTCCTTGCCCGATTCAAACGTTGCCGAAAGAAGTCGAAAACCTCTATGCGGCTCCTCACCATCAAACAAGAGGAGGATGAATTGCTGAACGTTTTGAATACGAAGCTAGGGATGTAGACCGACTGGACTACGGTGTCGCCCTTGCTGCCTTGATGAGTGGCCTCCTGGAGGGAAAGTTCTTTTATTCTCTCGTCAGGAACCCTCCGTAGAATCTCGACGACGCTCTGGCCTGCGAGTCACGCTTCAGTGGATTAACCCCGGTAACGGGAGGGTGATCAAGAGGAGAAACAACCCCAACTTACAGGAAGTAAGAAGTCTAATGCGGAAGGAAGGTTGAAGGATGATCGGAGAGCTCCTGCGTGGAGACTGGAGCAGTTTACGCCCTTGCGACTGTCGGTAGCGACGATCCTGAATGAAATCAAGGGAAAGGAGCCCGACCTTAAATGGCCCACTCAGTTGAAGTCGAAGGCGAAAAGAAGGAACAAGAACAAGTACTGTGAGTTCCATAGGGACCAAGGTTACACAATGGATGAGTGCTTTCAGCTGAAAGAAGAGATCGAGAACCCAATACGGCATGGTTATCTCCGGTGCTATGTCTGTGTGGAGGACTGCGATGAGAAAAAAAGGAGGCCTCGCGAGCTCGAAAGGATCGAGGGGGAAATTCAAACAATCTACGGAGGGTTCGCTTCGCGGGAAACCTATAATGGAGCCTGAAAGGAGCATTTGCGGCAACAAAGAGAAAAATAGAGGGGAGCGGGGGTGAGGTCTCAGTGATTACAGTGCCTCGCGATGTGATCACCTTCTCCGACGAGGATATGAGAGGTCTCCACTTCCCTCACGACGATGCCTTGGTCATCACTGCCATAATCTCCAACTACCGGGTCCGGAGGATACTGGTCGATAGCAAAAACTCTGCTTTGATAATATGAAGATTGAACCTAGAAAGCTCCTCCTGGTGACCTCTTCACTTGTTCGGTTCGGAGGAGAAATGAGCCATCCTCTCGGATGGGTCGACCTTCCTATATCCTTGGGAGAGGAATTGAAAAGGACCACAGTTTGGCTCAACGCTTCTTGGGGGTAAACCGTCCGTCGGCCTACAATGCCATACTTGGCCATCTTGCCATATGAGCTTACTCAAGGCAGTGTGCTCCACCTACCACATGGCTATGATGTTCCCTACGGAAAATGGGATCAGGGTATTCCGTTAGGGTATTCAGACGGAACTAGACGACTGCCCGAGAATGTTTTATAACAACGGTGAGGGCCGACCCTTTGCCAGCGGCGGAATAGCAATCACAAGGGGTGCCTGAGTTAGTTTTATTACGGGATGAGCTAGGGCACCTACTCGTGGAGGACTTGAGGGGGGAGAGGACTTGTCCGACCACTAACGAGAGCCTCTCCACCGTGTAGATCCACCCAGAAAATGATAGTAGAACCGTTAAGACCGAAACCAAGATGGCTCTAGAGGTGCGAGGGATTGATCTCAGGGTGACCATGCATAGGCTACTTATCAACCCTAATTGAAGAGGAAGAAGTTTCACCCAGAGAAACAAGCCATCATCACAGATGAAACCCAAACGCTGATAGACGAGGAAGTCACGTTTCCGGATTGGATGGCCAATGTGGTACTGGCCAAGAAGGCGGGGGAAAAGTGGCACATGTATGTTTGACTACAAAGATCTTAACAAGGTGTGCCCGAAGGATTTCTTCCCCCTTCCGAGGTTCGACGTGGTGATCAATGCCACTGCTGGGTACGAGCTTCTGAGTTTTCTGGACGTGTTCTCAGGGTATAACCAAATCTCGATGTACCCTCCTGATAGGCCGAAAACATCCTTTATAATGGATAAGGCCATTTACTGTTATAAGGCGATGCTGTTTGGTTTAAAGAATGCTGACACAACCTACCAAAAGTTGGTAATCAAAATGTTCGAATCTAAAATTGGGAACTCAGTGGAGGTCTACGTGGACGACATGTTGGTCAAGATCCTAATCGCAGAGTAACACATCGTAGACCTCCAAAGGCGCTTCGACATTCTCCGGATGCATAGGATGAAGCTCAATACTTCCAAATGCATCTTCGGAGTCACCTTAGGGAAGCTCCTAGGCTTCATGGTTTCGAAGAGGGGAATAGATGCGAACTCGGATCAAATCCGTGCCATCATGGAAATGTCCTCCCTAAGGACCAAAAAAGAAGTTCAAAGCCTAGATGGGAGAGTAGCCCTTTGTCAATTCATCTCCAAGTCGAGTGACAGGTGTTTCCTCTTCAAAATATTAAGGGGAAACAAAGCTATGACTGGATGGAAGCATCATTATCATCTCCAAAATCCTTGTTCAACTCCAAGTCAGGAGCATCATCATCATTTGCTTCCTGACTATTATAATATTTCTCACGTTCATCATCATTGGCCAGAGTTTTATTTAATCAAATCCATCATCATTATTACTTATTCCTTGGATGTCTTCCTCAATCATGTCGCAAGGCCTCCATCGTTCTTTGATTCGATAAGGACATTCAGTGTTGCATGAACTTCTTTCTTCAAAAATGTCACCCTAATTTTATGGAAGGTGGCACAAGCCCTTTCCCATAGATATAAAAGTTTGTTTCAAGACGAACTTTACTGTAATTTGGGGCCATGTGGATGCTGATTAGTTAATGATGTTGATAAAAGGAGCACTATTGGTATGTCTATACTGCGGGTCGAATGACAGTTAATTGGGTTTCTCAGTTACTGAAGATTGTGGCTCTATCTTTCATGGAGGTGTAGTATATTGCAGCAATTGATGCTTGCAAGAAGATCATTGGTTTGTAGAACTTCATAGAGAAGTCATGAAAGAAGGCAGGAATTAGAGTTCTATACTGTGAGAGTCAGAAAGCTATGGGGTGGTTTGTTTGACAACTCTAGTATTCTTCTTTTTCGGAAGCCGAAAAATCAACTACTTTTACTTTTACAACCCAACTCAACAACTATTTTACAAAACAATTTTCACAATTCTCAACCAACCATTTTTATCAATATTATTCTTTTCAAATTTTGAAACATATATATTTTTTTTTGCGCTCTACTCACATTTCTCTGTCTCTCTCTCACACACAAAAAAACACATTTTTGTCAATCACATCAATAATCTCTCCCCTAACGTTTTTCAAAATTTCCATTCCACTCCACCACATCACATCGTTTTAATTTTTAATTTTTTGACGCATAATAAGGATTCTGTTTTTAAAATTTTCAAATACCCAATCCAAACAAGTTTTTACAATTATCAAAATTTTTCAGAAAATTGTTTTTCTAACCCAAACAGGCCCTATACGTATTACTAGGACTTTGACCTTGACAACACATGCAGTTCCAGTTACCATTTCATTCGTTTGCCCTTTGAAGATGGAATATTATCACTTAAGAAGCATCTTGGGAGTGAGAATCCAGTCATATGCTGACACTTTTTTTTGGTGCAGCTCTCACCATTGAGAAGTTAAAGTTGTGTGCAACTTTAGTTTGTCTACAAACTTGATCATGATGATGAGGATTCGTGGCATCAACTATGTTTATGATAGAAGTGAACTATGTTGTTTTGCTTGATGGTGAGATCAGTTTCCAGGTGGGAGATTGTTAGTTTGTGGAGCTTGGTCGGCGCAGGCATAATGCCCAAGTGGCTTGTATTGGCTTTTTATTTATTTATTTATTTTATTTTATTTTTACTAATTTTTTTTAAGAGAAGGTGAATTTTTTTAGTAAGAATCAAACTAGCCAATCAGGGAGGACATAAACCGAACCATGGACGCGTACAAGAATAAAAAATGAATGAATGAAAGAATCAATGCCTTCCAGGCTTTACTCTCTGGAAATTAGGAAATTGAAGCCTATCATCCCTATGGCTACCTCTAACAACACGAGAGCAATGTGGCTTATCCAAGAATTGAGAAGATTCGCACTCACTAGTCATTCCCCACCCTCGCTAGAGCATCACCTACCTAATTAGCCTCTCTATAGAATGAGAGATGACAGGGTTACACACTGGAAAACACATCTGATCGCGGCATCTTGATGGCTCGCAATGTTGTTTGCAACATAGGCTACTCAGAAATGTGTCCTATTGAGTGTCCGGATGGTACACACTAATAAGTGGTGCATTTTATGGTATTATTTCAGATTTTATAAATCCCAATTCTATTTTATAAATAGAGACAGTAGGGCTGATCATCAATATATTTCGTCTTGTAAATTTTTCTCTCAAATATAGTGAATCCATAGCAACTCGGTGAATGTAGCCCAAATTAGTCGAACAATGCAAATCTTGTGTCTTGTGTGTTTGAGTTATCCTATGTTTCTGTTTGCTGTGTCTCAGATATCCTGGATCAGTTGTTGTTCCCTACATTAGAAACTTAATCTGGACATGTTATGTTGGGATAGTGTTTGCGACAATACAAGTACATCTTATATAATCTATATATTTATTGGAAAAAAAATTTCCTGTATTGTAACGGTTTTTTTTGGACAAAAAGAAATATTGTCCAGCCTCAGTTTTGGTTGAACCATATGTTGTGTTTATCTCTAAGCAATATTGTGGGATCCACCATTGGAAGTAGTAAATAATGTAATTTATGAACTTAGTCCTACTTGTTCTGATATTGGTATTCTTCATACCTACTCTGAATGAACTTGTGCTTGTCATTATTATTCTTTTATATTAGGATACTGTACATTATATTCAAAAGTCTTTTGAATATACGCGTATGCATACTGATATCTGTGTTTCTTTTGCAAGATTGGTGTATGTTGGTTGTTTTCTCGTTCCATTCTTCCATTATTTTTTAAAGCTACATATACCTTCGGAGTTGTGTTATCTGTGTTTATGGCCGTAGTCCATAGTCCACACTTCTTATTATACACAATGGTAGCTAGACTGCTCTTTGAAACATAAATTTTATATACTGTCTTCCTTAAATTACATCACTAGTCGTGGCTTTTCAATTTTTCAAGGTATGAAGGCACAGTCTGGGATGATCTGGCTCATGGCAAGGGTGTTTATGTGGCTGAGCAAGGGCTAGTCAGGTCCGTCTCTACTTACTTTTACAATTTTTTTACTTCAGTACAGGGCACAATTATTCATTTCTGGAAGCGTACATAAGCTACTCCTTTTTCTTTTATGTTTTCTTTTGTTTTGGTTTGCTTGTGAAGAATAATCTAAATATTTAGCTTTAATTGTGTCAGTTACTTTAAAAAGTCTACTACGCGCATAACTTACAGGTATGAAGGTGAATGGCTTCAGAACAACATGGAGGGTCATGGGGTTGTTGAAGTTGAGATCCCTGATATAGAACCTGAGCCAGGCTCCAAGTATGATTATCATCCCTCTCTACTTGCTTTTACTTTTCAAACAGTTAATTTTTTCATTTTTTGGGTGGTGGGGTGGGGGGTGGTCTGTGCTTTTGAAAAAATTAATGTTGCTATCTTATGTTACCTCTTCCCCAGGCAAGAGGAACAATTGCGTGCTGAAGGAAAAATAATATCGAGAGATTTCATGTCTCCAGAAGACCGAGAGTGGCTGGAAAAAGATGTTGAAGATGCTATGTTAATAGGTACGGGGACATATGAAATCCCCTTTTATGAGAACGACGAATGGGTCAGACAATTCGGCGCGAAACCGTAAGTTTGTTTGTTTCAGAAGTCAAGTTTATACTGCCCCTTGATTATAAATTTTATTGTTCAGCCCGTTGTAATAGGTTATGTAAGGTTCATGATTTTTCATAATCTAAAATCTAAATATAACAGAAGGAATAACCTGAGGTTATTTCTTTGTTTTTCATGTTATTTGACTCTTGAATTAATATTGGAATCCTCATCACAATAATTTATCAAAGAGATCATTTTCAGCAGTATATATTCGAACTTTAACGCGGTGTTTGTTTGGACCCGCTGATAAGTGGTCTTGACTAGCCATCTCTGTAGCTGCAAATTAGGCTGTAGTATTGAACTTGGTCCTTGTGAAAAGTCATTTACATCATGCTCCACTCCAACAGATACCCTTTTTACCAAAATGCTATATAACACTTATTGGTTAAGTCAGATGGTCAGGACACATATAAGGTGACATATTTGCGACGGTAATGAGATGGAAGATGGTCTTGACACATATAAGGTGACATGTTTGCAATGGAAATGAGATGAAAGCAAATCATGCGTAAGGAGTGTTTTCACGCGAAATAGTGGAACAGATTGGATGATGCTAGGAAAAATAAATAAAAGGGGTGGGGTGGGGGGAACCCAAGGGTGCCTAGGAAAAGTCAAGTTATTCTCAATTTAAGCACGGACGATTCTAGATGGACTCACTCTAATGATTAATGGATCTTTTCTAATGATTCTCCTTATTTCTGAACAAAGTCCTATTGCATTCTATAGACAAGAAGAAACATGATTACATAAGCATCACTTGATTGTCTTTTTATCCCAGGGAGAAAGGTCGGTACCGCTATGCTGGTCAATGGAAGCACGGTAGAATGCATGGTTGTGGTGTATATGAAGTTAATGAACGCTCTACATATGTGAGTGTAGTACTATTGATGACTTTATATCAATTGATTTTAAAAACGATTATATAGAATATGCCACTTGAATCAAGAAATAACCTTCTGAAATGACTTAAAAATTTATATCTCTCTCTCTCTCTCTCTCTGCTTCTCTCTTTCTTTCTCAGTGGAAACTCCTTTTGAAAACTATCCTTCTCCTCCGTCCAGCAGTTCGGCTTCCCTTGATAATCTGAAGATAATAATCAGATGACAAAATTAGATTCTTCTATGAGGTGCATGTTGTCTTGTTATTGTATCAGGGCAACACTGAAAGGTTAAATTGAGTTAGTGTCCTTGACCGGGGCACTTCTATTTTATTCCTCGAAGATCCATTTTGTCTCATTATTGTCCCTGAAATTGGGATGCTTTTCCAACTAAATTAAGTAGCTCACAATTGTTTATAAAATATAAATAAATGAAAAATCATACAAGAAAAGCATGATATCTCAAAGAATTTAATGAATGAAAAATCATACAAGAAAAGCATGATATCTCAAAGAATTTAATGAGGGAAACAAACAACTTCCCGTCTTTTTTCTTGGTATCTTCAGTTCAATTTATAAACAAATGCAATTGATTCGACTCCTTGATATCCAATTTTTTAGGGAAAAAATTAGATAAATGGAACCTTAAGTACTATATAGAAACTCGCATTATATATCGTGTAAAATATCTTACTTTACCCAAAACTGAGGAGCCTGCAGGGACTGGTATTCTATTATTCCTGCTCAAAGTACGTACTCTAGACATCTAATGGATCACTAATTTTGAAGATGTGTAACCTTGTCTGCATGTTCTGCGTGCAGGGCCGCTTCTACTTTGGGCAGCTACTGGAGGGTACTTATGGTTGTGATGTAGATATTTCAGCGGTAATTCAAAAGAGCTTCATGCCTCACTCAGTTTCTGTGTTTTTTACTTTGTTACGGCGAGTCACGAAATGTTAGTTCAGATGCATGCAGGTATAGCAGAAGTTGCTGCAGCCAAGGCTCGGATGTTTATAAACAAGCCTGATGGGAGTATGTTCTCTCTATCTCTTACACACATAGGCGCACACACACACACACACACACGTATACACACTCACACACACTGATACACAAACACAATCTGATAATGCCAGCTTTTAATTTTCTCCTCTAAATTAAATTTTTTCTCCTTGGTGCAAAAGGGAGCAATTTTGTTGTTAAGAGACATTGAACTTGTTTGTGAAGTGGATTATAAGGAAGAATTGGAAACTGTTGTTTCCCAATTTGCTACATTTTTTAAGGGAACACTTGACTTGGGGCATTTCCTGGTTCAGTGGTAAAATGTCTCGGGTTAACAACTGCAAGGTCTTGAATTTAAATGTGAATGCCATACCTTCGTGCAAATAATTGTTTGGATTGGAGGCAGAAAGTACCTCGGAGGCGAAGTGCGCATCATGTTTGGGTGCCAGGGACGAGCGACCAGATTGTGAAGCTATTGGAATTGAAGCATCTGAACGACTTGCCAAACTGTCTGAACATGAAAGCTCCTGGAAAAGGAGTGTCTAGACAACCTTGACGGACATCCGAACGGTGACACCCCCATTGTTATTTGAGACGCGAGGTGCACTAAGGCGCAACGACCCTCGAGGCGGCGAGGCGCGGGCTTCTTTGAAGCGAGGCACACATTTTAAATATGTGTATTTTTATTATCATGGACGCGGAAAATATTCAAATTCCACCAAAATAAAATATATATTGCTTGTTTATAAAATTTAAAACTCTAATATAATTAAATTTTGTTAAATAAAACTAAACAACAACAGCAAAAGAAATAAAACAGAGAAACCTAAGTTGCTAAACAAGGGAGTGTTTAAATTGTAGAAGAAGAAGATTGAATGAGAAAAGTTAATTAAAATCTAAAATTCTAATAAAATTAAATTTAGTTAAATAAATAAAAATTTTGTTAAACAAATGTTTTTTTGGTCAAAGTTAAACAAACAAATAAATAAAACAATTACAGAAAAAAAAAAAAAAAAAACTTACAGGGAAAGAGAAGTCGAAGTCGAAGAGGAGGCGAAGGCGAAGTTGTTGAAGGAGAAGTCGAAATCGAAGTCGAAGGAGAAGGATTCGAAGTCGCAGGCGAAGTCGAAGGAGAAAGATTCGAAGTCGAAGTCGTCGCATGAGAAGTTGAAGAGGAGTCGAAGTCGTTGCAGGAGAAGTCGAAGAGGAAGTCGTCACCGGAGAAGTCAAATAGGAGTCGAAGTTGAATCGTCGAAGGAGAAGTCGACGTCTTCAAAGAGGCGCGCCTCAACGCCTCTTTGAAGGCGCCTCGCCTCACCTCGAGGCGCGCCTTTTACAACAGTGGACACCCCTAGATTTTGTGCGTAGGTTTGTACCATCCGGATGGCTGACGCAGACTGTGTGTTCCCCCACTCCCCCACCTTTTTTTTTTTGCGTTTGGGTGGGGGGACTATATGTGCATCATACCTAGGGTTTAGGTATGTAGATCGACTAGCGAGATCATGGCACCACATCAGTCCCTTCTCTACATTATCTATTGTGGACAAAGGGTAAACCTTCTTGCTTGTAGGTTTAAGCACATGACAAGTGGGAGCTTGCCATGACAGACGAGATGGACTCCTTGTCAAACCAAACTTGGGAGTTAGTCAAAAGAGAGCTCTTCACAACAAGTGGTATAGGTTGAAGGATCATGATCGTACAAAGGTCAAGTTGATATTGAAGGGCTTTGAGCAAAAAGATGACATTTATTATTCCGAGATCTTCTCTTCAGTGATGAAACACGTGACCATGCACATTGTGGTAAATCTAGTTGCAGTGCATGACCTGTATCTAGAGTAGTTGGATGTAGAAATTGCGTTTCTTCTTGGTGACCTTGAAGAAAATATTATATGCATCAACTGTAGGGCCATGTGATTTGAGGGAAGAAAAGACATGGTTTGTAAATTGGGGAAGAGCTTGTATGGTTTGAAATAGCTCAAAGGTTTTGGTATAAGATGTAGGATGGTTTCATGAAAAACAACAGCTTCTACAAGTACGATTATGATAATTGTTGTTATTTCAAGGAAACAAACACTTCCTTTTTAATTCTTCTCGTATGTAAATTTCATACTTGTTGCAGGCTGTAGCTTGGAGGGGATACCTACTCCCAAGCAAAAATTGTCTGTAGGGGATACCTACTCCCAAGCAAAAATTGTCTAGTCCGAGAAAGTTGCGATGAAACATCTTGGTGCTGCGAAATCATTCGGATGTGAATTTTGTAGATAAGGGGAAGATCTTGTGTTGAATCCCACATCGATGTTGGTCCCCCTTGATATTTGTTCTAAGTGGTTTGGCAAACTCCACCCTACACCTGAGGGGTGCAAGGCAATCATCCTCTTTCAAGGCGTCTTTTGAGAGTAAGTTAGGCCCATCGGGTTTCTACATCTTGAAATTGTCACAGGCGTTGTACGTTGATAAAGTACTCGGGATTCAACTTGGAAGATGCAGAACTTGTGGGTACACTTGTAGTAGGCCACTTTAAATTCTCCAAAGAATAGTCACCAATGATGGAGGAAGATTGTCACTAGATGGTTGACGTGCCATATGCTTTGGCCATCAGAAGCATCATGAATGGCATTGTTTTTACTAGCCCAAACATTGCTGAGCAATCTCAGAGAGAAGTATTGGAAGGCGGTCAAGTGCATTGTTATTAAAGGTTCCAGGCGCATCGACGCGCAAAGGTGCCCTGGAGCCTAGCCGTAAGGAGACGCACTAGCCTAAGCAAAGGCACACAACATAAAAAAGAAAAGAGAGAATAATTGATAGTATTGTTATATTGCAAATCTGCACACAACATAAAAAAGAAAAGGGAGAATAATTTATAGTATTGTTATATTGCAAATCTATACCGAAGAAGTAAAACTATAAATTAAATTTCAATTATTAAATATAACACACTTGCATATGAGCCAATAAATAAGAAGTAACTAGTGATAAATTTTCCAAATAAATTCAAGCATCCAAGCATTCGATTCCAAGATCCAAATAAAAGGTTTTAAACATCAATTATATATTTAAAATAAAATAGTAATTGATCACCAAGTGTAGCATAATGACTAAATTTTTTAGAAACAACAATAACATGAAAAGGCAAATTGAAAAATCTACCAAGAATGTAAAATGAAAAAAAGAAGGAAAAACAGGGCGAGTCAAGCAACCTTTTGCCACTGTAGGGGAAAACAGAAGATGCAACTAACAACTATGAGTACAACAGAACAAAAGAGGAAGAAGAAGATGTGCAAAAGAGAAAAAGAAGAAGAAGAAGCGCAAAACAGAAGAGAATTAGAAGAAAAAGAAGATGCACAGAAGAGAAGAAGAAGAAGTAGCAACAACAAAGGACATATCTGAACTAGGGCTCAACTTCTAAGGGTTTAAGTCAGAAAAAGGGTTTTCATGCAGGCGCGCTTTGCGTATTGCGCCTAAGCTCCATCAGCGCATGCTTTAGGCAAGCGTTCTGTCACAGCTCAAGTCTTTGAGCTTGGACAAGTCTGATTCCGACCCAATCTAAGTACATAGGGAGTCCCAACGCAAAGAGGCTCTCCAGTTTCCGGAAGATTCCGGAGAACTCTAGGATAATCTAGAGTAGATTGCCTTGTATATTTCTAGGTGTATATAGAGGATTCTAGAGAACTCTTTATGAGATATTTTGTTGGAAAGTTCTAGGCCTTGATTGTGGATCTTTAGATCAAATCGATCTTAACCATCCATTCTCATGGCCAAGGCCTATATAAGAAGAGAAACTCATTTGCTCTAAACCATCCCTCAAATCTCAAAGCTTAGCAATCCTTGTATACTTCTCTCTAGAGATATAAAGAGATTTTTTCTCTCAATTCCTTGCCTTCCCCAATTCCTTCCCTCTCTATTTCAAGTCTTCTGCTAGTGATAGAGTCGGTTAAAGCTTACTTAGCGCTTCCAAATGGGTGGAATAACGCTAAGGCCGCACGGATTCTTGGGGGTAAACCTTTAGTCTGTGACAGTTGGTATCAGAGCCCAACGACTATCAAGGATAGTTGAAGGGTTCGTTCCAGGATGCACAACCCGTAACCTTAAAGGTTGAAGGTTGTCGGGAGGAATGGCGAAGATTGGTTCATCTCAGATCGAGGAGTATGTCCATGATCGGCTATCCGAGGAACAGCGCCAAGGGAGGCGTTGAAGCTAATCGAGAGACCACTTGTCTAGCCTAGAGGCCAGACTAGTAGACGTCGAAACCGCGGTAAGTAGCACTCACTCTAAGCTTGAGGATGTCCATGAACGTTTGGATGGGCTAGAGTCGGAGGATGCTGTTGTCCAAGATGCCATGCGGAGTGCCTTGAATGAACTGGGTGGTTCCTTAGTGGCACAGTTTCAAGCTTTTCGTGAGGAGCTCATGGGCAAAATAGCTAAGCTTCGGGGTCATGTTGAAGCAGAGTTCAACAAAATTCGAGTCACTCGGACGTGGTTTTGTGCAAGCATGCGATCGCGGCAGGGACAAGCACGTCCCAAGACGTTACGAGGGTGGATGTACCCAAACCACCGACTTACGCTGGAGCACGGAATGCTCGCGAGCTCGAGAACTTCCTATGGAGTCTTGAGTGATATTTCGAGGCTATGAGTATAAGGGACGAGGCCGCTCAAGTACGCACGACAACTCATTACTTCACCAATGCCGCTGCCTTGTGGTGGCGAGGACGACACGGGGACATTGAGAAAGTTACGTGCTGTATAGATTCATTTGATCAATTCAAGAAAGAGATTAAGCGGCAGTTTTGTCCGGCAAATGCAGAAGACGAAGTACGAAGGAAGCTTCATCGACTCACGCAGACGGGCGGGATCTCGGATTACGTTAAAGAGTTCACGACATTGATCTTAGAGATCTTGGACACCTCGGACAAGGATGTTTTGTTCTACTTTCTCGATGGCCTGCAGTCGTGGGCAAGGTCAAAGTTGAGGCGACGAGAAGTACAAGATTTGTCATCTGCAATCACCGTGGATGAGTCGTTAGAAGATTTCAACTTACAGCCCGACTCACCATGCCCAAGTGATCACGAAAGTGATGGTAGTGGTACCGAGGGATCAGGTAGTGCCAATGAAGGTCATGGCACTCTGGCCTGCTTAAGGAAAAGCCGACATCATGGCCGCAATGGTGATCGGTCAAAGTCTCCAAGAAAGGAGCAAACCACCAAACGGGATGCAAGGGTAAGTCATCCCAAGCCGTGGACAAGTTGCTTTATTTGTGATGGTCAACATCGGGCACTTGACTGTCTAAGAAAGAAGATCATTAGTGCCTTGGTGGCGAAGTATGAGGCACGGCAGCAGGGTCAACATGATCCAACAGAGGGACCACGCGTAGGGACGATGCAGCTTCTAAGCTCTATGCGACTCGAGCAGAACGAGTCACAAAAGACGGCATCAAAGGAAGGACAGCGGGGGTGCCGAAAGGATACATGTTGCCAAAGGAAGCGTCGCAAGATAATGTGATGCAACGCAAACCTCGAGCAAGCCGGAATTCTCGGAAGACGAAAGCGTCCAAGAGACATGCTTGGGATGGGGAGGTTTCAAGTAGCAATGCAATAGGCGGGTGCACGAAGCCACACCAACGCAACAAGAGAAGGCGTCGCCGCGGGAGAAAGAAGAATCCGCAATGCAAATCGAGGGAACTGAAGATTATCGAGAACCCAAGTACTAGTGACGGATCGAAGGACGTTCCCGATGCTCAGAAGGAGCCGCGACGAGGGCATCGCAAAATCGAGTGGGGAAGAATGTCACGGCCCAAGTCTTTGAGCCTTGAGAAGTCCGATTCCTACCCAATCCAAATATATAGGGATCTAAATACATAGGGAGGCCCAACCCAAAGGGGCTCTTCAGTTTCCAGAAGATTCCAGAGAACTCTAGGATAGTTTAAAGTAGATTGTCTTGTATATTTTCAGGTGTATATAGAGAATTCTAGCGATATTTTGTAGGACGATTCTAGGCCTTGATTGTGGATCGTTGGATCAAATCGATCTTAACCATCAATTCTTATGGCTAAGGCCTATATAAGGAGAGGAGCTCATTTGCTCTAAACCATCCCTCAAGTCTCAAAACTTAGCAATCCTTGTATACTTCTCTCTAGATATATAAAAAGATTCTTTCTCCCAATTTGTTGCCTTCCCCAATTCTTTCCCTCTCTATTTCAAGTCTTCCGCTAGCAATAGAGTCGGTTAAGGTTTACTTAGCGCTTCCAAATGGGTGGAATTTAACGCTAAGGCCACACGGATTCTTGGGGTAAACCTTTAGTCCATGACAACGCGCCTATACCTAGGCGAGGCATTGGAGTTGTGCCTTGGCGCGCCTTTAACAACTATGGTCAAGTGGATCTTTCGGTATCTTGTTGCTACAAAAGATTGGGAATTGTGTTATGGAGTGATACTGTTATCTTGTAAGGATGTATTGACTTGGATCTTACAAATGAGATTGATAACAAGAGGAGCACCACAGGGTGCATGTTTAAAACCCTTGATAGTTATGTGGTGAGTTGGGTTTCCTGGTTGTTAAAGATGGTGGCCATTTTTAACAGCCGAAGTAGAGTATGTTGTAGCCACTGAAGTGTGCAAGGAGTTCCTGTGGCTCAATTATTTGATGAAAGAGTTGAGACAAGTTCAGAAGGATCCCAAGTTGGCATACGACAATCAAATCACTATACCCATAGTGAAGTACTCAACCTTCCATTCTAGGATGAAACAAATCGTCATAAAGTTTTAGTTCATTTAGTCCTTGCTAGATGCCTCGGTTGCACTTGAGAAGATCACACTTAATAGAACATGCATATATATATTGACGAAGACAGTGGCGATTGACAAAATGAGGTTGTGCACAACCTCTTTTGGCCTTGAATGGTAGTTTTGAGGTTGACCACAAGAGGGATTATAGTAATAGAGAAAGTTTCTCCGACGAGTGGGAGTCGGAGATGCAATGTTTACGAATAATACATTTAGCCTCCAAAGTGGGAGTTTGTTGGGATTAGAGGAAGGAAGTACCTTGGAGGGAAAGAATTGAAATTGAATAATCAATTGTGTATTTTTCTAATTGTACAATAAGGCTACATATAGGAGTAATTAAGAATAAATAAGAAAACTAACTACGACAAATAATAACTTTCCTAATCTACATATTTGACTTTCTCTATATATAAATAATAATAATATCGAATATTCCAACACTCCCCCTCAAGCTGGTATGAAGATATCTTCCATTGTCAGCTTGCATACTAGATAGTCAAATCTCTTCTTTGGTAATCCTTTTGTTAGAATGTCTGCGATCTGTTCAGTAGTCGATACATATGGCATACATGTTTGTTCACTCTCGATCTTTTCCTTAATGAAATGCTTGTCCACTTCCACATGTTTTGTCCGATCGTGCAACACCGGATTGTGAGCAATCGCAATGGCTGATTTGTTATCACAGTAAACTTTCATAGGTACTGAATTAAATATCTTCAACTCTTTGAGTAATCTGTTAATCCATAACACTTCACAGATGCCGTGAGTTACTGATCTGTACTCCATTTTTGCGCTACGACATTCTGTTTGTTGCTCCACTATGTGACGAGGTTCCCACCAATAAAGGTACAGTAACCGGAGGTCGATCTCTTGTCCGTGATGCTCCCAGCCCAGTCTGCATCGATATAAACCTCTACAAGTTGGTGGCCACGTTTCTTGTACAAAATTCCCTTTCTTGGAATACTCTTTAAGTACCTTAGGATTCTATAGGCAGTCTCAAAGTGTTCTTGTCCTGGTGAGTGCATAAATTGGCTGACCATGCTTACGGCAAAGGCTATATCCGGACGGGAATGTGATAAGTAGATTAACCGCCCCACTAGTCTTTGATATTGTTCTTGGTTTATCACAGCTTCAGGTTTTGCCGGTTGTAGTTTCTCATTCGGTTTACTTGGAGTTTCTACAGCTTTGCACCCGAGTAACCCTGTTTTATTCAGTAGGTCGAGTATATGCTTTCTTTGACTCACAAATATGTCTCCCTTTGATCTAGCAAATTCCATTCCAAGAAAATATTTCGACGGACCTAAGTCTTTGATTTCAAAATTATCAGCAAGTTTTCCTTTACGTCTTCTCAACTCGTCACTATCACTTCCTGTTAAAATGATATCATCTACATAGACAATTAAATGACAATCTTACCATCAATTGAGTGTCTATAGAACATGGTATGATCTGCTTGGTTTTGTTGATAACCCTGACCTTTTACAGTGGTTCCAAAGCGTTCAAACCACACTCTTGGGGACTGTTTTAGGCCGTATAGTGACTTCTTTAGCTTACACACCTTTCCTTGTCCTATCTTTCTTTCAAAGCCTGACGGTAAACTCATGAGTACTTCCTCCTCCAAGCCTCTATTTAGAAAGGCATTTTTCACGTCTAATTGGTGTAATCTATCCCATATGTCTGCTTGAACCTTTTAGCCACGAGCCTTGCTTTGTACCGTTCTATGTTTCCATTTGCCTTACGCTTAACTGTGAATACCCACTTGCACCCGACTATCTTTGTATCCTTTGGCGAATCAACTATTTCCCATGTACCACTCCTTTTACGCGCATTTATCTCTTCCAGAACTGCTGGCTCCCAACCTGTATCACCTAATGCTTCCTCAATGTTCCGTGGAATAAACAGATTAGTAACTTTAGAAGTAAAGGCTCTATAAGGTTTGAAAAGTTTTGTGTAGGATACATATCTAGATATGGGGTGATTGGTGCAGGTTCTAACTCCTTTCCTGATGGCTATAGGGATATTAAGGTCTGAAGGAATACTGGAATGAGAAGATTCATTAGGAGCTGGTAAAGATGTAGGATTACCTAGATCATTGCTTGGGGAGTCAGATTGACCTTATGCTAGAATAGTAGGCTGATCTGTATTCTTCTTTGTACCTCTCCGAGTATAAACCTGCAAGTCAGTACGTGATCGTGGTATTTCTTCATCTGTTTGTGAGGGAATTATGTTCAGTACTAGTGTACTAGTAGGGATCCCTTTTTGTTTTTCAATATTGTCATAACTTGTTGTTGACTGATTTGGAGGAAAAATTTCTAAGACTGTATGGATCATCAGTGACCCAAAAATTTCCTTCCATTACATTCTCCCCCTAAAAGATATTTTTGTCAAAGAGATAAACATTTTCCAAAAAATTGAATTCCATACTAACATGATTTTTTTTGTTTGTGAATTGTAACACTTATACCCTTTTTGATTTAGTGCATAACCGATGAAAATACATTTTTCTGTTCTATGATCAAGTTTAGACCGAAATTGGCTAGGAATATGAACATAGGAGGTGCAGCTAAATACTTTAAGAGGCAAGTCAGCTGATATCCTAGAAGTTGGAAAGTGTGTTTTGAAATTATCAAATGGTGTGGTGTAATTTAGAATACGTGTAGGCATGCAATTTGTTAAATATGCGGCTGTTAAAAGAGCATCACCCTACAAATATTTTGGAATATGCATAGAAAACATGAATGTACGTGCGACTTCGAGTAAGTGTTTATTTTTTCGTTCAACAATACCATTTTGTTGGGGCGTGTCACGACATGTGGATTGATGTAGAATACCTTTGTTTTCAAAAAACTACCTAAACATTCGTTGAAATATTCTGTTCCATTATCTGTGCGAAGAATGCTAGCTTTCATTTGAAATTGGTTTTCTAGCATAATGTAAAAAGCTTTAAATAAAGCTTCTACATCAAATTTTACACGCATCAAATATGTCCAGCATAAACGTGTGTGATTATCAATAAATGTTACAAACCATCTTTTTTTAGATAGTGTTGTAATTTTTGAAGGACCCCATACATCGCTGTGAATTAAATAGAATGGTTTGGATGAACGATATGGTTTTGAAATATAAGAAGTACGCTGACTTTTTGCAAACAAACAATTTTCACAATGAAAAGAAGAACAATCCACATTCTTAAATAAAGTCGGAAACAAATGTTTAAGATATTGAAAATTTGGATGTCCTAGTCTAAGGTGCCAAAGCATGATTTTATCACGAACAGACGTTAAACTCATACCACTGGGGACGTGAGTTGTTTTATTCCTTAAGGAGTTATCATCAAAGTAATAAAGGCCATCTACCAGTCTAGCATTGCCAATCATCTTCCCCGAGCTCCGGTCTTGAAAAAAATATTGAGATTCAGAGAAAATGGCATGACAGTTCGAATCTCGTAATAGTTTACTTACAGATAAGAGGTTGCAAGTAAGTTTAGGAACACGAATGACCGTTTTTAGATTAATACTATCTGAGATTGTTATTTGGCCTTTTCCTGCAATGGGTGAGAGACTACCGTCAGCAATTATAATTCTTTCGTTACCAGAACATGGTGAATAGGTATTGAAAAGGTGATAAAAACTTGTCATATGATCAGAAGCACTTGGATCGATAATCCAAGGTGCTGAGTTTAAGGAACAAGAAAAGGTTCTAGAATTTCTACCTGTTTGAGCTATAAGGAAGCATTAGGAGTATCGAATGATGGATTGGCAGTCAGCAGTTTCAGAAGTTGATCAATCTGCTCTTTGTTGAATGGAGTGGTGGCAGCTTCATGCGCGGAAGGATAGGATCGATTAGATTTTTCTCTCGACTTATTGCTCTTCAAATTTGTTGGTTTCCTATGGATTTTCCAGCATGTTTCTTGTGTATGATGGGGCTTGTTACAGTAGTCGTACCAAATACGAGGGCTTTCCTTTGCTCGGCGTGGAAATCTGCTGGAGTTAGCATTAGCAGTAGCCAAAGCAGACTGGTCAATTGGAGTAACTGTAGGACCGATAATTTGTGGCTTGTTGAGCATAATGTTCCGACAGGTCTCCTCCTTTCGGACCTCCAAGAAAACCTCATTAATTGAGGGAAGAGGCTGACGACCAATGATTCGTCCCCTAACTTCGTTAAGTTCTAGTTTCAGACTTGTCAGGAACTTAAAAACACGATCATCATCCACCAACTTCTTATAGTGGCTATAATCCTCGGTTGAATGCCATTCATGATCGTCGAACATATCCTGATCCTGCCATATTCTCTTCAATGAATTGAAATACTTGGTAATACTGTCTTCGTCTTGATGGATATCATGGAGTTTTAGAGTCAGTTCATAGTTTTGAGATTGGTTTCCCAGATCAGAATACATCTGATTTACATTATTCCAAAGTTCCTTCGCCGTAGGGTAGCACATGTAGTTGTAGCTGATTTCTTCATCCATAGAGTTCAAGAGCCATATCATAACCATGGAGTTTTCAGCATCCCAAGTCGTATGCAACTTTCTGTGATGGCGGGCTCCTTTACATCACCGATTAGATATCCTATCCGTCCTCGTCCACGGATATACATTCTCACCGATTGAGACCAACACAAGAAATTGATTCCATTTAGACGAACATAGGTGATTTGGATGGAGTGGTATTCGGAAGGGAGATGCTTTGGTTCAGTATGTTGGCTGAACCTTGGGATGGATTCCGAGATAATGTCAGACATGGTGAAGGCAAGGGGAAATATCGTCAGAAGTTGAAAATCGTCGGGTTGACTTTCAACGAGCAAATCTCCCGAAACCAGAGGCTGCTTGATGCTTAGTTGAGTTAGCTCACTGAGTTGACTCGGTTCGTTCAAGCAAATCCGACAGCGGTGGCAGTAGCTAGGTCGGTGAGTGTTTGTCGGTGGCTGCAATTGAACCTCACGAACTGCAATCGCGAGATCTATTTCGTACAAATCTCGCGAGGGCGAGTTCGTCGATTGTTAGGGCTCCGGCGAGGTTGTCGGCGGCGAATAGAGGACCGACGAGGCTTCGTCGTCGATTGTAGAAGGCCGGCGAGTGTTTGTTGGCGGCTGTAGGGGATTGGCGAGGTTTCGTCAGTTGTAAAGAGAGCTCGTCGTCGGCTGTAGGAGGGCTTTCGTTCGTCGCCTAGCTGTAAGAAACGCCGACGAACCTTCGTTGGCTGTTGTTGGATGCCGGCGAAAGTCGTCGACGACTATAATGGCCGGTGGCGGACGTCGAAAGCTTGTAAGGGGCTGGCGGCGACTGTAAAGGCTAGGGTTTTTGTTTTAAGTTCTGATGCCAAATTGAAATTGAATAATCAATTGTGTATTTTTCTAATTGTACAACAAGGCTACATATATGAGTAATTAAGAATAAATAAGAAAACTAACTACGACAAATAATAGTTTTCCTAATCTACATATTTGACTTTTTCTATATACAAATAATAATAATATTGAATATTCCAACAGAAAGCATAGATTGTGAAGCTACTGGAATTGCCTGCCAAACTGTCCAAAATGAAAGGTTCCTAGAAAAAGAGCATCTGGATTGCTCTGACAGGCATCTGAATAACGACCTCCTTGGATTTGTGTCCCGGGACAGTGGTTTGTACTGTTTGCTGACTGTACATTTTCCCTTTTGTTTGGGTTTTTTTAGGGGGGTGGGGACTAAACATGCATTATACCTAGAGTTTAATGATGTGTGTGGAAATTGTATATCCATTGTTAGGATTGTTCTTGTAACTATCAACAAAATGATCTCTTCTTGTGGTGTAGATTATACTTGCGTCAAACCATGTTAAATCCTCGTGTTGTTTCTTTCTCTTTTTGTGAATCTTTTGTGTTATTTGCTTTTGGATTGTTGTTGTGTTAGGAGTATGTTCGATCCCCAACAATAATACGATATGCAATGTCTGCATCTAAAGTATTATCAAAGTGCCCTTACTTGAGTAGTAAGACTATTGGAAGGTTTGTTTCTCTTCCCAACTTGCATTAAGGGCCTTTTTAATAACACTTAAATTTTAAGTGCTGCAAATTTAAGTACTAAATTTTAAGTGCTGAAAATTTTAAGTACTGAATTTTTAATCTGAAATTATAAATGTTGAATTTAATAAATATTCAATTTTTTTTATTTTTGTAACTATAAAGAAATTATCTTTGTTCAAATTTTTGTTCCTAAATTAACTTTTACAACTTTTTTTTTTTAAAAAATATTCTCTCTCTACGACTCCCTCTCTATTTTTTCTCTATTTATAATCTTTTGTATATTATTTTTTTTGTGAGATTTTACAGTATTGATGTAAAATATTGGTGGTGATAATTGGATATTCTATGGTATTAAGTGATAAGTGCTAAAAAATTAAGTGAATTACACATCACTTAAAGAGTTTTGATCAATTTTTATGTGATGTTTATATTTTAAGTAATTATTTAATTTTGTTATCAAACGCGCTTAGTTTGATACGTATTCAGTTTTCAGTGTTTAATTACGTTATCGAACATAAACATTTGATAACAAAATTAAGCAATCACTTAAAATATAAATATCATATAAAAAATTGATAAGTGTGATTCACTTAATTTTTTAGGAGTTATCATTTAATTCACAAACCAACATTTTACACCAACTGTAAAATTTAAAAACAAAAAAAAGTTTCATACTAAAAATTATAGATGAAGAAAATATTAAATTGAGAAAAAATAGAGAGTTGTAGAGTGAGAGTATTTTAGAAAAATAAAGTTATAAAAATTATTTTAGGAATAAAAATTTGTGCAAAAATAATTTTTTTGAAGTTAAAAGTATTAAGAAATTGAATACTCAATATATTTAGCACTTATAATTTTAATACTTAAAATTCAGCCTTTAAAATTTAATTGGTTATCAAACATGCCTAATTCATTCCTATTTAAGTGCACTAGGAGAGTCAATATAGCTTTTTGACAAGGATTGAATTCTGGACCCTACCATAAGCTTTCTGTTGGCTAAACCTTTCAACAATCAGACTTTTTATTTGAACATGATCTTATTGAGATCTGGCACACGAGATGGGGGTTCAAGTCAATGGAATGATATCAAGTCTGCCTGGGCTGAAGGCAGTTGGTTAAGGTCTTGGGTGTGGGGAAAACGGGAATTTAAGAATGGTTTCGACTCTTTTACTGTTTCTTGTGGATCTATGAGGCCTGTCTCATACCTAGAATCCTTTTAATTTTTTTTCTTTCCCTATTTTCCTGCATGGTAAGCTTGCAGTTTAATTGTTTTGAACTCTTGACATGCACATAGTTATTAAAGGCTCTAGGTGCACTAAGGCACAAAGGTCACTTGGAGCTTAGGCGCAAGGCGCAAGACAAGGTAACACTATAATGCGACGACTTTTTTGAGAGTTGGAGACTCCTGCAGGTTCATCACCGGGGCTTGAGAGATGAATGTTCCCCTTTCTTTCTCGATCCCAGGCTCTATAGAATGAGTCGGCATTATAGGCCTTTTCGGCATAAGCATAAGCGGTCTTGGAGGAGACAACTTTAACTAGCCGCAGGTTATGCACTTAAGAGTATAAATAATAATTAAAACAAGGAACCGTACTAACACTAGCGAAACTACACTGGATAAGTAACGGGACGTTTCGTTAATTAGAGGATAGTGTTATTATTTATACTCTTAAGCGCGAAACTATACCCTAGAACCAGGTGACTTGCTTCGTCTAGTTAAAGCTAGTAGTAGCGCACAACATTCTGTTGCTTGCTGACGCATAACCTTTGGCTAGTTAAAGCAGAGAAGTTCTTTTTCGTTAAGCGCATCGAGCCAGGAGTGGACATCATCATCTGCTAGCCTGAGCAAAGTAAGGTGTAGTGTTGCACAACATTAAAAAAAAAAAAAAAGAAACATAGAGAATAATTGATAGTATTGTGATATTGCACATCCACACTCACAAAGTGAATATACGAACTAAATTTCAATTACTAAAACGAAAAAAAAAAAAAAAAAAAAACATACTCGCCCATGAGCGAATAAATAAAAAGAAACAACTAATGAAAAATTTCCAAATAAATTCAAACCATTTAATTTGATTCCTAAGAATTAGAAAATTTAGCATAAAATAATAATTGATCACCAATTATATAGCATAATAACTAAAATCTTTTGAAACAATAATAACATAAAAGAGGAAAATTGAAAAATCTTAGAATGTAAAATGGAAAGAAAAACAAAAGAAAAAGTAAAATCAGGGCAAGGCAAGCAGGCCTTGCTGCAACAGAAAACAACAAAAACCAGAATCATATAAGCAGCAGCAGCAGCGAGAAGCACAGAAGAAGAAGAAGAACATACCTAGGCTATGGTCGCTGCTCCTCTTAGTTGCAGTCTGCCTAAATTAATTTATGACTTCTTACCCTTTTTCGTAAGCTCACAGAGAGCCTATTTTGTTGGTTTCTCAGCAACATACCCTACTTAAATCTGCGGAAGATATTTCCTGCCTAGTATTAATTTTGGTTTCGGGTTTTTGGGAAGTTGACCTCATGTTTGTTTTACATCCATTAGTTCAACTGTCGTTTGTAGATTACAAATATTCAATTGGATTTATGTACCAGTTTGTTTATTTTCCCCAAGACAACTGGCATGGAGTAATTTGGAAGTTGATCTAGGTCCTGAATTCGGTACCTGGCAAAGCTGAGGCTATGGCAAAGTAACTGAATCAATTCAATCCATGCTAGATGCCAAATTCTCTGTTATCCGCTTTTTAAAAAGAGGAAAGAGAACCATCTTCGAACTTGCGTGTCATACCGTCCATTCATTATGATATGTGTGTACTGCAGCAGGCACTTACATCATTTTTCATCAAGTCTTTTCCTTTTCTTTCGGATTTTGACATTGTTAGAAATATATGGCCAACTAGAGTATATTTTCCTCTTTTTTAGTATATTTTAATTTATTTTTAGTCATGGTTTTTTTCATAATTACTGTTCCACTGGACTTGTGGCATCTCCCTTATTCTCAACTTTAATTTCCTTCTGTCCACAGTGGTCAGAGAAGCAAGGGGTCCTTATAGTGATCCTCAGCATCACTATTTCTACGAGGAAGATGATGTGTGGATGGCACCTGGCTTTATTAACCAATTTTATGAGGTATATTGAGAGCCCACTTTTGACTTAACTAGTCATCCTCTCATTCTCTAAGCAAATGAAGCGTGTTATGAACACATGACAGGTTCCTGATTATTGGAAAATGTATGTGCATGAGGTGGATCAAGAAAGGGAGATGTGGTTGAACTCATTCTATAAAGCTCCTTTGAGGTTACCTATGCCAGCTGAGCTTGAATACTGGTGGGCAAAAGGTAATAATTCTCGAGTTTTTGTCTTTCAGTTTAACTTTGTCTTAGATTTATCTTTTTTCTTATCTTTGTAAATAGAAGCTTAGTAGTTGGATCATATTAAAATGGTCACACTCATGTGTCACTTCTGCATTTGTTAGTGAGAATCTCACACTTGACATTGTCTAACCATGCTCTTATCATAACTAAACCATAAAACAGATTTTCCTCTAATATTCCCCCCTTTTTTTTTATTATTTTTTTTATTTTTATATATATATATATATATATATATATGAGAAAACATGGTATGTCACTTCTCAAAAAACAATTTCCATAATAAAATGTTTTAGGCTTTAGTTGGATGGATGGGTTTTAAAATATTGGATTTGAGGAGCATGCAAAGTGCAATAGAAATTAAGCAAAAGATCAATCATCAAACAAAAACAACTAAAGGAGAAGTTCAGCGACAGTTTTCTGAATGTAATTTTGGGAAAAGTGCACTTTTGGTCCCTTAGGTATGGGGTGTATATTTGAATGAACCCGAAGGTTTTTGAAATGACACATTTGGTCCCTCAAGTTGCAATTTTGTTTGAATTTAGTCATATTGAAATTTCCTTAAAAAAAATTGGATCGAATACATTAATTAAAGTGTAATTTCGTCATTTCACTTGTTTTCTCGCTTAATGTCGTAATATTAAAACTAGAGGGAAGTGTTAAATCACCATGATTTCAACCCTTCAACAATTGTATATAAATAAGAAATAATTTGCAATCATAGTAATTGTAAGTTGTAATTTAGGATCTAAATTCCCTAATTTTATTCTCTGTACCTGTACAACTAGAAGCTTACTTGAGAGAAGAATAAACAATAAATTTTCTTCTCACATGATTAGTTGATTTCTTTTAGCTCTTCTCTTGCCCTCTATCGGATTGACGGGTGGAAATAGGGAAAAATAAACTCTTTTTATGGTTGGAGATGTATATTTGTAATAGCATTTGATTGGTTTGATGCTGCTTCCTTTGAGTTCCTTAATGGTGCATAGGCGTAAGCTATTTGAAGATGGTATTTGATTTTGAGAAGGGATTTGTTAATTTTTCTTAACAAAATTTCTTAAGAGAATTGTACGAATCCCTTCTTGAAATCAAGTACCTTCTTTAAATACCTCATCCAAACGGACCCTAAAATAACCCTATATCTCTAGCTTAATTTATGCTATATGTATCTGTTTGGTCATTCTTGAAATCAAGTAACTTCTTTAAATACCTCATCCAAACGGACCCTAAAATAACCCTATATCTCTTGCTTAATTTATGCTATATGTATCTGTTTGGTCAGACGAGAAACCGGAGTTCATTCTCATCAACAAGGAACCAGAACCTGATCCAGAAGATCCCTCACAACTCGTTTATACAGAAGATCCCCTCATTTTACATACACCAACTGGTCGTATTATCAATTACGTGGACGATGAAGAATATGGGATCCGATTATTTTGGCAACCGCCTCTGAAACAGGGCAAAGATGTGGATCCAGACAAAGCAGAATTCCTGCCCTTGGGTTTTGATGAGTTCTATGGGAAGGAAGAAGAAATCAAGGAGGAAACTACATGGGACCGTCTTGAAAAGGCATGTAAACCATTTCTTGAAAAAATAGAGAAATGGGCTGAAGAGAAGAAAAAAATTAGTGAGATGAAGGTTGATGTAATTGAAAACGAGCATCAATTGGCAGAAGCTGAGTTGTCTCTGAAAGAGGCTATTGAAGATATGGAGGAAGAGCTGAAGAGAATGGAGAAAGAAGAAGAGAAGAAAGTGGAGGAGGGGTTACAAGAGGAAGACAATATTACTATATCTTCTGAACCAAAGAAAGAATTCGAAGGAAAAAAAATAGTCGACCAAGGGAAAGATGAAAAGGAGGAAGAGGAGGAGGATGAGGAGGATGACGACGACGATGATAGTTTTGGGTCTGTTATTAAAGATCAAGATCCAATAAAAAAAGAGCAGAGTGGGAACAGAGGGGCAAAGTCTCCGTTTGCTACTTCTTCCTCTTCATTTGCTAGTTGTAGCCTTTTTTCAACCGTGAGTTTGGATTTATTCACTTGATAATTTGCGAATTAAATTTGGTTTTTGAGCAATTGCCGAAGGTGGTGGTGATTGTTTTGGTGTTTCCGTTCCCAAACTCTTGAACTAGGGGAATGAAAAAAAATCTGTTTCTGTTATGTTCTTTACACTTTTTGAACATATTTCTTGGAACAGCACATCAGCAATTTTTTTTGTTCCCATATTTCTGTTTCTTTTCTAAAGTT
The DNA here is from genome assembly GCA_016647705.1 of Eucommia ulmoides. NCBI lineage: Eukaryota > Viridiplantae > Streptophyta > Magnoliopsida > Garryales > Eucommiaceae > Eucommia > Eucommia ulmoides. The sequence goes on from CM028329.1 coordinate 24,557,283, forward strand.
CTGGGGAATGGAAACATAAATCTGGAAACTGGAACACTAAAGCAATGTTTGTTTAGTGTTTCTACTCCCAAATTTCTATTCCATTTCCCGGAAAACTTGAAACTGAAACGATAATCTGGAAACAATTCTGTTCTGTTCCATAATTTTGTTCTAAAATCTGGGAACATAACAGAAATGGTTTTTTTTATTGCATATTTGTATTTATATATCACAATTGCCTTCGAGTAGAAATACTAAACAAACGGCACCTAGACTTACCCGAAACTTATAAGTATTTATCTTCAATTTATTTGGTTAGAAGCGTTCGACAAGATTCATTGGTATTTGAGGCTTTAAGTGGATGATGACTAATAGTCTGTTTGGGCGAGGTATTTAAAGTTGGTATTTGATTTCGAGCAGGGATTTGTAATTTTTTCTCAAGAAATTTTGTGGAAAAGAATTTACAAATGCCTCCTCCAAATGACATACTTCCTTCACGTTCCTTGCCCAAAAACAAGGCAGTGTTTGGTTGTAATGAACTGGAGCCTTGGACTTGGAATTAGAAATGAATGCATGCAATTTTTCATGTTTTTGCATGTGTTCTTTTCGAATTCCAATTCGATGGCTCGAATTCCATGAAACCAAATGCTACGTAAAGGAATTTCTCGGTTTCTATTCCAGCCATTTCCACTATGTAAGTGTTTTTTTTTTTCTCTTTTTTCTATTTGGGTTCCTGAAAAGCTTATTGCTTCATCTGCTGAACTTGCAGGTTCCATCTAAGCTACAACACTCATTTTTAAAGTGGAAGGAAGTGAAAACCTCCCCAGAGACTCCTCGGTTGCCTTGCTTTCACCAAAAATCTTCGGTAATTCCATCTAGTTTGGTTAGTTTTCCCCGCACGGTTGACCAAAGTTTGGCCTTGAGGGCTACGAGATTGAAACAAAAACATTACCGGAGCAATCATATCACTAAATCACAATTGCTCCTAAAGAACTGTTCCAAACAGAAAGCATATGTGAAATCAGAGAAAATCATGGAAGAGCATAATACCCTAAGTAGTATTTTATCTTTGCATACTCCAATAGAGATTATCTCTGGTAATTGAAAATCTCTTCATTTATATGAACACAATCACTGTTTTCTTAAATATTTTTTGTACTGCCTGAGGCTCACTTTGTTGTACGATTAGAGTTGGCTCATTTGAGCTATTTTTTTTTTTTTAACCAAGTTGCTCAATTGAATTTCCATTTGTGATTGATTTTTGGAAGAAAAAAAAAAATTAAGTCTTCGTTTGTCCTACTGTTTGAGGATCTCGAACCGGTTGAATTTGAAGTTTCAAATACGGTTCATGAATTTTCAAATGCTCCGTCAAACAATTTGTTAATAGGAAAAAAATTATAGAAAAATCAACCCTAGAAGGCAATACAAGTTATACAAGTTTTGGGGTGGTGTTACACTATTCAAATGACATATTTTGTTGTAGACATAATACAATTACAATGTCAATGGCATTCTCATGGCTCAAATTGTGCACTACATTTTTAATTATTCTTTTTGGTAATAAAGGCTTCACTATTTGTCTATCTTTAAGAAGTGTAATTACAGGTACAAATGGACACCTTGAAATTCCCTTTTGTAATTGACAATAAAATTTTCACTCTATGTTCCTACTTTTGTCCATGTCACGCATTTTTGCTTGTTACCCTATCCCCCATTTAAGAAAATTTGGACGAAAATTCGTTTACGAAGGTAAAAAAAATAAATCGTTACGGTGATATAGTTTAACACTTCAACCACTTAGCGAAACTCATCAGGGCTTTTAGAGTCAAACTCTATCCTTGATTGATAGCATCCACTTACATCTCATCTGAAGTAGGATAAGGAAAAATGGATTCCAATTTATCCATAATACACTGCATCTAAAGAATAAAACAAGGATGTAGTACAATAAATAAATAAAATAAAACAAGATTATACTGAATTTTTAGATAGGAACATGTATTTTGTCTATTGCATGATCCATGTTTGAATCAACTGAAGAGGGGGAGGACTGGCTGGTCATTGGTCAAGTTTATACAAGTAGTAGTCCTACTTGGAAGAACCCACAAAAAAGTAGTGGACAATAATGATCAAGTTGAGCACTGTGGGGATAACTTTGTTTGATGTCTTGCGCATGGCTCGACTCAATTATTATCTTGTATTCATGGGTGTTGTCTATTTGGGAGAGTTTTACCTTTTTTCCAGAAGTGCTTTTGGCGCGAAATATCTATTAAGTAACAGCTACATATTTTGCTGCTTCCTTTTTTATTCATTAAATAAAAAAAAATAAAAAATAAATAAATAAATAAACAACAACAACAACTTCATAGCAGCTTACAACATATCTAAAGGAGTTTGAATTATCTGATTGACTTTTATGTGTATTTGACTTGTGTCAGAATAAATCCAACGAGTGATAAACATTACATGTTAAGCAACAAATATATTGTCCATTGAATTTAGTTAGACACAAACACACAAAAGAGTCAAATCGAGAATCTAAATTCCAAAAAATGGATAAAACATAAATCAAAGTTAGAGGTGGAGACAAAAAAAAAAAAAAAAAAAAAAAAAAAACATTTACGGCCTAAACAACTAGGAGATAGAATAGAAAAAATTAGTAGTAGAGACAATAAAGGGGGCTCAAATTCTGTTAGAATTCCAAAGCTACTGAGGAGACTGGGATTTAACTTTCTACACCGAATTTGGACAAAAGATAAGCTTTCTAAAAATTAAGTTTATCATATGTGTTTAATCTTTTTAATTAGTATTGATGGGGGTAATTTTTTGGACTACCAACCAGACCACTATAACCGTACAAATTGCTTGAATCGCCAATCGCCTTGTCCTGTCGTCTCCACAAGTCGTGGGTTGTGTTCTATGGTTTTTCCATCTTGCCGATACCCCGGTGTCCAGAAGCCCTCGCCTTTATATAGAGGCAAATGACTACAACTACCATTTTCATTAGTTAATTGCTATGTTTACCTCTCCTTTTATCCAAATAACTTACTTTCACACCTGAGGAATTTGATTGGAATCACCCCAGTTACTTTCTGCAGGGATGCATCATACAGACTTCTACTCAGTATTGGACCAATTCGCTCTCCAACAGTGATCGTGTAATTGACATCCAACTGAATGTTTGACCAAAACTTCTTGGCTTTGGTGTGCAAGTTTTATACACAAGCAGGTATTAAACATAATTGGCCATAAAATCAACTCCTAAACTATTAAAAATTATAAAATCGAGTGTACTAAACTATAATATTAAAATCAATCTTCCTAAGAACAAGTTCAAAATAAAGGTTAATTTCTTTCTAACCCCCCGTGTACTCTGGTGCAAGAGAAATTTTTCAATATGTATTGACGTAGTAAATACATTACCTCCTCAAATTAAAAATTAAAATGCACAATTATATATATATATATATATATATATATATATATATATATATATATATATATATATATTATCAAAATTAACAAAAATTACTCTACACATGCCTGTAAATGCGTGTCAGAATCAACTAATTTTGATTAAGCTTGTATCATTTTATATTAAAAAATTAAATTAAAAGTGTGTAAAACAAAAGCGTATTTACACTTACCTTCTCTGTCATTTACCTTTTCTGGAAAAAGATGAAGAGATTATGAAACGATAGAGAAATTATTTTTATAATTTATTTAATGAGAATGACGTCGGGGAATCTAGACTAGAGTTACCTAATTTATCTTCATATAAGATTTATAGGTTTTATAGAAGAATTAGGGTTTCAAAAGTTAGAATAACACTAAGGAATATGCGAATTGAAAAAGCAGTAGTGCCAGATGTAATCCCTATGGAGATGTGAAAAAGTTTGGGAGATATTGGGATAAAATGGTTGACTAGACTTTTCAATGACATTTTGAGTACTAAGAGAATGCTTGACGATTGGAGAAGGAGTATTTTAGTGTCCATCTATAAAAATAAAAGGGATATTCAAAGTTGCACGAATTATGAGATATAAAATTTATGAGTCATACTATGAAACTTTGGGAGAGAGTGATAGATTATAGAATATGACATGAAATGAGTATAGAAGATAACCAATTTGAATTTATACCCAATCGATCAACCACTGAAGTTATCTATTTACTTAGGAGATTAATAGAAAAATATGGAGAAAATAAGAGAGATTTACATATGATATTTGTGGACATGGAAAAAACTTATGATAGAGTATCCAGAGAAGTTTTGTGGTGGGTGCTAGAAAAGATACATATATCCAATGTGTACATCGAGGTAATTAAAGATATGTATGAAGGTATAGTCACCAGTGTTTGAATAGGAGGAGGCGTTACTTGTGCATTTCTTATTAATATAGGCTTACATCAAGGATCGTATTTAAGTTCTTACCTCTTCGTTCTAGTGATGGATGAACACACAAAACATATTCAAGATGGAGTACCTTAGAGTATGTTATTTGCGAATGACATCGTATTAGTGGACGAAATTAGAATAGGTTTTAATACTAATTTAGAAAGATGGAGAGAAGTGTTAGAGTCTAAAGGTTTGAAAGTTAGTAGAAGCAAGACAAAATACATGCATTACAATTTTAGTAATGTCGGAAAGACGGTGGTGTGGTCAAAATTGGAGACAAAGTGGTGCCGAAGATTGATCGTTTTAGATATTTAGGTTTAATGATTTAGAGTAATGGCGAAATCGAAGAGAATATTACGCATATAATCAAGACATGTTAGTTAAAGTGGAGAAGTGTCGTTGGAGTGATTTATGATCGTAAGATTCCGTTGGAACTTAAAGAAAAATTCTACAAAACTGCTATAAGATCAGTGATTCTTTATGACTTAGAATGTTGGGTAGTAAAAACGAATCATGTCTAGAAAATTGAGGTAACAGAAATGAGGATATTGCGGTGGATGAATGGGAAGACGAGAATGAATAAAATTAAGAATGAAATTGTTAGATAGAATTTAGGAATAGCACCCATCGAAGAGAAAATTAGAGAAAATCGTTTACGATGGATTGAGCATGTGCATAGAAGACCCATAGAAGCACCAATAAGAAAATGTGATTTAGCTCAAGTTTAGGGGGACTACTAGAGGGAGAGGTATACCTAAGAAGACGTTGGACGAGATTATTATAAATGATTTGGTGATATTAAATTTGACGGAGAGAATGACCCTTGATCGATCTTTATGGCGTAAATGGATTCATGTGGCCAACCCTACATAAGTGGGATTAAGACTTAGTTGTTATTGTTGTTGTACTTGACTCATTTTTTGCCAAAAATAGATAAATTTCCTTATCTTACTTAAAAAAAAATAAAAAAATAAAAAATTAGTCTTTCGTTTTTCTAAAAATTCATTAACACCCCTATTTTTCAAAAACTATATTTTACTGTGTAGACACCACATTTTGTCCCGCTCATGCATGTAATTTTTGAAAAAAAAAAAAAAGTTTTGCTACGTCAACTATTCATGAATTTCGAAAATATCAAAATGTAAATGAATGATCGATTTGAAGGTTTCATGAATTAATTTGAATTTGGATTTTGCAATTGGAGATCTTTCGACTTCATTGGAAGTTTGAAATAATAAGTTAAGTCTCTAAGATTTAAATTAATATCTCAAAAATCCAATTAAGTTGAAAAGTTATCCAATTGAGGATTTTGAATCAAAATTTGTTCCATTGGAAAAGTTTTAGGACCAAATTGAAAATTGAAAAGGTAGATATTTGAAGCCGGAGTTCGTGATTAATTTTTGGGAATGTTCAATAAGAGTCTCATAATCCCAATTGGGTCCCCAAACAAACAAATTGAGATATTTTGGCGAAATAGAAAGTTTAGGGAGCCTAATTGAAATTTTGAGAAACTTTAAATCGGCATTGACAAGGACCAATTTGATTCAAAATTTTTGCATAAAATCTTTTGAAATGATTAATTATTGAGAAACTCGAATCGAGACTCTAATTGTGGTTCGGAAATTCAAGGGAAAATTTCGGGGTCAAAATGAAAAGTTACAAAAAGTTATTTTTGGGGATAAATTGATCAAATTGAAGTGAATATTGAAGGTTTGTTATGTCTTATTTGATCAATTTTAGTTTTCAAATTTAATTTAATAGAAACTTTTTTTTATTAAAATGTTTTCATTTTGACCCCAAAGTTCGGGTATTTTCGAAAATTCACGAAATTGACAAACAACTAATTTGAACTTGATTATGTTTTAGATAAACCAATTTTATTTCTTTAAAAAAAAAAAAAAAAAAAGGGGTAAAAATAAAATATGTGTAAAAAGGGGGATGTGTGTGCATTTCACACACAACCCTAGGGCTGCAATTGCAGCCACTTCCCCTCTGCCCAAGAAAGAGGGATGCAATTGTAGCCCTCTTTCCCTCTCTCTCTCTCTCTCTCTCTCTCTCTCTCTCTATATATATATATATATATATATATATATATATATATATATATATATATATATATATATATGTATGTATATTAAAAAAAGAAAAAGAAAAAGGGAAGGAACGGCTGCCTATAAAAGGCAGCCACTTCCTCAAGAAAGGGGCTTCCTCTTTATTTTTTTTTGTCATAACAAAAATGGTTAGAGAGAAGTTAGAGTGAGAGAGATTGTTTTTTTTTTTTTTTTTTTTTTTTTGAGTGTGGGTTTTGCCAATAACAAAAAGGGAAGAGTTTTTGTGCAAAAAAAATGGAAGAAGAAGCGGAAAAAGAGAAGAAACCATTCAAACCCGGGTAAGTTTTTCCAACTTCTCAATTACACTTTTATTTTTTGTTTAAACTGCTTGAAAGGATGGACCAAAAATTGAACAAAACTTAAAAAGACGTCCCTCTGGGACACTAAAAAAAACGGTTTACTTTTCTGCATTTATTTTTCTGTTCTGCGTCTTCTCGTGCTTTTATTCTGTTGTAATTATTTTTTGTTCTGCGCCTTTCTGCACTTATATATTTGTTATAATTATTTATGTTCTGCGTCTTTTTCGCGCTTTTATTTTCTTGTCCCGCACCTTTCCACACTTTTATCTCTGTAATTTTACTTTATACTCTTCATATACTGTTATTATGTCTCTATAAATATTTATTTTCTCGCATTAAAAAATAAAAAATGAATTAATCTTAATTATCTTAAAATTAAAAAAAATTAAAAATAAAAATAAAAATGAAAATGAAAATCCAAAAAAAATAAAAAAATAAAATAAAAAACAACTCAACTCGAAATTTGAGAAAGGGAGAGTTTTCCATACCACCGTTTCGTATTTCCCAACAAGTTGAAATTTTTAAGCGATGGGTTTAGAAAAACACTTCCCTAAGTCGGGTTTTGAACTTGAGATAAGTTGATAAATGGAAGGAGTAAAAATTTTATTTGTATTTCACATATATTTTGTTATAAAAAACAAAAAAAAAAAAAAAAAAAAAAAAAAAAAAAAAAAAAAAAAAAAAAAAATCTTTTTGTAAAAATAATGTTTTTATAAAAAAATATAAATAAAATCATTTTGGGTTTTTTAAAGAAATACAAAAATTTTGTGAATAATAAAAATGGTATTTTCAAGAGAGTATTTTTCGAAGAATCGCTAAAACCAAAGGCATTTCAAATTATCTTCACTAAAAAAGTTTTTAAAAATAAAATAAATGAAACTCTCTCTAAAATATAATTTATCATGATTTTTAATTCAAATCAAACTCCCCTATGTTTTATTTCAAAAAAAAAAAAAAAAAAAAAGAGAAAAAAATGTTTTTTCAAAAATATATTTTGCACCCATGTTCCTTCCTTTTATCAAAATAACCCAAATTTAAAATCCGAGACATCAAACCCCCCTCCGGGGGTCATCCTTATTAAATCATCGACAATTTATAAGCGATCATACCGGAGGAACATTTCAAAATTAAAATAATATTTTTTTTTAAATTTTATTTCAGGAAAATCAAAATGGATTTTTATTTTATTAAAAACACAAAAAAAAAAAAAAAAAATGAAAAAAAAAAAGCAAAAGCAAAATAAAAATAAAATTTTCTCCTTTAAAAAATAATAAGAAATATAAAAAAACGAAAAAAAAAAAAAAAAATTGTCTTGGAAGAGATTTCTAAAATAAAATAAAATATTCGGATTTAAATTTTATTTGAACTTAATTGGACAAATTACCGTTTTCGGACGAACGTCTTGGGGTGCTTAACACCTTCCCCAAACGTAACCGACTCTCGAACCTTTAAGAATGAATCTTTGGTTAAACTGCGTTTTTTGGAGTAAAAAATTTACTTAAGCCATTTAAAAAATTGTTTTAAAAAATCCGGTGACCTAACACACCATTTAAACTCAATGTTAAGTGACGACTCAGTTTTTCTAAATTCAGCTTAAGAATTTTATGAGAAAACCGATGCTTAAAAAATTCCCTCTTTAACATTTTTTCCTTTTTTTTTTTTTAAAAAAATGCATATTTTACTTTTTATATGTATTTTTATTTATTTTATTTTATTTTCTGAAAAATCGGGGTGCGTCATACTCTTATTTGTTTTCTTCAAAATTACTTTTACGGCCCAACCCACCTATTCCCGCATCCCTTCTACACCACCACCCAATCGCCAACCCACCACCTACTCCACCTTCTTCTTCTTCTTCTTCTTCTTCTTCTTCTTCTTATCTTTCTTCCCACAGATCTGATATCGTCAGATCTATACAAACCCAGTTCCTGCATCTCCTTTAACCACCCCTCACATATTCTCATCACTTTCGTCTTCAACTCTCTCTCTCTCCCTACAGATTGAGCACATGTTGCCAGATTTTCGCTCGGAGCATGGATCCCTATGTGCTGGCATAGATTCATCGCTGGATGTGTGCGTCATGCACAATTTCAGAAGCGTAGGACCTGTGTTGTGCAAAGATGCGATAACACCAGACACTAGATTTGGACAAAGACATAGAGATGAGAGAAAGGAGAAGAAGAAGAAGAAAAAGAGGATGAGTAGGGTAGGGAATGGGGGTAGGGTGTGAGGTAAAAATTATTATAAAAAGTTTTTGGACTAAAAAATATTTTGATTTTAAAGGTAGGGATATTAGTGTGAAAAATAAGAGAGAAAATGTTGGGAAAAAAAAATTAAGGAATCTTTATTTATTTTAGTTTTTTATTATTTAGTTATTTTTAAATTATTAAGGGTAAATTTGTCATTACAATTAAAATTTTAATATCTTGTTTTTTTTTTTACCTAGAGGGGAAGTAATGGTGTTTGTCCAAAAATGATAATTGGTTGACTGATATTTTAGGAATGATAAAGGAGATTTGTTATTCAAAATGACAAGGAAGGTAAGTGGTAAATACCGTAAAACAAACTAAAAATAAAAAAAATTCTATATTCTAAGAAACTCACCTTCAACCCTTCCCCATCCTTTCATGTTCCGGTTCTAGACCCACCGCTTCCCTCATCCCATCAAGTTTTCTTCCATTCCTCCATCCATTCCTTTCACTAGAAAAAATGGTGACAATGAACCTAGATTGCAAAAAAGGTGTTGGAAACTAGACCTATGTGAATGTAATGATATATTGTTTTTTCACTATTTAATTTTCTAGCCATTAATCAATATGTGATTTATAGAAAATAATAAAATAAATAATTTAGTTGGATAGATTAATTACCTTTGAAGTGTGCTTTAACACTTAGCTATTTGTCTATCAATGTTACATCTTCTTATCCTCTCTAGATATTCCGGTCACTTTAGATCTCTGAATAAAGTTAGAAATGCCTTAACTCTAACGGTATCCATATAAAGATCTGTTGATCTTAATGATGCTCATTCAAAACTCCAACAAATTGTTGAGATCTAGAGAATCAAAGTAAGAAGTTTCTACATGAAAAGTACTTTGCGTTTTACTCAAAAAATAAACATTTGTTTTTTCTAAATTACTTTGATAAATAAATTCTTTTACATATTTTGTCTATAATAAAACTTTTACTTGTAGTTGTTATACTTCAAACATGGTTTTTCACATTCCAATAAAAATATTTTTTTTTAATTTTTCTTTTACCTTTTTCTTCTATTTTACAATACATACTAGTTTTCTCAAGTCAAGTGATAAGTGGTTTATTTATCAACAAATCAAGTATTTTTAAATTCAAATATTTAAGAGTTTCAAGTATTTTTGTTAGTATAATGTATTTCTGTATTGTTTTGTATGAATTATAAATAAATGAGAGAAAATGTGAAAATATAGCAATTTGATCAGACAGTCTGGGCTACAGTTGGGTATTCTAGGCTACAATGGAGAAAAACAAACGGTTTTAGTCAGAATGTTGGGGTTGGTAGTGCGAAAATCAGGGCTACAACTAGGGCTGACAAAATAGGTATTTACATGATGACACGACACGAGACCGATACGAAATTATCAGGTCTAGGTTTTTGCTTATCTGGTATCAAGTCGTTATCGTGTCAGACCCGATAACCCGATCAGAAATAGTGTAGGTTATCAGGTTGACCTGATAACCCAATAGGTTACACGATAAGACACGATAAGAACTTCGTGTATTCAGGTTACACGATAAACTAAGATCTAATAGGTTATCCATTAATTTAATAAATTATTTTTATACCCCCAAATTATCAAATATTATAATTTAGTACCTAATATATATATTCACATTTCCCTAACCCTACTCATTTAGTCAACTAAACAGGTTAATAGGTCATTAACGTGTAATGAGTTAACGTGTAATGGGTAAGTTAATGTATAATGAAAGCCTATCAGGTCTTATTGTGTTGTGTTTATCTGATAGGTTTTGTGTCATCGTGTGACACGAAAAATTATCGTGTCGTGTCGTGTTCGTGTTTGGGTAGTCTGACACGATATGCTTATCATGTCGTGTTTGTGTTTGAGTCTTATCGTGTTTCGTGTTATCGTGTAATGACTTGTTACACGACATGTTACCTGTTTTTCCAGCCCTAGCTACAGCGCGGAAAGAAAAAGAGAAATCAAGAAAGACTAACAAAATGCTAGGGCTACAACACCAACAAAATGGCGTTGCAACACCAAGCATCCAAATCGTAAACCTACACATTTTGGTGCTGCAGCGCGAGTCCGCAACCCACCACATTTTAGGGCTACAACGTCAAACAAATGGCGCTGCAGGGCGAGTTCAATTCACGCTACAACGCCGCTCGACGAACTTCAAACCCATTTTTGAAAATAATTCTATTTGATTTTGGAAAAAATTCTACACATGCAATTGCAACCCTCTTTCCCTCTCTCTCTCTATATATATATATTAAAAACAAAAAATAAAAAAAAGAAAAAGAAAAAGGGAGGGAGCGGCTGCCTATAAAAGGCAGCCACTCCTTCAAGAAAGGGGCTTCCTCTTTATTTTTTTACCATAACAAAAATGATTATAGAGAAGTTAGAGTGGGAGTGATTGTGTTTTTTTTTTTGTGAGTGTGGGTTTTGGCCAATAACAAAAACTGAAGAGTTTTTGTGCAAAAACATGGGAAGAAGAAGCGAAAAAGGAGAAAAAACTGTCCAAACCTAGGTAAGTTTTTCCAACTTCTCAACTACACTTTTATTTTTTGTTTAAACTGCTTGAAATGATAGACCTAAAATTGGACAAAATTAAAAGGATGTCCCTTCGGGACACTAAAAAAAAGGATTTACTTTTCTGCATTTATTTTTCTGTTCTGCATCTTCTCGTGCTTTTATTCTGTTGTAATTATTTTTTGTTCTGCGCCTTTCCATGCTTTTATTTCATTATGCTTATTCTGCGCCTTTTTTGTGCTTTTATATTTGTTATAATTATTTATGTTCCGCACCTTTTCGCGATTTTATTTTCTTGTCCCGCGCCTTTCCGCGCTTTTATCTCTGTAATTTTATTTTATACTCTTCATGTACTGTTATTATGTCTCTGTAAATATTTATTTTCTTGCATAAAAATAAATAAATTAATCTTCATTGTCCTAAAATTAAAAATAAAAAAAAATAAAAAAGAAAAAAAAAATGAAAATGAAAATCCAAAAAAATCCAATAAAATAAAATAAAATAAAAAACAACTCAACTCGAAATTTGAGAAAGGGAGAGTTTTCCGTACCACCGTTTCGCATTTCCCAACTAGTGTGAAATTTTTAATCGGTGGGTTTAGGAAAACACTTCCCTAAGTCGGATTTTGAACTTGGGATAAGTTGATAAATAGAAGGTGTAAAATTTTTATTTGTATTTCAGATATATTTTGTTATAAAAAAAAGGAAAAAAAAAAAATATTTCTTTTTGTAAAAATAATGTTTTTCTAAAAAATATATAAAAAATCGTTTTGGATTTTTTTAAAGAAATACAAAAATTTTGTGAATAATAAAAATGGTATTTTCAAGAGGGTGTATTTTTTGAAAAATCGCTAAAACCGAAGTCATTCCAAATTATCTTCACTAAAATAGTTTTTTTAAGAAAAATAAATAAATAAATAAAATTCTCTCTAAAGTTGATTTATAAATCAAATCAAACTTCCCTACGTTTTATTTAAAAAAAAAAAAAAAAAACAGAAGAGAAAAAAAGGTTTTTTCAAAAATATATTTTGCACCCATGTTCCTTCCTTTTATCAAAATAACCAAAATTTAAAATCCAAGACATCAAAATCCCCCTGAGGTTATCCTTATTAAATCATCGACATTTTATAAGCGATCATATCGAAGGAATATTTCAATATGAAAATAAAAAAAAAAATTTCTGTTCTATTTCCTGAAAATTCAAAATGGATTTTTAATTTTATTTTGTAAAAAAAAAAAAACAAATTTTTTTTTCTCCTTTAAAAAATAATAAGAAATATATTAAAAAACGAAAAAAATAAAATAAAAATTGACTAAAAAAAAGTCTATTTTTTTTAAAAATAAAATAAAATGAAAAACGAAAAATGTTAACAAAATCATTTTTTTTAAAAAATCTTTTTTTTTTTTTTTTTAAAAAGGAGCAAAATAAATAAATAAATAAATAATTATTTTCAGTATTTATTTATTTATTTAAAAAAAATCAAAAATTGTTTTAAAAAAAAAAATCAGTAAAAAAAAATAAAAATTATCTTGTAAGAGATTTCTAAAATAAAATAAACATTCGGATTTAAATTTTGTTTGAACTGAATTGGAGAATGTACCATTTTCAAACGAGCGTCTTGGGGTACCTAACATCTTCCCCGAGCGTAATCGACCCCCGAACCTTTAAGAATGAATCTTTGGTCGGACCACCTTTTTTGGATTAAAAAATTTACTTAAGCTATTTAAAAAATTATTTTCAAAAATCCAGTGGGCACACCATTTAAACTTAATGCTAGGTGGTGACTCTTTTTTTTTCTTTCTAAAATCGGCTTAAGTATTTTATGAGAAAACCAACGCTTCAAAAATCCCCTCTCTTTAACATGATTTTTTTTTTTTAATTTTTTTTTTGCATATTTAATATTTTTTTTTGATATTTATTTATTTTATTTTCTTTTTTGCAAAATCGGGGTGCGTCAGCTGGCGACGCTGCTGGGGATTATTTTTGAGGGTTGAGTCTGCAATGTCCAAATAAGTTCACAAATTTAAAGCCGAATGTTATGTTTTATTTTGTTATCTCTTTATTTTGTTTGTAAATAATTGTGTGTTTGTTGGCGTTGAGTTTTATTTTTCTTTTGTGATGTATATATTTGTTTATTATTTTTGTACATATATTTATTTCTTATTTCTTGTATTGTTTTATATTGTACACTCTTCCAAGGCACGAGCACAATTGTTTTGTATCCACAATTTTATCTATCGTACCCCTAAGAAGGGTTGATAGTAGGAGCCTGGCCATGCGGTTTATCCGTTGGGCCTGGTTTCCGAAACCTTGTAGGACTAGAAAGAGGTTGAGAGTAGGGACTAGGCCGCGCGTGTTTATCTGCCAGGACCGATTTCGAAACTCACCTCGCTCGGATCACCAATCAACGATGGATGTTCCCCTGGGGAGGACATCGGAGGTTTGAAGATTTGAGAACCGAGCCTTAATAGGATGCATCAGTTAAAAGCCACGAACCTCATATAGTAATCCTAGGTCTAGGTGCCGTTCGAACCTTCATAGGACACTTGATTATAGGAAATGGAAGAAGACTTTATATACTGCGTTTGGATGGATGATTTCTTTCGGGAGCCGAATATTTAAGTAAACAAATTCCAGTAGCGGTGAAATGGAGAAAGAATTTACATAAATCTCAAAGTACTTGTTCTTGAGTCTGTAATTCTATTTCATTAATTTGTATTTTACTATCTCAACATGTATTGTAATGTTTCAAGTTGTAAATTTTAAGTCATTCGATATGGTTTTAATATGTCATAATTTTCCTTTGGTATGGGTTGTAATTAATAACTTTGAGATTAATGAAAATTCATTCACCTAGTTTTGTCTTGCTTGGAGAATCATCACCGGGATTTGAAGTTTTTGAACTTAAGTGAATTTGAGGCCCTCTTTAATACCTGTAGACTAATAGTTTTGACCTGATTAACTAATTCTCCAGAAAATTGGTTCAAGAAAAGTGATCCCTATTCCCCCGTTTCGAAGTCCAATCCTCACCTGCAGTCGAGCTTGAAACGTTCCTAGGATGGCCTCTAAGGATAATGTCGAACCTTCCGGAGCCAATGAAATGGCCCACATGTAGCAGTCAGTTGATCAACTAAGAGAAATGGTTGGTAATCTCACCCAGCAAGTCCTAGAAATAACAGCCCATTTGCTCGTCGGGGCTGCTGCAATTCTGCCTAGCACCGAAAATCCGAATGAAAATCTACTTCCCAACCCAACAACAGTGCATCCGCCAATTCAGAATCCTGTTACTCCAAACTATCCCCCGCTCGGATACTACGGGCCTCAGATGTCAGCTACCCAGCCGGGTCCATTTCCCTATTTTTTTGGTATGCAACCTTTTCTTTCTCAGGGACCCTTGTTCCATACCTCACCAGGCGACCTAGCCGGTCAATCGCCACAAGTACTCACCTACCCTGAAAGGGTTGTTGATCCTCTAAGAAAACAAAATGTCAACCAACAAAACCCAGAAACTGAACCTAAGAGTAAAGAAGAAGAGAATGGACAATCGTCGATTTTGGCGCATGAGGTGAATGAACTGAAGAAGACGGTGGAAGAAATGAAAACTGAAAAACCATCAAGGAAAGCAGTGTACTAAGAGCTATCAGCACCATCCCAAGTGGTGTATCCGAAGAATTTCACAGTACCAAAATTCACAAAGTATGAAGGAGTCGGTCCTCCAAAATGGCACGTCAAAATCTACAAGGAAGAATTAGAAAACCACGCTCGAAATGAGGATCTTTGCTTGAAATTGTTCCGCAGGTCATTGAAGGGACCAACACTTAGCTGGTACATGACATTAGACTCAACATAGATTAAAACCTTCAAAGACCTAGTGGAGGCCTTTTGCGAGAAATATCTGTATAACAAAGACGCCGTGCTAGATCGTAGTGTCTTGTACCAAATATTAAAGAGAAAAGATGAAAGCTTTCGAAGGTATACTTCCCGATGGAGGGAAGAGGCCGCCAAAGTTGTTCTTGGGTTAAGCAAAAAAGCTCAGTTAGTAATATTCATATCCATCCAGACACCGCCATTTTATCAAAGCTTGTCGAGTATAGCAATAGCTTCCTTCGGTGATGCAAGCAAGCTAGCCAAAATAGTAGAAGAGGGGATAAGAAATGGAAGAGTCGAAGAACCCTCATCTGACTCTGCAAAGAAGTCGACTCCACCGAAAAGAAAGAAAAATGAAGTGGCTGTTGTCATGCCCCCCCCCCAGCAAACCTCTCACCAAAACAACCCCCAATTCTCCCCTACCAAAAACTACCCCAATCAAAACCGTAATTATCCCTACCAAAATCGTCAAAACCAAAACTACCTCCAAAACCATTGATACTCTTATCCAAACTGGCCATGCTATCCCCCTTCTCTAATTGTCTACCAAAATATGCCTCCGCCTTACCAAAGCTATCCTCCACAAGACTACCCTCAATATCAAGCTCCTGCTTACCAAATGTCTTCATACCAACCCAATCAAAATCCCCTACCCTGAATCATAAATAACACCCCCAAGCCTGAGATCCAATGCCGCCGAGATTATCTACCTTATGCTAATGAAGGGCGTTTCCAGAATAAAGACAAAGAATTGATGAATCTTTCAGTCTCCCTCACTGAGTTGTTCCGACACTACTTAAAACAAAGGATGTTAACTCCCTTACCCTTTTATGAGCCTAAACTAAGAAGTCAAGCCGCCTCCTCAAATGCATTCTGCTAAAATATCACTTCGGGGTCATAGGGCATACAACAGAACAATGCTTTCAGCTGAAAGATAAGATTCGAGAATTCATTCGGGCTGGAGCTGTCACGTTTCCCAAGAAACCTTAGGCCACTACACCAAATTTCTAGCAGAATCCGTTACCAGAACATGCCCTCTCTGAAAGCGGGGTAAATATGATCTTTGTCGAAGAAGAGGTCACTGTGATTAATATCGGTGGAATATGTCTGCACCCCGAGGTTATCCGAGGAGGATTCGAGTTATACCCAGAGAAGATTGCAATGAAATTGGAAAAGTCCCTGGTGTTTTCTTTCCTAATCCAGGAGCCCATGAAGACTCTGACCAAGGTACCATGGAATTACGAAATAGTTGCAAAAATCGAAGATGGTGAAGCATTGCCAATCTTAGCCAGAGAAGGTGGAAGAGTTACCCAATCAGGGAGATTATACACCCCGTAGAAGTTAGCTCGAGTCAAAAGATCCAAAAGGGTCCCTAAAGGAACTGGTGACGGACCAAGAAGCTCAAGATTTTTTAAAGGCTATGAAGAATTCCGAATACAAAGTTGTAGAACAATTGAGCAAAGCCCCGGCGCAAATTTTGATACTGTTATTGCTTTTATCCTCTGAGGTACACTGACAAGTCTTGTTGAAAGTCCTAAACGAAGCTCACCTGCCGAGTACAACCCTACCAGAAAAGTTTGTTACGTTGGTTGAATAAATGTTGGGATCAGACACAATCACATTTACTAATGCTGACATTGATGAAGATGGTACTGATCACAACAAGCCCCTGAACATAATGGTGGAGATAATGGGTCAACGTTGAACATTTTGCTAATGAAAACATTGGAAGAAATAGGTATTGATTTGGTTAACATCCGTCCCTCGAAGACAATAGTCCGGGCTTTTGATGGAACAAAAAGAGATGCCGTCGGGAAAATTAATTTGCCGGTTAAGATTGGCCCGATCCATATTAATGTGACCTTTCAAGTCCTGAACATACCAGAGTCATATAATATGTTGTTAGAAAGGTCGTGGATTCATAGCGCTGGTGTAGTACCTTGATAGGTGTAAATTACCCCTATATTTCCAAACCGAATTTATTAGTTTTCGAGGATGTTTATTGTGTTTTTAATACATTTTAATATGTTTTATTCTTTTTGTATTAAAATAGGTGTGTGGGGTGAAATTGTATGAAATCGGAGCATAAACGATCAATTTGTATTAAGAACTGTCGGAGAAAGGCGGAAAAATGAGTAAGGAGGCAAAAATCTAAAGGAAGCCCACCACCTAGGCGGTGAAGAAGCAGAGAAAAAACCAATTCAAGCTGACAGCCCACTGCCTAGGTGAAAATTCAGCAGAATATTTTCCACAGCCACCGCTTAGGCAAACCTTAACTTACATACTCCACCACCTAGGCGGTGGCCTCTGCACAGTTTAGATATTTTATAGATATGTTTTGGCCTATTAAAACCCTTATCTCCTCATCTCTTTCGACTTCTTCGGCCCCTAAGGCCTTAGGCCATATTTTAGGGTTAGGATAAGGGATTTTTGAGGGAGAGCTCTCAACTCGAGGTGGAGGATGAAGAGGGAAGCAATCGTTCGATGATTCTAGCAGTCATTCTTCGGATATTGGCTAAGTCGCTTGTTTCTTCTCTTTGTTTTATTCATTTTGGTAGTTGTTGAGCATGTTTATGCCATTTTACATTGTATAGGATTATTAATATAATTTATGAAAATGTTGTTTAGTTGAGTTTGTGTTTTGTTTGCGATTGTTTTTCGTTATGTTGATTGTGTGTGCCATATTGTTTTTTTATATTGCTTAGATTTATATATCGAGAATACGGGGTTTGACAAATCTCGGATTCGGACTAGAATAAACAAATGCCACAATCTTATAACCCGATCGGGGTTTGAATTGTGGACAATTGATGACGTTGGGGCAAAACTCACGTGACCTAGAGTCGTTAATATGTTGAGGGGGACTTCGACGTTGATGCAAAGTCACGTATTCTCTCGTCTTACACTCGGGAGAGGTGGGGAGGGAGTTTTAGAACGGAGATTGTGGATAGGGTAAACACAACGCACGATCCAATGACCCGGTCGAGAGTTGGATTGTGTGTAATCAATGACGTTGGGGCGAGACTCATGTGACCTAGAGTCGTTAAAATGTTAAGGGGGACTTCTTCGTTGACACGAAATTGCGTTATATCCCCTGTCTTACACTCGGGAGAGATGGCAGATGAGTTTTAGATACCGAGATTGTCAGATAAGTCGAACGCCGTTAACATAAATTAAAACGAGATTGAACACGTATTTGTAAACGAAACTAATTCCTAGACAACCTCTTCTCTCAAAACTATCTCATATTAATATTAATATTAATATAGATTAAATTAGGCTATATTAGTATTAGTATTAATTAATTATATTCCATTTTTGTCACCTAGATAAAGTCAGGTTATGAAAATCGGGATACTCAATAGTAATGACACCAATCCCTATGGATACGATACTCGACCAAAAGGTCCATTAAACTAAAACTTGATCTGTACGCTTGCGGTGAAAGTGGCAGCACATGAATTGCGGCTACGAAGTTTTTGGTGCCGTTGCTGGGGATTATTTTGTTGTTATTACCGGAGAAACGCGATAACGACTCAAGACTTAAGTTTTAGATAGGAGAGGCATGTATATCATATTGTTGGGATTGTGTTTTGTCGTTTATTGTCGATATTGTGTGTAAATGACTTAATTTTACTTTAGATATTTCTTTTGTATATAATTTTTGTTTGTAGTTTTGTTTTTGTTTCCAATGTAGGGTACTTGGCAATGGTAGATCGATGGGTATTGATGCATTCCTTTCGATGAGATTCCAAACCATTTTATGGTGTGGGGCCACGCACATAATTTGGTGAGGCATTTCATTGAAAGATTGAGCCATCCAAAGAAAAACCTCACCAAGCTTGAGGGCGTTCAGAAAATGTCGGGCCGAGGACATTAAACTACGCACTTCTTGGGAGGCAACCCAAGGTCAAATAAGTTAAATCCGTTACATCCGACTTGAATAAGAGGCTAGATCTTCTCGCCTCCCAAGTAAGTGTTCCAAACACCCTTCGTCAGCATGCTTTAAATTTCATATGTTGTGATTGATGATTAGGATCACTAAGAACACTATGTTTTTTAAGTTCGGAAGTGATGTGTAGTATGTTAGGTTATGTGTTACTATTTTCTCGTATTGCTTGTGTGTTTAGGTTAGAATGTGTTTATGTTTTTGTGTGTTGTTGTTATAGGTTGAGTTTTGCATTCATCTGGGCCGTTACTTGATGATGAAAATTACCCCTGGTTGTTTTCAAGGTCAAGGGTAATACTCATGCATGTGTATTCTGTGTGTTTGACTATGCGTTTTGGTCAAAATTATTGTAGATCCTAATTTGCACGGGCACATAGACTCAATGTATAGTTATTCAATTAATTTGAGGACGATTATCGATTAGCCAAATTCATGACACATTAAGGATTCTAGAACTTGATTGAGGGGACGCTTGAGGCGAAATCCTAGATGAGGTAGTTATTTCGGGAGACATGATTTAGGCATTCTCTTTGTTGCTCGAGTCTTTTTAAGCCTACCCTGTAATATGTTTATCCCTCATTATCTACAAAATATCTAATAAATATCTAGGCTGTGCAGAGGCTCTCCACCTAGGCGAAGGCAGGTCGATTTTGCTGATCGCCTAGGCGAAGAAGTAGGCGGTAGACTTGGAAATCTTTCTCCTGGGTTTTCGCCTAGGTGGAGGAATCCACCGCCTAGGCGGTGGGCTGTCAGTAGCCTTTGGTCATTTAGTAGCTTCTTCACTGCCTAAGCGGTGGTCTGGATGCCTAGGGAGTGGGCCTGTTTCACATTTTTGCTTCCAAGCTTGTTTTTCCATCGTAACTTCGACCGCTTTTGGTTCGATCTCATCGTTTTCGCTCCAGTTTCCTATCTTTTTGCCCCACACACTTGATTTATATAAAAATAATAAAACTAATTAAAACGTAATAAAATATTATATAAACGCTCGAAAACTAACTTAATTCGGTGTGGAAATATGTAGGTAAACCATACTTATCATACCCTCATCGCTGCACCAAAGAATCAAATTCATTATTGATAACACGCTATATGTGATGAAGGCAGACCCAGATGTTGTACCTGTTCGTCAAACAATAAGTCGGTATATCTCATTGGCGGCCGAAGAAAGGAAGGTAGAGAAAGAAAGGGTTGAGGCCTCTTATTACGTGTTCGATGTCGTAAATACCACAGTCGTAAAGGAAGATAGACATGAGTTAGTCCCGTTATTGTCAAATACCGTAGTCTTCGCTGCTAAAGAGATGAAGTCTCTAGGATGCACCCCCAAAAAAGGGCTTGGAAAGAATCTGGATGGAATGACAGAGCCGATAGAGGTCCAAGAGAATAAAAGAAGCTTCAGACTAGAATACAAGCCTACCAAAGAGGATAGGGTCAAATTCTTTCGAGACAGAAGGGATGGACGCCAAAGCGATCAACCGTTAGTAATCCCACACATCCAGGTCTCGTTCCCATATCCAGCAAAAATAATCAACCAAGAAGATAGGGTAGTGGGATTCCAATTTCATTAGAAAGTCCTTGATGAACCAGTTGTGAACGTTATCTCCCAAGAGGAAGGACCAAGTTGCAAGACTGGCATCAAAGTGAAAGGAACTGAAAAGCTAAAGAATTAGGACTCTTGTGTCCTCTCGGTGCATCGGGCATTTCGGTTACCTGAATCACCAATATATGATACATGTGATACTACTGAGTTTGAACACGATGAGTATGATTTCAATACAGAACTAGACTATGATTTGATGGGAATAGAAGCAGAAGAAGACTCACCTCTACCAAACGATGGTGAGATTCGAAAAGCCAATTCCCAGCACAGACAAAACAGAATTGATAAATTTGGAGACCTCGAAGGACCTTAAAAAAGTTAAAGTAGGATCAACGCTCACTGCCTTGGAGAAGAAGAAATTGACTGCCCTCTTAGTTGCCTATCAAGATGTCTTTACCTGGTCTTACAATGATATGGTAGAACTAGACAAAAGTATTGTGACCCATAAGCTGCCTCTAAAGCTAGGATGTGTTCATGTCAAACCAAAGTTGAGGAAGTTAAGGCCTACTATCAGTCTTGAGGTCAAGGAAGAAATCATAAAGCAATTTGATGCTTGGATCATCGAGGTATGTAACTACAGTGAATGGCTCTCTAATATTTTTTCGGTGCCTAATTCTTCCGAAAAAATTAGAGTCTGTGTGGATTATCGCGACCTCAATCGAGCAAGTCCAAGAGACAACTTTCCACTACCGAACATACATATCATCATCAACGACATTGCTGGGCACAAGCTCTACTTGTTTGTTGATGGATTCTCCGGCTATAATCAAATTCTAATGGATGAAGAAGATCGAGAAAAGACATCCTTTACCACGCTATGGGAAGTCTTCTGCTATAGGAAAATGCCTTTCGGTCTAAAACATGCTGGGGTAACATACCAAAGAGCAATGAAGATCCTCTTCCATGACATAATGCACAAGGAGATGGAGGTCTATGTCGACGACATGATTGTCAAGTCTCAAGAAAATGAGGACCACCTCTATCACCTAAAGAAGATGTTCGATCGACTTCGAAAGTATCAACTCAAACTTAATCCAACAAAGTGCGCCTTTGGGGTAACATCGGGAAAACTCTTAGGTTTCATGGTAAATCGCTATGGGATCGAGATCAATCCCACAAAAGCCCAAGCCATTATTGAAATGCCATCTCCAAAGAATGAAAAAAAGATCTGGGATTTCCTGGGTCGATTAAACTTCATTACCAAATTTATCTTCCAACTTACTACTACATGTGAGCCTATTTTTAAGTTACTTTGAAAAAAGAGTGATGGACGATGGAATACTGAATGTCAAACTGCTTTAGAGAAGATTAAAGCTTACTTGACCAATCCGCCTGTCTTGGTACTCCATCGGGAGAGAGTTCCGCTTTTGTTGTATTTGTCAATATTAGACTCCTCCATGGGTGCTTGGTGGCCGCAATTACGCGTCGCCACTTTCACCACAAGTGTACGGGTCAAGTTTTAGTATAATGGATCTTTCGGTCGGGTATCGTATCCACAGGGATTGGTTGAGATTACTATCGACTATCGCAATTATCATAACCTAATTTTGTCTAGGCGCTTAAAAATTGAATTTCATTAATTAATACTAATACTAATATAACCTAATTGAATTTATACCAATACTAATATTAATATGAGATGTTTTAGGGAAGTAGATTGTCTAGGGATTAACTTCATTTACTTAAATGCGTTTGATTTCGTTTTAGTTTACGTTAATGGTGTTCCGTGTATTCGACAATCTCGGTTCGTAAACTCTCTTGCCACCTCTTCCGAGTGTAAAATGGGAGAATACGCAACTTTGTGTCAACGAAGAAGTTCCTCTCAACGTCTTAACGACTCTAGGTCATGTGAGTCTTGCCCCAATGTCATCGATTGCACACTTTCTAATGTCTTCCTGGGTAGTTAGATTATCGTGTTGTGTTTAAATTCTAGTCGAATCCGGGGTTACCTCTCCCGAGTGTCAAATCCCATATTCTCAATATATCTAAACTAGCATATAATCCTAGAAAACACGGGAAACACAATCAAAATTATAAAGAACAACCATAAACGAAACACAAACTCAACCAAATCACATTTTTATAAATATATGTTAATCCCTAAGACAATCCATATTTAGCTCATGGCCATAACCATTTATATAATGTAAAATGATCTAAACATGCTCAAACAATAATCCTAAGATAAGAGATGAAGAGAGAAACGAGAGAAACTAGCTGTAATTCGAAGATTTGTCTCTAAGAACGATCCAAGATTGCTTCTCCTTCGTTGCTTTGTGTTTTTCTCCTTAGGAATTGCTTGAGCTCCCCTAAAACATTCTCTAGTATTCTCCTGTAGTCTATGGAGGTCTGTCCCAAAAATGGAGAGGAGAGGAGAAGAAATAGGGTGCAAAAAATATCCTAAATCTGTGCAGAGGTGATCATTGCAGCGGTGGGATTCATTGCTACGACGGTAGGTATGTCGGTTTAATGTTCGCCGTTGCGGTGGAGAAGGCGGTGGATTCAGGGACCATCCTACAGTTTCACCACCGCGGCGATGGATGTCCAGCAAGACTTGGCCTTTCTCTGTATTTTCACCACCGTGGAGGTGGTTTGGACGCCGCGGCGGTGGGCTGCTGATCTAAGTATTGCCTCTGTGCTTGTTTTTCCACCGTTCTCCAACTGTTCTTGGTCTAAATTGATCGTTTACGCTCCTATTTCATATCTTTTCACCTCAAACACCTGATTTAATACAAAAAGAATAAAAACACATTAAAACGTAATAAAATACTATAAAAATGCTAAAAAACTAACTTAGTTCAGTTTTGAAATAGATAGGTAGATCACACCTATCAGTGCTGTCTTGGGCCAATTAGACGAATCCTAAAGGAAAGACTAATCCATTTATTACCTCAGCAAACGCTTCACGAAGTACAAGGAGAATGATACTTTGCTTGAGAAAACCTGTTGTGCCTTGGTATGGGATGCTCAAAGATTACGCCATTACATACTTCCATTGACCACATATTTAATAGCCATAATGGATCCCTTGAAGTATATCTTTGAGAGGCTGGTCCTATTAGGAAAAGTGGCAAAGTGGAAAATGTTGTTAACAAAATTTGAGATCATCTACAAGACCCAAAAGTCGGTAAAGGGTCAGGCCATAGCAGATCAATTGGCTAGTTGCCTTATTGAAACGGACCACCAGCCCCTAGAAATCCATTTCCCAAATGATTCAATCTATTCAGTGGATGAAGAAGAATATGAGACAATATGAAAAATGTACTTCGATTGAGCTATAAATTCTTGAGAGGCCAAAATCAAAGCTGTCCTTGTTTCTCCAACTAAGCAGCATTATCCGGTGGCTTCTAATTTAAAGTTTTAGAGCACTAACAACCGTGCAGAATATGAGGCATGTATTTTGGGACTTAAGTTGGCCATCGATATGAAAATCGAAGAGCTGTTGGTATATTGGGATTCCGAACTAATCATCAATCAAGTGACTGATAAGTATGCAATAGAGGATCTAATGCTGGTCGCCTACAACAATCATCTTTTGGATCGTTGTAAGCAATTTAAAATGATCAAGTTTGAGAGCATCCCGAGGCTTCAGAATGATTTTGCTGATGCCCTGGCTACATTGGTGTCCATGATCTCGCTAACCCAAAAAGACGACGACCTGATCTCGATAGTGATTCGGGTTCCACGTCAACTAGCACACTATTATCAATTGGAAGTCGGATCCACCGAAGACCTGTGGTACCATGATATCAAGATTTTTCTAATGAATCAGGAATATCCAGAAGGAGCATCTGGAGTAGATCGAAAAACCCTCCAGAGACTAGCCGGCCTGTTCTTCATGAGATGAGAAACTTTGTACAGGCGATCCCTTGACATGGGATTACTGAGGTGTGTCAAGGGCAAAGGAAGCCATCCAGTTAATGAAAGAAGTACACGGTGGAATATGCAGGCCTCATATGAGCAATTTTATGCTTGCAAAGAAAATTCTGAGAACTAGCCATTTCTAGTTGACAATGGAAAATGATTGTATCTAGTTTGTCTGGAGATATCGTAAGTGCCAAATCCATAGCGACCAGATCCATGCCCCTCCTTTGCCATTCCATTTCCTGGTGGCCCCTTGGCCTTTCTCAATATGGGAAATGGATGTTATTGGAGAAATCACTCTAAGGGCGTCGAGCGATCATCATTTCATCCTGGTGGTGATCGACTCTTTCACTAAGTGGGTAGAGGCAATTTCTCTGACTCGAGTAACTTAGAAAATGGTAGCCCAATTTCTCAAGGAAAATATTGTGACAAGGTATGGCTTACCATAAGCCCTTATCAATAACAATGCCAAGAATTTGAAAGGCTTGGACATCAAAGAAATCTGTCAGCAGTTCAAGATCGAGCATCGAAACTCAACACTATACCGCCCAAAAATAAACGGGGCTGGAGAAGCTGCCAATAAAATTTTAAGAAAATCCTCCGAAAGATGATCGACAATTATATGGAGTGGGACTCTATGTTGCCCTATGACCTGATGGCTTATCAAACCTCAATCCGAACCTCAACGAGGGTGATACCCTACTCTCTAGTCTATGGGATGGAGGCGGTGATCCCCACTGAAGTTGAGATCCCTTCTTTGAGAGTACTTATGGAAGCTAAGTTTGTAGAGACTAAGTGGATACAATAGAGGCTAGACCAGCTCTGCCTCATTGATGAAAAACAGTTGACAACAATTTTCCATAGTCAGTGCTACAGGCAAAGGATCACCAGAGCCCACGACAAAATGGTTCATCCTTGAGTCTTTCGAGATGGTGAGCTTGTGTTGAAAAAGATTTTTCCATTTCAAGATGAAGCTAAAGGAAAGTTTGCCCCAAATTGGGAGGGCCCCATAGTAGTCCATAAAGTCTTGAGCGGTGGAGCGTTGATTCTCCAAGAGATGGATGGTGATGTATTTTTTAAACCTATAAACTCAGATTCTGTAAATAAATACTTCATTTAATGAAATGAGTTGCTTACCAATTCCTTTCGCAAGCATGATTATTGGCAAAATAAATAAATAAAATCCCAAACTCTTAACCAAAAGGTGACAAGGGAAAAAAAGGAAAGAAGAAATAAGTACGACCCGAAGATGGTGAAAACTCAAAAAAGTGCCATGAAAACATTGTAGGGATCGTAGCAAGATACAAAACCACCGACCCAGTGAAAACCCGAAAGGGCGTTGAGGTGCAAAAATGTGGGAGCCGACCTTAGTGAAAACCCGAAACAGTGCTGAGGGCAAAAACGACAAGAACAAAAAGTGAACAAAAGAGCAGCAAAGTTAAAAAAAGAGCAGACCAATTCACCAAGGACTCCTCTTCCATTGTCTCGCTTGGGGCCAACTTCTGCCGACCATAAGAGGTTTTGTGTTGGGACCTGATGGACTCAATTTTGAGTTAGGATCTGTGAAAGAAATGTTAGACATGGTCTAAACTATATTGGAATCATGCTGTCAATGGTCTAACTCGGAATCTCACAAAAATATCATACTTGGTGCTTAAGGTACTTGTTTCAGTAAAATTTTGAACATTTTTCCTGTCTTTGGCTCAAATAGTTTTTGCAAAATTGAAAAATACAGAACATACAGGAATACAAAACCCCAAGCACTGAAGTGTCTAGCAGCTGGGAGGAAAACTTGAGTCTAGCGGGCGAAACCAAGATAATTTGATGAGAAATGCATTACACATATTTGGGCACTACCTTCGAACTAGAATAGGATTTTCAAGTCGAAATTGATTGCCTTTTGGGATTTGTGAGAATGATCATAGAGAGCCTCGCTACTGTTATTTTGAGATCGATTCGAGCAACGTAGATTGACCAAGCAGAGGAGACCCTCAATACCCAAGCAAAAGTTTGAAGGATTGCGACTGAAGGGGAAAGGAATAGGATCACTCAATAGTGGCCAATTTTTTATGTTTTGGGAAGTGTTGCAATCAATCATTTGCAGGAAATCCTACAAGTTGAGATGCGCGGGCTGCTATCACACTCTAGAAGGGTTGGATGATCAATGTAATCTTTCATTCTGTGACACGTATCAACCTAACGAGTCGTCCATTCCTGAGGCGTATCTTAGAAGAAAGTGTCGGCCCTAGCCACAGGCTGGGGCAGATTTTATACTTTGCTTTATCCTTTCACCCCAGCTATAGGCTAGGGCACATATTATAAGAGTTGTTTATTTTGTGCCCTCCATTTGCTCACGTAATTGAAGTATATCTACCAGTCTTTCCTCTAAACGAATTTTGTTCGTCATGAGTAATCTGCATCCCTCTAAACGGACCCTATTCGTCATGAGTCATTTTCATTTCCTCTAAACGGACCTTGTCCATCATGAGTAATGTTCATTCTCTTTAAACGGACCCTGTCTGTCATGAGTTATCTTCTTTTCCTCTAAACGGACCCTGTCCATCATGAGTTGATTTTTATTTTCCCTAAATGAACCTTTTCCGTAATGAGTTGATCTTCGTTTCCTTTGAACGAACTCTATTCGTCGTGAGTGATTTCCATTTCCTCTAAACGGACCTTATCTATTATGAGTGATGTTCATTCTCTCTAAACGAACCCTATCCGTCATGAGTCATCTTCATTTCCTATAAACTGATCTTGTTTGTCATGAGTTGATTTTTCGTTTATTCTAAACGGGCCTTGTCCGTCATGAGTTGACTTTCATTTTCTCTAAACGGATCCTGTCTGTCATGAGTCATTTCTTATATCTCTAAACGAACTTAGTTCGTCATGAGTTATATTCCTTTCCTCTAAACGGACCCTGCCCGTCATGAGTGATTTTCATTCTTTCTAAACAAACCTTTTTCATCATGGGTTGTCTCATCCTTCTAAATGAACCATGTTCATCATGATCCACTTCTTTCTCATTTCCATTAAACAATTCTCTAAACGAGCATTGTTCGTCATGAATTCGTTGTGAGTATTATCTCTTGCCCCGCGAGGGGCATCATTAAACTACGTTTGACCTGATATTTGGTACCCCAAAGTACGTAGGCAACCCACATGGGTTCGGTCAAATCTTCATCCCAGATGGGTCAATTCCCAAGTAAGTTTTCTTTCCCCAACCATGCACGGCCTCAACCATAGGCTGGGGCACATTTTACAGACTTCGTTATTATCCTCTTGCATTGCACTCACACAATTGGTGGAACAAAATGGTTTGTGTCTTCTATCTTTGGCATCACGAGTAAACTCGCATAACAAAGAGGGGCAGCTGTAGACACCTTATTTTGTCCCGCCCATGAATGGAATTTTTGAAAAAAAAAAAAAAAAATTTTTTTTTGGCCACGTCAACTATTCATGAATTTAAAAAATATTCAAATGTAAATGAATGATCGATTCGAAGGTTTCAGGAATTAATTCGAATTTGGATTTTGCAATTGGAGATTTTTTGGCTTCATTGGAAGTTTGGAATAATAATTTAAGTCTCTAAGATTTAAATTAATATCTCAAAAATCCAATTAAATTGAAAGGTTATCCAATTGAGGACTTTGAATTAAAATTTGTTCCATTAGAAAAGTTTTGGGACGAAATTGAAAATTGAAAAGGTTGATATTTGAACCCGGAGTTCGTGATTAATCTTTGGGAATGTTCAATAAGAGTCTCATAATCCCAATTGGGTCCCCAAACAAACAAATTGAGATATTTTGTCAAAATAGAAAGTTTAGGGAGCCAAATTGAAATTTTGAGAAACTTTAAATCTGCATTGGCAAGGACCAATTTTGAGTCAAATTTTTTATATCAAATCTTTTGAAATGATTAATTCCTGAGAAACTTGAATCGAGACTCTAATCGTGGTTCGAAAATTCAAGGGAAAGTTTCGAGGTCAAAATGAAAAGTCAAAAAGTTATTTTTGGGGCTAAATTAATCAAATTGAAGTGAATATTGAAGGTTTGTTATGTCTTATTTGATCAATTTTAGTTTTCAAATTTAATTGAATAGAAACGTTTTTTATTAAAATGTTTTCATTTTGACCTCAAAGTTCGGGTATTTTCGAAAATTCATGAAATTGGGAAACAACTAATTTGAACTTGTAAAAACAAAATATGTGTAAAAAGAAGCGGGTGTGTGCATTTCACACACAACCCTGGGGCTGCAATTGCAACCCATAATGGGCTGCAATTGCAACCACTTTGAGGAGAGGGGCCGCCCCCTCTGCCCAAGAAAGAGGGATGCAATTTCAACCCTCTTTCTCTATATATATATATTAAAAAAAAAAAAACAAAAAAAGAAAGAGGAAAAGGGAATGAGCGGTTGCCTATAAAAGTCAGTCACTCCTTCAAGAAAGAGGCTTTCTTTTTATTTTTTTGCCATAACAAAAATGGTTAGAGAGAAGTTAGAGTGAGAGAGATTGTTTTTTTTTTGGAGTGTGTTTTGGCCAATAACAAAAAAAGGAAGAGTTTTTGTGCAAAAAAAAGAGGAAGAAGAAGCGGAAAATGAAAAGAAACTGTCCAAATCTAGGTAAGTTTTTCCAACTTCTCAACTACACTTTTATTTTTTGTTTAAACCGCTTGAAAGGATGAACCTAAAATTGAACAACACTTAAAAGGAAGTCCCTCTGGGACACTAAAAAAAAAACGGTTTACTTTTCTGTATTTATTTTTCTGTTTCGCGTCTTCTCACGCTTTTATTCTGTTGTAATTATTTTTTGTTCTGTGCCTTTCTGCGCTTATATGTTTGTTATAATTATTTCTGTTCTGTGTTTTTTCACACTTTTATTTTCTTGTCCTGCGCCTTTCCGCGTTTTTATCTCTGTAATTTTACTTTATGCTTTTTATGTACTGTTATCATGCCTCTATTAATATTTATTTTCTCGCATTAAAAAATAAAAAATGAATTAATCTTCATTGTCCTAAAATTAAAACCTAAAAAAAAAACAAAAAACAAAATAAAAATGAAAATGAAAATCCAAAAAAATAAAAATAAAATAAAATAAAAAACAACTCAACTCGAAATTTGAGAAAGAGAGAGTTTTCTGCACCACTGTTTCGCATTTCCCAACTAGTGTGAAAGTTTTAAGCAGTGGGTTTAGGAAAACACTTCCCTAAGTCGGATTTTGAACTTGAGATAAGTTGATAAATGGAAGGAGTAAAAATTTTATTTGTATTTCACATATATTTTGTTATAAAAAAAAAAAAAAATTCTTTTTCTAAAAATAATATTTTTATAAAATATATATATAAAATCATTTTGGGTTTTTTAAAGAAATACAAAAATTTTGTGAATAATAAAAATGGTATTTTCAAGAGGGAGTATTTTTTGAAGAATCGCTAAAACCGAAGTCATTCCAAATTATCTTCACTAAAAAAGTTTTTTAAAATAAAATAAAATAAATGAAACTATCTCTAAAGTATGATTTATCATGATCAAATCAAACTCTCCTATGTTTTATTTCAAAAAAAAAAAAAAAGAAAAAAGAAAAAAAAATGTTTTTTCAAAAATATATTTTGCACCCATGTTCCTTCCGTTTATCAAAATAACCCAAATTTAAAATTCGAGACATTAAACCCTCCAGGGGTCATCCTTATTAAATCATCAACATTTTATAAGCGATCATACTGAGGGGAACATTTCAAAATTAAAATAAAAAAAAAATTTTTCTATTTTATTTCATGAAAATTTAAAATGGATTTTTATTTTTATTTAAAAAAAAAACCAAAAAAAATAAATATTTTCTCCTTTAAAAAAATAATAAGAAATATATTAAAAAAAAATTAAAAAAACGAAATTAAAAAAAAAAAAAAAATTGACTAAAAAAAAATCATTTTTTTTTTCTTTCTTTTTTTTTTTTAAAAAAAAAAAAAACAAAAAATGTTAACAAAATCATTTGTTTTAAAAAAAAAAAGGAGATTTTTTTTTTCTTTTTTTTTTTGTCAGTTTTTTCTTTTTTTAAAAATAATATATTATTTTTAGTAATTATTTATTTATTTATTTTTTTTAAAAAAAATCTAAAATTGTTTAAAAAAAAAATCAGTGAAAAAAGAAATTGTCTTGGAAGAGATTTCTAAAATAAAATAAAACATTCATATTTAAATTTTGTTTGGACTTAATTGGACATGGTATCGTTTTTGAACGAGCGTCTTGGGGTGCCTAAAACCTTCCCCGAGCGTAACTGACTCCCGAACTTTTAAGAATGAATCTGTGGTTGGACCGCGTTTTTTGGAGTAAAAAATTTACTTAAGCCATTTAAAAAATTGTTTTAAAAAATCCGGTGACCTAGCACCCCATTTAAACTCAATGTTAGGTGGCGACTCATTTTTTCTAAAATCGGCTTAAGTATTTTACGAGAAAACCAACGCTTCAAAAATCCCCTCTTTAACATGATTTTTTTTTTAAATGCATATTTTATTTTTTATATGAATTTTTGTTTATTTTCTTTTCTTTTCCAAAAAATCGGGGTGCGTCATACTCTTATTTGTTTTCTTTAAAATTACTTTTATGGTCTAGCCCACCCATTCTCGCATCCCCTCCACACCACCACCCAACCCCCAACCCACCACCCATTCCATCTTCTTCTTCTTCGCTTTCTTCCTGCAGATCTGACATCGTCAGATCTATACAAACCCAGTTCCTGCAACCCCTTCAATCACCCCCCACATACTCTCGTCATTTTCATCTTCGACTCTCTCTCTCTCTCCCTACAGATTGAGCACATGTCGCTAGATTTTTGCTCGGAGCATAGATCCCTATGTGCTGGCATAGATTCATCGCCGGATGTGTACATTGTGCACAATTCCAGAAGCGTAGGACCTGTGTTGTGCAAAGATGCGATAACGCCAGTCACTAGATTTGGACAAAGACAGAGATGAGAGAAAGGAGAAGAAGAAGAAAAAAAAGATGGGTAGGGTAGGGAATGCGGGTGGGGTGTAAGGTAAAAATTATTATAAAAAGTTTTGGGACTAAAAAATTTTGATTTTAAAGGTAGGGATATTAGTGTGAAGAATAAAAGAGAAAATGATGGAAAAAAAATGAAGGAATCTTTATTTATTTTAGTGTTTTATTATTTAGTTATTTTTAAATTATTAAGGGTAAATTTGTCATTACAATTAAAATTTTAATATCTCTTTTTTTACCTAGAGGGGAAGTAAATGGTGTTCGTCCAAAAATGATAATGGGTTGACTGATATTTTATGAATGATAAAGGAAATTTGTTGCTCAAAATGACAAAGGAGGTAAGTGGCAAATACCGTAAAACAAACTAAAAATAAAAAATTCTATATTCTAAGAAACTTACCTTCAACCCTTCCCCATCCTTTCATGTTCTGGTTCTAGACCCACCGCTTCCCTCATCCCTTCAAGTTTTCTTCCATTCCTTTCGCTAGAAAAAATGGTGACAATGAACCTAGATTGCGAAAAAGGTGTTGGAAACTAGACCTATGTGAATGTAATGATATATAAATGTTTTTTCACAATTTCGTTTTTCTAGCCATTAATCAATCTGTGATTTATAGAAAATAATAAAATAAATAATTTAGTTGGATAGATTAATTACCTTTGAAGTATGCTTCAACACTTAGCTGGTTGTCCATCAATGTTACATCCTCTTATCCTCTCTAGATATTCCAGTCACTTTAGATCTCTAAATAAAGTTAGAAATGCCTTAACTCTAATGGTATCCATATAAAGATCTGTTGATCTTAATGATGCTCATTCAAAACTCCAACAAATTGTTAAGATCTAGAGAATCAAAGTAAGAAGTTTCTACATGAAAAGTACTTCGCGTTTTACTCAAAAAATAAACATTTGTTTTTTCTAAATTATTTTGATAAATAAATGCTTTTACATTTTTTTTTCTATAATAAAACTTTTACTTATAGTTGTTATACTTAAAACATGGTTTTCCACATTCCAATAAAAATATTTTCTTATTTTTTTTTATTTTTTTTTTTACCTTTTTCTTCTATTTTAAAGTACATACTAGTTTTGTCAAGTCAAGTGATAAGTGGTTTATTTACCAACAAATCAAGTACTTTTAGATTCAAATATTTATGAGTTTCAAGTATTTTTGTTAGTATAATGTATTTTCGTGTTGTTTTGTATGAACTATAAATAAATGAGAGAAAAATGTGAAAATATGGCAATTTGATCATAAGTCTAGGGTACAACTGGGTATTCTGGGTTACAGCAGAGAAAAAAAAAAACGGTTTTAGTCAGAATGTTGGGGCTAGCATTGCGAAAATCAGGGCTACAGCACGGAAAGAAAAAGAGAACTCGAGAAAGACCAACAAAATGTTAGGGCTGCAGCGCCAACAAAATGGCGTTGCAACACCAAGCATCCAAATTGTAAACCAACTCATTTTAGTGCTACAGCACGAGTCCCCAACCCACCGCATTTTAGGGCTACAACGTCAAACAAATGGCACTGCAGCGTGAGTTCAATTCACGCTGCAGCGCCGCTCGACGAACTTCAAACCCATTTTTGAAAATAATTCTTTTTGATTTTGGAGAAAACTCTAAACATGAAAGTTATATATCTTTTTCTTAACTTTCCAAATCATTTTGAATTATCTTAATCAGATTTTGGATGGGAAAGTTATGACCATTTTCAGAAGCTTCAAGCTGTAGCGCGAAAACTCGGGGCTGCAGTGCTAACTTTCAGACATGAACCCTATTTTGATCCATTTATATACCACCTTAAGCCAAAAACAAGGGGGTGGTGAGATTTGGGAGAATAACACAAAGGGTGACTAGATTTTGGAGAGAAAATCACAATTGGAGGCATAAAATGCTAGAAAGGGAGATTGGAGTGAAGATTATTGAAGATTTGAAGACTTGAAGCTCATCTACACAAAGAGTTTTCTTGTAACGACCCGGTTTCCCAGGGTCGTCATTAGGTTTCTCCTCAAGGAAAAATAGAACCAAAAGGCAAACTACTCCACCTTTACGCTTTCGCTGCGCCACTCTGATAAAATTAATAATAATATATTTTTTCAATTTAAAATTTTAGCTCTTATACAAAGTCACCTATTTTGTAACAATATTACAAAATATTTCAACCATTCACTCCCAACAGTTATCTTGACAACTTTTAAAATAAAACCCACTATATCTTCCGACTCTACCTGGCGCTAGTAGATGACCTGTCTCTCTAGCTATGGTTCCTGAGACCAAATATGTTATTAGTGTATTATATTCATAATAAAAATAGTTTATGGATAAAGTATACTTATTTATCAAATACCACTTTTCAAACATAATATAAATATAACCGTACACTGAGCCGAAATAACATTCCACAACTATCATTGTAATAAGATGATACATTTAAATTAACCAATCAAATCATTCTGATATATAATAAAATACTGTATACATATTTTCCTTCTAACTATAGGATCGTTTTACCTCACGATTGAGAGTTACGACAGTACCGTAACCTATACCATTGTGCCATCTAAGGTGGCTATCAGTGCCAAGGTTATTTAATATCTCCAATGGTAGGAACAACTACCCTGCAGGACTTGCTTGATAGGTAACAACATATATCCACCCTACAGGACTTACCCGACAGGTAATGACATATATCCACCTTGCAGAACTTGCTAGATAGGTAACAACATATATCCATATCTCGCAGGACATGCCCTCTCGACAAGAATACGATTATGGCATAGTTGCATAATAAAAATCACTTTCTACCTTTAAAAACTTACTCGATCCACATATGTTATAAAGCCGTCCATTTTAATAAATATTTTATTTTCATAATTTATCCAAAAATATAATTTGTCAATTTACATTGAAGACCGTACAGTCACCTTGATTTTTACGCTACTAAAAATACTAACGCCAGAATGCTACGCGGTCGACGTCGCTTGCGAACCTAACAACTAAAGGCCCTAAACTAGGAATTTAACTAAATAGCCTAATATGAACTGAAATACGTGAAAATACGTGACACTAAAAATGCAGTTTTCCTCCGTTTCTAAATTTTCCTAATTGTATAAAATTTACTATAGTTAAACGTTCTATTTTCAAAATCCAATATTAATTATACAACTAAAATATTATAGTTACATTAATAAAATTTATCAATTAATAATTCAATTAAAAAAAATATTATCTAACTATCAGCAATATTACTATTTGATAAAATACTAAAAATATCATTTTAATCAAATTTACAAATTACTTTGAATTATATTATTCACAAATTAAATATATTTATATATAATTACACACCTACAATATATATACATATATGTATTTATATAACCATACTCGTACGTGTATATATATATATATATATATATATATATATATATAGAGAGAGAGAGAGAGAGAGAGAGAGAGATTTTTTCCCAATTCCCAACCTCATCAATTCTAATCCACCGCCTTAATCTTTTGATAATTTATTTATTTTTTCTGAAAGATTCCATGTGTCCAAGTTTAATCAACCATTATCATAATTTTATTTTATTTTATTTTATTTATTTATTTATTTTTTGTGTGTGTGTGATCTTATCATAAAAAAAAAAAAAACAAAAAACAAAACAATATTTTAAATTTATAAATATTACATATATGGCCCTAGGACAATATTATAAATATTTATTAAATCCCTAAAACTCTTAATTGTTTTTTTTAAAGTGAAAATTAACCACCAAAATTTTTAAAAGTTAAAGTTAATATCAACATATTAACCCCTAAATTTTTTAAGATAAAATTTAAATAGTATAATGAACCCCACTATTTTTCTAAATGTTCTCAAATCCAAATTGAAATATGCGCATTCGAAATCGGGTCTTACATTTCTCTTCCCTTCTCTCACCCTAATCTTTTTATTGATTTTTGTATTTGTGGATATTGTGTTGAACATATTTGCATCTATAGATTTTTGTATTTATGGATTCCTCTACGTTGTGTTAAAATTCATATCTAGGTGTTGTGTTAAAATTCATATCTAGGGCTTGATGTAGTCTCCTTTGAAACATGTTTTGAATATTTTTTTTAATTGTTTGTTTTAATTACATTTTATGCTTCTCTATGTTTAAAGTGTTTGATTCATGTGCTCGATGAATTAGATGATTGTAGGTTATGAATTTTATGCTTGAGAGAGATTGAGTTTGTAACCGAAATTGAGAGTACATAACTTAAGTTGTTGTGAGTCCGAGAGGAGATCAACACCTAGATATTCAAGTTGGGAATTTAGGATCTTGATCAAGTTCTAAATTTATCAACTAGAATCTCTATTCAATTGTATTTACATTACTAATGCTTTCAATTTATGCTCCTATATGATATCTTGGTTGATTTAAGAACTTGGAATTTGACACTCAGGAGAGGTAATTTTGGGTTCAAACTTAGATTAAATACAACGTAAGTTTTAATAGATCAGGAGATTATTAAAACGTGGGTAATCTATAAGGTCAGGTGTAACGAATGTTTTCACCTAAATTCTAGATAGAGATATTAGTTTTGAAGTGTTTACATATTCTCTCACTTAACACTCGAGAGAGTTAGTGAGAGAGCATGAGTGATTTTGATTATTGAATGAATGGAATTGGGTAATAACTGCTTAATAGGATAACATGAGAATTACTAGATGAAATCAAGCCCCTAGAACAATTGTGTATAGAAAATTCATATTTTATTTTGTTTTCTTTGTGTTTATATTTGTTTTTATTTTATTTTCAGCCACATCTAAATTTGGTTGCCTAGATAAACTTAGGTTACGATAATTGCGATACTTAGCGACGATTTAAATCAATCCCTGTAGATACGACACTCTACTCACTCTATAGTATTAAAACTTGACCCATACATTTACGGTGTAGCAAATAAATCGTTACCATCAAGCTTTCAAATACCACTCCCCCCGACGCCAAACTCGTTGATTCTTCCATAATTGATAGGCAGTCTAAAAGGGGAACATTTGTGTTGTTTGTTTAATCTGTTTTATTTGTTGCTGCTTTTTCATAAATAATTTATCTTATTTTCTTACATGAAATAAACATAAAAGACAAAAACATTTCAAAATGATAATTAGCGTGTTAACCAAAATTGAAGAAAATTACTTGGACTAGTTTGAATTTAAAGATTTATTTAAAATTAGGTAACGTCTATTGACAGGTGTCTTGGAGTGCCTAACACATCCTCTGAGCATAACTGACCTCCGAACTTTAAATAAATCTTTGGTAAAGGCCAATTATGTTTGAGTCAAAACTTAGGCTGTTTCTAATTTTTTTTCTTCCGAAAATCTCGGTGACCTGATACACTTGTTGGTCCAAAGAGCTACCCAAGAGGGGGAGTGGATTGGGTTGGGTTGTTACAAAGATTTAATAATTACACACTAAAACAAAAATAATTAGTTTTTCTAAATCAATTATTATCTTTATACGCAACGGATATGTGTTTAATACTATATACACATCCAAACACAATATGAATAATAAATCAATGCAGTACACGAGAATTTATCCTAGTTCGGTTAAGCTAATCTTGCCTACGTCTAGTCCCCCGAGCTCTATGTAGATTCTTAATCCACTAACCCCTTGATTCCTTTACTAGGTAGGAACCAAACATTTACAACTTACGATTCTTTTACAAACACATAATCAACTTTTACAATTTACCATTTTCACAGGTAATGATGAACCCTATATTTTTACTAGGCTAAAGATAAACCTAGCACTCTCTCACTTATCCTTTTCACAAGGAAGAATGAACCTTTACAAATCACTCAAAAAATAATTCAATTATAGGATGAATCAAAACCTAATATTTACCGAGGGCACCTAACCTTTTTACTAGGATAAAGATCAAACCCTAATTTTTTTCACAGGAAAAAGATATAAACCTAGCTACCCTGACTGCACATCGCCCCAAGCGTGTCTAATATACTTAAACTCACAAATACATTTTGTTTCTCACAAAGAGCTTCTACCACCTTAATACGAATATACTTAATTAATATCCCGAATAAACACTATGTAATAGATACATTATAAGACAATTCAAATATGATTAATAAATAAAGTGGGTAGCACAAATTTAGCACGTAATCAGATAAACATGCAAAAGTCGTTTAAAAAAGATTTACAGACTTTTAAGTACAAAACGATTTTCCTAACAATCCTATACTAAGTAGTCAAGATAAATAAAGCTTTAAAGCGAATTAATAAAGCTTGGATAGATCTCACTGGGAAAACACCGAAGTCAATGACAATATAGCAAGTAGAAATCTCAACAAAAATCTCACTCCTATAAAAGTTTAAACTAACGTTTTTGATGTATCTAATTCAATTCCCGCGGGTCTTTATTAATCGACTAATATCTAGTCCTCTAATGGCTAATTTTTCAAAGATATGCCATAAAATGACACTCTAAGACCCCATATATCATAACCTTTTAGTATAGGTATGTTCCACTTAAAAATATCTTTTAAATCTCTCATTTAAGTTTATAAAATTATTCTCTATTTAAAACCATAAAAATAGGAAGTATTAAATCATTTAAATTAAGAGAATCTCAAAATATATGGATCATATCAATAGGGATTACTAAATAGGTTGTTTATGTTTGAAATACATTCAAATTTCTCAATTCCGTTTCTTGAAATCATAAAAAACGGATAATTTTTGACTAAGAGACCTGTTGGGCCAGGGAGCCACCCAAGAGAAGGGGTGAATTAGGTAGTTATAAAAAATTTAAATAATTTTTTTATCTTTCAACATTTATTAAATCAAATAATCAATTATACTAAATCAATTATACTAAATCAATTATTTATCTTTATAACGCAGCGAATAAATGTATTCAATATAGGTGCACACCCAAAAAACAAAATATTAATAAAGTAAATAAAGTAACATACAAGAATATATCCTGGTTCACTAAGCTGCTCATGGCTAATCTAGTTCTTCGAGCCCCATGGAGATTCACACCCACTAAACCACTTGATCCCTTTAATAGGTATGAAGCATACCTTTAGACAATGATTTTTTTTCATAGGCTCAGAATAAACCTTTACAATTATCCTTTTACCAAGCTAAGGAAGAACCTTATATTTTTACTAGGCTAAAGTCTAACCTAATTCTATTAAGGAGGAATTACCACCTAATCTTTTTTCCAAGCGCAGGAATTACCTCATCTTTTTACCAGGCTCAAAACTAATCTAATCTTTTCAAAAGCTAGGGATCAAACCTAATTCTTTTATACCTTTGGCTAAGAATCAAACCTCACAAAAAACACTCCAAGTATCATTTTCACCAGTAAGGATGGAACCCTTACAATTCACCCACAATTAATTCTAATCAAGAAGAATCAAGCCTAACTCTTTTTAAGGAAAAAGAGTAACCTAACCTTTTTATGCAATAGGTAAAGATTAAACCTCAATCTCTTTACTGGAAGAGATTGAAACTCAAGCTACCCCTGACTAAATACTCCTAATAGTATCTAATCCGTATAAGCTCACCAAATACAAAAATCAATGAGTTTCTTCCCCTCGGAGCTTTTACTATTTTAAATCAATTAAACTCAATCAATGTCCCGAAATTACTAGTGATAGAATTTATGTGAGGAATTCAAAATCCAAATACAATAGATGTGGGTAGCACAAAAATAAGCACGTAATCAAATTATCACAAAATTATTTAAAAATAATTTTTATGCTCTTTAAAGTTCAAAAACGATTTCGCAAAGATCTTATATCCAAGTACGCAATAATAATATAAAATCACAATTAAGAATAAAGTTTGGAACAATCTCACCAAGATAACACCGAAAGATTATAGATTGAAACACTAGACAGCTCAAATCGGTGACGCCAACACAATCAGTGCTTTAAATCAAGAACACAATAACTCTCTCAAATATATTTCAGTAGAATGATAACTCTTAGAAAAGCTGAGGAACTGAATAGTTCTTGATGTTGAGTTTTGATCTCAAGAAACGCAGGTCTATTTAGGCTAATTTGAAATAGGCCCTCTAATGGCTAGTTTCCCCAAGATATAACAATTAAATGCACATATAGACCCCCTATATCAATACCATTTAATTCTAGTCCAATTCACTTAAATATAGCTTTTAAAGTATTCAATTAAGTCCCTAAATTAATTCTCAATCTCAAATCAAATAGATAGGAAATATTAAATGCACTTAATTGAGAAACACCAATGTTTTCTGTACCATATCTGTAGGGATATTTAAATATAAGTAACATATCATCAATATATCCAAATCCCTAAGATATTTCATTCAGGTAAGCAAATAACGAATAGTTTTGATCAAATCCCAAAAATCCTTAAAATCTGAAATAGTCCAGTCGATTGACCATACCTCTACCAATCGGTCGACCGATGGATGCGTGATGTATCCCAGATTTTGCTCAAACACAGGTCGGTTGATCGATCCCCCATGAGTCGGTTGAACGATCGATACATGATGCATTCTTAGGCCTAATTTAGGCCCTAGTCAGTTGACCGATCATCAGTGGTCGGTTGATCGATCAATATAGGGAGTTTAGATTTCGGCCATCGGTTGACTGATCTCTCTTGGTCTGGTTGACCGATCGATTCAAAGATATCATTTTTCTAGCCATTGCCTATCGATTGACCGAACCTCCTTGGTTGATTGACTGATTGTTGCTGGGGAGCACTTTCTCCTCTATTTATTTCAACTCTAATCTTCGACGTTTTCAACCCTTTAACGGATTTCTTTTCTTGGTTAACTAAAATTGACACAGATTTCGGCCATCGGTTGAGTGATCTCCTTTAGCCCGATTGATCGATTGATTTAGAGACATCATTTTTCCTCCCATTGACCGAACCTCCTTGGTCGGTTGACCGATTGTTGTTGGAACACTTTCTCCTCTATTTATTTCAACTCCAATCTTCGATGTTTTCAATCCTTTAACCGATTTTTTTTCTCGATTAACTAAATTAACACTATTATTCATTTTTTAAACACTAATCTTGCTTAGGTCAATTTTTATTTTTTAAATTCACATTGGAGCAACTATTTGAACTATAATTAGGACCTTAATTTAAACACACACAAATATAAATCATTTAATTTGGGTCATGTGTGATCCTAATTGGGATACATTAAGAGTAAAAAGAATTTGAGTTGTTTTCATCTAGATTCTTCAGAATCTTCAATCTCTTAATGTCCGTCTTCTCATCCTTCACAATTACTTTATGATGTTATCTTGATTGGAACTCATTAAATTGAAACACTCAATAAACTTATTAGTTCCACAAAAAACAGCAACACTTAATTGTCCTTCAAAATCTTGGGATCAACAAGACCAAATCAACCGAATTTATAATTGAAGCAGTCAGTTGACCGACTTGCTCCATTCAATTAACCGACTCTTCATTCAGTTGACCGATTAAATTAGTGTGCTCACTTCCTTACCCATTTTGGCTACTATTTTAAATAGTTGATCGATTATTTCTCTCGGTTGACCGATTGGATCAGTAGAACTCTATTTTAACTCCCAAAACTTACTGTTTTAATTAGTAAACTGATTGGTTTTCTTAGTTGACCAAATTGACCCGAAAACACAACTTTTTATACTTTAAAACATATTTTTCAATTAGGTTAATTATCAAAATCATTTCATATAAGGAGTACATATAATATCTTATTTTAGGATATTAAACTTATCACTTTTTATCATAATACACATAGAAATAACTCATTTTAAGTGTCGTGCATGATCCTAATTCAGGTTGCATTAAGATTATATACGTAAAGAGTTGTTTTCACGTATTTCCTTCAGTATCTTCAAAACCCTTTATGTATTCGTTATGTCTAGTTGCACCCTTTATGTTTTCTTCAACAAATTTTCTTCTTAATCAAATGCGTGGAACTCTAAATATGTAACACTTGATAAAACCATTAGTTCCACCGAAAATATCAATACTTAATTGTTTATCAAAATTTTGGATTCAACAACACCATTTAACTCAATGCTAGGTGGAGACTCCATTTTTCAAATAAATCCTAGCCCAAACAACATTTTTCAAAATTGACACCTAGAAATGGCCCTGAAACTGTTTTTTTTTTCTTTCTAAAATGAATGACTTTGAGGATTTTGAGAGGGAGGAAACCAAATCGGGTTCTTCTCTTCTTGCTTTCTTTCTATTCCAAAATATAGGATACGTCAGCTGGCGGCTTCGTTGGGGGGACTTTAGAGGGCCAATCCTGGTGGGAGTTTAAATTTTTCTTCACGTTCAAACAAAGTCAAAGAAACACATCTTCTGTTTTTTAGCATAATAATTTTCTTTATGTAAAATAATATATATTTTTTAATTTACTCCTTACATGTTTCTTGTTATATATTGTATTCTTTTATTTCATGTCTTTAGTTTTTCGCATTTATTTTACTGTCTTTATATTTTCGCATTTACTTTTCGTAAGCTCTCTCCATGGAACAAGCACTACATTGAATTTGCATATCATGGGAAAATTCCAAAGTCGTAAAACTCATCCGGAGGCTGGCAGTAGATGCTGAAGTCGTGCGATTTCCAACATGCCGATCTAAGCCTCGAAACCCGATAGGATTTAGAAATATGAGTTAGTAGAAGAAAGGTCATTTGGTATATCTGCTAGGATTCGACTTCAAAACTCGCCTTGCTCGGATCACCAACCAACGATGGATGTTCACCTGGGGAGGATGTTGTAGGTTTGAAGATCTGGAAGCCGATCCTTTCTAGGATACAGTAGAAAAGCCGTGGACCTAAGAGAGTGAACCTAGGATAGAATGGTACATTATTTATACATCTGTTATTTTGGATTTGTAGAAGGAAATCTCTAGGACTAATAAGGGGTATAATAGACAACATAAAAATTCTTATTCTATCTCACGTTTCGCAAGCTTGCTGAACATCAAAAAACGATTTCAAAATCGGAGTAGGGAGCAAGTTGTTGGAGAAGAATGAGAATCCTCATTTTGCTTAGTACAAGAAACTCTTTAATATGACATTGACCATATATAAATCATGAATGCCTCTTGCATTCGAAATAATTCACATAAAAAACTTGCCTTGATAATTCATAAATATATTTGCCTTTTGAATAATATACATAAAAACTCTACCTCGATAAGTCATTTAAAAGTAGTCTTTGCTAAGCTAACCATCTAAAGGTTCGTCTTCTAAGACAACAAGATAGAATCTACTTCGATTGAATGAAATTATGCCAAGTTTACCAAGATGCAAGAAAGTATCGCCACACTGTCAAATTGAGACTATGCAATTCAATAATAATCATACCTCGAGTCATATTTATCTAAGATTTACATGTCACGTCCTAAGCGTAGTGTCCTTTAACTTAAGCCTCTACAATAGGAATCATGCACCATAAGAAAGATATTTTATTTTAAAGGTTTAGGTTCAAAACTTCTTAAGAAAGTTAAAACTTGTTCTACTAAGAAGCTAGCCAAGATTCATTAGTCAGACTGTCAAAATAGATTTAACCTCAATGAGACATCATGAATTCAAAGGTATTTTAGACCCTTCATTGAGTTCTAAGGATAATGATCCATATTTTTAGGAATAAAATGACAATTTTTCCATAAAGTCCTAAGAGAAAT
Source organism: Eucommia ulmoides (assembly GCA_016647705.1). Classification (NCBI taxonomy): domain Eukaryota; kingdom Viridiplantae; phylum Streptophyta; class Magnoliopsida; order Garryales; family Eucommiaceae; genus Eucommia; species Eucommia ulmoides. The sequence continues at coordinate 24,600,802 of CM028329.1, forward strand.
GATCCATGTTTTGAGAAAAATAAATAAATAAATACAATTATGCCATAATTCTATATGACTATAACTACCAAGTTGAGGACAAACCAAAAAATTCGAGTTACCCTTGGTCCTACAAAACTAGGTCCAAGGGTTTATCCAGAACATATCTCAAAGTTGCCTGCTAGAGCTACCTCTCCCTAGGATTGCATACATGCAACACGAATATAATCATTCATTCTTATAGACTTATTCATACATAGGCAAGAATACAATTATGTGTAAGGATAGGATAATTTGCATCCTTATAGTTCATTAGTCAAAGTCTAGGTTTATAATCACTTAATAATCTAAGAAAAATTGCTTTAGGTAACTTTTTCTAAAACGCCATCTAAGATCCTCTCACAAGATCATAAAATGGGCCAAATCCCTCCATCTGTTGGAAGTACTCAAAACAGATCCAAGATTTCTATGATTTAAGAAAGTGTTACCTTTATGAAATAAGCTCTATGCTTGATGAACCCAGCCTCGCTATTTTCAGAAAAAAAAGGAAGACCAATCACTGTCACCTGAAGATAGCCTTAGCAAAAATCAAGGATTGGGCTGAATTACAAATCGAGAGGCTCCCTCATGGAAAACAAATTGCCATAGAACATTACAGTAGCCTTACCAAACAGGAGGATGATGTTCATCAAGAAAATACGTATGCTAGAGGCAAAGTTGAATCGACCAAAAGCAAGGTTAATATTTGTGCCACTACCACAAGCCAAGAACTACCTAGTTGGGAGAAACACTCTGAACCTAAGGAAAATTCAATCCTAGGAGAAATTTCCAAAATATAGATGTAGATGGACTACATTGACCAATCTATTAAAGATATTAAACAGTCTATACCTGCTTATCAGCCCTGTAGTAAGTACACTACCCCAAAACAAGAAAGCCTGCACATGACCTCAACTACCGGGACCCCTAAACATAAGTTTTTTCTCTATTCTCTATATTCTCCTTTCCCAAGTAGCTCTTCTCAAACCAGCATCCAACCTCGAGGAACTGTCTAGGGATCTCACAAATTTTAGAACTACTCGAGTTCGTTAAAAATAGAGACAGTTCACCCCACTCCTTGTTTTACCCTCTAAAATCTATCGCTGCTGCCTTGAAAATAAATTGTTGACACCAATTTCCTCGTACCACGCAAACCCCCAATCCTCAAACTTCAATCCCATGCAATATGTGAGTACCAATTTGGATATGCTGGCTATCACACTTGTCAATTCAATCTCCAAAACTGTGTTGAAAATGTCATCCAACTGAGGGTCATAAACTTCTTGAAAGACCCGGAACTTTAAGGAGGTAATATCTCTCTTTGCTTTTTTCCTTTAGTTTCGTAAGTATTTTCTATTGAATTAGGTATTATCTTATATGCCTATGTATTAGATCAACGTATAACTAAATGTATGCTTATTTTATCTAAGGTGGACTTAGGTCTTTATACTCTAACTTTCATAAATTAATTTTCTTGTCATAATTCACACACTGCGAACAATCAAAGTTATGATAATATAATTTTAATACTAAATTAGAAATCATCCAAAAAAATTGTTGATCCCAAGATTTTGATGAACAATTAACTATTGATGTTTTGGTGGAACTAATGTTTGATCAAGTGTTTCAGTGATTTAAAGTTCCGGTAATGAAGATGTCAAATGGAATGGATGCTTAATGAAGATATCAAGATGATGAAGAAGTATTAAGAGTTTGCAAAAATTAGGAAAAACAACCGAGGTAAATATTAACTCTTAATATCCCATTTAGGAACACACACATGGCACAAAATGAATCTTATCTTTGATGTGTGTTTTTGTTAAGTATATTTATTTTCTCCTATGTAAATTAAAAATAAATATTTTTGAATGACTAATATAGAATATAAGAGTATTAGTGGATCTTATTTAAATATAAAAATGGATAAAGGGACTAAATCATAAAAGAAAGTAGGTTAAAAATGAGATCAGAGAAGTGGAATGAAGGAGGCAGTAGACTGAGGGGTCGATCGGAGAAGGAAGATGAAACATCCTGAATTGAAGAGTTGACCAACCGGTCGACCTATGAAAACATATGAACTCTCTGAATCTGCGAGTCGACCGGTAAAAGCATGACAAACTCTCTGAATCTGTAAGTCGATCAAGTGGTCGACTTATGCTTGCTGCGACGATGGTTTGACTGCAAGCGACATTGGGCAGTCGATTGAATGTGCAGGTTCAGGATACTGTTTGATCCGATTTTAAATCCAAAAGTAGCCGTTTTTAGTTAGGATTTGAGAGAGATTTAAGGGATATTCTCTATATTTAAGATATGGTTCATATACTAATTAAATCCTTTTAATATGGTTCATTAAATATTAATGTTTCTCAATTTGGTAATTAAAATGGATTCTACACTTATTTATTTTGATTGAGAAATACTTTGGGGATTTAATTAAGAGTTTTAAAAGTTGTTATTAAGTGAAATTAAACCTGAATGAAGTCCTTATGTTATAAGGCGTCTATAAGAGTATTTTATTGTCATAACCCTTGTAAACTAGCCGTTAGGAGGCTGATTACATATGCCTTTATATAGACCTGCAAATTTTCAAAGTATTGCTAATCATTCTAAGAGAGAAAATCAGTTTATATCATTTTGAGAGAACTTTTATAAGAGTTATCATTCTATGATACTGTGAGCTATTCTAAGAGTGATTCTGATAATAAATTGCGATCTATTCTTGCTAATACCGGATTTGAAGCTATATTGTTCTAATAATTATTTCTATGGATTTCGGGTGAGATCTTTCCATATTATTTATTGTTTATTATTTTATTTTGGAAATTGATCTTAGAAATTGTTTTTGATCTTTAAAGAAAATATTCTTTCAAACCATTTCTTAAATCTGATTGCATGCTCCAATTTATTACTCATATTTTTGTTAAAATCTGATTTTTGTATCTCATGTATTTCTATCACTAGTTGGGATATTAATTGAGTTTTTATTTGACTGGGGTGGTAGAAGCTCCTAGTGAGATTTACTTATTAATTTTTGTATTGGTGAGTTGTGACAGATTAAATATCAGTGGAGATATTTAATCAAGCGTAGCAGGATTTTAGTCTCTTCCTGTAAAGAGATTAAGGTAGTGATTCTTCCTGGATAAGAATTGCATTTCAGTTTTGAGTGATTTTGTAACGGTTCAATCCTTACCGGGTAAAAGGATATTTGGAGTGTTTTGGTGAGGTTTTGATTCTTGAGCTTAATTGTTAAAAAGAATTGGGTTATTCTTTAGCCTGTAAAAAGTAGAGGTTTTTCCTTAGCCTGAGAAAAGGAAATTGTAAAGGTTGATTCTGAGCCTGTAAAAGAATCGGTGTGCGAGTTTGGTTCCTACCTTTAAAGGAATCTTGGTTTTAGTGGGTGCGACCTTCGTAGAGCTCGGGGGATAGGATTAGCAAAGAGTAGCTTGGTGAACCAGTATAAATCTCTGGTGTGCTGCTTTCTTAATTTGTTTATTTTTGTTGTTTGGGTGTGCACTTAGATTAATTTTAATTCCATTGTGATATAAAGATAACAATTAAATTAAGTGTAAAATTAATTATTTGATTTATTCAAGTATATTCTGATAATATTTTTTAATTACCTACCCCCCTCTTGGGTATTCTACTGGGCCAACAAAATTTTTAAAAGAAATGTCTTGTTTTAACCAAACGATGGTGAGATATTGACTAAAAAATCTATGAAAGTTAGAAAGCGAATTGAGAACCCTGATATGGAATCATTACAAATTTTCCAACCTAGGAGCTGTGTACGGCTGAGCGTTTGTTACGCACTCATGTATTGACTACTCGCAAGTGTACGACATCAAAGTTTTAGTATAATGTGATCTTGAAAGATCGAGTATCGTATCCACAGGGATTGATGTCGTTATTATCGAGTACCATAATTGTCATGACCTAACTTTATCAAGGCGACCAAAAATATAATAATTAATTAAACTAAACTAATATAACCTAAATTATCTGTACAAATATGCTATTATGTTTTAGGGGAAATAATTGTTTAGGGATTAATGTGGTTTACAAATACACAATCGATCTCGTTTGACTTATATTTACAGTGTTTGACCTATTTGACAATCTCGGTATCTAAAACTCATCCGCCACCTCTCCTGAGTGTAATACGAGGGATATAACACAACTTCGTGTCAACGAAGAAGTCACCCTCAATGTCTTAACAACTCTAGGTCATATGAGTCTCGCCCCAACGTCATTGATTGCACACAATCCAACTCCCGGCCCGATTGTTGGATCATGCGTTGTGTTTACCTTATCGACAATCTCAGTTCTAAAACTCTACCACCACCTCTCCCGAGTGTAAGACGGGGGAATACTTGACTTGGAGTCAACGAAGAAGTCCTCCTCGATGTCTTAACGACCTTAGGTCACGTGAGTCTTGCCCCAACATCATCGATTGTTCACAATCTAACTACCGACCGGGTTATTGAATCGTGGCGTTTGTTTACCTTAATCCGAATTTGGGGTTTGTCAAACCCTGTATTCTCCATGTATGTAAGCATAATAAACAAACAATATGATAAACACAATCAAACTACAAAGAACAAACATAAACGCAACCCTAAAATCATCTGAATCACATATTTATAAATATATTCGTTAATCCTTATAAAATCCATGTTTAACAACGACCATAACTGAATTTACAAATAATGAACGAGCTAAACATGCTCACAATATCCTAAGTTAAATAAATAAAGGAAGAAATCGAAAAACGTAGCCTCGTCCAAAGATTTGTCTTTAAGAATCGTTCAACGATTGCTCTGCTGTCTTCATCCACTTTGGGATGTGAGCTCTCCTTCTAAAACTCCTCTACATATCCTATACTAAGCCCTAAAGGGGCTCTAATGCCCGGGGTGTGTGAAAATGAGGGAGGAGAAGGGATATATATAGGCAAATTATCTCAAAATATCTAATAAAAATATCTAAGTTGTGCAGAGGCCACCACCATGGCGGTGAGTAGGTCAGTTGGCTGATCGCCGCGGTAGTGAAGAAGGCGGTAGATTAGGATGACATCCTGCAGTTTCACTGCCTCGACGGTGAATCTTACCACCTACACGGTGAGTATCTAGTAAGAATAGGTTAGTCTTTGTATTTTCATTGCCACGGCGACGGTCTGGATGCCGCGATGGTGGGTTTATTTCAGAATATTGTCGCCTTGCTCGTTTTTCCACCGTTCTTCGAACATTCTTGGTTTGATCTTATCGTTTTCGCTCTAGTTTCCTATCTTTTTGTCCCACACACTTGTTTTAATACAAAAAGTATAAAAACTAATTAAAACATAATAAAATAAATATACAAACTACTCTAAAACTAGCAAAACCAGTTTAAAAATATGTAGGTAGATCACACCTATCAAATACCCCCAAACTTGGAATTTTGCTAGTCCTCGAGCAAGACACACACACAAAAATGAAAAAATACAACTAAATGAAATAATAAACATCCTAAAAACAATCTAAACGTAACGAGATGTGAGTTTTAACTTCTTCTAACGACCTATTTGTGTTTTCCTCAACAATTGTCAGTCATATTGAGTTTAGGCGGTAAAATACATCACGTGGTTCTAGAATTTCGACATGCAATAATAGTGAACGCTATTCTAGATCCTGTAAATGTGTTAGTGAAAGACTCAATAATATAACTATACAACGACCGAATTGGATTATCCACCAACTAAACTCATGACTTAGACCGTAAAGGATTAGGATTTTCATATGCCTGATTGGTGATACTTTCCACTAATGTAGGCTTGGAAGTTCAAAAAGATCAGAAGGACTTGGTTCAGTTATGGTATATTTATCCAACGGTAATTTTGAATAGAAAATGGGTCAACGTCGTTAAGTTAACGTTACCCAGGGCTCAACGCTTAGTACATTCACTTTTGAAACCCTGTAGATAAATTAGAAACAATTCTAAACAAACATTTTAGACTGACGTACTCACTTGTCAAAAACAAACGTAATTAAACTTATATTTACATATGTTGTTTTTTTGTTTTTTTTCCCCAAACAACCACACCCCCAAACTTATTCGATTATTATTATTTTTCGGGTGTGGTTTAAACGAAAGAAAACACGATAAGTGAGCACTCGAATACCAAACCAATCCGAAGTTCGCCCTAAGCCCAACCGCTACCATCAAGTAGCATTTGCAATTGCTAGCTTGATTCAATCAAATATGCCTTTAAATTCAGCGATTAAGGTTTGGAAAAAGATCAATTGGCCAGGGTATTTGTTTATGTGTTCAGAATTGAAATGACATTTAGGCTTCGATAGGGTAACGAGGGATAAACATTTCACAGGGTAAGCTTAAAAGGCTTAAGTGACAAAGAGAATGCCTAAATCACGTCTCCTGAACTACTTTGCCTAGCATTTTGCGTCAAGCTTTCCCTCAATCAGGTTCTAGAATCCTTAATGTGTTATGAGTTTGGCTAATCGATAATCGTCCTCAAATCAATTGCATAACTATACATTGAGCCTATGTGCTCGTGCAAATTAGGGTCTACAATAACTTTTACCAAAAAGCATGGTCAAACACACAAAACACACATGCATGGGTATTACCCTTGACCTCGGAAACAACTAGGGGTAATTTTCATCATCGGGTAACGGGCCAGATGAACGCAAAACTCAGCATGCAAACAACAACACAAAAACATAAATACTTTCTAACCTAAACAAACATGCACATGGGAAAAAAATAAACACATTTAACATAATATACTACACATCACCGCCAAACTCAAAATGGACAGTGTCCTTAGCGAACCCAATCATCATTCTTTAACATATGAAATTTAAAGCATGCTGACGAAGGGGGTTTAGAACACGAACCTAGGAGGTGAGAGAATCACTCATCCGAATAAATTTGACTGTAACGGATTTAATTTACTTATGACCTTGGGTTGCCTCCCAAGAAGTACGCCGTTTAATGTCCTCGGCCCAACATTTTTAGAACGGCCTCAAGCTTGGCGAGGTTTTACTTTGCTCGGCTCAATCTTACAATGAAACGCCTCACCAACTTATGTGCGTGGACACACACCATAAAACGGCTTGGAATCCCATCGAAAGGGATGCATCAATACCCGTCGATCTAACATTGCCAAGTACCCTGCATAAGAAACAAAAACAAAACTACAAATAAAAATTATATACAAAAGAAATGCCTAAAGTAAAATCGGGTAATTTACTCACAATACCAATAATAAACGACAAACACAATTCCCGACAATGTCATCAAAAACTTGGTGACAATTGCCGGAAATTGAATTTTCTTAACCAATCCCCGGCAACGACACCAAAAACTTGTACGATGGAGCTTTTGTTACGCGCATATTGACTACTCACAAGTGTACGAGGTCAAAATTTTAGTATAATGTGATCTTGAAAGATTGGGTATCGTATCCACAGGGATTGGTGTCGTTATTATTGAGTACCATAATTGTCATGACCTAACTTTATCTAGGCGACCAAAAATGTAAATAATTAATTAAACTAAACTAATATAACCTAAATTATCTATACTAATATGCTAATATGTTTTAGGGGAAAGAATTGTCTAGGGATTAATGTGGTTTACAAATACGCATTCGATCCCGATTGACTTACATTTACAGTGTTCGACCTATTTGACAATCTCGATATCTAAAACTCCTCCGCCATCTCTCCCGAGTGTAAGACGGGGGGATATAACACAACTTCGTGTCAACGAAGAAGTCACCCTTAACGTCTTAATGACCCTAGGTTGTGTGAGTCTCGCCCCAACGTCATTGATTGCACACAATCCAACTCCCGACCCGATTGTTGGATCGTGCTTTGTGTTTACCCTATCGACAATCTCAGTTCTAAAACTCTACCGCCACCTCTCCCGAGTGTAAGACGGGGGCATACATGACTTCGAGTCAACGAAGAGGTCCCCCTCAATGTCTTAACGACCCTAGGTCACGTGAGTCTTGCTCTAACGTCATCGATTGTCCACAATCTAACTCCCAACTTGGTTATTGGATCGTGGCGTTTGTTTACCCTAATCCGAATCTAGGGTTTGTCAAACCCCGTATTCTCCATGTATCTATCTAAGTATAATAAACAAACAATAAGATAAACACAATCAAACTACAAAGAACAAACATAAACGCAACCCTGAAATCATCTGAATCACATATTTATAAATATATTCGTTAATCCTTATATAATCCATGTTTAACAATGGCTATAACCGTATTTACAAAAAAAGAACGAGCTAAATATACTCACAATATCCTAAGTTAAAGAAATAAGAGAATAAATCGAAGAACTTAGCCTCATCCAAAGATTTGTCGCTAAGAACCGTTCAACGATTGCTCCGCCATCTTCCTCCACTTCGGGATGTGAGGTCTCCCTCTAAAACTCTTTTACATATCCTATACTAAGCCCTAAAGGGGCTCTAATGCCCGGGATGTGTGAAAATGAGGGAGGAGATGGGGATATATATAGTTAAAATTTCCCAAAATATCTAATAAAAATATCTAAGCTGTGTAGGGGCCAGCGCCGTGGTGGTGAGTAGGTCGGTTGGCTAATCGCCGCGGCGATGAAAAAGGCAGTGGATTAGGATGACATCCTGCAGTTTCACTACCTAAGCGGTGAATCTCACCACCTAGGCAGTGAGTGTCTAGCAAGAATAGGTCAGTCTCTGTATTTTCACTGCCGCGGTTGAGGTCTGGACGCCGCAGCAGTGGGCGTCTTTCAGAATATTGTCGCTTTACTCGTTTTTCCACCGTTCTTCGACCGTTATTGGTTGGATCTTATCGTTTTCGCTTCAGTTACCTATCTTTTTGCCCTACACACCTGTTTTGATACAAAAAGTATAAAAACTAATGAAAACATAATAAAATAAATATAAAAACTACTCTAAAACTAACAAAACCGGTTTGGAAATATGTAGGTAGATCATACCTATCAAGCTGTAAAGAAATCGTGGAGTACTAATAGAAGACTTGTAGCTGTCATACCTATCAAAAAAAATATTGGATAATAGAAGAAAGACATATTATTGAAATCAGTCTTAAGAAGCCTTGGGAAAATTTAGAACCTAGCCTCACCCAAGAAAATTCCCAAGAAAAATGGTAGGTAACTAGAAAATTATTCTCAAGAGAAAATCGCGTAGATATGGTCGTGTTTCCAGAAAAATTGGAGATTTGATCAAAGAAGTCCTTAGAAATTTGTGAGACCTTGTCTTACCTAAAGTTCTCAAAAGGATTAAGGTAGGTAACTAGAAGAATGTTTCGTCCTAAGGAGGAAATAATCAAGTAATAAGAAGACAATGAGACTTTACTGGATAGGAGCCGATAATGAAGAAGTATTCTGGAGAGCAGAAGATTCAACGAAGACCTTAAGATTGACTCAAAGTACCCTATTCTCAAATATGTAAAATCTTGAAAGTGTTGAGAGAAAAATAATAATAATAAAGACTGGTCTCATAAAGTTTTTAGACACTGAGTGGTTATACGAAGGCAATCGGGTGAATTTCACTATCTATTTAATCTGAATATTAAGTTGAGGGATGTCTTAACACCTAGTGACTTGAGGCAACTAGACTGAGATCACTACTTGAAGCTCACTACAAGGACTATATCGGAAGTGTGAGACCTTAGTTACTAGAGTGAAATAAAAAAAAATGATTCTCTTAATACTGCCAGGATAAACTAACATTTATTATTCATCATTAACTAACATTTGTTTATCTATTATTTATTTTCTCTTTCATTTGAGTCATCTCGGGCAGGCCAGTTTTAGTTACTTTCAGTTCAAGACAAAAGAGATGGATCAAAACCGTTGGAGAAACCCCCAGAAACATACAGGGTTGTAGGTAATCTCATTAACAATATCATAAAAGATCAATTATTAGAATTTGATGGAATCGAGCTAGTCAAACTCTTCAAACCAATAACTACGGATATTTGGTCCAAATTGTTATTGAAATCATATTTATCATATTCTAGATTAATCCAATGTAAAAATTGTGGTAATCACTGAACGATTGAATGTTTGAATATGATTGCTTGAGTATACTCTAGCCAAATAGTCTTGCATAAAGGTAAAATGGAAATATACATTGCACGTATCGATGTAATACCTAAATAATTTGAATTGGACTAAGGAAAATAGAGGGAAAAAGAGAAAAGAAGCCTTGTTAAGTAATCCATTCACTCGAACTCTCTTTTAAAGATTATTAGAAAGTCATTGAAAGCCAGACTCTGACAATCAACGATCTCTATCCCGAGACATATTTCTCTGTTCCAGGACATCCTGATCTTATTATGGTATAACCCTCCACCATTCTGGATAAACCATTCCATCATGTAACAAAAGTTGTACATAACCTTCTCGAAGGGCAATCTTAATCCTAGGCCCGAATCCCAGTTTCAACAGAAATATAAGGAAAGGAACAAAAAGCCTTTTAGAATCACCGATCAGCCTTCCGTATTGGAGACAATTGGAAAACACCCAAGGGAAATGGTTGATAGCAAAAGGCACCTAATGCAAGCAAGAAAATAAAAAATAAAAAATTGGCGTCACCATATAGACCCTATATTTCGTAGGGAGACATTCTAGGTAAAATACTTGGGCATCATAAAAATCATACATCATTATGTTTAGGGAAAGTGAAAAAAATGAATTCATTTGCACAAGTGTCATTATGCAATGTCATCATGTAGATATTTCATTTCTTATACATTTTTTTCTTACAAAGTCACAATACACATACCAGTACCCAAATACTACACAGGCACCATGCATAACGTTTTACTTAGGTATGCATAACTTTCATACACATGAGAAACATTAGTCATCATATTTTACATGAGCCTGTGGCATCTTGTATATCATTTTGCATCCATAGGCCATCATCAACATGAAACTTGCATCTATACACCTTATTTGGAAGCTCTAGTAGGCAAAATATTTGTGCATGTCACCTGGTTAATTACCTCACTGGTCACCGTATTATTGTTCATCTCTATTAGTGGCTTCAACCAAATTAGAAGTTAGATAAGGAGTTGACCTCATTTGAATTTCGACTTGATAATAGACCTTACTCATTCCTGTGAAATGTTAGGGTCTAGTAGAATGTCATTAGAAAAGTGACCTTGCCAGTATCCAATAGAATCCTGCTAAGTGATGAATTTTGAGTACCAGTCAAGTGATCTAAGCAGTAGGTCTCCAACAGCAAAAATCAGAGCAACGTCATTCAAAGATTTTAGTAGTCCAATAATGAGGACAATGATAGATCTTACCAAGATAATGTTTAGGTAAGAGACTATATCTAATGGGCTAGAGCAGATTGTTGCAAAAAAATGTAGTTATATTTACCTACGCCATGTATAACCCTTAAAATCATGTTGTTGCTTGGAACTACATTAGGACCTAATCCTTGGTAACTCACCGAGGTACATAGGAAACCTAAGTGGGTCCGGTCAAATCGGAGATGTGTCAACTCCATAACATTCTCTCAACCCTGTATTAGGGCACATCTCTGGATAGGTCCCTCAACTTTTCGGAGAAGTCATTTTCTCTCTCTTTGTTATTCAAACAACAAGGGATGCTTCTGCAAGAACTACGGTTGACCTTATCTTTGATAATGTGCCAAGGTATGTAGGAAACCTATTAAGGTTCGGTCATCCAACTGCAGAAATCCCATCCATGAGCTGGGGCATGTTCTCACAATTTCTATCCTCGTGCATGGATTTGATCTGATAAAATCCATTATACACTCTTAACGAGACAACAAGGGCCAAAATTCATATTATCACTCCCGATTTTAAGGGTGCTAAGGGTAAAAAATTGTAAAATAAACCAAACTAAAATAAATAATAGGGGAATATAAAGGAGATATCGGTCACTTTGACATCATCCAAGGAATTTCTTGAGTTAATCTAAAGGAAGAAATTTTGAAATAGGGTTGAGAAATTGAAGGGTTCGGTTGGTAATTCGGAATACTCTGGAAAAATGGTCGAAAACCATTAGAAATATGGGAATCTCCAATAAATGACTAAATTCGAGATTGTACTCCTAGGAAGAAAGTGTTTAAAAAAATATAAATATACTATGGTTAGGAAAGTACTTGCGTAGTAATTTATAACTTTCAATTGTTTACATGCTATTTTTCTTTTATGACTAACATTTCAGTACAAATACTGGAAAGAACGAACAACAAAATGTAAAGGGAAAAATGAAGAGAAAATCTAGAAGATCACTCTTCAATATAATTTTATTCCAAGGACGTTCGATATCATCACTAAACCAATAGTACACAAAACATCAAAGCTCAACACCCTTTTAAGTCTCTTTCCCAAATCCAGCAACTAGACTTCAGTAAAAAGCCGTAGACCCAAAAACTATCATGCACCATAGAAGACTTGGATTTCGATATTTGGAGTCATTTTTGAGACGCGATTGGTATGCTATGGAGATTATCTCCAGGATGGAGCTTTCAAACGAAACGAAAAGTCCACTGATAGATGAGGATTTACCAACTTTTAGGAGAAGAAGTCAGCATGCACTGTTCAAACAACGAGATAAAAGGAGGGGAGATATGAGCTTCTTTATTCTAACATTAACTTGACTATTTAGAATACAAGAAAAATACACAGGATGCTCTCACATCGGTATTCAAGACAAAAAAATATCCAAAGTAATAACCAAATGAGAAGGAGGAGGTTTACTATTCAACTCCAACCATTGATTTGTGAGCTTTTGCACCACAGGTAAATCGTTCCACCAATTTTGTCCAGACTTAATGACTAATGAAATAGCTCGAGTGTTGTATCAATGGGCAAATCATAGAATTGGTTTCTCGTTTGGTAGCGAATTATTTGTCGCTATAATATTGCAAGTGTACGGGTCAAGTTTTAATAATATAGGAAGCGTAAGGGTTGTCGTATCCTTAGGGATTGGTTTAAAAGGTTATCAAGTACCGCGGTTATTGTAACTTAACTTTATTTAGGCATTCAATTTTTGGATTTTTTTATAAAAATAAAACTAAACTAAAATAAATATAAAAATAAAATAAAGTATAGATTATCTATGCATAAAGGTTATAGGGGCTTGATTTCATCTTTTTATTCCCATGTTTTCCTATTAAGTAATTATTAGTTAATTCTGTTTATTTAATAATCAAGGTACTCGTGCTATTGTTCTCTCACTACCTTTCCTAAGCGTTAAGTGAGAGAATATGTAATCACTTTAATACCAATATTCCTATCTCGTATTTAGGTGAAAACATTCGTTACGCTCCGACCTTATAGATTACCCAAGTTTTAAATATCTCCCGATCTATTAAAGTTTACGTTGCAATAAACTTAAGTCTAAACTCGAGATTACCTCTCCCGAGTGTCAAATCCCAAATTCTCAAATCAACCAAAATATCATGTAGGAGCATATTTTGGAAGCATTAAGAAGGCAAATACAATTGAATAGAAAACGTAGTTGGTAAATCTAGAACTTGATCACCTCCCGATTTCACAAAATCCTAAATTCCCAACTAGATTAGTTAGGTTTGATTTCCTCTTGGACTCACAACAACCTAAATTATGCACTCCCATTTCCAGTTACGAATTCAACCTCTCTCGAGTATAAAATTCACAACCTAAAATCATTTAACTCATTGGCCACATGAATCAAACACATTAAGCCTAGGATATGCATAAAATAGAATTAAAACTAACAATTAACAAAATAGTCGAAACATGGTTCAAACAAGACTACATCAAGCCCTAGATTAAATTACAAACATAACATAGATAAATCCGTAGCTACTCTTCTCAATAAATTCATAAATGTAAGTATGTTTAACACAATATTACAAATACAAACTTAAAACAAAATATTAGAGAGAGAGAAAGGAAGAGAAAACTCTTATTATGTGTTTGAGCACCAAATCTTAAACTCTAATTGATTCCAATGGTATTTTCCTCCTTGATTTCCTATCAAATCGCCACCATAGGGTGTTGTCTTGCTAAAATTGCCCAAAATCGTTGGTTGCTCTCCCAAATTTGCCTTAATTGGGTATAAATTTGGGTTTTTGGGTTTGATGATGATCCAGGATGATTAGAGTGCACTGCAACATACTTTTTGGGTGCTGTACACTGCCGAAAATGCATTGTAGCATGGTTTTAGCAGATCCAACACTAGTTTGTATTGGGCTGTAATGTTTTCTTCCAAACTCCGATTAAGGTTATTCAAGAAGATATGGAAATCTAAGATGTAGATATACAACTTCCATGTTTTGAGTTTTCCCAATATCGGATTGCATCGTGGTAAAAAATGGCCTTGAAGTTACTACACATGCACTGTTCATGAACTTTTACAACCCAATTCACCATTTTTTTTACCACATTTTCTCATTTTCTCCCAGTTATTTGTAATTTCTACAAAACACCAAAAACACATTAAACTTACAAAAATGCTTGAAAACACATAAACTTTTGAATATAAACGTATTTGATTCGTTGGTAAATAAACCACTCATCAAATACCCCCAAACTCAAACATTTGCTTGTCCTCAAGCAAAAGAAAAGAAAATAAAAGATAAAACAAATCAAGTACTAACTAATGAAATAGAAAATATGAGTTTCATATTGATTCAACAATCGTGCAATAATCTCCATAACCACAAAATGCTCCAAGCTCAAAGGTAATGCACACATTGAGATTACCTAGAATTTCAACTTGAAGTATCAATTTCAATCCACTCCAAACTCTAGATATGTTAGTGCGTGCACAATTACTCTCACCCAACCAAACGAGCATTGAATAGATTTATGTGCTAAGGATACAATGAACGATCTCTAGATGGTGAATTTAAAAATAACCATAAGCCCATTTTTCATGTCACTATCCACTAATTAAGTATAGGTTCATATGTCATTGGAGATCAAAAGGACTTCGAGGGTTGTAATGTATGGTTAGGGTAAAAGGTAGATGAAAATATTATTTTTAGGCTCAAATCACCATAGGCATGTATTGCAATTCATGGATCTTGCACAATTTCCAAGATTTTTTTTCACAAACTCCCTATTTTCCTCATATATCTTCCTTTCAATCAATCCCACAATGTATTATTCACACACAAAAAAAAAAAATAACTTTTTTTTTTCCTTCAAAATAGGCGAGAACCACACCCCCAAACTTAAACTCAACATTGTCCCCAATGTTGCAGGGGAAAAAAAACAAGGTGACAGACAGGAATACTCACCACTATACTACAACAAATAATATATATATATATATATATATATATATAAGCAGCTAAAACAAAAAAAGAAAAGAAACATACAACTCAATCCACCAGTGACTTTCCAAACACCGCTTATCCTAGTCGTTACGGTTAGGGATCTATGCAAACATGCTAATTAGTTATCAGTTTAGGAAGTGGAAATTGATTTAGTGGGTTGTATGTACGAATGTAGGTAATGAAAGAACTGGGCAAATAATTTTTCAGGGTTAGCTTCAGAGGCCCAAACGATCCAACAAGAATGCCTAAGTCATTTCTCCAACAACACATAACCTAGTATTTCGCCTCAAGTTTTACTCAAACGGGTTCCAATGTTGATGAGATGTCAAAGTCTACATATAGCACATAAATGTTCTCTAATTACCCAAATGGCGAAGTGATCGTGATTTATGGTGCTTAATTGTAATGAGTCAAGAGTGAATTTCAATTAACACAAGTCAAGCACATAGACATCTCAATGACATACATATAAAAAGACTTAAGAGAACATCATGTGTCTAAACTCATCATTGATTTTAAGTCGTTTCATCTCAACAAAACTCACATTTTATTCAAACAAACTAACAGAAGGAAAGATAAACTAAAAACATGGCCAAAAGAACACAAGATGTAGGATAAGAATCACACACATAATCATTTCCTAACCTATCACATATACGCCAACATGTGTCTCACCCCCAAACTCAAAGTTATACACATATTCAAATTAAGCCTAAGGGAATAAGTCACGTACTTGGGAGGCAAGACAATATCGTCTCCGAGTGCGGTTGGCAGTGATGCTCAGGACAAGGTGACCGGTGTAGGGCTTTCTTCCATAGCTTGCATCCTTAGGCTCCATTATTTTAGAACTTGGGTTACCTCCCAAGAAGCGTTTGGTTTAATGTCCTTGGCTTGACAATGGAGAAGGGCTCTTCAAAGAGTGGCTTCCGCCCATAATATGTGTCATATAACACAACATATGTGTCTTGGTTCATAATGCCCTCAAGTTTGGCGAGATGTAGTATTGATCGGCACGTACTCTCAACTTGATTCAGTTCTGGCTTATGTGCTTAGTGGGCATGAAAGAATAGAGTTGGGACATCGGATCCTCATAGATGTAATCCTCTTTGATCGGTGGTGGCATCAAAATTTGGATCTCAAATGGTAAAGATTCACAAGTGTCATCATGTGATTCTTTAATGTCGATCCATTCTTGGGTTTTCTTCTCATTAGAATCTTCGTCATTAAACATACCCAAGTTTTGCTCGCTCGTATTCGGTTCCTCAAGGTGGAATTTACATATGGATGCGACTTTTGAGATGGTCTTCATGCTTATTGAAACGGTCATGAGTTTTCCTCAATAAAATCTGAGTTTCCCCCATGACTATAGCGAACATTTCTTCCAGGCTAGGGGAAGACTCCACAGGTTGGTCCGGGGTGTCAATCCATAGCGCCAAAATGTTGGAATTATCCTCCAAGTTTTGGTAACTTGTTGAATAATTCAAACTCTGACAATACAAATCCTCCATCTCTTCCAACAACCAAAAGGCTTCGTCCGTGGTTAGTTCGTAAAAAGAGGTGATACCATTTCCTCATTCCACCCATGTTCTTATTGCGGCTTGTAACCCGTCGAGGAAGTTCAGTAGTTGACACTCATTCGGGAAACCATGATTTGGGAACCGAATGAGAAACTCTTTATATCTTTCCCAAACACAATAAAATGGCTCGTAACCTAACTTTATTTAGGTGTCCAAATTTTGGGTTTTTAAAACTAAAATAACTAAAATAAATGTAAATGTAAAAACAAAATAAAATATGGATTTTCTATGCATAAATGTTCTAGGGGCTTGATTTCACCTCATTATTCCTCTGTTATCCTATTAAGTAATTATTAGCTAATTCCGTTCATTCAACAATCAATGTCCCCATGTTATTGCTCTCTCACTAGCTCTCCTGAGCGTCAAGTGAGAGAATATGTAATCACTTCAATACCAATATTCCTATCTAGTATTTAGGTAAAAACATTCGTTACGCTCTGATCTTATAGATTACCCAAGCTTTAAATATATCTTGATATATTAAAGCTTATGTTATGTTAAACCTAAGTCAGAACCCGAGATTACCTCTCCCGAGTGTCAAATGTCAAGTTCTCAAATAAACTAAAATGTCATGTGGGAGCATATTTTGGAAGCATTAAAAGGCAAACACAATTGAATAGAAAACCTAGCTGGTAAATCTAGAACTCGATCACCTCTCGATTTTACAAAATCCTAAATTCCCAACTACATTACTTAGGTGTTGATTTCCTCCCAGACTCACAACAACCTAAATTATACACTCCCATTTCTGGTTACGAATTCAACCTCTCTCGAGTATAAAATTCACAACCTAAAATCGTCTAACTCATTGGTCATATGAATCAAACACACTAATCCTAGGAGATTCATAATATAGAATTAAAACTAATAATTAACAAAATTGTCTAAACATGATTCAAACAAGACTACATCAAGCCCTAAATTAAATTACTAACACAACATATATTAATCCATAACTAATTTTCTTAATAAATTCATAAATGTAAGTATGTTTAACACAATATTACAAATACAAACTTAAAATGAAAGATTAGGGAGATAGAAAGGAAGATAAAACTCTTATTGTGGGTTTGAGTGCCAAATCTTCAACTCTAGTGTTTTCCTCTTTGATTTCGCATCAAATCGCCACCATGGGGTGTTTTCTCGCCCAAATTCGTTGGTTGCTCTCCCAAAATTTCCTCCCTTGGGTATGGAGGCTTAAGGTGGTATTTATAGGGGTTTAAAATTAGGATTTTCAAGTTTGAAGATGATCCAGGCTAATAGGAGCACGCTGCAGCCTGTGTTTTCACGCTGCAGTGCCGTTTTGGTAAATCCGATAGCTTTTCATATTTTGGCCGTAACGTTCTCATTTAAACTTAGATTAAGGTGATTATAAAAGATATGGAAATCTAAGATATAGATATACAACTTACATGTTCTGTGTTTTTCCAAAATAGGATTAAATCGTGGTAAACAAATGGCCTTGAATTTACTATATCTATATTGCCGACGAACTTTTATAACCCAATTCACCACTTTTTACAACATTTTCTCCCAATTATTTGTAATTTCTACAAAACAACACCAAAAACACATTAAACGAACAAAAATACTTGAAAACACAAAAACTTTTGAATCTAAAAGTACTTGATTTGTAGGTAAATAATTCACTCATCATTGTTATAGAAACGTCTTCCATCACAACTCAATAATACACCTGCAAACAAGCTTAGGGATTCACCACATTCATCTCGAATTCATTTTTCATCACCTCCAACAAAAACGAGACATACCGATTTAGGTTATTTTACAGTAGCTATTCTGTCTCCTGTGAGCTGGAGCATATTTTACATTGATTATGTGCTTTGCTTCATGGTAGGAAGTATTGGAATTGATTCTTCAAGGAACTTATCATTCATTGTTGATTGGGGAAAATTTCACCGTATTTAGTATTTTTCCATGGGAATCTAGGTTCGTTTCCATCTCGAGTCATAGATGGGGATGCCCTGACAAATAGAATCATCACATAAAGTGGAAAACTATGTATCTGCCTAATTCCTTACTTAAAAAATTCAGATACGTAGGCAACTGATAGGTGGAATTTATCTACATATTCCCAAGCCGATTTTGGTAGTTTTCGAGTGATATTGTAATTTTTTAATATGCTTTAATTCATTTTTTATTTGTTTTGATATAAATCAGGTGTTTGGGATAAAAAAGGATGAAAATGGTTGAAGATCGAGCAAATCGGTGGGACATTAGTGGAGAAATGGTTGAAAATATTAAAGAAAGAAAATGCAACCTACACCGCTGCAGTGGTGAAAACCATTGCTGTAACGATCAATCAAACAAAACATTCTTCTTGACCAAAGCTGCAGCAGTCGACTGGTAGAAACCTACTGACTTCTCACTGCTGTAGTGGTCCAACACCACCTGGCAAAGATATTTTGGGATATTTTCTTTGATATTTTTTATCCTTACTTGATGCCTTCTTTCCTAACACCCTTAGCACATTTTTGGGAGTGTCTTGAGAGCTCCAAGGTATACCAACCAAGGAGGATCATCCATATGAAGAGGAGAAAATGAGATTGGAGCACACTTAGCACACGTGGAATCAGCCGTTCTTCTGATTCGGCTATTCTCCCTTATTTCTCTCTTTTATTTTTAGCTTTGGTTGGTAGTTGCACGTCGAGATTTTTACGCTCGCGTATTGACTACTCACAAGTGCACGAGGTGTAGTTTTAATATAGTGGATCTTTAATATCGAATATCGTTCCCACAGGGGTGGTGTGAATAATTGAATACCGCAATTTGCATAGTCTCATATTATCCAGACGGTTCAATAAATGTTTAAATTAAACTAATTAAAACTAAGCTAAACTATAATTAGTGGGTTAATTCTAACTAAGTTGATTACCTAGGGATTGATTTCATTCACTTAATACAAGTTTGATTTCATTTAGTTAACAATAACGTAGTTTAGATATCCGACAATCTTGGTTTGTAAACTCACTCACGCACCTCTCCCGAGTGTAATATGAGTGAATACATGACTTCGCATCAATGAAGAGGTCCCCCTCAATGTCTTAACGATGCTAGGTTATGTGAGTCTTGCCGCAGCATCATCGATTGCACACTTACTAATGCTCTCCCGGGTCGTTAGATCGTAACGATGTGTTTACCCTAGTCCGAATCCAAGGTTATCTCTTCCGGGTGTCAAACCCTGTATTCTCAAATCCAACCCTAATACCTTAACAAGCATACTAATATTGTCATAAAATGATAAACACAATCGGAATTAAACAAACAACCGTTAAAGAAACATATATTAAATCAAACTAATATTTACACAACTACATCGATCCCTAGCTAATATTTATCTAATATAACATGATCTTGGCTATTAGAACATTAAACCAAGTGTCATTCATTATCATTTACAATAAAACATTAAATTACAGAGAGAGAAACAAAGAGAGAATGATCAAATCTTAAAGTGGAGTGATCCACTATCGCCAAAGATCGATCCGCCAATGTTTCCTCTTCTCTGGATGATGAATCTCCTCTTTAAGCTCTTTAAAAATGTCTAAGGACCACCTCCTACGGGTTAGGGATGTTTAACCTCTAAGCCTTTTCCAAGAGCTTTTATTGGAAGTGGGAGGATGGGTATTTATAGGTATAAGGCTTCAAAATATCTGAAAATATCTATTTTGCTCTGCAGAGCTGACCGCTGCGTGGTGGGGATCAGAGCCGCGGCGGTGGGTATGTCAGCTAACTTTCCCAACTCTCTGATCTTTCACCACCTAGGCAGTGGGATTCACTGCCTAGGCGATGAGTAAGTCGGTTTAACCTTCGCCGCAGCGGTGGAGATCAGCGCTGCGGTGGTGAAACAACTCCAACTCTCTGCTCTTTCACTGCCTAGGCAGTGGGTCTTGTGTATTTTCATCAGTTATAGCATTCTCACTGCCGCGACGGTGGCCTTCTGGCCGCAGCGGTGGGTTTGTGATCTTGAAACATTGTTTCTTCATCATTTCTTCACCGTTTTCTCACCGTTTCGCTCGTTTGTCACTTGTTTGCGTCCCTACACCTGAATTACATAAAAACTAACAAAAACACAATTAAATATTATTAATTTACTCGAAAACTATCAAATCCTATTTATAAGTAGATAGATATTTTACACCTATCAAATACCCCCAAACATGGAATTTTGCTAGTCCTCGAGGGAAACACCCTAATACTAAATTAAACTAACTACTCTAATTAACTTACCAATAATCTAAAAATGAAAAACTTTAACAAATAAGAAGTATATGCATGCGAGTTCCAAATTCAATCGAAGAAACCAGGTTGGTCATCTCTTAACAGCCCTCAATTTGATCAAGTTCTGGATAATACTAGCAAGTGTTGTTCTATAATTTCAACATTCAATATCAATAAAACCATTATAGATCTATTTGAAATGTGTGTGTGTGAGAGCTCAAATGTATAACTAACCAAACTCCAGATTGGATCATTCAGTAGACAAACTTATGACTTAAACCTTAAAGGATTCAGGAAAACCATTTGCTTGACTGGGCTCGACTATCCACTAATGTAGGTTCGGATATTCACAAAGATCAATAGGGCTTGGTTAAGCTTTGGAGAACGACCAAGTGTACCGCAGGAATAGAAAATAGCAAATCGTTATAATTGAACGATACCCGAGGTACAAACGCTTGTCTCTATCTCTCTCTCATAACCCCATATATTTAAAATACAACCCTGAACAAGAATTTAAGAACGTTGTATTCACTTGTCGATGAAAATAAAACTATATTGACATAGTGTTTTTTTTTCTTTTTTTCTTTTTTTTTTTTTTTTTTTAAGATACGAACTTACGAGCACACCCCCAAACTTATTCGAATTTGTATGATTTTAGGGGTGTGAAAATAGAATGACAAGTGAATACATTAATATTGAACCAATAACAATTCGTCCGAAATCCCAATCGCTCACTTCAAGTTAGCATTAGTCTATGCTACTTGATTTCGCTCAATTTTGACTTTTAGGCTTAGCAACAATTGTTTGGAAAAATTTAATTGGATAGAGTTTTGAAACGTGTTCAGGATTGAAAAGATTATCGGCTTCGACAGGGGAACAAGGGAATAAATTTTTCAGGTTAGCTACAATGGTTCAAGCGAAAAAAGTAAAGGCCTAAATCACGCCTTTGGAATTACCTTACCTAGGATTTCACCTCAAGTCTACCCCAAATCAAGTTCTAGATTTCTCATTTGTGTCATGAACTTATTACTGAATAATCAACGTCAAATCATTCAAATAATTATTCACCGAGTCCATGTGATCGTGCGATTTTAGGATCAAAATAATTTTTACCTAATCGACATGCTAAGCACACAAAACACACATAAATGAAATTATCCACGACCTCGATATACAATTAAGAGATAATTTTTATCACTGGGAAATGACCCTATGTAAGTCCCTAATTTTAGCACGTGCATAATTTTAGTTTCATTTTAGAGAATTTAGAAAATAACAGGGTGGAATGTGTCATTGAATATTTAAATTAAAAGTTTAGGGGTTAATTAGCAATTTTGGAAATATTCATTTTAAAATTTGGGATTTAAATGACAACTTAAAGAAATTTAGGGGAGGATAATGTAATTTGGGAAAAGAAAATTAATATGTATCTATCTATATATATATATGCATACACTGTTGGGATCAAACGAAAACAGAAGAAAAAGAAAAAAAGAGAGAAGCTCGGATCAACATGGCAATAGGAGGATCAAATTCAAACCACTTAATCCATGCACACACATATATATATATATATATATATATATATATATATATATTCACACATGCACTACACATTCTAAAACCCCTCCCAAAAAAAAAAAAAAAAAAAACAGAAAGAGAAAAGAAGAGAAAGAGAAGTTAGGCGTGGGGTGGTCAACGGTGCGCTCAGTCCAGTGGGTGTGGGTGTGGCGTCACCGTTTAGTTTGGTGATTGTGTGTGGTAGGTGGCTGTCGTTCAGTTGACGGTATTGGGAGAGTCATTCGAAGGTGTGTGTTTTGCGTGGGAGAGCTGTTTAGGTCAACGATCGTCGCTGTCGTTCGGCCGATGAGTGTGTGTGAACAGTGTATATGTGTGTGATTTGCGACGGTTGCAAGTGTGTCTGTCTATTCTCTGCTCGTTCGTTGCATGGGGGTGTTCCTTTGATAGGGGTTGTCGGCAGTAAAGGTGGGTGTCGCCGGTGTGTGTGGTCGTCGACGATTTCGTGTGAATGAGTGTGTTCGGCACTTGTGTGTGTGTGTTGTCATTCTCCGGTGTGTGGGTGTGTATGTGTGTGTGTGTGTGCCCTGTTCTGTGGCGGTGTGTGTGTCGCCGTGGGTGTGTGTGTTGTTGGCGACGGAGGGTGTAAGTTTCAGTGTGTGAGTGTGTGTGTGTATGTGAGATCTATGATCATGTGGGTAGGTGTGTTCGGTTGTGGAATTGTTGAGGGTGGTTATTGATTGGTGGTGTGGGTTGTGCAGGACCGACGGTAAGGGTCGGCAAAGCGTGGGAAGTTGCCAGTGGTCGGCGACAGTAGAGAGAGAGAGAGAAGTTGTCCGGCTGAACTGAAGCAGAACCGAAAAAAAAAAAAAAAAAAAAAAAAAGAAGAAGAAAAGGAAAAGAAAAAAAAAATGAAAAAAAAAAGAGAAAATCAAATAAAAATAAAAATCCAAATCCCATCTCTCATCGGGCGGAAAATTCGAATCAGGTAAAATTTTGGTTAATTATGATTTTCGTCAAATTAAATTATTAGCATTAAATTTTCGTAATCGTGACAATAAATTTTGTAATGGTTAATTTTAATAACTCTATACCGTGAATATTAACATAACGGAATAGGGTAAATAATAATTTTACATAATTAAATTTGGGGAATGGGATATTGTGTATTTTAGGGCCATGTATTGCATTTTAGGGTCATTTTAAATAAATATTAATTTAAGCCTATCGTTGTTAGGTTCACAGGCGCCAACGTCCCAGTAGGTTTTGGACGTCGGTAATTTTGCAATGTTGAAAATGAGGTGAGTGTACTGTCTTCTATGTAAATTTACAAATCTTATTTTCATATAAATTGTAGAAAATGTGCTTATTTTAAATGGATGATTTTGCAACTTATATGGATCAAGTTGGTTTTAAAGGTGGAAGAATAATTTTTGGATCAAGTCGGTTTTTTAGGTGGAGAGTGATGTTTGGTCCAACTATGCCATAGTTTCTTCTCGTTAGATGGATATAACCTACGAGATGTGGATTTTCTTCTCGTTAGGCGGATATGACTTACGGGATGTGTATTTTCTTCTTGTTAGGCGGATATGACCTACGGGATGTGGATTTTCTTCCCGTTAGGCGGATATGACATACGGGATATGGATTTTCTTCTCGTTAGGCAGATATGACCTACGAGATGTGGATTTTCTTTTTGTTAGGCAGGTATGACCTATGAGATGTGGATTTTCTTTTCATCAAGAGGATATGTCTTGCAAGATGTGGATTACCTGCTAGGCAAAGTCCTGCAGGGTGGTTTGACCCGTCTGGAGTGCAAAACCTGTGGGTGGTACAGTACCGTTGTAACTCCCGATCGTAAGGTAAAAACGATCCTATGGCTAGTAGGAGAGGAGGTGTGGTGTACTTTATTATACGTTTAAAATATTTGGACTGCTTGGTTTAAATATTTGGATTGGTGGATTCAAAATATTTGAATTGGTTGACTCAAAATATTTGGATTGGGTGTCAAATATATTATTTCATCTCATTGGTGGCAGTGGAACTGGATTTTCAACACGATATGCGGTGATATATTATATTATATTTTGATTAAAATATTCGGATGGGTTGATTTAAAATGATTGGGTTGGTTGATTTAAAATGTTTGGTTTGGGTATTTTAAATATATCAGTTTATTTCAATGGTGACATGGAAACTGGATTTCAGTACGGTACGTGGTATATTATTTTATATTTTGAAACGTGGTGTTTAATTATTATACTTGATACGTAAAATGTTTTTATTATGAAGACAGTCTACCGATAATTTTTTTTGGCTTTAGGTACCGCAGCTAGGAGTCAGTCCACTACTGGCACTAGGTAGAGTCTGGAGGTGAGCCGATCGAATGTGAACCGTGGAAGGTTCTGGTATTTTTGTGTTTTTAGTTGTGAATATTTGTGGATGGATATGCGTCGGTGGGTCAAGTCTTGTCAGGTTGATGTCATGCCCAGCCTCGGGTGACAGGTGCCTTATTGTGGGGTGTGACATCCTAGACGAATTAAACAACTCATGAAGCATATACTACTTCATACATAAACATTTCTACATTACTCTAAATACTAACATACATACACTAATCTAAGCATTTAACATGCAAAAACACGAAAATTAAACTACAACTTACCTATTTAATTAAAGTCTACAAAACATAAAACATTTAAATTAAATACATCAAAAAATTTGTTCATCCTTCTTCTACAAAAAAAAAAATGGATGAACACCCCCCCAAACTTAAACATGGCAGTGTCCACATTTTCTAGTAGCGTACCCAATAACAATTTATAGCATTCATGAACAAAATATTGGGTTTGAAGACATACCTAGGAGATAAGACGTAGGAGTCTTACCTCCTACTGTCCACCTGGGGAAGTGTCATCGCCACCACTATTGCGTCGGAATGGAAATTGTGGCGGTTGCAAAAAGTGTGCATCTCGATGTCGAGGCCCTCGCAAATAATCTGATTTACTTGATCATGATACTATCCGTATTGATCCTGGTAGGTCCAGAGCTTGTATTGCCTTTATCGAAGATTCCAGAGTTCTTGATAAACATACTCCCCACTGATCGAGGTCGATTTGGGTGCCTCTGGAACTGGGCCCTTAGAAGGCCATACTTCGTCTTCTGCGTGCTCTTCATCCTCTGCCGCTCCTCTCGTAGTCTAGCCTTGAGCGTTGCCCTTCCATATTCTTGTAATAATGGCAAGGTCGAGAGCATTGGTTGGGGCCAACGGACTATCCCCAAGGATCACCACCCTCGCTCGCCTGAACAACTTTGTCAGTAAGTTTGGAAAGGGGAGGCCAACTTTGGTTGTCCGCCCAGTATAGAATTGAATAGTATATAAAAAATTCGACGTTGATCGGCTTGCCCCTCAGGATAGAATGCAATGTAATGGCTCGCACCTTTGATACGCTCGATAGGTGAGAGGTCGGGATCAGGCTGCCAAAAATAAAGTGGTGCCATATTTTTGGCACCGACTTCAGGAATTTGGTGGGGAATATAGCTTAATCCGGCCCTATAATGGTCCATTCGACATTGCCCGTAGTCAGGACCTAGATCACGTCCTCCATAATTGGCTGGTACCCTGGATACGACTTTTGAAAAGGCTGCGATGGTCCCAATCCCAATACCTCGTTGAATTTTTTAGGACTGATAAGATAATCTTGCTGCGGACCTTTGTCTGGTTCTGTTGAGCTTCAGTGACGTTTGCGTAAAACTCCCGGACCAAGGAGACTTTACTGAAGGGAGGAGATTGGTAGAAGTACTCCCAACTTTGGCTTTGAATGAAACCCTAGAATTCTTCTAGTAGACTCTCCAGTGGCCCGAATCCTCTTGCTTTATGCACGGTCTTTTGAACTCAAGTTGATGGAAGTGCTCCTCAGCCGTTTTCGAAACGAATCGGGTGCAATCGAAGTTAGGAGCTGATCCAGATCCTTCACGGCATGCCCTTTTCATAGAAACCTTCTTCCGTATGGTTCCTAGCAATCACATTCACAAACGAGACAAATCCAATCATATATGCTCAATACAAAACAACCCCGGAATCAATACTATCAAGAAAAAGGCACAATTTCAATACATATACATCAATTGCAACGATTTCAACAAAATACGAACAATGTGGCATGAATTTTTGTTTCACACAATTGACCAATCCATAAGAACTCAATTTAACACCAAAAATCAAACCAAAATCCCATAGAAAATAAAAACGCAAAAATGGGGGTTTAATGGTTAGGGCACATTCCAAATCCAATCATTTTGGATATAATCATGAAAATCAAGCAAAGATCACAACAAATACATAAAATTTTGGATCATAGATACTTACTTGTTGAACAATGGCAGTCCAATCAATTGAAAATGGAAGAAATGCAAACCGTCGATCTTAAACCCTAGCTTTTCGAAAATGGGGGCAAATCCAATTTTTGGATGATGATTTGCGGTTGAAATCACAAGTTTTGTAAAGAGTAGGATGATTTTGAGGGTTGGAAATAGTTTGGAGGGATGGAATTAAAGAGATTTTGGAGTTTTTGAAAAGGTTATAGCATTTGTGTTTTAGCGGGATGGTTTTAATCAAACAGAGGCCTCACCGTCGCGGCGATGGGAATCACCACCTTGGTGGTGTGAGCACTTTTTTAAAACCAATACATTCTGTCATTTCACCACCTCGGCAGTGAAGTGCCTTTCTGAAAACTTAATTCTCTATTGTTTCACTGCCGCAACGGTGGAGTTCACCACTGCAGCGGTGAGGCATTTATGTTGAAAACTTGACTTCCTGTATTTTCAGCGCCGCGGTGGTGCGTCCAACGCTGAGGTGGTGAGCTTCCTACTTGATTTTCATTTTTTCTTTAAGTTTTCACACAAAGGCTCCACACCATGCGTTTCCACTTCGCTTGTTCAATGTTTTTAAGTGCGAAACAAATCTCCGAGAATCCCCACTCCTTACTTTACCTCCAAACACGCTCCGAGACCAATCCGACCACAGAAAAATAAATAATAGCAAAAATCGGGTAAAATTTGATACCCTCAGTTTTAGATAAAAAAAAAAGGTGACTTGCTTGATTTATCGTCCTAGTTGGACTTAGTTGAGCATTTTTCATTGAAATCCCTTATAGAAAAGAAATTAGGGTTAGTATACTCCTTTGGATCATGATTCATGGTATTGAAGTTGGCTTCTTCTCTCTCCTTATATTTTTCAACGAACACTCGTTCTTAGGATCAAGAGTCAATAATTCCAAACTTCTTCTTTGTTGTATGCACTGTTTGATCACAACTAACGAAACAAATGAACAAAATAATTAAAAATAAAAGAAAATAAAAGAATTGTTTGGATTAATATTCAACTACTTAGTCGTAATATCAATTCTACGCATTCAATACTATCCCCGGCAATGGCGCCAAAAACTTGTACGTCGAGATTTTTACGCTCGCGTATTGACTACTTGCAAGTGCACGAGGTCCAATTTTAATATAGTGGATCTTTAAGATCAGACATCGTTCCCACATGGATGGTGTGAATAATTGAAGACCACAATTTTTATAGTCTCATATTATCCAGATGGTTCAATAAATGTTTAAATTAAACTAATTAAAACTAAGCTAAACTATAATTAGTAGGTTAATCCTAACTAAGTTGATTACCTAGGGATTGATTTCATTCACTTAATACATGTATGATTTAATTTAGTTAACAATAATGGAGTTTAGGTATCTGACAATCTCGGTTCATAAATTCACTCGCGCACCTCTCTCGAGTGTTAGACGAGTGAATACGTGACTTCGCATCAACGAAGAGGTCCCCTTAAACGTCTTAACGATGCTAGGTCACATGAGTCTTACTCTAACGTCATTGATTGCACACTTACTAACGCCCTCCCGGGTCGTTAGATCGTAATGATGTGTTTACCCTAGTTTAAATCCAGGGTTACCTCTTCTGAGTGTCAAACCCTATATTATCAAATCCAACCCTAATAGCTTAACAAGCATACTAAGATTGTCATAAAATGATAAACACAATCAGAATTAAACAAACAGCTGTTAAAGAAACATATATTAAATCAAACTAGTATTTACACAACTACATCGATCCCTAGCTAATATTTATCTAATATAACATGATCTTGGCCATTAAAACATTAAACCAAGAGGGATTCATCATCACAATAAAACATTAAATTACAAAGAGAGAAACAAAGAGAGAAAGATCAAATCTTAAAGTGGAGTGATCCACTGTCGCGAAAGATCGATCCGCCAATGTTTCCTCTTCTCCGGATAATGAATCTCCTCTTTGAGCTCTTAAAAAATGGCCAAGGACTTCCTCCTAAGGGTTAGGGATGTTCAACCTCTAAGACTTTTCCAAGAGCTTTTAATAGAAGTGGGAGAATAGGTATTTATAGGTATAAGGCTTCAAAATATCTAAAAATATCTATTTTGCAGTGCAAAGCTGACCGTCGTGGTAGTGGGGGTCAGCGCTACGGCAGTGGTTATGTCAGCCAGATTTCCAAACTCTCTGGTCTTTCACTGCCTATGCGGTGAGTAAGTCGGTTTAACCTTCGCCACAGTGGTGGAGATTAGTGCCGCAACGGTGAAACAACTCCAACTCTCTGCACTTTCACTGCCTAGGCAGTGGGACTTGTGTATTTTCTGCACTCCCAACATTCTCAAAGCCGTGGTAGTGGCCTTCTCGCCGTGGCAGTGGGTCTTGTGATCTTGAAATCTTGTTTCTTCATCATTTTTTTGTTATTTTCCCACCATTTCGCTCGTTTGTCACTTGTTTGCAGCCCTACACCTGAATTACATAAAAACTAACAAAAACACAATTAAATATTACTAATTTACTCGAAAACTACGAAATCCGGTTTAGAAGTAGATAGGTATTTTACACCGATCAATAGTTTTGATCTTGTTTAGCTTATTTGTTGTTGAATATTTGGTTAAGGTCATGTATAGCTAAACATATATTGTCTAGGGTTTGATGTACTTTATGAAAACGTGGTTTGAATAAATCGATGTTTTGTTAACGGTTGTTTATCTTTATCCGATTGTGTTTACCTTTTTATTAATTCCATTATATGTTTGTTATGATATATTGGTTGGTTTGAGAATATGGGGTTTGATACTCGGGAGAGGTAACCTCGGATTCGGACTAGGGTTTAAACATAATGCAATGATCGAATGACTTGGGAGAGCATTAGAAAGTGTGCAATCCATGAGGTCAGAGCGAGACTCATGTGACCAGTGTCGTTAGATGTTAGATGGGGACATCGGTGTTGACATGAAGTCGCATATTCATTCACTTTACACTCGAGAGAGGTAGTGAGTGAGTTTTCGATACCTAGATTATCGGATAGTTTAAATACCGTTAATATAAACGAGATTGAAACAAACACGTTTAACTGAACAAAGTTAATCCCTAGACAATATATTCCCATTAACGTCACTATTAGTATTTTAGTTTACTTAGTTTAGTTTAGTTTTATTTCTTTAAACAAAAATCTAAATTTAAGTTGCTTAGATAAAATTCGGTAATGACAATCGTGGTACTTAACGAAAATTTAATCCAATCCCTGTGAATACGACAACCCTTACTCTTCCCTATTCTATAAAACTTAACCTGTACACTTGCAGTGAAAGTATCGATGTAATATTCTGCTACTAGCAACCCTTGCGGGTTCAATCGTCCAGTTAAAATAAAATAATTACCATTGGCGAACGATGTTTTGACCTGATTCCTGACTTAGAAAATTAGGATACGTAAGCAACCCTTGCGGGTTTGGTTGTCTACTTAAAAATAAAATCATCATAGCAGACCAAAAAATACGTTTCAACCTAATTCCTAGTGAAAATCAGGATACGTAAGCAACCTAGGTGTGTTTCGGCCGTCCAATTAAACAAAACGGTCATTGTATGAAGCAATAATTTGATATGATTTCTAAATTAAAATACATAAGTGACTCACGTGGTTACACTCTCAGTTCGACACTAAAAGTTACGCACTGGGTTCGGGATACGTGGGAAGTTCATGTGGGTTCTGTCGCATTTTTCCAAATACCCAAGATTTATTACTTCACCTTAGCCTTGGGTTGGGGCACATTATATCAGGTTTCTCTATCGAGATTCCTTGATTACATTCACCCTAGCTTGGGCAACGACAAATTTAAGATTGTGATTCATTTCTCTTGAAGAAGTACGTACCATGGAGCCCTAGTTTTGGACTAGGGCTCATTTTAACATCATTAACTTTCCTTGTGAAGTTCTTTACATTGGTTTTCTAGTCCTAATTAAGGACGCCATTCCTGAATATTAGAAAATAAAAATAAAACGGTGAATAAAAAGAAACTGAAAAGACTAAATTGAAAAGAAACAAAGATAAATAAAATGAAAATGTTTAAATACTAAAATGAAAAATAAATAAATGTTTAAATAAAGCAGATATAAATGAATTGAATAAAGAAATAAATGAATTTTTAAATAAATAAATAGATAAATGTTTAAATAAATAAATAAATAAAATTTTAAATGCCTAGATGAATGTTTAAATAAATAAATAAATAAATGCTAAAATAAATTTTTAAATACTTAAATACATGTTTAAATAATTTTTGTAAATGATTAAATAAATAAATGTCTAAATAATTGTTTCTTATGTTTAAATAAATAAATATTTTAAGCAATTTTTTTTCTTATGCTTAAATAAAATTTTAAATAAATAAATGTTTAAATTTTTTATGCTTAAATAAATGTTTAAATAAATAAATAAATGTTTAAATTGTTTTCTTTTAAGACTTAAATAAATGTTTAAATAAATAAATAAATGGATTTGAGAAACTTTGGTTTTTCCTATAAGAACCATAATTTATCGGTTCAGTCTCAGACTGAGAAGGCACCCTCTGGAATCGGTTTCTTTAACCAAGAACATTTTTCCATCCATTCCTAATTTATATTATTGTTAAATTTACTTAAACTTGTTAGAAATTTGACCTGATTCTCAGGAAGACTAAGATATGTAGAGAAACCCTTGGCTGGGTGCGGTCATAACTTAGGAGATGGTGATGAGTAAGCATTATCCAACCCCTACGCTACGGTGTACTCCTCTAGGACTGGTTAATGAACCCTCCTTTGAGATGATTCCTTATCCACTGGGTAGGAATTTAGTTTTCCTAGTTTAGATACAACGATTCTCAAGAACATACCTGGCCTTCGCTTTTCTAGTTTAGACACAACGATACCCAGGAGCATCCCTTGTCGAATCCAAGATTTTGATGAACAATTAATTATTGATATTTTTTGTGGAATTAATAATTTTATCAAGTGTTTCAGATTTATAAGTTCTAGACATGTGATTAAGAATAATATCTTATGAAAAAAACATAAAGGGTGCAAGATGGACGCAATGAAGATATGAAGAATTTTGAAAACCATGAATAAAAATAGGTGAAAACAACTTTCTATTTACATAATCTTAATGCAACCCAAATTAGGATCACATATGACACTTTAAACGTGTTGATCCTAAGATTTTGATGAACAATTAAATGTTGATGCTTTTGGTAGGATTAACGGTTTAATTGAGTGTTTTAGTTAATTAGTTCCATTGATGAAGATATGATGACAAGTAATGAATGGATGCTAAAAGATGATGACAAAGATGATGAAGGATTAAGAGGTTGACGAATTTGAAGAACCTAGAGAAAATAATTCAGGTTAAATTTTAACTATTAATATCCCAATTAGGATCACACATGACACAAAATGATTTTTATAAATGTGTGTTTTTGATAGGATCCTAATTAGTTAAATTATTTTCTCCTATGTGTAATTCAAAAAAAAAATATTGATAATTGATTAAAATTGAATTTAAGTATTTAGTGGAGCTAACTGAGAAAAGAAATCTGTTAAAGGGGCAAAAACGTCAATGAGAATGAATTCAAAATAAATTAAGGAGAGGATTCCAGCATTGGTAAGTCGACAGATGCATAGAATATGAAGTTGTTGAATCTCTTGGTCGACAGGTAGGTCGACCTGAGCTTAAATGGTGAACTCTCTAAATCGATAAGTTGACAGGGAGGTTGACCTGTGACCAGAAATGTAACTCTTTGAATCTCTAGGTTGACAGATAGGTCGACCGATGGGTGATGGATTTTTGGCTTGGCTACATCCTGAATTGAGCAGTCGACCGGTGACCCTTGGTTTGTTGACTTATGGAATTGTTTCAGAATTTTGTGGAATTTTGAATTTTATTCTAAAAGTAGACATTACTAGCCGTTTTATGGTTAAGATCTAAAAGATATATTTGGAATTTAATGTTATTTGAGATATGCAACATATATTATGATATCCCTATAGATATGGTTCATCAAGTTTAAATATTTTTCAATTTGGTACATGTAATTTTTTCTATCCTATTTAATTGTGATTGAGAAATATTTGGGAGACTTAATTGAGAAGTTTAGAAGCCATAATTAAGTGATTTGAACCAGGATGAAGTCTTAATGATATAAGGGGTCTAAGAGAAATTAAATGTCATAACAAGTGGGAATTAGCCGTTGGAGAGCTTGTTTTATTATTTTTTATATAGACCTGTGTTTTTTTACATTAAAGAGACACATCAAGAGAATTATTGTGAGCTATTAAACTTTTGAGCTTTCTACGAGTAATCATATTGATTTAATTGTGAGATCTTTTTTGAGAGTTATTTTGGAGGAATATTTGTTGTGGATCATTGTTACTACCTATCTGAAGTTTCATTACTATCTCTAGTCATTTTTTTTTT
Source organism: Eucommia ulmoides (assembly GCA_016647705.1). Taxonomy (NCBI): domain Eukaryota; kingdom Viridiplantae; phylum Streptophyta; class Magnoliopsida; order Garryales; family Eucommiaceae; genus Eucommia; species Eucommia ulmoides. The sequence continues at coordinate 24,634,297 of CM028329.1, forward strand.
TTTGTGGAATCCGAGTGAGGTCTTTTCAAATTACATTCTATTTATTATTGCTTGATTATATTTGGAATTTGATCTTTGAAATTATTTTCCGATTTTTTATTAAAAAATATTTTTGAAATAATTTCTCAAAGAAATCTGATTACGTGCTACCCAATTTTTATTTAAAATCAGATTTTGAATATCTCACTTTTCTATCACTAGTTTTGGAATATTAATTGAGTTCTAATTTATTTGGGGTGGTAAAAGCTTTGAGTGAGAAACATTACTTATCAATTTGTAATTGGTGAGTTGAGTGATGGATTAAATACTATTGTGAGTATTTAATCAAAGAGTAGCTAGTTTCAGTCTGTTCCTATAAAGAGATTGAGGTAGTAATTCTTCCTTGATTGAATTGATTTGTGAGCAATTTTGTAACGGTTCAATCCTTACTGAGTAAAAGGGTATTTGGAGTGTTTGTGAGCTTTTGATTCTTTAGACTAAGGTACAAAAAGAATTAGGTTATTCTTGAGCTTGTAAAAATTAGAGGTTATTCTTGAGATCGAGAAAAAGAATTTGTAAAGGTCGATTATGAGCCTGTGAAAAGAATCTTTATGAGAGTTTGGTTCCTACCTTTAAAGGAATCTGGAGTTTAGTGGGTGCACCTCTCTGTGGAGCTCGGAGGATTGGATTAGTCAAGAGTAACTTGGTGAACCGGTATATATTTCTGGTGTGCTCCTATTTTTCATTATTTATTTTTTTGTTATTTTGTGTGCACCTAGTTGATATCATATTTTCGCTATTATATAAAGATAATAATTAATTTAGGATTAAAATTAATTACTTGGATTATTGAAGTATTTTTTTTCTCTGATATTTTTTTTACCCAATTCACCCTCCTGTTAGGTAGTTCACTGGGCCAATAATTGATATCAGAGCTTGTTTTAGCTCGTTATACTTCACAGTATAGCTAAACACAATCACATGGAGTGTCTTGATTATGAAGTTTTGTGTATTACTGTTGATTTTAATTCTTATAATAATCATTATTCTGCTCGTGAGACTAATATAATTTGCATTGATGAGAATGCAGAAAAGGCTATTGAGGTGATTATTGCTCTTAAGTATGTTTTTAGGAAAGAGCATTTTAAACTAGAGCAAAAAATTGCAACTCTTGAAAATAAGAAATTTAGTACTGTCAAATCTCTCAAGAAAAAGAATTTGGATAAATATTTTGAAACTGTTGAATTTAAAAATGCTTTATCTTAAATTAGTAAGTTGTGTGAGAAAATTGAGTCTCTTGAGGATGAGACTGAGGTTTTGAAAACTGATTTTTATGATCTTCAACATAATGAATTTAAAAGAAAAAATCTTGAAACCATGAATGAGGCCTTGGGCATTGAATTGGACAATACAAGGTGTAAACTTGATAGAGCTCATGTGAAAATCTATTCTGTTGAAAATGAGTGCCAAATTCTTAAGAATGATCTTGAATTTATGCATAAAAAGAATTTTGGTCTACAGGTAAACGTTAGCACCAATGAGTGGTTACATGATAAGACTCAAAAGAAGCTTAAAGAAACAATGGATAAATTCAAGGATGTTGAGAGTACTAAACCTATTGAAAAATCAATAGTTATGAAAGCTGCTCCTCAAAGCCGCAAACAATATTATGCCTCCGTACGAAACACTGACTATCCGAAGAGGCGTGCTAACAATATGAAGTGTTTTTATTGTGGCAAGTTTGGTGATTATGAAAAGTCTTGTTATTTATTGCATGGTTACCCTGTTGGATTCAGAAACAACTGGATACCAAAAAGAGAAAATTTTGGTGCAGGTACTAATAAGAGATTTAGACAAAGGTACAATGAATGCTATTTGCCGACAAGGAGATTTGAATAGACAAGAAGGTACAATGATTATGCCCTACTAAAGAGGGAATTGAGGTTCAATATACCTAATAAGAAGGATCAACACGTGCCAAATAGAAAAGTACAGTAGCAACAAGCTCAATATGTAAGAGCTGACAAAGCTTATCCATAAGAAACGACAAGATAACAGTACAAGAAAAATTTCATTTACAAAGTTATACCAAAGTAGAATGAGGAAAAACAACCTAAAGCACCAAACAAAGGTAAAAAAGTTTTTACTGAATCAGTTCAGAAAATTGCCATTCCTAAGAAGGAAGCAATTAAGGTAAAAAATCAAGCATTGGTAGATTCAAAGGATACCAAGTCAGAAATTAGTAATCCACCAAAGGTACACATACCACTTGCTCCCAAAGATAATCCAGGTATGTCAAATTTTTTAAAGTTTAAGTTTATTAATTTTGTTAGGGAGACTGAGCCTGTTCATTTTGAAATTTAGATGTTTGTGATATGTGTGTGTGTGTGTGTGTGTGTGTGTTTAAATATGTAAGTAATTAATTTTTTATAAAATATATGTGGATCAAAATAAGAGGTAAAATTTCGAGATAAGTTTATCAAATTAGGGTTTAAATGCACTAAAAGTTAAACAGCTCAGAATGGTCAGTCGACCGACAGTAGCAGGTTGGAAAACAGATAGAGGCATTGCATTCATCTATCGACTGACTCTAATTTGGCAGTCGACCGGTCATTACGGGATATAAATACCCTTGACTCTTTTATTTCATTTCATCCGAATCTAAAACCCTTTTTTCTTCAAAACCCTTCCTCTCCCAAGTCCATTCGCTCCTAAATCTCACAAAATTAGTTCGTTTCGGCTTGGATTTGAAGGTATTTGGGTTGAATCTAAAGGTCTAGGGCTTGGATTCGAGATTTGTTGACTCTTTCCTTCGCGAAAATGTTGGTTATCTTTCTATTCTCTTGGGTTTTGATTGGTTCTATGTCTAGGATCAATTTCTTGAGTTATCTTGGTTGATTTGTTTTAAATTTGTGTGAAAAATACCTAAAATCAAGAAGCGTGCTCAAAGGGTTATGTACGACAATGAATTTTTTTAAAAGGAGCAGGATAAGAAAAGATATAATGAGGGGTTTGTCAACCGAAAAGTTCTAGGTTGCAAACCCATAGATTTTGTAAGTTTAAGAGAGAAAAATATTGATGTTGAAAGATATTTTAGAAGTTTGGTATGGACCGATTTTGTCACCCAAAGGAATGAGTGGATGTCGGAGTAGGTGAGAATGTTCTATGGCAATCTCACTTACAATAATGTTGAGATTACATCCTATGTTAAAGGAAAAGAAATTCGGTTTAATAGGGGGTTGTTATGCGATATTTTGGAAACACCTAGAAGAGACGTAGTTCTGTACAATGCCCCTCACTGGCTTTTGATAAATTTCAATAGAATGGAAATTGCTGAGAAATTTGACTTGGAGGGCAATAAAGCAGGATCATTATCTCTTGAGCATCACTTCATTCACTTAGTGCTAACTTATACAGTTGTACCTAGAGGAAGAAGTCATGCTAATGTGAATGACTTTAATTTGTATTTGATGAATGAGATTATTGAGGGTAGAAAATTGGACTTGGCACATATCATGATGTATCATATGAAATATCATGCTCAGAAACCTTCTGGAGTGTTACCCTATGCTGATCCACTTCAAAGGTTGTTTGATCATTTTGGAGTTGAAACTGATCTTGATGAAGAAAACTTCATGACAATCACACCCAGATGGATTAATATGGGTAATGCTTCGTTAATGGGATATGAGTACAGAGGAAATAGATGGGTAAAGAAGAGAAATTAGAAAAGGCAAAGAGTATAGGCTGTGAACGAAGAAGAAGGTAATAAGGAAGAAATTAGCATTGATCAGAAGATGGATTTTCTTTGAGAACAGATTGATGATCTACAAGTACATGCGGATATGATGGATGATCAGATGGCTGGGTTAGAAAATAAAATGGTCCAAATGAATATGAACATGGAAGCTGGATTTGGAAAAATCAAGGGGAATCTGGAACAAATGTTTCAGTTTATGTCGTCATCATATCATGGATACCAGCAGCAGTACAGTGCTAAGACACACTTTATAGGACATCCTATCTTTGGAGCATAATAGTCCTTTAGAGGACTATCTGCTGTAGGGCCATCTGGAGCAAAACCGTCAACGCTATTTCATCAGCAAATGACTCCAGGATCAATTGTTTAGCCAGGAGTTCAGTATCCTAAGTAGCCAACCACTAGTCCAATGTGACTATATTATCATTTTTCTAGACAGAGTCCTCATTGACTTTATCTTCTATTCTCTTTTTCAATATGTTATCCAGACAAGCTCCACAATTAATATTTTGGTTTGTAATAGCTAATCTAGGTTAGTTTGGTGAAACTTAATTTTTAGTGCATGGATTTTGATAGATTTGCTAGATTTGATCTATTTAGTTAATATTTTTTTTTTTATCCCTAATGATGATCTACATGGTATTTGTTGAAAATGATTTTTGTGCTTAAAGTTGATTTTATGGGTTGATTTAATGTGTTTTTAAAGAGTTATATATATAAATATTCTGATTTAATTACTTTAGTTTTATTCTTTCAAAGTATATTATATATATGCCTAGAGCAGAGTTCTTTTGGTGTTCCCCCCTCCCCAATTTTTGTTTTGAGATGACAAAGGGAGAGAATTAGTTGATATTTTGTCAAATATCTTAAGGGGGAGTTTATTATATAGTGAAATTTGTTCTTTGAATGAAAATCTTATGATTATCTTTATTACTTTGCTTTAACGAGTTAAAGAACCCGTCCTCGGATTTAGGAAGAGCGTGGTTACAATATTGTTTTGAAAAAAATATCAAAGTTAATTATCATCATAAAAAAGGGGGAGATTGTTGATCCTAAGATTTTGATGAATAATTAAATGTTGATGTTTTTGGTGGAACTAACGGTTTAATTGAGTGTTTCAGTTAATTAGTTCCAATGATGAAGATATGTGACAAGTAATGAATGGATGCTAAAAGATGATGAAAACGATGATAAAATATTAAGAGGTTGAAGAATTTGAAGAACCTGGGGAAAACAACTCAAGTTAAATTTTAACTCTTAATATCCCAATTAGGATCACAAATGACATAAAATGATTTTTATAAATGTGTATTTTTTATAGGATCCTAATTAGTTAAATTATTTGCTCCTATGTGTATTTGAAAAAGAAATAGTGATAATTGATTAAAATTGAATTTAAGTATTTAGTAAAGCTAACCGAGAAAAGAAATCGGTTAAAGGGGTGAAAACGTCAATGAGAATGAATTCAAAACGAATTAAGAAGAGGATTCCAGCATTGGTAAGTCGACAGATGCATAGAATATGAAGTTTCTGAATCTTTCGGTCGACAGGTAGGTCGACCGGAGCTTAAAGGGTGAACTCTCTAAATCGATAAGTCGATAGGGAGGTCGACCTGTGACTAGAAATGTAAGTCCCTGAATCTCTAGATTGACAAATAGGTCGATCGATGGGCGATGGATTTTTGGCATGGCTACATCCTGAATTGAGCGGTCGACCGGTGACCCTTGGTCAATTGACTTATGGCATTGTTTTAGGATTTTGTGGAATTCCGGATTTTATTCTAAAAGTAGCCGTTACTAGCCGTTTTATGGTGATCTGAGAGATATCTTAGATATTTAATGTTATTTGAGATATGCAACATATATTATGATATCCCTATAGATATAGTTCATCAAGTTTGAATATTTTTCAATTTTGTATATGTAATTCTTTATATCCTATTTAATTGTAATTGAGAAATATTTGAGGGACTTAATTGAGAAGTTTAGAAGCCATAATTAAGTGATTTGAAGAAGGATGAAATCTCAATGATATAATGGGTCTATAAGAGCAATTAAATGTCATAACAAGTGGGAACTAACTGTTGGAGAGCTTGTTTTATTTCCTTTTATATAGGCCTGCGTTTTTCACATTAAAGAGACACATTAAGAGAATTATTGTGAGCTATTAAACTTTTGAGCTTTCTAAGAGTAATCATATTGATTGAATTGTGAGATATTTTCTGAGAGTTATTCTTGAGGAATATTTGCTGTGGATCCCTGCTACTACTGATCTCAAGTTTCATTGCTATCTCTACTTATTATTTTTTTGGTGGAATCCGGGTGAGATCTTTCCAAATTACTTTCTATTCATTGTTGCTTGATTATATTTGGAATTTGATATTTGAAATTGTTTTCCGATTTTTTATTGGAAAATATTTTTGAAACAGTTTCTTGAAGAAATCTAATTATGTGTTCAATTACGTGCTACCCAATTTTTGTTTAAAATTAGATTTTGAATATCTCACTTTTCTATCACTAGTTTTGAGATATTAATTGAGTTCTAATTTATTTGGGGTGGTAAAATCTCTGAGTGTGAAAAATCACTTATCACTTTGTAATTGATGAGTTGAGTAACAGATTAAATACTATTAGGAGTATTTAATAAAAGGGTAGCTGATTTCAGTCTCTTTCTGTAAAGAGATTGATGTAGTAATTTTTCCTTGATTGAATTGATTTGTGAGGAATTTTGTAATGGTTCAATCCTTACCGGGTAAAAGGATATTTAGAGTGTTTGTGAACTTTTGATTTTTTAGCCTAAGGTATAAAAAGATTTAGGTTATTCTTGAGCCTGTAAAAAGTAGAGGTTCTTCTTGAGTCTGAGAAAAAGAATTTGTAAAGATTGATTCTGAGCTTATGAAAAGAATATTTGTGAGGGTTTGGTTCCTACCTTTAAAAGAATCTTGAGTTTAGTGGGTGCGACTCTCCATGGAGCTCGGGAGACTGAATTAGCTAAGAGTAGCTTGGTAAACCAATATAAATTTCTAGTGTGCTACTATTTTTCATTATTTATTTTTTTTGTTTGGTGTGCACCTAGTTGATATCATATTTTTGCTGTTATATAAAGATAATAATTTATTTAGGATTAAAATTAATTATTTGGATTATTGAAGTATTTTTTTTTCTTTGATAATTTTTTATCTACCCAATTCCCCCCCCCTCTTGGGTAGCTTACTGGGCCAACAAAATGAGTTATTTTTATGTGTATCTTGTTATGAAATGATAGAGTTTAAGATCTTAATTTAAGATATTGAATTTGCTCCTTATGTGAAATGAATTTAATAATTGACCTAAATAGAAAACTTGTTTTAAAGTATAAAAATTGAAGTAATTTGGTCAAATCGGTCAACCAAATTAAATATTGAGTTTTGAAAATGAGGTTCTACTAATCCAGTCGGTCAGCTGAATTAAAGAGGTCGGTCAACCATTTGAAACAGTAGCTGAATTAGGGAAGAAATGGAGCACATTGATCAATTCAGTCAACCGTTTAAGTTAGTAGGTAAATCGAAGAAAAGTGTGGTAGATAGTTATTTGTCTCTACAATACCACAAGTGTACGGGTTAAGTTTTAATAATATAGAAAGAGTAAGGTTGTTGTATCCACAGAGATTGGTTTAAATTGTCATAAAGTACCATGATTATCGTAACTTAACTTTAATTAGGCGATCAAATTTTGGGTTTTTAAAAAAATAAACTAAAACAAATATAAATACAAAAATAAAATAAAATATAGATTACCTATGCACAAATGTTCTAGGGGCTTGATTTTGTCTCGTTATTCCCATGTTTTCCTATTAAGTAACTATTAGTTAATTTCGTTTATTCAATAATCAAGATCCCATGCTATTGCTCTCTCACTACCTCTCACGAGCGTCAAGTGAGAGAATATGTAAACACTTCAATACTGATATCCCTGTCTAATATTTAGGTGAAAACATTCGTTAAAATCGACCTTATAGATTACGTAAGCTCTAAATATCTCCCGATCTATTAAAACCTACATGGTGTTTAACCTAAGTTCGAACCCGAGATTACCTCTCTTGAGTGTCAAATTCCAAGTTCTTAATTCATCCAAAATATCACATGGAAGCATATATCAAAAGAATTATAAAGATAAACATAATTGAATAGAGATTCTAATTGATAAATCTAGAACTTGATTACCTCCGGTCTTACAAGATCGTAAATTCCGAACTCGAATACCTAGGTGTTGATTTACTCCCGGACTCACAATAACCTAAGTTATGCACTCCCATATTTGGTTGTAAATTCAACCTCTCTTGAGTATAAGATTCGTAACCTAAAATTGTCTAACTCATTGGCCACATAAATCAAACACATTAGGTCTAAGAGATGCATAAAATGAAATTAAATCTAACAATTAAATAAATAATATAATATGGTTCAAATAAGACTAAATCAAGCCCTCGATCGAGATTACGAACACAACATAGATAGATCTACAGCTAATCTTCCCAATAAATTCATATATGTAAGAATGTTCAACACAAAATTACGAATACAAACTTAAAACAAAAGATTAGGGAGAGAAAAAACAAGTGGGATGTAGGCTTCAAATCTACAACTCCAGGTACCACCAATGGTGTTTTTGACTTCAATATCGCATCAAATCGCCACCATTCGGTGTTTTCTCCTCCAAAATTGCCTCCAATCGTTGGCTTCCTCTCTAAAATCGCCTCTTCTTCTTCCTCCCCTTCCTCTTTTTGGTTTGAGGTTATAAATGGGTATTTATAAGGCTGAAATGTTGGGTTTCAGGTTGTAGGTCTGACAGGAGCACACTGCAGCGAGGTATAGCATACTGTAGCGTGCTATGGGCAGAAGATAGCCCATAACTTTTGACGGGAGTGCTCTGCAGCGCGCGTTGGGAAGCATAGACCTCTGTTTCCTATTTTAGCCATAACTTTTGCGTTTGAACTCCAATTAAGGTGATTCAAATGGCTGTGGAAATATAAGACATAGATCTACAACCTCGACGTTTTGATCGTTTCCATAATCGAATTTCATCATGGTCAAAATTGTTTTTGAAGTTACAATACCTGTACAGATTTTGCATGTTTTCACCCATTTATTTATATTCCTACCAAAAAACGAAAACACATTAAACTAACAAAATTACTTAAAACCACACAAATATTTGAATCTAAAAGTACTTGATTTATTGGTAAATAAACCACTCATCAAAGAAAAACAACCTAAACCAATCTGTTAATCGATTGGAGGTAGTCAGTCAATCGACTAGGATGAAAGGCAACAGTGGATTTATATTCTGGACAAGTTGGTCAACTGATTGACGCAATTAGGAAATCGAGAGATGTGTCTCTTAGTCAAAATCTATCTATTTTTTAGGATTCGAAGGGAGAGATTTAGGGGATTTAAACCTAACTGAGATATTATCTATCTACTATTCTATTATCCCTATTGATTTGGTCCATATAATTTGAGATTTTGCTAATTTAAATGGATGAATACTTCCTATATTTATGGTTTTAAATTGAGAATAGTTTTGTGGACTTATTTGAGAGAATTGGAAGTTATTTTTTAGTGACATATTCCTAATTGAAAGCTTATCATATATGGGGTCTAATAGTGTCTTTTAGAGACATATCTTTGAAAAACTAGTTGTTGGAGGGCTTGATATTTGTCTATTAATATAGATCTGCGGAAATTCAGATCAACACATCAGGAACAATCAGTTAGAGCTATTCTAAGAATGATATTTACGTTGAGCTTCTGTGAGATATTTATTCTAAGTTCTTGATCTAAAGCGTTCATGGTTTGGTATGACCGACTTGAGTTCTATTGTTGTTTTGTCATTGTCTTTGGTGTTTCCCCGTGAGATCTATCCAAGCTTTATTACTTACTTTGAAGTTATATTTTCATTAATTACTTGGTATAGGGTTGATTAGAAAATCATTTAAAACTTAAGAGCCTACAATCCTTTTAAATGATTTTTGTTTTATTATCTAAGTACCTGCTTAAATTGTGCTACTCACTTTATTAATTAATCAGATTTTATTTGCCTCACATTGTATCCATCACGTAGTAATTATTCGGTATGTTAATCGAGTATATTTGTATTGAGGTGGTAGAAGCTCATTTTGGGAAGAAACTTACATTTTTTGTATTTGTGAGTTTGAGCGGATTAGACATGTTTGGGACCGTGTCTAGTCAGAGTAGCTAGATTTTGATCTTTTTTCTGTGAAAAAGATTAGGGTTTGATTTTTGTTCTTTGAAAAAGTTAGGGTATTCGTTTCCCTTGAAAAGAATTAGGTTTCGATTCTCCCTGTAATAGAATTAAGTTTTTAAAGGTTCTTCCTAAACCTAAGAAAATGATTAGTGTAAAAGCATGAATGAGTGGTAGGTTTGATCTTTAGCTTGTTAAAAGGATTAGATTTTGATTCTTCCTGTAATAGAATTATCACTACTTCGCTTCCATTCCACTATTTCATTACGTTCAAGATCATATTACTACCCTAAATGTCAGAACTCCTAAATTCATTCTCAAACTCGCTTTGTGACCAAAGTTACTATATCAAAAATTGGCTAAAACCAAACTCACGGGTTGTTTATAAAAAAAGATGTTTGATTTAATGTCCTAAGCTGGACTTAGCAATGAACTACATTAGTCGTCAACGAGGGAGATACTCTCCACAACTCGTTCTTCATTCCCAAAATAGTGCTTGATTCTTTTCCCATTGACTCGAAAAATCCGTCCGTCGTTACCTTACAATTCAACGGAGCCGAATAGAAATACATGCTTCATTCGAAATGGTCCAGACCATCTGGACTTCAACTTTCCGGGAAAGAGTCTCAGCTGAGAGTTGAAAAATAGAACTTGTAGTCCCGGGCTGAACTCCCTCCTAACGATGTGCTTATCGTGCCATTTTCTGGTTTTGTCGTTGTATAACTTGGCGTTCTCATACGCCTAATTCCGGAATTCCTCCATCTCATTGAGTTGAAGGAGACATTTTTTCCCCGAAGTATTGAGATCAAAATTTAGCTTCTTTATCGCCCAATAGGCACGGTGCTCCAATTCTACTGGTAAATGGCACGCTTTCCCAAACACAAACCAATACGGTGACATTTCAATTGGTGTTTTAAAGGCTGTGTGGTATGCCCATAGTACATCGTCTAATTTCACCGCCCGATCCTTACGGTTTGAGTGAACCGTCTTCTCTAGGATCTGTTTTATCTCTCGATTGGACATTTCGGCTTGGCTGTTTGTTTGGGGATAGTATGGTTGTGCCACCTTATGCCAGATTCCATACTTTTTCAGTAGAGTATTGAATGTTTTATTGCAGAAGTGGGTCTTTTCATTACTGATAACGGCTCGAGGAGTCCCGAACCTTGTCATTATGTCTTTCTAAAGGAATTTCAGAACCACCTTAGCATCGTTGGTTGGCATGGCTGCTGCTTCAATCCATTTTGACACGTAATCTACCGCCAACAAGATATACTCCTGAACAAAGGACGACGAAAATAGTCCCAATAAATCAATCCCCCAAACATAAAAAAGCTCCAACTCTAGAATAAATATCAGTGGCAACTCATGTCGTCTTGAGATGTTGCCAACCGTCTAACATTGATCATAGGTTTTTACAAACGTATATGAATCACGAAAATGCATTGGCCAGTAAAAACCTGACTGAAGCACCTTAGTCGCTGTCAGTGTCGCTCCAAAATTCCCCTCACACGGTGATGAATGGCAATGATATAGAATGTTTGCCATTTTCTCTTCTGGAACACATCGTTGGATGGTCAGCGTATTTCTTGAACAACACCCGGTTATCCCCCACATATTGTTTCACATCGACTAGGAATCTCTTCCTTTGAGCATTGGATAGGTGTAGCTACAATACCTTGCACGCGAGATAATTGATTATATCTGCGAACCACAGAAGTTTAGCTTCAACATTGAACAATTACTCATCTGGGAAAACTTCCATGATACAAGAATCATCACCAACATCTTCTAGCACGAGCCGAGAGAGATGATTGGAAACCATATTCTATCTTCCATTTTTATCTCTAATCTCAGCTTCGAAATCCTAAAGCAAGAGAATCCATCGGATTAGACATAGCTTGGCGTCCTTCTTTGAAAATAAGTATCGAATAGAAGCATGGTCTATATATATGATCACCCTGGACCATATAATATAAGAATGAAACTTATCACACGCGAAGACCACCGCCAACATCTCCTTCTCAGTGGTGGTGTAATTCTCTTGAGAGCCATTTAGCGTTTTGCTTGCATAGTATATGGATCGAAAAATCTTCTGTTTGTGTTTGCCTAAAACAGCTCTAACCGCATAGTAGCTCGAATCACACAAGATTTCAAAAGGCTCATTCCAATTCAGAGCGGTGATAATTGGAACCGAGATCAATTTCTCATTCATAGCATTGAACGCTTCTACACAAGCATCATAAAAAATGAACGGGGCTTCTTTTTTAAGAAAATGACATAACGAATTCACCATTTTAGATAAATCTTTTATGAAACGCTAGTAGAAGCCAACATGGCCTAAGAAACTTTGGACTCCCTTCACATTAATTGGCGGTGGAACTTTCTTGATCGTATCAATCTTTGCCTAGTCCACCTCAAGCCCCTTGGAAGAGACTCGATGGCCTAAGAAAATTCCCTCCTTAACCATGAAAATGCACTTTTCTCAATTAACTAAATGCTTCTTTTCACATCGGTTGAGAACAAGTGACAAATTGTAAAGGCAATGGTCAAAGGATGAACCAAAGATCGAGAAGTCATCCATGAATACTTTCATTATATCTTTCACAATGTCCAAAAAGATAGCCATCATACACCATTGGAACGTTGCTAGAGTTTTACAAACGCAAAACGACATATGACGGTAAGCAAAGGTGCCGTACGGGCAGGTGAAAGTTGTCTTCTCTTGGTATTCCAGTATAATGGCTATTTGATTGTAGCCTGAATAACCGTCAAGAAAATAATAGTGGTCATAACCGGAAAGACGATCCAACATTTGATCAATGAATGGTAGAGGAAAATGATCATTCCGTATGGCCTTGTTCAACTTTTTATAATCAATGCACACTTTTCATACAGTGATGGTTCGTGTGGGAATTAGATCATTCATTTCATTTTTCACCACAGTCACGCATCTTTTTTTGGAAACCACTTGCACTGGACTCACTCATTCACTATCTGATATAACATATATGATTTTGGCATTCAATAACTTCAAAACCTTGGTGCTACGCGCTTAGATTCACACATGTTTCCTTCTCGGGGTAATTTGACTACTCGCAAGTGCACGAGGTCTAGTTTTAATATAATGGATCTTTTAGGATCGGATATCGTTCCACTGGGAAGGCAGGTAATTCACTTGAGTATTGCGATTTCAATAGTTTCATATTATCTCGACTAATCAAATTTTGTTTGTTTTCCAATTACTATACTAAGATAAATGACAACTATAAAGTTAGTTTTAATTACACTAATTACTTAGGTATAAATCTCTTTCATATAATGCATAATCGATTTCATTTAGTTAACTATAACGGTTTTTATCTAATCCGACAACCTCTGTATCAATAACTCCTTCGCTACCTCTTCCGAGTGTAAAATGAGGGATTACACGACTTCGTGTCAACGAATTAGTCCCATTCAATGCCTAAACGACCCTAAGTCGCATGAGTTTTGAGCCAACGCCATGGGTTGCATACGTTCTAATGCCCTCCCGGGTCGTTAGAACGTCACGTTGTGTTTACCCTAGTCTGAATCCGGGGTTACCTCTCCCGAGTGTCAAACCCCGTATTCTCGGTTTATCAATACAAACATAATAATCAAGAATAACGATAAACACAATAGGATTTAGACAAACAACACGTTAAAGTAACATAAATTTACTCAACTAAACGGTTACATGATTTCGACTACTCTTAAGTAATATTTAACTACTACTACAAGATCTTAGCCATATACCATGAAAAATAAGAGGGATTAAACATTCTTAGATATGAAAAAGTGATTACAAAGAATAAAACAAGAGAGAAACGATCAAATCTGGAAGTGAAACGGTTCACTGTCACTAATGATCGGTCTGCAAGTTATCCTTCTTTATCCGAATGATGAACCTCCTTCTTGATCTTCAAAATATAGCTTAAGATCTATTTACTAGGGTTAGGGTTCTTCAATAACCTATTTCAAATGTGGCCAAGGGGTATTTATAGGCTTAGGGGTTCAAAATTTTTTAAACAGATATTTTGACCTGTTCTGCGATTTCCGCCTAAGCGGTAGAAACTTCGCTTAGGCGGTGCTTAAGTCGGTTAGAATTCTGCCTAAGCGGAAGAATCTTCCCTTAGGCAGAGGACTAACTTCTTGGCTCCTTATCTTTCTGACGGAATTCCGTCTAGGCGGTAGCTACTTCGCCTAGGCGGATTTACAATAGTGCAGCTCAATCCAGCAGTTTAGTCAATCCAGCATTCTGATGGATTTCCGCCTAGGCGATTCAATACTTCAGCACTTTCAACCTTCTAACGGATTTCCTCCTAGGCAGTGGAAACTTCGCCTAGGCGGATTTCAAATCTTCAATTTTTGCATCTTTCTGCTGAATTTTCGCCTAGGCGGTGGAAACTTCGCTTAGGCGGAATTGCTCTGTTATTTGAAACCTCTTTTTTTCATATTTTTTGGCTACCCTTTTTGCACCATTTTGCTCGATTTGCCGATTGTTTACTTCCCTGCTCCTGACTAATAAAAACAGCTAAAACGATATCCAAACTTCAATAAAGTACTCGAAAACTGGAAAATTTGGTTTAGAATTAGATAGGTATTTTACACCTATCACTTGGCATGGACACCTTCTTCATCATTGGATTTAGCCTTCTTTGATGCTCAATTAAAGGCTTAAATGAGTCCTCCATCAAGATTTTATGCATGCAAATTGTTAGGCTAATTCCCTTGATTTTGAAAATAGACCACGCGAAGGCAGATTTGTGCCATTTTAGGATACTAAGTAGCTTGTTTTCATCTTCTTAAGTCAAATATGATGAGATGATGACCAGATCGATTGTGTTCTCCCCCAAGAATGTATACCGAATGTGATTTGGTAATTGCTTCAGAATCAAGCCACCGTGAGGTAGATTTGAGGGATGGGTGCACTAACTTCGTCATCAAGGGTCTCCACTTGAACCGAATCCACTACGTCTTTAGGTATGGATTCCAAAGATAGAACGTAGTCCACAACACCTTTATTCATGGTTGAGCTCTTTTCACCAAAATCCCTAATAGATAGGGAATTTGATATAGCATGCTCCAATGGATCTCAATTCAAGTTTTCATGAAAGAATTCCCTAACGCACAAGTGCACTACTTCCACTTGATTACATGTTGGGAATTCATCCAGAAACTTTATTGTATTGAAAATATTGAATTTCACTTCATCATCATTCACTCTCAACGTCAAGTTTCCATTGTGAACATCAATCAACACTTTCCTAGTGATGAGAAAAGGCCTCCCAAGTATTATAGGAATCTCCCGGTCCTTCTCTATTTCCAACACGACAAAATCCATAAAAAATATGAACTTGTCCACCTTTACTACACGTCTTCAATTATGCCCTTTGGATAGGTCAATGAGTGATTCGCCATTTGTAGAGAAATCGTAGTTGGATTTTCATCTCCAAGCCCCAACTTCTAGTAAACAGATGGTGGCATTAGATTGATACTTGCTCCTAGATCACAAAGCGCTTTCTCAAAGTGAGATTTCCCTATAGTGCACGGAATAGTGAAACTTCCGAGATCTTTAAACTTTTGAGGCAACTTCCATTGAAGGATTGCACTAAATTTCTCCGTTAACTTGATAACCTCATATTCCTCCAATTTATTCTTCTTGGTTATTATATCCTTCAAGAACTTCCCGTAATTGGGCATTTGTTACAAGGCACCGACAAACGATATGTTGATATGGATTTTCTTGAAGATGTTAAGAAATTTAGCAAATTGGGAATCCAATTTCTTATTTTGAAACCATTGCGGATATGGTAAAGGTGGAGTGACAAACAGTGGATTGTCCAGAAATGGTATTCCTCCCAGATTCACCCTTGGTGCTTCATTCTTCTCCTCAACCGAAATTGATTCATTTTTCTTCTCAACTTTCTCCCTTAGCTCATCCTCTGTTGGCTTAGTTGCTTCGACTTCCTTTCCGCTCCAAAAGGTAATAGATTTTCACTCTCTTGGGTTAGTCTCCGTATTACTTGGAAACTTCCTTGAGGTTTACCCTTTCATGGAACTAGCGAGCTGACCAATTTGAGTTTCCAACGACTTCACAGTTGAATTTGTGTTGGTGCATGTTGTCTCAATATTGTCAAGCCTCATCTCATGCTTATTGAACCAATTATGCGTTTTTCACATAATGTTTTGTGTTTCGTTTATGAATGAGCCAAACATGTCTTCCAATGGTAGCTTATGGATTTATACCGGATTTTGTTGCTTACGATGGTTTTGTTGCATCAGATGATAACCTTGAGATTGTGACGAGTATCCGGGAGGAGATCATAATGTATTTTGATTGTTTGCATAAGAGAAATTCTTATAATTCCGAATTCCTGGGTGATAAGGAGTTGGGATATTGTTGGCGGGCCTAAAGGTATAGGCCCGGTTGTTGACAAAATGACATTCCTCAAACTCTCTATCAACCCCCAGTGGTGAAGTACTTGCCACATTTTCCACTTCTCAACTGAACAAAGTATCTCTAGTAGGGAAGACAGCTGCTCCGTGAGCTTTGACACTTGAGTCGATAAGGTAGCAAGAGGATTGGCTTCATGAATTGCGACTACCTTTTGTCCCATATTTCTCTCATTAGGCCACTTGTAGTTGTTGGCCTCCATCTCTTCCAAAAGTGCTTGAGCATTATCCAGAGTTTTGGATAACAAAGAACCTCACGAGGTGGTATCCACAATTGTTCTTGTCTGTCCATCCAACCCGTTGTAGAAGAGTTGAGTTTGAAATCAATCTTGATACCCGTGTTGGGGGCACATTCTCAATAATTCCTTGAACCTTTCCCACGTCTCGGAGAGTAGCTCAAAATCCTATTGGCGAAATTGAGCAATCATGCCTCTCAGCTATGATGTCTTCGAAAGTGGAAAGAACTTGGTGAGGAACTGTTGAGCCAGCTCCTCCTAAGTAGAGATGCTTCCCTGTTGGACTAACTAAAACCAACCCCTTGCTCTGTCTCGAAGGGAAAAAGGGAATAACCTCAGTTGGATCACATCTTCTACTACTCCATTTATTTTCATTGTATAAAAAATCTCCAAGAATGTTGCAAGGTGGATATTTGGATCTTCGTGAAATTTTTTACCGTATTGGTTCTGCTGAACCATGTTGATTAAGTTGGGTTTTAACTCGAAGTTATTTTCTTGGATCGGCTGCCTCCGAATCCCCAAAAAATTGTCAAACATCAAGGGTTGATAGTAGTCCCTAACGACCCGTTGTTCAACTTTCGGTTCCGACGACTGTTGCGGTAGCGCCTGTGGCACCGACAGTTGTCATGGCATATGATTGGCACCTCCGTTGACCATGTCCTGATTTCAATATCTTTTTTCTCCCCTTAATCTCCTCAATGTACATTCAATCTCAGGATCAAGAGTCAAGAATTCTAAACTTTGGCTACGTCGCATACAGTGCTTGTCACCACAACAAATGAAAACGATTTAAAGAAAAACAAAGTAAAACAAAATAAAACAAAATAACGTCAAGAATAATATTGAACTACTTGGTAGTAATATCAACTAAATGAATAATCTAAATCCCTGGTAATAGCGCCAAAAACTTGTTCTCTATTATTTAATGCTTTGATTTTACTCGCAACTGCACGAGGTCAAGTTTTAATAAACTGGATCTGAAGATTGAGTGTGGTCCACTAGGATTTGTCCTAGGATTAGTTAAGTACTACAATTGACATAGCTTAATATTATCTAGATATTTCAAGTCTTGAATTGTGTTTGCAAATTGAAAACTAATTAAATATGAAAACTTGGAATTACTTCTATGAAAATGGATTACCTAGGGATTAATTTTGTTCACTAATACATGTTTTATTTCATGTAGTTTACATTAACGGTATTCTACCTATCCCACAATCTAGGTATCATAAACTCGCTCACTACTTTTCTCGAGTGTAAAGTGAGCGAATATGAACTCGTGTCAACACCAATATCCCTATCTAGTGTCTAAATGAGTACAAAGGTCTTGACCCAACCTCACGGATTGCACATGTTCTAATAATCTCCCGAAACATTAGAACGTCAAGTTGTGTTTAACCCTAGTTTGAATTTGGGGTTACCTCACTTGAGTGTCAAATCCCATATTCTCAAATATACCATAATACCATACAAAGCATACCATGGGTGTAATAAAATAGTAAACACAATCGGATAAAGATAAACAACCGTTAATGAAACATGGATTCAGTCAAACATGCATGTTCATGAACTAATCAATCCCTAGACAATATTTACTTAGCTACACATGATCATAACCAGATACTCATTAAAACATGAGAATAATATCATCATTCAATACACAAAGTTGAGAAACAAAGATAGAAACAAAGAAGGAATGGTAAATCTATGAAGTGGATGATTCCACTTCCGTAAAAATCACTCCAAGATTATTTCGTCTTATTCAAATGAGCTCTCATCTTCAAGGGTCTAATCTGGGGCTTCTAACAAGTGTTAAAACTTCCCTAATATAAGGTAGGAATGGGTAGATATCAATTTAGTTCTAAAATATCCTAAAATATCTAAAAAGATCTTTGCCATCTGTTGATTGATCGCTGAAGCGATGCTTCAATGGTTAGGCAGTAGGGCTTCTGCCCTTTCATTATTGCAGCAATGAGAGCCGTCGCTGCAGCGGTGGTTGGGCAAAAAGTCTACCGACCCTTCACCGCTACAGTTATAAAGGTCATCGCTGCAGCTGTCAAGGGACAGTGGCCCTTGATGTTAGCGCTGCAGCGATGGGCTTCATCGTTGCAATGGTGAGGCTGCAGTTTCTATTTCTGGATGTTTTTCAACGTTTCTCCATTGACTTCCTACCGATTTGATCGATTTTCAACCGTTTTTGTCCCTATATCTGATTTACATAAAAATGAATATAAATGATTTAAACATTACAAAAACACTCGAAAACTACCAAATTCAGCTTGGAAATATATAGGTAAATTCAACTTATTAGTAAACTCATTTTCATTCCCATCTTATCCAAAATTTAGGTATTGATTCCTAATTTTCTTAAAGAGGCGAGACAACAAAAAAAGTTATTTTTTTTCCTTACGATTCTAGCTGAGGACGTGCTTGGTATTTTAATAATTGTTAATGAGAAGTCATAAGCTCATTCTCGAAATCGTATTATTCTTTTATTCTTCCTCCTCCTCCTCCTCATCGTCCTCATCGTCGTCGTATTTCTTGTCCTAGGCATCGTATTTTCCCTCCTCATCTCCATCATCTTCCACATCATGGCCCTTGTCTCTGGCTATAGCCATTGTTGTTTCTTCGTTCATCGCCGTCGCCGCCTGTTGCTATTTTAATCGCCTTTCCTATTGCCATCGCCTGTTCTTATTTGTTCTTTGTTTATTTCCATCTCCACTCATTTCTATTGCCTTTTTTCATCGTCTTGACCATCTTAGAATTAGGGTTTTGATTTATCGTCATCTCCACTGCCATCTTATAGATACTACATTTTGTCCCGCCCAGTTAGTGTCAGATTGAAAGTATATGTTCAGATAAAATTTAAACAAAGGTTTAAAGGAAATTAATTTTTGTATCAAATTGCACTGGACAATACAAAAAAAAAAAAAAATATTAATAAAAACATAGAACTGTCAAATTTGACTAAATTCGGTTAGGTAAAAATTTTGAGTCAACGTCGAAATTCCCAAAGTTAAAGGAGGACTAAGATGACTTTATTAAAGAATGATTTTATCACATTTAATATAAATAATAATTAGTCACTACTCTTTAATTATAGGACATTTCAACAATTTACCTCTGTTACCCACTTTGGTCCCGAAATATTTATTATCACCGGTTTCACCTATTTGACACCAAAAATACTTATTTAAAGTTATAATATCCATAAATACAATAAAAAAGGCCTAAATAAATGCATGTATTTGGCATGACAAGTCCAAGTTACCCAAAGTAACTAAGGATTAAGACTCGATTGGAAATCGACCAAACTGAAGTCATCTTGACTAGCCATCAAAGCCCATTGAATCAAGGAATCAACTAACCATTTAATGATTCATAAATTAGAATTAAAATGAAAAATATACCCCTAATATATGTTTTACAAAAATATCTAGGAAAGGAACTAAGTTACTTGAGAAGTAACTAACCGTTATCGAAACTAAACCGATCTAGTTTGCCAACTTGCATACACTTAATCAAGACAGTAAATGTCCATAACATCAAGAATTTAAAACTTGGGATGAAATGGATGGAATACATTAAAAGTGTTAAGTTATTTGGAGCAAAATATCTTAGGGTAACTAAACAATTGAAATGTAACCACCCGTTACAAGGCAAACCGAACCAATTCAAAGCCCATAACATAATGTGTCCCTATCAAGCATTAAATTTGAAATGACACATCAAGACTAAATGCATTGAACCTCAAAAGCATTTATAGCTACCAAACTGAAATAATGAAAGTAATCGACACTTAGATTCTAAATCAAATCGGAAGCGTCACATCAAGCCATAAGTGCTCACATGTGAAACCAGTCATATCAAATATTGGGTAATTATTTCTAATGATTTCCATTCATTACCAATGATTGCCAATCATTGCACAAAATTGTTGGTAAATAACCTCTTCATCAAATACCCCCAAACTCGTTTGCTTGTCCTCAAGCGAAAGAAAATAAAATAAAATAAAACACAAATCAAATACTAAGTAATGAACGAGAAAATGTGAGTTTTATATCGATTCAACAACTCGTGCAATTCTCTCCGAAGCCCCCAAATTCTCTAAGCTCAAGAGTAATGCAAATGTCGAAATTATCTAGAATTTCAACATCAAGCATCAATTTCAACCCACTCAAGACTCTCTATATGTAAGCGTGTGCACAATCACTCTTACCCAACCAAATGAACCTCGAATATATTTATGTGCTAAGGAGACAATGAATGATCTATAGATTGTGAGGTTAAGAACAACCATAAACCCATTTTTCGTCTCACTCTCTACTAATTATGCATTGGTTCATATGTTATTGGAGATCTGATAGGTTTAATTTGTATATATATTCCCAAGCTAATTTTGGTAGTTTTCGAGTATTTTTATATCGTTTTAATTTGTTTTTATTTATTTTGTTATGAATCTGGTGTTCGGGGTGAAAAGGGACAAAAATGGTATTTAAAAGATCATATCAGAGTGAGCCCGGTGGGAAAATGAGCAAAAATGCAAGATTTCAAAGCAGTAGTTAGGCCACAGCTGCAGTGGTTAGGCCACCACCTTGGTGGTGAAAGTACTGGGAGTGCAAAAATCTCAGCGCCGTGGTAGTAAAAGTCCAAAGAGTTTGTTGAATCTTTATTATCGCAGGGGTCATTCTACCACCACAGCGATGAAGTTAGCTGACATGCCCACCGCAGCAGTGGTGAACCCACTACCGCGGCGGTCACTCTGCAGACAGTTTTGATATTTTAGGATATTTTGTTGGATATTTTGATCTGTTTATATATCTTCCCCTCATCACAACACAAAAGGACATTTTGGGAGTGGTTTGAGAGCTCCAAACCCTATCAACCAAGACAAGATCACCACGCTAAAAAGGAAGATGCGTTCTCGAAGCGATTTTAGCGACGGATCTTCTGATAAATGGCTAGTCTTATCATTTCTCTCTTTTATTCTTATTTGGTTGGTAGTTTGTATATGCTTAGTTTATGTTTCGTTGTATATTGGGCCATAGCCAATTACAACTAAACATATATTGTCTAGGGAGCAATTGACTCCACGAAAACGTGTTTAAATAAAATTGATGTTTTTTTAATGGTTGTTTATCTTTATCCGATTGTATTTACCGTTTTGTCATGTTTATATGTTTGTTTAGATATATTGAGAATACAGGGTTTGACACTCGGGAGAGGTAACCCCAAATTCGGACTAGGGTTAAACACAACGCGACGATCTAATAACCCGAGAGAGAGTTAGAATGTGTGTAATTCGTGAGATTGGGGTGAGACTCATGTGACCAAATGTCATATAGACGCTCAGGGGGACTTCGGAGTTGACATAAAGTCATATATTCACTTACTTTACACTCAGAAGAGGTAGTGAGTGAGATTTTGATACAGAGATTGTCGGATATAATAAATGCCATTAATGCAAACTAGATTGAAATGAACACGTTTAAGTGGGAGAAATTAATCCCTGTGCATATTACTCCCATTAACGTCTATATTAGTATATCAGATTAGTTAGTTTAATTAGATAATTAATTTAGTATATTTATTATAATAACTACATTTTTATCGCCTAGATAAAGTTAAGTTATTATAATTATGGTACTCAACGATAATCTACACCAATCCCTATGGATAGGACAATCCTAACTCTTTCAATCTATACTAAAACTTGACCCGTACACTTGTGGTAAAAGTAGCGATGTATCTACGCGCTATCAAGTTTTTGTTGTTGTTATCGAGGATTGTGTTCTAGATTATTGTTGATAATGTGAATAAATGACTTGATTTTAATTTAGATATTTCTTTTGTTTATAATTTTTTTTTCTTTGTAGTTTTGTTTTTGTTTTTCCTGTAGGGTACTAGAAGATGTTAGATCAACAGGTACTTTTGCATTTCTTTCAACGGGATTACAAGGTGTTTTATTGTGCTTCGGATCGATACAAGGAATTGCTATTCTGGTTTCCGAACCATCGTTTCTCGAGGGAGTGTCAACTACTGAGCTTCCTCGATTGGTTATTAGCCGCAACCAGAAATTGGGTTGAAAGAGAAAACGGTACCACCTCTTTAAACCAATTAATAATGGACGAAGCCTATTTGTTGTTGGAAGACATGGCCGATTATGATTATCACTGTTGGAATTATTCAACAAACTACTAAAGCTTGGGGGATAGTTTCACCACCACGGCGCCATGGATTAGTACTTCGGTTCAAGATGTGGAGTCTTCTCCTCTGGAGAAAATGTTCATTGAATTTATGGGGAAGACTCAGGAGTTTTGGAGGAAAACAAATGACCAGATCAATGAGCATGGGATCGTCAAGACAATATTAAGATAGTCTGCGCCGAAATCGATGCGATCGTAATGTCTCTTTAGATACAAATTGGTCAGCTAATCTGCTTTATTGAGGTTGAGTCAGACGCGGTGGCACTGGGAGATACACAAGCTATATCATGTGAAAGCCACCGTGAGGAACTGGAAACGAGCAAAAGAAGCTTGGGAGAGTTCAACTATGATTACTCGAATGAGATGGAAACCAAAGCATGGATCTACAATTGTGATTCGTCACCATTGGAGATCCATATTGTGATGCCACTATCGATCCCAGACGATCACATCTATGAAGATCTGATGTGTCTCACTTATCCTTCACCGCCATTAGCAACGTTCTTCCATGCCCACCAAGTACATAAGCTGGTGGAGAATCTTTTTGAAAGCTCAGGCCATACAATACCATATCTCGCTAGTCTTGAGGGCGTACTGAATCAAGACCCATAGGTAGTGTTGTACGACACTTACTGTGGGCGAAAGTCGCTATTTGACGAGCACTTCTCCATGTCAGGCCAAGGACAATAAACCATGTGCTTCTTGGGAGGCAACCCAAGTCCAAAATGAAATTAGATCCATCACTGCTGAATTCATTTGGAGGAGAACTTGTCTTGCCTCCCAGGTATGTGTTCTAAACCCACGTCTTCATTATAATGCCTTTTGCTTTCATTGGGATCGCTGATGGGTTGTTAAGGACACTATCCGTTTTAAGTTTGGCAGTGATATGTAGTATGTTAGCTTGTTTAAATGTGTTGTTTAGTTTATTGTGTGCATGTTTGTTTAGTGTAGAATGTGTTTATGTTTATTATTGTTGCATGCTGAGTTTTGCGTTCATCTGGGCCATTACTCGATGATGAAATTACCCCTTGGTTGTTTGTCGAGGTTAAGGGTAATACCCATTCATGTGTGTTCTATGTGCTTGACAATGCATTTTGGTGAAAGTTATTGTGGATACTAATTTGCACGCGCACGTAGACTCAATGTACAGTTATTCAATTGATTTGACTATAATTATCAATTAGCCAAACTCATGACAATTTAAGGATTCTAGAACCTGATTAAGGGGAAACTTGAGGAAAAATCCTAGGCGAGGTTGTTCAGGAGACTTGATTTAGGCATTTATTTGATTCTCTTAAGCCTTTGTAGCCTACCTTGCTATATGTTTCTCCCTCGTTACCCTGTTGAAGCCTATTAGTCGTTTCAACTTTGAACACAAAATAAATAACCTGGCCAATTAAATTCTTTCCAAACCTACATCGCTAATCTGAAGGCACAATTTGAGTGAATCAAGTTAGCATTCGTGTATGCTACTTGAAGTGAGCGGTTGGGTTTAGGGAGAAGTTCTGATTGGTTCAATATTCGAGTACTCACTTGTCATTTTTTTTTTATTTATTTTTAACCACACCCATGAAATAGTAAAAATCAAATAAATTTGGGGGTGTGGTTCGTTAAAAAAAAAAAAAACATATGTAAATATAGTTCAATTTCTGTTTCTTTTGACAAGTGAGTACGTTGGTCTTAAATGTATGTTTAGAGTTGTTTCCAATTTATCTACTGGGGTTCGAGGGTGCTTTTGTGCTAAGTGTTGTGCCTTAGGTATCGTTAAGTTAACAACGTTAACATGTTTTATATTTTCGATATACCCTTGGCCATTGTTCCAAACCGCACCAAGACTTATTGATTTTTTTGAACCTCCAAGCCTATATTAGTGGAGAGTGAAATCTAATCAGGCGTATAGATATCCTAATCCTTTATGGTATAAGTAGTGAGTTTCGTTGGTGGATAATCCAATCCGATTGTTGGGTAGTTATATCATTGAGTCTCGCACACACACGTTGAAAGGATCTAGAATGGCGTTTGCCATTATTAAATTTCAAAATTCTAGAATATCACATGGTGCATTTTACCACCTGAACTCGATATGATTGGGGGTTGTTGAGGGCAAATGTTTTGGCTGATAAAAGAATTCAAAACTCGCATATAGTTATGTTTAGGTTATTTGTGCTTTTAATTCGTTGTGTTTTTTATTCTAGTGTGAGTATTTTTCTCGAGGATTAGCAAAATTCTAAGTTTGGGGGTATTTGATTGGTGTAATTAGTCTATATATTCGCAAGCCAGTTTTTGTAGTTTTCGAGTATTTTTATAGCGTTTTAATATGTTTTAATTTATTTTGTTATGAATTAGGTGTTCGGGGTGAAAAGGGACAAAAATGGTACTTAAATAATCATATTAGAGTGAGCCCAGTAGGAAAACGAGCAAAAAGACAAGATTTCTAAGCAGCAGACCCACCACCGCAACGGTCAGGCTAATGCTGTGGTAGTGAAAGTGCTAGGAGTGTATAAATATCATCGCCGAGGCCATAAAAGTCTAGAGAGTGCTAAATCTTCATCGCTGTAGTAGTGATTCCACTACCGCAGCGGTAAAGTTAGTTGACATGCCCACTGTCGTGACAGTCACTCTACAGATAGTTTAGATATTTTGGGATATTTTGTTAGATATTTTGATTCCTTTATATATCTTCCTCTTACCCCAACACAAAAGGACTTTTTGGGAGTGGTTTAAGAGCTCCAAACCCTATTAACCAAGCGAAGATCACCACGCCAAAAAGGAGGAAGTGTTCTCCGAGCGGTTTTAGCGACGGATCTTCTGATAAACGGATAGTCTCCTCGTTTCTATCTTTTATTCTTATTTGGTTGGTAGTTTGTATATGTTTAGTTTATGTTTTGTTGTATATTGGGCCATGGCCAAGTGTAACTAAATATATATTGTCTAGGAAGCGATTGACCCCACGAAAACGTGTTTGAATAAAATAAATGTTTTGTTAACAGTTGTTTATCTTTATTTGATTGTGTTTACCATTTTTTCCTGTTTATATGCTTGTTTAGATATATTGAGAATACGAGGTTTGACACTCGGGAGAGGTAACCCCGAATTTGGACTAGGGTTAAACACAACACGACGATCTAAAAACTTGGGAGGGAGTTAGAAAGTGTGTAATCCATGATGGTGGGGTGAGACTCATGTGATTAAGTGTCATATAGACGCTCGAGGGGGACTTCGGCGTTGACCCGAAGTCACATATTCACTCACTTTACACTCGGAAGAGGGAGTGAGTGAGATTTCGATACCGAGATTGTCGGATAGGATGAATGCCGTTAATGTAAACTAGATTGAAACAAACATATTTAAGTGAACGAAATTAATCCCTAGGCATTTACCCCATTAACGTCTATATTATTATATTACATTAATTAGTTTAATTAGATAATTAATTTAGTATATTTATTATAAAAACTATATTTTTATCCCCTAGATAAAGTTAGGTTATGATAATTACGGTACTCAACGATAATCTACACCAATCCCTATGGATATGACAAACCTAATTCTTCCAATCTATATAAAAACTTAACCGGTACACTTGCGGTAAAAGTAGCGACGTATTTTTGCGTTACCAAGATCAAAAGGACTTTGAGGGTTGTAATGTACGGCTAGGGTAAAAGGTAGATGAGAATGT
Organism: Eucommia ulmoides; assembly: GCA_016647705.1. NCBI lineage: Eukaryota > Viridiplantae > Streptophyta > Magnoliopsida > Garryales > Eucommiaceae > Eucommia > Eucommia ulmoides. Next base: position 24,660,873 of record CM028329.1, read on the forward strand.
CATTTTTAGGCTCAAATCACCCTAGGCATGTATCACAGCTCATGGATCTTGTAAGATTTCCAAGAAATGTTTTCACTAACTCCTCTTTTCATCATATGTTTTTTTTCAATCGATCCTACAAGGTATTATTCACAAAACAAACAAAAACACACATATTTATTCCTTTTTTTTTTTTGTTTTTGTTTTTTTAAATAGGTATGAACCACACCCCCAAACTCAAAATCAACATTATCCTCAATGTTGCAGGAAAATATAAGGTGGGAAGCGTGAATACTCACCATTATATTACAACAACTTTGATTTGATTTGATTCAATTTGATTTTACTTTTATAGAACCCAATCCGTCAATGATTTTCCACACACACTCAATGCTTGTCCTTACACTCAATGATCTTTGCAACAATAGCAATTAGTAATGGGTTTAGCAAGTGGGAATGCATTTATTAGGTTGGATGAACATATGAGGGTAGCAAAAGAATTAGGCAATGAGGCTCAACAGGGGTAACGAAGGATAAACAATTTTCAAGGGTTAGCTTCAAAGCCCTAAACGATTCAAAGAAATGCCTCAATCATTTCTCCAACAACACATAACCTAAAATTTCACCTCAAGTTTCACTCAAATGGGTTCTAGTCTTCGTGAGATGTCAAAGATAACTTAAAACACATAAATATTCTCAGAGTGCTCAAAAGGCCATGTTATCATGATTTATGGTGCTCAAATGTGAAGTGTTAAGAGTGAACTTCAATCAACATGAGTCAAGCACACAGATATCTCAATGACATACATTTCAAAAGACCTAAGAGAACATAAAATGTCTATACGCATCATCGATGTCAAGTCAATTCATCTTAACAAAAATCCACAAGTTATTCAAATAAACCTAAAATAAAAAGAAACTAAAAACATGGCCAAAAGAACACAAGTTATATGAAGAGAAGTCATACACACAAGCATTTCCTAAACCCAACATGTGTCTTACCTCCAAAATCAAAGTTAAACATATATTCAAATTAAGTATAAGAGAATAAGAACATGTACTAGTGTGGTCGGTGGTGATGCTCCGAGCAAGGTGGCCGCTGTGGGGCTTTCTTCCATAGATTGCATCCTTAGTCTCAATTATTTGAAAATTTGGGTGGCATCATTGGTTTAACATCCTCGGCTTAACAAACGAGAAGGGATCATCAAATAGCATCTTCAGATGATAGGTGTGATCTACCTATCTATTTCCAAAATGAACTAAGTTAGTTTTCAAGAGTTTTTATAGTATTTTATTACGTTTTAATGTGTTTTATTCTTTTTGTATTAAATCAGGTGTTTGAGATGAAAAGGTATAAAATCAGAGCGTAAACAATCAATTCGGACCAAGAACGGTCGAAGAACAATGGAAAAACAAGTACGGAGGTAATAATCAGATCAGCAGCCTACCGTCGCGGCGTTAGACCTCTGCCGTGGCGGTGAAAATACAGAGAAGGGCTAAGTCTTGCTGGACATCCACCGCCACGGCAGTGAAATTGTAGGATGGTCCCTGAATCCATCGCCTTCTCCATCGCTGCGGCGAACATTAAACCGACATACCCACTGCCGCAGTGGTCACCTCTGCACCAATTAGATATTGTTTTGGATATTTTGCTCCCTATTTAAACCTCCTCCTCTCTCCTCTCCTCAACCCCAGCCATTAGAGAGATCCTAGGGTTAGGATATTTTTTAGAGTATTTTAGGGAATGCTCGACCAAATCCGAAGGAGAGGATTACAAGGCAAAGATGGATAAGTGATCTTGGAACGGTTTTAACACCAAATCTTCAGACTACGACTAGTTTCTCTAATTTCTTTCCTTATTTCTTAACTTTGGATTGTGGTTTGAGCCTGTTTAGCTCATTTATCATTGTATATACAGTTATGGTCGTTAGCTAAACGGATATTGTTTAGGGATTAATAATATTTATGAATATGTGATTTTGAAATTGGTGTTTCGTTAATAGTCGTTCTTTGTTTTTCGATTGTGTTTGACATTTTTTCTATGATTATATGATAGTTTAGATATATTGAGAATATGGGGTTCGACACTCGGGAGAGGTAGCCCCGGATTCCGACTAGGGTAAACACAACGTGACGATCCAATAACCCGGAAGAGAGTTGGAAAGTGTGCAATTAATGACATTGGGGCGAGACTCATGTGACCTAGGGTCATTAAGACGTTGAGGGGGACTTCTTCATTGACACGAAGTCACATATTCCTCCATCTTACACTCGGGAGAGGTGGCGGGGGAGTTTACGAATAGAGATTGTCGAAGAGGTCGAATACCGTTAACGTAAGTCAGACGATGTCAAACATGTTTAAGTAAATGAAGTTAATCCCTAGGCAATCTATTCCCCTAAACAATATCAATATAGTATTTATAGTATAGTTAATTTAATTAGTATTTTAGTTTAGTATTCGTATAAATTAAATTTACTTTTTTAAGCGCCTAAATAAAATTACGTTATGATAATCGCGGTAGTTGATAGTAATCTCAACCAATCCCTGTGGATACGATACCAAACCGAAAGGTCTATTATACTAAAACTTGACCCGTACAATTACGGTGAAAATGGTGACACGTAATTGTGGCCACCAAGTTTTTGGCACCGTTGCCAGGGATTGTGTTTTTGATTATTTTTGATATTGTGAGTAAATAACTTGATTTTAATTTAGGCTTAAATTGACAGGTACTCTTACGTTTCTTTCATTGCAACATCTCGTCAGTCTTGAGGGCATGTATCGGGCTGAGGATATTAAACCACGTGCTTCTTGGGAGATAACCCAAGTTCTAAAATAAGTTAGATCTATCTACGCCAATTTGAGTTAGAGGCGAGATTCTCTCGCCTCCATAGTACGTGTTCTAAACCCCTGTCTTCAATATCATGCTATATACTGTCATTGGGATCACTGACGGGTCGTTTCGGTCAATGCCTGTGTTAAGTTGGTGGTGATGTGTAGTATGTCTTTAGTATGTGTTTATGTTAATCGTTAAGTTTACTATTTTTATTGTGTGCATCCTTGTTTAGGATTAGTTTGTTTAGTTTAGTTGTTGTTTTGTGCTGAGTTTGGACGTCATCTGGGCCTTTACCCGATGATTAGTTTGTCCCCTGGTTGTTTATTGAGTTTGAGCCTAAAAGCTCATTTATGTGTGTTCTGTGTGCTTAACGTATCGTTTTATTAAAAGTTATTGTAGATCCTAAATGCACAAGCACCTAACCTCAATATAGCACTATCTAATTGATTTGAAACCGATTATCTGTTAATCAATTTCATGACAGTAGAGATTCTAGAACTTGATTTGGGGGAAATTCGAGGCGAAATCTTAGGCAAGGTTGTTCAAGAGATATGATTTAGGCATTCATTTGATCTCTTGAACCTTTTGAAGCCTACCATGCAATATTATTATCCCTCGTTACCCTATCGAAGCCTAAATACCAATTCAATTCTGAACATATGAACAAATACCCTGGTCAGTTGATTTTTTCCAAATACTTGATTTGTTGACTAATAACCTTGTCATCAACTACCCAAAGATCGCTACATAAATTATATAGGAAGTATGAGTCGTTAGTTGTCACAGTGAAAGAAACGAAGAAAAAGAAGAAAAAAAAAAATCAAAATGGAAAATAAATTCTCTCAACACTACTGCGATAAAACAACATTTATTAGTCGTCATTAACTAACATTTGTTTCTCTATCACTTATTTTCTCCCTCATTTGGGTCATCTTGGGCAAGCCCATTTCATTTGCCTTCAACTCAAGACTAAGGAAGTGCATCAAAGAGGTCGAAGAAATCTCAGGTAACATACAGGGCCTAGGTAATCTCGATAACAATCTTAGAAAAGATCAATATCAGAACTTGATGGAATTGAAATAGACAAATTCTTCACACTAATAACTACAGATATTTGGTCTAAATTACTATTGAACTTATCTTTATTATAATTTAGACTAATCTGATGCAAAATTCGTGGCAATCACTAAAATGATTGAATGTTTGAATATAATTACCTGAGTATACTTTAGCCAAAATAATCTAACATAAAAGTGAAAAATGAATTATAGATAGCACGCACGGGTATACAATACCTAAGACATTAGAGATTAACTTGGGAAAGTATGACAAAGAAAGAGAATAAGTCTTGCTAAATAAGCCATTTATTCGAACCATCTCTAAAAAAATTATCCAAAAATCATTCAAACCCCGAGCCATATCAACAATTATCTCAATTTCGAGCTAGTTATTCTCATTCTGGAATATCCCAAGCTCAAATAATCAAAATGAAATAACCCACAACTATTCCTGTCCAAACCTTTCCATTATGCAACCAAAACCCATAGACTGTTCGAAGAGAAATCCCAATCAGAATTCAAGTTGCAACATATGCGGGAGTAAAGGAGCAGGAGGTCTCTCAAAAGCATCGGTTTATCTTTCGTATTAGAGACGATATGAAAACAACCAGGGGAGATGACTAATAGATAAAGGTGCCTATTTCAGACATTCTAGGAAAATATTGGCATTTCTAGATAAACAATGCATTCCATAGAAAATATTCTAAGTAAAGGATTTGGGCTTCATAGAATCATAAGTCAGTATTGAAATACTACACAAACACCATACATCACATTTCACTTAGGCATTCATAACTTGCATTACACATTAGGAATATTAGTCATCATACTTCAATAAGAACCTATGGTATCCTGCATATCATATGCATCAATAGGCCATCATTGACATGACACTTGCACCCATACACATTATTCGAAAGCTCTAGTAGGCTAGCAGGCAATCCTTGGACATGTTGCTTAGTCAATTACTTCACCAATCACCATGCCTTTGCCTGCCCTAAATAGTGGTTTCAACTAACTCAAAAGTTAGATAAGGAGTCTACCTCACATACAGGTGTATCTTCATAATAGACCATGCCCACTCCTATGAAAAGTCGGGGTGTAGTATAAATTGACCTTTCCAGGATCTAACAAGGATCTTCCTAGAGTTGAGTAAAATCCTAGAATCCTTCAAGTATTCTAAGTACTAAGCCTCCAGTAGCCCAATACAAAACAACGTCATTCAAAGACTTAAATAGACTAAAAATCAAGATAATGATCGATCTTACCTAGCTAATGCTTAGGCAAGAGATTCTATCCATTATGCTAGAGTAGATTGCTACCAATAAACATAGCTATCTACGACTCCTTAAAATAATTCAATCAAAAATTTAAAACTATGTTATAACCTGATTTTTGGTAACTCACCAAGGTACATAGGAGACCCAAGTAGAGATGGTCTCTATAAACCCCCTTCTGCTGATCGCCAACCCTCTCCTACCTCTTCTTCTAGACAAGGATCATCAAGAGGTCATTGCATGTCTTGCTATAAAATGTGCTAACTGATCCAGGAGGTTAGGTCTTCAGTACTAGGTTGCTAGAAAATCTTTGACCATGCTATCAAATTTTTGTACGAGAAGTCCTGGTGCAAAGGCAAAGAAAAAACTAGAAGCCGCAACAAAGCTGAATTGTTTAGGATACTCATATATGCCCCTCTTTAGGTAATCATTGTTATTTTTAACAAATGTTTTGACTTCCTAAGTTGTTTATTGATTTCTGATTACTTACTCTTGTTTTGTAGTGAATCAATGTATCATCCGCGTTGGCTGAAAGGACGGATGACATAAGTGAGTTAGATATTCAACTCATACATAAGTTAACAAAATCTAGTAGGCTGGAATAGGACCTTAATGCCTTACAAGTGCAGAAGGTCTCTCTTGAGAGAGACTTGGCTCTGGCGAGGTTTTCTCAAGAAAGGTTTGAGCTGGAACTACGCTCTACCAATGAGCAACATGAGGCACTGCAGAGGAGCAATAATATTTACTACTCAAAAAATAGAAAGCTTCACTCCCTTCTCTTTTTCATTTCTCTACAACCACGTTGTGGCCAACCCCTCCTTCTTTTGAAGCGATCTAATTTGAGAGACAAAAGGAGATTGAGTCGGGTAAGGATTTTCGTGCCCTAATGAGAACAACCAAAACTGCTATCGATAGGCATTCTCATGTTCAAACTTTGGAAGATTCCAGTGTTGTCTTCTATGCAATAGAAGCAGTCCATTTTTGTGCCATATCACATCACCATGAACTGAAGTAGCAACTTAAAAATCCGAGAGGAGTAAGCGTGATTTAGTTGTGCACTTTCACTTCCATAAGGTATTTTTCGATTCCATTAAATCAAATCGAGACAAGCTTCTAGCGAAGAATGAGGTAAAGAAAGCCAAGATCCAAGAGTTAACTAATAAGATCAACCAATATGAAGAGCACGACGTCTACCTCTCTAACTCAGATTTTGAAAGTTTGGGTTTGCCTCCTTTTCCTAGGTTGGAATGATACCACCCAATCAACCCCAGTTAATCAGAAGGAATTCGAAACTTCTCTCTCTCTTTTATTTTTTTTTTTTTTTTTTTTTTTTTTTTTTTTTTTTGGGAATGAACATTTTTTTTGTTTTTGTTCTTGTTCTTTGTTCATCTTTCTTAAACAATCTTCTTTTCTGTCTCTTCTTTTTCTTTATTTTGTTATGTAATGATGTACCCCTTTTTTTTTTGTTAATATAAAAAATGGGGTTCTTCTTCTGGGGTATTTGTGTTCCCACTATGTGTATTGATTTTTTGTTGCCCTCCTGCCTACCCTTCTTCATAACTTCGTTAGAATGCTAAGCTAGTTATGAACCAAATTAGGCTTTTGGTAGTAAGCTTAAACACAAACTTAATCACAATAAGCAAAGTCACAAAATGAAAGCAAATCATATCAAATGAATGCTTTTGGTGAAGATGTTTCTTTCGTCTTGTTCTATAACATCCTTCCCAAGACGTTATCCAGCCTTCAACTTATCACTTCATACCATGGGGTTAGTGTAGCGAATACATTTTCTGGACTTTTGATCTTGGCTGAATAAGTTGTATTGAAGAAGAGAAGTTCATATTTGATGATGTCTTGTAGGAGTTTATTTGGTGACTAATAAGCCCACAATTGCCTCCCTTAATTTTTTAAACTAGAAGTCACAAGCAATGAACTGACTTGTAACACAATAAGTTATTATGTATATAGCTGGGCTGATTTCCCCTTTGTAACTAAGTGTTAGGTGAGAAAACTGATATGTACTGCTCACATCTTAGCTGATTTGCTCAATTCTCTATGACTGGGCTGACCTGCCCTCCTCATTTTAAGTATTGCATTAGTGATCTTGATCTGCTCTGCTCATTCGTGAATGAGTAAGCTAACTTGTTTTTCTTACTGTTGAGGTCATCGATTCAGTTAGCTTGAAACACTTAGCTTTTTGCTTAAGTGTTTTATGAGTAAGCTGATATGCTCTACCTATTTGGGATGAGTGAGCTGATCTACTCTGCTCATGTTGAGCTGGGCTTCTCAGTTCTATTGATTTACACTTAGTTTTTGGTACTAATTGGTTTATGCGTAAGCTGATCTACTGTGCTCATCTAGGGAGAGTGAGTTGATCTGCTCTGCTCATGCTGACCTGGGCTTCTCAGTTTACTTAATTTTTAGTACTAAGTGGTTTATGAGTAAGCTGACCTACTCTGCTTATCTAGGATGAATGAGCTTATCTGCTTTAGGCAATTGGGAATGCGTAAACAGCTCTGCTCTGCTCATGCTAACCTGACCTGCTTAGTTGATATGGTTTACATTTAGTGTTTTTACTAAGTGTTTTATGAGTAAGCTCATCTACTCTACTTATGCTGAGCTGACCTACTCAGTTAATATGGTTTACACTTATTTTTTCTACTGTGTTTTATGAGTAAGATGATCTACTCTACTCATTTGAGAATGAGTAAGCTGATCTGCTCTGCTCACGCTGAGCTGACCTGCTTAGTTACTTTGTACTTGGCTCCAACACTAAACGCATTTCATACACTTTATTCAATTTAGTAAATGCTTTATACGTGATAAGACTTATAGCATCACAATAATAAGTGTTTGCAAAAGTTGATGGAATTTTTTTAATTTCTTTTTTCAAAGAATATCTCACATAAGAGGAAAAAAAAAAATTCAAAACATCAATGAAAACGTAAACATAGAATGATAAGAAAAGTCATACGAATTATTTTCACAAGTGAGAAATGTTCCAAGGCCTTGGGATCGCCACTCCATCAAGATCTTCTAGCCTATAGGTTCCTGGCCTATTCACTTAGGTGACTCGGTAGGGGTCTTCCTAGTTAGGAGCTAGTTTTCCTAAACGAGCCTCTAGGCGATGTGGCATTATCTTCCAGAGTACGAAGTCTTCTACTGCAAAATATCGTAGATGCACTGCCTGGTTGAACATCTATGTCATTCATGACTTGTAAGTTTCCATCCTCCTTGTTGCCCTGTTATGTCTCTTTTCAAGCTGGTCCATCTCTTGTCGTATGGCTTCTTCATTCTCCACAAGGCTGATTGTGTCCTCTCTTTTGGATGGAAACCCTATCTACATTTGAATAACAACTTCAATTCCATAAGTCATGGAGAATGGTGTTTCCCATGTGGTAGATGTTGAAGTTGTCCGGTAAGCCCAGGATACTCCTGGTAGCTCTTCTACCCACTTGTCTTTGGCCTTGTCCAATTATTTCTTTAGTGTTTCCTTGAAAGAATAGTTTGTCACCTATGCTTGTCCATTGGCTTGTGGGTACGCTAGGCTATACATACGGTGTTCAATCTTCAGTTCGTTATACATCCATGCAACTTTACCGCCGGTGAAAGGTATCCCATTTTGTTTCCTATGACTAGGGTAAGAGGTCCTGGCACATTTATTCCCCATTGAGCAAATGGCCATGGGCTGGTTGTTGGTGTCTGCTATTGAGTTGAGACCTTGATATCATTGGATAACCGCTGGCATTTATAGTATTTCTTGGCGTACTCTTGCATATCACTGCGCATTATTGGCTAGTAATACCCTACTCTTAGTGCTTTGTGAACCAAGGTTCTTCCTCATTGATGATTTCCATAAACCCCTTCATGGATTTCTTGTAGGACATAAGTGGCTTCTTTTGGTCCCAGACAAAGCAACAAAGGTTGGAAAAAAGATCTCTTATAGAGTTTATCATTGGTCAGCACATACCTTGATGCTTTGTATAGGAGTTTCCTAACAGAGTCTTTGTTTTCTAAAGGAATCCCTTTCTTTAGATACTTAACTAGGTGTTCTCTAATCTTCTTCTTGATCAAGTTGGCCTATGCATGCACAATGGTTAGCTGGTGCTGCTATAGATGGTTGCTCCAGGAATTTTACCAGTTTAGACCGTTGATCAAGTCAAAATGCAAAAGCTAAAATGGATAATACATTTGCCTTTTCATTCTTATCTCTTGATACAACTTCAGATTTCCAGCTCTGAAGTAAGAAGATTAGCTCTTTCACGTTCTGTACATAAAGGTGTAGCCTTCTTTCATTTATCATGTATACTCCATTTATCTAGTTGACTAACATTTAGGAGTCTAATCTTACTTCCAGATGATCAGCTCCTAACTCCTTGGCAAGGGTCAACCCAATGATTATTGCTTCATTGTTGGAGGTTTGAATGCCAAGTTGTACTGCCCTTTCGAGCTGTTCTCTTTTAGGTATTTGCAAGACTATGCCTACACCACACCCTTTCATGTTTGAAGCTCCATCAACCTAGAGCTTCCACAGTGTAGCTGATTGATTATGGAACTCTATGCCATTGAAATTTCTTTTGGAGGAGTTAGCTCAACAATAAAGTTTGCCAATGCTGGCCCCTTGATTGTAGTTTTGGGCTTATACTTGATAAAGAATTCACTAAGCTTTATAACCCACTTCATGAGATATCCAAAAGCCTTTGGCTTATGTATTACAGCTTTGAGGGGGTAGGAGGTCGGCACATGAATCTCATGCACTTGAAAATATGGTATGAGCTTCCATACTATGGTCACCAAAGCGAGGGCGAACTTGTCCAGTTCAGTGTAGTAAGTTTCTGCTAGGACCAATGATTTGCTGATGTAGTAAACTGCTCTCTACCCTCCTTGGTGATCTTTTACTACTGTTACACTTATTTCCATAGGTGTTATCGCCAAGTAGAGATAGAGTTCTTCCCCTGGATTTAAATTAGCTAGTGTCTCAACTGAGCCCAAGTAGTCTTTGATAGACTGCAACTCTTATTCACAGTCTTCATCTTAGTGAAAGGTTTTTCTTCCCATTAAAATATTGAAGAAAGAGGCACACCTGTCAGTGAATTTAGAAATAAATCTGTTCAGGGCTGCCAATCTTCCTGTCAGTACTTGAACTTTTTCTATAGTTGCAAGGGACTTCATATTTCGAACAACTTCTATCTGTCCTAAATCAACCATGATGCTAGACTAGTTTACCACGAAGTCTCGAAATTTTCCAGATGCAACTCCAAAAGCCCATTTTTTCTAGTTTTAACTTCATATTGAACTTCATTAGTATGGAAAAAGCTTCAGCCAAATGCATCAGATGGTACTCCTTGTTGGAGCTTTTGACTAGAATTTCATCTACGTAGACCTCCATAGTTACTCCAATCTGATCTTGGAACATACAATCGTTGATAGGTTGCTCCTACATTTCTCAAGCAAAATGGCATTACTTTGTTGTAGTAAGTACCTCTTGGAGTGATGAGCGTTATCCCTTCTTCATCTTGCTTATTGTAAGACGAAGAATTTTGTTACACGATCGCGTATTGACTACTCGCAAGTGTACACAGTCAAAGTTTTAGTAGAGTGTGGTCGTTTAAGATCGGGTATCGTATCCACAGGGATTGGTGTCGTTATTATTGAGTACCATAATTGTCATAACCTAACTTTTTCTAGGTGACAAAAAAATGTAAATAATTAATTAAACTAAACTAATATAACCTAAATTATCTATACTAATATGTTTTAGGGGAAATAATTATCTAGGGATTAACGTGGTTTCCAAATACGCGTTCAATCTTGATTGACTTACGTTTACAGTGTTTGACTTATTTTGACAATCTCGGTATCTAAAATTCATTTGCCACCTCTTCCAAGTCTAAGATGGGGGATATAATGCAACTTCGTGTCAATGAAGAAGTCCCCCTCAACGTCTTAATGATCCTAGGTCACGTGAGTCTCACCTCAACGTCATTGATTGCACACAATCCAACTCCCGATCGGATTGTTGGGTCGTGTATTGTGTTTACCCTATCGACAATCTCAGTTCTAGAAATCCACGGCCACCTCTCCTGAGTATAAGACAAGGGAATACATGACTACGAGTCAATGAAAAAGTCCCCCTCAACGTCTTAACGACCCTAGGTCACGTGAGTCTTGCCCCAACGTCATCGATTGTTCACAATCCAACTCCCGACCAGGTTATTGGATCGTGACGTTTGTTTACCCTAATCCGAATCTGAGGTTTGTTAAACCCTGTGTTCTCTATGTATATAACTAATCATAAAAAACAAACAATAATATAAACACAATCAAACTACAAAGAACGAACATAAACGTAACACCGAAATCATCCAAACACATATTTATAAATTTATTGTTAATCCCTATACAATCCATATTTAACTCATGGTCATAACCATATAAACATTAAAATTGAGCTACGCATGCTCACAAAATCCTAAGTTAAAGAAACAAGGGAAGAAATCGAAGAACTTAGCCTTGTCCGAAGTTTAGCCACTAAGAACGTTCAACAATCGCTTCGTCATCTTACTCTACCTCGGGATATGAGCTCTCCCTCTAAAACTAGTCTATCTATACTTAGATATATTCTAATGGGATCAAAATGCCAATAGAGTCCAAGAGGAGAGGAGAGGAGTAGATATTTATAGGCAAAATATCTAAAAAATATGTAATAAATATCCTAGGCTGTGCAGAGGTCACCGCCTAGGCAGCGAGTAGGTCGGTTGGTTGATCGCCGTAGCAGTGAGGATAGCAATGGATTTGGAAAACATTCTACAGTTTCACTGCCTAAGCGGTGAGTAGGTCGGTTGGTTGATCGCCACGGCGGTGAGGACAACGATGGATTTGGAAAACATTATGCAGTTTTACTGCCTAGGCGGTGAGTTTCTAGCAAGAATAGGTCATTCTCTACATTTTCACCACCACAGTAGAGGTCTGGATGCAGCGGTAGTAGGCTTCTTTTACAATATTGCCTCCATGCTCATTTGTCTATCGTTCTTCAACCGTTTTTGGTTTGATCTCATCGTTTTCGCCCTAGTTTCCCATCTTTTTGCCGCACGCACCTGATTTATACAAAACGTATAAAAACTAATTAAAACATAATAAAAATAACTATAAAAATACTCTAAAACTAACAAAACCGGTTTGGAAATATGTAGGTAGATCACACCTATCAAATACCCCCACACTTGGAATTTTGCTAGTCCTCGAGCAAAACACTCACACAAATGAAAAACACAACGAAATTAAATAACATGAACAACCTAAACACAAACAATCTAAATATAACAATATGTGAGTTTTGACTTCTTCTAACGACTAAGTCATTTTTCCCTCAACTACCGCCAGTCATATCGAGTTCAGGCGGTAAAACACATCATGTGATGTTCTAGATTTTCGACATTCAATGATGGTGAACGCCATTCTAGATCCTGTAAAGGTGTTTGTGCGAGACTCAATAATATAGCTATACAACGATCGAATTGGATTATCCCCCAACGAAATTCATGACTTAGACCGTATAGGACTAGGATTTTCATATGCCTGATTGGGGTCCACTCTCTACTAATGTAGGCTAAGTAATTCATAGAGATCAGAAGGACTTGGTTCGGTTTAGGAATATTTGGCCAAGGGTATTTTGGAATTGAAAATGGGTTAACGTTGTTAACTTAACGTTACCCAAGGCTTAACGCTTGACATATTCACTCTTGAACCCCCATAGAAAGATTGGAAACAATCTCAAACAAACGTTTAAGACCGATGTACTCGTCAAAAGAAACGGAATTAAACTTATATTTACATATGTTTTTTTTTTTTTTTAATTCTTTTTAACTTACCACACTCCCAAACTTATTCGATTAATATGATTTCACGGGTATGGTTAAAATGAAAGAAAAACAATGAGTACTTGAATACCAAACCAATCCGAAGTTCGCCCTAAACCCAACCGCTCACATCAAGTAGTATTTACAACTGCTAGCTTGATTCACTCAAATTTGTGCCTTCGGTTAAGCGATACAGGTTTGGAAAAAGATCAATTGGCTAAGGTATTTATTTATGTATTCAGAATTGAAATGTCTCGACAGGGTAACGAGGGATAATCATGTTATAAGGTAGGCTTAAAAAGGCTCAAGTGACAAAACGAATGCCTAAATCACGTCTCCTGAACTACCTCGCTTAGGATTTTGCCTCAAGATTCCCTTCAATTAGGTTCTAGAATCCTTAATTTGCCATGAATTTGGCTAATCGATAATCTTCCTCAAATCAATTGAATAGAAATACATTGTGTCTATGTGCTCATGCAAATTAGGATTTACAATAACTTTTACCAAAAAAACATTGTCAAGCATACAGAATCACATATGTATGGGTATTACCCTTGACCTTGAAAACAACCAAGGGTAATCTCATCATCGGGTAACGGCCCAGATGAACGCAAAACTCAACATGCACACAACAATAACAAATAAACAAAAACTAACCTAAACAAACATGCACACGAGAAAACAATAACACATTTCACATACTATACTACACATCACTTCCAAACTGAAAATGGATAGTGTCCTCAGCGATCCCAATCGTCATTCTCAATATATAGGAAATTAAAGCATGTTGACGAAGGGGGTTTAGAACATATACCTGGGAGGCGAGAGAATCTCGCCTCCGAATAAATTCCACTGTGATGGATTTAATTTATTTATGACCTTGGGTTGCCTCCCAAGAAGCGCGTGGTTTCATGTCCTCGAACCGACATTTTCAGAACGCCCTCAAGCTTGGCGAGATTTTTCTTTGTTCGGCTCGATCTTTCAACGAAATGCCTCACCGGCTTATGTGTATGGCCCCGCACAATAAATGGCTCAGAATCCCATCGAAAGGGATGCATCAATACCTATCAATCTAACATCGCTAAGTACCCTGCATAAGAAACAAAAACAAAACTACAAACAAAAATTATATACAAAAGAAATGCCTAGAGTAAAATCGGGTCATTTACTCACAATATCAATAATAACAAAAACACACAATCCCCGGCAATCGTTACCAAAAACTTGGTGGCGATTACCAAAAATTGTATTTGACAAACAACCAATCCCCGGCAATGGCGCCAAAAACTTGTACATCGAAGCATTTTGTTACACGCTCGCGTAGTGACTACTCGCAAGTGTATAAGGTCAAAGTTGTAGTATAGTGTGATCGTTTAAGATTGGGTATCGTATGCATGCGGATTGGTGTCGTTATTATTGAGTACCGTAATTGTCATGACCTAACTTTATCTAGGCGACCAAAAATGTAAATAATTAATTAAACTAAACTAATATAACCTAAATTATTTATACTAATATACTAATACGTTTTAGGGGAAAGAAGTTTCTAGGGATTAACGTAGTTTACAAATATGCGTTCGATCTCGATTAACTTACATTTACGGTGTTCAACCTATTTGACAATATCGGTATCTAAAACTCCTCCGCCACCTTTCCCGAGTGTAAGACGGGGGATATAACACAACTTCGTGTTAACAAAAAAGTCTCCCTCAATGTCTTAACAACCCTAGGTCACGTGAGTCTTGCCTCAATGTTATCGATTGCCCACAATCCAACCCCCGACCGGGTTATTGGACCGTGGTATTTGTTTACCCTAATCTGAATCTAGGGTTTATCGAACCCCGTATTCTCCATGTATTTAACTAAGCATAATAAACAAACAATAAGATAAACACAATCAAACTACGGAGAACAAACATAAATGCAACACCAAAATCATCAAAACACATATTTATAAATTTATTGTTAATCGTTATACAATCCATATTTAACTCGTGGTCATAACCGTATAAACAATGAAATCAAGCTAAACATGCTCACAAAATCCTAAGTTAAAGAATCAAGGGAAGAAATCGAAAAACATGGCCTTGTCTGAAGTTTAGCCGCTAAGAACGTTCAACGATCGCTTCGCCGTCTTCCTCCACCTCGGGATGTGAGCTCTTCCTCTAAAACTCCTTTATCTACCGTTAAATATATTCTAAGGGGCTCAAATTTCCAAGAGAGTCCAAGGGGAGTGGAGATGAGTGGATATTTATAGGCAAAATATCTCAAAAATATCTAATAAATATCCTAAGTTGTGCAGAGGTCACTGCCTAGGCGGTGAGTGGGTTAGTTGGTTGATTGCCGCGGCAGTAAGGACAACGGTGGATTTGGAAAACATTCTGCAGTTTCACCACCTAGGCAACGAGTGTCCAGCAAAAATAGGTCATTCTCTGCATTTTCACCACTGAGGCGGAGGTTTGGATGCCCCGACAATAGGCTTCTTGCACAATATTGCCTCTGTGCTAATTTTTCCACCATTCTTCGACCATTTTTAGTTCGATCTCATTGTTTTTGCTCCAGTTTCCTATTTTTTTACCCCACACACCTGATTTATACAAAAAGTATAAAAACTAGTTAAAACATAATAGAAATAACTATAAAAATACTCTAAAACTAACAAAATCAGTTTGGAAATATGTAGGTAGATCACACCTATCACTTATCCATGCAAATTTAGTTGTATCCTACATATACATCCATTATGGTCCATCGTTGATGCCCTACTGCTGCATCCACCATATGGTCTATCCTTGGAATTAGGTAGCAGTCCTTCGGGCATATCTAATTAAGGTCAGTAAAGTCCACGCACATTTTCTACTTTTCATTTTTCTTCTTAGCGACAACAGGTTTGTCCAGCCATTTTGGGTATATTACTTTCCTTATGTAGCCAATGGAGAACAACCTCTTCTCTTCAGATTCAATTACTTCTTCATTTTAAAGGATGAATATTCTTCTTTTCTGCTTCACTAGTAGGTAAGACCTAAATGTATTGAGGTGGTGGACTGCTACATCAGGGCTGATGCCTTTCATATCTTCTGGAAACCAGGTAAAAACATCTAAATTTTCTTTGAGCCGCTTCGTGATCTCCTCTGTCTCAATTTGGCTTAGGGATCCTCCTATCATCAACTTCTAAGCTCTTTTATTGAAAGTGACCTCTTGTACTTACTCAGCAGGTTGGAGAATATTGGGGTGTTCCTTTAAATCATCGATCTCATGAGCTGAGCTATTTGGAGGAGCTGTTTCCTACTCCGACTTTAATTATTATAATTACTTCTTTCTTTCCTTCATATCTATTGCGAAACACTCCCTTGATGACACTTGATCCCTTCGTATCACTGCCACCAAGCCATCATTTGCATATTGGATGCACTCGTAGTAAGTTGATGCTACTACTTTCATTACTTGCAGCCATGGTCATCCTAGTATTGCAGTGTAGGGAGATGAAGAGTCCATCACCATGAACTCTATGACCTTTGTGTACCCTCTCTCCCTTTTGTTTCTAGTGATTGACAAAGTGATCTTCCTTCTTGGAGAGTTGAGGTCTCCATTGAAACCAACCATGACAGTCTAGGTTAAACTAACATATGAGCTAGAAACTCCCATCTGCTTCAGCGTGTCCACAAAAATAATATTAGCAGACCTACTACTATCAACCAAAATTCGTCTTACCTCAAAGCTGGAGATCCAGAGGGTGATAACCAGGGCATCTTCATGGGGGTTGGTAGAAGAATATTACGTCGCTACTTTCACCACAAGTGTACGGGTCAAGTTTTAGTAAAGTAGGAAGAGTAAGGGTTGTCGTATCCATAGGGATTGGATTAGATTATTGTTAAGTACCGCGATTGTCATAACTGGATTTAAACTAATTATACTAATATTTACGTTAATGGGAGTAAATTGTCTAGGGATTGACTTCGTTCACTAATACATGTTCGATTCAATCTAGTTTACATTAACGACACTCACACTATCTGATAATCTAGGTATCGAAATCTTACTCACTACCTCTCCCGAATATAAAGTGAATGAATATGTGACTTTGCATCAATGCCAACGTCCCCATCTAGAATTTATATAACACTGATCACATGAGTCTCGCCCCAACCTCACGGATTGTATACTTTCTAATACTCTCCTGAGTTATTAGATTGTCACGTTGTGTTTAAACCCTAGTCCGAATCCGGGGTTACCTCACCTGAGTATCAAACCTTGTATTCTCAATATATCATAACAAGCATATAATTGAAGTAATAAAATGGTAAACACAATCGGATAACGAAGAACAACCGTTTACAAAATATTGATTTATTTAAAGCACGTTTTCATGAACTACATCAAGCCCTAGACAATATATGTTTAGCTATACATGGCCATAACCCTATATTCAACAATATACAAGCTAAACATAATCAAAACTACCAACCAAACTAAGAAATAAAGAGAGGAACAAAGGGATAGTAGCCAAATATGAAGAATCGACACTTCCACATCAGTAAAAACTGCTCCGATCTTGTTTCCTCTTCTTGGATTTGTGTTATTCTCTTGGTTGATATGATCTTGGAGCTCTTACGACTCCCAAAAATGTACCTATTGTGTTGGCCAAGAAGGGATTAAAAGAGGGATTGAAAATATCTTCAAAATATCCCAAAATATCTTTTCCAACTGGTGTCGGACCACTGCAGTGGTGGGATGCACCGCTGCAGCGGTGGGAAGTCAGTAGGTCCACTGGTAGCTATCCGTTGTAGCGATGGGAAGCACCGCTGTAGTGGTGGTTAGGCAAAAGATTTCTCTTTGATTGATCGCTACAGTGGTGGTTTCACTACTGTAGTAGGTAGGCCTGCATTCCTAAACTTGTCGTTTTGCTCATTTTTCCACTGTTCTTCTACTAACGTTCTACTGAATCGCTCGTTTATCGACAATTTTCATCCCTTTTCGTCCCCAACACCTGATTTACATACAAACAAATAAAAATGAATTAAAATATATTAAAACACTATAATAATACTCAAAAACTACCAAAACCAGTTTAGAAATATATAGATAAATTACACCTATCAGGGGTGCATGATCCCCTTGCCATCCTCATCAAAGAAAGTGACGATTGATCCAGGCTTAGCAGTTATTGACATTGCTTCTCCAAAGCAGTGCACCAAGCTATCTCACTGACCTTTCTCTTCCGTTCACGATTGGATTATCTAGTTACAGGCCCAGTGTGTTTATCGTGAAGATAACCTCACGATTACCTTCAGGACGATCATCTTTGGCCCTTGCGGTCGTCCATATCAGGGCCATGGTCCCTATGGAAATCATATCACTTTGATTTGTTTTTCCTATTGGGCTTGATTTTCTACTTGGAGGTTCACTAAACCACCTCAAACAATCGGGTCTCATGCAAAATCCTTGAAATTGGCATTCATAGGTATGGGAGGTTTGGCTCTTGATGTGCATTTGGTCTGCGACCCGAACTCCTAGGCTAAACTTTACACTTATCCGAGCTGCTACCCTTTGATCTGTTGTGATCCTTCTTATTTTACCTAGGGTGATCTTTGGTCGATCCCCTTCCTTTTCTCCCAAGCTTGATGTCTTCCAACTTTATGTTGGGTTTAGCTTTCTCAATCAGCTTAGACATGCGCTTGGGGTTGTATTTAGTGAGAGAATCTTAAAATCTTCCATGGCACAACCTTAAACTAAACGCATTAGTAATGAGGTTTGAATCACACCTCTCAATACATGTTAGCTTTTCATTGAAATGGCTCATGTATTGGCGCAAGGACTTTCCCTTTTCTTTCCAAAAGGCTAGTAGATAATTAGATCTCTTCATCAACCTCCGACAGGTTATGAAGTGGTTAATAAACATCTTCCCAAAGTCCTTGAATGATAAGATGGAGTTAGACTAAAGTATATCCAATTGTGGCAAAAGGTTGACACAGAGCTGAGTCTCCTGCCCCATATAAGGCCATAACATTCCACAACTAGCGGATGTGATCAACAGGATCTGATTTCCCATCATACTTCCTGATAGGTGTGAAAAACCTATCTATTTCCAATCCTAATTGGTTAGTTTTTGAATATGTTTATAGTTATTTTTATTATGTTTTAATTAATATTTATATTTTTTGTATAACTCAGGTGTGTGAGTTAAAAAGATAGGAAACTGGAGCTAAAATAATGACATCGAACCAAAGCGGTTCGAAGTTACAGTGGATAAACAAGCTCGGAGGCTAAAAGACGAAACAGGCCCATCGCTTAAGCGGTAAAAATGCAGAGAAGAGAAAAATGTTACTGACAGACGACCACCTAAGCGAAAATTCTACCGCTTAGGCAGAAATCCAACAGAGGACGCAAATGGGCTACTGACAGCCGCTCGCTTAGGCAAAGTTTTATTCGCCTAGGCGGAATTTCAACAAAATGTTCTCCAGTCCACCGCCTACTTCACCGCCCAGGCGATCAGACTTAACTGACCTAACTCCGCCAAGGCGCAATTTACACCTCCTAGGTGGATTTGCCCTGCACAATCTTGAGATATTTTTAGGATATGTTTTCTATAAATATCCCCTCTCCTCCCCCTTGGCCGGGATCTCTCTCCTCTCTCTTGCATATTTTGGAGCCCCTTAGGCTATAGTTAAGCCAAGGGTTAGGAATTTTAGTGGTGGAGCTCGCATCCCGAAGTGGAGAAGATGGCGAATCGATCGTTGAGCGTTCTTAGCGGTTTATCTTCAGACGAGGCTAAGTTCTTCGATCATTTTTCCTTATTTCTTTATCTTAGGGGCATGTGATCATGTTTTGCTGGTTATTTTCTTGTACATGCAGCTATGGCCCCGAGTTGAATATGGATTGTAGTAGGGATTAACACTATATTTATAAATACGTCGTTTGGGTGATTTCGGTGTTTCGTTTGTGAGTGTTCTTCGTAGTTTGATTGTATTTATCATATTGTTTATTTATTATGCTTGGATTAATAAAAGGAGAATACGGGATTTTGACAAACCCCGGATTCGGATTAGGGTAAACAAACGCCACGATTCTATAACCCGGTCAGGGTTTGAATCGTGGACAATCGATGACGTGGGGCTAGACACACGCTAACTAGGGTCATAAAGACATTGAGGGGGACCTCTTCGTTGGCTCGAAGTTGCGTTATATTCCTCATCTTACACTCGGAAGAGGTGGCGAGGGAGTTTTAGAACGGAAATTGTCGATAGGGTAAATACAACGCAACGATCCAATAACCCGGGAGGGAGTTGGATTGTGTGCAATCAATGACGCTGGGCGAGACACACGTGACCTAGGGTCATTAAGATGTTGAGGGGGACTTCTCCGTTGACTCGAAGTCATGTATTCCCCTGTCCTACACTCGGAAGAGGTGACGGTAGGTCGAACAATGTAAACGGGAGTAAATCAAAATCGAACACGTATTTGTAAACACGTTAATCCCTATACAATTCTTCACCCTAAAACATATTAACATAATAGTCTAGTTAATTTAGGATATATTAGTATTAGTTTAATTAATTAAGTACATTTGTTTTTCGCCTAGATAAAATTAGGTCACGACAAACGCGGTATTCGATAGTAACGACAACAATCCCTGTGGATATGACAACCCGATCTTAACTATCACACTATACTAAAACTTAGACTTTGTATACTTGCGAGTGTAAGTAGCGGCGTGTTTTTCCCGCGCTACCAAGTTTTTGGTGCCGTTACCGGGGATTAGTTGTTCTTAAATTCTGTTCCCGTCAATATTTACCAAGTTTTTGGCGCTGTTGCCGGGGATTGTTTTGATGTTATTGTCAGAAGAACGTGGTAACGGCTCCGGACTTAAGTTTTAGATAGGAGAAGTAAGTGTTTCGTATGTCCGGGATTGGCGATGTCGTTCATTATCGATATTGTGTGTAAATGACCTAATTTTATTTTAGGCATTTCTTTGTATATAATTTTTGTTTGTAGTTTTGTTTTTGTTTCTTATGCAGGGTACTTGGCGATGTTAGATCGACGGGTATTGATTCATCCCTTTCGACGGGATTCCTAGACGTTTATTGTGCTTGGCCAAGCACATAAGCCGGTGAGGCATTTCGTTGAGAGATTGAGCCATTCAAAGCAAAACCTCGCCAATCTTGAGGGCATTCTGAATGTCGGGCCGAAGAAATTAAACCACACGCTTCTTGGGAGGTAACCCAAGCAATTCTTTTTGATCCATCACATCCGACTTGATTCGGAGGCGAGATCCTCTCGCCTCCCAGGTAAGTGTTCTAAACACCCTTCGTCAACATATTTTAATTCCATATGTTGATATTGATGATTATGTTCGCTGAGGACACTGTCCATTTTGAGTTTGGAAGTGATATGTAGTATGTTAGTTTATGCGTTACTGTTTTTCCGCATTGCATGTGTGTTTAGGTTAGAATGTGTTTATATTTTTGTGTGTTGTTGTTATATGTTGAGTTTTGCATTCATCTGGGCCGTCACCCGATGATGAAAATTACCCCTGGTTGTTTTTGAAGTCAAGGGTAATACCCATGCATGTGTGATTCTGTGTGCTTGACTATGCTTTTTGGTAAAAATTATTGTAGATCCTAATTTGCACGGGGACATAGACTCAATGTATTTCTATTCAATTGATTTGAGGACGATTGTCGATTAATCAAATTCATGACACATTAAGGATTCTAGAACTTGATTGAGGGGAAGCTTGAGGCGAAATCCTAGGTGAGGTAGTTCAGGAGACGTGATTTAGGCATTCTCTTTGTCGCTTGAGCCTTTGAAGCCTACCTTGTAATATGTTTAACCCTCGTTACCCTGTCAAAGCCTAAATGCAAATTCAATTCTGAACACATAAACTAATACCATAGCCAATTGAATTCCTTCCAGTCCTTAATCGCTGAATTTAAAGGCACATTTGAGTGAATCAAGTTAGCCGTTGCAAAGGCTTCTTGATGTGAGCGGTTGGATTTCGGGCGAACTTCTAATTGGTTCGGTATTTGAGTACTCACTTGTTGTTTTTCATTTGTGTTTCACACACCCCTTCAATTGTAACAATCAAATAAGTTTAGGGGTGTGTTCGTTGAAAAGAAAAAAAGAATAGAAAAAAAATAAATAAATGAAAAAATCAAATATAAATATGGTTTTTATTTTCGTTTCTTTTGACAAGTGAGTACGTCGGTCTTAAATGCATGTTCAGGATTGTTTTCCAATCTTTTTATGGGAATTCAAGAGTGAATGTGCCAAGCGTTGAGCCTTGGGTAACGTTAAGTTAACAACGTTAACCCGTTTTCTATTCCAAATTACCCTTGGCCAAATATACCAAAACCGAACCAAGCCCTAATGATCTTCATGAACTACTAAACCTACATTAGTAGAGAGTGGACCCCAATCCTGCTTTTGGAAATCTTTAACTCATGAATTTTGTTGGTTGATAATCCAATCTAATCGTTGTATAGTTATATTATTAAGTCTCGCACTAACACGTTTAAAGGATCTAGAATAGCGTTCACCATTATTGCATGTCAAAATTCTAGAATATTACATGCTGTGTGTTACCGCCTGAACCCAATATAACTAGCAGTTGTTGAGGGAAAAATAAATAGGCCGTTAGAAGAAGTCAAAACTCGCGTATTTTTATGTTCAGATTGTTTTTAGGTTGTTTGTTATTCATTTCTGTTTGTGTATTTTTCATTTTAGTGTGTGTGCTTGGCTCGAGGACTAGCCAAATTCTGAGTTTGGGGGTATTGATAGGTGTGAAAAACCTATCTATTTCCAATCCTAATTGGTTAGTTTTTGAATATGTTTATAGTTATTTTTATTATGTTTTAATTAGTATTTATACGTTTTGTATAACTCAGGTGTGTGGGTCAAAAAGATAGGAAACTGGAGCTAAAATGATGAGATCGAACCAAAGCGGTTCGAAGTTATAGTGGATGAACAAGCTCGGAGGCTAAAAGACGAAACAGGCCCACCGCTTAAGCGTCCAGACCACCGCTTAAGCGGTGAAAATACAGAGAAGAGCAAAATGTTACTGACAGACGACCGCCTAAGCGAAAATTCTACCGCTTAGGTGGAAATCCAGCATAGGACGCAAATGGGCTACTGACAGTCGCTCGCTTAGGCGAAGTTTTATTCGCCTAGGCGGAATTTTAACATAATGTTCTCCAGTCCAATGCCTATTTCACCACCCAGGCAATCAAAATTAACTGAACTAACTCCGCCTAGGCGCAATTTACACCGCCTAGGCAGATTTGCCCTGCACAGTCTTGAGATATTTTTAGATATTTTTAGGATATTTTTGCTATAAATATCCCCTCTCCTCCCCCTTTTCCGGGATCTCTCTCCTATATCTTGCATATTTTGGAGCCCCTTAGGCAATATTTAAGCTAAGGGTTAGGAATTTTAGTGGTGGAGCTTGCATCCCGAAGTGGAAAAGACGGCGAATCGATCGTTGAGCGTTCTTAGCGGTTTATCTTCGGACGAGGCTAAGTTCTTCGATCGTTTTTCCTTATTTATTTATCTTAGGAGCATGTGATCATGTTTAGCTCGTTATTTTCTTGTACATGCAGCTATGGCCCTGAGTTAAATATGGATTGTAGTAGGGATTAACACTATATTTATAAATACGTCGTTTAGGTGATTTCGGTGTTTCGTTTGTGATTGTTCTTCGTAGTTTGATTGTATTTATCGTATTGTTTATTTATTATGCTTGGATTAATAAATGGAGAATACGGGATTTTGACAAACCCCGGATTCGGATTAGGGTAAACAAACGCCACGATTCTATAACTCGGTCAGGGTTTAAATCGTGGACAATCGATGACGTGGGGCTAGACACACGCTAACTAGGGTCGTGAAGACGTTGAGGAAGACCTCTTCATTGGCTCGAAGTTGCGTTATATTCCTCGTCTTACACTCGGAAGAGGTGGCGACGGAGTTTTAGAATGGAGATTGTCGATAGGGTAAATACAACGCGACGATCCAATAACCCGGGAGAGAGTTGGATTGTGTGCAATCAATGACACTGGGCGAGACTCACGTGACCTAGGGTCATTAGGACGTTGAGGGGGATTTCTCCATTGACTCGAAGTCATGTATTCCCTCGTCTTACACTCGGAAGAGGTGGTGGCGGAGTTTACGTACCGAGGTTGTCAAATAGGTCGAACAACGTAAACGGGAGTAAATCGGAATCGAACATGTATTTGTAAACACGTTAATCCCTATACAATTCTTTACCCTAAAACATATTAACATAATAGTGTAGTTAATTTAGGATATAGTAGTATTAGTTTAATTAATTAAATACATTTGTTTTTCACCTAGATAAAATTAGGTCACGACAAATGCGGTATTCAATAGTAACGACAACAATCCCTGTGGATACGATAACCTGATCTTAACGATCACATTATACTAACACTTAGACCTCGTATACTTGCGAGTGTAAGTAGCGGCGTGTTTTTCCCGTGCTACCACTTCCCAAACATTGTGGGATTGAACTTTTCGGAGAGTGGTAGGTAAAAGGCATCTCAGTTCTTTTCGAGAATATATCCAGTTCGTCCAGGGGTAGATTGCTCTCCTCCCTACTTCTGGGATACTGACATGAATCTTTAGTCTCGGTCCTACTGAGCACCCTTTTCTCCTACTATTGATTGTTTGTTTCTCCTTGAACAACTCTCTCCCCTATGGATTGTGCGTTTGTAAACCCTAGAGATTCTACTTCTTCCCCCGAACTGTTGTTAACGGTAGGAGGTAGTGGTTTGTTTTAGGCGATTATCTCCATCATATACTTGATCACGTCCACCATCTCTGATATCTTCCTAGTTAGAGCATCGATCTTTGCATCAGTACTATGTACCTCCGATGGAGAATTAACATGAACCTCCTCAAATACTCCTACAAGAACTTTATTATTAGCTAGTAGTGGTAAATTACTGCTTTGACTTGGTGCTACTCCGCTTGCTTTTGCTTTCCTAATTGTTGTGATAGAAAGCTTTTTCGTAAGCTTTTCCCACAGATGGCAGTTAATGATGTCGCCAAGAATTCTCAGTACGTGCAATCGGCTTCCCACTTTCCAAAAATCTCTTCACCTTCGTCATTCAACCTGCAAAACCGTTAGGTTTTTAATGGGGACACCGGTGCGGTGTCGCCAAAGAACCTCTAACGTGAGAATAAGTTAATCTGATTATGGAAAAGACTAAAGCAATCAAATCAATTGTACATAATGATACCTTTCCTTTATATAGGCTTAGTAAATCTATGTCGTTTCATTGGTGAGGTTGCCCATTACATGATCTCCTCCAAATGGGATAGGAGATAACCACAATTGTCTCCATTTATCCCTGGAGGGATATCTATTGCGTGCTCCAACAAATATGGGCCATTAACGTCAATGGTTCATAACATTCTGCATATATAACTAATGTGGTTATTATGGGCTGACCTATTCGTCCTTGGCCTGATCATCGTAGGCTTAAAATGCCCATTGATGGGCCTCCTCATAAGGCTAGTTGATTTGAATAGTGGACCATTGAGGTTTGCTGGCCCAATGATCTACCCAAGAGGAAAGGTGAATTGGGTAATTTTAAAAAATTATCAAATAATAAGACTTGAAAATTCAAATAATTAATTTAATCCTAAATTAACTATTATCTCTTTATATTTTCAACACTTAAAATATTCAATTAATCAATTTATCCTAAATTGATTATTATCTTTATAAGGCAGCGGATAAGTGTTCAAATCTAAGTACACACCCAAATAAAAAAATAAAGAAAATAATAATGTTGTACACCACAAGATATCCTGTTTCACTAAACTAATCTAGTCCTCTGAGCTCCATGGAGATTTGCACCTACTAAACCACTATGATTCCTTTAAATAGGTAGTCACCAAACCTTTACACAATGATTCTTTTCACAGGCTCAGAATCAACCTTTGCAATTCCTTTTCCCAGGCTTAGGAATAACCTTATCTTTTTCCAAGGCTCAAGACTAACCTTATCTTTTTTCCAAACTCAAGACTAACCTAATCCTTTCACTTGCTAAGGATAAAACCTAATTCTTTTATATATTAGGCTAAGAATCAAATCTCACAAAAACACTCCAAGTATCTTTTTCCTAGGTAAGGATGGAACCTTCACAAATTCACTCAAAATCTAATTATATTCAAGAAGAATTAACACATCTCTCTTTTCATGAGAAAACAGTAACCTAATATTTTGTACTTAGGTAAAGATCAAATCTCAATCTCTTTACTGGAAGAGATTGAAACCCATCTACCCCTAATTAGATACTCCCAACAGTATCTAATCCGCACACAACTCACCAATTACAAAATTAATAAGTGTTTTTCTCACTCGGAGCTTCTACCACCTCAGATTAATTTGAACTCAATTAATGTCCCCATAATAGTGATAGAAATAAAGTCAGAATTTCAAAATCAAATTTTAATAAAAACATATAGCACATAATCAGATTTTCACAAGAAATCGTTTCAAATTTTTTTAATTAATTTAAAGTTTAGAAAAACAATTTCAAATATCAATATTCTAAGAAGTAAACAATAATATCAAACAACAATTAATAGCAAAGACTTGATACGATCTCATCAGGAATCCGCCGAATGAATAAAGAATGAATAACAATGAAACTCTAAATCGATAACAGTATTAATCCACAACAAATTTTTTCAAGAAAAATTCTCAAAAATAATCTCACAATACACTGATTATGAATTCAGAATGATCACTCTCAGAAAGCTTAGGAACTGAAAATATTTTGAAATTTGATTAATTACAATTATTGGAATCTTAAAAACGCTAGTCTATTTATATGGAATTGAAACAAGCCCTCCAACGGCTAGTTCCTACATATCATTACAATTAATTGCACTTATAGACCCATTATATCATTATGACTCAATCCTAGTTCAATTCACTGAATTATATCTTTTAAAATATCCAATTTAGTCCCTGAAATATTTTCTCAAACTCAATTAGATAGAATAGAAAGTGTTACATGCACAAATTTGAGAAATAATTAAATTATATGAACCATATCTATAGGGATATCAAAATATCAATTACATATCTCAAATAACATCAAATCCCTAAGATATCTCTCTGATCTTACCCATAAAATGGTTAGTAATGGCTATTTTTTGGAAAAATACACGAAATCCTCTAAACTTGAAACCGAACCATCGGTTGACCAACCAATCACCACAGGTTGACTGATCGATTTTGGCTATAACCCAAGACAAAAGTTCTAGCCCTTTGGTCGACTGCTACTCCTTGATCTGTCAACCGAACGATTTAGAGAGTTCCCTAAGCAAAAATCCAGTTATGGTAAGTCGACTGCTCCACTTTGGTCCGTCGATCTAACGATTCAGAGAGTTTCACCTTTAGCCATACGTTGACCTAGCTGTCGCCTAAATGATTCAGAGACTGAACCGTTTCCCAGCTCTTTCTCATTGGTTAACCGAACCATATTGGTCGGTTGACCGATCCTGTTGGCATTGCTTCTTCCTTCATCAATTTTTAACTTAACTCTTCAACGTTTTTGTCCCTTTAATCGATTTCGTTCCTCGATTAACTTAATCGACACTTTAAATCAACTTTAATTTCAAATATTTCTTAAATCAATATTTCTTTTTCAATTTCACATAGGAGCAAATATATTTCACTGATAGGTGTAATTTACCTATCTATTTTCAAATCGAACTTGTTAGTTTTCGAGTATGTTTATTATGTTTTATTACTTTTTTTATTCTTTTTGTATAAATCAGGTGCATGGGGTAAAAAGGGATAAAAATAGATCATAAACGATCAAATCGTATCAAGAACGATGGAAGAACGGGGGTAAAATTCATAACCTGCAGCACATCGACGCGGTGCTCAAGATGCAGAGAAGGCCCTAAAGTTGCTGAAAACTTACGACCACAGTGGTGAGATCTAAGAGGTCTCTACTCCCACCGCTGCATCCACTGCCGAGGCCGTGACCCAGCCGACATGCCCACCGCCGCGGCGGTCACTCTGCACACAGTTTAGATATTTATTTAGATATTTTTGCTTCCTATATCTTCTTCTCTCCTATATTTTGGCCAAAAAAAGATCCCTTAGGGTTCATAATATTTTGAGAGTGTTTTGGGGAGTGCTTAACCAAATCCAAAGGAGAAGAACACGTTGCGAAGAAGGAGAAGGGATCGTTGAATGGTTTTAGCAACAAATCTTTGGACTATGGCTAAGTTTATTTCGTTTCTCTCTTTATTTTCTTATCTTTGGTAGTTGGTTGAGCATGTTTAGTTCGTTTATCATTATATATATGGTTATGGCCATTAGCTAAACAGATATTGTTTAAGGATTAATAATATTTATGAATATATGGTTTTGAAATTGGTGTTTCGTTAATGGTTGTTCTTCCTTATTTGATTGTGTTTACCATTTCTCCTTGTTTATTATGCTTATTATGATATATTGAGAAATTAGGGTTTGACACTCGGGAAAGCTAATCTCGAATTCGGAGTAGCGTAAACACAACGCGACGATCTAATACCCCGGGAGGGAGTTAGAAAATGTGCAATCGATAACGTTGGGGCAAGACTCATTTGACCTAGTGTTGTTAAGACGTTGAGGGGGACTTCTTCGTTGATGCGAAGTCGCCTATTCTCTCATCTTACATTTGGAAGAGGTGGTGAGTAAGTTTACGATATAGAGATTGTCGGATAGAATGAACGCCGTTGTTGTAAACTAAACAAAACCAAACACGTTTTTGTAAACAAAGTTAATCCCTAGTTAATATTTTGCCCTAAACATCTCAATATGGTATTATATTTTAATTAGTTTAATTAACTTAGTATTAATATTAATTAATTATAAGCTTCATTTTTTATCGCCTAAATAAAGTTAGGTTATGATAATTACGGTACTCGATAATAATCTCAACCAATCCCTATGGATACGACAACCCCTACTCTTTCCCATCTATACTAAAATTATAAAATCATTTTTGTATTGTGTGTAATCCTAATCGTGATACATTTAAGAGTAAAAATTAGCCTGAGTTGTTTTCTCCTAAATTCTTAAAAAATTTCGATCTCTTAATACTTTTCTTTTTGTCAGTCTCTTGTATCCATAACCTTCTTCAACAATTTTTTCAAGATTAAAATATCAATGGAATTTTATCACTGAAACACTCAATAAACTCATTAGTTCCCCACAAAACATGAACATTTAATTATCCATCAAAATTTTAGGATCAATAAAGTCTTCTTCCGATGGGCTGGATATGTTCAACCCAATTCATGTATTAGGTGTATGTCTTTTGGGTTGGATCATTGACCCAATCTAACCCATTTAGGCCCTCTTGCTTATGACAGTTATGAGTGGTAGTTTCCTCATATCATTTATCATATTCTAGAAAAAGTGTATAGCTGAAATTTAGGATATAATACTAAATTAGTATACTAATTGGTATATTTGTAATTTAATTTTTTGCATTAGAAGAGTTTAGTAAATGATTTTAAAAATACTAATAACGTCATTACAAAACCTAAGAGTTCAAACCCCAAAATACTCGTTATTTTTGTGTATAAAAAAATATCTTTTATCTTCCTTGAGATTAGATATAATATGGAAAATCTCTTTCATTTTTTTTTAATTTTTAATTTTTAATTTTTATTTTTATTTTTTTCATATCATCAATGATGTTCTCATGGGGCTATGAAGGAACCAATCCGTTCGTGAAAACTCAAACTCGGTTCAATAATACTTTTATTCGAAACTCATTCATTTACTAAATGAAGCAAATTCAAACTTTTAATTAAGTTCATTTATTAAATAAACAAATATAAATTGTTCGAACTAGGTCCATTAATATTGGTGAACAATTCGAATAATATAAAATTAAAATATTTTATTTTATTTTTAATATAAAAAAATAGTAAAATAGGCTTTTGAATTCTTTAAAAAAATAATTTTACCTATCAATGAATTAAATTTTAATTTTAAAAATGTCGATTTAACCTATTTAGTTACCACTGATTTTTTGTAAACTTATATTGATTTGGTATTTTGATTGGCTAGTAAATTAACTATTTAAATTTTGTATATAAATGTTATTATAAATAATTAATTTTATTAAAAATGATATATTATTTATATGGTTCTTAAACATTGAAATTTAGTTAATAAATATTTTTAAAAAATTGATTAAGCTCGCGAATAGTTTAATTATAAATAAACCAAACTTGAATATAAGATTTCAGCCTCGAACTCAAACTCAAATTCAAACTCAAAGAGTAAAGAAAATAAATGAACCAAACTTTAACACTTAATATTTGACTCTACTCAGTTCGTTTACCATCCCTGCAGTGACACTTTCACCCTTTATTCTTTAATGAAGACAAATCATATTTATCAAATTTATTTATTTTTTTAGTTTTTACACAAGTGTTTTAAACTGACACTTTCACCCTGTCATATATATATATATATATGTAAGAATATATATATATATATATATATATATATATATATATATATATATATATATTCTTACCATAACTATAAAATAAAAATAAAAGAAAAAACAAAAAATAAATAATTTTTTTGTATATTTTTACTTTAAAGGACGTTATAATTAAAATAGTTCTTTTTAATATTATTTTATAAATAAATATGTTTCATATTAATTTTCTAATGCACTATCAATTTTTAAGATTTTATTTCCAAGTTGGTAAATCATCTAGTGATAGATGTTCATTAAATAAATAATTTTTATTTTTTATTTTTTTAAATATCTATGTTTTTTATTTCTTACAAAATATATTCCAAAATATTTTGTTTTCTTTATTTTAATAATTTATATGTATATATATATATGCATAATTTTTATTTTTTACATAGGATATTTCAAATTATTTTGTTTGCTTCAGTTTAATCATTTATTCTAATTGTGACTTTTAAAAAAATAGCAAAAAATAAAAATAAATAGATGATGTTTCATCTAGGGAAAACCAACCTCCCTCGATCTCCACTCAAAGACTTACACATGGCAAAGTGACACCTTATTGAGGTCCACCTCATCTGCTAAATAAACCCATGGCACCCATTTGTGTGGCATGCTCCATTCACTGACTTGTGGGGGTGTAAATGAAAACCGTGTACCAAGGAACACCGGGTTGAGCGGTTACAGACTACCCAAAAAAATTCAAAACCAAAACCTGGCTTGCCCTCAAGGAACACCAGCCTTGATTGTATACCTTTGATACCATACCCGCCTTCCTCGAACTCGACCGAAATGAAAACATATATAGCATATATATTACATTCCCGATCTGTAAGTAAGGTTTTTTTTCTTTTTTTCTTTTCTGTAATCAATTTATAATTTAATGTTTCATTCATGTTAGGTTTTCTTGTAATAAATTTGCTCTGATTCCCTATATTTAATGTTCAATTGTTTGATTAGTCAAATCTATAAGTTTAGGGTTCTAGATTTAATTTATTTTTATTTTATTTTTTTGTTAGATCATTAAATGGATGAGAATGAATGTGAGACTAGCATGTGTCCTAAAGAGAATGATAAAGATTCTAGTGTTAAGCCACTAGTTGCACCAGAAAGTCCTGTTCTTTTCGGGAGGAAACAGTCTATGGTTTGGGGCCATTTTACCATGTTAACCCCACCCTGTACTAAACCAAAATTACAAAGAGTAGCTTGTAACTATTGTTCATCTAATAAGAGCAACTTATTATTGCAACACCATAATTCATGGAACTAGGTTAATGAAAACTCATATTGAGAGCTACTGTAAGGACTATCCTTACAGAACAGATGCATTTCAAACCACGTTAGTTTTTAAACCAAAACAACAATTGGGAGTAGAGGGATCTCCTAGTGGGAAATTGGTGGTGGTACAATTTAGTGTTGGGGAATGTCGTAAGGCTTTGGCCAAAATGTTAATTATTGACAAGTTGTCTTTCCACTTTGTTGAAGGTGAGAGGTTTTTGAACTTTATGCTTGTTGTTAGCCCAAAATGGAACAAAATTCCTTCTCGAATCACAATTGCTAAAGATTTTTTTGGTATTTATTTGGCTGAGAAAAAGAAGTTGTAATCTACTATTCGAGGTCAAAGAATTTGTCTCACCATTGACACATGGACTTTCATTCAAAATTTAAATTATATGTGTCTCATGGCACATTTCATTGATAGTGAATGGAATATGCACAAAAGAATTCTTAATTTCTACATAGTGTAGAGACACAAAGGGGAGGCACTAGGTAAATCAATTGAGATGTGTTTACTTGGTTCGGGGATAGACAATATTCTCACAGTGACAATAGATACTGTGAGTTCGAAAAATGGTGTGATTCAATTCTTAAAAAAAAAAAAAAAGACTATGGAAACAGTTGGCACAATTTTAGAACACGAATTCTTGCATATGAGATGTTGTGCTCATATTTTGAACCTTATTGTTCATGATGGTTTGAAGAACATTGACAAATCAATTGTGAGGGTGAGGAGTGTTGTTCATTATATAAGATCATCTCCTCAAAGAATGAAAAATTTTAAGTTGTGCGTGGAGAAAGAAAAAATTGATTGCATGTATCAAGTATGTTTAGATGTACCTACGAGGTGGAACTATACATACAAGATGCTAGATAGAGCTGAAAAATTTCAAAAATCCTTTGAGTGATTGGAAGCAGGAGATCACAATTTTGTTGTTAGTGTGAGAGAAGACGATGATGATGGGATAGATGAAGAGGGTTCGACTTCTAAGAGATTGCGAAGGGCATTTCTAGGTCCTCCGACTAAGATGGATTGTGCTAAGGTTAGTTTATTTGCAATTTTTTAAAAACTTTCTACAATACAACCGTTTGTCTTTCAGGGTGTAGGCTTGTGACTTACAATGATTTTTTTTTTTTTTTTTTTTTTTTTTGATTTAGTTCAAATACATGATATAATTGAGAAAAAGTGTAACAGTGGTGCACCTTACTTGAGCTCAATGGCAAAAAAACATGAAAATGAAATTTGAGAAGTATTGGGGGAATTTCGGGAAAATTAATCCATTGTTGTGTGTTGGGGTGGTACTTGATCCTCGTTTCAAGTTGTCATATGTTGAGTATTGTTTTAGAACATTATTTGATTATGCATAGGCTAATGAGATGCTTGACAAGGTGAAGTCTGTTCTTCTACATTTATATAATTCAGATTTCATGCTCGAGCATGGACATACTTTTAGCAATCCAAAAGTAATCCAAGAATTAAATATTGTGGAATCTAGTAGCATCTCAATGGATAAAAATACATTGAGGTTTTTAGGGTATAAGAAGCACTTGGAGTATGCAGGAACAAATAACAGAAAAACCAGGTAGACAAGTATCTTGGGGAAAGTGTGGAAGAAAATATAGAGGGGTTTGATGTCTTAGCTTGGTGGAAAGTTAATAGTTCTAGATTTCGTACTCTTTCTATTGTTGTAAAGCATGTTCTTGCAATTTTAGTTTCTAGCGTCACTTCAAAATCGATGTTTAGCACAGGATGTCACATACTAGATCCTTTCTGGATTTCTTTGTCACCAAATATGGTAGAGTCACTTATATGCACACAAGATTGGCTACGTTCTTCGGCAAAGGAAATTAACCTTAGGGAAGCAGTGGATGATGTCAAACCATTCGAGAAGCTTAGTTTAGGTATTTATGAATTATTTTACACTTAATTTTTTTTTTATGTATGTTTTGTGTTTATCTACTTATTACTAAATTCTAAAACTATCAATTTATGTTGTAGGGCTCACGGAATGTCAGATGAAGTTTAAGAGTTGGGTGTTCTAAATTTGTTGTTGACAATTTGGTGTTCTGGACAATTTGGTGTTCTTAATTTGTCTTTCTTGTTGTTATTTTTTCCCAATTAGAGCTTATTATTAATGCTGCATTGTTTTATTTTATTGTAATTGCTCTTACTATTATTGGTGTTTTCTCTTATTGTAATTGTTTATGTTACTATTGTTGTTTTCTTTATAGCAACTGGGTATGAATATGAAATGCCAGACAAACATTACTGTATTAAAAAAAATTCAAAATAACTATTTTTGAAATAAAATATACAAACTCGGACTAGACTGATACTGTCCCGAAAGAGATATGAGTTGACAGGTAGGTCGACCGAACTTGAGAATCAATTGTGATTAATCTTTGCTGCTACCGGATTTGAAGTTACATCATACTAATTACTCTTTTTGTGGATTCCGGGTGAGATCTTTCCAATTATATTCTATCATTGCATTACTTGTTTATTTTTTAGAAATTAATCTTAGAAATTATTTCTAATTTTTATTGAAGAAAACTATTTTACAAACAATTTCTGGAATCTGATTACGTGCCCAAATTTGCTACCCATATCTTGTTTAAAATTAGATTTTTCTATCTCACATTTTTCTACCACTAGTTAGGATATTAATTGAGTTATTATTTATCTAGGATGGTAGAAGCTTCGAGTGAGATTTTCTGCTTATTAATTTGTATTGAAGAGTAGTGTGAGGGGTTAAATACTGTTGGGAGTATTTAATCAAGGGTAGTCGGGTTTCAGTCTCTTCTTATAAAGACATTGAGGTAGTGATTCTTCCTGGATAGAATTATGTTTTGAGTGAAATTTGTAATGGTTCAAGCCTTACTGGGTAACAGGATATTTGGAGTGATTGGTAAGATTTTGATTCTTTGGCCTTATTGTTAAAAAGAATTAGGTTATTCTTTAGCCTGTAAAACGTAGATGTTCTTCTTTAGCTTGGAAAAATGATACTGTAAAGGTTGATTCTGAGCTTGTAAAAGAATCGGTGTGTGGGTTTGGTTCATACCGTTAAAGGGATCTTGAGAATTAGTGGGTGCAAATATTCGTGGGGCTCGGAGGACTGGACTAGTCAAGAGTAGCTTGGTGGACTAGGATATATCTTGGAGTACTGCATTTTTAATTTATTTATTTTTGTTATTTGGGTGTGCACCTAGTTGATTAATTAATTCTGGTGTGATATAAAAATAATAATTAATTTAGGAATAAAATTAATTATTTGATTTATTGAAGTTTTTATTCTGATAAATTTTTAAATACCCAATTTACCCCTCATCTTGGGTATTCCACTAGGCCAATAATTCACATAAGAGCTAGTTTAGCTCGATATTTTTAGCTAACAAAGATCACATGGTGAACATAGTAGGCACATTGGCTGAGGGGCAATCTATGCACCAATCACCCTTGTTTGTAGGTGAAAGTTACTCGTTTTGGAAAGACAAGATGATAGCCTTTCTTTCGACTACTAATTTTGATGTATGGCTAACAATAGAGGATGGTCCATTTATTCCAATAGAAAATGGACTTGAGAAGAAGAAAGAACAACTCACTGCTTCCGATTAGTAGAAACTCTCCATTAACTTTCAAGCTATCAATATTCTCTTTTGCTCTTTAGATGCTAATGAATATTCTAGAGTTTTAGGTTACAAATTTTCAAAGGAGATGTGGGATAAACTACAAGTCACCCATGAAGGGATAAGTCAAGTGAAGCAGTCAAAAATCAATTCTCTTATGAGAAAATTTGAGTTGTTTAGGATGGAAGATAATGAATTGATTCATGAGATGTACACTCGCTTCAATAACATATGCAACAATATGAGTCAACTTGGAAAGCCATACTCCATGGAGGATAGAGTACGAAAGGTTCTAAGGTCCTAACAAAAATATTGGAGTCAAAGGTGATGGCGATCGAGGAAGCCAAGGATCTTGGAAAATACGATATTGATGATCTTATTGGCAATTTGATGACCCATTAATCAACGATTAAAGGTTATGAGGATGACATTGAAAATGGCAAGAGAAAATCTTTGGCACTAAAAATTCAAATAATTGAAGAAGAGGATGACAGTGTTGATGATTGTCTTGATAGTGAGCACGAGAAAAATATGTCACTTCTCACAAACAATTTTAGAAGAATGACTCGGCACACATTCCGTGGGAGAAGATACCTCAACATGTCTAAAGTGGAATGTTACAACTGTTGTAAGACCGATCATTTTCAAAACGATTTTCCTGAACCAAAGAAGGATAAAGAAAAGGAAAAAAAAAAAAAAGAGTAAGAAGAAATCGATGAAAGCTACTTGGGATGATACCGATTCAAGTAGCTCAGAAAATTTGGATAGTGAAGACACATCTATGCTTGCATTAATGGCCACTGATGGTGAGGTAACTAAATGTTCAAGTTCTTGTCCTTTAAATTTTGATGAATTATTTGATATTTATGAAGAACTTTCACATGATTATAAAAATCAGTGTTTTAACCTAAATGCCCTTCAAAGTACAATTAACACATTAAACAAGAAAGTGGTGGACTACGAATATGAAAACAATGGATTTAAGTCTAAATTGATAGATTTGCAATCAATTGTTCTCAAATTCATCGACGGTGAAAATAACTTGAAAATGCTTTTGGGAAGTTCACGTAGAGTTTTTGATAAAGCTGGTATTGGATTTCAAAAAAATCTTAAACAAAAACGCTTTCATAAATTCTTTTATGAAACCAAAGATCTTGTTAAATGTTTTAAATATAACATTGTAGGGCATACTATTCATAGATGTTTTGCTAAAATATCTAACTGTAGACAAGTTTGGGTTCCAAAAAGAACTAAAATTGTACCGACTAACAAGATCAGACCCACTTAGGTTGGGTACCACTTAGGAACTATTTGAGGTGCTCCTTGCAGGTTATTCTAAAAGCATTAATAAGTAAGGACAAATGGTTCTTGGATAGTGGTTGTTCTCGACACATGATGAGAGATAAAGAAAAATTTATATCTTTGACACCTAAAGATGGAGGTCATGTGGCTTTCGGAGACAACGCAAAGGGTAAAATTATCGGTATAGGTAATATCGATAATGATACTACTCTTATTAAAGATGTGTTACTAGTTGATGGACTTAAACATAATTTGCTTAGTTTTAGTCAACTATGTGACAAGGTCTATAATGTTATATTTGATCATGATAGATGCATTATTAAAAATAGTCATGATAGTAGTATCTTGCTAGTAACAGCACGTTTTGAGAATGTGTATACTTGCTCTTTTGATGATTTTAATTCTCAAATTTTTTCTCATTTGAATGCTTTATCTGAAAACAGTTGGTTATGGAATAGAAGACTTGGGCATGCTAGTATGGAGTTAATTTCTAACTTATCTAAGAACAGTCTTGTACGTGGCCTACCTGATTTGAAATTTGTGAAAGATAAAGTATGTGATGCATGTCAATTAGATAAGCAAGTTAGATTATCATTTAAGAAAAACATGCACACGTCTACGTCTAGATGTCTTGAATTATTGTATCTTGATTTGCTTGGGCCTAACTCTGTTGCTAGTTTTGGTGGTAAGTTCTATGCATTTGTTTTAGTTGATGATTATTCAAGACTTACCTGGGTATTCTTTCTTGCTAAAAAAAGTGAGGTTGCCTTTGTTCTTGCTATATTTTGTAAACGTGTTCAAAATGAGAAGCAATACTCTATTGTTAGCATTCGTAGTGACAGATGAAGAGAATTTAAGAATGATGATGTGGTAAGTAATTGTGATGAGCATGGTTATGCTCATAACTTTTCTACACCAAGATCACTGCAACAACATGGTATAGTGGAAATGAAGAATAGAACGCTTCAAGAGATGGCCAGAATAATGCTAAATAAAAGTCGCTTATCAACCTATTTCTAGGCTGAAGCAGTAAGTACATCTTATCACATGGTAAACCGAGTATCAATTCACAGAGGGTTTAACAAAACACCAAATGAAATCTTGAATGCTAAGACTCCTAATATTTCCTATTTTAAAGTCTTTGGATGCAAGTGTTTTATTTTTAATGACAAGGACAATCTTGGTAAATTTAATGCTAAATCTGATTATGGGATTTTTCATAGATATGCTACTAATAGTAAGGCTTATAGAGTTTATAATAGACGTACTTTAGTAGTAGAAGAAACAATGCATGTTGTTTTTGAGGAAGCTGATCCATTCTTGTCGAGAAAGGTTTTGGATGATGATGATGTTGCAGGTATCTTAAATAATCAAAACCAAGGTGATATTGTACCTGAGAAGTCCCAACCAGAGGAGGAACCTAAGGTGAAGGATTCGATTTTACCAAGAGCCATAAAGAAAGTACCAAGACATTCCATTAAAGAAATCATCGATAATTTGGAAAAAGGTGTTAGTTCTCGTTCTTCTCTTAGGGATATAATTAATCTTGCTTTCTTATCTCAAATTGAGCCTAAGAATATAAATGATGCGTTAATAAATAAATCTTGGATTTCCGCAATGTAAGATGAGTTAGTTCAATTTGAGCAAAACAAAGTGTGGTGTCTTGTTCCGAGACCGGATTTTCATCCAGTTATTGGTACTAAATGGGTTTTTAGAAATAAAAATGATGAATCTAGTATGGTAATAAGAAATAAGGCAAGATTTGTGGCACAGGGCCATAATTAAGAAGAAGGAATTGATTATGATGAAACTTATGCTCCTATTGCTAGAGTATAAGCAATTAGAATGCTACTCACTTTTGTATGTTCATGTAATTTTAAGTTTTATCAAATGGATGTAAAGAGTGCATTTCTAAATGGCTTTCTAGCTAAAGAAGTTTATGTGGAACAACCCCCAGGATTTGATTATAATGAAACTTATGCTCCTATTTCTAGAGTATAAGCAATTAGAATGCTACTCACTTTTTTATGTTCATGTAATTTTAAGCTTTATCAAATGGATGTAAATAGTGCATTTCTAAATAGCTTTTTAGCTTAAGAAGTTTATGTGGAACAACCCCTAGGATTTGAAAGTGATAAATTTTCTGATCACGTATTCAAACTTCACAAGGCTTTGTATGGGCTGAAACAAGCTCTGAGAGGTTGGTATGAGAGACTTAGCCGATATTTAATCAAAAATGGTTTTCGAATATGTATTTGTGATATAACACTATTTGTAAAGCAAACTGAATCTGATATTCTATTAGTACAAGTATATGTTGATGATATCATTTTTGGATCTACTAATGAAGATCTTTGCAAAGAGTTTGCTAAGATAATGCAAGTTGAATTTGAAATGAGCAAGATAGGAGAGTTGAATTTCATTCTTAGATTGCAAATTAAGCAAACCAAAAAAGGAATATTTATAAACCAAGCTAAATACACCAAGGAACAACTAAAGAAATATGGCTTGGAAGGCACTAAAGTATACAAAACTCCTATGGCAACGGCTACAAAGATAGAAAAAGACGATACGGGCAAAAGCGTTAATGAAAAAATGTATCGAGGTATGATTGGTAGGCTGTTGTATTTAATTGCTAGTAGACCTGATATTATGTATAGTATTTGTCTTTGTGCTAAATTTCAGTCTTGTCCTAAAGAATCGCACTTGATTGCGGTTAAGCGAATTTTTTGTTATTTAAAGGGGACGACTGGCCTAGGATTATGGTATCCTAGGAGGAGTGATTTTAAATTGGTAAGTTACTCCGATGTTGACTTTGCCGATTGCTGGTAACGGTTGTGCCCAAATTTTATATATTTAGCAATAGTTAAATGACTTTAAAGTTTGTATGGAGGAGGTCCCGATCTTTTGTGATAATAAAAGTACTATTTGTCTAAATAAGAATCCTATACAACACTCATGAACTAAGCACATAGAAATTAGACATCACTTTATTTGTGATCACATTCAGAAAATGGATATTGTTATTGAGTATATTGATACCTCCAACCAGCTTGCTGATGCTTTTACCAAACCACTAGCGGAAGATTAGTTTGTAAAACTCATTCGTGGTTTGGGTATGGCTGGGCATAGTGATGTTTGCCTAGAGTAGAATTATCTATGTGTTCCCTCCTCCCTAATTTTTTTTTTTGAAGATGACAAATGGGGAGAAAGTAGTGATGTTTTATTAAGGGAGAATATTTTCAAAATTGTATTTTATTGAGTATTTTTAATTTGTGTATTATTGATTATATTTATAAAATCTTTATTACTATGTTTTTACGAGTTAAAAAACCATTTCTCGGATACAGGGGGAGTGTGGTTATATTTTTGTTTTGAAGAAAACATCAAACTTAACTGTCATCATAAAAAAATGGGGAGATTATTGATCCTAAGATTTTGATGAACAATTAAATGTTGATATTTTGGTGGAACTAATATTTTAATTGAGTGTTTTAGTGATTTAAAGTTCTAGTGATGAAGATGCAAATTAAATGGATGCTAAACGATGATGTTGAAGATGTTGAAGAATTAAGAGTTTGAAGAAATTAGGGAAAACAACCAAGGTAAATGTCAACTCTTAATATCCCAATTAGGAACACACACATGACACAAAAAATATTTATTATTTATGTGTTTTCAGTAAGTGAAATTATTTACTCCAATATGTGATTTGAAAAGAAATAATTTTAAATGACTAAAATGGAATATAAGAAGATTAGTGGAGCTTATTTAGAAGATAAAATGGTTAAAGGAGCAAAAACGCAAAAGAGAATAAGTTAAAAACAAGTTTAGAACAGAGATCCAGAAGACACAAGTCGACTGGTAAGTCGACCAGACCAATCAGCATGAAGTCTCTGTATCTATGAGTCGACAGGTAGGTCAATCGACCAAGAGAAGCTGAACTCTTTGAATCTACAAGTCGACAGGCAGGTCGACCGGTGAAGGCAAAATGAACTCTCTGAATCTACAAGTTGATAGATAGGTCGACCGATGAACGCCCTTGGCTACAACCTGAATCTACTAGTAGACTGGTCGGTCGACTAGACGCGTTGTTTCAGGAAACTGTTTATTCCGAGATTATATCCAAAAGTAGCCATTTTTAGTTAGGATTTTAGAGAGATTTCGGGGATAGTTTTATATTTAAGATATGCTTTACCTGAAATATAAATCCTATTGATTTGGTTCATTAATTTTTAATGTTTCTCAAATTGGTTCGTAAAATTATTTCTATTTTATCTAAATTGAGTTTGAGAAATATTTGGAGGACTTAATTGAAAATTTTGAAAGATGTTATTAAGTGAATTAAACCAAAATGAAATCATTATGATATAAGGGGTCTATAAGTGCTATTAATTGTCATGATACATGTGAACTAGCTGTTAGAAGGCTGTTTTCATTCTCCCTTAAATAGACCTGCGAATTTCTTATATCATTATGGAAGAGAAATCATATCATATTATAAGAGTGATATTTTCTAAGAGTTATCTTTCTAAGAGTTTGAGAGATATTTAAGAGTGATCTTGAGAATCAATTGCGATTAATCTTTGCTACTACCGGATATGAAGTTACATCGTACTAATTATTCTTTCTGTGGATTTCAGTGAGATCTTTCCAATTATATTCTATCATTGCATTACTTATTTATCTTTTGTAAATTGATCTTAGAAATTGTTTTTGATTTTTATTGAAGAAAAATATTTTACAAATAATTTCTTGAATCTGATTACGTGCTCAAATTTGCTACACATATCTTGTTTAAAATTAGATTTTTCTATCACTAGTTGGGATATTAATTGAATTATTGTTTATATGGGGTGGTAGAAGCCCCGAGTGAGTAGTGTAATGGATTAAATACTGTTGTGGGTATTTAATTAGGGGTAGTCGGGTTTCAGTCTCTTCCTATAAAGACATTGAGGTAGTGATTCGTTTGGGATAGAATTGTGTTTTCAGTGAAATTTGTAACGGTTCAATCTTTACTGGGTAAAAGTATATTTGGAGTGATTGTTGAGGTTTTGATTCTTTAGCCTTAGTGTTAAAAAAAATTAGGTTATTCTTTAGTCTGTAAAAGTAGACGTTCTTCTTTAGCCTGGGAAAAGGATATCGTAAAGGTTGATTCTGAGCCTCTAAAAGAATCGATGTGTGGGTTTGGTTCCTACCTTTAAAGGGATCTTGAGAATTAGTGGGTGCGAATTTTCGTGGGGCTCAGAAGATTGGGCTAGCCAAGAATAGCATGGAGAACCATAATATATCTTGGTATACTGCATTCTTAATTTATTTATTTTTACTGTTTGTGTGTGCACCTAGTTGATTCACACTGGACCAATAAAAATAACTCTAATCTATTTTTACTCTTAATATATCCCAATTAGGATCAGACACGACATGAAAATGATTTTATATTTTTCTGTGTTTTGATAGGATCTTAATTAGTGAAATTATTTGCTCATATGTGTAATTGAAAAAGAAATAAAGATAATTGATTAAAATTGATTTTAAGATTTTAGTGGAGCTAACCGAGAAAAGAAATCGGTTAAAGGGGTGAAAATGTCGAAGAAAATAATTAAGGAGAAGAGTTCTAGCATGGGTAGTCGACAGGTAAGTCGACCTATGGCCAAAGAATAAACTCTTTGAATCTATAGGTCGACTTGAGAAACTCTTTAAATCGTCCGGTCGACAGATGATGGATGGGCAATCGATCGATAGCGAAGGAATTTTGGCTTGGCTAGTATCCTACATCAAGCGGTTGACTTATGGCCGTTGGTTGGTTGACTGATGTGTCTGTTTCATGTGTAGAGCATTTCGAGGATTCTGATCAAACAGTAGCATTTACTAGCCGTTAATGGTTGAGATATGAAAACATTTTAGGGATATGATAGTATTAAAGATATATCATTGATATTTTGTCATCCTTATAGATATGGTTCATATATTTTGGTTATTTCTGAAATTGGTTCATATAATTCTTTCTATCTGATTGATTTGAGTTTGAGAAATATTTGAGGGACTAATTTGAATGTTTCGAAAGCAATAATTAAGTCAAATATACGTAAAATAAAATATAATGATATATGTGGTCTACAGGTGCTTTTTAGATACTTCTTATTTAAAAACTAGCCATTTAAGGGATTGTTTCAATTTCCTATATATAAACTTGCGAATTTCACATAACAAAGACAACATATCAAGAACTATTCAGTTCATAAGATTTTATGAGTGTAATCATTCTGATATTATTTTGAAAGATCAAATTGTAAGATCAATTATTGAGGAGTTCTTGAGTTAAAGTGTTGATTGTGTAAGAGTCACCAAGTTGAGCTATCTAGAGTTCCAATCTATAATTCTTTGGTGTTATCCTAGTGAGATATTTTCAAGCTATTAATCTTTACTGCATATTTATTTTTCTATATTTTCTTGGTTGATAAGATCTTGATAAAATCGTTTTCGAACTTTAAAAGCATAAAAATTCTTTTAAAACGATTTATGACATAATCTGATTACATGATCAATTTTCTGCTACCCATATTATTTTTGTAATCAGATTTTTGTTTTCTCACTTAATTCTGTCACTAGTAATTATCGGGACATTAATCGAGTTTAAATTGATTTGAGGTAGTAGAAGCTCCGAGTGGAAAGAACTTATCAGTTTCTTGTAATTGGTGAGTTGTGTGCGGATTAGGTACTATAGGGAGTATGTAATTAGGGATAGCTTGGTTTCAATCTCTTCTGGTAAAGAGATTGAGGTGTTAATTCTTCCTTTATAGAATTAATTGTGAGTGATTTATAAAGGTTCCGTCCTTACTTGGAAAAATGATAGTTGGGGCTTTTCTGTGAGATTTTGATTCTTTAGCCTAAGGTACAAAAAGAATTAGGTTATTCTTGAGCCTATAAAAAATAGAGGTTATTCTTGAGCTTAAGAAAAAAAAAAAAAAAAACAAAGAGGTTATTCCTAGGCCTGGGAAAAGGAATTTGTAAAGGTTGATTCTGAACCTGTGAAAATAGTCATTGTGTAAAGGTTTGGTTCCTACCTATTTAAAGGAATCTTAGTATTAGTGGGTGCATATCTTCGTAGGGGCTCGGAGGACTGGATTAGCCAAGAGTAGCTTGGTGAACTAGGATATATCGTGGTGTGCTACCTTATTTATTTACTTATATTGTTGTTTGGCATGCATCTAGTTGATAACACATATCTGTTTCTAGAAACATAATTAATTTTAGGATAAAATTAATTGATTGAATTTTTGAAATGTTATTATTATTCTGATAATTTTTTAATACTACCCAATTCACCCCCCTCTTGAGTTGCTCACTGGGCCAACAATTGACATCAGAGCTGGTTTTAGTTCGATTAAGTTTAACATCCTAGCTATATTGGTCTCATGCACATACCATGGATGATGTGTTTTGAGTATCCTTTTTTGATAGTGGTAAATTCGTATATGAAAATGTGATTTTATGATTCTTGTGATTCTTGTGGTAGTGATGGAGATGATGATAATGAAAATGTCCATATTATTATGAAAAAATATTTTCTTTCATACTACTTTTTGCTAAAGAGAGCTTGAGTTTAAAATAAAAAATTGATTCCTTTGAAAATGGTGGAAAACATGTTCGAAAATCTAAAGTGCATTTGGATGATTATTGTGGTACAAAAGAATTTTTGGATGTT
The DNA here is from genome assembly GCA_016647705.1 of Eucommia ulmoides. Lineage (NCBI taxonomy): Eukaryota > Viridiplantae > Streptophyta > Magnoliopsida > Garryales > Eucommiaceae > Eucommia > Eucommia ulmoides. Next base: position 24,705,335 of record CM028329.1, read on the forward strand.
GTTTTGAAATTAATAATTTTCTCTCTAGAGTGGATTCTCTTGAAAATGAAAATAGAGTTTTAAAAAATAATTTTGATATGATTTCTAAGCGAAGGTCAGATCTTGTTTCTAAAATCGATTTACTTAAGAAATTTTTTGAAAAATCAAAATCCGACCTTAAGACTGTTTCAAGAGATTTTGATAATGATTTTTCTAGGCAAAGTGGATATGCTTCATCGTCTCATCCTTCATCACAAGCCAGTGATAGTTTTGTTGGTATGGTTAGAAATGATTCTTGTTTTACATATCGTGCCTTCTATTGTAAATTGGATTTGAGATGTTATTATTGTAATAGGGTTGGGCATTTTAAAGTATCATATCCATTTTGGAACCCTAAGTTTATGTATAACAAGGACGGATCCAAAATGAAATGGATACCGAAGAGAACTATTGAAATTTCTTGTGTAGAATTACATAATGTCGGAAGTAAACCTGAAGGAGCAAACAAAGAAGTTATATCAAATCCAAGACAAGAAGTCATCAAGGATCCACAAGCGATGCATATAAAGCAAAAAAATGCACCAAAAACAGAATGTAAAATTACTAAGAAGCCACAAGATAAATGTGCAAAGAGAAAAGTTGTACAAAAGCCAAGATGGGATATCACCAAGAAGCCACAAGTGATACGTGCAAAAAGAATCATCAATGAATCAAATGGAAAAAATCGAAGGTTGAGAAGATACGGGCAGGGTAAGAGAAATTATGCACGTAAAGCAATCATGATTACAAATGAGGTAAAAACTAAAGTATCCCCAAAAGATATAAAAGGTACTCGTAATCCCTCGCATTTTAAATTCATTAAATTTGTTAAAGAGGGAGAGTCCCAACATGCTAAATAGGTAAGTTGGTAATTATTTCTAAGACCTATTTTAAATGATGTGTTCACTTTGTTGCCTTGGAAACATTGCATGGTGATTATGAGAGTCACGTTTATTTAAGGAGTATTAACATGTTTTTATGTGTTTATATCGAGTAGTAATCATGTGTTTGATTTTGAAGCATGTTATGTAATTTAGAAGATTAATCGAGTCTTTGTGATCTCACTAAATAGTGCTAATTATTTGTTGTATATGCCTTTTAATAAGATTATTTGTATAATGTGCTATCATTCATGTTATTTATGTTTATACAAATGTGTTAAATTAAGCTAATTTTTTTTATGCAACTTGACTTATTACAATGCATGATATTTTATATTGAGGTGCTTTAAAAAATAAAGAATGATTTGGTTGATGCATATTGTATTAAGTCTATTTTTTATACTATATATATGCGATCATTTGAATATTCATAGCGCATCAATCTGTGCTTAATGTTTTAAGTTGATACTTTGTGCGCATGAATATATTTATGGATATTAAGTATATTGCTATATGCATGACAATATGTTCTTCTCATACGTCTCATATCTATTGATTTTTAAATGATTATGATTATGAAAGGATCTAAAATGATATGAGATAACATCGTTAATATTGAGATATGTTTCCTATTCTAGTGCATTAAAGATTATATGTTTCTAGATTCTATCTATAAGGAAGACATTATTTAGTATCATTAGTAAGGCATGCAGACTTAACTGAAATTATATGATTGCTTGCTATATTATTGAAACATTTTGATTGCCTCAGGATTATTCTCCTGTGCATGAATTTGCTTGTTTACAATTATTTAGGGGAAGAAGTTTTTATAAGTGGGGCAATAATGTGTTATGCTTAAATTGAAAAAGATGATATTGAAGATTTTTATACCTTCGATTAGTTTGTTATACTCACTAAATCTCTAGTAGAAAATTAAAATTCATGACATTTGCCTAGAGTAGTGATGTTTTTGGCTCCCCCCCCCCCCCAATTTTTTTTGGAGATGACAAAGGGGGAGAATTAGTTGATGTTTTGTTGAATATCTTAAGGGGGAGTTTATTATATATTGAAATTTGTTTTTTTATTTAAAATCTTATGATTATCTTCATTACTTTGCTTTAATGAGTTAAAGAACCCGTCCTCAGGGAGAGCGTGGTTACATTATTGTTTTGAAGAAAATATCAAAGTTAATTGTCATCATAAAAAAAGGAGAGATTGTTGATTCTAAGATTTTGATAAACAATTAAATGTTGATGTTTTTGGTGGAACTAATACGTTTATTGAGTGTTTTAGTTTAAAGAGTTCTAGACTACATCATGAAGTAATTGTAAAGGATACAAAGACAATGCAGAGAAGATAATATCATGAAGAAATTGTGAAGGATGCAAAAACGGAAACTAAGTGATTGAATATTCCGAAGAATCTAGGTGAAAACAACTATAATCTATTTTTACTCTTAATGTATCCCGATTAGGATCACGCACGACACTAAAATGATTTTATATTTATATGTATTTTGATAGGATCCTAATTAGTAAAATTATTTGCACCTATGTGTAATTGAAAAAATAAATAAAGATAATTGATTAAAATTGATTTTAAGATTTTAGTAGAGCTAACCGAGAAAAGAAATCGGTTAAAGGGGTGAAAATGACAAAGAAAATAATTAAGGAGAAGAGTTCCAGCATGGGCAGTCGACAGGTAGGTCGACCTGTGGCCAAAGAATGAACTCTGTGAATCTTTAGGTCGACAGATAGGTCGACTTGAGAAACTCTCTGAATCGTCCGGTCAACAGATGATGGATGGACGGTCGATTGATAGCAAAGGAATTTTATCTTGGGAAGTATCATGAATCGAGCGGTCGACTTATGGGTATTGGTCGGTCGACTGAGGAGTCTGTTTCAGGTTTAGAGGATTTTGAGGATTTTGATCTAACAGTAGCCGTTAATAGCCGTTTATGGTTGACATATGAGAAAAAGTTTAGGGATATGATAGTATTAAAGATATATTATTGATATTTTATTATCCCTATAGATATGGTTCACATATTTTTGTTATTTCTCAAATTGGTTCATATAATTCTTTCTATCCTTTGGATTTGAGTTTGAGAAATATTTTAGGGACAAATTTGAATATTTTGAAAGCTATAATTAAGTCATATATACCTAAATGAAAGATAATGATATATGGGGTCTGTAGGTGTTTTTTAGATACTTATCGTTTAAAAACTAGCCATTGGAGGGCTTGTTTCAATTCCCTATATATAAACTTGCGGATTTCACATAACAAAGCCATCATATCAAGAACTATTTAGTTTACAAACTTTTATAAGAGTAATAATTCTAATATTATTTTGAGAGATCAAATTGTGAGATCAGTTATTGAGGAGTTCTTGAGTTAAAGTATTGATTGTGTAAGCATCACCGAGTTGAGTTGTTTAGAGTTCCAATCTATAATTCTTCGATGTTATCCAGGTGAGATGTTTCCAAGATATTAATCTTTACTGCATATTTATTTTTCTATATTTGTTTGGTTGATAAGATCTTGATAAAATCATTTTTGAACTTTAAAAGCATAAAAAATCTTTTTAAATGATTTGTAAGATAATCTAATTACGTGCTCAATTTTGTGCTACCCACATTATTTTTATAATCAAATTTTTATTTCCTCACTTAATTCTATCACTAGTAATTATTGGGACATTAATTGAGTTGAAATTGATTTGAGGTGGTAGAAGCTCTGAGTGGGAAGAACTTATTAATTTTTTGTAATTGGTGAGTTGTGTGCGGATTAGATACTATTGGGAGTATCTAATCAGGGGTAACTTGGTTTCAATCTCTTCCGATAAAGAGATTGAGGTGTTAATTATTCCTTTATAGAATTAATTGTGAGTGATTTGTAAATGTTCCATCCTTACCTTGGAAAATGATAGTTGGACCGTTTCTGTGAGGTTTTGATTCTTCAACCTACAGTACAAAAAGAATTAGGTTTTTCTTGAGCCTGTAAAAAGTAGAGGTTATTTTTGTGCCTGGAAAAAAAGAGAGGTTATTCTGAGCCTATGAAAATGAATTTGTAATGGTTGATTCTAAGCCTGTGAAAATAATCATTATGTAAAGGTTTGGTTCTTACATGTTTAAAGGAATCTTAGTGATTAGTGGGTACGAATCTCCGTGGGGCTCGGAGGACTAGATTAGCCAAGAGTAGCTTGGTGAACCAGGATATATCGTGGTATGCTGCGTTATTTATTTTACTTATATTGTTGTTTGGTGTGCATCTAGTTGATAACATATATCCCCTGCTATAAAGATAATAATTAATTTTAGGATAAAATTAATTGATTGAATTTTTGAAGTGTTATTATTATTCTAATAATTTTTTAGTACTACCCAATTCACCCCCCTCTTGGGTAGCTCAGTGGGCCAACACCATGGGCTCCTCTTAGTAGACTGAAAGACAAGGCCCAATGGCGTAATCTCCTCAAGCACCTCGTAATTGGCCACGCGCTATGTTATCTCAATGAATAGCGCCCAGAGCCTTGCTTTCACAATGCTATCGTTCTTCTTGTCTATAAATAGCCTGACATTCAATGTCTCAGGTCCTCAGCTACCCACTCGAAAACATATAATTGTCTTTTTCTTTTGAGCTCTTACTTTGACACTAGAGGGACTTTACTAGGCACACCCCAATAGTTCTTTGTACATGTAAAAGCTTGTATTTGAGAATCATTGATCGTTGAACATTGATCGTTAACTGAGGACTGCCTAGAGAACAATAAACTCCATACTCAGGACCTGCACCTCAAGAAGAAATCTCCAGGGGTGTGAAGTAAAAAATTGTACGATAAATATATAAAAATTATGAAAAATAAAAAGAAAACGAAAAAAATACTAGAAGAACAACACGAAATATGGTATTTTTTTTTTAAGATAAGAAGCTTCTTTTTGGGAAAAATATTGAAACATAAATAATAAGAGTTGACAGATCAAAAAGAAAAAGAAACAATAGAGGGAAAAAGAAGAAGAAAATAATAGTTTTTACTTATTAATTTCAGAGATAAAAAAAATTGGGAAATAGATACATAAAAACTATAGGAGAACAAAAACAAAACAAAAACAAACTACAATTTTTTATTTTTTGAAGGAAAAAGTTGAAAGATAGATACACAAATTTGTAAGAAAAAAGAAGAAGAAGAATATAGAAACTGATGTGTGAAAAATTCCCCCATGTAAATTATGAAACCGATGTTAAGAAGGTGGGTCAGGTCAGTGGATGGAATCCGAGCCGATAGGAGTGGACTTGCGATCTAATAATTGATTATGGACCGACAGCTCTAATAACCCAAGAAATAGAGTGTCTGGCCTAATAATGAAGCCCAACCACACACGCGATCTTCCCTAGTACAAAATGAAACCTCTTAATGAAGGTCTAACTATTAAATCTAAGGATGTAAGGTCATCGATAGCAGTTGCCTTACCTACTTTCCCCCCCATGCACATACGTGATTAACGCAACATCCCGTGATGGCGACATAGGTAACATTCACGGGGGTTAAGTATAGAACGTGGAAGGGATCATGGCAAGGATGGTAGTAAGGGAAATCGGCTCAAATATATATCGGAAGGATATGTATAAAAAATACAATTCTCACCATTACATTCTCAATACTCTAAAGCTTTTAGTCTCTCTTAGAGTAATCTGATTTTATTCTCACGCTGGAGTTTCCTTGGCCGACATCACATCGATGTCCCCCCATAGAACTAACTGGTTTTATAAGTCAGATTGCAGGTTACGAAGGTTTGGGGCACGTGAACAAAAAGAAGTTCACTAATGAGATTAGTCGATTGCAGTTAAGCGATGTAGATCTAAACTATGGAGAGAAGTTCCCACTCTCTATAGATACTAGAACACGTATGGAGGCTTCGAGTGTAGTTTAGCGCCACTACTCCCTCTAACATGCGAAACGAAAGCCCCAACGGCATTCCCAGGGCCAGTTCTAGGATAAATGCAGTTCATTTCTTCGCTGAAAATATAGACTGTTGGCCTAGTGAGCTACTCAAGAAGGGGTGAATTGGATAGTTCTAAACATTTATACAATTTAAATCTTTCAACACATAATTTATCAATTAATCAATTTATCTTAAATTAATAATTATCATCATTACGCAACTGATTAGTGTTTAATTCTAGGAGCACACTCAAATAAACTATAAAGAAAGTAAACAATGAGCACACCAAGTTCTATCCTTGTTCAGCAAGTTAGCCTTGCCTAATCTACTGTCCTGAGCTCCACGGAGATTCGCACCCTCGAAAACCCTGATTCATTTTATGGTAGGAACCAAACCCTTATAATGACTCTTTTTCAAAGCTCAGAATCAACCTTTACACTTCCATTTTCCTAGGCTAAGGAAGAATATTTTTTTTTTCAGGCTAAAGACTAACATAGTTCTATTCCAAGAAGAATCACAACCTAATATTTTTAACGAGCTAAAGATCAAACCTCACCAAACTCACAAATATCCTTTTCTCAGGTAAGGATTAAACATTTACAATTCACTAAAAATTAATTCTATTCAGGAAGAATCAAAACCTATTTCTTTTCAAGAGAAAAGAATAACCTAACATTTTTATACCTTAGATAAAGATCAAACCTCAACCTTTTTTCCGAAAAAGATTGAAACTCAAGCTACCATTGTAAGAGCTCGATTTCCCACGTATGTCATTTTATTTTCATTTTAGAGTATTTAGAAATTTTGGGGTAAACATTGAGTTAATTGAAAACCTAATTAAAAGTTTTTGGGTCAATTGAAAATTTAGAAACATTTATTCTAAACTTTGGGATTCAAATTGTTACTTAAATTCTAAACTAAAAATTTTAAAGGGTTCAAATTGCGATTTAAGAAATTTGTAAATGGTACATTAGACTAAAATAAGGATGTAAAGAAGTTAGGGGGAGACAAAAGTCATAAAATAAAAGATATTTTTAAACACATATATAACATATGCGATTGTGTATGCGTGTTTGCCGACCGAACAGTGAACTAAAACAGAGAGAAGAGAAAGATCGGCGATGTGGCAAGATTAGATCAAATATTCATCCACTCATTTCATGCATATAAATACCCATACACGAACATCATGAAGGAAAATCTTAAAAGGAGGAAATCTGAAGAAATTTTAGAAAAATTTAGAGAGAGAGAGAGGGAGGATCGAAAGGGTGTCGTCGGGTGTTCGTAATCGCCTGTAGGAGGAGATTCTGTTCTGATCTGCCCACAATTGTGGGTTCTCCAGCGAGCAGTGAGTTTCGGTTACAGGGGTGTGTGTGTGAGTTCGATTCATCGTCGGTGGTGTGGGATCGTCGTCGTCGTTCGGTAAGTGTGTGTAGGTAGCCGTGTACATGTGCATGTTCTGAGATTGTGTGTACGTGTGCTGTCTTTGATTATGTGGGTGTGGGTATTCGGACGACGGCGATCGTGTGTGTGTTTGTGTGCGTTTTGTTTGTCGTTGATGGTTGTTGGTGATTAGTGTCGTGGCCGCCCATGTGTGCAGGTGTCACTGCTCTGTGTGTGTGTGTGTGTGTGTGTGTGTGTGTGTGTATGTCGCCCGTCAATGGTGTGGATGTGTGCGTCTTCAGTTTGGCTGGCGAGGGTATGAGGTGTCGTTTGGCCGGAGGTGGGAGGGTGTGATCGGTGAAGGTGGGTTGATCAGCGGTAAAGAGGTACCGATGGGAACCCACATCAGAAACAGAAATAGAGGAGAGAGAGGGACAGCTGGGAACTGAACAAAAAACAGAAAAAAAAAAAAAAAAAAAAAGGGAAAAAGAAAAAGAAAAAGGAATTACACAAACCACCCCACTGAAAATAAAAAAAACCCATCTCGTGGTCACCAAACGATTCGGAAACAAGTGAAATTTCAATCGATTATTAATTTTCATTAAATTAAATTTTATTTAGCGTTACAAATCCTAAAATCGTAACAATTTCCTAACGATTAATTAATTTTAATTACGTGGTACATAAAATAGTAACGATTCGGAATATAGGGTCTATATTGCATGATTCAGATATTTTAGATAAGATATTAATTTAGGCTCTGTCACTATTAGGTTCGCAGGCACCGGTGTCCCGATAGAGTATAGTCAGTGAAGGTTTTGGAGAGAGGATAACGAGGTGAGTGTACTGTCTTCTTACCAAACTATTTTTCTATGTATATATATGATGAAATATGTATTTACTTAAACTGTATGAATTTATAAATGATATGGATCAAGCAGGATTTGGGTGAGTTGGTAAACTGGATTTTCGGAAGATTTCGATGGTTTTCGAAATGAAGTTGAAAATGAATTTTTGTTGGATTTGGTGAAATCAGACGGTGTTTTTAAAAGAGAATAGAAAACATCCGTTGTTTTCTAAAGATGCCTGGTTTTCTAAAAATAAAGGGTAGAAAAGTAGGTTTGATAAAATCAGACGTTTTCTTTAAAAGAAAGTGTGAAATATGATTTTTGGATTTAAAAGTTGGTTTTGAGGAAAAGAGATAGACGTGGTGATTTGACGATGTTGAGTAGACGATATTTATTGAGTTGTGATTCGATGATGTTGATTTGACGATACCATAGTATTTATCTGTTTCGGTAGAGTGAGGTTATCTACTTCGGCGGAGTGATGTTATCCGCTTCGGCGGAGTGATATTTATCTGCTTCAGCAGAGTGATGTTAGACGTTTATACTGCGCAGTGATTATCCGCTTCAGCGGAGTGATGGGTGTTCGTAGGAAGGCATATCCTACGGATGGTACAGTACTGTTGCAAACTCCTGATCGTGAGGTTAAAATGATTACTATGGCTAGCCAGTGTGTGTTGTGGTGGAGTGGTGGTTTGAGATGTATGTTTGAGATGTGATGTTTTACTTATATTGGGTGATTTATTATTTATTATGGTGATTGGTATTATTTTACTAGATAGGTTGGAATAGAACTTATATTTATTGCTTTATTTTTCACTGCTTATATTATGGAGAATTTTACTAATTACATGCTGTTTCTATACTCCGGCTTGATCCATTTAGATGTTGTGGAATGAATTATTATTTTAAAAATATTTTTACAAAGAAGGCAGTACACTCGCAGGTAAAATAGCTAGGAGTCGGTCGGTCTCCTACTAGCGCTAGATAGAGTTATGTAGGTCACGCAAAGGAGTCATTTGAGGAAAATTTTGGAGAAAAGATATCAGAAATGAAATCTAAGTGAGGTTCAGGTGATTTTTTTTATTGTATTTATATTCGGAATGGTGTATCCCTATGGGATGGGACTATTATATGTGTTGTATAGATTTACAATTTTGTTATTAACGTATTGAGGTTGGCTAGTCAGTTGGGCGGTGTCATGTCTACGTCACGCCGGCCCCACATGACGGGTGTCCGGGGTGGGGTGTGACAACCATGACTAGATGCAGACCCAACCGTATTTAATCTACATAAACTCACCAATACAAAAAATAATGAGTTTCTTCCCACTCGGAGCTTCTACTACCTCAAAACAATTATACTCTATTAATGTCCCGAAATTTAATACGTGATAGAATTTAAATGAGGAATTTAATATATGATTATAACAACTGTGGGTAGCACAAAATTAAGCATGTAATTAGATAATATCACAAAATCATTTTAAAAAGAATTTTTATGCTCTTAAGTTTAAAAAATGATTGTTCATTTATCTTAAAGCCAAGTAATAAACAATATATGAAATCAAATTTAAGCACAATAACTTGGGAAGACCTCACCAGGAAAACATCGAAAGAATAAAATCAAAATCGCAAGATAGCACAGATCGGTAACGCTTACTCAATAGCAGCTTAGCTCAAGAAATTTTCAAACAAATGATATCACGAATAATCTCTCGAATAAATCTCAAAATGATAACTCTCAGAAAGCTTAGAAACTTGATAGTTCTTGATGTGATATGATGTAATTAGATCTCAAATTTGCAGGTATATATATAGTGATTTTAAATAAGCCCTTCAAAGGCTAGTTTTCACAAGATAAGTCTTTAAATAGCAGTAATAGACCCCATATATCATATATTTTCAATTTTGGTTAATTTACTTAAAAATAAATTTTAAATCTCTTAATTAAGTCCACAAATTATTTCTTAAACTTTAATCACAAAGATAGGAAGTATTTAATTGCTAAAATTGAGAGATTCTAAAATTATATTTATTAAATTAATAGTGATATCAAAATAGATGTGTCATATCTTTAATATTTTCAAATCTCCCAAATTTCTCCATCAGATTTGCCAAAAATGGCTAGCAATGACTAGTTTTTTAATGAAACCTTAAAATTCTCGAAATCTCAACCAACATAGTCAGTTAACCGACTCCCTGCCAGTCGGTTGACCGAATGATTTAGCATATAACATAGGCCAAACCCAAAAAGGTTGTCGGTTGACCGAATACCCCACGGTCGGTTGACCGATCAATTCAGGTTGCAATCCAGAACAAAAATAAACCACGGTCGATTCACCAATCGATTCAGAGAGATACACTTTCTAGCCCAAAACCAATCGATTGACCGAATTTCTACTGGTCAGTTAACCGATCAATGCTGGATACTTTCTTTTCTACTTATTTCAGCTCCAAAATTTATCGTTTAATCCCGTTAACTAATTACTTTTCTCGGTTAACACAATTGACACTAAAATTCAATTTTAAACACTAATTTCACTTATGTCAATTTTTATTTTTCAATTTCACATCGGAGCTAATATTTGAACACTAATTAGGATCCTAAATTTCATTAAATCAAACACACATAAGTATAACTCATCAATTAGTGTCGTGTGTGATCGTAATTTGGGATACATTAAGAGTATAAGAGTATTTGAGTTGTTTTCACTTAATTTCTTCTTAATCTTCAATACTTTTCATTTCTTTATTATCCATCTTTGCACCCTTGATAATTTCTTCATGATTCAATTTTTGATTAAAACTCTTATACTAAAACACTCAACAAATACATTAGTTCCACAAAAAATATTAACCCTTAATTCTCTATCAAATCCTCGGGATCAACAATCTCTCCCTTTTTTATTATGACAATTAATTTTAACGTTTTCTTCAAAACAAAAATGTAACAATGCTCCCTCTAAATTTGAGGACGGGTATTTAACTCATTGAAGCAAAATCATGAAGATAATTCAAATAATTCAACTAGATATTCAACATAAGTATAAAAATCAATTTAAACAATAAAGATATTCAATAAAGCCATCAACGCTTAGGCGAACAAATTCCTAAACATCAACTAACTTGTCTAAAGCCATGATTTCTCCCTTTATATTTCCCCTTTGCCAATCAATTAAAATGATAAACATCAAACACATTCTCCTCCTTTGTCATCTCAAAAAGTGGGGAAGAGGTACCAAAATCATTACTCTAGGCAAACATCATTATACCTAGTCATACCTAATCCTCGAATAATTTTCAAGAAATGATCTTCCGCTAAAGGTTTAGTAAATATATCCGCAAGCTAATCGGATGTATCAATATATTCAATAATAACGTCTCTTTTCTAAATATGATCACGAAAAAAATGATGTCTAATCTCTATGTGCTTAGTTCATAAGTGCTATGTAGGATTTTTATGTAAACAAATAGAACTTTTATCATCACAAAAAATTGGGACTTCCTCCAAACACACTCCAAAATCATTCATTTGTTGCTTAATATATAGAATCTGAGTGAAACAATTTCCAGCTGCCATATACTCAGCCTCAGTAGTAGATAAGGCTATAGAATTTTGTTTCTTGCTCAACTAAGAAACCAGGCATGTCCTAAATAGTGACATAACTCGCTTGTGCTTTTCTACTCGATTTTATATCCGGCAAAATCAATATTGGAGTAACTAGTCAACTTGATGTCACTCCCCCTAGGATACCATAATTGTTGCGAAATCTAATTGATATTGCTTCCTTGTAAGTGCATGAGGTCAAACAAGTAATAAAGTGTGTGAGTGAGTATTGTTCCCTCGAGGATTGGTAAAAAGAAACTAAGTAAGTACTGCAATTAGAATGACATAATTTTATTTAAGCAATCGATAATAGATTGGTGAGAATTTAATTACTAATTGAATAATGATTGACGAGGAAATTAACTAACTAATGGATTTTTATGGAGCCTTCAAAGAAAATAAAGCTCTACAAGGGGTTGAAATCACTTTGCCGAACTATGCTAATCCTCAAGTTAGCTAATTAAATTCATATCCAATCATTAACCGTGGGTGTCTGAATTAACCTCACTTCCATCTCTCGAATACCAAGTGTGATAATTTGTAGAGTTAATTGAGTTAATATCTCTCTTCACCTCAATTAATTATCCAATCATTACATCTTACCCATCAAATAGCTACCCAAATTGTATTAGCCTCTCGCTCTCAATATAATAAAGGTTATATTTCTCTAGTTTCGATATGTAAGGTTATCATCTCTTGAATGCCTAATCTTACACATCTAAGAAATCTAATTTACCTCTCACATAAATTAGCAAATACGCACAAGGAAATACAAATGATCGAAACATGAAATCCAATTAACAACATCTTAGATTCTCAAAACATTACTCTTACAAAATCATTCAACACCCCTAGATAACAATGATTTAGCCAAGCATGATCATATTGTTCATTAACATATTTTTAATAACTTTCAAACATGAACTCATGATTCTTAAACAACTAACAATCACAGATCCATAATTTATCATGCACAAAAAGTAAAAAGACGAGAGAAGGAAGAAAAACTAATTTCGATAAAGTTTTCATGATCTTTAGTCTCTATTCCAATCTCCTAGCCTCCAAATCTATGATTTATTCTCTTGAAATTCGTGAATTTTGCTCTCAAAAAGTCTCGATGTCACTCTCTGTCTGAAGAACCTTTCCCAATGGGCTAAAATGTCCCATTTGATCACTCACATCTGTACGTTGGCACTGTAGCCCCAAATCCTCCTTGCAACTCCGCTTCTAAAAAGAATTTAGGTCAGAACAAACCGTGTTGTAGCCCCAAATTAACCAAGTTATAGCACCAAACGGCATAGAATGGCGTTGCCGTACCGTATAATTTGCACTACACCACCAAAAGGCAAAAGGATCCCCACACTTAAGTCGTTTGTATAACTGGCAATATAGCGTCAGTGTGCGACACAAGGTCCCTACTACAACGCTGTTTTGGCGGTGCTACAACCCCGGGCTGCTACTTGGCCCTTTCTTCTTGATTTTTCCGTTTTCTTCATTATATTGATCCCAACAAAATAAAACCGACTAGAATTAGAAATTAACAACAAAAATAGTAAAAATCACTCAAAACTAATGCTTAATTATGTAGATATAATTATCAGAAATCAACTTATCAAATACCCCCACACTTAATTCTTTGCCAGTCCCGAGCAAAATTAGAAACAAGAAAATAAATTGTATGTAATAAACAAGCAAAACACCAAAATATAAAAATATAAGAAACCTAAAACATTTGGTGATTGTCTCGCATTGTCCCAATGATTACTTTTTTATCCTCAACGTTTCCTAGTGCTTCAATTTCTAGTATAAGGTGTTCCCTTGTGATGTTCTAGATTTTCAACAATTGGAATTTATACAAAACACAAAAACTTCTTAAAGCATGAACTAGGACCCTACTATTTGATTAAACGGTAATCGGATTCATTTATCCACCAAGGAAGTTCACGAATTTCTCTTTTAAGATCAAGATTTCATAGGCCCGTTTTAGCTCCACTCTCCACTAATGTAAGCTAAGTTAGTATCAGGGATTAATAGGACTTTAGTGGCTTGTAAAGTTTGGCTAAGGTAATGGTTAGGTAAGGAATGATATATTTAGGCTCATTTCACCCTAGGCACATCACTCACTTTTTTTTACCTTATTAATTTCCAATAGAAACTCCCAAAATACCCCAATTACAATCACCTCTTTCATCACCCTTTTATTCCCAACAAAACAAATAAAAATATCACATAGAATTACTTGAATCATAAACACACATTTGTAATTTTTTTTCTTTTTACAAACATCGATCAAACAAGAAATAAAACCACATAGAACAATATTGAGTCCCTCAAAGTGCATCACAACTCAAATCTCCCATACTTGCATAAACTGAAGTCAACGCAAGAAGAAAAAAGATTCAAACATGCCTAGAGTGCGAGGGCTAGTAGTTATTTAGCTTAGGGAGATTTATACGGGTGAAAAATAAAATGGCTCATAGGCTTGAACGGGACTACAAAAGAAAAATATTCCATAGGAAGACTTGACAAGGCTCAAACGATCCAAATGAAAGCCTAAATCATCTCTCCTAGACTCTTAGCTTATGATTTCGCCTCAAGTTTCACTCAACCAGGTTCTAGAATCCTTAACACATTATCAATCAAAATTTGATGAACAATTGTCCTCTACTGACCTAGATGATAAATGTCAATGTCTTTTGTGCATATCAAAATTAGAAACAAGAGTGTCCAATACTTACCCAATGTTAAGCACACAGAAAACACAAGGGACAAATTACAAAAGATCCTGAAAAATGACTTAGGAGATAATTTCATCATTGGTTAACTACCACTGGCACTAATAGAACAACTCACCAATTAAAACAATTTTTTATTTTTTTTTTAATAAAAACATAAATAAAAACACACTCAACATCCAACACCCAACGCAATATGCCATCCCACCCCTAGAACAAAACTAATCATTATCCTTAATGATAAAAGAAGAGAATTTAAAGTGCGTAGAGAATGAGAAGACATACCTGGGAGGCGAGAGCTAATGTCTCACCTCCCACTAGTTTTCATCGTGGTATGGTGGTGGGTACGGCAGATAAGGCTGGAATGGTTGCTGAAGATCGTCTAGAAATTGTGGCATTTGAGGAAAGTTTGGCATCTCTTAGTCCGACTGCAATCCAAATTGAATGAACATTTAGCCCAACGTCTGATATGATTGGTCAATCGTTTGGTAACATGCAGCATGGTATTCAGCTTTTTAGAGATTCTAGTTGTGTTCTTGGTTTACTCACGATATCACATATTGCTCAAAAATGGGCTTGTCGACCCATCCCATATTGCTCAAAATTTGATTATCGAGCATGCAATGTGTCAATTTGCAAATCGTGTTGCTGTAGTAAATCATACATATTAGACGTAGAGGTGTAAGATGTTGCTCATAGTGGAGGTGGTCAGGATGAACTTACTGCCTCATCCACCTCGGACTAATTCTTCAAAATCCGATTGATTATGCTATCAATGATAGGATTTTTAGGTTGGAGGACCTTTTGACCCTCTGTTTAGATACCCACAATTGCGATCAACTCCATTGGAAGAGTCAGGAATGGAAGATCAACTGCGAGATTAGTAGCATTATGCCAGATGGCAGAGCAAATCCAATTCCTGACATTGATTGTATAATCATTCTAGATAGAATAAAGCATTAAAGCATGCTCTTAGGTTACTTCCCTCAAATAAGAGGTAGGAGACATCTTGGCACAGAGAAAGTGGTGTCAAACTTTGAGCAGCATCGTAAGCTTATTGGTCAAGAAAGTTATCTGAGTCCCCAACACAACAGACCATTCGACTAACTTTCCACAAATTGATGTTGTGACCTTATCAAAATTGACGATTTCGACAATTTGAGACAGTTGGTCCACATCAGGGATGGGGATTTTGTAGTGCATGTTTATAGTTTCATTATCAAACTTTATTCGTTTCCTCCGCACCTTCATGGTGAAATCCGTCGTTTCTTTGGCATTGGCGTAGAATTCCCACACAACTGTCATTGTCATGGTACACGATTGTTAAAAATAGACATGCCACCCTCAAGACTTAATGACGTGAAGGATATCCAGATTTTGTGATTTCGTCACTTCAAATCCCATTTCTTTTAATCCATCCCTCTTAATGACCAAATTGTTAAATCGTGCCTCAGTCGCCGCAGATACGAATCTTTGAGACTCATATGTGTGGCATGTATGGTCTTGGTTTTTCTTCGTAGATTTTTTCAGTAGCATTTTTGAGAAAAGTAAGAAACAAGGAATCAAGACTTTCAACAATAAAAATTCCACACCACCAAAATAAGTATGCCACGAACCACAATGTACCACAATCAACTCGAAATTTCGGAAGAATCATCGTGCCCTTTCAACGAATCTCCAATATCTCAAACAATACCACACACAAAGCAAGAATCCCCCAAAATTTTAACCAAATCTTTACCAAAACAAATATTCACGAAGAAAAAGCAATAATAGGAACCATCCATATACTATCTCAAAACCCAACTACAATGCACTTACTTGAAGCCCTTGGTCCAAGAAGAGTGATGAAAGGTGTAATTCTTAAACCAATTCTTGAGTGAATAAGGGTGATTAGTGAGATTAGGGCAGAAAAATGGTAGATTTCGATATTAGGGTTTGGATTTAGGTGTGTTTGGTAGGAGGAAAATAGGTGATTTTTGGATGTGGTTGGGTATTCAAAATAGAAGCACCGCGCTGCAGTGCTATTTGGTTACGGTTTCATTAAAAAGAGATAGAATGCCTCGTGCTGTAGCATGAAAACGCGCTATCATATTTTGGCAAGGGGGGCTCGTGTTGCAGTGTGAAACGAGTTGCACTGCAGCACCAAAAGGCGTTGATGTCTAGTGGGGTTCTACTTGGCACTGCAACACCATTTGGTTTACGTTGCAGCGCCAACGTTTTGTTGGCCAAATTTAATTTCTTCTCATTTTTTGGCATTACAGTCCCGTTATTCCCTGCTAGAGCGCCAACATCATGTTTGGAAATCAAATTTCACCAATTTTTTGTGCTCCAACCTAATTTTTTCACGCTGCAACCCAAGTTTTTGATCTGAACAACTTGAATGGACCGGACCATTTTGATCTCACTTTTCTCGGGAAACATTTTAGTCAGGAGTTGAAAAGTAGTACTTGTTGTCCTGGCCTAAATGCTCTTCTCAAGATCTATTTATCGTGCCATTTCTTAATCATCGCCTTGTAAATTCAGGAGTTTTTCATATGCTTCATTTCAGAATTCTTGTAACTCATTGAGTTGTAGAAGTCTTTGCTCCTCAAAAGCCTTAAGATCGAACTTGAGTTTCTTGATTACCCAAAACACACAATGTTGCAACTCTACTGGTAAGTGGCATGCCATTTTAGACACCAATCGATATGGGGACATTCCAATTGGTGTGTTGAAGGCAATGCGGTATACCTACTATGCATCATAAAGTTTATTCGCCTAATCCTTTCGGTTTATATTAATTGTATTCTTGATAATTTGCTTAACTTCCTGATTGAAGACTTCAATTTGCTTGTTGGTTTGAGGATGGTAAGCTAATGCCACCTTGTGTCTTACTCCGTACTTTCCTATAAGAGTTTCCAACACCTTGTTGCAGAATTGAGTTCCTTCATCACTGATAATAGCCCTTGGAGTACCAAATTATGTTAAGATATTCTAATAAATGAACTTTAAGATAGTTTTGGTATCATTATTAGGAGTGGCTTCAGCTTCCACCCAGTTAGACATATAATGGACTGCCAGTGGAATGTATTCTTTGCCAAACAAATGGGAAAATTGTCTCATACAATTAATACCCTATACATAAAAAATCTCTACCTCTAAGATATTAGTCAATGGAAGTTCATGCCGACTTGAGATACTACCCAGCCTTTGACATTGGTCACAAGTTTTCACAAATGCATAGGTGTCTCAAAATAGGGTTGACCAATAAAATCCGAATTGAAGCACCATGGATGCAATCCTTGTCGTGCCAAAATGTCTTCCATAAGATGAGGCATGACAACGGTATAGGATATTATGGATTTCTTCTTCAGGAACACATCCCTGATTCACTTGATCAAAACATCTTTTGAACAATATAGGATCATCCCAAAGATAGTTCTTCACATCATGTAGAAATTTCTTCTTTTAGATGCTAGACATATCTAGGGGCAATACATTTCAAGCAAAGAAGTTAACAATATGTACAAACCAAATGAGCCTTACCTCTACATTGAAGAGTTGTTCATCCGAAAAGACTTCCGTGATGCATTTGTCACTACCATCATCTTCGACCTCAAGTCTTGAATGGTGATTTACAACGACATTCTCACTACCCTTCTTATCACGAATTTCCACATCAAATTCTTGAAGAAAGAGAATTCATAGAATTAAATGGGGTTTTGTATTCTTTTTCGCAAACAAATAACAGATAGTTGCATGGTTCGTATAAACGATTACCCTAGAGCTAATGACGTAACACTGGAATTTGTCACATGTAAATACGACCTCCAACATCTCTTTTTCTATAGTCATGTAATTCTCTTGTGCATCATCAAGAGTTTTACTTGCATAGTATAATGCACAAAACGTTTTTTCTCTACTTTGTAAGGTTGCTCCAACTACATAATCACTCGTGTCACACATATCAAACGGTTCGTTCTAATCGGGTACGATGATAATTGGATCCGAGATTAATTTCTCCTTCATCATATTAAAAGCCTTCAAACACGAATCGTAAAAAATAAGTAGAGTGTATTTCTCTAATAAATTGCATAAAGGCTTTATAATCTTTGAAAAAACTTTTATGAATCTTCTATAGAAACCAGCATGGCCTAGAAAACTTTGAACCACCTTTATATTAGTTGATGGAGGCAGTTTATCAATTATATTTGTAAGAGTCCTCCATAAGAATTTTGTGCATGCATATGGTTGGACTATTTCTCTTTATTTCAGAAATGGACTAAGCAAAAACTATTTATGCTTCTTCAGGATAAGAAGTAGCTTATTTTCTTCTTCTTGACTCAAGGATGTTGAAATAATCACTGGATTAGTAGATTCATCCCCCAAAAATGCATATCTCAAATGATTCGATAATTGTTTAACAGTATGCCACCTTAGTTTTTGTACGACGAGCCTTTGTTACACGCTCATGTATTGACTACTTGCAAGTGTACGAGGTCAAAGTTTTAGTATAATGTGATCTTTAATATCGGGTATCGTATCCACAGGGATTGCTTGTCGTTGTTATCAAGCACCAAAATTGTCATGACCTAACTTTATCTAGGCCAAAAAGACTGATTTTAAATTAATTAATACTAATACTAATATAATATAATTTAATCTATACTAATTATACAAATAAGAGATGGTTAGGGGATGGATTATCTAGGGATTAACTTTATTTACTTAAACACATTTGATTTCATTTAGTTTACAATAATGGTGTTCGACCTATTGATAATCTCAGTTCGTAAACTCCCCCGCCACCTTTCCCGAGTATAAGACGAGGGAATACGCGACTTCGTGTCAACAAAGAAGTCCCCATCAATGTCTTAACAACCCTAGGTTATGTGAGTCTCGCCCCAACGTCATTGATTACACACAATCCAACTCTCTCCCAGGTTATTGGATCGTCGAGTTTTGTTTACCCTATCGACAATCTCAGTTCGTAAACTCCCCCACCACCTCTCTCGAGTGTAAGAAGAAGAAATAAATGAATTTGTGTTAATGAAAAAGTCCCCCTCAACATCTTAACGACCCTAGGTAATGTGATTCTTACCCCAACATCATCGATTGCCCACAATCCAACTCCCTCATGGGTTATTGTATCATCGCGTTGTGTTTACCCTAGTCCAAATTAAGGGTTACATCTTCCGAGTGTCAAACCCCAAATTCTCGATATTTCTATCTAAGCATAATAAACAAACAATACGGTAAACACAATCATAATAGTCAAGAACAATCATTAAAGAAATAAAAACTCAAACAAAACTATGTTTTTATAAAGAATATTAATCCCATAGATAATCCATGTTTAACTCGTGGTTATAACCATTTATACATTGAAAGCTGAGCTAAATATGCTCAAAAAATTATTTAAGTTAAGAAATAAAAGGAGAAATGGATGAACTTAGCCGATATCCGAAGATTAGACACTAAAACCGTCCACCGATCGCTTCTCCTTCTCCGCGTGGTAATCTTCTCCTTTGGAATTGTTTGAGCACTCCCTATACTCTCTCTCTCTCTCTATTCTATACTGATCCCTAAGGGCTCTAATAGCCAGAGGTCCTTAAAGGAGAGGAGAGGAGAGGAGAGGGGATTAAATAGAGAAAATATCTCAAAAAATATTGAACTCTGTGCAGAGGTGACCGCCGCGGCAGTGGAGTATGTCGGTTAAGTGATCTCCTAGGCGGTGAAGAAAGTGGTGGATTCAGGGACCATCCTGCAGTTTCACTGCCACGGCGGTGGATGTCCAGCAAGAATTGTCCCTCTCTACATTTTCACCGCCGCAGTGGAGGTCTAACACCACGGCAATGGGCTTCTTTTCAGAATCTTTCCTCCGTGCTTGTTTTTCCACTATTCTTCCACTGTTCTTGGTTTAATCTGATCGTTTATACTCCATTTTCCTACCTTTTCACCCCACACACCTGATTTATACAAAAAGAATAAAAACTAATTAAAACATAATAAAATACTATAAAAAATACTTTAAAACTAACAAAACCGATTTGGAAATATATAGGTAGATCACACCTATCAGTTTTCATTTGAAGGGTTGGACGATTCCTTATGCACCTCAAGAATATCCACTTTAGCCACATTCACTGTTTCACTAGGAAACGCATCGAGGGCTACAATACAATTAACTATACTGTCTTCCTTTACATATCTCTTCACATCGACATCCCTTAATGATAGAGAATTGGCGAGGCTATGTGCAAAAGGGTCATTATGCACAACCTCTTGAAAGAACTCTTTAACACAAAATTCTATCATTTCCACCTGATTATAGGTAGGATTTTCCCTCAGGAACTTCATGGTCTCATAGATGTCGAACTTGACTTCCTCTTCATTAACCCTTAAGGTTATATTCCCGCTATGCACATCAATCAAAGCCTTTTTAGTTACGAGAAACGGCCTCCCAAGAATAATTAGAATTTCTCGGTCTTCTTCCATATCCAACACCACAAAGTCAATAGGAAAATTAAACTTATTTACCTTCACCAACACATTTTCAATGACTCCCCATGGGTATGTAAGAGAACGTTCCGCCATTTACAAAGTAATAGTCGTGGGATTAACTTCTCCAAGCCCTAACTTCCGGAAGACAAACAAAGGCATAAGATTTATACTGACACCAAGGTCACACAATACCTTCTTGAAATTTGAACCTCCAATAGTGCATGGGATGGTAAAAATTCCAAGATCCTTTAACTTTTATGATAGTTTTCGCTGAAAAATTTCACTGCATTCCTCCGTAAGCTTGACTGTTTAATAATCCTCCCATAATTAGGCATTTACTCTAATGCGTCCGCGAAGGAAATATTGATATGAATTTTCTTGAAGATATCAAGAAACTTAGAAAATTGACCATCCAACTTCTTCTTCTAAAAATGTTGTGGAAACAATAAAAGCGGATTGCTGACAAAAGGATTATCTGGAAACAAAACTGATCTCGGATTCACTTTTGGAGCTTCTTTACTCTTTGATTCCACATTAGTGTCTCTATCTGTATTAGATTCCTCATTCAACTCATTCTCTACTGGCCTTGAATTATCAGTCTTCTTGCCACTCCTCAATGTAATCACATTGCAATCCTTTAGATTGGATTCCGTGTTACTTGGAAACCTTCTCGAAGATTGCCCCTTGATAGAGCTAGCCAGCTGACTGATTTACATCTTAAGGGACTTCATAGTTGCATTGATATTCATGGATTTCATCACGATATTATCAATTCGAGCATCATGTCTATTGAGACGAGTATGAGTTTCTCGCATTATACCCTGAATTTCCTTCACGAAACCTTTAGTTTAGCTCAAGAAGGTAGCCAAGATATCTTCCAATGGTAGTTTATTCTTCTCCACTGGTTGTTATGAAGGACAATTCAGTTGTTGTGGAATAGACACTTCTGGTTGCAGAGGATAACCGGGAGGAGCTTGAAAAGCATTTTGATTATTTGCATAAGAAAGATTCTTGTGATTTCGAATTCTGGGGTAATAGTGGGTCGGGGTGTTATTCACAGGCTTAAAGGTGTAAGCCCGATTATTTATAAAGTGAAAATCCTTAAACTCGCCTTCATTTTCTGATTGGGACCCCTCAACTAAATTCTCCACTTCTCTGCTTGACGACGCGTCCTTAGTATGCAAAGATGCCAATTGTGTTGTAACCTTCAACACTTGGGTCGACAAGGTAACTAGATGTTCCACCTCCTGAATACCGACTACCTTTTATCCCGTATTGTAAACATTGGGCCATTGGAAATTGTTGGCCGCCATCTCTTCCAATAAATCTTTAGCTTCCCCTAGGGTTTTAGACAATAAGGAACCCGTAGATGCAGCATCTACAATAGTTCTAGTTTGTCCATCCAACCCGTTGTAAAAAAGTTGAATTTTAAACCGGTCTTGATATCCTTATTGAGGAAATTATCCCAAGTAAATCTTTAAACTGCTCCCATACCTCAAAAAGTGGCTCAAAATCCCGTGGGAAAAATTGATCAATTTCGCCTCGCAGTTGTAAAATCTTTAACGAGGGAAAGAACTTAGTGAGGAACTTTTGGGCTAGTTCCTCCCAAGTAGAAATACTCCCTGGTTGTAATGATTAGATCCAGCCTCCTACTCAATCTCGAAGAGAAAATGGGAATAACCTCAGCAGCAAAACATCCTCCGTGACTCTATTGATCCTCATAGTATGACAAATCTCAAAGAATGTAGTCAAATAAACATTGGGATCTTCATGTGAAAGTCTGCCATATTGATTTTGTTGAACTATGTTGATTAAAGCGGGCTTCAATTCAAAGTTGTTGGCCTGAATTGCTGGTCGTCTGATCCCAGAATAGTTTTCATGCACAACGGGTCTAAAATAGTCCCGGAGAACCCATTGTTGTTGTGGTAAAGGTTCGTCAACACCATTCTCCATTTCCTAAGCTCAGTCTCTCTTTAATTTCCTTAGTTTCCAGAGTATACATTCAACTTCCTGATCCAGAAGAATGATTTTCGAGCTTTGAGATCTTAGCATGCACCTTGGCAACCACAAAATATAACGATCAAAATTGGAACAAAAAGAAAAATACATAAATTAAGATCATGTCAATTGGTAACAATATTAGATAAAATTTCTAAATTACTTAATCTCTAGCAACAGTGCCAAAAAACTTGTTGTGAAATCTAATTGCCATTGGTTCTTCCTAAGTACACGAGGTTGAACAAGTAACTAAGTAATGCAATTAGAATGCCCTAATTTCATTTAATCGATCGACAATAGATTGGTGAGAATTTTGATTAATAATTGAATAACGATTGACGAGGAAATTAACTAACTAATGGACTTTTATGGAGCCTTTGATGAAAATAAAGCTCGGGGGGGGGGGGGGGGGGGGGGGGTCGAAATCACTTTGTCGAACTAAGCTAATCCTCAAGTTTGCTAATTAAATTAAAGTCCAATCATTAATCGTGGGTGTCTAAATTAACCTCATTTCCACTTCTCAAATACCAAGTAAGATAATTTATAGAATTATTTGAGTTAATATCTCTATTCAACTCAGCTAATTATCCAATCATTACGTCTTACCCATCAAATGACTACCCAAATTGTATTAGCCTCTCGCACTCAATACCAATAAATGTTGTATTTCTCCAATTTCGATATGTAAGGCTATCACATCTCGAATGTCTAATTTTACACATCTAAGATATCTAATTTACCTCTCGCATAAATTAGCAAATATGCACAAGGAAATACAATTGATCGAAACATGAAATCCAATTAACGTTCTCATATTCTCAAAACATAGTTCTTTCAAAGTCATTCAACACCCCCTAGATAAAAACGATTTAGCCTAGCATGATCATATTGTTCATCAACATATTATTAGTAACCTTTAAACATGAACTCATGATTCGTAAACAACTAACAATCACAGATCTAGAATTTACCATGCATAGAAAGTAAAGAGATGAGAGAAGGAGGAAAAACTATATTCAACGAAGTTTTCAGGATCTTTAGTCTCTATTTTGATTTCCTAGCCTCTAAAGTTGTGATTTCTTCTCTTGAAATTTGTGAATTTTGCTCTCAAAAAGTCCTAATGTCACTCTTCGTCTGAAGAACCCTTCTTAATGAGCCAAAATGTCCCATTTGATCTCTCAGATCCGTATATTGGTGCTACAACCCCAAATCCTTGTTACAGCGCCGCTTTTAAGCATAATTTAGGTCAAAACTCACCAATGTATCCCCATATTAACTAGGCTGTAGCACCGTATAACTGGTGTTGTAGCGCCAATAGGCGGAAAGATCCCAATGCTGCAACACCGATGTTTAGCGCAAAGTCCCTACTGCAACACTGTTTTGATGGCGCTGCAGCCCCGAGGTGTTTCTTGGACTTTTCTTCTTGATTTCTCCATTTTTATCTGTTTTCTTCATTTTACTAATCCCTACAAAATAAAATCGACTAGAATTAGAAACTAACAATAAAAATACTAAAAAACACTCAACACTAACACTAAATTATGAAAATATAATGATAACAAATCGACTTATTAATAATCCTAGGTTACTTGTCCTTTTCAAATATCGAAAAATTCGCTTAGCCGTAATTAAATGTGATTTTTTAGGACAAGATTGAAATCTAGAACACAAGCAAATACTAAACATAATATCAATTCTACTAGAAGTAAGATATAACAAGCTACCAATGATACCTCCATACATTTTGCCCATTTACGTTTTTACCTGTATCGTCTTTGTCTATTTTTGTAGCTATTGCCATGAGAGTTTTGTACTCTTTAGTTCCATCCAAGCCATACTTTTTCAACAACTCTTTGGTGCACTTAGCTTGATTTATAAAGATCCCTTC
Source organism: Eucommia ulmoides (assembly GCA_016647705.1). Lineage (NCBI taxonomy): Eukaryota > Viridiplantae > Streptophyta > Magnoliopsida > Garryales > Eucommiaceae > Eucommia > Eucommia ulmoides. The sequence goes on from CM028329.1 coordinate 24,730,124, forward strand.
TTTGGTTTACATAATTTGCAACCCAAGGAAGAAGGTCAACTCTACCATTATGCTCATCTCAAATTCGACTTGCATTATCTTGACAAATTTTGGCAAAAATCCTCATTAGTAGATCTAAAAATAATATCAACATATATTTGTATTAATAAGATATCAGACTCAATTTGCTTGATAAATAAAGTTATGTCATAAAGACTCCTTCGAAAACTATTTTCAATCAAATAACGGCTAAGTCTCTCATGCCAAGCTCTCGGAGCTTATTTGAGCCCATACAAAGCCTTTCGAAGTTTAAACAAGTGATAGAGAAATTTATCACTCTCAAATCCCAGGGGTTGTTAAACATAAATTTATTCTACTAGAAAGTCATTCAAAAATGCACTGTTTATATACATTTGATATAATTTAAAATTATGTGAACATGAAAATGCGAGTAATATTCTAATAGCCTCTAATCTAGCCATAGGCGCATAAGTCTTATCATAATCAATTCTCTCTTCTTTATTATAGCCATGTGCAACTAATCTTGTTATATTTGTAATTACCATACCAATTTCATCCTTTTTATTAAAAAAAAAAAAAAACACGTTTAGTACTAATTACAAGACGAAAGTCTGGTGTAGGAACTAAAGAACACACTTTATTACATTCAAATTAAACTAATTCTTCTTGCATTACGGAGATCCAAGATTCATCAGTTAACACCTCATTCTTTTACTAGGTGTTAGACACTGTCTTTATAGCTTATGGTAACGTCAAATCCTCTCCCTTAAGTTTCTCTTTCTAAGGTTCCTTTGCTGTATCATCGTCTTGGTTTTGGTTATTTAAAATATCTGCATCATCATCATCCAAAACATTTCTCGACAAAAATGGATCAGTTTCCTAAAAAACGACATGCATAGACTCTTCAACTACTAATGTACGTTTATTATAAACTCTATAAGTTTTAATGTTAGTATCATGTCCAAGAAAAGTACCATAGTCAGATTTAGCATCAAATTTACCTAGATTATTCTTCTTATTCAAAATAAAACATTTACAACCAAAAACTTTGAAATAGGATATATTCGGAGTCTTACTATTCCAAATTTCATAGGGGGTTTTGTTAAAACCTCTACGAATAGATTCTATGTTTACCATGTGGCAAGCTGTAATTACTGCTTAGGCCCAGAAATAAGTAGGTAAATGATTTTCATTTAACATCGTTTTGGCTATTTCCTTAAGCGTCATGTTCTTGCTCTCCACAACACCATTTTGTTGTGGTGATCATGGTATAGAAAAATTGTGAGCATATCCGTGCTCATCACAATAGCTAATTACCTCATCATTTTTTAACTCTATGCCTCTATCACTATGGATATTTATAATTGAACATTACTTCTCATTTTAAACATGTTTACAAAATTTGGAGAAAATACAAAGCAACTTCACTCTTTTTAGCAAGGAAGAACACCCAAGTAAATCTAGAATAATCATCAACAGTTACGAATGCATAAAATTTATCTCCTAAACTAGCAATGGCATTCAAACCAAATAAATCAAGATACAACATTTCAAGACATCTAGACGTGGACGTGTGCATCTTCTTCTTAAATGATGATCTAGATGCTTACTTAACTGACATGCATGATATACTTTATCTTTCACAAATTTCAATGCAAGTAGGCCACGTACGAGACTTTTCTTAGATAAATTAGATGACAATTCATACTAGCATGCCTAAGTCTCATATGCCATAACCAACTATTTTCAGATAAAGTATTTAAACAGGATAAATTTTGAGAAGTAAAATCAACAAATGAACATGTATACACATTCTCAAAATGTGATGCCACAAGTAAGATGCCACTATCATGCCCATTCTTAATTATACATTTATCATGATCAAACACAACATTATAACCTTTATCACATAATTGGCTAATACTAAGCAAGTTATGTTTAAGACCATCTATGAGTAAAAGATCTTTAATAACTGTAGATCCATTACTGATATTACCTATACCAATAATTTTACCCTTAGCGTTATCTCCAAATGTCACATAACCTCTATCTTGAGGTGTCAAAGATGTAAATCTCAATTTATGTCCTATCATGTGTCGAGAACAAGCACTATTCAGGAACCATTTGTCCTTGCCTATCGATGCTTTCAGAATAACCTGCAAGGAGCACCTCAAACAGTTCTTAAGTGGTTCCTAGTCTACGTAAGTTCGATCTTGTTAGTTAGGATAATTTTAGTTCCTTTAAGAACCCAAACTTGTCTGTAGTTAGATATTTTAGAAAAATATCTACGAATAGTATGCCCCACAACATTACATTTAAAACATCTAACAAGATTCCTGGTTTCAAAAAAGAATTTATGAAAACGTTTTTGTTTAAAGTTTTTCTAAAACCCAATATCAGCTTTATCAAAGATAACTCGTGAACTTCCCAAAAGCAGTTTTAAATTGTTCTTACCACCTGTGAATTTGAGAACTATTGAATGTAAATCCAATATCTTGGATTTCAATTCAATGTTTTCAGATTCATAGTCCATCAATTGCTTGTTAAATGTGTTAATTGTACTTTATAGGGTATTAATTTTAGAACACTGGTTTTTATAATCATTAGTTGGTTCTTGATAAATATCAAATAAATTATTAAAATCTAAAGGATAAGAACTAGAACATTTAGGTACCTTATATCTAGTGGCCATTAAAATAAATAGGGATGATCCTTCACTGCCTGATTTTTCTAAGCTACTCGATTCAGAATCATCCGAAGTGGCTTTCATCGATTTCTTCCATCTCTTCTTTTATTTCTTCTTCTCCCTTCTTTTTGTCTTTTTTTTCTTATCTTTCTTTGGTTCGGGGCAATCGGTTTGGAAGTATCCAGTCTTGTGACAGTTATAACATTCCACATTAGTTATGTTGAAATTCTTCTTTCCCCTGAATGTTCGTCGAGTCATTTTTCTAAAATTCTTCTTGAGAAGTATGACATCTTTTTTTTCCTTACTGTCAAGACTGATATCATCACTGTTATCCTCTTCCTCCTTTTTTTGAACTTTCAATGCCAAGGGCTTCTTTTTTAGATTTCTCGTATCATCCCCCATATCCTCGAATAGCCGTCTCATGTGTCATTAGGTTGCCGATGAGATTATCAATAACATACTTCGTAAGATCCTTTGCTTCCTCAATCGCAATCAACTTCGGCTCCCACACTTTAGTTAGTGATCTCAAGATCTTTTGAACTTTATCCTCCATAGTGTAGGGATTTCTAACTTGATTCAGATTGTTGCAAATGTTGTTGAATCTTGTGTACATTTCATGAATCGATTCTGCTTCACCCATTCTGAATAATTCGAATTGACGAACTATAACATTGATCTTTGATAGTTTTACCTGATTTATGCCTTTGTGGGTGATTTGAAATTTGTCCCACATTTCTTTTTCCGATCCACAACTTGAAACCCTAGAATATTCATTAGCATCTAAAGAATAAAATAGAATATTTATAGCTTGAGAATTAGCAGAAAGTTTCTGTTTGTCAGAAGTGGTGAGCTGCTCTTTCTTCTTGGCCACTCTATTGTCCATAGGGATAAATGGAACATCCTCAATAGCTAGCCATACATCATAATTGATGTCCTAAAGGAATGCAACATTCTATCCTTCCAGAATGAATAGTTTTCACCTGCAAACAAAGGTAGACGGTGCATAGACTGCCCCACACCAAGTGTGCCAATCGGGCATGCCATGTGATCTTTATTAACTAGTGTTTTAAGCTAATCGAGTTAAACCAGCTCTGGTACCAATTGTTAGCCCAGTGAGCTACCCAATAATGGGGTGAATTGCGTAGTTGAAAAAAATTATGCAATTTAAATCTTTCATTACTTAATTTATCAAATAACCAATTTAACCTAAATTAATTGTTATCTTTGTTATGCAGCGGATAAGTGTTTAAATCTAGGTGCACACCTAAATAAAATGTAAAGAAAGTAAACAATGTTACACACCAAGATATATCCTGGTTCAGCAAGCTAGCATTACCAAATCCAATCTCCCGAGCTCCACAGAGATTCGCACCCTCTAAAACCCTGATTTCCTTAACGGTCGAAACCAAGCCCTTATAATGATTATTTTTCCAAGCTCAGAATCAACATTTACAATTCATTTTTCCCAGCCTAAGGAAGAACCTTATCTTTTTTCAAGATAAAGACTAACATAATTCTACTATAGAAAGAATCACAACGAAATCTTTTTAATGGGCTAAAGATCAAACCTTACCATACTCACAAATATCATTTTCCTAGATAAGGACTGAACCTTTACAATTCATTCAAAATTAATTTTATTCATGAAGAATCAAAACCCACTTCTTTTCAAGGAAAAAGAATAACCTAACTTTTTTATACCTTAGGCAAAGATCAAACCTCAATCCTTTTCTTGAAAAATATTGAAACCCAAGCTATCATGACTAGATATAGACCTAACCGTATCTAATCTGTATAAACTCACCAATACAAAAAAATAATGAGAATTTTCCTACTCGGAGCTTCTACCACCTCAAAATAATTATACTCGATTAATGTCCCAAAATTTACTACATGATAGAATTTAAGTGAAGAATTTAATATCTTATTATAACAAGAATTCTATCTACATGATAGAATTCTAGTTTTGACAAGATAAGTCTTTAAAAAGCACTTATAGACCCCGTATATCATATCTTTTCAATCTTGGTATAATTTACTTAAAAACATATTTTAAATCTCTCAATTAAGTTTACCAATTATTTCGTAAACTTTAATCACAAATATAGGAAGTATTTAGTTGCGCAAATTGAGAGATTCTAAAATTATATGTACCAAATCAATAGGGATATCAAAATAGATGTGTCATATCTTTAATATCTTCAAATCCCCTAAATCTCTCCATCAAATTTGCAAAAATGACTAGTAGTGGATAGTTTTTTTATTAAAACCTTAAAATCCTCGAAATCTCAACCGACAAAGTCTGTTGACTAAACCCTTACCAGTTGATTGATCGAAAGATTCAACATATAACATAGGCTAAACCCAAAAAAGTAGTCGATTGACCAAATACCCCACAGTTAGATGACTGATCAATTCAGGATGCAATCCAGGCCAAATTAAGCTATGGTCAGTTGACTAATCGATTCAGAGAGTTTCAATTGGCCAATTGGTTAACCGATCTCTCCTGGTCGGTTGACCAATCGATTTAGAGAGATACACTTTCTAGCCTAAAACCAATCGGTTGACCGAACCTCTATTGGTCGGTTGATCGATCAATGCTGGATGCTCTTTTTTCCACTTGCTTTAGCTCCAAAATTCATCATTTAATCCTGTTAACCTATTATGTTTCTCGGTTAACACAATTGACACTAAAATTCAATTTCAAACACTATTTTCATTTAGGTCAATTTTTATTTTTCAATTTCACATAGGAGCAAATATTCGAACACTAATTAGAATCCTAAATTTCATTAAATCAAACACACATAAATATAACTCATTAATTGGTGTTGTGTGTGATCCTAATTCAGGATAAATTAAGAGTATAAGAGTATTTGAGTTATTTTCACCTAATTTCTTTGGAATCTTCAATACTCTTTATTTATTTGTTGTCCATATTTTCACCCTTGATAATTTCTTCTTGATTTAATATTTGATTGGAACTCTAATACTGAAATACTCAACAAATAAATTAGTTACACTAAAAATATCAACCCTTAATTGTCTTTCAAAATCTCAGGATCAACACAGACCGTAGACAAAAGAGAAAGGTCTTTAGGTCAGACATGAGCCAGACAACAAAGAAGTGATGGCATTGATGAGAAAAGCCAGACCAATGATAATATTTGACAATGAGGATGACACAAATGTGGCTCGTCCCTATGATGACGCTTTAGTCATAACGCTTTGGATCTCCAGCTTCAAGGTACGAAGGATTTTGGTTGATACAGGCAGTTCAATCAACATCTGTTCCATTAAAATAATTATCCAAATGGATGATCCCAATTCTGACATTGGGTCAACCCAAATATTGATGGTGAGTTTTAATAGAGACCTGAGCTCCCCAACGAGAAATATCACATTGCCCGTCGTGACGAGCAAGCATGGGGATGGATCAACTAAGGCTATGGAGTTCACCATAATGGACTCTACGTCACCATACAATGCTATCGTGGGACGACCCTGGCTCCATGCAATGGGAGCCGTAGCGTCAACGCTTCATCGATGTCTTCAGTACGTAAAGGACAGCGAGATAGTCACCATTCGAGGAGTCTAAGCTACATTGAAGCAACATTTAACAACAACTGAGAAGATGATAAGGACTACAATGCAACAACAGGAGAAAAAACCCACCAGAGCTCAGATCAACAGCTCAGCCTAGGAGAGAAAGTCCAACAGATCACAGATCAGTGGCCCATATCAACAATAAAGGCCCGTTGGAGCTCAAATCAATAGCCAAACTTAGGAGCAGGGGATCGTTAGAGCCTAGATTTAGGGTCTAACTCGGGTCAACAACTCAACACAGGAGATCGATGATTTCAGGGAACATCCCGTTGTTCTCCAGCCGACTAAACAAGTTAAAGAAGTGACTTTCAATCAAGGGACAAAAACATCGTTGATTGGGACGCCACTAAACAAACTTGAGGAAGAGAAACTCATGCAATTGTTAGAAAGAAATTTAGACTTATTTGCTTGGGCACGTGAAGACATGAATGGGATTAACCCTGTGGTTATGGTTCGCCAACTCGATATTTCGAGGTCTTACCCTCTAATGAAACAAAAGAGAAGAATGTTTATCTTGGAAAAGAAAGAGATAATAGAGTCTAAAGTATGAAGACTGCTTAGTATAGGCATGTAAGAGAGGAGGTCTACCTAAATTGGTTAGCTATCCTAGTATTGGTCAAGAAGAAGAATAGAAAATAGAGGATGTGCGTGGACTTTACTAACCTTAATTAGGTGTGCCCTAAGGACTGTTACCCCAAGCCCCAGATCGACTAAATAGTGAACACAGTTGCTGGGCACAAGCTATTATCGATGATGGATGCCTATTCAGGTACAATCCAACATGGAAGAACTATCCAGACGAGGAAGCGATGGTCTTTGTCCCTAGAGGTATGTTTTGCTATAGAGTGATGTTTTTTGGTTTAAGAAATGTTGGGGCAACATATCAACGTTTGGTAAGTCATATGTTCCAAGAGAAAATTGGAGCAACTATGGAGATTTATATAGATGACATGTTTGTCAAGAATTCTAAGAAGGAAGATTATTTGGAGTATCTGGAATAAGCTTCCATAATATTACGGAACTACAATATGAAGTTGAACCCTGAGAATGTGCCTTCGGTATAACGTCGAGTAAATTTCTAGGTTTTGTGGTGAACAAGGCAGGCATCACGGTTGATATTGGACAGATAGAGGTTGTCCGAAAGATGAAGTACCCAACGACAATACGTGAAGTCCAAGTGCGGACTAGAAGATTGGCGACTCTAAATTGGTTCATCTCCAAATTTACGGAGGATGAAGAGAACGAATATGGCTTGCAGTCCATCAAGGATTACCTGGGCTCTATTAAAACGTCAAACCTGGAGATGATCTATACTTGTACTTAGCAGTCACCACCATTGCAGTCAGTGTAGCATTGGTGAAGGAATGTGCAGGAGGGTAGAGTCCAATATTCTATGTAAGCAAATTATTGGTACCGGCGAAAACTCATTACACTGAACTCGAGAAACTAGCTTTAGCCTTGATAATCGCGGCCCAGAAGCAGTGACCTTACGTCCAAGATAATTCAATCAATGTGCTAACTTCGTACCTGCTTAAAGTAGTAATACACAGGCCAGAGGCTTCGAGCAGCCTTATGAAGTGGGCGGTAGTCATGGAAGAATTCTACATGGCCTTTAAACCAAAGACAATAATCAAAGGCCAAGTGTTGGCCGATTAAATTACTGAGCTAACACCTCTAAAAGAAACAACCATAGAGGATGGCGAGTGTGCAATAACTCCAACGAGACCTTGGAAGTTAGGGGTTGACGGAGCATCGAACTCATGAGGATGTGGAGTTGGTATAATTCTGGAAACCCCAGAGGGTGATCAACTCGAGAAAGCTATACAGTTTGAATTTAGAGCATTCAACAATAAGACAGAAAATAAGGATGTAATCCTGGGCCTAAGCTTAGCGAAAGAGCTGGGAGCCTATAATGTGGAGGCCAAATCAGATTTGTAGCCCGTGCTTAATCAAATAAATGGGGGTTTACGTGGTCAACGAATGGAGGTTACGCCTCTACGTTGATAAAATAAATGAGTTAATAAATGCCTTTAACAGCTGCAAAATTGAAGCTATTCCAAGGACTGAGATTGAGAAAGCAGATACACTGTTAGTATTGGCATCATCCTTCGGTCTAGACCAGCAATCCAAGGTGGTGGATTATTTAGTGCAACCGTTTGTACCAACCCAACTAAATCTTGTGTATGTATTGGAGAGTTAGGATAAGACGAAGACAGGAGAACTCATTTGGTGTGCTACTTGAGTGAGAGTACATTACCAGACAACAAGAAATCAACGCAAAAAATCTTATGGGCTTGGGGCTAAAGAAATCCACCTATGTACTACAAGAAATTCATAAAGAAGTTTGTGGGAACCATCAGGAAGGAACAACCTTGGCACACAAGGCACTTACAATTGGTAATTGTTGATCCTAAGATTTTGATGGATAATTAGATGTTGATATTTTTGGTGTAACTAATGAGTTTATTGGTTGTTTCAGTGTAAAAATTTCATTGATAATTATCATGAAGAAATTGTTGAGGATGCTAAGGATGCAAAGAGACTAACAAAGAGACGAGCATTGAGAAATTGAAGACTTTGAAGAATTTAGGAGAAAATAACTCTGATTAATTTTTACTCTTAATGTATCCCGATTAGGATCATACACGACACAAAAAAAAAAATATCTATGTGTGTTTGTATTAGTATCCTAATTAGTTAACATATTTGCTCCAATGTGAAATTGAAGAAAAAATATTGACCTAAGAAAGATTAGTTCTTAAAATTGATTAATAAGTGTCAATTAAGTTAACCGAGAAAATAAATCAGTTAAAGGGGCACAAACGTCGAAGATTGGAGTGGAAATGAACTAAGGAAAAGTTGTTCCTACATTAATCGGTCAACCGACCAAGTAAGATCGGTCAACTGATGGGTATAGACTGGAAAATGGTATAGTCTCAAGATTGATCGATCAACTGACTGAGGAGAGATCGCTCGACCTATGGCTGATACATGAACTCTCTGAATCGATCAGTCAATAGATCATGGAGAATAGGTCGATCGACTATAGCCGAGAAATGGCCTAGGGAGCATCCTGAATCGATCAGTCAACCGATACATGGAGGATCAGTCAACAGGCTGCCGAGTAATTTTGGCTTAGGCTACAACCTGAATCGATCGGTCGACTGGTGATGTTTGGTTGATTAACTGATGGTGTTGTTTCAGGATTGGAGGGTTTCATGGATTTGATCAAAAAGTAATTGTTACTAGCCATTTTATGGTTAAAATCTGAGAGATATCTTAGGGATTTGATATTATTTAAGATATATGGTTGTTATTTTGATGTTCCTAAATATATAGTTCATATATTTTAAATATTTCTCAAAATGATACATTTAATTCTTTCCATCCTATCTATTTGAGATTGAGAAATATTTGAGGGACTAAATTGAATAAATTAAAAGTTATAATTAAGTGAATTGAACTATGATTGATTCATATCAATATAAAGGGTCTATAAGAGGAATTAAGTGTCATGATACGTGTAAACTAGCCGTTGGAGGGCCTATTTCAAATCCTTATATATAGACCTGCGTTTTTTCATTTGGAGAGATCCCAATCAATTGTTTTTCAAGAGCTATTCAGTTCCTGAGCTTTCTGAGAGTTTTTATTCCAAAATTATACTGAGAGTATTGTGAGATTATCATTGAGAAAAGTTCTTGAATAAGTGTGGGGAATTGTTGCTGTCACCGATCTAAAGTTTCATTCCAATTCAATTTTCAATCATTCGGTGGTATCCTGGTGAGATCATTCCAAGCTTAACCTTTTAATTATTATTTTATATTATTATTTATTGCCTGGAATTTAGATCTTTGAAATCATTTTTCTGAATTTAAATTGCTTGAAAAAAAAATTAAAATGAGTTCTTCTGAAAATCTGATTCTAAATAATTGTGTGCTACACAATTATTTAGAATCAGATTTTGAAATTCTCACTTTATTTCTATCACTAGTATTTATCGGTCGGGACATTAATTAAGTTCAAATTAATCTGAGATAGTAGAAGCTCCGAGTGGGAAAAACTTATCAATTTCTTGTAATTGGTGAGTTGTGTGCAGATTAGATATTATTAGGAATATCTAATTGGGGGTAGCTGAGTTTCAATCTCTTTCGGTAAAGAGATTAAGGTTTGATATCTTGTGCTTTCTATGATAAATCAGATTTGAGAAGTTATTATTGCAATAGAGTTTGGCATTTTAAAGTATCATGTCCATTCAAGAACCCTAAGTTTATGTCTAACAACGACGTATCCAAAATGAAATACTTAGCAAAATGAACTATTTAAATGTCTTGTGCTAAGTTACATAATGTCGGAATTAGGAACGAAGGAACGAACAAAGAGGTTATATTAAATCCAAGACAAGAAGTCAACAAGGATCCACAAGCGAAGCGTACAAAGTGAACATATACACTAAAGACAAAATGTGAAATTACAAAGAAGCCACAAATGAAACGTGCTAGTAGAAAAGATTTGTCAAAACCAAGATGGGATATCACTAGGAAGCCACAAGTGACATGTGTAAATAGAAGTATCAGAAAATTAAATGACAATAATCAAAGGTTGATGGGATACAGAGAGGCTAAGAGAAATGGTGCACCCAAATCAATCAACGGTACAAATGAGTCAAGAATAAGAATGAGGTTGATTCAAGGAGATAATTAATTATAGTTGAATCTTCATTAAACTTAGTAGTAAAATAATCTCATTCTTATGTAAGAAATTTAAATATCAAGCTTTGATTATATGCGTATGAGGAATTATTAGCAAATATTGATTTATTGATGATATATATATTGTATAATAATTAGAAAAGTTTACATATTTTTATGTGATATTTTTATGCTATGCTATATGAGATCCTCTAAAAGTCATGTTTAAAATATGTAAAAGATCTTGTATCAATCCATGACTTGATTATCATTGAGTTATTTGTTAATATATATGATCTTTAAATATATAGCATGAGTTATTCGTTAATGATTACTATACAAAAAGGGGAGCTGAAATTTTTATGAGATAAATATGCATTTATCACATGTATTAGATCTATGTTGATTGATCATAAGTTATTATTGAGATATGCTTCCTACTCTATTGTATTAAAGATTACATGGCTTGATTTTATCTAATAGGAAGACATTATTTGGTATCATGAGTAAGGCATATGGACTTAACTAAAATTATATGATTGCATTGTTGAAATTTTTTGATTGCCTCAAGTTTATACTCCTAGTCATGAATTTGTTTGATTACAATTATCTAGGGGAAGAAGTTTTTGTAAGTGGGGCAATAATGTGTTATGTTTAAATTGAAAAAGATGATATCGAATATTATGATACTTTCGATTAACTTATTGATATATTCACTAAACCTCTAGCGGAAGATTGAAGTTCATGAAAATCATTCGAGGTTTAGGTATGACTAGGTACAATAATGTTTGCCTACAGTGATGTTTTTGGTTCCCCTTTCCCACTTTTTGAGTTGACAAAGAGGGAGAATTAGTTGATGTTTTGTGGAATATCTATAAAGGAGGAAACCATATTTATGCTTAAAATTAGATTAGTTAATGTTTAGGTTTGTTCGCCACTAAAATAGGGGGAGCTTATTAGTTATTTTATGCTTTGTTGAATATCTTATATATTTTTGAAAATACTCCTCATGATTGTACTTTAATGAGTTATAAAAAAAATCCGTCCTCTGATTTAGGAAAAGTGTGGTTACATTTTATTTTGACAAAAACAACAAAGTTAGTTGTCATCATCAAAAAGGGGGAGATTGTTGATCCTAAGATTTTGATGGACAATTTAATTTTGATATTTTTGGTGGAAGTAACGAGTTTATTGAGTGTTTCAGTTGTAAAAGTTTCTTTGATGATTATCATGAAAAAATTGTTGAGGATGTTAAGGATGCAAAAAGACTGACAAAGAGACGAGCATTAAGAGACTGAAGACTTTGAAGAATTAAAAAGTAAACAACTCTGATTAATTTTTACTCTTAATATATCCCGATTAGGATCACACACTCTTAAAGGGGCAAAAATTTCAAATATTCGGGTGGAAATTAACTAAGGAAAAGTTGTTCCTACATTGATCGGCAAACCGACCAAGTAGGATCGGTCAACTAATGGGTGTAGGTAGGAAAATGGTGTAGTCTCTAGATCAATTGGTCAACTGACTAAGGAGAGATCAGTCGACCTATGGCCAATACATGAACTATCTGAATCAATCAGTCGACAGATCATAGAGGATCGGTCAACCGACTATGGCCGAGAAATGGCCTGGAGAGCATCCTGAATTTATCGGTCAACCGATACATGAAGGATCAATCGACCGACTGGCAAGTAATTTTGGCTTTTGCTACAACCTGAATCGATCAGTCGACTGGTGATGTTTGGTTAGTTAACCGATGGTGTTGTTTCAAGATTGAAGAATTTTGTGGATTTGATCAAAAAGTAACCATTACTAGTCGTTTTATGGTTAAAATCTGAGAGATATCTTAGGGATTTGATATTATTTAAGATATATAATAGTTATTTTGATGTCCCTAAAGATATGGTTTATATATTTTAAATATTTCTCAAAATGGTACATTTAATTCCTTTCATCCTATCTATTTGAGATTGAGAAATATTTTAGGGACTAAACTAAATAATTTAAAAGCTATAATTAAGTGAATTGAACTAGGATTGGGTCATACCAATATAAAGGGTCTATAAGAGCAATTAAGCATCATGATTTGTGGAAACTAGCCGTTGGATGGCTTGTTTCAAATCCTTATATATATACTTGCATTTTTTCATTTGGAAAGATCCCAATCAATTGTTTTTCAAGAGCTATTCAAGTCCCGAGCTTTTTGAAAGTTTTTATTCTAAAATTATACTGAGAGTATTGTGAGATTATCGTTGAAAATTTTTCTTAAAGAAGTGTGCGAAAATTGTTTCTGTCACGGATCTAAATTTTCATTGCAATTTAATTTTCAATCATTCGATGGTATCTTGGTGAGATCGTTCCAAGCTTGATCTTTTTATTTCTATTTGATATTATTATTTATTCCTTGGAATTTAGATCTTTCAAATTGTTTTTCTGAATTTAAATTGCTTGAAAAAAAAATTGAAACGATTTTTTGTGAAAATTTGATTAAGTGCCAAATTGTGTGCTACCTATTTATTTCGAATCATATTTTGAAATTCTCACTTTCTTTCTATCACTGGTATTTATTGGGACATTAATTTATTTTAAATTAATCTAAGGTAGTAGAAACTCCGAGTGGAAAAAACTTATCAATTTCTTTTAATTGTTGAGTTGTGTGCGGATCCTTACCTGGGAAAATAATACTTAGAGTGACTATGAGGTTTGATTCTTACCCTAAGGTATAAAAGTATTAGGTTTGATCCTAAGCCTGTGAAAGGATTAGGTTAGTCTTGAGCTTGAGAAAAAAAATAAGATTATTACTGAGCCTATGAAAAAGGATTGTAAAAGTTAATTCTGTGCCTGCGAAAAGAATCAGTGTAACAGTTTGGTTCCTACCTAGGAAAGGAATCTTGAGTTTAGTGGGTGCGAATCTCCGTAGGGCTCGGAGGACTGGATTAGCCAAGAGTAGCTTGGTGAACCAGGATATATTATGGTGTACTGCATTCTTATTTTCTTTATTTCTTGTTGTTTGGGTGCGCATTTAGATTTAAACAAGTATCCACTGTATTATAAAGATAATAATTTATTTCGAATAAATTGATTAATTGATTAAAATTAATTGTTTGAAAATTCAAGTGTTATAAAGATAATTAATTAATTTAGGGTTAACTTAATTATTTGACTATTTAAGTGTCAAAAGTTGATAATTTGATTTAATTTTTATAACTACCCAATTCACCCCCCTTCTTAGGTAGATAACTGGGCCAACGGATATTACTGGCCGACTATGTACAACGATTCGAAGGATTACCTCAAGAAGTGTAACAAATACCAACGGTTCTCGAATGATATCTGAGTTCCTTCTCCAACGCAAACACCTATTTGTTGGCCTAGTGAGCTATCCAAGAGAAGGGGCGAATTGGGTAGTATTGAAAATTATCAGAATATAACACTTAAAAAATCAAACAATTAATATTATCCTAAAATTAATTATTATCTTTTATAGCAGTGGATTATGTGTTATCAACTAGGAGCACACCCAAACAACAAAATATAAACAATATAAATAATGCAGCACACAGAATTTTATACTGGTTCACCAAGTTACTCTTGGCTAATCCAGTCTCCCGAGCCCCACGGAAAGTTGCACCCACTAAACTCAAGATCCCTTTAAAGGTAGGAACCAAACCCTCACAATAATTCTTTTCGCAGGCTAAAAATCAACCTTTACAGTTCTTTTTCATTGGTTAAGGAATAACCTATATTTTTTTACCAAGCGAAAGATTAACCTAATTCTTTTACAGGGAAAATCACGACCTAATTCAGTTTATACCTTAGGGTTAAGAATTAAACCTCACACAAACACGCTCCAAATATCCTTTTACCCGGTCAGGATTGAACCGTTACAAGTCACTCACAATTCTACAAAGGAAGAATTAAAACTTAATCTTTTTATACTCCAAGCAAAGATCAAAACCTCAATCTCTTTACTGGAAGAAATTGAAACTAGCTACCCTTGATTAGATACTCCCAATAGTATCTAATCCGCACACAACTCACCAATTACAAAAATTGATCAGTTCTTCCCACTCGGAGCTTCAACCATCTCAGATTAATTAATACTCAATTATTGTTCTGAAACTAGTAATAGAAATAAAGTGAGGAAATTCGAAATCTAATTTTAAACAAAAAAAAAACTGGGTCGCAAGCAATTTAGCAAGTAATCAGATTTTCTAAAGATATTGTTTCAAAAATATTTTTCAATAAAAATTCGAAAAACAATTTCAAAGATCAACTTTCAAGAAAATAATAATAACAAATAAGCAAATAAATTGGAACAATCTTACTAGGAATCCACCGATAGAATAATGATGAGAATAGCAATGACACTTCAGATCGGTAGTAGCAATAATCCACAACAAATGTTTCTCAAAAACAAATCTCAAGAAAGATCTCACAATGCACTCAGCATAATTTTAAAATGATGACTCACAGAAAGTTCAGGAACTGAATAGCTCTTGAATTCTGATTGATTTGGATTATTGTATATTTTAAACCTAAAAAACACAGGTTTATTTATAGGGGATAATAACAAGCCCTCTAATGGCTAGTTACCATATATCATGACAAATAATTTCTCAATAAGCCTTCTTATATCATTAAGATTCAATCCTGGTATAATTCACTTAAATATATCTTTTAAAACATTCAATTTAGTCCCTCAAACTTTTACTAAATCTCAATTAGATAAGATAGAAAGAATTACATGTACCAAATTGAGATATATCTAATATACTTGAACTATATCTATAGGAATATTCAAATAGGAGTATCATATCTTAAATATATCCATATCCCTAAGATATCTAAATCAAGTAAACAAATAACAGTTAGTTAACGGTTAGTTTTTGAATAAAATTCGAAATTCCTCAAAACCTAAAACAGGTCGTCGATTGACCGACCAACACCTACCAGCCGACCACCCAATTTCAGACGTAGCCCAAGCCAAAAACTATTCGCCCGTCGGTTGACCGCCCAACCTTTATCTATCGACCGAACGATACAAAGACTTTCACAAGTTGACCTACCTATCGACCTAACGATCTAGAGAGTTCATCCTCTAAGCACAAGTCGACTTACATGTCAACCAAATGATCCAGAGAGTTCCATAAGTCGACTCACCTATCAACCGAATGATCCAGAGTGTTAGCCTTATAACCTCAGATCGACTTATCAGTCGACTAACCATTATTGGAACACTTCTCTCAATTCGATTTTAATTCATTTTCTTCGATGTTTTTGCCCCTTTAATCGATTTCTTTTCTTGGTTAACTCCACTAAATTCTTAAATTCAATTTTAATTAATTATCAATGTTTCTTTTTCAATTACACATAGGAGCAAAAAATTTAACTAATTAGGAACCTATAAAAAACACACATATTTGTAAAAAAAAAAAATTAAAAAATTGTGTCGTGTGTGATCCTAATTTGGAATCATTAAGATTAAAAATTTAACCTAAGTTGTTTTTTCTAGGTTTTTCAATTTCTTCAAACTCTTAGTATCCGTCATCTTTGTCAGTCTCTTTAGTATTTAGCATCCATTTTAACTTCTTCATAATAATATCTTCATTGGAACTTATAAATTGAAATACTCAATAAAACCGTTAGTTCCACCAAAAACATCAATATTTAATTGTTCATCAAAATCTTAGGATCAACACCTATCTATAGTCTATGGCATTTGCTCAATAGGGAATAGATTTCCTAGGGCCATTTACACTGGCACTTGGGAACAAGAAGTATCTACTAGTGGTGATTGATTACTTCATCGAATTGGTGGAGGCTGATGTGTTCGTGACTGTGGGCGAGAATGAGGTCAAGAATTTCCTTTGGAAGGAAATAATCTTTCACTTTAGCATTCCAGTGGTACTGATATCAGATAATGGAATCTCATTTACGGGGGGAAAGGTTACTTGGATGTATAACAAATTAAAAATACATCACACATCAAGCTCAGCTTATCCATAAGAAAATGGACAAGCAGAAGTAACGAATAGGTCAATCAAAGAAGCACTCAAAAAATGGTTGGAATATACCAAAGGTAATAGGTGGAAGAACGACCAACAATCTTATGGGCCTACCATAGTACTTCGAGCACAACCACGGGAGAAACGCCTTACTCCATGACGTATGGGATGGAGAGAGTGGTCCCAGTGGAGATTAGTTTACCTTTGAGATAGGATAAAATGGTTAATCTCATAGAAAACAAAGGAGTGATATGCCAAGAGCTAGACAAACTAGAGGAGAAACGGAACTAGGCAACGCTGAAGATAGAGGCCTACAAATTGAAGATGGCAAAGATATTCAACCATACAGTTCACCCAAAACACTTCACGGTGGGAGACCTAGTTCTTTGGAGGGTAATGTCTGATTGCCCAGAGGCTCAATTAGGAAAACTAACCCCTACCTGGAAAGGGTTGTACAAGGTGATCAAGGTGAATAGACCTAGGATATACTGGTTGGAAGATCTGAATGGTGTTCCAATCTCTCGGCCATGGAACATTACACATTTACGAAAATATTTTGTGTGAGTTCCTTGTCATTTGTAATATTAGATTTCAAGAAACATTCTTCACTATTTCGATTGTAAACTCTTGAATGAGCTACTTATCTTCACAAAAAAGTTCAACAAGGACTACCACTACACTTCGGATATAAAACGGTCTGAAAATGAATTACCAAGGTCAACTCACCAACTAACTGAGCTGCTAAGATTAGCTCATCAAATAAATAGAATTGCCTAGATCAGTTCATCCCTGAACAAAGCTGCCTACATCAGCTCATTTGTAAAACCAAGTTGCTAATGTCAGCTCCTCAACCGACTAAACTACCTAGATCAGTTCACCAATAAATTGAGCTGCTAATATCATCCCCTCAATCGGATGAATTGCTTAACTCAGTTCACTGATAAACCAAGCTGCCAATATCAACTCCTCAATTGACTAAACTGCCTAGCTCAGTTCACCGATGAATCAAGCTGCTAATATCAGCCTCTCAATCGGCTAAAC
The DNA here is from genome assembly GCA_016647705.1 of Eucommia ulmoides. NCBI lineage: Eukaryota > Viridiplantae > Streptophyta > Magnoliopsida > Garryales > Eucommiaceae > Eucommia > Eucommia ulmoides. The sequence goes on from CM028329.1 coordinate 24,748,153, forward strand.
TACCTAGCTTAGTTCAACGATAAACTGAGTTGCCAATATCAACTCCTTAATCGGCTGAATTGCCTAGCTCAATTCACCGATAAATGAAGCTGCCAATATCAGCTCCTCAATTGCTTAAACTGCCTAGCTTAGTTCACCGATAAGCCGAGCTTCTAAGATCAACTCCTCAACTGGATGAATTGTATAGCTCAGTTCACCCATAAACCATGCCACCAATATCAGCTTCTAAATCGGTTGAACTGTCTATCTTAGTTTACCTATAAACCGAGTAGCCAATATCAATTCCCCAACCAGTTGAACTACCTAGCTCAATTCACCCATAAACCGAGCTGTCATGATCAGCTCATCAACAAAACGTTATCCCTAAACTAAGCTGCCAAGTTCAGCTCATCAACTAACTTGACTGCCCACATCGGCATATCAGACTACCAATTGACCAAACCGCTGAGATCGGCTTAACGCACCAACCTAACTACTCTGATCAACCCACTCAGTGAATACTTAACTCATCGACGTGATTAATAGCATCTCAAATTGACTCAGCTAGGATGCTGAGCCACTCAGGGAAATTTATTCGAAAGTTGATGTGCAACAAATTGCCAAATTTTATGTCAGTAAGTACATTATTTCTGTTAGCCTATTGAGACTCATGTAGTCCACATCATGTTTATTACACTAACTTGATATGCAGGAGGGCCGATGATGAAAGAATAAAAATACATTTCTTGTTGACATAGGAATACACTTCTTATTCTTCCCTAATCGCTTCTTACTCTCATTAAAAGTTATGGTTGGGAAACTTACCCGCATTTACCCCAAGCATTACTTATTCTTAAAACGCGATGGTCGAGAACCCATTCTTTATGCATGAATGATATTTGAACATAAGTACTATTCTGAAAAATCATTCAACACACAACACATAATGTTCAACAGTTTCTTATAAACAACGAACTTATCATTACAAACCAAAAAAAAAAAGTCTTGAACTTATCACTTCTTACCATGGGATCGATACAAAATATGTGTAACTACATTTTACCACCACAAGAATCCTACTCAAGATATTGTTATTTTTCAGTTTTGAACTTATCACTTCTTACCATGGAATTCGGACTGGAAAAGAAGTTATATCTGTAAGGGATTATTTAGTGACTAATAAGCCCATATTGTTTAAAAAAGATCTTGCGTTGTTTTTACGCACACACACACACACACACAAAAAAAAAAAAAAAAAAAAAAAAAACAAAAAAAAAAACTCTGATCCAAGAGAAGGCAAAGAGCCTAAGTCTTCAGAGTCTGAACTTGGGCGGTAGAAGTTGCTTGCTTCATAGCCCAAGAAATGGAGTTCTTGGCCTACTAATGAAGCCAAGCCGCACGTGCAAGCTGGCCCAGTACAAAACGAAGCCTCTTAATGAAGGCCTGGGTATCAAATCTAAGAAAGGAAGGTCAATGATAACCCTTGCCTCACCTATCCTCATCCTTATGTACAGACGTGATTAACGCAACATCATGTGATGGGGGCAAAGGCAACATTCATGGAGGTTAAGTATGGAACGTGGAGGGGATCATGGCAAAGACGGTTACAAGGAAAATTAGCTCAAATATATACAGGAATTATAAGCATCAAAAATACAACTCTCAACATTACATTCTCAACACTTTAAATCTTTTATTTTCTCGTAGAGCAATCTGATCTTATTCTCAAGCCGAAGTTTTTTTGGCCGACACCACACTAATGTTCCCCCCAATAGAACAAACTAGTTTTGCATGTCGAATTGTAGGTTGCAGAGGTTTCCGGCATATGAGGAGCTATAACATGTACCAGGGACTTTTCAACAACATCAGAAGCTAAAAAATGGTATTTTTTAGATAGATTCTGTTGGCCCAATAAGCTTATCCAAGGGGGTGAATTGGGTAGTTATAAAAATTTAAATAAATTTAAATCATTAACACTTAATTAATCAAATAATCAATTTTATCCAAAATCAATTATTATCTTGTTACGTAGTGGATAAGTATTTAAACTAAGTGCACAACCAAACAAAATGTAAACAATGCAAAACACAAAGATATATCCTAGTTCACCAAGCAAACCTTGGCTAATCCAACCCCTCGAGCTCAACGGAGATTCGCACCTACTAAAACCCCAATTCCTTTAAAGGTAGGAACCAAACTATTAACCCAGTGATCTACCCAAGATGGGGGGTGAATTCGGTAGTTATAATAATCAAAGCAAATTGTTATCTTTCAACACTTAAATTTTCAAATAATTAATTTAATCCTAAATTAACTATTATCTTTATATAGTAGCGCATAAGTATAATTAATTCTAGATGTTCACCCAAAAAACAATAAATAATTAAAGCAATAAAGTAGAACACCACGATATATCGAGGTTCACTAAGTCACTCTTGGCTAATCTAATTCTCGGAGCCTCCACGGAGATTCGCACCCACTAAACCACTAGATTCCTTTAAACAGGTAGGATCCATACCTTTACAGAATTATTCTTTTATAGGCCCATAATCAACCTTTTCAATTTTCTTTTCACAGACTAAGGAAAAACCTCTATTTTTTTCCATGCTAAAGACTAACCAAATTCGATTCAGGAGGAATCACCACCTAATCCTTTTTCCAAGCACAAGAATAAACTTACCTTTTTACCAGGCTCAAAACTAACCTAATCCTTTCACAGGCTAAGAATCAAACCTAATTCTTTTATACCTTAGGCTAAGAATCAAACCTCACCAAAATACTCCAATTATCTTTTTCCCATATAAAGATGGAACCTTTTATAATTCACTCACAATTAAATCTAATCAGGAAGTCTCACGCCTAATCACTTTTTAAGAGAAAAGAGTAACCTAACCTTTTTATGCACTAGTAAAGATTAAACTTCAATATCTTTACCGGATGAGATTGAAACTCTTGCTACTCTTGAATAGATACTCCCAATAGTATCTAGCCCGCACAAACTCACGAAATACAAAACTCAATGAGTTTCTTCCCACTCGGATCTTCTACTACCTCAAATCAATTTAACTCAATTAATGTCCCGGTAATTACCAGTGATAGAATTAAGTGAGGAATTTAAAATCATATTATAAAATAAGTAGGTAGCATAGAATCAAGCACGTAATCAAATTACCACAAAAATTATTTTAAAATAATTTTTATTCACCTTAAGGTTTAAAAGCATTTTCAAAAGATCTAAAATCCAACCAAGTAGAATAATATATAATCACAATAAAGAATAAAGCCTGGAACAATCTCACCAGTATATCACTGAAAGAATGAAAAGCTTTGATTAGTGACGCCAAAATAATCAGCACTTATTCTCAAGAACTTTTCTCAAGAATGATCTCTCGATATAATCTCAAAATAAAATCTCTTAGAAAGCACACGAACTGAAAGTTATTGATAGAATGATATATTGATACATGAAAAAACACAGGTCTACTTAAATAGATTTGAAACAGGCCCTTTTCGAGTATAAAATACCTATCTAATTCTAAACTGGATTTGTTACTTTTCAAGTGAATTAGTTATATTTAATTGTGTTTTTGTTAGTTTTTATGTAATTCAGGTGTAGGGACGCAAACAAGCGATAAACGAGCAAAAACGGTGGGAAAACAATGAATAAATTATGAAGAAACAAGGTTTCAAGATCACAAGGTCCACCGCCGCGGTGAAGAAGCCACCGCCGAGGCGGTGAGATGCAGAGGATGTGCTGAAAAATAAATAAGAACCACCGCCTAGGCAAAGAAGAGTCAAAGAGTTGGAGCTGTTCCACTGCGCGGCACTCATATCCACCACCGCGGTGAAGATTGAACCGACTTAACCTCTGCTTAGGTGGAGAAAACCACCGCCTAGGCACTGAACGATTAGTATGTTTTGGAAAGCTGGCCGACATACCAACCACAGCGGCGCTGATCCCACCACCGCGGTGGTCACTCTGCAAACAGAAAAAAGATATTTTCAAATATTTTGAAGCCTTGCACCTATAAATACCCATTCTCCCACTTCCATTAAAGCCTCTTGGGAGGTCTGGACACAGTTGGACACCCCTAACCTTAGGAGGTGATTCTCGTCCATTCTTGAAGAAGATATTCATCATCCGGAAAAGAGGAAAGGAAACATTGGCGAATCGATCTTTGGCAACAGTGGATCACTCCACTTTAAGATTTGATCTTTCTCTCTTTATTTATCTCTTTGTAATTTAATTTTTTTATTGTAAATGATGAAGAATATCCCTTGTATTAATTCTTATATGGTCAAGATCACAATAGATTAGATAAATATGAGCTAAGGATCGGTGTTGTTGTGTAAATACTTGTTTGGTTTAATATATATTTCTTTAACGGTTGTTTGCTTTTAAATCCGATTGTGTTTATCATTTTATGATGAATTTAATATGCTTGTTAAGGTATTAGGGTTGGATTTGAGAATCTAGGGTTTGACGCTCGAAAGAGGTAACCTTGGATTCGGACTAGGGTAAACACATCGTTACGATCTAACGACCCGGGAGGGCATTAGTTAGTGTGCAATCGATGATATTAGGGCAAGACTCACAAGGCCTAGATTTGTTAAGACGTTGAGGGGGATTTTGGCATTGACACGAAGTCACATATTCCCCCGTCTTACACTCGGAAGAGATGGCGGAGAGGTTTACGAACTGAGATTGTCGGATACCATAAATTCTGTTATTGTTAACTAAAATGAAATCAAGCATGTATTAAGTGAACAAAATCAATCCCTAGGTAATCAACTTAGTTAGGATTAACCCACGAATTGTAGTTTAGCTTAGTTTAACTTAGTTTAATTTTAAATCATTTCTTTAACCGTCTGGATAATAAGAGACTATGTCAATTGCGGTATTCAACTTATTTAACCCATCCCTATGGGAACGATATCCAATCTTAAATGATCCACTATATTAAAACTATAGCTCATGCACTTGCGAATAGTCAATACGCTAGCGTTATAACAAACGCTATACAAGTTTTGGGCGCCGTTGCTGGGAAACATACCTAACCTTAGGAGATTGATTCTTAGCCATTCTTGAAGAAGATATTCATCATCCAAAGAAGAAGAAACATTGGTAGATTAGTCTTCGGCGACAGTGGATCACTCCGGTCGTTACGATCTATAGACCCGGGAGGGTATTAGTTAGTGTGCAATCGATGACGTTGGGATAAGACTCATGCGGTCTAGAGTTGTTAAGATGTTGAGGGGGATTTCGGCATTGACACGAAGTCGCGTATTCCCAAGTCTTACACTCAGAAGAGGTGGCGGATGAGTTTTAGAATAGTGCATCGGTTAAGATCAGGTATCGTGTCCACAGGGAAAGTGTGAATAATTGAGTACCGCAATTTACGTAGTCTCATATTATCCTGACGATTCAATTTAATATTTAAATTAAACTAATTAAAACTACTCCTAAGGATTAATTCTAATTGCACTAATTAACTAGGGATCGATTTCATTCACTTAGTACCTATTTGGATTAGTTTAGTTATCAATAATGGTGATTATCACATCCAACATTCTCGGTATCTATAACTCACTTGCTCCCTCTACTGAGTGAAAAGCGAGCGAATAAATGACTTCACGTTGACGCTAGGGTCTCCCTCGAACACCTTTCCGAACACATAGCCACGTGAGTCTTGACCCAACCTCTGGATTGCACACTCTCCAACTCCCTCCCAGGTTATTAGATTGTCACGTTGTATTTAACCCTAGTCCGAATCCGGGGTTACCTCTACCGAGTGTCAAACCCCGTATTCTCGGTTTATCATAACAATTATAATAAACATGAAATAATGGTAAACACAATTGGAATTGGGAAAAAAAAAAAAAAAAAAAAACCATTAAAATTAACTTATATTCAACCAAAAAATTATTTACATGAGTTATATCTAACCCTAGCTAATATCTAACTAAACTAACATGATCTTGGCCATTAGAACATTAAACCAAAAGGAAATCACACTAAAACATTAAGATACAAATATAGAACAAGGAAAGAAAAATCAAATCTTAAAGTAGAGTGGTCCACTTTCGCCAGAGATCGATCCACTATTGTTCTTTTTCATCGGCATGTGAATCTTCCTCTTCAATCTCTTCAAGATTGGCCAAGGATCAATTCCTAAATGAATCTATTCTACTCCTAATTCATCTAAGGTATAAGGGGTATCCAAGCATCCTCCTTCAAATTGGGTAAGAAAAGGTTTTAAGTAAAGGTTTTGAAAATATCTCGGAAAATATCTAAAAAAAATATATATTTTTGTGCAAAGTGTCATCGCCTAGGCGGAGGTTAAGTTGGTTTTCTTTCTTCCTAGGTGGTGGTTTCTCCACCTAGGCGGTGGGCTAGAACAAAACATTCTGACTGTTTCTTCGCCTAGGCAGTGGTTTCTTCGCCTAGGCGGTGGTATAAAATGCAATTAAATATAAATAAAACACTCAAAAACTACCAAATTTGGTTTAGAAGTAGATAGATATTTTACACCTATCAAATATCCCCAAACTTGGAATTTTGCTAGTCCTCAAGCAAAACACTAACACTAAACTAAACAAACTAACTAAAAATGAAAAACTTGAAACATAAAACAAGTAAATGCATGTAAGTATAAAGTTCAATCAAAAATACCAATTTGTTCCTCCCTCAATATCCCTAAATCTGATCAAGTTCGGGAAATAACCCATACAAAATGGTGTTCTAGAATTTCAACATTCAATATCAATAAAAACCATTCTAGATCCATTAAATGTGTGTGTGTAAGAACTCAAATGCATAATTACGCACATACCAGATTGGATTATTCAATTATTAAGTTTATAACGTATACCGTTTAAGGATTCGGAAAAACCATACTCTTGATTGGGGTATACTATCCACTAATGTAGGCTCAGATATTCATAGAGATCAATACAGCTTGGTTTGGCTTTGGAGAACGACCACGGGTATCACTGGAATTCAAAATAGATAATCAATTTAATTGATCAATACCCGAGGTAGAATCGTTTGTCGCTATCCTCGCTCATAACCCCACACTTTTAGAGTATAACTCTGAATAATAAACGAAGATCGTGTGTATTCACTTGTCAAAAGAAAAGAAAATGAAAACACTATTCACATAGTTGTTGTTTTTTTTTTTTTTAACACATTCCTAAATTAATTTCGAATAATAACCGTTTTAGGAGTGTGAAAAAAGAAGTTAGAGAAACACACCCCCAAACTTATTCAAATTTATAAAATTTTAGGAATATGCAAAAAGAAATGGTAGAAACACACTCCCAAACTTATTTTAGGAGCGTGTGAAAAAAAATACTAAAGTGACAAGTGAATATACTAATACCAAGTCAAAATATTCAATAGAAACCCCATTGCTCACTTGATTTTACTCAATTTGAAAATTAGGCTTAGCGACATTGGTTTAGGAAAAATTTAAATGAACAGAGTATTTAAACGTTTTCAGAATTGATTACGTTATCGACGTCGACAGGGGAAATAAGGGATAAAAAAATTTAGGTTAGCTACAACGGTTCAAGCGAAAAAATGACGGCCTAAATCACGTCTCCGGAATTACCTTACCTAGGATTTTGCCTCAAGTTTTCGCCAAATCAAGTTCTACATTTCTCATTGTTGTCATAAACTTCATATTGAATAATCAGTGTCTAATTGCTCAGATTATTATACATTAAGTCTGAAGGTCGTGCGATTTTAGGATCGAGATAATTTTTACCCAATCGAAATGTTAAGCACACAAAACACACATGGAATGCATTACCCCCGACCTCAATATGCAATTAGGGGATAATTCTCATCATCGGTACTTAGCCCAAATGAACTCAACAACTAAACATGCAAATACAACTTCGTACACACACAATTCTACGCTAAATCTAATACTAACATACATACTAATCTAAAAACTACACATGCAAAAACAAGCATTAAACTAAACTGGAAATTAAAAACTAAAACATTAATTAAAACAATAAAATACATACATAAACATAATTTTGTACATCAAAAAAAATTTGCATTTTGTTCAAAATATAATGGTTTGTCCTTTTCTACAAAAAATAAAATAAAATGGATGAATATCCACTATACTAACATCCATTCCATCTAGGCCAGAACATGGCAGTGTTTAACTATAAGTCAGTAAACCCAATAACATATAGCATTCTTTTGGGGGGGGGGAATGGGTTTAAACACATACCTTGGGAATAAGACATAGACGTCTTATCCCCTACTGTCCACCTGATGAGGAGTCATCACCATCATCTTGTTGGAAAGGAGAGTGTGGTTTCTGTAGCAGATGTAACGGTATGGATGGCATCAAAGGGTAATCGCGCATCTCAATGTTGAGGCCTTCGCAAAGCATCTGTTGGACTTGATCTTGCTGCCTCGAATAATGTTCTAGGAAAGAACTGATCTTGTATTGGTTTTGACAGATGTTCTGAAGCTCATTCTATACCCTCTCTTGGGGGTTTTCATTTGCGGGCTTCGGAAGGTCCCTTCATCTCGTCGATTGGCTCTTCCCCTTCTTCAAGCTTGGGCTAGCTGCCTCTTCCACCCCAATCTTCCACCAATGGTTTATCCTTGATAGATCTAGTGGAACTATAGGGAGGTAAAGGTTTTCCTCGGATTCCTTCACTCTAGTTCATCGAAAAATGTTGGTCAAAAGTGACAAAAACGGGAGCCCACCCTTCACCGAATTCGCAGCGTTCATGATTGATAAATAAATCAAGAATCCAAAGTTGATTTCTACTCCGGTTTGAATTTTGTAGATCAAAATGGCCCTATCTTTTGAGACGTCTGAGAGATGCGACATCGGGAGGAGGCTTCCACAGATGAAGTGGTGCCAGATATTTAGGACTGGATCTAGGTATTTGACCAAAACTCTAGGGACATTCGATCCTTGGTGCTTCCATTGGACTTAACCAGATATGATCGTGTTAATGATCCTATGCATATTTGGTTCTTGGCTTCCAGTGGACCTCGGTTCCGCTAGTCTGAAAATATTGTTGATAAAATTAGGGATGAAGATAATCGGTTGATTCCGGACCCTTTCTTGGTAGCCTATGGCTTCTATGACATTGGTGTATAATTCCTTAACCAAGGCTACCTCGCCTGGGATTGGCAATTTACAAAATTGCTCCTAGTGGCAGCTTCGAATTTCTTGTTCAAATTCCGCAAGGAAATCCTCTATCGGACCAAAACCACATTGGCGTATGCATGATCGACGGGTTTCGTGTTTGTTTTAATGGTCCTTCGCTTGTTTTTACACAAAATGGGTGGCATTATAGTCAACATCGGTCAGCACCCCATATTGCGAACTCGACCCTTCTCCTCTCGGCCTCTTCTTAGCTTCCTTCTTCGGCATTTGCTAACAATCACAATCACAAAAACCAATACTACCTTATCATATATGAACAATTAAAAAACATAAACTCCCCCGAATCACATTGTCAATAACACATACATCTCAAAACACACACACCCATTTGCAATTTTCCACCAAATTTCACAAACGTAACATACTAACTTGGTTCACACACTTAACCAAACCATTTAAACATGTTTATCACCAAGAATCAAACCAAAATCCCAAAGAAATTTGATCGCGAAAAAGGGTTGAAAATTAATTTTTGGAATTTGATTTGTGGTGGAAATCACAAAGTTTGTAAATGGAATGATGAATTTGAGGGTTGGAAATGGTTTGGAAGGATGAAAATTGAGAGATTTTAGAGTTTCAAAAGTGGTTGTGGGATTTTTGTAATAACATAATGGTTTTAAACAAACAGGGGTCTCACTGCCATGGCGGTGTGAGCACCTTTTTAAAACCAAAATATTCTGTTGTTTCACTGCCTAGGCGGTAGAAATCACCGCCTCCGTGGTGAAACGCATTTCCAAAAACTTAACTCTCTGTTGTTTCACCGCCTCGGCGGTGAAGCGTTTATGCTGAAAACTTCGCATTCTACATTTTCACCACCGCAGCGGTATGTCCACGGCTACGGCGGTGAACCTTTTGCTGGATTATCATTTTTTCTTCGAGTTTTCACACAATAGCTCTACATCATACGTTTTCATTTCGCTTTTTCAAGGATTTTAAGTCAAAAACACATCTCCGAGTTTACCTCCAAACACGCTCCGAGACCAATCTGGTCTCTAAAAAATAAATAATAGCAAAAATCGAGTAAAAATTGATACCCTAAATTTTGGATAATAAAAAAAAAAAACGTAACTTGCTTGATTTAGCATCCCTAGCTGGACTTGGTTGAGCATTTTTCACCAAAATCCCTCATAGATAAGGAATTTGGGATAAAAAAAAATGCCTCATTGGATCACGATTCATGGTATTGAAGTTGGATTCGTTTTTCTCACCTTATACTTTTCAAGTTACACTCGATCTCGGGATCAAGAGTCCAGAATTTCAACTTCTTCTACGATGCATGCATTGTTTAATCACAACTCACAAAACAAATTAATAAAATAAATAAAAATAAAATTAAGACAAAAGAATTGTCTGGATTAATATTCAACTACTTAGTCGCAATATTAACCAATTCAATACCATCCCCAGCAACGACGCCAAAAAATTGTACGTCGAGGCGTTTGTTCCGTGCTCACGTCCCTAACCTTATATTCATCATCCGGAGAGAAGGAAACATTGGCGGATCAATCTTTGGCGACAGTAGATCACTGCACTTTAAGATTTGATCTTTCTCTCTTTATTTCTCTCTTTATAATTTAATTTTTTATTGTAAATGATGATGAATCCCTCTTGGTTTGTAGTTTCAATGGCCAAAATCATGTTAAATTAGTTAAATATTAGCTAGGGATCAATGTAGTTGTGTAAATACTCATTTGGTTTAATATATATTTCTTTAACGGTTGTTTGCTTTAAATCCGATTGTGTTTATCATTTTATGACGACTTTAATATGCTTGTTAAGATATTAGGGTTGGATTTGAGAATACGGGGTTTGACCCTCGGGAGAGGTAACCCTGGATTTGGACTAGGGTAACACATCGTTACGACCTAACGACTCGGGAGGGCGTTAGTTAGTTTGCAATTGATGACTTTAGGGCAAGAATCACGCAGCCTAGGGTCATTAAGACATTTAGGGGGACCTCTTCGTTGACACGAAGTCACGTATTCCCCTTTCTTACACTTGGAAGAGGTGGCGGAGGAGTTTTAGAACCGAGATTGTCGGATACCATAAACTCTGTTATTGTTAACTAAAACAAAATCAAAAATTTATTAAGTAAACGAAATCAATCCCTAGGTAATCAACTTAAGTTAGAATTAACCCACTAATTGTTAGGATCAATCTAGGGTTACCTCACCCCGTCAATGGCGCCAAAAATTTGTACGTCAAGGCATTTGTTACGCGCTCGCGTATTGACTACTCACAAGTACACGAGGTCCAGTTTTAATATAGTGGATCTTTAAGATCAGATATCATTCCCACAAGGACGGGTTGAATAAGTTGAATAACGCAATTAGGTCACCTATTATCCAGACAGTTAAATAAATGATTTTAAAATTAAACTAATTAAAACTAAGCTAAACTACAATTAGTGAGTTAATCCTAACTAAGTTAATTAACTAGGGATTGATTTCATTCACTTAATACATTTTTGATTTCGTTTTAGTTAACAATAACGGAGTTTATGGTATCTGACAATCTCGGTTCGTAAACTCCTCCGCCACCTCTTCCAAGTGTAAGAAGGGGGAATACGCGACTTCATATCAACGAAGAGGTCCTTCTCAATGTCTTAACGACTCTAAGACATGTGAGTCTTGCCCCAACGTCATCGATTGCACACTAACTAACGCCCTCCCTGGTCATTAGATCGTAACGATATGTTTACCCTAGTCCGAATCCAGGGTTACCTCTCCTAAGCGTCAAACCCTAGATTCTCAAATCCAACCCTAATACCTTAACAAACATATTGAAGTTTTCATAAAATGATAAACACAGACGGATTTAAAAGCAAACAACCATTAAAGAAACATATATTAAACCAAACGAGTATTTACACAACTACATTGATCCCTAGCTAATATTTATCTAATCTAACATGATCTTGGCCATTGGAACTACAAACCAGGATGGATTCATCACCATTTACAATAAAACATTAAAGTACAAAAAGAGAAACAAAGAGAGAAGATCAAATCTTAAAGTAGAGTGATCCACTATCGCCAAACACCGATCCGCCAATGTATCCTTTTCTCCAGATGATGAATATCCTCTTCAAGAATGGCCAAGAATCAAGCTCCTAAGGTTAGGGACGTTCCATGCTCCAAGCCTCCCAAGAGGCTTTAATGGAAGTAGGAGAATGGGTATTTATAGGTGCAAGGCTTCAAAATATCTGAAAAGATCTTCTTTCTGTTTGTAGAGTGACCGCCATGGCGGTGGGGATCAACACCGTGGTGGTGGTGGTGTCGGCCAGCTTTCCAAAACGTACTGATTGTTTACCACCTAGGTGGTGGTTTTCTCCACCTAAGTGGAGGTTAAGTCGGTTCAATCTTCGCCACGGCGGTAGAATAACTCCAACTCTCAGACTCTTCTCTTCCTAGGCGGTAGTTTTATTCGCCTAGGTGGTGGTTCTTGTTCATTTTTTAGCACATCCTTTGTATCTCACCGTCTCAGCAGTGGCTAATTCGCCACGGCGATGGACCTTGTGATCTTGAAACCTTTTTTCTTCATCATTTCTTCACCGTTTTCGCTCGTTTATTGCTTGTTTGTGTCCTTGCACCTGAATTACGTAAAAACTAACAAAAACACAATTAAATATAACTAATTCACTCGAAAACTGCCAAATCCGTTTTAGAATTAGATAGATATTTTACACCTATCAAATACTCCCAAACTTGGAATTTTGTTAGTCCTCGAGCAAAACACCCTAACACTAAATTAAACTAACTAACTAAAAATGAAAAACTTGAACACAAAAGAAGTAAATGCATGTAAGTATAAAGTTCAATCGAAAGGACCAATTTGTTCCTCCCTCAATATCCCTAAATCGGATCAAGTTCAGGAAATAACCCACACCAAGTGGTGTTCTAGAATTTCAACATTCAATATCAATAAAAACCATTCTAGATCCATTGAATGTGTGTGTGTAAGAACTCAAATGCATAATTAAACACATACCAGATTGGATTATTCAATTGTTAAGTTTATAACGTATACCGTTTAAGGATTTAGGAAAACCATACGCTTGATTGGGGTCTACTATCCACTAATGTAGGCTCGGATATTCATAGAGATCAATAGAGCTAGGTTTGGCTTTGGAGAATGACCACAAGTATCACTGGAATTGAAAATAGATAATCGGTTTAATTAATCGATACCCGAGGTAAAAACGGTTGTCGCTATCCTCTCTCATAACCCCATACTTTTAGAGTACAACTTTGAATAAGAAACAAAGATCGTGTGTATTCGTTTGTCAAAAGAAAAGAAAATGAAAACACTATTCACATAGCTTGTTTTTTTCATTAACACATTCCTAAATTAATTTGAATAATACCCATTTTAGGAGTGTGCAAAAAGAAGTTAGAAAAACACACCCCCAAACTTATTCGAATTTATAAAATTTTAGGAATATGCAAAAAGAAATGGTAGAAACACACCCCCAAACTTATTTTAGGAGCATGTGAAAAGAAATACTAAAGTGACAAGTGAATATACTAATACCAAGTCAATAAAAATTCAATTGAAACCCCACCGCTCAATTGATTTTGCTCCATTTGAAAATTAGGGTTAGCAACATTGGTTTAGGAAAAATTTAAATGAAAAAAGTATTTGAATGTTTTCAAAATTGATTACGTTATCGGCGTCGATAGGGGAAATAAAGGATGAAATTTTTCAGGTTAACTACAACGGTTCAAACTAAAAAATGACGACCTAAATCACGTCTCCGGAATTACCTTACCTAGGATTTTGCAGCAAGTTTCCCCCAAATCAAGTTCTAGATTCCCAATTTTTGTCATGAACTTCATATTGAATAATCAGCGTCTAATTGCTCAGATTATTATACATTGAGTCTGAATGTCATGCGATTTTAGGATCGAGATAACTTTTACCCAATTGACATGTTAAGCACACAAAACACACATGGAAGGCATTACCCCTAACCTCAATACGCAATTAGGGGATAATTCTCATTATCGGGACTTAGCCCAAATGAACTCAACAACTAAACAAGCAAATACAACTTCATACTTACACAGTTCTAAACTAAATCTAATACTAACATACATACTAATCTAAAAACTACACATGCAAAAACAAAAATTAAAATAAAACTTAACTAAAATTTAATGTTTTACATAAAAAAAATATTTTCATCCTTCACATCATTCTTCAACAACACAAAACATGATATACATTCCCCCCAAACTTAAAAAGATGCAATGTCCTTACTGACTAAGCAGTGAATCCAATAACTGTTTATAGCAATGACAAGTAAAATTGGGTGCTGACACCTAGGGGATAAGACTTAAAAGTCTCACCCTTTACCATTCGTTGGAGGAAAGTAATCGCTACCATTATCACGTCGCAATGGAAATTGTGGCGGTTGCAAAAGGTATGGCGGCAATTGCAGCATAAGCGGATAAGTACTCATATCAATGCCGAAGCGCTCACACATAAGCCAGTGGATTTGATCTTGTTGTCTTGTACATACACCAATTACAACGTTTAAACAAAATATGAACAATGTAGCATGCAATTTTGTTTCACACAATTCATCAATCCATAGAGATCGTGTACATCACCAACAATCAAACCAAAATCCCATAGAGATAAAGAAAATCACGAAAATAGGGTTGAAAATTGATTTTTGTGGTGGAAATCACAAATTTTGTAAATGGAAAGATGAATTTGAAGGTTGGAAACGATTTGGAAGGATAAAAATGGATAGATTTTGGAGTTTCAAAAGTGGTTGTGGTGTTTTTGTAATAACAGGATGGTTTTAAACAAACAGGGCCCTCACCGCTGCGACGATGTAAGCGCCTTTTGAAAACCAAAACATTCTGTCGTTTCACCACCTAGGCGGTGGGAATGACCGCCTGGGCACTAAAGCGCCTTTCCAAAAACTTAACTCTCTATTGTTTCACTGCCTCGGCGGTGAAGCGTTTATGCTGAAAACTTGAGATTCTGCATTTTCACCGCCGCGGCGGTGCGTCCGTGGCTGCGGCAGTGAACCTGCTGCTGGATTATCATTTTTTCTTCAAGTTTTCACACAACGGCTCCACACCATGCATTTCCACTTCGTTTTTTCAACAATTTTAAGTGCAAAATACATCTCCGAGTATCCTCACTCCCTAATTTACCTCCAAACACGCTCCAAGACTAATCCGGCCCCCAAAAAATAAATAATAGCAAAAATTGGGTCAAAATTGATACCCTCGATTTTGGATTAAAAAAAAAACGTAACTTGCTTGATTTAGCATCCCTAGCTAGACTTGGTTGAGCATTTTTCACCAAAATCCCTCATAGACAAGAAATTTGGGAAAAACAAAATGCTCCGTTGGATCATGATTCTTGGTATTGAAGTTGGATTCTTGTCTCTCACCTTATCCTTTTCAACTTACACTCAATCTCGGGATCAAAAGTCAAGAATTTCAACTTCTTCTACGATGCATGCGTTGTTTGATCACAACTCACGAAACAAATTAACAAAATAAATAAAAAGAAAATTAAGACAAAAGAATTGTCTGGATTAATATTCAACTACTTAGTCGCAATATCAACCAATTCAACACCATCCCCAGCAATGGCGCCAAAAACTTGGTAGCCGTTGATGGAAACTGAATCTGACAAACCAATCCCCGGCAACGACTACCAAGTTTTTGGCCATTCTAAAATACCTATATGCCCTCTAACAGATAGTTGCCATAACATATGATACTTAAATGCTCATATAAGCCCCATATGTCAATATTAATCAATCCTGGTTCAATTCATTTAAATATGAATTTTAAATCATTCAATTTAGTCCTAAAATTATTTCACATTCTCAAATCAAAAGGATAAGAAGTATTAAATAGACTAAATTGAGAAACACTTAAAAAAAGTGTACCATATCTATAGGGATATATAAATAGGAATGATATATCTATAATATGTTCAAATCCCCAGAATATTTCCAAGATATCAACCAAAAAATGGCTAGTAACTGCTAGTTTTGGATCAAATCCTAAAAACCTTCAAACACTGAAACTGCCCAGTAGGTTGACCAACGAATGGACCATCGGTAGACCAATCATTTTAGGTTATAGCCCAAGCTATTTTCATACATAGGTCAGTTGACCGATTTCCCATAGGTCGGTTGACTGATTGATTTAGGATGCTCCCCAAGCCATTTTTTCGACCGTAATCGGTTGACCGATTGATTCAAATAGTTCACTTCTCAACCAGCAGCAATATCTCTTGGTCGATTGACCAATCAATTCAAAGACTTCTCCAATTTCCAGCCATTGCCCGTCAATTGAACAATTCTCTTGCGATTGGTTGACTGATCAGTGCAGGATCACTCCTTCTCAATTATATTTCAACTCCAATCTTCAATGTTTTTTACCCTTTAACCGATTTCTTTTCTCGATTAACATAATTGACACTAATAATAAATTTTAAACACTAATCTTTGTTAAGTCCATTTTTCTTTTTCAATTTCACATTGGAGCAAATATGTGAACTAATTAAGACCATAATAAAAACACACATAAATATAAATCATTTGTGTGTCATGTTTGATCCTAATTGAAATACATTAAGAGTAAAAAATGAATTGAGTTGTTTTCACCTAGATTCTTCAGAATCTTCAATCTCTTAATGTCCATCTCTTTGTTCGTCTCTTAGCATCCTTAGCAATTACTTCATGATAACATCAACAATGGAACTTTTACACTGAAACACTCAATAAAGTTTTTAGTTCCACCAAAAACATCAACACTTAATTGTCCATCAAAATCTTGGGATTAACAATCTTCCCCTTTTTGATGATGACAATTAACTTTGATATTTTCTTCAAAATAAAAATGTAACCTCACTCGCCCTAAATCTGAGTACGGGTTTTTTAACTTGTTAAAGCGTAATCATGAAGATAATTTCAAAAACTCATAATATATTCAACGAAGCATAAAATATGATCAATTATAGATATTCAATAAAGTATAACATAATCATATCAACATTGTTCTCCCCCCATAACAGTGCAATGCTTAGGCGAACAAAACCTAAACATTAACTAACTCGTTTTAAGCATAACTATGGTTTCCCCCATTATATATTCCCCTATAATAAATTTAATTCATTTAAGATATTCAATAAAACATCCACATATTCTCCCTTTTCACCATCTCAAAACGTCGGGAAGGGGAACCACAAACATCACTATTCTAGGCAAACATCATTGTGCTTAGTCGTACCCAAACCTCGAATGATTTTGATAAACTGATCTTCCACTAAAGGTTTGGTAAAAATGTCGGCAAGATGATCAGATGTATCAATATACTCAATAATAATGTCCATTTTTTTAATATGATCACAAATAAAATGATGTCTAATCTCTACATGCTTAGTTGGTGAGTGTTGTGTAGGATTCTTACTTAGACAAATAGCATTTTTATTATCACAATAGATTGAGACTTCCTCCATACATACTCTAGAATAATTCAACTGTTGCTTAATATATAAAACTTGAGTACAACAGTTACCATTGGCAATATTCAATAAAATTCACACTAATCCCCGGCAACGGCACCAAAAAATTGGTAGGGCGTGAAATACGCTGCCACTTACACTCGCAAGTATACGAGGTCCAAGTTTTAATATAGTGGATCTTACAGATCGGATATTGTTCCCACAGAGAAAAGTGTGAATAATTGAATACCGCAATTTATGTAGTCTCGTGTTATCCTAATGATTAAAGACATGATTTAAACATTAAACTAAGCTAAACTACAATTTGTGGGTTAATCTTAACTAAGTTGATTAATTAGGGATTGATTTCGCACTTAATACATATTTGATTTCGTTTAGTTAACAATAACGGAGTTTAGGTATCCGACAATCTTGGTTCGTAAACTCATCCGCCACCTCTTCCGAGTGTAAGATGAGGGAATACGTGATTTTGTGTCGACGAAGAGGTCTCCCTCACTGTCTTAACGACTCTAGGCTGCATGAGTCTTGACCCAAAGTTATCGATTGCACACTAACTAATGCCATCCCGGGTCGTTAGGTCGTAACGATGTGTTTACCCTAGTACGAATCCAGGGTTACCTCTCCCGGGTGTCAAACCCTAGATTCTCAAATCCAACCCTAATACCATTACAAGCATATTAATATCATCATCAAATGATAACCACAATCGGAATTAAAACAACAACCATTAAAGAAACATATATTAAACTAAACAAGTATTTACACAACTACATCTATCCCTAACTAATCTTTAATTAAACTAACATGTTCTTAGCCAATAAAACATTAAATCAAGAGGAGATCATCAATATCAACAAATAAACATTAAGTACAAAAATGGAAACAAGGGAAGAAAAGCCAAATCTCAAAGTAGAGTAGTCCACTTTCGCAAAGAACAATCCTCCCAAGCTTCCTCTTCTCCATTGATGAACTTCCTCTTTTAGCTCTTCAAGGATTGGCTAAGAACACTCTTTAAAACTAATCTAATCTACTTCCTAAATTATCTAAACCTAACTAATGTGAAAGGGAGCTCTCTAAAACATCCCAGCCCTCTCTCACGTTCTAAGGGTTTCTAGGTGTCTTTTATAATTGGGAGAGAAAAGGGTTATAAAGAAGGTTTGGGAAAATATCTTCAAAATATCTGAAAATAGATATTTCTGCGCAGAGTGTCACCGCCTAAGTGATGGTTCACCACTTAGGTGGTGGCTTAAGTCGGTTAAGTTTTTGTCGGATCTTCGCCTAGGCGGTGGTTTCTCCGCCTAGGTGGTGGCTGCTGGCACAACATTCTGACGTTTTCTCGCCTAGGCGGTGGTTCAGCACTTTAGCAATCCAACATTCTACCTCTTTTCTGCCTAGGCGGTGGTCTTCATTCACCGAAACCATGTTTTTCACGTTTTGTTCACCATTTCTCCACCGTTTTCACTTGTTTCTCACCCGTGAACGTCCTTTCACCTGTTTTACACTAAAACAAACTAAAACGCAATTAAATATAACTAATACGCTTGAAAACTAAAAAAATCAGTTTCGAAATAGATAGGTTTTTCACACCTATCAATACCCCCAAACTTAGAATTTTGCTAGTCCTCGAGCAAAACACTAACACTAAACTAAACTAACTAATAAACTAATTAACTAAAAATGAAAAACTTAAACACAAAAGAAGTATATGCCTATAAATATAAAGTTCAATCGAAAGGACCAATTTGTTCCTCCCTCAACATCCCTAAATCTAATCAAGTTCGGGAAGTAACCCACACCAAGTGGTGTTCTAGAATTTCAATGATCAATATCAATAAAAACCATTCTAGATCCATTTGAGGTGTGTGTGTGAGAACTCAAATGTGTAATTTTTCAAAATACTGGATTGGATTATTCAATCATTAAGCTCATAACTTAAACCATTGAAGGATTCAAGAAAACCGTACACTTGATTGGAGTCTACTATCGACTAATGTAGGCTCGGATATTCACATAAATCAATAGGGCTTGGTTTTCCTTTGGAGAACGACCACAGGTATCACTGGAATTGAAAATAGATAATCATTTTATTTGAACAATACCCGAGGTAAAATCGCTTGTCACTATCCTCTCTCATAACCCCACATTCTGAGAATACAACTCTGAATAAGAAACGAAAATCCTTGTATTCCCTTGTCGAAAGAGAAGAAAATGAAAATTATATTCATACTTTTTTTTTAACATATTCCTAAATTAATTTGAATTATTACAGTTTTATGAGAGTACAAAAAGAAGTTAGAGAAACACACCCCCAAATTTATTCGAATTTATAAAATTTTAGGAATATGTAAAAAGAAATGATAGAAACATACCCCCAAACTTATTTTAGGAGCGTGCAAAAAGAAATACGAAAGTAACAAATGAATATACTAATACCGAATCAATAAAAATTTATCAAAAACCCAACCGCTCACTTGATTTCACTCATTTTTTAAAATTAGGCTTAGCAACTTCGGGTTAGGAAAAATTTAAATGAAAAGAGTATTTGAACGTTTTTAGAATTGATTACGTTATCGGCTTCGACAAGAGAAATAAGGAATAAAAAATTTCAGGTTAGCTACAACGGTTCAAGCGAAAAAATGACGGCCTAAATCACGTCTTCGGAATTACCTTACCTAGGATTTTGCCTCAAGTTTTCCCCAAATCAAGTTCTAGTTTCCTCATTTTCTATCATGAGCTTAATATTGAATAATCAGCGTCTAATTGTTCAGATTATTAAACATTGAGTTCAAATGTCGTGCAATTTTTGAATCGAGATAATTTTTACCCAACCGACATGTTAAGTACGCAAAACACACAAGGAAGGTATTACCCCCGACCTCAATATGCAATTAGGGGATAATTCTCATTATCAGGTATTGGCCCAAATGAACTCAACATCTAAACATGCTAATATAACTTCATACATACACATTTCTAAATTAAATCTAATACTAACATACATTAATTAATCTAACACTACGCATGAAAAAACAAAAATTAAACTAAACTAAACTAAAAATTTAAAAACTAAAACATTCAAAATAATAAAATACATACATAAACATAATTTTGTACAACAAAAATTTTGCATTTTGTTCAAAAAATAATAACGGTTCATCCTTTTCTACAAAATATCAAAATGTATGAACATCCACTAAACTAACATCCATTCCATACCATACAGGCCTGAACATGGCAGCGTTCCAAAATCAGCGAACCCAATAAACATATAGCATTCATGCAAACAAAATAGGTTGAACACATACCTAGGGAATAAGACTTATTCGCTACTGTTCACCTGGCAAGAAATTCGTCTCCACCACTATCACATCGGAATGGAAATTGTGGTGGTTGCAAAAAATGCGGCGGCAATGCCGAAGTGGTTACACATGAACCTGTGGATTTGATCTGTCGCACACACTAATCACAACGTTTCAACAAAATATGAACAATGTAGCATGAAATTTTGTTTCACACAATTTAACAATCCATAAAAACTAAGTTATCACCAAAAATCAAACCAAAATCCCAAAGTGATAAAGAAAATCACGAAACTGGGGTTGAAAATTGATTTGTGGTGGATGATTTGGGGTGGAAAACACAAATTTTGTAATATGGAAGGATGATTAAAAGCTATTGGAACAGTTTGGAAGTGAGGTTTTAGAGAGAAGGTGGAGGATTTTTGGGAAGAAGCCTTGCGATTTTAATTTTGAACGAACGGGGCTGCTTAACTGTAGAAGGTCCACCGCTTAGGCGGTAGAGCCCTTTTCGTAAAAAAAAACTTTCTAACGAAATTCCACCTAGGCAGTGGTTTTTCTGCCTAAGCGAAATTACACCAGTGTGAAAACTCAGCTAACTGCACTATTTTCACCTAGGCGGTGGAGCGTGTTTTGAAAATTTGTTGCATCCTGTATTTTTACAGCCTAAGCAGTGGTTCACCGATTAGGCGGTAGGCCGTTTTTGCTGAAAAACACATAACCTGTATTTTTACCGCCTAGGTGGTGGGCCTGCAGCTCTTATTTTCATATTTTTCTCAAATTTTCAAAATACGGCTTCACCCCGTACGTTTTCACTTCGCTTGTTCAACGTGTTTAAACTTAAAATATTTCCCCAAGCATCCACACTCCTAAATTTACTTCTGAACACGTTCTGAAGCCATGCAGGCTTCCAAAAAGAATAAATAATAAAATAAATAATAATAAAAATCGGGTAATTTGATACCCTAAGTTTCATTTCAAAAAAAAAATAGCGCTTGAGTTACTGTCCCCAACTAGACTGTCGTATTACTAAGTATTTTTCACCAAAATTCCCCATAGACAAGGAATTTGGGCTCAAATGCTAAGTCGGATCAAGATCATGGCTTGAAGTCGGCTTCTCTTCTCAGTCCTTATCATTTTCAATATAAGCTCGATCTCGGGATTGAGAATTAACCTTCTTCATCGTTTCTCGCACAGCTTAATCACACTAACACAATGGGAAAAAAATAAAAATTAAAACAAAGCAAAATAAATGTCAGGATTAACAATCAACCACTTAGTCGCAATATCAACTTAAAATTCACACCGTTCCCCGGCAACGGCGTCAAAAATTTGGTACATTGACGGGACTAGAATACGATACATTTGCTTTTCCTATCTAAAACTTAAGTCCTGAGCCGTTACCGCGTATTTTTGGCAATATTCAATAAAATTCACACTAATCCCCAGCAACGGCACCAAAAACTTGGTAGGGCATGAAATACGCCGCTACTTACACTCACAAGTATACGAGGTCCAAGTTTTAATATAGTGGATCTTGAAGATCGGATATCGTTCCCACAAAGAAAAGTGTGAATAATTGAATACCGCAATTTACGTAGTCTCATGTTATCCTGACGATTAAAGATAAGATTTAAACATTAAACTAAGCTAAACTACAATTAGTGGGTTAATCTTAACTAAGTTGATTAATTAGGGATTGATTTCGTTCA
Source organism: Eucommia ulmoides (assembly GCA_016647705.1). Lineage (NCBI taxonomy): Eukaryota > Viridiplantae > Streptophyta > Magnoliopsida > Garryales > Eucommiaceae > Eucommia > Eucommia ulmoides. The sequence goes on from CM028329.1 coordinate 24,770,857, forward strand.
CTTAATACATGTTTGATTTTGTTTAGTTAACAATAACAGAGTTTAGGTATCCAACAATCTCGGTTCGTAAACTCCTCCGTCACCTCTTTCAAGTGTAAGACGAGGGAATACGCGACTTCGTGTCGACAAAGAGGTCCCCCTCAATGTTTTAACGACTCTAGGCCGCATGAGTCTTGACCTAACGTCATTGATTGCACACTAACTAACGCCCTCCCGGGTCGTTAGGTCGTAACGATGTGTTTACCCTAGTCCGAATCTAGAGTTACCTCTCCCGAGTGTCAAACCCTAGATTCTCAAATCCAACCCTAATACCATTACAATCATATTAATATCATCATCAAATAATAACCACAATCGGAATTAAAACAACAACCTTTAAAGAAACATATATTAAACTAAACAAGTATTTACACAACTACATCTATCTCTAACTAATCTTTAATTAAACTAATATGTTCTTAGCCAATACAACATTAAATCAAAAGGAGATCATCAATATGAACAATAAACATTAAGTACAAAAATGAAAACAAGGGAAGAAAATCCAAATCTCAAAGTGGAGTAGTGTACTTTCGCCAAAGAACAATCCTCCTGAGCTTCCTCTTCTCCATTGATGAACTTTCTCTTTTAGCTGTTCAAGGATTGGCCAAGAGCACTCTTTAAAACTAATCTAATCTACATCCTAAATTATCTAAACCTAACTAAGGTGAAAGGGAGCTCTCTAAAACATCCCAGCCCTCTCTCGCGTTCTAAGGGTTTCTAGGTGTCTTTTACAATTGGGGGAGAAAAGGGTTATAAAGAAGGTTTGGGAAAATATCTTCAAAATATCTTAAAATAGATATTTCTACACAGAGTGTCACCGCCTAAGTGGTGCTTAAGTCGGTTAAGTTTTTGTCGGATCTTCGCCTAGGCGGTGGTTTCTCCGCCTAGGCGGTGGCTATTGGCACAACATTCTGACATTTTCTTACCTAGCCAGTGGTTTTCTCGCCTAGGCGGTGGTTCAGCACTTCAGCAATCCAACATTCTTCCTCATTTTCGCCTAGGAGGTGGTCTTCATTCACTGAAACCCTATTTTTCACCTTTTGTTCACCGTTTCTCCACCGTTTTCACTTGTTTATCGCCCGTTAACGTCCCTTCACCTGTTTTACACTAAAACAAACTAAAACTCAATTAAATATAACTAATATGCTTGAAAACCAACAAATTCAGTTTCGAAATAGATAGGTTTTTCACACCTATCAAAGGGGTTTGACACTCGAGAGACGTAACCTTGGATTCGGACTAAGGTTTAAACACAACACGACATTCTAATGTTTCGGGAGATTATTAGAACGTGTGCAATCTGTGAGGTTGGGGCAAGGCTCATGTAATCATTTAGATTCTAGATAGGGATATTGGTGTTGACATGATTGGATATTCACTCACTTTACACTCACGAGAGGTAGTGAGTGAGTTTTTGACACCTAGATTGTCGGATAGATTAATGATCGTTAGTGTAAACTAGATTAAATCAAGCACGTATAAGTGAACGAATTTAATCCCTATGTAATCTATTCATATATAATTAATTCCTATTATTGTAGTTTAATTAGTTATTATTTTAGTTTAGTTTAGTTATTTTTATAAAAAACCAAAAATTCGATCGCCTAAATAAAGTTAGGTTATGATAATCGCGGTACTTAATGACGATTTAAACCAATCCATATGGATACGACAACCCTACTCACTTTATATGCTATTAAAACTTGACCTCATGCACTTGCGAGTAATTCAAAGCGATTAACATATCGCCAACAAGGTTTTTGGTGACGTTGTCGGGGATTGGCTTTTAGATTGTTGTTGATATTGTGAATAAGTAACTTGATTTTAATTTAGGCATTTATTTTATTTTTAATTTTTCTTTTTAGTTTTGTTTGTTTTGCGAGATACTTGGAGATGACTCATCAACAAGTCCTCATGAGATTTTCTCAACGGGATTTCGAGTCATTCTATTGTGCTTGGGAATGATACAATGAGTTGTTATTTCAGTTCCCTAATCATTGTTTCCCAAATAAGTGTCAATTGCTGAACTTCCTCGATGGGTTACAAGCCACAACAAGAACTTGGGTGGAAGGAGAAAATTGTACCACCTCTTTCTACTAACTAATCGCAGATGAAGCCTATTGGTTGTTGGAAGACATGGTGGAGTTTGACTGTCAGAGTTGGAATTATTCAACAAGATACAAAAGCTTAGGCGATAGTTCCATCGTTTCGGTGCCATGGATTGACACCCCAAACTAACCTGTAGAGTCTTCCCTCACCTTGGAAGAGATGTTCTTTGCATTCATGGAGGACACTCAAGTTTTCTGGAAGGGAACTCATAACCGTCTCAATGAGCATGAGGACCGTCTTAACAATATTGAGACGACCTGCACTGAAATTGATGTGACCATAAAGTCCTTCGAGACGCAAATCGGTCAACTTATTTTCTTTATTGAGGCTGAGTCAGAAGTGGTGGCACTGAGAGACACACAAGCCATATCTATATGTGAAAGCCACCATGAGAAACCGAATACGAGTGGGAGAAAATTGGGAGCATTTAACGACAATGATTCGAATGAGAAGAAAACTCAAGAATGGATTGAAGATGAAAAATCACATGATAACAATTGTGATGCTTCACCATTTGAGTTCCAAATTTTGATGCCACCACCGATCCAAGATGATCACATCTATGAGGATTCGATGTGGCTCACTTGTTCTCCACCACTTCTAGTACCGTTCATTTAAGCCCACCAATCACAAGAGACGAAGTCGAGTCATGTTGAGAGTACGTGCCAATTAATGCCACATTTTGCCAAGCTTGAGGGTGTTCTGAACAAAGACCAATTCATTGTGTTGTAGGACACATACTATGGCTGGAAACCGCTCCCTATTGCAATAATAGCATCTCAAATTTGATTGATTATCATAGAAAGCACGAGATATAAAACATAAATCATTTCTAATAATAGCAACATAACTATCACAGGCTTGTAATGAAGGATGAGATGATGAAATATATCCACTTTACCTAGAAAAATCATTTTCAGAAGCTTTCAAAATAGACTCGAGGTCGGATTTGGATTTTTCAAAAAAAAAATTAAGTAAATCAATTTTTGAATCAAGATCAGACCTTTTCCTAGAAATCATGTCAAAATTATTTTTTAAAACTCTGTTTTCATTTTCAAGAAAATCCACTTTAGAGATATAATTATTAATTTAAAAAAAAATGTCCAAAAACTCTTTTGTACCACAATAATTATCTAAATGCACTTTAGATTTTCAAACATTTTTTCCTCCATGTTCAAAAGAGTCAATTTTTCTTTTTAAACTCAAGCTCTCTTTAGTAAAAAGTAGTGTGAAAAAATTAATTTTTCCACAACTATATTGACATTTTCATTATCATCATCTCCAACTCTACCACTAATACCACAAGAATCATATATCACATTATCATATAAAGATCTATCACCATCAAGAGAGGATACACAAAAAATATCATCCATGGTGTGTGCATGTGACCGGTTTAGTTAGAATGTTAAATCTAACGAACTAAAACCATCTCTGATGCCAATTGTTGGCCCAGTGATCTACCCCAAGAAGGGGGTGAATTGAGTAGTTAAAAAAATTAAAGCAAATTGTTATCTTTCAACACTTAAATTTTCAAATAATTAATTTAATCCTAAATTAATTATTATCTTTATATGGAAGCGGATAAGTGTAATTAATTCTAGGTACAAACCCAAACAACAATAAATAAATAAAGAAATAAAGCAGAACACCACGATATATCCTACTTCACTAAGTCACTCTTGGCTAATCTAGTCCTCTAAGCTCCACGGAGATTCGCATCCACTAAACCTCTAAATTCCTTTAAACAAGCAAGAATCAAACCTTTACATAATGATTATTTTACAGACTCAAAATCAACCTTTACAATTTCATTTTCACAAGTTAAGGAAAAACCTCTATCTTTTTCCAAGCTACTGACTAATCTAATTTTATTAAAGAGGAATCACTACCTAATCCTTTTTCCAGGTGCAGGAATAAACTTATATTTTTACTAGGCTCAAGACTAACTTAATCCTTTCACAGGCTAAGGATCAAATCTAATTCTTTTATACCTTAGGCTATGAATCAAATATCACCAAAACACTCCAAGTATCCATTTTTTTAGGTAAGGATGGAACCTTTACAATTCACTTACAATTAATTCTAATCAGGAAGAATCACGCCTAAGCTCTTTTTAAGGGAAAATAGTAACCTAACCTTTTTATGCACTAGATAAATATTAAACTTCAATCTCTTTACCGAAAGAAATTGAAAACCTTACTACCCCTAACTAGATACTCCCAACAGTATCTAATCCACACAAACTCACCAAATACAAAAATCAATGAGTTTCTTCCCACTCAGAACTTCTACCACCTCAAACCAATTTAACACAATTAATGTCCCAATAATTACCAGTGATAGAATTAAGTGAGAAATTTAAAATTAGATTATAAAATAAAGGGGTAGCATAGAATCAAGCACGTAATCACATTACCACAAAAATTATTTTAAAATAATTTTTATGCACTTTAAGGTTTAAAAATGATTTCATAAGATCCAAAATCCAAGCAAGCAGAATAATATATAATCACAATAAAGAATAAAGCTTGCAACAATCTCACCAGGATATTACCGAAAGAATAAAAATTGAATCGTAAAAAAGCTTAGATCGGTGACGCCAAAATAATCAGCACTTATGCTCAAGAACTTTTCTCAAGAATGATCTCTCGATATAATCTCAAAACAAAAACTCTTAGAAAGCACACAAACTAAAAGTTCTTGATAGAATGATGTATTGATATGTGAAAAAATGCACCTACAGACCCCATATATCATAACCATTCATTCCTGATATAATTTACTCAAATATGGCTTTTAAATCATTCGATTGAGTCCACAAATTATTTCTTAATATCAAATCGAATAGATAGGAAATATTAAATAATCCAAATTGAGAAACACTTCAATTTTATATACCATATCTATAGAGATATCAAAATAGATGTGATATATCTCAAATAAATTCAAATCCCAAGAATAACTTAATTATATATGCCAAAAATGGATAGTTAATGGCTAATATTTGAATTAATTCTTAAAATCCTCGAAATTCTAACAAAACAGTCGGTTGACCGATCATCAGCCATCGGCTAACCAATCCATACAATGTGTAAGCCTTTCTAGCATTTAAAGGATGTCAGTTGACCGATTAATACAGGATCAAATTCTAGGCCAAAAACAAGCCCTGGTCGATTGACTAATCCCTTACAGTCGGTTGACAGATCGATTCAGAGAGTTTCACTTCGTCTAATCAGTTGATCGATCTCCCTTAGTCGGTTGATCGATTGATACAGAGACTTATCATTTTTCCAACCTACGTCCATTGGTTGACCGAACCTTCACCCATCAATTGACCGATCATTGATGGAACACTCATTTCTCAAATTATTTCAACTCCAAACTTCATCGTTTTAATCCCGTTAACATATTTCTTTTCTTAGCTAACTCAATTAATACTAATACTTAATTTTAAACACTAATCTTACTTAGGTCAATTTTCGTTTTTCAATTTCATATTGGAGCAAATAATTGAACACTAATTAGGATCTTAATTTCATCAAATTAAACACACATAAATATAACTCATTAATTTGTGTCATGTGTGATCTTAATTGAGATACATTAAGAGTAAAAGATGTTTGAGTTGTTTTCATCTAATTTATTCAGAATCTTTAATAGTCTTCATCTCTTTAATGTCCATCTCTGCATCTTGAATAATTACTTCATGATTTGATCTTTAATGGATTTTTTACACTGAAACACTCAATAATCACGTTAGTTCCACCAAAAATATCAATTCTTAATTGTCCATCAATACCTCGGGATGAACAGTTTTTTTTTTTTTTTTTGGAAAGTCAAATTATAAGATATAATTAATTTTTTTTTTTTATTGAGATAGTAATTTAAAAAAATAAAATTATGATATAAATATAAAAAGTAGTAGAAAAAGGGAAAAAAAGAATAGAAGAAAAAAGAAATTATTTTTTTATTGACTTTTTCAAAAGAATGAGAAATAAAAATAATAAAATAATATAAAAGGAAAAAAAAAAAGAAAGGATTATGGTTTATATATATATATATATATATATATATATATATATATATATATATATATATATATATATATATTTGTGTATGTATATATTTGAAAATAGTAACAATAAGATTAGTACATAAGATTGTTAAAAAAACAAAAAACAAAAAAAAAAAAAAAAGGGAAGAGGAGGATTTTTTTTTCCCATTTGAGATTAAGTGTGAGTTGCGATAAATACTTGGGGGTAAAATATTTTTTTTTAAAAGTTAACTGTAAACAAATGTTTGGCTAACGGTCTTAGTCAATTGGGCAACATGATACCAAAACACAAATATCAAGGGTTATTTTTGCAAATTTGAAAAATAGGGGTGGTATATGGTATTATACCAAAGCTTAGGAGGGTAATGATATTTGTCTTCGAATTTGAAATTTGGAAAAAAAAAAAAAAAAAAAAAAAAAAGAAGCATAATAAACGAGTTCATTGAAACACAATGAAAAATTTTATTTATTAAAATGCCAAAAGTAATAAAATAAATTTCTAATGTCAATTTTTGTTATTTGTATTCAGATACTCTTAATATTTTGTTATTTGTATTTAGATACTCTAAATATTTGTCAAAATAATATGAAATCCGTGTGGCTCAAACTCCTAAACTTAAACATCAAACTATGAGTTTATACTTGAAACATTTCCTGTCATTTTGATTAATATCAATGTTGTTTTCTTTTTTCTATAATTAGTTTTAGGCCTGCACCAAACCCGAATTTTAGGGTAATCACTGAAGCACAAAATTAGAATGCTTGTTTGATTTGTCCGTTTGAAATCGAGGAACCAATTGTATCAACAACAACGGTAAATTGGGCATACGTGAAATATGCATTTATGGAGGTTGAATTGGAAAAAAACGGATAAGTGATCATGGTAGAGGAGACAATCAACAGGAGCGATAAAGGTTTTAGGACAGAATGTTAAAACGGGTAATTGATTACGAAAGGTCAACGATGATGATGATTGTAAAGGAATAAATGAAGGGAAGCAAAGATTGTGATATAAAATAATAATTAATGAGAAATGAGTAATTGTTTATGATGATAGTGGTGGAGGCTAATGAACAACCACAATTGATGTTTGAGGCAAGGAGCAAGGACATGATAGGATGAACTAATCTTGAGCTCTCCTTCATCTCCGATTCATGTGTTCCGCTTTTAGGTTTTACATATGGATAACTCAGACATACATTACTATATTTTATTTAAAAAAATAAGATTGTAACATAACTTTTTTATTTTTTTATTTCATTTTTTTTGCTTTTATTTTTCACTTTCTACTCTCTTTCTTGTTTTCTATTTTTATTTGATATCTTTTGTTGTCTTTATAGAAAATAAAAAATAAAAAATAAAAAATAAAAAACTAGAAAATAAAAAATATAAATAAAACAAAAAACCACTTTAAATTTAAAAGAAAAACATATTGTTTTCCCTTTTTTTAGTTTTTGTTTTTGTTTTACTTTTATTTTTTAAATTCATTTTTTATTTTTAAAATTCTATTTTTTGCATTCTATTTTCTAGATTTTTTTTTTTTTATTTTCAATGAAGACCATACAAAAAGTAAAAAAATAAAACAAATGAAATTAAAAATACAAAATAAAAATAAAAAATAAAAATAAGAGAGAAAAAAAGAAGTAGAAAGTAGAAAACAAAAATTAAAAAAAATATGAAATAAATAATAAAAAATATTGCGAGAATATTTTTATCAATAAATTGTGATGAATGATATTTTGAATAACTAAATTGAAAAAAGAAAAAATGTCTCAAATATTACGAAAAGGAGGGGCGGAATATTTAATATTTGTAGAAATGAAAATGTGTTGAATTTGAACTCAACAAATTATTTATAGTTGCTCTGTGAACCAAATGTTCAATTATGAAACGCAATATACAAAAGTCTAATTTCAATTATTACGCTGACAACTAAATAGTGACACGTTGTGTGTAGCTTTCAAGACACTCGTGGTTGTGTGGATTAACCCTTGATTCAAGCATCAACCATAATCTTACCTATAAAATCAAATTGGTAGGTTTATTCGTTTCGTTTTTGTGGTTGACTTCGTTTAAGCTTTGCTTGGAACAATAATATACTTCCAGGAACTGAAACATTACTCAAACACGTAATCGAACTTCTTGTAGAAGTGCTTAGTGTTTTTTAATATTCGTGGGTCGATCTTAACCTATCAAACAGCGGGATAATGGATACTTTGTGAAAGTTAGAAGTAGTATTTTTTTTTTAATTCCCAAAAGTTATAGGATTGATTTGAAATGCGAATAAGTATATAAAAATGTTTTCAAAATTTCAAATGAAATGTGACTGATTAACTTTTTGCGTTTATATACATAGTAGGCATGTAACCCGTGATTGAATGCAATATTTTAAAATTCAACTTGTTAGTTAATATATATATAAAAGAATAATCGTTCACTTTAGTATTTTGTCACTTAAAAAAATCCAATAATATTCTACATTTTTATCTCTAATTTAATAAACTATCAATAACAAAATTGATACAAAAATATCGCTACCAAATTATCACAACAAATTACGAATCAATAAAAATAAAAATATTGACAATCATAAAACTATACAATCAAAATATTGACACCAAACTATTAGTGCATAACATGTGCCTAAAAACACTATTATGTTCTTTTAAGAAACAGTCTCTTATTATAAATACAAACACTTAAGAATACTTCAAGAAAAATATATCCAAACAAAAACTCGCATAAGACGCATTCAAAATTCAACTTCTTATAACAATAATTAATTTCTTAAAATGAATCTCATATGAACATAACGATTCTATAGTTGGTTGAGGTTGCATTGGAAAGTTGATGAGTGTTTCAATTGAGAAGCTATCATAGGACAGTTGTTGGTTCATTTTGGTATGTAAGACATAGGGTTGGTGGTTGATGGCATCGACAATCAATAAAAATGATGGAATCATTCGCCTACTACTGATTACAAATCAACTTTTTTATATTTTTATCCTTTCTCCCTTTTATAGATAATCTACACATACATACACGTTAGATTCCAAATCAAGTTAAAATATGAGAAACAAACAGAGAGTAGAAAACAACCAAATTTTAGTCTTCAACAACAAACCATACATTGGATAACTAAGGCCTCGTTTGGTAACCGTTTCCATCCCAAAAATTCTCATCCCATTCCTAGATTTTTGGGATTTCTGTTTGAGAATAACGTTTGGTAATTTTTGTTCCCGTTCCCATTTCATTCCTATTTGAGAATTGTGCTCACTTTTTTTCTTAAGAAATGAGAAAAAAAAATAAAAATTGTTTATCATTATTCCGATTCTATTCCCAAAACCACTGTCACTGTTCATCCACTGTCGTCCACCGTCCGCCGACCGCCGCCAAAGGCCACTGTCGCCGCCGATGGCCACCGTCGCCGTCGTCCGCCACCGTCGCCGTCGTCCGCCGCCGCCGCTGCCGTCCGGCCAAAACAAAAAAAAAATGATTTTAGGATAAAATCGTTATCAAACGCAATTCTGTTATCAAAATAAAAAATAAAAAAATAAATTATCGTTACCAAATGCAATTCTACTTCCAAGAAGGAAACAAAATTCTCATCCTATTCCCATCCCACTGCTGGGATGGGAACAGAAACAGTTACCAAAGGCCACCTAAATGTATACTAAAACTTTAAAAAATTTAAGAAGCAAATAGAAATTTTATATCCCAAATCAAGTTAAAATATGAAAAATAAACAGAGAGTAGAAAACAACTAAATTTTAGTCTTCAACAACAAACCATACCTAAATGTATACTAAAACTTCAAAAACTTTAAGAAGCAAATAGAAATTTTATATTTCATTACCTTATAGAGATTTCCAAAATCGGTGAAAAGATCGAATATTATACCTCATATTTCTAACTTCTTTAGGTGGGAGTGTGAACGAACCAACTACAAAAATATATGAGACTTAATAAATTATAATCAACAGTTATATATTGACAAAAAATAGGACAAGATTAAAAAAAAAAAAAAAAAAAAAAAAAGAGAGACGAACAAAGAAATGGCAGAAAATTGGGAAAAAATTGGAAAAACCGGAAAACGGGTATACAAGATAACAAATATTAAATAAAAAAGGAAAAAAAAAACACCGTAAAATACCAACTAATAACCACATTATAGATTTTCAGCTCCGATTTAACCAAATAACAAAATAAATAAAGGTAAATCAAGATAGAGAGAAGTGGGCTCCAAAAATCTGAAAAACAGAATAGAAACCGATTTATTTGTTCCCATATTTTTTGTTTCCTGTTCAAACTTTTATGGAATAGAAACATTCAAAAACGAGAAAAGGGAGAATATAGGGAAAAAATGACAAAAAAAAAAAAAAAAACCGGAAAAACTGGGAAATTTTTTAGAAAAGCAGGAAAAAATAAATAAAAATAATAATTAAATACCAACTAATAATCACATTACAGAATCTTTAAAAATAAATAAGACAAATTCTATTTTAGATCCTTTAAGTATTGACATATTTAAAATCAATAACTTTGTTTCGTTTCAGTTCAAACCCTCTAAATATGTAATTGGTTTTAAAAAGTCGATCTGCTAGTTTTTCATTCCAAACTGAATGGAAATGACACCATGTGGACATCAAGTGACCTTTTTAATGACATAATTGTCTCTATTTTTTTCCTCAATCTTCCTCATATCCGTCCTCTCTCTCCTCCTTCATCTCTCAACCGAAGAGGGATATGAGAGAGAAGGAAGAAGGAGGGGGTGACATAGGTTGCCGCTCCGACACCTACTCCTTCTTCCGTCCACAACTCCGATGCCCACGTTTTTATTGAACAAGATTAATTCGACCCATGATTTATTTATTTTTTTGTCTGTTTGCGATCGGTATGAAGCCTATCGATCTTTTCCATGACCACTTGCCAATTTGTAAGGATTGGTTCATGGCCAGACTTTTATCTGTTCGGTGTAGGTGACTTTCGGAAAGGAGGGTTCAGAGATCTTCGTGACGTTGGGCTTTGTTTTGGATCATAATGAAAGGCTGGATAGGTCGTCGCCTATTTCAATAAACCTAGTAGTGGATTTCCTACAGTAGTGGTGGTGGTGGTGGTGCGGTTGATGGTGCTTGCTTTTGTTGGGTTCTGATGACCGTAAGGGGCTACATATTGGTTTGGGCATGAGGTTGAGGTGAGCTCCATATGGAAAATATACCAAGAGATAGGGGTTGATAGTGTTCCTATGGCTTCTCTTCCTTTCATGGTGATCTATCTCTCTTAACTCTCACTCATTTCTCTCTTGGTGTTTTCTCTCTGTTAATGTAATAATGGGCTTGGCACACTTGGCCCATTAGGGCAAAACCCTAACCCCCACTTCCTTATAAATACTTGTGTATATGCACGTATTCTTGTATCTCTTTCTCATATATCAATACGTGATTCATTATCCCACTTCTCAATTATCTTAACATGGTATCAAGAGTAAGTCTTTTCTGGATCTGTTCTCCCTAAAATTTTTGCAACCCTAAAGCTTCTGTCGCCACCTTCTTTATTCTCCCGAGACTATCGCTACTATAGGCTTTATCACCACTCTGGCATCAACAACAACCATACCACACCACCATATTCATCTTACAGAGACGAACACAACGCCACCAAAATCACCACCACCGGATCACGGACGCGCCCTCACGTGCCTCCCATAGCCTGCAATACCACTAATGTGTGCTATCTCAGATTTTGGGCTCTACCGACTCAACCATAGTTCCAAATCGATCACACAATATACTATCAGAATCGTCTCGATGAGACAATTGCAATGACGTAAAAATAGCCACGTCCGATAGTGCACTCACCCTCACGCATGGCTTGAAGACACCTGTCCTTTTGTCGCGTGAGATCCACTCGCCATCGCTAAACTCTGTGACACGCCATCCCTAATCAGCCTAGTCAGCACCAACCAGCATCCACACGAACGCCATGTCATCATCTACGTTAGTATCATTTCGTATTTTATTGCCACGTGGCTACCATGTCAGCGTTAACCATTACCACGTCTGCATCAGTCAACCAAACCTTCTGCCACGTCTGTTTTTTTTAGGTAACTTCCTTTGACCGGTTTAATCTCTTTTAGACCGGTTTGCTGCAACGTTGGACTAGTTCTTGGGGGTTTTCAACGTTCTTATTCTGTTTTCGGCCTTCGTTTTCTGGTTTAAGGCTCATAGAATGTAGTTTCTGTTATATCCGTGTGGTTCCTATATTAATTCACCCATTTTTCACTCGGTCCTTGAAGATTTATTATCGATTCTTAGACAATTTTAACATTCCGGATCTATCTATGGTCTCCGTAAAATCAAATTCAGATCATACAATATAGTTTTTTTTTTTATATTGTTGATTTGGTTCATTACAGAGATTTGATTGATTCAAGGAGCTCTCAAACCGAAAATATTGTTAAAATACTTTTACGAGAAGGTATTGGTTGTTCCCGAGTATAGAACAGTTTCTGGACAATTTCAGCGTTCTGAATTCATCCATAACAACATTTTTTGTAAGTTCAACAACAATGTTTGTGGGTTCTTCACTCATTATCAATTCTAAAGAGGATTTAGATCCTTCATCCACTATTATTACCTTGTTTATTGCAGATTAGGTTTCACTCCTACTTCACATCTTCTCTAAAAATGGCACAAACCTTTCTGATGCTCTCTCAATTAGTGGAGGTAACTCTTCTTGGTTCTTTTATTCTACTTGTTGTAATCATATGACATTTTATCCCAATATTTTTTCAACCAAACTCTACGCTATAAATATCTCTAGTATGCATACTGCTGATGGTTCTCAAATGCGTGTTACTCATACCAATTAGGTTTTTACTTCCCATCTTTCTGTTCTTGACACGTATTTGATTCCAAAACTCACCTTAAATCTCTTGTTTGTTAGAAAACTTTGTAAATTGGGATTTGAGATCATATTTTCTAATAGTGGTTGTTGTGTGCAGGATCCTCGGATAGGATAAACTCTTGGGACTGGTCGTAAGGTCGGACGCCTATTTGAACGTACCAGTTTACACCTTCCATCTCCAACTCCACCACCACAACTACATGTCCCTCAATCAACCTGTGCAATCTCACCACCACCACCAGTATCCTCTTCTTCATCTTCATCCTCATCCTCATTCTCATCCTTATATCCACAACCACCAGTGTTTCTCTCACTATCCCAAATTTGGCATGCTCAGTTAAGCCACACTTCATTTACTTGACTCAAATCGCTTATCTCTAGCGGTAAGTTAGGTTCAGTTAAACATGAGTCCTTTAAATGTATCAATCACCAACTTGCAAAAAAAACCGACCATACCTTTTAAAGAGAGTCAATCTATTTTCCTTGTACCATTTGATCTAATTCATTCAGATATTTGGGGGTCTTCTCTTCATGTCACGATAGGTGGTTATCGTTATTTTGTTATCTTTGTGGACGACTACTCTCGATATACATGGTTGTTTCTTATGAAACATCGATCCAAACTATTCCAAATATATTCTAAGTTTTTGTTTATGTTTCAAACCCAACTTTCTAGAAATAACAAAGTTTTCCACTCAGATAATGCAATGGAATACAAGGATTGTGCCTTTCTTAACATGCTTCACAAAAATGGAACGCTCCCCAATGCTAGTGTTCTAGTACATCCCAACAAAATGGATGAGCCGAACGCAAACATATACATATTCTTAACATAATTCGTGTTTTCCTCATTTTTTTCATTCCGTCTTGGGTGTTTTTGGGGTGACGCTGCCTTCACAGCCGTCAACACAATACACTATGTCCCTTCCGCTAAATCCAAAACCAGCCTCCATTTGGGCGTCTTTTAGGTAAACCTTTTGATTACTTTGAAATCAGAGCCTTTGGTTGTGCTTGTTTTGTTTTTCTCAAACCACATGAACACAACAAACTGGAACCAAGGGCTCGTATGTGTTGTTTTCTTGGATATAGCATCGAACATAAAGGGTATCGGTGCTGGGATCCCATTTCTAAAATCCTTCGTATCTCTCGACATGACATTTTTTGGGAACATCAAATGTTTTCTTCCTTATGGTCATTTGACATGTCAACTATCCCCAACTCCAGATTTTTTACTGATCTATCCATTGAGTTATTTCCTGAGGATTTAGTTCTAAGTATTGTTGAGTTCACTCTGACAACACCAATTGAGCCCAACCTTACACCTTATGCTGAGTCCACCCTAGAATCACCAGCTGAATCTACTTTAGAACCACCAGCTAATCTCACCCCTCTAACTCCAGTGACCATGCCTGAGACGTTTCCTGTGGCTGATGATTCTGTACCGATTTCCTCTGAGACCCATGCCCTAGATCACCCCCCCTCCGCTCTACCAGGGTAACTTATCCTCTACCTTACCTTACTAATTTTTATTGCTTTTCCACTATACTTCATTTGCATAAGATTAAATCCTATAAGGAGGCTTGTACTAATCCTCTTTGGAAAAAAAAAAAAAAAAACACAATGGACGAAAAACTTCACGCCCTAGCCAAAACTCATACCTGGGATATTATTGATCTGCCCTCTAGAAATACTCTTATTGGGTACAATGGGTGTTTAAAATCAAGACACTTTTTGATGGCTATGTTGAACGATAGAAATCATGACTTGTTGCCAAGGGATTTGCTCAAGAATATGGTATTGACTATGAGGAGACATTTGTTCTAGTGGCGAGGCTCACATCTGTCCGTACACTTCTTGTTGTCACCACTATTTGAAAATGGACTCTCTTTCAAATGGATGTCCAAAATGCATTTCTAAATGGTGATCTTCTTGAGGACGTCTATATGCATAACTCTCTCGGCTTGGCTGCCCCTCGAAATAAATTTTGTCGTTTTTGCCATGCCCTAGATGGTTTGAAACAAGCTCCACCTGCCTAGTTTGCCAAATTTAGCACTACCATTCATTAGTTTGAGTTCACACCTAGTGCTCATGATTCGGCTCTATTTATTCGTCATACTTCCAATGGTGTTATCATTTTTTTTATTATACGTGGATGACATGGTTATTATTGGATATGATCTACGTGGTATTTCTAAACTCAAAAAGTTTCTCAATAGATAATTTGAGATGAAGGATCTTGGCGTGCTCACCTATTTTCTTGGCCGCGAAGTCTCATCCGGTTTAGATGGATATTTTATCTCTCAGGCAAAATATGCCTTAGATCTCCTTTCCAAGGCTTGGATCACTGACTCAACCACTGCCACTACTCTTTTCGAGCCGAACATAAGACTTACTCTACTCGATGGTTCACTTTTTCAAGATGCCCCTTTATATTGCCAACTGGTTGGAAATCTTGTATATCTCACTGCCACTCATCCCAACATTTCCTTTATTGTTCATCAGGTCAGTCAGTTCTTGTCCGCTCCTTGGATAACCCATTACTCAGTTGTTCTTCGCATCTTTCGGTATGTTAAGGGTAATTTGTTTTATGAACTTCATTTCTTAGCTCATTCTGCTCCCATCATATAAACTTATTTTGATGTCGATTGGCTGGAGACCCACCGACATACGTTCAACCACTGGTTACTATTTCTTCTTGAGTAACTCTCTCATTTCCTAGTATAGTAAGAAACAAACTGTGGTTGCGAGCTCTAGCATTGAAGCTGAATACCATGCCATGGCTGATGCAACTCAAGAACTTCTTTGGCTTCGATGGTTACTCATTAACAAGGGCATCTCTTCTCCTACTGCCACTGCCTTACACTGTGACAATAGGAGTATTATTCAGATCGCTTACAATGATGTCTTCCATGAGTGTACAAAACACATCGAGACTGATTGCCACTTCATCCGTTATCACATTCTCCGGAATACGATTCGTCTACAACCCGTCAGTTTAGCTAATTAGACAGCAGACATTTTCAGTAAGGCTCATCCACCGGGACGTTTTCACTCTCTTGTTTCAAAACTCAAGTTCACCTCCCACTTACTGCCTTGAGCTTGATGGAGGATATTAATGTAATCATGTTTAGCCTACTTGGCCTATTAGCGCAAAACTCTAACTCCCACTTCCCTAGAAATACTTGTGTATAAACATGTATTCTTGTATCTCTTTCTCATATATCAATACATGATTCATTCTCCTATTTCTCAATAATCTTAACACTCTCTATTATCTTTCTTTGTGTTTTCACTCTAACCCCATCTCTTTTGTTGTCTCTATCATCTCTCTATATTTTTTCTCTCTGTCGTCACTCTTTTCCTTATTTGTGTTATTTTTCTGTTCTCTGTCTATATATATATTTTCATTCTATGTCCTCACTTCTCTCTCTGTCTTTCTCAGTTGGATGAAAGGCAATCTCCACTTTTCTTTTGTAGACAAAAGGAATAGTAGACGTTGGAGTTGTAGATAGAAGGAAGAGTAGGCGTCGAAGCTGCAACATATTCCTCATATCTATTTTTGGCTAAGAGAAAAAGGATTAAGAAAGCAAAAAGAAAAAGAAAGAAAGAAAGAAAGAAAAAAAACCGGAAAAAAGGCCATTTTGCCCTTAAAAAGATCACATGAGTGCACATGATGTCATTTTCATCCAGTTTGGACAAAAAAACTAACAGGGGGACATTTTAAAACTAATTACATGCTTAGAGAGTTTAAACTGAAACGAAACAAAGTTATTATTGCTATGAAGAAACGTGTTAATACTTAGGTCTAAAATGAAATTTTCCCAAATAAGTAAAGATAAATCAAAACAACGAGAAGTTTGTTCTAAAACTTTGGAAAATAGAACATAAACTGATTTATTTCTTCTCACATTTTCTATTTCCGGTTCCATGTTTTATGGTAACAGAAACATAAATCCTGGAATAGAAGCACTAAATAAACGCTACCTGAGAAACCATTTTATTCTATTTCAAAAAATTGTTCTAAATTTGGGGGACAAAAGGATAAACATATAGTTTTGGTTTGCACCATTTTGGGAATAGAAACAAAAATAAAGGAACAAAATTGCTAAATAAAATAATTATGAAAAACGCTAAAGGAACAAAAATTTTGAAAAAAATGATAAATAAACAGAAATATAGGAACAAAAATGCTAAACAAGCACTTACCTAGTGTGTCTTCTAAAAAAAAAAAAAGGTTTTAAACCAAACTATCCCATTAAAAAAATTCAAATATGATCTTTAACTAAGTAAAAACATTGATAGACGTGAGTGAAAATAAAGAAAAGTTTGCTCTAAAAATTTGAAAAACATAATAGAAATTATTTTTATTTGTTCTTATTTGCGGGATTAAAATATAAATCTTGGATTTAATTGTTATTGTGGAACCTAATGTTTTGATGGACTATTAAACGTTGTTATTTTATGGAACTAATGTTTTCATTGAGTGGTTTTAGATTTAAGTTATATAGATTGAAATGAGAAAAAAAAAATGGTTGAAAAGAATAATCGTTGAAGAAGTTATGATGGTTGCAAGATGAAGGCATGAAGATTTTCAGAGTACTGAAGGCATTAAAGACAATTAGGCAGAAATAACTCATTACCTTTATGTTCTTAATTCAACCCAGATTAGGATAACGTACGAAACTTGAAAATGAATAAACCTATTTGTGTTTTTGTAAGAAGTGATAAGTTTAAGGTCCAAAAATGATTTT
Source organism: Eucommia ulmoides (assembly GCA_016647705.1). Taxonomy (NCBI): domain Eukaryota; kingdom Viridiplantae; phylum Streptophyta; class Magnoliopsida; order Garryales; family Eucommiaceae; genus Eucommia; species Eucommia ulmoides. Next base: position 24,788,722 of record CM028329.1, read on the forward strand.
TGTAAAGTGTTAAGTCATTAAAATATTTTTTGTTAAGGGTCTAATTGAAAGAATGGTATTAACACTTAAAATGATGGGTCTATGACTCAAATCGGTCAACCGAGAAAAGGGGTGGATCAACTAACCGAAACAATAGCTTAAGGAAATAAAATGGGTAACCTATTGACCAATTCGGTCAACCGACAGATGGAGTTGGTCGACTAACAAATCTAATAGCCGAAATAAGAAATATATATATATATATATATATATATATATATATATATATATATATATATATATATATTCTGAATGAATCGACTGATCGGAGGCTGGGCAACGGTTATAATATTGACCGTTTGAGAAGGCGATCGACCGGCGGTGTGCTTGGTTAACCTATGGTCTGCAAACAAAGATTTGATTGTTTCTTTTTTAAGCCAAACCTCATCGTTTTTTGAAATTTTAAAAGATTTTTTAAAGGGATTTCAATTTTTTTTTACTTATATATATCATGTATTATTTGTTTCTAGTTTATTTGGTCCTCATATTTAATTATTCTCTAAATTAATTTGATGAAACTACTTCTTATACTTAAGGATTTTGAATCGAAAAAGTTTTGGGGTCCTAATAAACCTTTTCTAAAAGTATGTTTTTTAAACGAAACATACTTATTTTGATGATATATGATATATGAGGTCTTAGAGTGTCTTTTAATGACTTAACTTTTGAAAACTAACCGTCACAGGTCTAGTTCTAGGTTTATTAATAGAGACCTACAAAATTCATAGAAGCAATCAAGATCATTCATATTTTGGAAATTATCAATGATATTTTCTTCACTGACATTTATAAGAGATACTTTGAAAGAGTTCTTGATCAAAGTGCCAAAAGTTTTGGTTACCAGTTTGTGTTCGTTATTGAATTAACGTAATCATTTTCAACAAACTCCGGTGAGATCTTTCCAAGTAAATCATTTTGCTTTCTTAGATTATTTTCTTAATTATTTAGATAAATTGTTTAGAGAGAAATCGTTTTTAAATCTAATATCGTGAAAATCTTTTTAAACGGTTTTTATTTGAGAAATCTGATTTTTAGCTATTTGTACATTAAATTATTTAAATCATATTTGTGCCTCCCAATAGGATCTATTAAATAGTATTTTGGTATATTAATTGAGTATAATTGTATTGAGGTGGTAGAATCTCCTTGTGGGAAGAAACTTATAATTTTTTATATTTGCGAGTTTGAGTGGATTAGACACATTTAGGACAATATCTAATTTGGGTAGTTAGATTTTGATATTTAGCCTAAGGAAAATATTAGGGTTTAATCTTTAGCCTGAGAAAGGGATTAGAATTTTATCTTTAGCCTGCTGAAAAAATTAGGTAAATATTTAGCCTCTTAAAAGATTAGGTTTTCATTTTTCCTGTAATAGAATTAGAGTATGAGAAGGTTCTTTCTATGCCACTAAAAATGAGTAGTGTAATAGTGTGAAAAGATGATAGGTTGATTTGGAGCCTGTGAAAAAAATCAGGGTTGTAAAGGTTGATTCTGAATTTGCGAAAAAAATTAGGATTATAAGGGTTTGATTCGTACTTGGGAAAGAAATCAAAGGGTTAGTGGATTGCAAATTCCAGTGGAGCTTGGGGGATTAGTAGTAGGTAAGAGTATTTTGCCGATCTAGGATAAATCTCTGTGTGCTGCATTATTTGTTTTCTGATTGTTTGGGCGTGGACTTAGTTAAACATAATTCCTTTGCTTAACAAGATAATAATCAATTAGGAAAATTGATATCTTACATTTGAATTTACTGATTAAATTTTTGGGCCAACAATTGATACCAGAGCCGCTTTAGCTCGATAGGTGTAAAATCCTAGATAAAAAGATCACATGACATACCACATAAACACTCTAGCTGAAGGATAATCTATCTACCATCTTCCTTTATTCACAAATGATAACTATGCATTCTGGAAAGGTAGAATGATTGTCTTTCTACAAACCACTAACTATGAGGCTTGGTTGGTCACCGAGGATGGCTCGTATGTTCCTAAACAAAATAGAATTGTTTAAAAAAAGAAAAGAAAAAAGAAACTAGATTCAATTGAGAAACAAAAGTTATCTATTAATGCTCAAGTTATAAACCTTTTGTTTTGTTCTTTAGATACAAATGAGTATAGTAGACTTTTAGGTTGCAAATCAGCAAAACAAATATGGGATACATTACAAATCACACATGTAGAAACTAATGAAGGGAAACAGTCTAAAATCAATGCCTTGGTTCATCAATTTGAACTGTTCAAAATGGGTGATGTAGAAATAATTTCGAAGATGTACACTAGATTCACAAATATCTGTAACAATCATGGAGCACTTGGAAAGCCATATTCTGCGCAGGATAAAGTCCGGAAGATTTTAAGATTGTTGACCAAAGTTTCTTAACCAAAAGTAATTGCAATCGAGGAAATTAAGGATCTCACCAAATACACTCTCGATGAACTCATTAGTAACCTAATAACCTATGAGTCAGCTATTCGTAGATACAAGGATGGATCAAGAAGCAGCAAGAAGAAATCCTTGGCATTAAAAGTTCAAAAGAATGTGGAAAACGATAACAGTAATGATATTAGTCTTGATAGTGGACAAGAAAATGATATGGTGCTTCTTACTAACAATTTCAGAAAGATGACCCATCGAACATTCCAAGGAAATAAAAATTTTAATATGAATAATGTTGATGCTACAACTGTCCCAAAACTGGTCACTTTCAATCTGATTATCCCGAGCCATAGAAGGAAAAAGAAGAGATTTCACAAATGCTTTTCTGAAACCAAAAATCTTGTTAGATGTTTGAGATGTAATATTGTGGGGTATACTATAAAGTGGTGTTTTGAAATACTATCTAAATATAAACAAGTATGAGTTTCTAAAGGAACTAAAATTATCCCGGTTAACATGATTGAACCCACTTGGATTGGGTACTATTTAGGAACTATTTGAGGTTCTCCTTGTAAGTTATTCTAAAAGTATCATCATTAGTTTAGGAAAAATAGTTCCTAGATAGTAGTTGTTCTCGGCACATGATGGGTGACAAATCTAAATTTACGTCTTTAACACAAAAAGACAGAGGTCATATAACTGGTGGAGACAATGCAAAGGGCAGGATTATTGGTATAGGTAATATCGATAATGGGTCTTATACTATTGAGGATGTGTTATTAGTAGATGGTCTTAAACATAATTTGCATAGTATAAGTCAATTATGTGATAAAGGGTATAACATTATATTTGATAATAATAGATGCATTATTAAGAATGGATATGGCAATAGTATTTTACTTATTGTATCACGTGTTGAAAATGTTTACAGGTGTTCATTCGAGCATTTTTTGGCACAAAATTTATCATGTTTAAATGTTTAATAGAAAAATAGTTGGTTGTGGCAAAGACGTCTTGGGCATGCAAATATGGAGTTAATTTTTAATTTGTCCAAGAAAAGTCTAGTACGTGGATTTCCTACTCTAAAATATGTTAAAGATAAAGTATGTAATGCATGTCAATTAGGTAAACAATCTAGATCATCATTTAAAAAAAAAATCATACATCTACATCAAAGTGTTGACACACCCCAAATTTTGGAAAAGAGAAGAAAGCGAAAGAAAAGGAAAATTACGATTTGGTTTCCTTCTTCTTAAAATCCTCAAAATCCATCCATTTTAGAAAATATAGCTTTAGGGGCTTTTTTAAGCGCCAATTTAAAAAATATTCCTTGGGCCAGAATATATTTTAAAAATGGAGTCGCCACCTAGTATTGCATTAAATGGTGTTGTTGATCCCGAGTTTTTAATGAACAATTAATGATTGATGTTTTTTGTAGAACTAATGTGTTTGTTGATTGTTTCAATTTAAGAGTTCCATTAAATATCAAATCATGAAGTAATCATTGAAGATAAGAGATGGACATTAGAGAGATGAAGAGTGTTGATGATTCTGAAGAAATTAGGTGAAAACAACTCAAACATCTGTTACTGTTAATGTATTCTAATTAGGATCACACACGATACAAATTAATGAGTTACATTTATATGTTATTAATTTTATGAAATTAAGATCCTAATTAGTGTTAAATTATTTGTTCCAATGTGAAATCGAAAAATAAAAATTGACCTAAGTAATATTAGTATTTAAAATTAAATATTATTGTCAATTGAGTTAACTGAGAAAAGAAATCGGTTAAAGGATTAAAACACTGAAGTTTGGAGTTGAAATAATTTGAGGAATGAATGATCCAACAACGATTGGTGAACCAACGGGTGAAAGGTCGGTCAACCGACGAGTGAAGGCTGGAAATTGGAAAGTTTTTAAATCGATCGGCCAATCGACCAGGGGAGATCGGTCAACTGATAGACCGAAGTGAAACTCTATGTATTGATTGATCAACTGACCAGGGCTTAAAAATGATCTAGAAATGCTTCCTGAATCGATCGGTCAACCGACCCTTAGGGGATCGATCAACCGACTATTTGGTTAGAATTCCGAGGATTTTAAGGATTAATTTAAATACTAGCCATTAACTAGCTGTTTTTGGCATATCTGATTCAGATATTCTTGGGATTTGAATATATTTGAGATATCGCACTTATTTTGTTATCTCTAAAGATATGGTATATAAAATTGAGGTGTTTCTCATTGGTACATTTAATACTTCCTATTTGTTCGATTTGAAATTGATAATTAATTTGAGGACTTAATTGAAAGATTTTGAAGCCATATCTGAGTGAATTATACCAGGAATGAATGGTTATGATATATGGGGTCTATAGGGGCTTTTAAATATCATATCTTTAGGAAACTAGCCATTAGAGGACCTATTTTAAAACAATTTAAATAGACATGCGAATTTCATATCAATACATCACATCAATCAAGAACTTTCAGTTCCTAAGCTTTATAAGAGTTATTTTTTTGAGATATATTCGGGATATTATTTGTGAGATCAATTGTGTGCAAAGTTCTTGAGTTAAAAGCGTTGATTATTTTGGCGTCATCGAATTTGTGCTATCTTGCTATTCTGATTTCAATCTTTCAATGTTCTCCTGGTGAGATCTTTCCAAGCTATTATTCTTTATTGTGAATTCATATTACTATCTTTGCTTGGATGATAAGATCTTTTCAAATTCGTTTTTGAACTTTAAGAGCATACAAATTCTTTTTTAATATGATTTTTGTGATTATCTTATTACATGCTTAATTTTGTTCTACCCACACATATTATAATCAAATATTGAATTCCTCAATTAATTTTAATTGGTTTGAGATGGTAGAAGCTCCAAGTATGAAGAAACTCAGTAATTTCTGTAATTGAAGAGTTTGTGCAAATTGGATAGAGTTGGGTTGTATCTAATCAGGGTAGCTGGGTTTTAATCTTTTTTGAAAAAAAGATTGAGGTTTGATCTTTACCTAGTGATAAAAAGGTTAGGTTATTATTTTCCCTTGAAAAAAATTAGGTGTGAATTATTCTTGAATAGAGTTCATTGTTAAGTGAATTGTAACGGTTCATCCTTACCGGTAAAATTGATACTTGGAGAATTTGTAAGGCTTGATCTTTAGCCTATGAAAGGATTAGGTTTAATCCTTAGACTATGAAAGGATTAGGTTAGTTTTGAGCCTGAAAAAAGATAAGATTATTTTTGCACTTGGGAAAAGGATTAGGTGGTGATTCTTCTTGTAATAGAATTACGTTAGTCTTTAGCCTGGTAAAAAGATAAGGTTCTTATTTAGCCTGGAAAATAGATAATTGTAAAGGTTGATTCTGAGCATGTCAAAAGAATCTTTGTAAGGGTTTGGTTCTTACATGGTAAAGGAATTAGGGTTTAGTAGGTGCGAATCTCCGTGGAACTCGGGAGACTGGATTAGCTAAGAGTAGCTTGGTGAACTAGGATATATCTTAGTGTGCTGCTTTGATTTACTTTATTTATATTTTGTTTTTTGGGTGTGCACGTAGTTTAAACACTTATCTGCTACGTAACAAGATAATAATTGATTTAGGAAAAAATTGATTATTTGATTAATTAAGTGTTTAAAGATTTAAATTTGTTTAAATTTTTATAACTACTCAATTCACCCCCCTCTCTTGGGTAACTCACTGGGCCAACAGGTGTGCTAAGTCACCAAGATTTTTTAAAATCATTTTTATTTTAGAAATGACCCAAGTTTTGACTCAAAAAACTGCTGGTCTTTACCAGATATTTCTTCAAAATTCAGGGGTTGGTTATTGATCAGGGTGAATTCGTTCGCCCACCGGTTGATTTGACTCGCAGGTGCACGAGGTCAAGTTTTAATATAGTGGACCTTTCGGTCAGATATCGTTCCACAAGGATTGGTTGAGAATATTGTTGAGTACCGTAATTATCATAACTCGACTTTATCTAGGCGACAAAAATGGTATTTATAATTAATTAATACTAATACTAAATTAATTAATCTAATTATACTAATATATTGGTAGGATGTTTATGGGAATTATTGCCAAGGGATTAATATCATTTACTTAAATGTGTTTGTTTCAATCTATTTTCATTACTGGTGTTCATCCTATCCGACAATCTCAGTTCGTAAACTCCCTCACCACCTCTCCCGAGCGTAAGATGGGGGAATACGCGACTTTGCATCAACAAAAAAGTCCTCCTCAACGTCTTAACGACCCTAGGTCACGTGAGTCTTGCCCCAACGTCATTGATTACACACTCTCCAACTCCCTCCCGGGTTAGTGGATCGTCGCGCTTTATTTACCCTAGTCCGAATCCGAGGTTACCTCTCCCGAGTGTCAAATCCCGTATTCTCGGTATATCCTAACAAGCATAATAAACAATACAAAATGGCAAACACAATTAGATAAACATGAACAACCACTAACAAAAATATCGATTTTATATAAACAATGTTTTCATGAATTCAATCAAACCCTAGACAATATATGTTTAGCTAAACATGGCCGTAGCCCTATATACAACTAGAAACGAGCTAAACATATACAAACATTCAACCAAATCTAATAGATAAAGAGAGAAATAAGGAAACTAGTCGTTTATCTGAAGATCCGACGCTAAATCCATTATGAGAACGCTTCTTCCTTCTTCGCAACGTGATCTTTCCTTGGTCGAATGGCCTCGGAGCTCTCAAGACTTCCCAAAATATATAACCCTTGAAATGGAGAAGAATGGAGGATATATATAGGCTCAAAAATATCCTAACATATCCGTAGAGTGACCATTGTGGCGGTGGGATTCACCTCTGCGGTGGTGAGTAGGTTGGTTTAATCTTCGCCTGAGTGGTGGAGTCAGTAGTGGATTTAGGGTCCATCCTACAGTTTCACCGCCGTGGTGGTGGATATCACTGCTGCGGTGGTGGATGACAAGCAAGATTAGGCCCTCTCTGCATTTTCACTGCCGCGGCGGTGGTCTAGAAGCTGCGGTGGTGGGCTTCTTTTCTGAATTTTGCCTCCGTGCTTGTTTTTACACCGTTCTTCTACCGTGCTTGCTCCGATTTGACCACTTAAGGACCTTTTTAGTCCTTTTTCACCCCCCAAATACCTGTTTTATGACAAAAAGAATATAAACAAATTAAAATGTTATAAAACATACTAAACATACTCGAAAACTAACAAATTCGATTTGAAAATAGATAGGTAATTTACACCTATTAAATACCCCCAAACTCGGAATTTGCTAGTCCTCAAGCAAAATACCCACACAATATAAGAATATGTGACAATTAAAAACTAAAAATGAAAAACACTAAAAACAAATATGTGCAAGTTTTGAGTATCATGTATCGGCCAAACGAATTATCCCTCATCGGCCCCCAATCCTATCAAGTTCAAGCATAAAAACACAACATGTAGTGTTCTATAATTTCAACGTTTCGATGATAGTAAGCACCATTATAGATCTTACTAAAGTGTGTGTGTGTGTATTTAAAACTCAAATATATAACTATCTGTTGATTTGATGGGATTATCCCTCAATATAGTTCATGACTAAAACTTTTATGGTATAGGGAATCCATAAGCCTAACCTGGGTTCTATTCTCCACTAATGTAGGTGGTAGTGAAGGAAATGACACACCGCTACTTACACTCTCAAGTATATGAGGTCTAAATTTTAGTATAGTGTGATCGTTAAGATCGGGTTATCGTATCCATAGGGATTGTTGTCGTTACTATCGAATACTGCGTTTGTCGTGACCTAACTTTATCTAGGCGAAAACAAATGTATTTAATTACTTAAACTAATACTAATATATCCTAAATTAACTACACTAATATATTAATATGTTTTAGGGTGAAGAATTTCATAGGGATTAACGTGTTTACAAATACGTGTTCGATTCCGATTTACTTACGTTTACGTTGTTCGACCTATTTGACAACCTCGGTACGTAAACTCCACCGCCACCTCTTCCTAGTGTAAGACAGGAGAATACATGACTTCGAGTCAACGAAGAAGTCCCCATCAATGTCTTAATGACCCTAGGTCACATGAGTCTCACCCAGCGTCATTGATTGCACACAATCCAACTCCCTCCCGGGTTATTGGACCGTCGCGTTGTATTTACCCTATCGACAATCTCCGTTCTAAAACTCCCTCGCCACCTCTTCCAAGTATAATATGAGGGATATAACATGAATTTGAGTCAACTAAGAGGTCCCCCTTAACGTCTTAACGACCCTAGGTGCGTGTGTCTAGCCCCACATCATCGATTGTCCACGATTCAAACCCCGACCGGGTTATAAAATCGTGGCATTTATTTACCCTGACAAACCCTGAATTCTCCATTTATCAATCAAGCATAATAAAAAAAATAAAAAAAAATACGATAAATACAATCAAACTACGAAGAACAATCACAAACGAAACACCAAAATCATCTAAACAACGTATTTATAAATTATAGGTTAATCCCTACTACAATCCATATTTAACTCGGGGCCATAGCCGCATATACAATGAAATAATGAGCTAAATATGCTCACATACTCCTAAGATAAATAAACAAGTAAAAACGATCGAATAACTTAGCCTCGTCCGAAGATAAACCGCTAAGAACGCTCAACGATCGATTCGTCATCTTCTCCACTTCGGGATGCGAGCTCTACCGCTAAAATTCCTAACCCTTAGCTTAAATATAGCCTAAGGGGATCAAAAATGAAAGAGAGGAAAGAGAAATTACCGACCAATGGGGAGGAGAGGGGGTATTTATAGCTAAAATATCTCAAGACTGTGCAGGGCAAATCCGCCTAGGCGGTGGAAATTGCGCCTAGGCGGAGTTAGGTCGGTTCGGTCTGATCGCCTAAGCGGTGAAGTAGGCGATGGACAGGGAGAACATTCTGTTGGATTTTTTCCTAGGCGGTAGAATTTTCGCCTAGGCGAGCGGCTGTAAGTAGCCCTTCTTCGTCCTCTGCTGGATTTCTGCCTAAGCGGTAGAATTTTTGCTCAGGCGGTCATCCGTCCGTAACATTTTTCTATTCTCTTCATTTTCACCGCTTAGGCGGTGATCTGGATGCCTAAGCGGTGGGCCTGTTTCATCTTTTAGCCTCTGAGCTTGTTTATCCACCGTAACTTCGAACCGCTTTGGTTCGATCTCGTCGTTTTAGCTCCAGTTTTCTATCTTTTTGCCCTACACACCTGAGTTATACAAAAAATATGAAAACTAATTAAAACATAATAAAATACTATATAAACATATTCGAAAACTAACAAATTCGGATTGGAAATAGATAGGTTTTTCACACCTATCAGTAGGCTCGGAGGTTCAAAAAGATCATTAGGGTTTGGTTTGGTTTTTAAAAAATGGCCAAGGGTATATTGGAAATAGAAAACAGGTTAACGTCGTTAACTTGACGATACTCGAGGCACATGCTTGGCACTCTTACACTCGAAACTCCACAGATAAGATTTAATAACCCTGAACATTACAATTAAGACCGACGTACTAACTTATCAAAAGAAACAGAAATAAAACTATATTCACATTTTTTTTAAACAACACACCCTAAAACTTATTTGATTTGTACAATTTGAGGGGTATGTGAAATATGAACGAAAAGCGACAAGTGAGTACTCGAATACCGAACCAATTAAAAGTTCACCCTAATCCCAACCGCTCACTTCAAGTAGCATAATGAATGCTAAATTGATTTGCTCAAATTGTGCCTTTGGTTTAGCAATATAGGTTTGGAAAGAAGTTTTATCGGCCAAGGTATTGGTTAAGTGTTCAGAATTGAAACGACTTATAGGTTTCGACAAGATAACGAAGGGTAATGATATATCATAGTAGGCTTAAAAAGGCTCAAGCGACAAAAACGAATGCCTAAATCATATATCCTAAACCACCTCGCCTAGGATTTTGCCTCAAATTTTGCCTAAATCAAGTTCTAAAATCCCTATTGTCATGAACTGGGTTAAAGGATAATCGTTCTCAAATCAATTGGATAATTATACATTGCGTTTACGTGTTCGTGCATTTGGGATCTATAATAAATTTTACTAAAACAAAATGTTAAGCACACAAAACACACATGAATGAGCTTTATACTCGACCTCAAAACAACCAGGGGACAGACTTATCATCGGGTAATGGCCCAGATAAAGTCAAAACTCAACACATGCCTAAAAACTATCCTAAACAAACATGCACATGTAAAACAAAACATAAACTACAACTAAACATATAATACCATACTAATACATCACACCTGACTTAAACAGGTAATTATCACAACAACCCTATCAGCAATCCCAATGACAGTTTATAGCATGATAATGAAGATAGGGGTTTAGAACACATACCTAGGAAGCAAGAGAATCTCGCCTCCGAATCAAGTCGGTAGTGACGGATTTAACTTATTCTTGCCTTGGGTTACCTCCTAAGAAGCGTGATAAGAGTGATCTACCTATCTATTTCCAAACAGAACTAAGTTAGTTTTCGAGCATTTTTATAGTATTTTATTACATTTTAATTAGTTTTTATTCTTTTTTGTATAAATCAGGTGTGTGGGTTGAAAAAGTATGAAATTGGAGCGTAAACGAACAAATCGGACCAAGAACGGTCAAAGAACGGTGGAAAAACAAGCACAAAGGCAATAATCAAAACAGCAGCCCACCACCTAGGCGTCCAGACCATCGCCTAGGTAGTGAAAATGCAGAGAGGGCCTAAATCTACTGGAAGCTCATCGCCTAGGCAGTGAAACTATAGGATGGTCACCAAATCCATCGTTGTCTTCACCGCTGCAGTGATCACTAAACCGACATACCCACCGCCTAGGCAGTCACATCTGCATAGATTAGATTTTTTTTTTTAGATATTTTTTAGATATTTTCCCTATTTAAGCCATCATCCTCCCTCATTTTTGGTTCTCTATTGCATGCTACCACCCTTAGAACATATCTAAGGGTGGATTGACGAGTTTTAGAGGGAGAGCTCACATCCCGAAGGAGAAGAAGACGACGAAGCAATCGTTGAACGTTCTTAGCGACAAATCTTTGGACAAGGCTAAGTTCTTTGATTTCTTCCTTTATTTCTTTAACTTAGGAATTTCTGAGCATGTTTAGCTCGTGCTTTATTGTAAATATGGTTATGGTTATTAGTTAAACATGGATTGTATAGGGATTAACAATATTCATATGATTTTGGTGTTGCGTTTATGTTTGTTCTTCGATGTTTGATTGTGTTTGCCGTATTGTTTGTTTATTATACGTAGATAGATATATAGAGAATTCTGGGTTTGACACTCAGAAGAGGTAACCCTAGATTCGGACTAAGGTAAACAACACGGCGATTTAATAACCGGAGAGGGAGTTGGATTGTGGGCAATCGATGACGTTGGGGAAAGACTCATGTGACCTAGGGTCGTTAAGATGTTGAGGAGGACTTCTTCATTGACATGAAGTCACGTATTCCCTCGTCTTACACTCGGGAGAGGTGGCAACGGAGTTTACGAACTGAGATTGTTGATAGGGTAAACACAACACGACGATCCAATAACCCAGGAGGAAGTTGGATTGTGTACAATTAATAACGTACGGGCGAGACTCACGTGACCTAAGGTCGTTAAGATATTGAGGGGGACTTCTTCATTGACATGAAGTCATGTATTCCCTCGTCTTACACTCGGGAGAGGTGGCGAGAGAGTTTATGAACTAAGATTGTCAAATTGCTTGAACATCGTAAACGTAAGTCAAATGAGATCGAACATGTATTTGTAAACCAAGTTAATCCCTAGACAATTCTTTCCCCTAAAACATCTTATTATATTAGTATAGATAATTTAGTTAATTAGTTTAGTTTATTATAAATTTTATACATTCTTTTTAGCCTAGATAAAGTTAGGTCATGACAATTACGGTACTCGATAATAACGACAACCAATCCCTGTGCATACGATACACTTTGACCTCATACACTTGTGAGTAGTCAATATGTGAGCGTGTAACAAACGCTCGCTATACAAGTTTTTGGCACCATTGCTGGGGATTGGTTGTTAGTCATATGCGGTTTCTGGTAATCGCCGCCAAGTTTTTGGCGCCGTTACCGGAGATTATGTTTTTTCGTTATTATTGATATTGTGAGTAAATGACCCGCTTTTACATTAGGCATTTCTTTTTTATATAATTTTTGTTTGTAGTTTTCTTTTTTATTTCTTATGCAGGGTACTTGGCGATGTTAGATCGATAGGTATTGATGCATTCATTTCAACAGGATTCCGAGCTATTTATAGTGCGTGGCCACGTACATAAGCCGGTGAGGAGTGTTGTTGAAAGATAGAGCCGAACAAAGCAATATCTTGCCAATATTGAGGCATTATATACATGTTGGGCTGAGAACATTAAACCACGCGCTTCTTGGGAGGCAACCCAAGTAAAAATAAATTAAATCTGTCACAGCCGAATTTATTTGGAGGCGAGATTCTCTCGCCTCCCAGGTATGTGTTCTAAACCCCCTTCATCAGCATACTTTAATTTCATATGTTGAGATTGATGATTGGAACCGCTGAGAACACTGTCCATTTGAAGTTCGGAAGTGATGTGTAGTGTAGTATTTAAATATTTTATTGTTTTCTTGTGTGCATGTTTGTTTAGGTTAGTTTGTGTTTATTTATTGTTGTTGTGTGCATGCTGAGTTTCGCATTCATCTTGGTCGTTACTCGATGATGATATTACCCCCTGGTTATCTTCGAAGTCAAGGGTAATACCTATGCATGTGTGTTCTGTGTGCTTGGCAATGCATTTTGGTAAAAATTATTTTAGATCCTAATTTGCACGAGCACATAGACCCAATGTATAGTTATTCAATTGATTTGAGGACGATTATCGATTAGCCAAACTCATGACAATTTAACGATTCTAGAACCTGATTGAGGGAAAGCTTGAGGCAAAATCCTAGGCGAGGTAGTTCAGGAGACGTGATTTAGGCATTCGTTTTGTCGCTTGAGCCTTTTTAAGCCTACCTTATAACACGATTATCCCTCAGTACCGTGTCGAAGCCTAAAAACATTTTCGATTCTGAATACATAAACAAATACCCTGGCCAATTGATCTTTTTCCAAACCATTATCGCTTAACCAAAGTCACAAATTTGAGTGAATTAAGCTAGTAGTTGCAAATGCTATTTGATGTGAGTGGTTGGGTTTAGGGAGAACTTTAGATTGGTTCGGTATTCGAGTACTCACTTATCATTTTTCTTTCATTTCCACCACACCTGTAAAATCATATTAATCGAATAAATTTGGGGGTGTGGTTCGTAAAAAAAAATAAAAAAATAAATAGATCGTTTCTTTTGACAAGTGAGTCTGTTGGTCTTAAAATTGATTGTTCAGGATTATTTCCAATCTATCTATGGGGGTTCGAGAGTGAATGTGCCAAGCGTTGAGCCTTGGTTAACGTTAACCCATTTTCCATTTAGAAATATCCTTGGCCAAATATTCCAAAATCGAACCAAGTCCTTCTGATCTCTATGAACTTCCAAGCCTATATTAGTGGAGAGTGGACCCCAATCAGGTATATAGAAATCCTAGTCCTATACGGTCTAAGTCATGAGTTTCATTGGTGGATAATCCAATCTGGTCGTTGTATAGTTATATTAGTGAGTCTCGCACAAACACCTTTACAGGATCTAGAATGGCATTCACCATCATTGAATGTCAAAAATCTAGGACATCACATGATGTGTTTTACCGCCTAAACTTGATATGACTGGCGGTTGTTGAAGGAAAAATGACTTGGTCATTAGAAGAAGTCAAAACTCGCATATCGTTATGTTTAGATTGTTCGTGTTTAGGTTGTTCATGTTATTTAATTTTGTTACGTTTTTCATTTTAGTGTGAGTGTTTTGGTCGAGAACTAACAAAATTCCAAGTTTGGGGGTATTTGATAGGTGTGATCTATCTATCTATTTCCAAACATTACTAAGTTAGTTTTCAAGCATTTTTATAGTATTTTATTACATTTTAATTAGTTTTTATTATTTTTGTATAAATCAGGTGTGTAGGTTGAAAATGTATGAAATCAGAGTGTAAACGAACAAATCAGACCAAGAACGGTGGAAAAACAATCTCGGGGGCATTAATCAAAATAGCAGCCCACTGCCTAGGCATCCGGACCACTGCCTAGGCAGTGAAAATACAGAGAGGGCTTAAATCTATTGGAAGCTCACCGCCTAGGTGGTAAAACTGTAGGATGGTCACCAAATCCATCGTTGTCTTCACCGCTGCGGTGATCACTGAACTGACATACCCACCGCCTAGGCGGTCACCTCTGTGCAGATTAGATTTTTTTTTTTCGATATTTTTTAGATATTTTCCCTATTTAAGCCATCCTCCTCTATCATTTTTGGTTCTCTCTTGCATGGTACCACCCTTAGAACATATCTAAGGGTAGATTGACAAGTTTTAGAGGGAGAGCTCATATCCCGAAGGAGAAGAAGACGGCGAAGCGATCGTTGAACGTTCTTAGCAACAAATCTTTGGACTAGGCTAAGTTCTTTGATTTCTTCCTTTGTTTCTTTAACTTAGGAATTTGTGATCATGTTTAGCTCATGCTTTATTGTAAATACGATTATGGCCGTTAGTTAAACGTGGATTGTATAGGGATTAACAATATATTTATGAATATGTGATTCGTATGATTTTGGTGTTGCGTTTATGTTTGTTCTTTGATGTTTGATTGTATTTTCCATATTGTTTGTTTATTATGTGTAGATAGATATATCGAGAATTCGGGGTTTGACACACGAAAGAGGTAACCCCGGATTCGGACTAGGGTAAATAACGCGACAATCCAATAAGCCGATAGGGAGTTGGATTATAGGCAATCGATGACGTTGGGGCAAGATTCACACGTTGAGGGGGACTTTTTCGTTGACATGAAGTCGCGTATTCCCTCGTCTTGCACTCGGGAGAGGTGGCAGGGGAGTTTACGAACTTAGATTGTCGATAGGGTAAACACAACGCGACGATCCAATAACCCGGGAAGGAGTTGGGGTGTGTACAATCAATGACGTTTAGGCGAGACTCACATGACCTAGGGTCGTTAAGATGTTGAGGGAGACTTCTTCATTGACACGAAGTCATGTATTTCCTCATCTTATACTCAGGAGAGGTGGTGGGGGAGTTTACGAACTAAGATTGTTAAGTAAGTTGAACACCGTAAACATAAGTTAAACGAGATCGAACATGTATTTGTAAACCAAGTTAATCCCTAGACAATTCTTTCCCCTAAAATATCTCATTATATTATTATAGCTAATTTAATTAATTAGTTTAGTTTAATATAAATTTTATACATTCGTTTTAACCTAGATAAAGTTAGGTCATGATAATTACAGTACTCGATAATAACGGCAACCAATCCCTATGGATACAATACCTGATCTTAAAGATCACATTATACTAAAACTTTGACCTCGTACACTTGCGAGTAGTCAATACGCGAGCGTGCAACAAATGCTCACCATATAAACCGCATGGTTTATTGTCCTTGGCCCGACATAGAGAACGACTTGTCAAAGAGCGGCTTCTGCCTATTGTAAGTGTCGTACAACACCATGTATGGGTCTTGGTTTAGTACGCCCTCAAAACTGACGAGATATGGCATTATCCGGCTTGAACTTTTAATTTGATTCTTCACCATCTCATGAGCTTGGAAAGTTGGAATGAACGATGCTGGAAGTGGAGGAAGAATAGAGAGCCACATTGGATCCTCATAGAAATATTCTTCTTTGATCAGCATTGGAATCACAACGTGGATCTCAAATGGTGGATAATCACAAGTGTTATCTTGTGATTTTTCATCGTCGATCAACGCTTGGGTATTCTCCTCAGTAGATTAATCATCAAAGAACTCACCCAAGTTCCTCCAACTTGTACTCGGTTCCGCATGGTGGCTTTCATAATTGAATATGGCTTGCTCGTCTCACAGTGCCACCATGTTTGACTCGACCTCAATGAAGCAAAGAAGATGACCGATTTGCATTATGAGAGACATTACGGTCGTGTCGATTTTAGTGCAGACCATCTCAATAATGTCGAGACGGTCCTCATGCTCATTGAGGTAGTCATGCATTTCCCTCAAGACTCTCTGAGTCTCCCCCATAAAAGTAGCGAATATTTCTTCCAGATTGGGGGAAGACCCCTCATCGTAGTCCGGAGTGTCAATCCATGGCGCCGAAGTGTTGTAACTATCCCCCGAACTTTAGTATATTAAATAAGAATTGCAACTCTGACAATCAAATGCCACCATGTCTTCCAATAACCAATAGGCCTCGTTCGTGGTTAGTTGGTCGAAAGTGGTGGTACCATTTCCTCTTTCAACCTAATTTCTTGTTGCAGCTTGTAACCCATTGAGGAAGTTTAGTAGTTGACACTCCCTCGGAAAATAATGATTCGGGAACCGAAGTAATAATACCTTATATCGTTCCCAGGCACAATAAAATAGTTCGAAATCTTGTTGAAAGAACCAAAAGAGGACTTGTCGATGATCCATTGCCAAATACCTCGTAAACAAAAACAAAACTAAAAAGAAAAATTATAAACAAAATAAATGTCGAAATTACAATCAACTTATTTACTCACAATATCAACAATAATCTAAAAGCCAATCCCTGACAACGGCACCAGAAACTTGACTAGGGAGAATTCGTTCGCCTGCTGGTTGATTTGACTCGTAAGTATACGAGGTCAAGTTTTAATACAGTGGACCTTTCGGTCAGATAACATTGCACAGGGATTGGTTGAGAATATTGTCGAGTATCATAATTATCACAACCCGACTTCATCTTAGCGACACAAATGGTATTTATAATTAATTAATACTAATACTAAATTGTTTAATCTAATTATACTAATATATTGGTAGGACGTTTATAGGAATTATTGCCTAGGGATTAATATCGTTCACTTAAACATCTTCGTTCCAATCTATTTTCATTAAAAGTGTTCATCCTATTTGAAAATCTCAGTTCGTAAACTCCCTCACCACTTCTCCCGAGTGTAAGACGGGGGAATATGCAAGTTCGTGTCAACGAAGAAGTCCCTCTAAACGTCTCAACAACCCTAGGTCACGTGAGTCTCTCCCCAACGTCATTGATTGCACATTCTCCAACTCCCTCCCGAGTTATTGAATCGTCGTGTTGTGTTTACCCTAGTCTAAATCTGGGGTTACCTCTCCTAAGTGTCAAATCCCGTATTCTCGGTATATCGTAACAAGCATAATAAACAACACAATACAGTAAAAACAATAAGATAAACATGAACAACCACTAACAAAATATCGATTTTATATAAACAACGTTTTCATGAATTCAATCAAGCCCTAGACAATATATGTTTAGCTAAACACGGCCGTAGCCCTATATACAAGTAGAAATGAGCTAAACATATACAAATATTCAACCAAATGTAAGAGTGAAAGAGAGAAACGAGGAAACTAGCTATTTATCCAAAGATCCGATGCTAAAACCGTTCCAAGAACGCTTCCTCCTTCTTTGTAACATGATCTTCCCTTGGTCGAATGGCCTCAGAGCACTAGAGACTTCCCAAAACGTTTAACCCTTGAAATGGAGGAGAAGGGAAGATATATATAGGCTAAAAAATATCATAAAATATCCTAAATATCCTAACATATCCGCAGAGTGACCGCCGTGGTAGTGGGATTCACCGTCACGGTGATGAGTTAGTCGGTTTAATCTTCGCCTGAGTGGTGGAGTCAGTAGTGGATTCAGGGACCATCTTGCAGTTTCACTACCGCGGTGGTGGATATCACCACCACGGTAGTGGATGTCCAGCAAGATTAGGCACTCTCTGTATTTTCACCGCTGCGGCAGTGGTCTGGATGCCACGGCGGTGGGCGTCGTTTTTGCATTTTGCCTCTGTGCTTGTTTTTCCACCGTTCTTCCACCGTGCTTGCTCTAATTTGACCACTTAAGGACCATTTTAGTCCCTTTTCACCCTAAATACTGGTTTTATGACAAAAAGAATATAAAAACATTAAAACGTAATAAAACATACTAAACATACTTGAAAACTAATAAGTTCGGTTTGGAAATAGATAGGTAATTTACACCTATCAGTTATGCTTGGAGAAGGTCTTAGGAATCCCAAGACACCTATCGGAAGACGGTTCCTAAGTTTAAATAAATCTTTAGGTTCAAACTAGTCCAAGTAATTTCCTTCCATTTTGGTTAACACACTAACACCTATTTGTTGATATTTTTGTCTTTTTTATGCTATTTTATGTAAGAAAACATGAAAATTTTATTTATGAAAAGCAGTAACAAATAAAACAGATTGAAAATAAAGAACAAATGTCCCCCTTTTAGATCACCTATCGATTATGGAAGAATTGACAAGTTTTACCCTGGGGAGGATTTTATTTGTTTAATTAAAGTTTGACTTTGACAAAAAAACAAGTATGTATTTTAAAATAGAAGAAAGAGGTAAAACAAATTTAAGAAAACATTTTTATTGGAATGTGAAAAACTATGTTTTAAGTACAACAACAACAATTAAAAGTTTTGTTATAGACAAAATATATGAAAACATTTACTTATGAAAGTAATTTACAAAAAAACAAATGTTTATTTTTTTGAGTAAAACACAAAGTACTTTTCGTGTAGAAAATTTCTTACGTGAAATTTTTTTTTCTCATTTTTTTTTAGTTTTTTTTTATTTATTTATTTAAGAAAATTAAGAACAAATGTGACACTAAGTGGTAAATATATGCACACACACACACACACAACACACACATACACACACACACACGCACACACACACACACACATATATATAAGTGTTAGTCTTACTCATAACTAAGAAGAATGAAACGTGTCTGAAGAAGGCACACACTTATCCCCGAAGGGATAGAGGGTCTCTCTTTATTCTGCCTTTTAGCCACAAGGGTCTAGACATAGTAATATATAGAGGGTACTAGTCCATGATTTGAGATATAGGACCAGCCCATGATCTAGGCTTATATATATATATATATATATATATATATATATATATATATATATATATATATATAAGGATGATATAAGGATCTTAATCCACAACTTGAGACTTAGGGCTAAGCCATAATTTAGGCTAGCGCGGAAAGGCACAAAGCAATAAAAGTAAATGTTAATTTCTAGGAGTCAATAGTCGGTTTCTTTTAAGTTTTTTGAGTTTGGTTTCTTGTGTTTCTTGACAAATGCAAAAGATACTATGTATACCAAATGTTTGTAGACTCCGCAGTTTTTCTCGCCCAACTAATATTAGATCGAAAGTATAGGTTCAGATAAAATTTAAACTGATGTTTAAAGAGAATGGGTTTCTACTTTAATATCACACTAAATACTACAAAAAACAACCAAAAAAATAAGAAAACATGAAAACTGTCAAATTTGACTGAATTTGGTGAAGTAAACGTTTCGGGTCAACATCCAAAATCCTAAAGTTAACGGAGACTAAGATGACATTATTAAGGTTAATTTTCATAAAATCAAATTTAATGTAAATAAAAATTAGTTACTATCCTTCAACTGTAGGACATTTAACCAATTTACCTCTCTTACCTACTTTAACCCCTGAAACATTCACTATCATCGGTTTCATCTATTTGACACCAAAATATTTTTATATTTTTTTCATTTTATATCAAATATCATCAATAAATCAATCCAAATACCTTAATCAATACAATAAATTTCCATGACAAGTCCAAGTTACCCAAAGTAACTAAGGCTTAGGACTCGGTTCGAAATTAACCAAACCGAAGTCATCATGACTAGCATTCAAAGCCCATCAAATCAAGGGCCCTAGTAAGCCTTTAATGACTTATTAATGAGAATTGAATTCCCAATATATTTCCTACAAAATATCTAAGGGAGAAAGCAAGTTACTTGAAAAAGTAACTATCGATTATCAATTTGACCGATTAAGTTCGTTACTAATGCATGCATTCAATGAGCCATGAAATTCCCATCCCATCAAGCATTAAATGCTTGGACTGACATAGGAAGACCAAATTCAAGCCACCTAGATATTTCGATCAAAATATCTTAGGAAAACCAAATTACTTGAAATGTGACTACACTGTTACAAGGCAAACCGAGCCAAATAAATCCCATTGGAAAGGGTGTGGTATGTTAAAAAAAAAAAAAAAAAAAAAAAACATATGTAAATATAGTTAAATTTTTGTTTCTTTTGATAAGTGAGTACGTCAGTCTTAAATGTATGTTCAAGGTTGTTTTAAATTCATCTATGGGGGTTCGAGTATGAGTGTGCCAAACGTTGTGCCTTGGGTATCATTAAATTAACCTTGTTAACCCCTTTATATTCCCGATATACCGTTGGCCATGTTCCAAACCGAATCAAGTCCTTTTGATCTTTATGAACTGCTTAGCCTACATTAGTGGAGAGTGGAACCCAGTCAGATGTATATATATCCTAATCCTTTATGGTATAAGTCATGAGTTTCATTGGTGGATTATCCAATCCGGTCTTTGAATGGTTATATTATTGAGTTTCGCACACACACGTTGAAATAATATAGAATGGCGTTTACCATTATTGAATGTTGAAATTCTAGAACATCACATGGTGTATTTTACTCCTGAACTCGATATGATTGGGGGTTGTTGAGGGAAAAATGATTTGGTCGATACTTGAATTCAAAACTCGCATATCGTTATTTTTAGGTAGTTTGTGTTTTTATTCATGTTAGTTTTTGTGTTAGTTATTTTATTTGTGATTTTTTTATTTTAGTGTGAGTGTTTTGCACGAGGACTAGAAAAATTCTAAGTTTGTGGGTATTTGATAGGTGTAATTTATTTGTTTATTCCCAAACCGATTTTGGTAGTTTTTGAGTATTTTTATATTATTTTAATTTGTTTTAATAAGTGTTTATTTATTTTGTTATAAATTAGGTATTTGGGGTGAAAAGGGACTAAAATAATCCATAAACGAGTAAGTCGATGGAAGAACGGTAGAGAAAAAGGGCAAAAATATTAATATCTTGAACTTGTATCCACCGCTACAGCGGTGAAAATACAGAGAGTTGCTAATTCTCCACCACTGCAGTGGTGAAACCATCACTGCAGTGGTCAAAATGTAGAGAGCTCAACCACTGCAGCTGTCAAACCAACGCTGCAGCGATCACCCGCCAGAAACCTACTAACCTCTCCACCGCTGCAGTGGTGATCCCATCGCTGCAGCAGTCATAGTTTTAGTATAATGGACCTTTCAGTCGGGTATCGTATCTACAGAGATTGGTTGTCATTATTATCAAGTACCGTAATTGTCATGACCTAACTTTATCTAGGCGATAACAAATATAATTTAATTGATTAATACTAACACTAATATAACCTAATTTAATCAATACTAATTATACTAATACGAGATAGTTAGGAGATGGATTATCTAGGGATTAACTTTATTTACTAAAATGCGTTTGATTTTTTTTTAGTTTACAATAATGGTGTTCGACCTATTCGATAATCTCAGTTTGTAAACTCCCCCACCACCTCTCCCGAGTGTAGGACAAGGGAATACGTGACTTTATGTCAACGAAGAAGTCCCCCTCAACATCTTAACGACCCTAGGTCACATGAGTCTCACCCCAACATCATTGATTGCATACAATCCAACTCTTTTCCGGGTTATTGGATCGTCGCGTTGTATTTACCCTATTGACAATCTCAGTTCATAAACTCTCCCGCCACCTCTCCCGAGTGTAAGACGAGGGAATACGTGACTTCGTGTTAACGAAGAAGTCCCCCTCAACGTCTTAACGAGCTTAGGTCACGTGAGTCTTGCCCCAACATCATCGATTGCCTATAATCCAACTCTCTTTCGGGTTATTAGATCGTAGCGTTGTTTACCCTAGTCTGAATCTGGGGTTACCTCTCCCGAATGTCAAACCCCGTATTCTTTAATTATCTAAATAAGCATAATATCATTACAACATGACAAACACAATCGAAATTATTATAAAACATACATTAACGAAACACAAACTCAAACAATCAACATTTTTATAAATATATTAATCCCTATATAAAAAAAACCGTTTAGCTCATGGCCATAGCCGATTATACAATGTAAATGGAGCTAAACATGCTCAAACAATACTCCTAAGTTAAGAAATAAAGGAACGAATGAGATAAACTTAGCCTAGTCCGACGATTTATCGCCAAAAACGCTTTGAGATCGCTCCCTTTTCTTTGCAACGTGATCTTCTCCTTAGGAATTTCTTGAGCACTCCCTAAACCTCTCTCTAAAATATACTAAGCCTAATGGGGCTCTAATAGCCGGAGGAAAGGAGAGGAGAGGAAGGGGTACAAATAGGGAAAATATCTAAAATAATATCTAAATCTGTGCAAAGGTAACCGCCTAGGCGGTGGGATTCACCACCTCGGCGGTGGGTATATCGGTTTAGTGATCACCACAGCGATGAAGATAGTGGTGGATTTGGTTACCATCCGGCAATTTCACTGCCTAGGTGGTGAATCTCACCGCTTAGGCGGTAAGTGTCCAGCAAGAATTGGCCCTCTCTGTATTTTCACTACTGCGACAAAGGTCTAATGCCACGGCAATGGGCTTCTTTTCCGAATCTTGCCTCCGTGCTTGTTTTTCCACCAATCTTCGACCGTTCTTGGTTCGATCTGATCGTTTACACTCCGTTTTGATACATTTTCATCTCAAACACTTGATTTAATACAAAAAGAATATAAACGAATTAAAATGTAATAAAATATACTAAACATACTCGAAAACTAACAAGTTCGGTTTGGAAATAGATAGATAATTTACACCTATCATAGATCTTTTAAGATATTTTAGGATATTTTGTGATATTTTGGATCCTATAAATATCGTCTCTTCTTCCCCAAACAAAAAATGGACGTTTTCGAGAGTCTTGAGAGCTCCAATGCCATTCAACCAAGAGAAGATCATCAAGGCCAAGAGGATGAAGCATTCTTGGAGCCCTTCTAGCATCAGATCTTCGAATAACGGCTAGTCTTCTCGTTTCTCTCCTTTCTTTCTTAGTTTGGTTTAATTTTTTGAATATGTTTAGCTTGTTTCAAGGTGTATATAGGGCTACGGCCATGTGTAACTAAACATATATTGTCTAGGTCTTGATTGACTTCATGTAAACGTTGTCTATATAAAATCGATATTTTGTTAATAGTTGTTCATGTTTATTCGATTGTGTTTGTTGATATTCCACATTTATATGCTTGTTATGATAAACTGAGAATACGGGGTTTGACACTCGAGAGAGGTAACCACGGATTTAGACTAGGGTTTAAACACAACGCGACAATCTAATGACCCGGGAGGGCATTAAAAAGTGTGCAATCCATGACGTTGGGGATTTGTGCTTAATAGGATAATATGGGAATAACGAGATGAAATCAAGCCCCTAGAAAATTTGTGCATAGGAAATCCATATTTTATTTTGCTTTTGATTTTATATTTGTTTTGGTTTTATTTTATTTTTGTAAACCTTAAATTTGGTTGCCTAGACAAAGTTGGGTTACGACAATCACGGTACTTAGCGACGATTTAGACCAATCCTTGTGGATATGACACTCTAGTCTCTCTATACTATTAAAACTTGACTCTTATACTTGCGGTATGTAGCAAAAATAAATCACTACCAAGTTTTTTGCGCCATTACCGAGGATTGCCGTTTTAGATTGTTGTTAATATTGTGACTAAGTAACTTGATTTTAATTTAGGTATTCATTTTTATTTCTAATTTTTGTTTTTGAGTTTTGTTTGTTTTGTGGGGTACTTGAAGATGTTTGATCAACAAGTCCTCTTGCAATTTTCTCAACGAGATTCCGAGCCATTCTATTATGCTTGGGATAGATACAAAGAGTTTATTATTCGGTTCTCCAATCATGGTTTCCCGAAGGAATTTCAACTACTAAACTTCCTCGACGGGTTACAAGCCGCAACAAGAACTTGGGTGGAAGGAGGAAGTAGTATCACCTCTTTTTATGAACTAACCGCGGACGAAGCCTATTTGTTGTTGGAAGATATGGACAGTTTTGACTATCGGAGTTGACATTATTCAACAAGCCACCAAAACTTGAAGATAATTCCAACATTTCGGCACCATGGGTTGACATCCTACACCAATTTGTGGAGTCTTCCCCTGCCCTAGAAGATATGTTCACTACATTCATGGGTGAAACTCATAGTATTATGAGAGAAATTCATGACCATCTTAATAAGCATGAGGTATGTCTTGATAAAATTGAGATGAACTGCACTAATACTAACGCAAACGTGAAGTCCCTCGAGAAGCAAATCGGTCAACTTTCCAGCTACATTGAGGGCACGTCAGGAACAGTGGTACTGAGAGATACATAAGACACATTCATATATGAAAGCCACCATGAGGAACTGAATACTAGTGGGAGGAACTTGGGTGTGTTCAATGACGAGAATTCTAATGAGAAGGAGACCCATGAATTGAGTGACGGTGAAGAATCAAAAAACAAAACTTGTGAGTTTCCACCTTTTGAGATCCAAATTGTGATGCCACCATCGATCAAAGACGACTACATCTATAAGGATCCGATGTGGCTCACTTGACCTCTACCACCTCTAGAAAACTTTATTCACACCCACCAAGCATAAATTCCAGAGCCAAATCACGTTAAGCATACGTGTCGATCAATTCTACATCTCACCAAGCTTGAGGGCATTCCAAACAAAGACCTATTTGTTGTGTTATATGACATATACTATGGGTGAAAGCTTCTCTTTGATAAGCACTTCTCTGTTGTCAAGCCAAGGACATTAAAATAAGCGCTTCTTAGGGGGCAACCCAAGTTTTCAAATAATTGAGCCTAAGGATGCAAGCTATGGAAGAAGGCCCCATACCGGCCACCCTACTTGGAGCATCATCGTTAACCTCAGTAGAAGGTGAGATTGTGTCGCCTCCTCGGTACGTGTTTTTATTCCCTTATACTTAATTCAAATACGTGTTTGACTTTGAGTTTGGGTGTGAGATACATGTTGGCTTATGTTCGTTGGGTTAGGAAATGCTTGCGTGTGTGACTTTTCCTCATATAACTTGTGTTCTTGTGGCCATGTTTTCAGTTTGCTTTTCTTTTTAGGTTTGCTTGAATAAATTGTGAGTTTTGTTGAGATGAAATGAGTTGATATCAATAATGAGTATAGACAATTGATGTTCTTTTAGGTCTTTTGAACTGTATTGCATTAAGATTTTTTTGTACTTGACTTGTATTGATTGAAGTTCACTCTTGACATTTTACATTTAAGCACCATGGATCATGATCACTTAGCCTTTTGATTACTTAGAGAACATGTATTTTCTTTAGGTAGGTTTTGACATCTCGTGAACACTAGAACCCATTTGAGTGAAACTTGAGCCGAAATACTAGGTTATGTGTTGTTGGAGATATGACTTTGGCATTTCTTTAGATCATTTGGGCCTTTGAAACTAACCCTTGAAAATTGTTTACCCCTTGTTACTCCCGTCGAGCCTTATTGCCTGATTCTTTCATTATCCTCATTTGTGCATCCAACCACTAAATGCATTTCCACTTCCTAAACCCATCAATAATTGGCATTATTGCGTGGATTATTGAGTGTAAGGACTATCATGGGGTGTGCGTGGAAAATCATTGCTGGATTGGGTTAAAAAAAAATATCATTGTAATATAGTGGTGAGCATCCCCACCTGCCACCTTGTATATTGCAAGATCCATGAGTTGTGATACATGTCTAGGGTGATTTGAGCCTAAAAATGATATTTTCATCTACTTTTTACCCTAACCATACATTATAACCCTCAAAGTACTTTTGATCTACAATAACATATGAACCTACGTATAATTAGTGGGGAGTGACACAAAAAATGGGTATATGGTTGTTCTTAAATTCACCATCTAGAGATCATTCATTGTCTCCTTAGCACATAAATTTATTCGAGGCTCGTTTGGTTGGGCAAGAGTGATTGTGCACACACTTACACATCGTGAGTCTTAAGTGGGTTGAAAGTGATGTTTGAAGTTGAAATTCTAGATAATCTCAATATGTTCATTTTCTTTTAGCTTGGAGCATCTTGTGCCGTCAAAAATTCTTGTACAATTGTTTATTTGAAATGAAACTCACACTTTTATTGTTAGCGTCTTAGTACTTGATTTAAATTTTTGTCTATTTTCTTTTCTTTTACTTGAGAACAAGCAAATGTTTGAGTTTAGAGGTATTTGATGATGAGGTTTTGACCAACACATCAAGTACTTTTCATTTCAAATATTTGTGTGTTTTCAAGCATTTTTGTTAGTTTAATGTGTTTTTTGTGTTGTTTTGTACGAATATAAATAAATGGGAGAAAGATGCAAAATGAGGGCATGTGTAGTAACTTCAAGACCGATTTAGGCCATGATGCAATCCGATTTTGAAAAAACTCAAAACATAGAAGTTGTAGATCTTTGTCTTATATTGCCATATCCGTTTGAATCACATCAATCAGATTTTAGACGCAAAAATTATGGCCAAAATATGCAAGGATATGGGGTCTACCAAAAGTGCATTGCAGTGCGCTAGAACCATCCTGCAGCGCATTTTTGGCAGCATTAGACTGCCCAAAGCACGCTGTAGCATGCTTCCATCAGCTTGCAATCTGGAAATCCTATTTTTTGAGCCCTATAAATACCCCGTTATGCCTCAAACCAATGGGTGGCAATTTTGGGAGAGATAACCGGGATTTATGGCAATTTTGGGCGAGAAACCACCCCATGGTGTGGCAATTTGATGCGAAATTGGGAAGAAAAACACCATTGGAGGCACTTGGAGTTGAAGATTTGAACCTCATAACCACAATAAGAGTTTTCTTTTCCTTTTTCTTTGTTAAAGTAAAGAGAATATGACAAGAATGAGAAGGCTTCAACAATTGTGTTAACGTCTCCCTCTTTTTATACTAGTAACCAGATAACAATACAAGAAACCTTAAACAATATGGGAAACCCTAAACAATACTAGAAAGAGATAATTACCCTTTAACACTCCCCCTCAAGCTTGAGCATATATGTTATATGCTCCTAGCTTATTACAAATATATTTTATCCTTGAACCCCCTAACAGTTTAGTGAATAAATCAGCTAACTGATCAACTGACTTGACATGTTTAATTTCAATATGCTTCTGTAATACTTTTTCTCGAATGAAGTGACAATCAACTTCAATGTGTTTTGTCCTCTCATGGAAGACTAGGTTGGATGCAATGTGAAGTGCTGCTTGATTATCACATATGAGGTTTATTGGTGAAGAGTGTTTGAATCCAAGTTCTTCCAACAAATGTTTCAACCAAGTTAACTCACAAGTGGTATGGGCCATCGCTCTGTATTCCGATTCTGCACTTGACCTCGCCACAACTGTCTGCTTTTAACTCTTCCAAGAAACGAGATTACCTCCAACAAACACACAATACCCTATAGTAGACTTCCTATCCGAAGAGGATCCAGCCCAATCTGCATCTATATATTCCTTAATTTGAGTGTGACCAAAGTTTTGATATAATAAACCACATCCTGGAGAACGTTTTAGGTATCGATGAATACGAATCACTGCATCCCAATGATAAGTGGTGGGACGATCCAAGAACTGACTGATAACACTCACGGCAAAAGAAATATCTAGTCTAGTAACCGTCAAGTAATTCAACTTCCCAACTAACCGTTTGTATTGTGTTGAATATGTCAATGGTACATGTTGATCTGCTAATAGTTTCCTGTTTGGATCCATAGGTGAATCAATCGGTTTAGCTCCTAGCATTCCTATTTCATTTAACAGATCAAGAACATATTTCCTTTGACACAGGTAAATACCTTGACTTGATCGAGCAACTTCAATCCCTAAGAAATACTTCAATTGGCCCAAATCTTTAGTTTGAAACTTTCCATGTAAAAACGTTTTGAGTTTCTGAATACCCTGGTGGTCGTCCCCGGTGATCACGATGTTATCCATATACACAATTAATATTATTCTCCCTACTTTACTGTGCCTGTAAAACACAGAATGATCTACTCCACAACGGAGAAGACCAAATTCAATCACCACTTCACTAAATCTCCCAAATCATGCTCGAGGAGACTGCTTAAGGCCATAAATCGATTTCTTCAAGCGACATACCAAACTAGACTCCCCCTGAGCAACAAACCCAAGAGGTTGCTCCATTAACACTTCTTTAGTTAAATCGCCATTTAAAAATGCATTCTTGATATCAAGTTGATTCAACGGCCAATGAAAGGTGGCAGCCAAAGAGACGAACAAGTGAACAGAAGCGAGTTTGGCAACGAGAGAAAAGGTCTTAGAATAATCAAGACCATATACCTGAGTGTAACCTTTGGCAAATAAAAGAGTCTTGAGTCGATCAATAGTGCCATCCAGATGAACTTTGACTGTGTAGACCCATTTATATCTAAATATTATTTTGTCAGGCAGAAGCGAGACAAGATTCCAAGTACCATTCTGATGTAAAGCTAGCATTTTTTCTTCCATTGCAGTCGTCCAACCAGGGTGACGAAGAGCCTCTGTGACAGACTTAGGAATAGAAACAGATGATAGAGAAGCAACAAAAGAGGAATATAAAAGAGATAGATGTGCATACCAGACAAAATAAAAAAAGGATGTTGAGTACATGTACGTTTACCCTTCCGAATAGCAATGGGTATGTCCAGGTCAGACACGGATTCATGAACTGGAGAAAATATGAAGACACAGAGATGATTGGCTCAACGACAGGAACGACCTTCTAGCGACGAGTGTATACATGCAAAGGCGATAAAGGACGACTAAGCGGGACAAGTTCAGGAGTGGAAGAAGATGGTGTCGGGTTTGGGAGGCTTGGTAAAGGAAGGGTGACATCCAGATCATCCTGAGATGATAGGTCAGAAAAGTAAGGGGTGGACTCAAAGAAAGTGACATCTGCACCAATGAAAGAGCGACGTAAAGAAGGAATATAACACCAATAACCCTTTTGTGTGCGAGAATAACCAAGGAAGACACATTTTATGGTACGCGGATCTAACTTATCCTTGCCAAGAGTCAACTGGTGGACAAAAGAGACACATCCAAAGATACGAGGAGGTAAAGCAAACCAGGGTGATCGGGGAAAAAGAATAGAATGAGGGACTTTTCCATTCAGGGTAGAATACAACATTATATTGATCAAGAAGCAATCTGTAAGAACTGTATCTGCCCAGAAGTATTTGGGAACATTCATCTCAAACATCAGAGTTCGAGCCACTTCTAGGAGATGTCGATTCTTACGCTCAACGACTCCATTTTGCTGCGGTATGTGAGGACAAAAAGACTAATGCAGTATACCAGACTATGACATGAATGAAGTAAAGGGTTGAGAAATATATTTTCGAGCATTGTCACTACAAAGTATACGCACGGGAAAATTAAATTGAGTTTTAATTTCAGCATAGAAGGCAGAAAAAAATGGAGAACAATTCAGAACGATCTTTCATTAAATAGAGCCATGTAACCCGAGAGAAATCATCAACAAACGTGACAAAATAATGAAAGCCAAGTATAGAGGCAATACGAGAAGGACCCCAAACGTCTGAATAAACTAAACTGAAATGACTCGATGCACGAAACTAAGCGGGAAAAGTAAAACAAGTGCGATGATGTTTTCCCAACTGACAAGCCTCACAATCTAAGGAGGGAAAATGACATAAACTAGGAACAACTACCTTTAGATTGGCAAGACAGGAATGGCCTAGGTGACAATGAATTTGGTGGGCAGATGAAATGGCAGGGCAAGCAGTGGGCGGGACAATAGGTGTCTTGATATGATTGTGGAAGTAATAAAGGCCATTTTTCTCATGCCCTATGCCAATCGTCTTCTGTGTTTTCAAATCCTAGATAATGACAGAATCAGGAAAGAAACAAATAGAACACTAAAGTTGCTGAGTAAGCTTACTAACTGATATCAAATTAAAAGCAAATAAGGGAATATACAACACAGAGGATAAAGAGAAAGATGGGGAAAGTTCCACAGTGCCAATACCACGAACAGGGACAGTGGAACCAGCAACAACAGTAACAAGAGACAATGAGGGAGATGACTGAATATGCATAAATAGAAAAGATATACCTGACATGTGATCGGTGGCAGTGGAGTCTATGATCCAAGGTATAGAAGTAGAAGGATGAAAAGAAAGACATGCAATAGGGCTTCCTCATTGAGCTAGTGAAGTAATGGGGTAGATGTCAGCTTGGACGACTTAAATTGGAGGAACTGAACATACTCATCATTAGAAATTGTCTTAGGAGTTGAAGAGTTGGATGCAGAAATGGGAGCAACTTGATTATTAGTTGCCACATGAACATAGTTAGGAGAATGACCATCTCTATACCAACAAGTATCTTAGGTATGATTTTCCTTGCCATAAAGTGAGCACCGACGATGTTGACCACGACAATGGCCATCTCGGCCACGCCGAAATTCATTACTATGACTTCCTTAGTCACCTCGTTTCCCTTGATCGGCAAGAACTTGTACAACTTTGGACCATTGTAAGTAATTGATCTCATTCAACTTACAAGTAGTCAACAATGGTGGTGATAAAATCAACATTGATGCACTGCTAAACAATTGAGACAGGATGCACTAATACAACAATTAACTAAAGTGAACCATTATAATCAAGGGAAATGAACAAACAAGGTCTCCCATGCAAGAAACTGATAAAACAATAAATAAACACTGACATCAAATTTTAAGACATTGAAAATGGGAGTTTTTTTGTTTTTTTTTTTTAACACTTACAGCAGTGGGTACGCGGTCAAATAACTCACCACACCATCAATGGAGATAGAACCAATTCCATCAGAATAGCCATTATCATACTCTAAAAAAGGCTAGAATTTTGCCATATTTTGGCGAAACTTCTCATTTTGTTCATCGAAATAGCTTTTGAGATGACCCACAAGCCAATTTGGCTTCAACGTATCATTAACAGCAACAAACACAGAAGTTCGAGTAATCAATCGTACCTTCAAAAGGGAGCTCAATGCTATCGCTTACAATCACCGGTATACATAGACTTTGGACAACATCGAAGAGCCGACAATTGTCAGATGTGGACTGCAGAGGTGTCGACAGGGCTTTACAATGGCGGTTAGGGCTTCGGAGGGGCTTTGCGACGACGATTGAGGCATGGATCTTGACGTCCACGATTGGGAAAGCATCGTCGGGGCTTTACGACAGCGGCAAAGGCTTCGGCAGGGCTTTGCGACGGCAGCAAAGGCTTCAGCGGGGCTTTGCGACGGTAGCTAGGGCTTCAAAGGGGCTTTGCAACGATGATGGAGGTGTGGTTAGGGTTTCTGATCGATGGCTACGAGGGCAGCGTTTCTGATCGACGGCTGCTAGGGTTGCTGAAACCTCTATTTTTTATTTTTATTTTTGTACAGATGGTGAAGAAAATTGAAAGAGGGAAAGGAGAAGAAAAAAAAATGGTTGAACAGATATATGGGATTAATGTCCCATAACCTGCTCTTGATACCATGTTAAAGTAATAAGAAAATATGAAATAATGAAAAGGATTCAACAATTGTGTGAGCCTAGCAATTATATCTTTCTAGTATTGTTTAGGGTTTCCCATATCGTTTAAGGTTTCTTGTATTGTTATCTGGTTACTAATATAAATAGAGGGAGAGGCTAACACAATTGTTGAAGCCTTCTCATTCTTTTCATATTCTCTTGTTACTTTAACATTCTCATTCTAATCTTTATTGAATTTTGTATTTATGATATTGTGTTGAACATATTTTCATTTATGAATTTATTGAAAAGATTAGTTATGGATTCCGTTATGTTGAGTTAAAATTCATATCTAGGGCTTGATGTAATCTCAATTGAACCATGTTTAGAATATTTTGTTAATTGTTAGTTTTAATTCCATTTTATGCCTCTCCATGTTTAATGCATTTGATTCATGTGGCCAATGAATTAGATGATTTTAGGTTGCGAATTTTATACTCGAGAGATATTTAGTTCATGACTGGAATTGAGAGTGCATAATTTAGGTTTTTGTGAGATCGGGAGAAAATCAATACATAGGTATTCAAGTTGGGAATTTAGGATCTTGATCAAATTCTAGATTTATCGACTAGAATCTCTATTTAATTGTGTTTACCTTATTAATGCTTCCATATGATATCTTGGTTGATTTGAAAACTAAATCGAGAGAGGTAATTTCGAGTTCGGACTTAGGTTAAACACAACGTAAGCTTTAATAGATTGGGAGATATTCAAAGCTTGGGTAATCTATAAAGTTGAGTATAACAAATGTTTTTGCCTAAATACTAGATAGAAAAATTAATATTGAAATGTTTACATATTCTCTCACTTGACACTCGGGAGATGTAGTGAGCGAGCACGAGTGACCTTAATTATTGAATGAATGGAATTGACTAATAATTACTTAATAGGATGACATGGGAATAACGAGATGAAATCAAGCCCCTAGAACAATTTGGTTGCCAAGATAAACTTGGGTTACAATAATCGCAATACTTAGCGACAATTGAAATAAATCCCTATGGATACGATACTCTAGTCTCTCTATACTATTAAAACTTGACCCATACACTTGTGGTATGCAGCAAAAATTAATTATTTGATTTTTGAAGTATGATTATTTGGATTATATTTATCTACCCAAATCACCCCCCTCTTGGGTAGCTTACTAGGCCAACACACATTTTGACACACACAATACGTATGGACATTCACAATCAATTTAACATACATGTTGATCCTAAGATTTTGATGAACAATTAAATATTGATGTCTTTTGTGGAACTAACGATTTTATTGAGTGTTTCAGTTTATAAGTTCCAATGAAAATATTATCATGAAAAAGTTGAAATGGATGCTAAATACTAAAGAGACTGACAAAGATGACGGATACTAAGAGTTTGATTCCCGATTAGGAACACACAGGATACAATTTATTTATTTTTACAAATATGTGTGTTTTTGATAGGATCCTAATTAGTTAAATTATTTGCTCCTATGTGTAATTGAAAAAAACATTGATAATTAATTAAAATTGAATTTAACAATTTAGTGGAACTAACCGCGAAAAGAAATCGGTTAAAGGGGTAAAAACGTCAAAGAAAACGAATTAAAATCGAATTGAGAGAAGTGTTTCAGCAATGGTCAGTCAACTGATAAGTTGATGGTGGCCATAATTACGTGTCACCACTTTCACCGCAAGTGTACGGGTCAAGTTTTAGTATAGCTGGGGAGAGTAAGGGTATCGTGTTCACGGGGATTGGTTGTGATTATTATCGATTACCGCGATTATCATAACTTAATTTTATCTAGGCGAAAATAAATGGAATATAATTAAATACTAATTTAACTATACTAATACTATATTGAGATAGTTTTGAGAGAATAGATTATCTAGGGATTAATTTCGTTTACGAATACGTGTTCAATCTAGTTTTAGTTCACGTTAACGGCGTTCGACTTATCTGACAATCTCAGTTCGTAAACTCTCCCGCCACCTCTCCCTATTGTAAGATGAGGGAATACGCAACTTCGTGTCAATGAATAAGTCCCCCTCAATATCTTAACGACCTTAGATCACATGAGTCTTGCCCCAACGTCATCGATCGCACACTCTCCAACTCTCTCCCGGGTTATTGGATCGTCGTGTTGTGTTTAACCTAGTCCGAATCCAGGATTACCTCTCCCGAGTATTAAACCCTGTATTCTCAATATATCTTTCTAAGCATATAATCATGAAAATATGATAAACACAATCAAAATAACGAAAACAACCGCTAACGAAACATAAACTCAACCAAACAACGAATTCATAAATATAGTGTTAATCCCTAAACAACCTATGTTTAGCCAATGGCCATAACCATATATATAATGTAAAATGGACTAAACATGCCCAACAACTACTAAAATAAAGAAAACAAAGAAAAGAAATGAAATAACTTAGCCGATATCCGAAAATTTAGCGCTAAAACCATAGAACGATCACTTCTTTCTTCATCTCCTCAGGTTGAGAGCTCTCCCTAAAGAATCTCTCAAACTCACCCTAAATATACTCTAAGGGCCTTAGGGGGTGATTAAATCGGAAGAGAAGAGGAGAGGAGGGTATTTATAGGGCTCAAAATATCACAAAATATCTAATAATGTGTGTAAAGAGACCGCTACGGTGGTGGGATTCACTTCCACGGTGGTGGGTAGGTCGGTTCAGTGATCGCTGTAGCAGTAGAGGAGGCGATGGATTCAGGGACCATCCTATTGTTTTACCGCCATAGCGGTGGATGTCCAACAAGATTAGGCCCTTCTTTGCATTTTCACCGCTCAGGCGGTGGTCTAGACACCGTGGCGGTGGGCTTCTTTTTAGAATATTGCCTCCATGCTTGTATTTCTACCTTTCTTCGATCGTTCTTGGTCCGATTTAATCGTTTACGCTCTGTTTTCCTACTTTTTCACCCCACACACCTGTTGTAACACAAAAAGAATAAAAACATATTAAAATGTACTAAAACGTACTAAACGTACTCAAAAACTAACAATTTCAGTTTGGAAATATATTGGTGATTTACACCTATCAGACAACCTGTGGTTATAAGGCTAACTCTCTAGATCATTCGGTCGACAGGTGAGTCAACTTATGGAAGTCTCTGCATAGTTCGGTCCACAAGTAAGTTGACCTCTACTTAGAGGATGAACTCTCTGGATCGTTAGGTCAACAAGTAGGTCAACTTGTGAAAGTCTCTATATCATTCGATCGACAGATAAAGATTAGGCGGTCGACCGATGGGTAAATAGTTTTTAGCTTGGGCTACGTCCTGAATTGGGTCGTCGATCGGTGCGTGTTGGTCGGTCAACCAACGGCTTGTTTCAGGTTTTGGGAAATTTTGGATTTTATTCAAAAACTAGCCGTTATTTGTTTACTTGATTGAGATATCTTAGGGATATGGACATATTTAAGATATCATACTCATATTTGAATATTCCTATAGATATGGTTCAAGTATTTTAGATATCTCTCAATTTTGTACATGTAATTCTTTCTATCTTATCTAATTGAGATTTAGTAAAAGTTTGAGGACTAAATTGAATGTTTTAAAAGATATATTTAAGTGAACTATACCAGAATTGAGTCTTAATGATATAAGGTGGCTTGTTGAGTAATTATTTGTCATGATATATGGTAACTAGACGTTAGAGGGCTTGTTATAATCCCATATAAATAAACCTGCGTCGTTAGGTTTAAAATATAAAATAATCCAAATCAATCAAAATTCAAGAGTTATTCAGTTCCTGAGCTTTCTGAGAATCATCATTCTAAAATCATATTGAGTTTATTGTGAGATCTTTCTTGAGATTTGTTCTTGAGAAACATTTGTTGTAGATTAATTCTACTACCAATCTAAAGTGTTATTGCTATTCTAATGATTATTCTTTCGGTGGATTCCTAGTGAGATTGTTCCAAGTTATTTGCTTATTTGCTATTATTATTATTATTTTCTTGGAAGTTGATCTTTGAAATGTTTTCCGAATTTTTATTGAAAAATATTTTTTGAAACAATTTCTTTAGAAAATCTAATTACGTGCTAAATTGCTTACTACCCATTTTTTTTTTTTGTTTAAAATCAGATTTTGAATTTTCTCACTTTATTTTTATAACTAGTTTCTAGACATTAATTGAGTATTAATTAATCTGAGGTAGTAGAAGCTCCGAGTGAAAAAAACTTATTAATTTTTGTAATTGTTGAGTTGTGTGTGGATTTGATACTATTAGGAGTGTATAAGTAGGGGTAACTGGTTTCAATCTCTTCCGGTAAAGAGATTGAGGTTTTGATCTTTACCTAGAGTATAAAAAGATTAGGTTTTAAATCTTTTATTATAGAATTGTGAGTGAATTGTAACGGTTCAATCCTTATCGGGTAAAATGATATTTGGAGCGTGTTCGTGTAATGTTTAATTCTTGATCCTAAGGTATAAAAAGAATTAGAATCATGATTTTCTCTGTAAAAGAATTAGGTTAATCTTCTGCCTAAGAAAAAAGATAGAGGTTATTCCTTAGCCTGTGAAAAGAAATTGTAAAGATTGATTCTAAGCCTAGGAAAAGAATCATTGTGAGAGTTTGGTTCTTACCTTTAAAGGGATTTTCAGTTTAGTGGGTATGACTCTTCGTGAGGCTCAGGAGACTGAATTAGCCAAGAGTAAATTGGTGAACCAATATAAATTTCTAGTTGTTGCATTATTTATATTGCTTTTTATTTTGTTGTTTAGGTATGCACCTAGTTGATAACACATAATCCACTGCTATAAAAGATAATAATTAATTTTTGGATAATATTAATTGTTTAATTTTTTAAGTGTTATATTCTTATAATTTTTAATACTACCCAATTTACCCTCTCTTGGGTAGCTCACTAGACCAACAATTGGCATCAGAGCTGATTTAACTCGACACACTTAGCGAACAAAGATCACGTGGCGCACATAATAGGCACACTGGCTGAGGGGCAGTCTATGCACCAACCACTATTTTTTGCAAGTAAAAATTATTCATTCCGGAATGACAGAATGATAGCCTTCCTTCAGTCCACAAATTATGATGTGTGGCTAACAATCAAGGATAATCCATTTGTTCCAATGGAAAACGGAGTCGAGAAGAAGAAAGAACAGCTGACTGCTTCCGATAAGCAGAAACTTTCTATGAACTCTCAAGCTATTAATATTTTATTTTGTTCTTTGGATGCTAATGAATACTCGAGAGTTTCAGGTTGTAAATCAGCAAAAGAGATGTAGGACAAGCTACAAGTTACTCACGAAGGAATAAGTCAAGCGAAGTAATCGAAAATCAACGCTCTTATGAGGGAATTTGAATTGTTCAGAATGGAAGAAACTAAATCGATTCAAGAGATGTATACTCGTTTCAACGACATTTGCAATCACTTGAGTCAACTTGGAATGCCATACTCCATGGAGGATAGAGTTAGAAAGATCCTAAGATCTTTGACAAAAGTATGGGAGTCGAAGGTGACTACAATTGAGAAAGCTAAGGATCTTAGCAAATACGAAATTGATGATCTCCTAGGCAACTTGATGACTCATGAAACGATGATTAAAGGATATGATGACGACACCAAAAATAGCAAGAGGAAATCCTTGGCGCTAAAGGCTCAGAAAATTAAAGAAGATGATGACAGTGATGATGAAAATCTTGACAGTGAGCAAGAGAAAGACGTGGTGCTTCTCACAAAGAATTTTAGAAGAATGACTCGACGTACATAATGCGGGAGAGGAAACTTCAACATGAACAATGTGGAATGCTATAACTGTTACAAGATCGGTCACTTTCAAACTGATTGTCCCGAACCAAACAAGGGTAAATAAAAATAGAAGAAGAAATGAAAGAAGAGCAAGAAGAAGTCTATGAAGGCTAATTGGGATGATACCGAATCAAGTAGCTCCGAAAAATCAGAAAGTGAAAAAATGTTCATGTTTACATTAATGGCCACTGGTGGTGAGGTAACAAAATATTCAAATTCTTGTCCTTTAGATTTTGATGAATTATTTTATGTTTATCAAGAACTTTTGCATGATTATAAAAACTAGTGTTCTAAAATAAATGTCCTTCAAAGTGCAATTAATACATTAAACAAGCAAGTAATGGACTACGGATCTGAAAACAATGAATTGAAATCCAAGATGTCGTATATACATTCAATTGTTCTCAAATTCACCGGCGGTGAGAATAACTTGAAAATGATTTTAGGATGTTTACGTGGTATTTTTTATAAAACCGATATTGGATTTCAGAAAAATCTTAAACAAAAATGTTTTCAAAAATTCTTTTTTGAAACCAAGGATCTTGTTAGATGTTTTAAATGTAATGTTGTGGGGAATACTATTCGTAAATGTTTTGCTAAAATATCTAACTGTAGACAAGTTTGGGTTCCAAAAAGAACTAAAACTATCCCAACTAACAAGATCGGACCCACATAGATTGGGTACCACTTAGGAACTACTTGAGGTGCTCCTTGTAGGTTATTCTAAAAGTATCAATAAGTAAGGACAAACGGTTCCTAGACAGCGGTTGTTTTCAACACAAGATAGAAGATAAATCAAAATTCACATCTTTGACACCTAAGGATAGAGGTCACGTGACTTTTGGAGACAACGCAAAGGATAAAATTATTGGTAATGGTACTACTATTATTAAAGATGTGTTACTAGTTGATGGACTCAAACATAATTTGTTTAGTATTAGTTAACTATGTGACAAGGGCTATAATGTGATATTTGATCATGATAAATGCAATATTAAAAATGGTCATGATAGTAGTATCTTGTTAGTTGCATCACATTTTTTAGAATGTTTATACATGCTCATTTGATGATTTTACTTCTCAAAATTTATCCTGTTTGAATGCTTTATCTAAAAATGGTTGGTTATGGTATAGGAGACTTGGGCATGCTAGTATGGAGCTAATTTCTAAATTATCTAAGAATAGTCTCGTACGTGGCCTACCTAATTTGTAATTTTTGAAAGATAAAGTATGTGATGCATGTCAATTAGGCAAGCAGTCTAAATAATCATTTAATAAAAAGATGCATATGTCCACATGTAGATGTCTTAAATTGTGGTATCTTGATTTATTTGGACCAAATTCTGTTGCTAGTCTTGGTGGCAAGTTTTATGCCTTCTTAATAGTTTATGATTATTCTAGACTTACCTAAGTATTTTTCCTTGCTAAGAAAAGTGAGGTTGCTTCTGTATTTGCCAAATTTTGTAAACATGTTCAAAATGAGAAGCAATATTCTATTATTAATATTCGTAGTGACAGAGGAAGAGAGTTTAATAATGACGATGTTATTAATTACTGTGATGAGCATGGTTATGCTCATAACTTCTCTGCATCAAGATCACCACAACAAAATGGTGTAGTGGAAAGGAAGAACAGGACGCTTCAAGAAATGGCCAGAATAATGCTTAATGAAAATCACTTACCAACCTACTTCTGTGCCGAAGCAGTAAGTACAACTTGCCATATGGTAAATCAGGTATCAATTTATAGAGGGTTTAACAAAACCCCAAATGAAATCTGGAATGCTACGACTCCTAACATTTGCTATTTTAAAGTATTTGGGTGTAAATACTTCATTCTGAATGACAAGGATAATCTAGGTAAGTTTGATGCTAAATTTGATTATGGGATTTTCCTTGGATATGCTACTAACAGTAAAGCTTATAGAGTTTACAATAAATGTACGTTAGTAGTAGAGGAATCTATACATATTGTATTTGCAGAAGTTGACCCATTTTTGTCGAGAAATATTTTGGATGATGATGATGCAGGTATTTCAAATAACCAAAACCAATGTGAAAATGCGGTTAAGGAGTCTCAAAAAGTAGAAGAGGCTAAGGAAGAAGATTCGATGTTACCACGAGTTATAAAGACAATACTGGGACATTCGGTAAAAGAAATTATTGGTAACATCGAAAGAGGTGTAAGTACTCATTCCTCTATTAGAAATATAATTAATATTACTTTCGTATCTCAAATTGAGCCTAAAAATGTAAATGAGGCGTTAACAGATGAATCTTGGAATTCTGCAATGCAAGATGAGTTAGTTCAATTTGAGTGGAACAAAGTTTGGTTCCGTGACTGGATTTTCATCTTATTATTAGTACTAAATGGGTTTTTTGAAATAAAAAGGATGAGTCTGGTATGGTAATTAGAAGCAAAGCAAGATTAGTAGCACAGGGCAATAATCAAGAGGAAGGAACTGATTATGATAAAACCTATGCTCTTGTGGCTAGATTAGATCCTATTAAAATGCTACTCGCTTTTGCATACTCACGCAATTTTAAGCTATATCAAATGGATGTTGAGAGTACATTTCTTAATGGCTTCCTAGCGGAAGAAGTTTATGTGGAATAGTGGTGGCACGTAATTAACACACGCCACTTTCACCGTAAGTGTACAGGTCAAGTTTTAGTATAGATGGGGAGAGTAAGGGTATCGTGTCCACAGGGATTGGTTGAGATTATTATCGAGTACTGTGATTATCATAACCTAATTTTATCTAGGCCGTAAAATTTTGTTTATAATTAATAAATTCTAATACTAAGTTAGTTAATCTAATTATACTAATATTACTATGAGATGATTCAGGGAAGTAGATTGCCTAGGGATTAACTTCATTTACTTAAATGTGTTTGATTTCGTTTTAGTTTACATTAACAGCGTTCGACTTATATAACAATCTCGGTTCATAAACTCACTTTCCACCTCTCCTGAGTGTAAAACGAGTGAATATATGACTTCGCATCAACGAAGAAGTCCCCCACAACGTCTTAATGATGGTAGGTCACATGAGTCTCTCTCCAACGTCATTAATTACACACTTTCCAACTCTCTCTCGGGTTATTGGATCATCGCATTGTGTTTACCCTAGTCCGAATTCGGGGTTATCACTCCCGAGTATCAAACCTGGCATTCTCACTATATCTATCTAAGCATAATATCAAGACAACATGGCAAACACAATTGAATTTATAAAGAACAACCATTAACAAAACACAAACTCAAACAAACAATATTTTTATAAATATTATTAATCCCTAAAACAATCAATGTTTAGCTAACGACCATAACCATATATACAATGAATAATGAGCTAAAAATGCTCAAATAATAATTCGATGTTAAGAAATAAAGAAAGAAACGAGAGAAACTAGTCGTAGTCTGAAGATGTGATGCTAAAAATGCTTCAAAATCACTTTTCCTTCTTCACAACATGTTTTTCTCCTTCGGAATTGGTTGAGCTCCCCAAAATCCTCTCAAAATATGCTCTAAGGAGATATATGGCCAAAAATGAGGGAGGAGGAAGGATTAAATAGAACAAAATATCTTAAAATATCAAAATAATATCCAAATCTGGTGCAGAGTGATCGCCTCAACGGTGGGTATGTCGGTTGGATCTTCACCGCAGCGGTGGAATCAGAAACCTTTTTACAGTTTCATCGCCTTGGTGGTGAGCTTTCAACAAGAAAATGTGTCTCTCTACATATTCACCACCGCGATGGTGGTCTAGACACCGTGGCAGTGGGCTGCTTTTCATAACATTGCCTCTATGCTTGTTTTCTCACCGTTCTTCCACCGTTCTTGATTTGATTTAATCGTTTAGCATCCATTTTTATGCCTTTTCATCCCCACACACCTGATTTATATCAAAAAGAATAAAAACATAATTAAAATGTAACAAACGTACTCAAAAACTAACAATTTTGATTTGGAAATATATAGGTAGATCACACCTATCAAATACCCCCAAACTCGGAATTTTGCTAGTCCTCGAGTAAAACACCCACATAATATGAGAAAATATGACAACTAATTACAAAATTAAAAACGAAAAATGAAAAACACTGAAAACAATAATGTGCAAGTTTTGATTATCATCTACCTGCAAAACAAATTTTTTCCCTCATTGGCCCCCAATCCTATCAAGTTCAACCATAAATCACACCATGTGGTGTTCTATAATTTCAACGTTCAATAATAGTAAGCGTCATACTAGATCCTTTTAAAGTGTGTGTAATCAAACTAAAATATACAACTATCTATTGATTAGATGGGATTATCCCTCCATAAAGTTCATGACTAAAACCTTTAAGGTATAGGGAATCCATACGCCTGACCCGGGTTCTGTTCTCCACTAATGTAGGCTTGGAGATTCGAAAAGATCAATAGGTCTTGGTTCGGTTAAGGAAAATCGCCAAGGGTAAATTAGAAGAGAAAATGTGTTAACGTTGTTAACTTTATGTTACCTAAGGCACATCGCTTGGCATTCTCACACTCGAAACCCCACAGTTAAATTGGAAACAATCCCGATTAAATATTAAGAACGTCATACTCACTTGTCAAATTAAACTAGAATAAAACTATATTTACATAGATATTTTCTTTAAACAAGCACACACCCAAACTTATTTGATTTGTACAG
The DNA here is from genome assembly GCA_016647705.1 of Eucommia ulmoides. Lineage (NCBI taxonomy): Eukaryota > Viridiplantae > Streptophyta > Magnoliopsida > Garryales > Eucommiaceae > Eucommia > Eucommia ulmoides. Next base: position 24,831,312 of record CM028329.1, read on the forward strand.
CTTAAGGGGTATGTGAAATATGAACAAAAAATTATAAGTGAGTACTCGAATATCGAACCAATTAATAGCTCGCCCAGAACCCAACCGCTCACATCAAGTAGCATAATAAGTGCTAACTTGATTCACTCACATTGTGCATTCAATTCAGCGATATAAGTTTGGAAAAGATCAACTGGCCAGGGTATTTACTTATGTGTTCAGAATTGAAACGGCTATTAGACTTCGACAAGGCAATGGGGGATAATGATATATCATGGTAAGATTAAAAAGGATCAAGCGACAAAATGATTATCTAAATCATATATCTTGAACAACCTCGCCTAGGATTTCACCTTGAATTTCCCCCAAATCAGGTTCTAAAATCCCTATTGTCATGAATTTGAGTGAAGGAGAATCATTTTCAAATCAATTAGATAGTGCTATATTGAGTTTACGTGCTCGTGCATTTTGGATCTACAATAACTTTTACTAAAATGATATGTTAAGCACACAGAACACACATGAATGACCTTTACACTCGACCACAATAAACAATCAGGGGACAGACTCATCATCGGGTAATGACCCAGATGAAGTTAAAACTCAGCACATAACTATCTTAAACAAACACGCACGCAATAACAACAAAACACAATCTATAGCAAAAACATATACTAAACATACTACACATCACCACCTACTTAACATAGGCAATGCCCAAAACAGCCTTTCAATGATCCCAATGACAGCATATAGCATGAAAATAAAGACGGGGGTTTAAAACATGTACCTGGGAGGCGAGATTCCCTCGCCTCCGAATCAAATCAACGAAGATGATTCTAAATTATTATTTTTTTCCTTGGGTTGCTTCCCAAGAAGTGCTTGGTTTATGGTCGTCAGCTTGACATGTCGAAGTGCTCGTTAAAGAGTGGCTTCTGCCCGTAGTACGTGTCAAATAACACCACGTACAGGTCTTAGTTTAAAACACCCTCAAGACTGGAGAGATAAGGCTCTGAATGGATCAATCTTGAAACATCACACCTCACCGGCTCATATACTTGGTTGGCATGAAAGGACACTGCTAACAGCGGTGAAGGAAAAGTGAGTCACATCGAATCCTCGTAGATGTAATCATCTTGGATCGACTGTAGCGTCTCGAGCTGGAATTCAAATGATGAAAATTCACAATGATTAAGATGTGGATTTTCATCGCTGCTCCACACTTGAGTTGTTGCATCTTCATGATCGTCTTCGATCTCACCCAAGTACCTCCCGTTTGTCTCCGGTTTCTCGTGGTCGCTTTTAATAAATGTTGCTTGTGTATCTCCTAGTGCCACCACGTCTGACTCGACCTAAATCTAGTAGATGAGCTAACCAATTTGCGTCTGTAAAGATGTTACAGTCACATCGATGTCAGCACAGACCGTCTCGATATAATCAAGACGATCCTCGTGCTCGTTGATCCGATCATGTGTCTCCCTCAAGAATCTCTGAGTTTCTCCTATAACAGTAGAAAATATTTCTTCCAGATCAGAGGAAAACCCCTTATCTTGATTCGAAATGTCAATCCATAGCGCCGTAGTATTGAAATTCTGATAATCAAAGGCCGCCATGTCTTCCCACAACCAATAGGCTTCGTCCGCGGTTAGTTGGTCGAAAGAGGTGGTACCGTTTTCTCATTCAACCCATGTTCTGGTTGCGGCTTGTAACCCATCGAGAAAGTTTAGTAGTTGACACTCCCTCGGGAAACGATAGTTCAGAAACTGGAATAACAATTCCTTGTATCGATCCCAAGCACTATAAAACGGCTCGAAATCTTATTGAAAGAATTACATCAATACTTGTCGATCTAACATCTCCAAGTACCTTGCAAGAGAAAGAAAAACAAAACTACAAAAAAAATTATAAATAAAAGAAATTCCTAAAGTAAAATTGGGTCATTTACTCACAATATCAATAATAATCTAAAAACCATTCCCCGGCAACGACGCCAAAAACTTGGTGGCTCGTAATTATCGCATGCTACTTTCACCGCAAGTGTACGAGTCAAGTTTTAATATATATGGGGAGAGTAAGGGTATCGTGTTAACAAGTATTGGTTGAGATTATTATTGAGTACCGCGATTATCATAACCTCATTTCATCTAGGCAGTAGTTAATAAATACTAATACTAAGTTAATTAATCTAATTATACTAATATTACTATGAGATGATTAAGGGAAGTATATTTCCTAGGGATTAACTTCATTTACGTTAAATGCGTTTGATTTTGTTTTAGTTTACGTTAACGGCGTTCGACTTATCCGACAATCTCGGTTCTTAAACTCACTCGCCACCTCTCCCAAGTGTAAGACGAGTGAATATGCGATTTCACATCAATGAAGAAGTTCCCCTCAATGTATTAATGATTCTATGTCACATGAGTCTCACCCCAACGTCATTGATTGCACACTTTCCAACTCTCTCTCGGGTTATTGGATCGTCGCGTTGTGTTTACCCTAGTTCGAATTCTGGGTTACTGATGAGTGGCTTATTTTATAATAAATCAAATACTTTTAGATTCAAATATTTGTGTTTTTTCAATCACTTTTTTTAGTTTAATTTGTTTTTGTATTGTTTTCTAGGTTTTTGAATAAATTGGTGAAAAGAGGCAAAGTCGGTACAGATACAGTAACTTCAAGGCTATTTTGGACAATTTCGTAACTCTATTTTGGGAAAACTCAAAACATGTCAGTTATAGATCATTGTCTTAGATTTCCATAGGTTTTTTAATCACCTTAATCAGAGTTCAGACGAGAAAGGTACAACCAAAATACCAAAGGGTGTCACCGCTGCGGCGGTCAAACAATAGGGAGTCGCTAAACTCTTTGCATTTCCACCGCCTAGGCAGTGATCCCACTGCTAGGGTGGTCAGACTAGATATATTTTAGATATTTTCTTGATATTTTGGATCCCAATATATATCCCTCTTGTCCCCAAACAATTTGAACGTTTTTGGGAGTCCCATGAGAGCTCCAATGGAATACCAACAAGGAGAAATCAAACATTCAAGAAGAGAAATCAAGCTCAGAGTGGAAATCATGGACGTGGAACCATCACATCTTCGGATAAAGGCTAAACTCTCTTGTTTCTCTCTTTTATTATTAAACCCTTGTTTGTATTTGTATATGTTTAGCTTGTATTTCATTGTATATAGGGTTATGGCCATGTGTAGCTAAACATAGATTGTCTAGGGAGCGATTGACTCCACGAAAACGTTGTTAAATAAAATCAATTTTTCATTATCGGTTGTTTATGTTTATCCTATTGTGTTTACCGTTCTGTCATGTTTATATGCTTGTTTAAATATATTGAAAAATCGGGGTTTGACAATCGAGAGAGGTAACCCTAGATTCGGACTAGAGTTTAAACACAACACGGTGATCTAATAACCCAGGAGGGAGTTAGAAAGTGTGCAATCTGTGACGTTGGGGCAAGACTCATGTGACCAAGTGTCATATAGACACTCGTGGGGGACTTCGGCATTGACATGAAGTCACATATTCACTCACATTACACTCGGGAGAGGTAGTAAGTGAGATTTCGATATCGAGATTGTCAGATAATATGAACGTCGTTAATGTAAACTAGATTGAAAGGAACACGTTTAAGTGTACAAAATTAATCCCTAGGCAATTTACTCCCAGAAACGTCTATATTAGTATATTAGATTAATTAGTTTAGTTAGATAATTAATTTAATATATTTAATATAAAAACTATATTTTTATCGTCTAAATAAAGTTAGGTTATGATAATTACGGTACTCAACGATAATCTCAACCAATCCCTATGGATACGACAACCCTAACTCTTCCAATCTATACTAAAACTTTACCCATACATTTGCAGTGAAAGTAGCGATGTATCTACGCGCTACAAGTTTTTGACGCCGTTGCCGGGGATTGTGTTTTTTATTATTGTTGATATTCTGAGTAAATGACCTAATTTTAATTTAGGCATTTCTTTTGTGTATAATTTTTATTTATTTTATTTTTTTTTTGTAGTTTTGTTTTCTATTTCTTATGCAGGGTACTTGAAGATGTGCTAGATCAACAAGCATTGATGCATTTTTTTGAACAAGATTCTGAGCCGTTTTATTGTGCTTGAGATTGATACAAGGATTTGCTACGCCAGTTCCTAAATCATGGTTTCCTGAGGAAGTGTTAACTTCTGAATTTCCTCGACAGATTACAAGCCGCAACCAGAACAAAGGTGGAAGGAGGAAACGATACCTCCTCTTTCTATGACCTAATCGCTGATGAAGCCATTTGGTCATTGGAGGAATTGGCAACTTTCGATTTTCAAAATTGGAATTATTCATCAAGTCACGAAAGCTTGGCGAATTGTTTCAACACTTCGGCGCCATGGATTGATACCCCAGACCAATATGTTTAGTCTTCCCCCGCCCTAGAGGAAATATTCGTTGATTTTATTAGGGAGACTCAAGCGTATTGGCAGGAGACGAATGACCGGATCAATGAGCACGAGGATCGTCTTGACAACATGGAGACAGTTTGAGCTAAAATCAATGCGACTGTAATGTCTCTTCAGATGCAAATCGGTCAACTTCTATGCTTTATTGAGACCTAGTCAGATGCGGTGGCACTGGGAGATACACAGGCCATATCATGTGAAATCCACCATGAGGAACCGAAAACAAGCGAAATGAGCTTGGGAGAGTTCAACTATGATTATTTGAATGAGACGGTAACCCAAGCATGGATCGATGATTATGATTTATCACCATTGGAGATCCAAATTGTGATGCCACCATCAATCCCAGACGATCACATCTACAAGGATCCGATGTGGCTCACTTGTTCTTCGCCGCCAAAAGTAATGCTCTTTCATGCCTACCAAGCACATGAGCCGGTGGAGAGTCAAGTTGAAAGTTCGGACCAAACAATGCCAAATCTCTCCAGTCTTGAGTGCATTCTGAACTAATACCCGTACGTGGTGTTGTATGACACGTACTACAGGTGAAAACAACTCTTTGACGAGCACTTTTTCATATTGGGCCAAGAACAATAAACCATGCGCTTCTTGGGAGGCAACCCAAGTAAAAAATAAGTTAAATTCGTCACCGCTGACTTGATTAGGAGGTGAGCTTGTGTCGCCTCCCAGGTACGTGTTCTAAACTCCCATCTTCATTATCATGCTATATGCTTTTATTGGGATCGCTGATGGGTTAATGTGGATATTAACCATTTTAAGTTTGGGGGTAATGTGTAGTATGTTTAAATATTGTTTAGTTTATTGTGTGCATATTTGTTTATGTTAGTTATTGCGTTTATGTTTGTAGTTGTTGTTGAATGCTGAGTTTTGCGTTCATCTAGGCCATCACCTTATGATGATATTATCCCTGATTGTTTTTTGAGGTCAAGGGTAATGCTCATTCATGCGTGTTCTGTGTTCTTGGCATGTCGTTTTGGTAAAAGTTATTTCAGATCCTAACTTGCACGAGCACATAGACTCAATGTATAGTTATCCAATTGATTAAAGGCCAATTATCCATTAGCAAGTTCATGACAATTTTCGGGATTCTAGAACCTGATTGGGAAAAACTTGAGGCGAAATCCTAGGCGAGGTAGTTCAGGAGACATGATTTAGGTATTCATTTGATAGCTTGAGCCTTTGAAGCTTACCTTGTTATATGTTTATCCCTCGTTACCCTATCGAAGCATATTTGTCGTTTCAATTCTGAACACATAACAAATACCCTAGCTAATTGAATTCTTTCGAAACCTATATCGCTAAACCGAAGGCATAATTTTAGTGAATCAAGTTAGCAATTGCAAATGCTACTTGAAGTGAGCAGTTAACTTTAGGGTGAACTTTTAATTTGTTCGGTATTCGAGTAATCGCTTATCATTTTTTTCTTTCATTTTAACCACGCCCGTGAAATTATAAAATCGAATGAGTTTGCGGGTGTAGTTCATAAAATATGTGTGTGTGTGTGTGTGTGTGTAAATATAGTTCATTTTTCATTTCATTTGACAAGTGAGTACGACATTCTTAAAAGATGTTCAGGGTTGTTTCGAATTTATCTATGGGGGTTCGAGTGTAATTGTGTGCCAAGCGTTGTGCCCTGGGTATCATCAAGTTAACGATGTTAACCAATTTTGTATTTCCGATATACCCTTGGCCAGGTTCCAAACTAAACCAAGTCCTATTGATCTTTTTTAACTGTTTAACCTATATTAGTGCAGAGTGGAACCCAGTCAGGCATATGGATAATCCTAATCATTTATGAGACTCTATTTTGGAAAAACTCAAAACATGTCAATTGTATATCTTTGTCTTAGATTTCCATTAGGTTTTTAAATCACCTCAATCGGAGTTCAGACGAGAAAGTTACAGCCAAAATACCAAAGGGTGTTACTGTCGCAGGGGTGACACAACCGCTGACGCAGTGATCTCACCGTTGGGGCGGTCAGACTGCAGATATTTTAGATATTTTGGGATATTTTCTTGATATTTTGGATCCCAATATATGTCCCTCTTGTCCCCAAACACTTAGAACGTTTTTGGGAGTCCCTTGAGAGCTCCAAGGGCATACCAACAAGGAGAAATCACAAATTTAAGAAGAGAAATCAATCTTGGAGTGGAAATCACGGACGTGGAATCGTCACATCTTCGGATAAAGGCTAAACTCTCTTGTTTTTCTCTTTTATTATTAAACCCTTGTTTGTATTTGTATATGTTTAGTTTGTATTACATTGCATATAGGGTCATGGCCATGTGTAGCTAAACATATATTATCTAAGAAGTGATTGACTCCACGAAAACGTTATTTAAATAAAATCAATGTTTCGTTAGTGGTTGTTCATGTTTATCTGATTGTGTTTACCATTCTGTCATGTTTATGCTTGTTTAGATATATTGAGAAATCAGAGTTTGACACTTGGGAGAGGTAACCCCGGATTTTGACTAGGGTTTAAACACAACGCGACAATCTAAAAACCCCGGAGAGAGTTAGAAAGTCTACAATCCGTGACGTTGGGGCAAGACTCATGTCCCCCTCAAATGTCTTTTCGAGCACTTAGTCACGTGAGTCTTGACCCAACCTCATGGATTGCACACTCTCCATCTCTCTCCCGGGTTATTAGATCGTTGCTTTGTGTTTACCGTAGTCTGAATCTAGGGTTACCTCTCCCGAGTGTCAAACCCTGTATCCTCAAAACCAACCCTAATATCTTGACAAGCATATTAAAATTGTAATAGAGCGATAACCACAATCGAATTTAGACAAACAACCGTTAAAGAAAAATATATTAAATCAAACTAGTATATACATGAGTTACAACAATCCCTAGCTAATATTTATCTAATTTAACAAGATCTTGGCCATTGAAACATTAAACCAAGAGGGATTAATCATCATTCACAATAAAACATTAAATTACAAAGAGAAAAACAAAGAGAGAAAGATCAAATCTTAAAGTGGAGTGATCCACTGTCGCCAAAGATCGATCCACTAGTGTTTTCTCTTCCCCTAACGATGAATCTCCTCTTTGAGCTCTTCAAGAATGGCCAAGGATCACTTCCTAAGGGTTAGGGACATCTAAGAGAGTTTTTTGTAAGTGGGAGAAAGGGTTTTATAGTGGTAAGGTTTCAAAAATATCTCAAAAGATCTTAATTCTGCACAGAGCTAACCGCCACGGCCGTGGGGATCACCGCTGCAGTGGTAGGTATGTCAGCTGTCTCACATAACTCTCTGATCTTTTATCACCGCGGCAGTAGGGATCGTCACTATAGCGGTGAAATAGCTCCAACTCTCTGCACTTTCACCACCTAGGCGGTGGGATTTGTGTTTTTTCAGCACTCCCAGCATTCTCACCACCGTTGCAGTAGGTCTGTTGTTCTTGAAACCTTACTTCTTCATCGTTTCTTAATTGTTTTTGCACCGTTTCGCTCGTTTGTCACTTATTTACATCCCTACACCTTATTTAACTAAAAACAAACTAAAACACAATTAAGTAATTAAATATTAACAATACACTCGAAAACTACCAAATTCGGTTTAAAAGTAGATAAATATTTTACACCTATCAAATACACCCAAACTTGAAATTTTGCTAGTCCTCGAGCAAAATACCCTAACACTAAATTAAACTAACTATACTAATTAACTAACTACTTAACTAAAAATGAATAACTTTTACAAAGAATAAGTAAACGCATGTGAATGCCAAGTTCAATCAAAGAAATCAAGTTGTTCCTCCCTCAACAGCCCTTAATCTGATCAAGTTCTGGAAATAATACACACCAAGTGGTGTTCTAGAATTTCAACACTCAATATCAATAAAAACCATTCTAGATCCATTTGAAATGTGTGTGTGTAAGAGCTCAAATGTATAACTAACCAAACACCAGATTGGATTATTCAGTAAATAAACTCATGACTTAAACCTTAAAGGATTCAGAAAAACCATAAGCCTGACTGGGTTCAACTATCCACTAATGTAGGTTCGGACATTCACAGAGATCAATAGGGCTTGGTTTAGCTTTGGAGAACGCCAAGGGTATCTCAGGAATAGAAAACAGAAAATCGTTAAGATTAAACGATACCCAAGGCACAAACACTTGTCGCTAAATCTCTTTCTCGTAACCCCACACATTTAAAGCAACCTTGAACAATAATTGAACTTTGTATTCACTTGTCGAAAGAAACGAAAATAAAAACTATATTCACATTGTTTTGTTTTTTTTTTGTTTTTTTTTTTTTTTTTTTTTTTTGTTTTTTTAGACACATAACACACCTCCAAACTTATTCGAATTTCTACAATTTTAGGAGTGTGAAAAAAGGATTAAGTAACACACCCCCAAACTTATTTGAATTTCTACAATTTTAGGAGTGTGCAAAAAGGATTAAGAAAATGACAAGTGAATACACTAATACCAAATTAATAAAAATTTATTCGAAACCCGACCGCTCACTTCAAGTTAGCATTAGTCTATGCTACTTGATTTCACTCAATTTAAAACTTAGGCTTAACGACAATGGTTTGAAAATTTTTAATTCGATAGAGTATTGATACGTGTTCAAAATTGAAAAGATTATTCGCTTCGACAGGGTAATGAGGGATAAAATTTTCAGGTTAGCTTCAAAAGGTTCAAGCGATAAAAATGAAGGCCTAAATCATGCCTCCAGAATTACCTCACCGACAATTTTGCCTCAAGCCTCCCCCAATCAAGTTCTAGATTCCTCATTTATTTCATGAACTTATTACTGAACAATAGGTGTCAAATCATTCAAATAATTATACACCGAGTCCATGCAATCGTGCGATTTTAGGATCAAAATAATTTTTACCTAATCGACCTGCTAAGCACACAAACCACACATGAATGGTATCACCCCTGACCTCGATATACAATTAGGGGATAATTTTCATCATCGGGACATGAGCCAGACGAACTCAATAACTCAGCATGCACATACGGCTTCATTCATTAACATATCTATATTAGCACTAAACACTAACATACATATACTAACTAATCATTACACATCCATAAACAAAAATTAAAATACATTAACAAAAACTAAACATTTCTAGTTTAATACAATTACAAAAAAAAATTACATCATTCTCATCTTTCTTTAACAACACAAAACGTGATGTACATTCCCTACCCCCAAACTTAAACGAGGGAATGTCCTCACTGTCTAAGCAGCAAACCGGATAACAGATTATAGAAATAAAAATGAAAAATTGGGTTCCGACACATACCTAAGAGGTAAGACTTAGAAGTCTCACCTCCTACTGTCCACCTGGGGGAACATCATCGCCATCGTGTTGGAATGGAAATTGTGGAGGTTGCAAAAAGTGCGATGGCACATGTGGCATAGGCAGATAAGCACTCATGTACCAGTAGTAATAGTTTCAACAAAATTTCAAAAAAATGTAGCATGCAATTTTGTTTCATACAATTTAATCGATTTTTGGAGGACGATTCGTGGTGGAAATCACAAATTTTGTAAATGGAATGATGAATTTTAGGGTTTGAAATGGTTTGGAATGATGGGAATAGAGAGATTTTGGAGTTTCAAAAGTGGTTGTGGTGTTTTTATTTAGCGGGATGGTTTTAATCAAACAGAGGCCTTACCGCCGCGGTGGTGGAGCGCCTTTTTCAAAACCTCAACATTCTGTTGTTTCAACGCCATAGTGGTGGAGTTCACTGCTGCGGCGGTAAGGATTTTATGCTGAAAATTTGACATCCTGCACTTTCATCGCCCTAGCAATGAGCTTGCTGCTGAATTTTCATTTTTTTTCAAGTTTTCACACAAAGGCTCCACTCCATGCATTTCCACTTCGCTTGTTCAATGTTTTTAAGTGCAAAACACATCCCCGATTATCCTTACTCCTTAATTCTCCTCCAAACATGCTCCGAGACCATTTCGACCTCCAAAAAATAATTAATAGCAAAAATCAGGTAAAACTTGATACCCTCAGTTTAGATCAAAAAAACAATGCGACGTGCTTGATTTACCGTCCCTAGATAGACTTAACAAAAAAATTGTAAGGATTAACATTCAACTACTTAATCACAATATCAATCCATTTCAAAACACCATCCCCGGCAACAGCGCCAAAAACTTGTACGACGATATTTTTACACGCTCGCGTATTAACTACTCGCAAATATACAAGGTCAAGTTTTAATATAGTAGATCTTTAAGATCAGATATCGTTCCACAGAGACGGTGTGAATAATTTAATATCGCAATTTGCATAGTCTTATATTATCCCGACGGTTAAAGAATTATTTAAAATTAAACTAATTGAAATTAAGTTAAACTACAATTAGTGCGTTAATCCTAACTAAATTGATTACCTAGGGATTGATTTCATTCACTTAATACATATTTGATTTCGTTTAGTTAACAATAACGGTGTTTATCATATCCGACAATCTCGGTATCTAAAACTCATTCACTCCCTCTCCCAAGCATTTAGTGAATGAATACATGACTTCGCGTTGACGCCAAAGTCCCCCTCGAACATCTTTTCGAACACATAGTCATGTAAGTCTTTACCCAACCTTATGGATTGCACACTCTTCAACTCTCTCCTTGGTTATTGGTTCATCGCGTTGTGTCTACCCTAGTCCGAATCCAGAGTTACCTTTCCCAAGCGTCAAACCATGTATTCTCAAAACCAACCCAAATATTTTGAAAATCATATTAAAATTGTAATAGAGCGATAACCACAATCGAATTTAGACAAACAACCATTAAACAAACATATATTAAATCAAACTAGTATATACATGAGTTACAAAAATTCCTAGCTAATATTTATCTAATCTAACATGATCTTGGCCATTGAACTATTAAACCAAGAGGGATTCATCATCATTCACAATAAAATATTAAATTACAAAGAGAAAAACAAAGAGAAAGATCAAATCTTAAAGTCGAGTGATCCATTGTCGCCAAAGATTGATCCGCTAGTGTTTTCTTTTCTCCGAATGATGAATCTCCTCTTTGAGCTCTTCGATAATGGCCAAGGATCACCTCTTAAGGGTTAGGGACGTCTAAGAGAGGTTTTTGTAAGTGGGAGAAAGGGTTTTATAGTGGTAAGGTTTCAAAAATATCTAAAAATATCTCAAAAGATCTTAATTTTGCACAGAGCTAACCGCCGCGGCAGAGGGGATCACCACTACGGCAGTGCATATGTTAGCTACCTCACACAACTCTGATCTTTTACCACCGCGGCGGTGGGGATCGGTGTTGCGGCGATGCAACAGCTCCAACTCTCTGCACTTTCACCGCCTAGGTGGTGGGACTTGTGTATTTTCAACACTCCCAGCATTCTCACCGCCACGGCGATGGGTCTGCTGTTCTTGAAACCTTGCTTATTCATCGTTTCTTTACCTTTTTCCCACCGTTTCGCTCGTTTGTCACTTGTTTATGTCCCTACACCTGATTATACTAAAAACAAACTAAAACGAAATTAAATATTAATAATAAACTCGAAAACTACCAAATTCGATTTAGAAGTACATAGGTATTTTACACCTGTAAGTTACCTCTCCCAAGTGTCAAACTCTGTATTCTCACTGTATCTATCAAAGCATTATATCATGACAACACAGCAAACACAATTGAATTTATAAAGAACAACCATTAATGAAACACAAACTCAAACAAACAACATTTTTATAAATATTATTAATCCCTAAGACAATCAATATTTAGATAACGGCTATAAGCATATTTATAATGAATAACGAGCTAAACATTCTCAAACAATAATCCGAAGTTAAGAAATAAAGAAAGAAATGAGATAAACTACCCGTAGTCCGAAAATGTAATGCTAAAAATGCTTTGGAATTGCTTCTCCTTCTTCACAACGTGTTCTTCTCCTTTGAAATTGGTTGAGCTCCCCAAAATCCTCTCAAAATATGCTATAAGGATATATATGGCCTAAAATGAGGGAGGAGGAAGGATTAAATAGAACAAAATATCCTAAAATATCAAAATAATATCTAAATTTGGTGTAAAGTGACCGCCTTGGCGGTGAGTATGTCGGTTTGATCTTCGCCGCAACGATGGAGTCAGTGGTGAAATCAGGAACCTTTCTGTAGTATCACCATCTCGGCAGTGAGCTTTTAGCAAGAAAAGGTGCCTTTCTGCGGCAGTGGCCTGGATGCTACGGCGGTAGGCTGCTTTTCAAAATATTACCTCCATGCTTGTTTTCTTACCGTTCTTCCACCATTTTTTATTCGATTTGATAGTTTAGCATCCGTTTTCATGCTTTTTTACCCCCCACACACCTGATTTATACCAAAAAGAATAAAAACGTAATTAAAATGTAATAAACGTACTCAAAAACTAACAATTTCAGTTTAAAAATATATAGGTAGATCACACCCATCAAATACCCCAAAACTCAAAATTTTGCTAGTTCTCAAGAAAAACACCCACACAATACGAGAAAATATGACAACTAATTACAAATTTAAAAACTAAAAATGAAAAACACTAAAAATAATAATGTGCAAGTTTTGATTATCATCTACCAGCCAAACAAATTGTTTCCCTCATCGGCCCCCAATCCTATCAAGTTCAAGCATAAATTACACCATGTGGAATTCTAGAATTTCAATGTTTAATAATAATAAGCGTCATTCTAGCTCCTTTTAAAATGTGTGTGATTAAACTCAAATATACAACTATCTATTGATTAGATGGGATTATCCCTCAATAAAGTTCATGACTAAAACTTTTAAGGTATAGGGAATCTATATGCCTGACCCGCATGCTATTATCCACTAATGTAGGCTCAGAGATTCAAAAATATCAATAGGTCTTGGTTCGGTTAACGAACATGGCCAAGGGTAAATTAGAAGAGAAAACGGGTTAACGTTGTTAACTTAACATTACCCAAGGCACATCACTTGGCATTCTCACACTTGAAACACCACAGTTAAATTGGAAATAATCCTGAACAAATATTAAGAACGTCGTACTCACTTGTCAAATTAAATTGGAATAAAACTATATTTACATAGTTTTTTTTTTTTTTTCCTTTTTAAAGAAACACACCCCCAAACTTATTTGATTTGTACAATTTAAGGGGTGTGTAAAATATGAACGAAAAATAACAAGTGAGTACTCGAATACCGAACCAATTAATAGCTCACCCAAAACCCAACCGCTCACATCAAGTAGCATAACAAGTGCTAACTTGATTCACTCACATTGTGCCTTTAATTCAGCGATATAGGTTTGGAAAAAGATCAACTGGATAGGGTATTTGCTTATGCATTTAGAATTGAAACGGCTATTAGACTTCGACAAGGCAACCAAGGATAATGATATATCATAGTAAGCTTAAAAAGGCTCAAGCGACAAAATGACTGTCTAAATCATATCTCCTGAACTACCTCGCCTAGGATTTTGCATCGAATTTTCCACAAATTAGGTTCTAAAATCCCTATTGTCATGAATTTGAGTGAAGGATAATCGTTTTCAAATCAATTAGATAGTGCTATATTGAGTTTACGTGCTCGTGCATTTAGGATCTACAATAACTTTTACTAAAACGATATGTTCAGCACATAGAACACACATGAATGAGCTTTACACTTGACCTCAATAAACAATCATGGGACAGACTCATCATCGGGTAATGACCCAAATGAAGTCAAAACTCAGCACATAACAACTATCCTAAACAAACATGCACACAATAAGAACAAAACATAATCTATAACAAAAACATATACTAAACATACTACACATCACCACCAACTTAACACAAGCAATGACCAAAACGACCCGTCAGCGATCCCAATGACCGTATATAGCATGATAATAAAGACGGGGGTTTAAAACACGTACCTGGGAGGCGATCGAATCTCGCCTCCGAATCAAATCGACGGAGATGGATCTAAATTTTTTTTTTCCTTAGGTTGCCTCCTAAGAAGCGCTTGGTTTATGGTTGTCAGCCTGACACGTCAAAGTGCTTGTTAAAGAGTGACTTCCAGCCGTAATACGTGCCAAATAACACCACGTACTGGTCTTGGTTTAAAATTCCCTCCAGACTGGAGAGATAAGGCTCTGAATGGCTCAATCTTTCGACATCACACCTTACCGACTCATGTACTTGGTGGGCATGAAAGGACGTTGCTAACAGCAGCGAAGGAAAAGTTAGCCACATTAGATCCTCGTAGATGTGATCGTCTTGGATCGACTATGGCGTCACAAGCTGGAATTCAAACGGTAAAAATTCACAACGATTAATATGTGAATTTTCATCGCCACTCCACACTTGAGGTGTTGCATCTTCATGATCCTCTTCGTTCTCACCCATGTACCTCCCGTTTGTCTCCGGTTCCTGATGGTGGATTTAAATTAATGTTGCCTGTGTATCTCCCAGTGCCACCACGCTTGACTTGACCTCAATCCAGTAGATGAGTTGACCGATTTGCGTCTGTAAAGACGTTACGGTCATATCAATGTCCACACAAACTGTCTCGATATAATCAAGACAATCATCGTGCTTGTTGATCTGGTTATATGTCTCCCTCAAAAATCTCTGAGTTTCTCTCACGATAATAGCAAATATTTCCTCCAGGTCGGGGGAGGACTCCTTATCTTGATCCAGAATGTCAATCCATGGAACCGTAGTATTGAAACTCTAATAATCAAAGGCCTCGATGTCTTCCAACAACCAATAGGCTTCATCTGTAGTTATTTGGTCAAAAGAGGTGGTACCGCTTTCTCTTTAAACTCACGTTTTTGTTGCGGCTTGTAACCCATCAAGGAAGTTCAGTAGTTGACACTCTCTCGAGAAACGATGGTTCAAAAATTGGAATAGCAATTCCTTGTATCGATCCCAAGCACTATAAAAAGGCTCAGAATCTTGTTAAAAGAATTGCATCTATACTTGACGACTTGTCGATCCAACATCTCCAAGTACTCTGCAAGAGAAATAAAAACAAAACTACAAACCAAAAACTACAAACAAAAGAAATGCCTAAAGTAAAATCGGGTCATTTACACACAATATCAATAATAATCTAGAAACCATTCCCTGGCAACGGCGCCAAAAACTTGGCGGCGCTTAATTAATGCACGTTACTTTCACCGCAAGTGTACGGGTCAAGTTTTTGTATAGATGGGGGGAGTACGGGTATCGTGTCCATAGGGAATGGTTGAGATTATTATCGAGTACCACGATTATCATAACCTAATGAATACTAATACTAAGTTAATTAATCAAATTATACTACTATTACAATGACATGATTAAGGGAAGTAGATTTCCTAGGGATTAACTTCATTTACTTAAATGCGTTTAATTTTGTTTTAGTTTACGTTAACAGCGTTCAACTTATCTGACTATCTCAGTTCGTAAACTCACTCGCCACCTCTCTCCCGAGTGTAAGACGAGTGAATATGCAACTTTGTGTCAACGAAGAAGTTCCTCTCAACATCTTAACGACGCTAGGTCACATGAGTCTCGCCCCAACATCAGTGATTGCATACTTTCTAACTCCCTCCCAGGTTATTGGATCGTCGCGTTGTGTTTACCCTAGTCTGAATTTGGGGTTACCTCTCTCGAGTGTCAAACCCCATATTCTTACTATCTCTATCTAAGCATAATATCATGACAACATGGCAGACACAATGGAATTTATAAAGAACAACCATTAACGAAACACAAACTCAAACAAACAACATTTTTATAAATATTATTAATCCTTAAGACAATCAATGTTTAGCTAATGACCATAACCATATATACAATGAATAACGAGCTAAACATGATCAAACAATAATCTGAAGTTAAGAAATAAAGAAAGAAACGAGAGAAACTAGTCGTAGTCTGAAGATGTGATACTAAAAACACTTCGGAATCGTTTTTCCTTCTTCACAACGTGTTCTTCTCCTTCGGAATTGGTTGTGCTCCCCAAAATCCTCTCAAAATATTCTCTAAGGATCTATATAGCCGAAAATGAGTGAGGATGAAGGATTAAATAAAACAAAATATCCTAACATATCAAAATAATATATAAATCTGGTGTCCCACCCCCGAGGCAGTGGGTATGTCGGTTTGAATTTCACCGCAGCGATGGAGTTAGCAGTGGAATCAGGAACCTTTTTTTGCAGTTTCACTACCACAACAATGAGTTCACCTCCTCAGTGGTGAGCTTTCAGCAAGAAAAGGCACCTCTCTTCATATTCACCGCCGCGGCGACGGTCTGGACGCCGCAGCGGTAGGCTGCATTTCAGAATATTGCGTCCATACTTGTTTTTCCACCATTCTTGATCCAATTTGATCGTTTAGCATCCATTTTCATGCCTTTTCACCCCACACACCAAATTTATACCAAAAATAATAAAAACATATTAAAACGTAATAAACGTACTCAAAAACTAAAAATTTTGGTTTGGAAATATATAGGTAGATCACACCTATCAAACAACCCCCAGGATTTGAAAGTGATAAATTTCCTGATCACGTATTTAAACTTCGTAAGGTTTTGTATGTGCTCAAACAAGCTCCTAGAGCTTGGTTTGAAGACTTAGTTGATATTTGATCGAAAACGATTTTCGAAGGGGTATTTGTGATATAATACTATTTGTTAAGCAAACTGACTCTGATATCTTATTAGTACAAGTTTATGTTGATGACAGTAGTTTTGGATCTACTAATGAGGATCTTTGCCAAGAGTTCGCTAAGATAATACAGGTTGAATTTGAAATGAGCATGATGGGAGAGTTGAATTTTTTTTTCTTGGGTTGCAAATTAAGAAAACCAAAGAGGGACATAAACAAAGTGAAATACACTAAGGAGTTGTTAGAGAAATATGGCTTGGACAGTGCTAAAGAATACAAAACTCCCATGGCAACGGCTACGAAGATAGACAACGATGATACGGGCAAAAGTGTTAATGAAAAAATGTATCGACGTATGATTGGTAGTCTGTTTTACTTAACTTCTAGTAGAACTGATATCATTTATAGTGTTTGTTTATGTGCTAGATTTCAGTCTTGTCCTAAATAATCGCACTTGACTGCGGTTAAGCAAATTTTTTAATATTTAAAGGGGACGACTAACCTAAGATTATGGTAGCTTAGGGAGAGTGATTTTAAATTCATAAGTTACTCCGACGCTGATTTTGCCGGTTGCAAAGTTGAGTGAAAAAGCACAAGTGGGTCATGTCATTTGTTAGGACATGCCTTGATTTCTTGATCAAGCAAGAAACCGAAATCGATAGCCTTACCCACTACTGAGGGTAAGTATATGGCAGCTGATAACTATTATGCTCAAATTTTATATATTAAGCTATAGTTAAATGATTTTAGAATCTGTATGGAGGAGGCCCCAATTTATTATGATAATAAAAGTGTTATTTATCTTAGTAAGAATCCTACACAACACTTACAAACTAAGCACATAGAAATTAGACATCACTTTATTCGTGATCACATTCAGAAAAGACATATTGTTATTTGAATATATTGATATCTCCGACCAACTAGCTAATATTTTTACCAAACCATTAGCAGAAGATCAGTTTATGAAAATCATTCGCGATGTAGGTATGGCTAGGCATAACGATGTATGCCTAGAGTAGTATTTCTTTGTAGTTCTCCTTCCCCATTTTTTTTTTTTTTTTTTTGAGATGACAAAGGAGGAGAAATAGTTGATGTTTTAATGAATATCTCAAGGGGGAGCTTGAATTATTTTGTTGAATATCTTAAAGGGGAGTTTATTATATATTAAAATTTGTTCTTTGTTGAAAATCTTATTATTATCTTCATTACTTTGCTTTAACGAGTTAAAGAAACCGTCCTCGAATTTAGGGGGAGTGTGGTTACATTTTTGTTTTGAAGAAAATATCAAAGTTAGTTGTCATCATTAAAAAGGGGGATATTGTTGATCCTAAGATTTTGATGAACAATTAAATGTTGATATTTTTTATGAAACTAATGATTTTATTGCGTGTTTCAGTTTATAAGTTCCAATGAAGATATTATCATGAAAAAGTTAAAATGGATGCTAAATACTAAAGAGACTGACAAAGATGACGGATACTAGGAGTTTAAAGAAATTGAAGAACCTAGGGAAAACAACTCAAGTTAAATTTTTACTCTTAATGATTCCCGATTAGGATCACACACGATACAAAATGTTTTTTTACAAATATGTGTGCTTTTTATAGGATCCTAATTAGTTAAATTATTTACTCCTAAGTGTAATTGAAAAAGAAACATTGATAATTAATTAAAATTGAATTTAAGAATTTAGTGGAACTAACTAAGAAAAGAAATCAGTTAAAGGGGCGAAAATGTCGAAGAAAATTAATTAAAATTGAATAGAGAGAAGTGTTTCAGCAATGGTCAGTAGACTGATAAGTCGACCTGAGGTTATAAGGCTAACTCTATGGATCATTCGGTCGACAGGTAAGTCGACCTCTACTTAGTGGATGAACTCTCTAGATCTTTAGGTCGACCGGTAGGTTGACTTGTGAAAGTCTCTATATCATTCAGTCGACAGATAAAGGTTGGACAGTCAACCGATGGACAAATAGTTTTTAACTTGGGCTACGTCCTGAATTGGGCGATCGACCAGTAGGTGTTGGTTGGTCAACCGACGGCCTATTTCAGGTTTTGAGGAATTTTGGATTTTATTCAAAACTAACTAACCGTTATTTGTTTACTTGATTGAGATATCTTAGGGATATGGATATATTTAAGTTATGATACTCATATTTGAATATTCCTATAGATATGATTCAAGTATTTTAGATATCTCTCAATTTGGTACAAGTAATTCTTTCTATCTTATCTAATCGAGATTTAGTAAAAGTTTAAGAGATTAAATTGAATGTTTTAAAAGATATATTTAAGTGAATTATACCATGATTGAATCTTAATGATATAAGGGGGCTTATTGAGTAATTATTTGTCATGATATATGGTAACTAGCCGTTAGAGTCCCATATAAATAAACCTACGTTTTTTAGGTTTAAAATATAAAATAATCCAAATCAATCAAAATTCAAGAGTTATTCAGTTTCTAAGCTTTCTGAGAGTCATCATTCTAAAATTATATTGAATGCATTGTGAGATCTTTCTTGAGATTTGTTCTTGAGAAACATTTGTTGTAGATTATTGCTATTACCGATCTGAAGTGTCATTGTTATTGTAATCATTATTCTTTCAATGGATTCCTGGTGAGATTGTTCCAAGTTATTTGCTTGTTTGTTATTATTAATACTCCCTTGGAAGTTGATCTTCGAAATTGTTTTCCGAATTTTTATTGAAAAACATTTTTGAAACAATTTCTTTAGAAAATTTGTTGATCTAAATTGCTTGCTACCCATTTTTTTATTTCTATCACTAGTTTTGAGACAATAATTGAGTATTAATTAATCTGATGTGGAAGAAGCTCCGAATGGGAAGAACTTATCATTTTTTTTAATTAGTGAGTTGTGTACGGATTAGGTACTATTGGGAGTGTCTAATCAAGGGTAGCTAGTTTCAATCTTTTTCGGTAAAGAGATTGAGGTTTTGATCTTTACCAAGAGTATAAAAAGATTATGTTTTAATTCTTCCTTTATAGAATTGTGAGTAAATTGTAACGGTTCAATCCTTACTAGGTAAAAAGATATTTTGAGCGTGTTTGTGTAAGGTTTAATTCTTTATCTTAACGTATAAAAAGAATTAGGTCGTGATTCTCTCTCTAATAGAATTAGGTTAATCTTCCGTCTAGTAAACAGATAGAAGTTATTCCTTAGTCTGTGAAAAGGAATTGTAAATGTTGATTCTGAGCCTGTGAAAAAAATCATTATGAGGGTTTGGTTCCTACTTTAAAGAGATCTTGAGCTTAGTGGGTGCGACTCTCCGTGGGGCTCGGGGGACGAGATTAGTCCAGAGTAGCTTGGTGAACCAATATAAATTTTTGTGTGTTGCATTATTTATATTGTTTATATTTTATTATTTGGGTGTGCACCTAGTTGATAACACATAATCCGCTACTATAAAAGATAATAATTAATTTTAGGATAATATTAATTGTTTGAATTTTTAAGTGTTATATTCAGATAATTTTTAATACTACCCAATTCACCATCCCTCTTGGGTAGCTCACTAGGCCAACAATATACAAGACAACACTACAGCAAACAAGTAAGTTCATGGAAGAACATTCACAAAATTATAATAAGGATGGACATTCACAAACCATATGGACATATTCACAATCTTATGGACATTCACAAAAAATAACCACAAAACAGATAGGGCACTCTTATCAGAACATTCACAAAAAGTAACAAAAATCAAAAGTAAACATTCGTCAAAACAACTCATAGAAACATGCACCAAATACTTCAATCGGACCTTAAACAAATCATAAAAGAAAAATATAGGCATTCGGGAAACACATGCATTTGCACATTTTGACAAACATGATACGTATGGACATTCACAAGACTTATGGATATTCAAAATCAATAAAGAACATTCACATAAATTAGAAACAAAGATTGTTGGCCTAGTGATCCACCCAAGAGGGGGGGTGAATTGGGTAGTTACAAAAATTAAAGCAAATTCTTATTTTTCAACACTTAAATATTCAAATAATTAATTTGATCCCAAATTAATTATTATCTTTTATATAACAGTGAATAAGTGTATAAATCTAGGTGCACACCCAAACAATAAGAAATAAATAAACTAAATTATGTAGTACACACCAATATATCTTGGTTCACCAAGCTAATCTTGGCTAATTTAGTCCTCCGAGCCCCATGGAGATTCGCACCCACTAAACCACTAGATTCCTTTAACAGATAGGAACCAAACATTTACACAATGATTCTTTTACAGGCTCAAAACCATCTTTATGATTTCGTTTTCACAGACTAAGGAGGAACCTCTATTTTTTTAATAAGCTAAACACTAACTTAAATCTTTTATACCTTAGAAAAAGAATCAAACCTCACCAAAAACACTCTAAGTATCCTTTTCACCGATAAGGATGGAATCGTTATAATTCATACAATTTTAATTCTAATCATGAAGAATCACGCCTAACTCTTTTCAAGGGAAAAGAGTAATCAAACCTTTTTGTACCTTAGGTACAGATTAAACCTCAATCTCTTTACCGGAAGAGATTAAAACCCTTGCTACCCCTGACTAGATACTCCTAACAGTATCTAATCCACACAAACTCACCAATTATAAAAATTGATAATTTTCTTCCCACTCGGAACTTCTACCATCTCAAATCAATTTAAACTCAATTAATGTCCCGAATTTACTAGTGATAGAATTTTACGTGAGGAAATAAAAATCTAATTATAAAAATAATGGGGATAACTCAAAATTGAGCACGTAATCATATTATCATACAAACCGTTTTAAAAGAATTTTTATACTTTTAAAGCTTAAAAACGATTTCACAAGATCTTATAGCAAGCAGTAATAATATATAATTACAATAAAGAACAAAATCTTGGAAAGATCTCATCAGGAAAATACCGAAAGATTGAAAATGAATTGCAAGATAGCTTAAATTGGTGACGTCAAATCACTTAACACTTTAACTCAAGAACTTCAACCATAGAATGATCTCACAATAATCACTCAATATAATCTCAAAATAATCACTCTTAGAAAGCTCACGAATCATAATCTTCAATCTCTTAATGTCTGTATGTGCATCATTCACAATTTCTTCATGATGTTATCTTAATTGGAACTCTTTAAATTGAAACACTCAATAAACTTATTAGTTCCACAAAAAACATCAACACTTAAATGTCTATCAAAATCCAGGGATCAACAATCTCTTTTTTTTTTATGATGACAATTAACTTTAATGTTTTCTTTAAAATAAAAATATAACCACGCTCCCCCTAAATCCGAGGACGGGTTTTTTTTTTAACTTATTAAAGAACAATCATGAAGAATAATTTAAAAAATTATCAAATATTCAACAAAGACCAAAATATGATCGAACAATTAAGATATTCAATAAATTTACATGATTATATCAGTAAAGTTCTCCCCCTATATCAGTGCAATGTTTAGACAAACAAATCTTAAACATTAACTCGTTTTAAGCATAAACATGGTTTCCCTTTCATTAGTCTATTCAATTCAATAAACATCAACACACTCTCCCCCTTTATCATCTCAAAAAGTGGAAAAGGGGAACCAAAAATATTTTAACCCAAAGAAGTATTTCTTAAAACATATTAATTCTTTGAATTTTTAATAAAGATAATTGATCATAAGATTTTGATGGACAATTAAAGGTTGATGTTTTTAGTAGAACTAACGGTTTGATTAAGTGTTTTAGTTTATTTATTCCAAATGATGAAGATGTGATGATAAAGATGATGAAGGATTAAAAGGTTGAAGAATTCGAAGAACCTAGGGAAAACAACTCAGGTTAAAATTTCAACTCTTAATATCCCAATTAGGATCACACACGATACAAAAAAAAAAATTAATGATTTTTATAAATATGTTTGTTTTTAATAGGATTCCAATTAGATAAATTATTTGCTCCTATGTGTAATTGAAAATGAAATATTTATAATTAATTAAAATTAAATTTAAGTATTTAGTGGAGCTAACCAAGAAAAGAAATTGGTTAAAAGGGCCAAAATATCAATAAGAATTAATTAAAAACGAGTTTAGAAAAGTGATCCAGCATCCATAAGTCGACAAGTAAGTCGACTGGACAAAGAAGAAAAATTCTTTGTATCTCTCGGTCGACAGGTAGGCCGACCTATACTTAAGAATGAACTCTCTGTATCTATAAGTCGACAGAGCGGTCGACCTGTGAAGAGAAACGGAACTCTCTAAAACTCTAAGTCGACAGATAGGTCGACCGGTGGGCACAGAATCTTTGACTTAACTACATCCTGAATCGAGCAGTCGACTGTTGATCTTGGTCGGTCGACTAGTGTATCTGCTTCAGGATATTTTGGAATTCTAGATTTCAATCTGAAAGTAACTGTTACTAGTCATTTTTTTTATTAGGATTCATGAGAGATTTTAGGGATTTAATCTTATTTGAGATATGCTACACATATTATGTTATCCCTATTGATTTGGTTCATTAAGTTTGAATATTTCTCAATTTGGTACATATAATTGTTTCTACTCTATTTAATTGTGATTGAGAAATATTTGGGGGACTTAATTGAGAAATTTAAGAGATATAATTAAGTGAATTGAACTAAAATGAAGCCTTAATGATATAAGGGTCTAAAAGAGCAATTAAGTGTCATGACAAATGAGAACTAGCCGTTAGAGAGCTGATTTTATTCTCATTTATATAGACCTGCGTTTTTCATATTATGAAGAGAAATTAATAGAAATCAAGAGATTATATTGAGCTTTTCTGAGAAATCATATTGAGTTTTTGTGAGAACTTTTCTAAGAGACATATTCTTGAAAATCATTTGTCGTTAATCATTGCTGCTACCGGATCTGAAGTAACATCGCTCTAATTATTTTTTCGGTAGATTCCAGGTGAGATTTTTCCAAATTACTTTCCATATAGTATTGCTTGATTAATTTTTGGAATTTGATCTTTAGAAATTGTTTTCTGATTTTTTTTTATTGAAAAATAATTTTTTAAAAAAAATAATTTCTTGAATTAATCTGATTACGTGCCCAATTACATGCTACCCATTTTTTTTAAAAATCAGATTTTGAGTTTCTCACTTTTCTATCACTAGTTTTGAGATATTAATTGAGTTCTAATTTATCTGGAGTGGTAGAAGCTCCGAGTGAGAAAAATCACTTGTAAATTTTTTAATTGGTAAGTTGAGTGGCAGATTAAATACTGTTGGGTGTATTTAATCAAATGGTAGCTGGTTTCAATCTCTTCTTGTAAAGAGATTGAGGTAGTAATTCTTCTTGAATTGAATTATTTTGTGTGAATTTTATAACGGTTCAATTCTTACCGGGTAAAAGGATATTTAGAGTGTTTTGTGAGATTTTGATTATTTAGCTTTTGTGTTAAAAAAAATTAGGTTATTCTTAAACCTGTAAAAAGTAGAGGTTATTCCTTAACTTGTGAAAATGAAATTTTGTAAAGGTTGATTCTGAGCTTGTAAAAAAAAAAAAATTTGTGAGGGTTTGGTTCCTACCTTTAAAAGAATCTTGAGTTTAGTAGGTGCGACTCTCCATGAGGCTCGAAGGACTGGATTAGCCAAGAGTAACTTGGTGAACCAGTATAAATTTTTGGTGTGTTGCAATCTTTACTTTATTTATTTTTGTTATTTGGTGTGCACCTAGTTGATTTTATAATTCCGCTATGATATAAAGATAATAATTAATTTATAATTAAAATTAATTATTTGAGTTATTAAAGTATTTTTTTTCTCTTATATTTTTTAATTACCCAATTCACCCCCTCTTAGGTATTTCACTGAGCCAACAAAGACTATTTTCGAAATAATATCATCTAATAAGATAACAAAATCATCTTTTAAGCACAAAAAATCACTTTCAATTTTTCAAAATATATGTGGATCATCATAGAGATAAATATTTAGTAAAATATCATCAAAACTAATTAAACTATCAAAATCCACAAACTACTTAGTCAAATTCCACACAATTCTAGATTAACTATTACAGACCAAAAATATCAATGTGAGACATATTCAAATAACATAACCAAACTGAGAAGGATAGAAAATGAGCTAGTGAGGACCCTGTCCAGTAAATGGATAATATGATCCTAATGGACTGGTAGCAAGCTGCTGCGGATACTGGACGATTGGCTGAATATTCGAACTCGAGGGCATTTGTTGATAATAAGGCATTAATGGCCCTGCCCCTGATGGCCCTGCTCCTGATGATACAGCTGCAGACTGTCCTCCAAAGGATTGTTGTGCACCAAATCAAGTTTGTCCAATGTAATGTTGTTGTGCACTAAACTGTTGTTGGGCTGCGTATTGTGAGGTCTGCATAAACTGGAACATTTGTTCCGTGTTGCCTGTGATTCTCCCAAATCCAGCCTCCATGTTGTCCATTGTCGGCCCGCATCCACTATTCATGTTTACATTCATCTCAACCATACGACTCTCTAGCCCAGTCATCCGGTAGTCAATCATGTCAGCGTGTACCCGGAGATCATCAACTTCTTCTCGAAACAAATCCATCTTTTGATCTGAGCTCAATTCTTCCTCATCTTCTTCATTTTCTTCTTCCTCCTCAACCTCCATTCCCGGTCATTTCTTACTCCTCTTTTTCACCAATCTATCCTTTTTAAACTCATTTCATTTAATTAAGAAATTAAATACTTTAGAAATTGAGGGGAAAATGTTAATTAAGAACAACTATAATGATTTCATGGTTTGATCATTTAATTGGGGATTCATACCCATTATCCCTCAAAATTACACTTTTTTTTGGACAAATCAAAATTAGACTTTAATGGAGATGAAGTGATGGTTTCGAAACTTGAAGGACAGTACAAATTTGTCGAAGTATATGAGTAAAACATAACTTTAATATCTGGACATCAATCTTACGGCAAGTTACTGTTACAATTCAATGGGAAGTTTAAACTATTCATTATTTAAGAAAATAGAAGCGCCCGGTAATTATTTATTTTTATGTTTATAGTCAATGAAACATATAAACCATCTGTATTCGTAAATTAATTATTACCAAAATTACCCAATCACCAATTTATTTACAAAGACTTTTATTTGATAAGATTGAAACGGAAGTGCTCAAAGTGATGAACTTTTTAAGTAAGTATTTATTTTTTTAATATTTTTATTTTAAAAAAAAAAATTATCTTTATATAAATTTTGTTCTTAAAATAATTTTTACTACTTTTGAAGTATTTTTTCTCTATAATCTTATCTCTCTATTATTATTTTTTATTATTAATTTTGTTCTTTTCTATCAATAATTATTTTTATACAATTTTCATTTTGATAAATTTTTACAGTTTTAATGTCGAATGATGATTGTTGTAAATAGATTTTAACTGTTTTAAGTAAGGAGTACTAAAAGACAAGTGAGGAATATGTGACTTAAAAGTTTGAATAATTTTTAATATATATTTTAAATAATTATTTTATTTTATTTTATTAATTTAATTAAATAAATACTTAATACAATTTGAATGTTATCAACTTGTCAAAATTGAGATCCGAACATCACCTAACTATAATAATAGAGGGAACGGAAGGTTTTTTGTGAATAACTTGACTTGAGTGACCAAAGCACGTCGTATGTATCTTCCTCCAACCCTACTTTCCGACCCCCACCACTTACATAATTGAAGTGCTGACAACAAACATCTAAAGCGTAAGGAGAAAAGTCCAAAAGAGACGGTGTTCAAGTGGGAAGGGTATGCATTAAGAGTCACCTACACCAGTTGCCCTCACTCTTCTTTTGGGCCAATAATAACTACTACCCATAGCCACATGAATACTCTTAGGCTGCCCTGCCGCCATAAATCATGTGAGAGGTTATGGACGGCAGAGATGATGTCGACAAATTACCAGTAACTCATCCACCCTACAATCAAACTTCTTTACACTCCATCTAGATTCCTCATCATGATTGCTATTAATTAGCTTATTTACACACTACTTATTACATTTCGGTGTCTTATTATAAATATTAAAAAATATGGACGATTTCACTTTTAATTAAAAACTTTAATTAGGTTGTTTTTTTTATAATATTAAAAATGATTTTTTATTGTTTATCCTTTGAGACTTTGTTTAACAAAGAATTATTTTAAGTAGTTATGTTATAATTTAATTCCTTTCTAAATTATTCTTAACTAGTGATATGGGAAAAATCCCGCTCATAACTGATATAGACGTGTAGTCTTAAACGGGTCAAATCGGGTTTGAAATCTGATCTAGAGCAAATGCACCCAATGAGTTATCTGGGCCGAAGAATGACAGACCCAATTAGGTGCTAGCTTCGGCAGTCTTCTGAGTGAGACTAATAGCCTCATAAAAAGACCCATATTTGGGTATACTCAAACCCATGGTGTTCAGGGTCAAGGAACGAACATATTAGTCGATAGTGAACGTGTCCCCTACACTTAAAGAGATGAGTCAGATTGACTGTAATGTCCTATATATAATGGGGAGCGTTACAGAGATCTCTCCTAAAATCATGGGGATTGTGATTATCTTCCAAGCTGTTAGGAGCGTATTATGTAACGGACGATCTCTCCAAACCAACGACAATATATTTCTGAGCCTATAAGAAAGTAGGGATCACATTTTACGATTCAATATGTGTATTATTTTCTCCATTACCAGATTAACTTATTCTCACGCCAGAGACTCTTTGACCGACACCACACCAGTGTCCCCCATTAGAACTAACGATTTTGCAGGTCATAAAGGAAGGTAAAGAGGTTTCTGGCACATAGGGAGCTATCACACATGTTGAAAATTTCTGGTAACATCATTTGGCGCCGTCTATGGGAAACAAAAAAAAAAAAAAGCTTTTCGTCACAGCTATGATGCAACTACGAACGAGAGGGGCAGTGACGAGTCGAAACAACGACTTGTCGCCACCGTCTGATACAGGAGTACTGGTGGAAGCATATGAGGAAGTTCACGTTGACTTTCCTCTAGAGGTATTGAGTACTGATACGAAAATCAATGCTCTCACCACAAAAATGGACGAGAGGGAAAATACAATCAAGTACAAGGCGCAGATAATCGCCAATAGCAGGTTGCACTCCCCAACAACCAACAATGATGTTGGAGAAGAAGTAGAATCTCCAAGGAATGTTGATCTGCATTCCAATGAGGAGCAACCTGTCTAGGGAGATGTAAGCCACCAGCATGAGAGAAGAGTATATAGCCGAACTAAGAGTGTTGATTTGCATCAACAGATCAAAAGTAAGATAGAGAAAAATTAGTCTTTGGATGAATTGGATACATTGTTGAAGGAACCGAGATGTCTTTCTTACCAGAAATTTTGACTGTCTCGCAATCTGAAAAGTTTGATCCCACAAAATTTGAGAAGTATGATAGGAAAGTAGATCCTATGGACCATATCCGCCAATTCAAGCACGTCACAAATCTTTATGGTTCAAGCGACTCTACACTCTGCAGAGCCTGTGCCACAACACTAAAGGGTTCAGCCCTTGAGTGGTTGCACACGCTCCCACCGAACGCCATCACTTCTTTCAAGGAATTTTGGAAGATATTTATCAATCGCTTCATAACCTGTCAAAGGTTGATGAAGGGTCCTGATTTTCTGCAAGCCCTACGTCAAGAAAAATGAGAAACTCTTGGCTAGTATATGAGCCAATTTAACGAGTAATTGACATGCATTGAGGGTTGTGATACCAACCTCATCATTAACGTATTTACCTTAGGGTTGCGTCCTAGCTTTTTTCAAGACTCCTTAAGTAAGAAGAATCCTCAGAGCATGTCGAAGTTGATGGAAAAGGCAAAGCCTTACATGAAGCTGGAGGATATCAAGCTCACAAGAGAAGGCAAGTGATCATTCAAAGATCACCCCAGACAAGGCGAGAAAGACGGTAGCAAGGTGAAAGCCAGCAGCTCAGATAGAACCAGAAGTTCGAGTTCCAGATCAGAAGCTTGTCAAGAGCCAAACCTATCTGGCCTGCGAATGCCGATCTCTAGAATTCTACACGAAATACGTGCTTCTGAAGTAATTCAATGGCCGCCCAAACAGGCTACCAAATCCAACAAGAAGAACTTATCTAAATACTGTGACTTCCATAGGGATTATGATCATGATATGGATGACTGTTGGGAGCTCAAAAAGGAGATAAAATATTTAGCTGATATGGGCCAAGTGCGTGACTACTTGTAAGAATGTTTAAGAGACAAGAAGAGACCTAGAAATGAGGGTAAAAAAAAGTGCTTCCAAATAAGAATCATGAAGTAATCTTTATAATAAACTCTGATGGGCTGACTACTGGAGAATCCTACTGTGAACGAAAAAGGAAGGTCCGTGAAGCAGCACTGGAGCGCTGCTTTGGAGAAGCAATGGCAGTAACAAAAAATTTGGGACCAATTATCACATTCTATGAGGAGGGTTGTAAAAGGGATTGTTCACCCCCATGAGGATGCCTTGGTCATCACTCTATGGATCTCCAGCTTCCAGGTAAGGTGGATCCTGATTGATAATGGTAGTTCTACTAATATTATTTTTGTGGGTACTCTAAAGTAGATGGGAATACTCAGTTCGGATGTCAGTTCTACCCCGACTGTTATTATGGGATTCAATGGAGACCTTACATCGCCATGTGGAAAGATCACTTTATCTGTTTCCTCCAACAAATAAGACCGGAGGTACACAAAAGCCACAAAGTTCATGGTAGTGGACTCAGTATCACCCTATAACGTAATACTTGGGCATCCATGGTTACATGTGATAAGAGTTGTTGCATCAACATACCACCAGTGTGTTAAGTATGCAAAGGATGGTTCTGTGATAGTGATAAGAGGTGATTAAGTGGTTACAAGGCAATGATTTGTCGTAGAAATGAAGGGCATGAGTACGCCCTTATAGCAATTAAAGTAGGAGCATGGAGCAGCTCCATCAATAAGCTCAGCAGATGAAATGGATGATTTCAGTGAGCATGCAAAAGTGATCCAGCCCTCCAAGCAAGTAAAATAGATCGCCTTCAATAGTGGGCTCAGAAGCTTATGATTGGTGGATAATTAAGCTAGACTGAGGCCAAAGAGATCAGCATGCTGCTCCAAAATAACCTGGACGTTTTTGCCTGGACACCAAAAGACACGAAGGGCATCAGCCCAGACGTTGCGGTACATCGCCTGGATATTTTTAGATCTTACCCTCCGGTCAGGCAGAAAATAAGGACTTTCGGCCCTGAGAAAAAATAGGTGATTGAAGCCAAGGTGAAGAGACTACTCTTCATTGGCCACATAAGGGAAGTGATGTACCCAAGGTGGCTGGCAAATCCAATTCTTGTCAAAAAGAAAAATGGGAAGTGGAGAATGTGTGTAGACTTGACTGACCTCAATCAAGCATGCCCA
The DNA here is from genome assembly GCA_016647705.1 of Eucommia ulmoides. Lineage (NCBI taxonomy): Eukaryota > Viridiplantae > Streptophyta > Magnoliopsida > Garryales > Eucommiaceae > Eucommia > Eucommia ulmoides. The sequence goes on from CM028329.1 coordinate 24,861,864, forward strand.
AAAGACTGCTACCCAATGTCGAGGATAGACCAGATGATAGATGCAACAGTAGGGCACCAATGGCTGACCATGATGGATGCTTATGCGCACTACAATCAAATTTTCTTGGATCAGCAGAACGAGGAGGGAACATCGTTTATCACACCAAAAGGTACCTATTGCTACATGGTAATTCCATTTGGTTTGATAAATGCATGAGCCACATATCAGTGGTTAGTGAACGGCATTTTCCAAGATCAAATTGGAGCAACTATGGAAATCTACATAGATGATATGCTCGTCAAAAGCTCCAGGAAAGAGGACCATCTGAGCCATGTAGAGGTCACTAATTTAAGAAAATACAACATGAAGCTAAACCCAGAAAAATGTGCTTTTGTGTTGCATCTGGAAAGTTCGTAGGCTTTGTGGTTAACTAGACCGGCATCATGGTAGACTCTGGAAAGATAGAAGCTGTTAAGAATACGAAGTCCCCCACAACCATAAGGGAAGTCCAGGTGTTTACAAGAAGGTTAGCAGCACTGAACAAATTCATCTCAAAATTTACTTATAGGGTGTGTCTCATTTTTCAAGATTTTGAAGGGGAATAAAACATTTCAGTGGGATGATGACTATGAAGGAGCTCTCCAATCCATTAAAGATTACTTGGGCTCCGTAGAAACACTGGAAAAAGTAAACCCAGGAGAATAACTCCATCTCTATCTGGCTTTGACACATGCAGTAGTGAGCGTCGCGCTGGTCAAAGATCTCGCAGGAGGACAAAAGTCGGTGTACTACATCAACAAGTCATTAGTTCCAATAGAAACTCACTACACGGAGTTGGAGAAGCTGGCCTTGGCCTTGGTAATTGCAACATGAAAGCTCAAACTATATTTTCAGGTGCATGTGATTAATGTGCTAACCGCATACCCACTCCGAATGGAAATACACAGGCTGGAAGCTTCTAGTCGCCTCATGAAGTGGGCTGTGGAACTTGGTGAATTCTTTATCAAGTAAAAGCCTATGGCAGCAATCAAAGGTCAAGCTCTGGCTGAGATCATTACCGAGCTAACTTCTCCATTGATCGAGGAAGCAACTTCTCTATCCACTGCGTCATGGAAGCTGTAGGTTGATTGCTTCAAACATAAAGAGGTATGGTGTGAGTATTGATAGGTGTAATTTACCTATCTATTTCCAAACTAAACTTGTTAGTTTTCGAGTATGTTTATTACGTTTTAGTACATTTTAAAACATTTTTATTTATTTTTTTCTAAATCAGGTGTGTGGGGTAAAAAGGTATGAAAACGGATCATAAACGATCAAATTGGATCAAGAACAGTAGAAGAATGATGGGAAAACAAGCAAAAGGGAAAAATTCATAACCTACAGCCTACCGCCGCAACGGTTAAGATGCAGAGAAGGCCCTAAAGTTGCTGAAAACCCACCGCCGTGGCAGTGAAACAACATAAAGACTCTGCATCCTCCGCTGAGGCCGTAACCCATCCGACATACCCATTGCCGCGACGGTCACTCTGCACACAGTTTAGATATTTATTTAGATATTTTGAGCCTTATATCTTCTCCTATCCTCTCCATTCAACAAAGAAGAGATCACAAAAGAGACCTCTGAGGGGTCATAATATTTTGAGAGTGTTTTGGGGAGTGCTCAACTAAATCCAAAGGAGAAGAACACGTTGCGAAGAAAGAGAAGCAATCTTTGAACGATTTTAGCACCAAATCTTCAGACTACGGCTAAGTTTCTTTTGTTTCCTTCTTTATTTTCTTAACTTCGGTAGTTTATTGAGCATGTTTAGCTAGTTTTTCATTGTATAAATGGTTATGGCTATGAGCTAAACGGATTCTGTCTAGGGATTAATAATATTTATAAAAATATTGTTTGTTTGAGTTGTGTTTTGTTAACGGTTCTTCTTCACTAATTCGATTGTGTTTAGATATAGTGAGAAATCGGGGTTTGACACTCGAGAGAAGTAACCCCGAATTCGGACCAGGGTAAACACAACGCAACGATCTAATAACTCCGGAGGGAGTTAGAAAGTGTGCAATCCATGACGTTGGTGCAAGACTCATATGACCTAGTATCGTTAAGACGTTGAGGGGACTTCTTTGTTGACGCGAAGTCGCATATTTACTCATCTTACACTCAGGAGAGGTGGTGAGTAAGTTTACAATACAGAAATTGTTAGATAGGTTGAACACCATTTTTGTAAACTAAACGAGACCAAACATGTTTTTGTAAATGAACTTAATCCCTAGATAATCTTTTATCCTAAACATCTCAATATAGTATTGTAGTATAATTAGATTTAATTAACTTAGTATTAGTATATTTAATTATAAACTCATTTTTTACCGCCTAGATAAAGTTAGGTTATGACAATTGCGGTACTCAATAATAATCTCAATCAATCCCTGTGGATACGACAACCCCTACTCCTTCTCATCTATACTAAAACTTGACTCGTACACTTGCGATGAAAGTGGCAACATAATATTCCGCTACCAAACAATGCCAAATCTCGCCAGTCCTGAGGGTGCTCTGAACCAAGACCCGTACGTGGTGTTGTATGACATGTACTACGAGGCAAAGTTTGTTCTTTAATGAGCACTTCTCCGTATCAGGATGAAGACCTTAAATTAATTGCTTCTTGGGAGATAACCCAAGGAAAAAATAAGCTCGATCCATCTATGCCGATTTTATTCGAAGGCGAGCTTGTCTCATCTCCCAGGTATGTGTTCTAAACTCCTGTCTTCATATAATGCTTTATGTTGTCATTGGGATCGCTGATGGGTCGTTGTGGAAATTACTCGTTTAAGTACGGTGGTGATGTGCAATATGTTTAGTATGTGTTAGTATTGTTAGTTATGTTATTTTATTTTTATTGTGTGCATGTTTGTTAGGTTAGTTGTTGTTATGTGTTGAGTTTTGACTTCATCTAGGCCATTACCCGATGATGATTCTGTCCCCTGATTGTTTATTGAGGTCGAGCGTAAAGCTCATTCATGTGTGTTCTATGTGCTTGACACATCATTTTAGTAAAAGATATTGTAGATCCTACTTACACGAGCATGTAAACTCAATGTATAACTATCCAATTGATTTGAAAATGATTATCCGTTAGCCAAGTTCATGAAAATAAGGATTTTAGAACTTTGATTTAGGGAAAATTCGAGGCGAAATCTTAGGCGAGGTAGTTCGGGAGATATGATTTAGGCATTCATTTGATCACTTGAGCCTTTTAAGCCTACCATATAATATCATTTGTCCCTCGTTACCCTATTGAAGCCAAATATCCATTTCAATTCTGAACACGTAACAAATACCCTGGCCGATAAAACTTCTTTCCAAACCTATATCGCTAAGCCGAAGGCGCAATTTAAGTGAATCGAGTTAGCAATTGCAAATGCTACTTAAAGTGAGTGGTTAGGTTTAGGGCGAACTTTTCATTGGTTTGATATTCAAGTACTCACTTCTCATTTTTCTTTCGTTTTACCACACCCGTGAAATTCTAATAATTGAATAAGTTTGGGGGTGTGGTAAGTTAAAATAAAATAAAAAATGTAAATATAGTAAAATTTTTGTTTCTTTTGACAAGTGAGTACGTCGATCTTCAATGTATGTTCAAGGTTGTTTCAATTTTATTTGTGGGGTTTCAAGTGTGAGAGTGCCAAGCATGTGCCTCAGGTATCGTCAAGTTAATGACATTAACCTGTTTTCTATTTTCGATATACCCTTGGCCATTTTCCAAAATTGAACCAAGTCCTAATGATCTTTTTGAATTTTTTAGCCTACATTAGTGAAGAATAGAACTCATGTCAAGCTTATGGATTACCTATACCTCAATGGTTTTAGTCATGAGCTTTATTGAGCGATAATCCCATCTGATCGACAGATAGTTGTATAATTGGGTTTTAACATACACACTTTGATAGGATCTAGAATGGAGCTTACTATTATTGAACATTGAAATTCTAGAACACCACATGATGTGTTTTATTCTTGAACTTGATAAGATTGGGTGCCGATAAAGGAAAATCGTTTGGCCGGTAGATGATATTCAAAACTTGCACATTATTATTTTTAGTATTTTTCATTTTTAGTTTTTAATTTCGTAATTACATGTTATATTTTCTTGTATTGTGTGGGTGTTTTGCTCGAGGACTAGCAAAATTCCAAGTTTGAGGGTATTTGATAGGTGTAATTTACCTATCTATTTCCAAACTAAACTTGTTAGTGTTCGAGTATGTCTATTACTTTTTAATATGCTTTAATTTGTTTTTGTCTAAATAAGGTGTGTGGGGTAAAAAGGCATGAAAACGGATCATAAACGATCAAATCGGATCAAGAACTGTGGAAGAACGGTAGGAAAACAAGCAAAGGGCAAAATTCATAACCTGTAGCCCACCGTCGCGACAGTCAAGATGCAGAAAAGGCCCTAAAGTTGCTGAAAACCCACCGCTGTAGCTGTAACATCCACCGCCGTGGTGGTGAAACTATAGAAAGACTCTAAGCCCACCACTGCGTCCACCGCCTAGGCCGTGACCCAACTGACATACCAACCGCCGCAGCAGTCACTCTACACACATTTTAGATATTTATTTAGATATTTTGAGCCCTATATCTTCTCCTCTCCTCTCCATTCGGCTAAAAGGAGAACCCAAAAGAGACCTCGGAGGGGTCATAATATTTTGAGAGTATTTTGGAGAGTGCTCAACCAAATCCGAAGGAGAAGAACACCTTGCGAAAAAGGAGAAGCGATCATTGAATGGTTTTAGCGCCAAATCTTTGGATTACGGCTAAGTTTCTTTCGTTTCTCTCTTTATTTTCTTAATTTCGGTAGTTTGTTGAGCATGTTTAGCTCATTTTTCATTGTATAAATGGTTATGGCCATGAGCTAAATGGATTTTATTTAGGGATTAATAATATTTATGAAAATATTGTTTGTTTGAGTTGTGTTTCATTAACGGATGTTCTTCACTAATTCGATTGTGTTTATCGATTTTTCATGATTATATGTTGGTTTAGATATAGTGAGAAATTGGGGTTTGACACTCGGAAGAGGTAACCCCGAATTTGGACTAGGGTAAACACAACGCAACGATCTAATAACCCGAGAATGAGTTAGAAAGTGTGCAATCCATGACATTGGTGCAAGACTCGTGTGACCTACTATCATTAAGATGTTGAGGGGGACTTCTTCATTAACGCGAAATCGCATATTCACTCATGTTACACTCGAGAGAGGTGGTGAGTAAGTTTACGATACAGAGATTGTCGGATAGGTTGAACACCGTTATTGTAAACTAAACGAGACCAAACACGTTTTTGTAAACGAAATTAATCCCTAGATAATCTTTTTCCCTAAATATCTCAATATAGTCTTATAGTATAATTATATTTAATTAACTTAGTATTAGTATATTTAATTATAAACTCATTTTTTATCACCTAGATAAAGTTAGGTTATGACATTCGCGGTACTCGATAATAATCTCAACCAATCCATGTGGATACGAAAACCCTTACTCCTTCCCATATATACTAAAACTTGATCTGTACACTTGCGGTGAAAGTGGCAAAGTAATATTCCGCCACCAGGTATAGTCTTGCAAACACCTGAAGGAGATCAACTTGAAAAAACAGTGCAACTTTGCTTTCGAACCTCTAACAATGAAGTTGAGTTTAAAGCTGTAATTATTGGATTGACTCTTTCAAGGGAGATGGGTGCCTAGCAATTGGAGATAAAATCAGACTCCCAATTGGTGGTCAACCAAATTAATGGGTTGTTCATCATTAATAAGGAGCGATTGCAACTTTACGTTGAAAATGTGAAAAAGTTGACCTCCTTATTCCAGAGATGCAACTTTGAGGCCATCCCAAGGGCTAAAAACACTAAGGTAGATGCCTTGTCTGTGTTAGTTTCTACTTTGGGACCAGATTAGAGATCTGAACTAGTGGAATTCCTGAATCAACCATCTGTAGCCTCTTCAGTTAGCCAATGTGCATACATAGGCCAACTCGGTCAAGAAGAAGATTGGAGAACCCATAGAGTTTAGTACTTGAAAGATGGAGCTCTATCAAAAGATAAGGACACTGCCAGAAATGTTCTATACAAGTCATCAAGGTATGTGTTAACCACCGATAAATTGTATAGACATTTTTTCTCCCAACCGTTGTTGCTCTGTTTAGGACCAAAAGAAGAAAACTATGTCCTACAAGAGATACATGAAGGAGTTTGTGGGAACCACCAAAAGGGATTAACCTTGGTACATAAAGTACTGAGACTGGATACTATTGGTTAACCATATGCTTTGATGCACAAAAATAAGTTAGGAAGTGTGGCAAATGCCAACGATTCTCCAATGACATCAAATTTCATGCTCTACAACAAACTCCAATAACCAGCTCATGGTCATTTGCTCAGTGGGAGATGGATATGTTGGGGCGGTTCACACCAGCACCTGAAAACAAAAAGTACCTACTGGTGGTAATTGATTATTTCACCAAGTGGGTCGAGACGGAAGTATTCGCAATAGTGGGAGAAAACGAAGTAAAGAATTTTCTTTGGAAAAATATCATCTGTCATTTTGGTATTCCTGCAGTCCTCATTTTTGATAACGAGACACCTTTTATCGGTGGTAAAGTTGCTTGGATATACAAAGAGCTGAAGATTCAACATTGGACATCCAATCCAGCATATCCACAAGCCAACGGGCAAGCAGAGGTAATAAACCATTCCATCAAAGAGGCGCTCAAGAAATGACTAGATGATGCCAAAGAGAAGTGGGTAGAAGAACTTCCATGTGTATTATAGGCTCATCGTACCACCCCAACGTCTACTACTGGAAAGACACCCTTCTCCCTAACGTACGGAACTGAAGATGTCATTCAAGTGGAGATAGGGATGTCATCCAAACGAGATAATATGGTTAACCTGGTAGAGAATGAATAACTCCAAGAAGAAATGGATCAACTGGAAGAGAGGCGAGATATGGCATTATTGTGGATGGCAGCTTACAAATCAAGGATGGCACGGATGTTCCATCATGCAATTCGTCCACAACATTTCACTGTAGGAGACCTAGTACTTTGGAGGGTAATGCCTCAATGCCTAGAAGCTCGCTTGGGAAAGTTAGCACCTAACTGGGAAGGCCCTTACCATGTAACTAAAGTAAACATGCTAGAAACCTATTGGCTTAAAGATCTTAACGGCGTCACAATCCCCAGACCCTGGAATGTCTCCCACTTACACAAATATTTCGTATGAATTCCATATCATTTTTTATAATTTTTAGTCTTTGATTCAATATTTTGAGAATTAATCTTTCTTTATTTGAGAAATTCCTTGAATAAAGAAAATAAATTTTCTCTCCATCAATTTTGCAACACTTATTATATTTATGCTTCTGCAATTTCTACAACACTTAATGGATTAATATTGAGTGTGGTACAAACTGAGCACATCAGCTCAGCAATGAACTAGGCGCCTTAGCCTAACAGCAATTGAGTTTCTTAACTCAAATGCTAATTGAGCACGGTAGCTCAAAATGCAATTGAGTACTTTAGCCCAGCAGCAACAGAGTTACCTAACTCAAATGTTAACTGAGCACGTTAGCTCAGAATGCAATTGGGTACTTTGGGCCAGTAATGACTGAGTTCCTTAACTCAGATGTCAACTGAGCACGTTTTCTCAAAATGCAACTCAGAACATCAACTCAGTAATGAACTGGGAACCTTATCCTTGTAGCAACTAAGTTTCTTAACTCAAATGTTAACTGAGCATATCAGCTCACAATGCAACTGAGCACATCAGCTCAGCAATGAACTGGGCACCTTAGCCCAGCAGCAATTTAGTTCCTTAACTCAAGACATTAACTGAGCACGTAGTTCATCAATAAACTGGGCACCTCAGCCCAAAAGCAACTGAGTTCCTTAAGTTAGAAACTAATTGAGAACATCATCTTAGTAATGAACTGGGCACCTCAGCCCAGCAGCAACTGAGATCCTTAACTCAGACACTAATTGGGCACGTTAGCTCAGAATGCAACTAGGCACTTCAGCCTAGCAATGACTAAGTTCCTTAACTCAGATGTTAACTGAGCACATCATCTCAGAATGCAACTGAGCACATTAGCTCAGCAATGAACTGGGCACCTTAGCCCAGCAGCAATTTAGTTCCTTAACTCAAGACATTAACTGAGCACGTCAGTTCATGAATAAACTGGGCACCTCAGCCCAGAAGCAACTGAGTTCCTTAAGTTAGAAACTAATTGAGAACGTCAGCTCAGCAATGAACTGGGCACCTAAGCCCAGCAGCAACTGAGATCTTTAACTTAGACGCTAATTGAGCACGTTAGCTCAGAATGCAACTGGGCACTTCAGCCTAGCAATGACTAAGTCCCTTAACTCAAATGTTAACTGAGCACATCATCTCAGAATGCAACTGAGCACGTCAGCTCAGAATTCAGCTCAGAATTTTCATCATAATTAGCAAGGAGGACAACACAGCCTGGCAAATTTTAGTAACACACGTCAACAAAACTTTAGATGACATTGTTCAAATTATCTCACTCACATTTCTGATTGAGTGAAGTTTTGATGATTGAGCGAAGATTTAATATCTATTTTTTTCTTGTCATCAACAATGTTCAACTCCTTCAATAAGGAAAATCCAGAAAACTTATCTTAGTGATGAGTTTGAAACTAGTTAACTTCTGAAGTTTTATTTGATTATGCTACCTATGATAGCGATGGTTTTTTTTTTTTTTTTCCTAAGGAGCTAATCCAATTCGACTTGTTGTCATGAGCTTAATGTGTAATTCATAACTAGTTCAACTTCCAAACCTTGTTATGTAAGAGCGCAGGCAGGGGTAAGCGAAAAGCAATTCAAATAGTTAAAGGAACAACAACACGAGATTAAGAATATAAAGAACCCTAATATTTTTCATTAATAAGTAAAATAATGGGGTACATGGATTTTACAAAAAAAAAAAAAATGTTCTTCCAAAAAAAAAAAAAATCTTCTTGAACCGAGGCTGAAGGGGCTTCATTCCGAAACTAGAGAAGCAGGCGAACCCAGATTTTTTGAATCTGAGTTATAGAAGAAGAATGCATGCTCCTCGTACTTGTTCAGTTTGGAGATCAGATCACGAATTTTGGCCTTCTTTGCTTCATTATTCTCTAACAGTTTGTTTCACTTCTCCTTGATCGTGTCAGAGAAAAACTTCTGGTAGTTCAAATCAGTGGCCAGGTCACAATTGCTCCGGTCAATTTTCTTCACCTCTTCTCTAAGCTTGTAAAGGCGGGAAATCGATTGAAAATGTGCTACCTCCATGACAAAGAAGTCGACAAAAGCCTCTTCTAGGGCATGCAAACAGGGGTGATCCTCCGTTATTATTTTCGCTATCAACATCAAGGAGCCGAATCGGTCCCCTAACTCCACTTCGTTGCACCTCTCAGATAAAATGGCCACAAAGGCTGAAGGTCTAGTCCATGAGGTGGATGTCATGGCAATTAAATGTACAAAAAGATAAAAGAGAGAGGTGTTCAAGAAATAAGAAATAAAATAAAATAAAGCATCTAGAGATTGTGAAGAATTGTTAATGTCTGGTTTGAATTTAAATAGACAAACAAGTTAAGAGAGATAATGAACTGAGACGTCGAAAAAATAAGCATTAAATGTGAGAGTGACGTGTGCTGGCAAAATACATACGACAATTATCACAAATTCTCCAAACTTAAAATGGTGGTTACTGTTTCAATACAGATCATGATGATAAAGTATTATCATTACTAAAAATTAATTACAGATGTGCAAAAGAAAAGTTGAAAAGACGAAATGATAGATCAAGGAATGGCGCTATGATCGGTGACGTCCGGTTGATTTGACATTAGCATAAAAGCAACATCAGCTGGTGAGGTCTGGTTCAAGGTCGGTTCTAAGCTCTCCATTGGAACCTCGGCTACTGATGTGGGTGATGTTTCTTCATCTTTAGTGAGCTCTTCCTCTCCACCTTCTGCATCGCCTCTTTCTAGTTCGTTTTCAAGATCATCCACCAAAAACGAAATGTCTAAGTCAGGGAATTCCTCCGACACTCGCCTCAGACAGTAAGAGAAGCCTACCTTCTAGAGTTTCTTTGACTTTTCCCTGAAGTGAATCTAGAGGTTTTCAATATCCTGTTAAGACTTTCTAGTCGTAGCTGCTAGCTCGGCCACCGGGCGATCTTTCTCGGATTGTAGTTGTAGGAGAGTGGTCTCTTTCTCTTGAAGTACGTCAATGTTGATCTGTAGGGTGACATTCATATCATTTAGATTAGCATCTTTTTGGTCATTTACCAGGTAAGCTGAGCTGAGTTCTTCAGAAAAAAAATACAGACATCATCCCTCAAAGATGAGCATTCTCCTCTCACGGCAGTAATTTCTATCCTGAGCTCTCCATTTTCTGAGTAGAAGAGTGTGTTTCTTTTTTACAAGATTTTCATTAGCAAAACACAATTCCAGTTTAAATTGCTCCTAAGATGATCTAGCCAGTGCTAGGTCCATAACTAAATTGAGCTTCTCATTTTCCAAGAACTAGTTATTTTTCTCTAGTTTGCTAAATTAAGTCATCTAGTGCATCAATTGGGAGTCTAGCTTATTTTCGTCCTTAGCACAGTTGACCAGTGCAGAAGATATGTGCATACACTACAACAGTAAAACCAATGACAAATTAATTAACCAAGCAGTCTGAAGAAATCAAAAAACATAATAGGAGTTGTGAAAACTAACTAGAGAAGTGCACAGAACACCATTCAGAATATCTCAGATCTGTTCCGACCTTCAGTTCTCTTTTTGAGTTTATCCTCGGATTGCTCGTACAGAAATTTGATGGCATCATCGAACATGGCATGGTGACCTGGGACAGAGGGCCTAACCTCATCAATGAGTTGGTGCATTTGTTGTTTCGTCATACCCCGCCAACTGGAAGTTCTCAGGCTAGGTGCAGGGGCTAGGGAATATTGATGATTGATAGAAGACGGCTCAGCAACAGAAATATCTACTGACCTCGAAGCAAATTCTGGTTCTCTAAGCTCTTGCGAGCTGGGAGCTGGAGGGGATAGAACAGCGACTGAAATTATCCTACGCCTACGCACGCTCAGAGGCTGAGAATCATCTTCAAATTCAATAGTTTCTAGGTCAGCGTGTTGAACTGGTTGACTAACTTTTGGGATAGCAGGGATTTCAACAGAACGGCAGGTCGCTAGACTAGCAGGAGTTGTGAAAGCAGATTACGATGATGATCGCCCAGTCTTTTTGACGAGCTTCTTGGTGGGTCTTTTTCTTTTCTTTATGCCAAGTTACAATTCGGCCAATTCGTTAAAGCGAGATAGATCCATTTCAGGCTTGATAAATGGACGGTGAGTTAGCTCCTTATAAGAACGCTCTGCCAGGACCAGTAACTTCCCTAGCTCTTCTTCAATTCTAGATGTGAGGCCAAGACTTTGGCAAGCATAGTCACCTGCATCAGAAACCCCAGAAAAAAAGTTAATGTTACTTGAACATAATTTTAAACAAAAAACAGACTGTTAAGTGAATGATGGAGAAAATTACTTAGGGTACTAAATTGCCTTGGCACAATTGAGGGTTTCCCCACTTCTTCAGGAAAGAACTCCCAACCACCAAAGAAGAAAAGCTACCATTGTTGCAAGTCCTTTACTTTAATTGGAAGGTTGGTGTGAAACGAATTTTTTTTTTGGAATGTAAGGTAATACCTTCCAATATTAGTGAGGAATTTAAGGTGTCCTATACTTCTAATTGTATCTATGGAGAGAGATGTCTCATTTGTTCTATCCAAGGCAATGGACCCCATGATTTGGTGAAAACTATTTGGGGTTAACTAGGCAGAAGTAATTTTCAGTTGACGAAAAGGTTATGAAAGAGTATAGAAAAATGAAGAGTAAGTACGTACTTGAACATCCATTAAAAAAAAAGGCATATTTCATCATCTCTAGCATCATAAGGGCGTTCATTTTCAGATGGAACCCTAATCGACACTAACAGAGGAATGTTGTATAAATGGTGGAAGCCATTCCTGTGGAAATTTGCTCGCATCATAATCCCCCATGTTTTTTGAGGGATTGGAGGGCTGAGCAGCCTAAGTCGTCGTCGTCCACTCCACTATGGGATTCAAAGATGAACCATCCTCAGTAGGACTATTCAATTGACTCAATAATATTTTGCGATAGAGCAAACAACAATCAAAAAACAAAAAAAAAGTATGAAGAAAAGAAACACAACTGAAGGATCAAGGGAAGATTAGAACTTATGTGAAATAGAAATGATCTTTCACGTCTCTTCTCTTGAATTGCCGCGAAAGTCAAGAAGGAAAATGATATGGGAAAACTCCCACTCATAAATGACATAGGCGTGCAACCTTAAATGGGTCGGATCGGGTTTGAAATTTGATCCGGAGCAGACACACCCAATGGGTTATCTGGGCCAAAGAATGACAGGCCCAATTGGGTACTAGCTTCGGCAATTTTTTGAGTGAGACTAATAGCCTCATAAAGAGTCCCATATTTGGGTATACTCAAACCCATGGTGTTCAGGGCCAAGGAACAAACAGATCAGTTCATAGTAAATGTCTCCCCTACACTTAAAGAGATGAGCTAGATTGACTGTAACGGCCCATATATTATGAGTATCATTACAGAGATCTCTCCTGAAATCATGGGGATTGTGATTATCTTCCAAACTGCTAGGAGCATATCATGTAACGAACGATCCAAAGCAACTGCAATAAGAAAGTAGGGATCACTTGTACTATTTTCTCCATTACCAGATTAACTTATTCTCACACTAGAGATTCTTTGGCCGACACTACACTGGTGTCCCCCATTAGAACTAACGGTTTTACAAGTCAAAAAGGAAGGTGAAGAGGTTTCGGGCACGTACGGAGCCATCACACGTGTTGGAAATTTCTAGTAACATCAACTAGCGTATAACCCGTGTCTAAAGACATGAGCGCAAAAAATATTAAACCTAAAAAAATTCACATAATTTCTAATAACATAATGCAACTAAAATTTCTAAATATTTAATCCATGACTAGTCAAAACTTTAGGAACAAAAATATAAAAATATTTATAGCTTCCAATCCACATAGCACTTTAACTTTCAAAGTCATCAAACATACCGTACAATGTGATTTATTAGCAATTCAATCAAGATTAAAAAACCAATGAAATAAGATACTTACAGCTTTATTTTGAGCAACAATGCCACTAATTATAATACGCTTAAATAAAATAGAAATATATATATAAAAAAAAAAAAAAAACAATCGAGTAACATTAATTCAATTGAAGACTATGAACAATTTCTGAAGTACAACATCAACTGCTACAATTTAAAAAACCATTTCACAATACCTTTGCAACGGCCGGCCTCCCAAGGCCGCCACTTAGACTTTCCCTATTATTTTTATGGAGAAGTAGAGAAAAAAGATAAACCACTCCATCATCATGCTTCTATTGCGCCAAAATTATTATACTACTTTAAAATGACTGCAATTTTTATATAAAAAATTACAATAACGTTTGTGGCATACAATGACTTTTAACTTTTGTGAAAATTATTAGTTTTTCTTATAAAATCACTAGATAAAGTGAATTAGATAAATAGTGAATTGTAAAATTCGGATTTGGAAAAATTCTTTTTAAATTTATAAAATGCTCATCAAGAACCCATTTTTTTTTCAATTATGGGAAAAATACATTTATTTATGATAAGATTAATGCTAAAATAGATTATTGGGGAAAATAATGTCTTTAAAGGACCATCATTTTCAGCTCACATGATTTATCTCTTTTTTGAATAAAAATTAATTTAATAATTGTTTTTAAAAAATCCAATATTATGATTTTTTTTTGTACAAAATGAATGAAAGTTTCGATTGATAATAATAACAAAACAAAAATAAATAAATAAATAAACAACAATTTTACTTGAACGAAAATTAATTTAACTTTTTTTAAAAAATTCAATATTATGAATATTTTTTTTTAAAAGAATGAAATTTGAATTGATAATAAAAAATAAAACAAAAATAAATAAATATAATTACTAATTAAAAAGATAATTTATTTTATCACGCAAATATAGAAGTGGAATTGGAAACATTTTTCTATTCATTTTCAATATTATTAATTTGAATTAAAAGATATTTTTTATTTATTTAATGTTATTGGTAATGGGAAGAGATGATCTTGGTCATTGATTTGATAAGAGTAAGAATATTAGAGAGATTAACCAAACTTCATTGGAAAGACTTGTCTTCCACCTTTAAGTATTATAATAAGATTTTTAGTCCTTGACAGTTGATGAATAGAGAAACCCTAATCCTTCCCTTCATTTTCAGCCCCCCTCTCTCCTTCTCTCTCTCTCTCTCTCTCTCAACCACAAGCCCCACCATCACCACTACAACCGCTGTCTATATTGCCTTCTCCTTGGCCATAACCTCCTTTTCTACGACCTTATCCTTAGCGGATTCGGAATGGGGCACCGCCTTCTCTTTTATTTTCTTTGTCTTTTGACAAACTTCGTTAGTTTTCAGGGTGACCTTTTCCTTTGCCTCCTCCACCTCCATGGAATTCCAGATCTGGAACGTCAAACTCATCTATTTTACTATCTATCTCTCAAATCAAGAAAAATTCAAATCTAGAATTTTTAGATCTAAAAAATTCCAAATCTGAAATATTTAGATCAGGAAAAATATCGAAAAAGCCTTGAATGCTGTCGTGAACCGGTCGCCACCGCTAGTGGATCCTCCAGATTTGTCACCGTTGAAATCGAAGCCTAACATCCTCGCCACTTCTGTTCACATCCGTTGCATTGACTATCACCACGGTCATGCCCTATGTTCACATCTGTCTTTGTTTATCCTTTTTCTCTTAAGAATGTTCATACCAAAATGTTCATGACAAAATTTCAGAACATACGTCACCATCTGTTTATTGTTTTTTGTGAATGTTCATACCTATGTGTATTGGGTTAATGTTCATTGTGGTTTAGTGGATGTTTACACTGGTTTGCTTTTTGTTGATCTTAGAGTTTTTTTCAATATTTTTTACTTCTTGTTGTTGGTTGCGCCTCTGGATTTTTCAGATCTGAAAAACTCCAGATTAGGAATCGTATATTACTGGTTCAAATATGTTTTGATTTGTTTGTTGATTTTGGTGAAATTTTTGTTTATTCATTGTAAATGTTCTTTATTGTAGATTTTGTTTGTTCTTTTGGAATGTTCATATTGGTTTGTTTTTTGGTGAAAGTTCGTTGTGATTTAGTGAACGTTCATATCAATTTGGTTTTGGTGAAATGTTCATTGTGGTTTGCTAAATATTTATACCGATTTGTTTTTGTTAATCTTAAGTTTTATTTTTAAGTTTTGATTTGTTTTTCTTGGTTGATTTTAGTTTTAGTATTTCATTTTTTTTTTACATTTTTCTACCCTGAATATTAATAATTATTTTAAATAGTAATGTGAGTGTTCATAACAAAAGAATGTAAACATTCCTTTTTCATAGTGGTTGTAAACATAACAGAAGAACGTAAAATAAAAGAACGTGTAAACATAGCAAAGAACGTATTTATTCAAACAAAAATTGTGAACATTCACAATAACACAATCAGCCCGTTAACATATATTAAAATGTTTCAAAATAGAAAAATAAAAATGTGAATGTTCACGTCTTGTTATATTTTACAGAATGATATTTTATGTAAATTATGAGAAAAATATGTAAAAGAACAAAGAACTATTTTCTAAAATATCTGGATGAACTAAAAACTTTATTATAATAGTGGTGGGTATATTTTATGATTCGTATATCTTTTGAGAACTAAATAATAAGTTTTCTTATTAAAAATTTATAACAATTTTTTATTTTTATTGCAAGAACAACTTATTTGGTACGTGGAATTGAACTGAAGAATGGAATGATGATCTATATTATTATTATTATTATTATTATTATTATTATTATTATTGGTACATAATCAAAATTAATTTTCATTTCAAGTATTCCATAGTTGATTTTATAAATAGTTGATCAGTCAAGCCCAAAACAAACTAGATATTAGGTAGGATATCATAGGATTGAAGAAATGACAAACTATTCTCATTCCCGTTGTCTGACACCTTTTTTCGTAAAGTTATCGATGCTCTTAAAATCTCACTGGTTTCTATGCCAGTGGGAATATTTCTAAAGTTCCGATTAGCCCTTTGGGCATCGTCAGAATGTTGTCAAACTTGGATAAATTCGCTGGAAACTCAATTCCTTTGTTGAAAATAATGGTAGAATATAAAATTCATACATAAATGTGCAATCACATATACAGACCATATATCATCTCTAACTGGGGATACACACGTCCCTGAATTATAATAACAACAAAAGCATAACAACAATGAACCTCTCACAGGTTCACCTCAGACAGCTCCTCGCAAAATACTGTCATACTACACCATTGTCGGACTCTACCTAGTGCCAGTAGGGGACCGACTCTTCACTGCTGCACTTGCGAGTGTACTGTCTTCTTAATAAAAATATTTTAGATGGATCAAGTATAAACATATAAATATCACATAGCAACCAATAATATAACAATCTCATAATATAAATATCCCACCATATAAGAGAAACTCTTTTACCTGCCACTACAGAATCAACGTCTACATATATATATGTGTGTGTGTGTGTGTGTGTGTGTGTGTGTGCGCGCGCGTGTGTGTGTATGTGTACTACTAATTTTAATTATAATTAAATATTAAATTTTTTTAAATATATCACTAATATATGTACAATTAAATAATATTCATAAACAATAAAATTCAACTCATAGTTAAATTTATTGTTGAATGTAACTTATATTAAATAGTATAGAACGTAGAACAATTAACAACAAGTATTACAAAAACTCGTACATGCAACAGTAAATATTTTAGAATGTAAAATATAATATTTTAGGACGTTAACAAACATTACAAAATTATATTCTTCAACAATAAATTAAAATATATGAAATTAGTAAATAAATTAAATTATACTTACAGCTCTTTACCGATGATAATCGCATTAATTTATATCAATCGAGAATATTGTTTAACGATATTTCCTTAAAACAAAATTCAGCTCCTCTTAGGTTCTTGCAGTTACTCAAAACTTCACTTCCCATGATACAACGATCACAATCCTAAGATACTCTCACTCGAATTCAAAGGATTCGGTGAACAAAATAAGTTTTGAATTCTATATCAACAATAAACTAACATAGACTCAAATTGCATTTATAGTACAAGATGTCATAACCTTTTCATATCTAAATGATAATGCAAATTTCTCTATTTATAGAGTTAACAAATGAGTAACTCCAACAGACCAAAAGTCTCACTTTAAAGCCACTAAGAAAACTTTTAAACAACTTAGAATTATCAAATGTAACTTGTTATCAAAAATGAGGTACAAATATGAAAAGACAAGTCTTATTCGGTTACAAAAATGCTAGAATCAATTTAAAGAAAAAAAAAACTAGAAATAATTATCTCTACTTGGATCAACTCAAGTTCAAACTCAAACCCATGACCCACGACCCGACCTGGGTCTGAGATAAAAAATGGATAATAAATATAGTTTAAGTGCTTTTCATTAACAAATTTAAGATTAGTCATTTTACATACTTCAATCAACTTCATGGAATTACATTGAAAAATAATTTCTCATTCACATCTTAATGATTTTTTACAAAATCAATATTTTACTTTCGTCTTCTCACTAAGGATAATGTATTGATAATGAACATATGTCAATCAATAATTAAGTTACATAAATAATTAGACTTAAGATAGTCTAAAAATTATTTTTATCTAACTATCCTCCACATGAATGAAATTAATAAGGTAAATATATATATATATATATATATATATAAATGTAATGTAGACACAAGAGAGAGAGATAGCTCAATAAGAAAACAACTGCATTACGATCATTCTTGAACTTTCCATAGTGAAAATCTATTGAATTTAGTAAGCCAACCAATGAACATGATGCCTTAAAATATTCAGCCTTTGGTGTAAATCAAAACTATAGAAACCACTTAGTTGTCTCTAGATACTTTTCATTCTATGGATGCATTCATTTTGGCCCTGAACACTAGGGGTGTGCACGGGTCGAAACCCGTTGGTATAGCGCTGACCCGCCACCCGACTCGACCTTGTCGGGTGGAAAAAGCTGTGACCCGCCGGCCGACCGTCGGACAGCAAAATCCGGTCATTTTCGGGTTCGACGGGTGTCGGGCGGTTACGGACGGGTGGAAGGTCGGGTTTAGGCTAATCAATAGATTCAATACAGAAATCAAAGCAGAAATCAGAAACGAAATCAAAAACGTTACTGCTAATCATCAACCTCAAAGAACAAATCGAACTCACCGTTGGTCCATGATTATCGTCGCCGTTTCTGTCTCTCATCGTCACAAACGAAACAGAAACAAAAGCCCCCTCTTCATCTCGATTTCCAAATCAAGAAAGGAAATCGAGATGAAGAGGAAAGGAAATCGCCATCCATAGATTTGCAGCCGCCGCTCTATGAAAATAATAAACCCTAAAACGAGAGGAAGAGTACAGACCATTTATCGCGTTGTTCCTTCGGGTCGGGTGTTATGCGGGTAATGGACGGCCAAATCCGACCACCGACCGTGAGCTTCGCCGGTTTGGATCGGGTGTTACCCGATCTGAACAAAATGGTTCAAAGGCCCGAAATTTTGGGCCGGGCCCGGTCGGTTTGTTCGGACGGGCCGGGCCAGCGGTTTATTTGCACAGCCCTACTAAACACCCTGGTTGTTTCGTGAGTGCTCTAGAGAAATTAGCCTTCCCATTCTCATGAAACCTGCTCTGTTCACAATTAATAATTAGACTTAAGATAGTCTAAAAATTATTTCTATCTAACTATCCTCCACATCAATGAAATTGACTAGATACACATATATATATATAATGTGGACACAAGAGAAAGGCCTCAATAAGAAAACAACTACATTAGGATTGATAGATTTTGTTCTTGAACCTTCCTTAGTGAGAATCTATACTTTACGACGTGGGGAATGATTTCTATACAGTGTTGTTTGTTTGTTGCCTTTGTCCCCGCTAGATAGCTTACAAAAGATGCTGAAAGATATAAGGAGATCACTTCATCCATCTTGCTATGGATGTGGAATTTCTTCCTTAGTCCACTTCCAGTTATATAGGAATTACAGAAATCTACTACCTGCCCCCATGGTCCTTTCATGGCTCCAAGAGAGAGGAACCTTCCAAATTTGGGTTCACTGAATCTGGGGGAAGAGGGGGTTTCCAGCCTATGAAACAGCCACCTCTGAACTATTATCGTCGTGAGGAGGTAGAGCGTGTTCCTTACACAACCCAGCACAAATGGGTTTTCGAACCTATAGTACACCCGGTAGCTGCTTTTCCTGAAAAGCTAAGAATCTAACTGCACATAGTCCTCTTTCTACTATTCCTAAGCAAAAAGAAGCTGCTGACAATACATCTCAAATGACTTAGAAGTCAAATCCACAAAAGGAGAGTATATGATGGGACTGCACGTGTTTATGGATTGAATGAGATTTAAGTTGGGGAAATTGTTGAATTTGCCAGCGGTGTAGAAGGAATAGCCTTGAATCTTGAAAAAGAGAATGTAGGGATTATCCCTCTATGAGATTGAAACAGTTATAGCAACAGTTGGCATTGGTTTCCTCTGGGCTTTTCCTTGGCTTGTAGTCTAAGTGCATTTTGTTAGAAAGGAAGCAGATCCCAAAAAATGGTTTATGAAAGAAAACAAAAGAAGTGTACCCAAGCCCTAAAAAAGAGACAATGGCATAGATATTTGCGAGAATTTTTATCGATGTTGATTGAGATCAACTCTTGGTGGCAAAATTTGCCCTAAGAGGCACAAGATACGGAATTTGACTAGGCCAACCAATGAACATGATTTCTTGAATTGTTTATCCTTTGGTGTAAATCAAAACAATAGAAACCACATAGTTATCTCTAGACACTTTTTCTTTTAAGGTTGCATTCATTTTGGCCCTAAACACCTTGGTTGTTTCGTGGGTGCTCTAGAGAAATTAGCCTTCTCATTCTCATGGAACTGGCTCAATTCATGCTCATATAGATGATCTCCTTAAAAAATGTATTATCTAGTACTTTTCTTGATACTATAAATTTCTATAAATCATCACACATATTTCAATCATCATTTTTTTTATTTTCAGAATAGGTAATAGATATTAAATCTATGTATGATACATGAAGCCATATTCATAATTCGGTTGTCCCTATGAACCTAGATCTTGGGATGTCCAATCAAGTAGGTTGGGTTTCAATTACGATGACTATTTTGTCGTAAGCTTAGCCTTATTCCCATTGATGATCAGTTAACTCTCTCTCAAGTTTGACCTCGAGTTACTAGATCCACAACGTTATCTTTTGACTTTATAAATTTAATTTTGACAACCTCATTTCGAAAGTAATTGTCTCAGGGTATTGTGTCTATGACACAAATATTGGAACTTACCATTATCCACAACTTTGTGCCCAATCAATAATTCATATATCTATCACGGCATACATAAATTGTTGGTACAAGTTTTACCCACATTAAAATATTTCTTTTAAATAAATGAAATTATTTTGATTTTTCACATGCTTTATCATATATTCACTTTTCTTTAGTGGATCTCAATAACACCATATCTTTTCCACGTGCAATGACATATTAACCATAAAAAAGTAATGATATAACTAGATTTAGTAATTGATACAAAATACACTAGCCATATTTATTTATCTTCAATTTATTTGACATCACATTGTTACAAATGTCATTACGTTATACTTGTTATATTGCAAATATATTGAACAAGACAACAAACTTTGATTATTACCATAAAACCACAAATTCTATGGGGTTACTTTTATATATTTCTCTTACTTCATATAGGCTCAATTTAATCCTAAGGCACTTGGTCTTGGATACTATTAGATGTAGTTTTTATCCCAAGCGGTTTCAATTATAGGATCTCCGAAAAATATGATTTTAACGATAAGGCCTCATTTGACGTTTTACAACAACTAACATTGTTTTTTAAGTATAGATCATCCATACATTATGGAAATACATCATAGAGATGCATTCAATTCAAAATATATGATTTAAATAATTCAATTTTTTATTTCGACAACATTACTCAAGATATTGAACTCAAAACTCTATAGGTTGCACACACACACCGAGGGTGTATACATTTGTAATGTTTTATTTTTAACATTTTCAATATACCTTAATGTCACAATGTGTATTATATGTTTAATCATATCATTGAAATTTTAAAAATTCACATCTTGATCACAAATGTGCTTAATATGCTTAAACTTGAATTTAATGTGATCAAATAGTATATTGTATAATCTCAATGTGAAAATACTTCAAATATCATTGATATAATGTTTTGAAAATGTCCATATCATTCTTATATCATGATTCATTCAATAAAATTGTCCATACCCTTCTCAATTGGAAATTTCACATTTTGATTACAAAAATACTCAAATTGCTTAAACTCAATTTCTATGTGATCATAAGGTACATTGAATGTTTTGATCATGAAAATTATTCAAATTTGTTTCAAATAATATTTTAAATGTGTTTGTATAAATAATGATCATGGACATCAACCAAAACAAAGAACGGGTGGAGAAAAATAGAATTGTATTGAAAACACTATAGCAATCGACTGTTGCTGTCTAAAAAATCAGAATTAACTTTCTGTAGTAAATTTGTCATATCTCTCTTATTACTTATCCAAATCTGATGAATTTTATATGGTTGAAAATATAATTCAAATCTATGTAAAACCATATAAATTTAATGTTGATCCAAGTTGGTTTGGTTGTTCAAATTTCAACATTTCGACCGAAGTCAATAGCTATTTTTTGTAGAAAATCTTGTCTAGACCTTTGCTCACTCATTTGATCATATCTCACTCATTTTGAGTCCAAATGAGATGATTATTTTTTATATGGAACCTCAACTCAATAATATTTATTTATATGCATAGTAGGAAAATTTTGGATATGTTTTTCATATCAAATAGTAGTTTTGCATTTAAATGTCATAATGTTTTCTCTCTCCTGTCTTGTTTTCGTTCTATTTTTGAATTGACATTTCGGCGATCTTTGCTTGTTTTAATTGTTGTATGATATTTTCTAAACATTATATTGGATATTTGACATCTTAATCAACATTAAATTTGATCAAAACAACATTGAATTAAAGAGAATTGATCAAAACATTTTGAAACTCTTAAAAACTTATTTTGCAGCTTTTTGTCATGAATCGAAAATTGGATTTACATATCAAATCTTGTTCGTAATGTTAAAATCATATTATTATATGCTATTGTAATGTATATATTTGATACATGCATGATCAATTGATATGTTCATTATTATATCTAAAATTAATTGACAAATTTGCTCAATGACTCAGAAAAATCTATTTTTTACATAAGAAATGTGTTTTAAGTGTTGATCCTCTTGAAATGCTTCTAATTAATCAAATAGATTTTATTCATGTTTAAATGTGATTATACATCATGTATTTAATTTATAAAATCGTTCTCCTATTGTTATACACATGAAATACATTGTCTTGACAAAATATGCAAGTGGTTGAGTATTTAATGCTATCCTACTTTTTGGTAGGGTTAGCTAAAGTATAGGCTATACTATTTTGCCTCATACCAACCACATTCATTTATTATATTGATATTAATTCAAATTAGATGAGCCTTACCTTTAATGATTCACACTCAACTTTGAAGACCTCCATCATGATTTTTATATATGCATTAATGTCAATCATACTCAATTATATACTTTGAATATATGAGCAAACAAACTGTATTTTTCCACTACCATAATGACAAAATGGACAAAGGTTCATATGCAATTAATAAGGTATGTCTATAATTTATAGTGTTGGAAAAATTGGTTGAAATCTTGACAAATCTGCAGAGAATTGAAAGTAGGAAGGAGCCTTTGTCTTGACAATTTTGAAGAGAAGCTAACAACAGTTATTTCCTCTCAAATTATTCAATTGTGATATCCTTCCTACATTATCTACATATATATAAGGAGGTAAGATTGCTGGAAGATTTCACTAACACACCAAGTATGATTCATTCAACTGAGCTACAAAGATCAAAGAGATACTACCAAAACTTCTAAGCAAAATTCTGTGCAACATCACATTCTTTATTAGTTGATTCATATTCCTGAGTGATTGTTGTATCATTGTTTCACACACATAGATTCTCGAGTTCTTTATCTTGTGAGTGTTGAAGCTCCATTTTTGTAAGACGGTAAGAATTTGATTGTAAATCTTGAGTAACGGTTTTGCTCAAGAGGAAAGATTTGTGATTGGAACATATTCACTCTAAATTGTAAAGTCTTGAGATACAAACTTCTCAAGCAGCAACTTTAGACAGTTTGGTCTTCACCCGAAAGAAGATTAAAGATAGTGAAATCCTCGAAGGAGCTCGGAGGAGTAGACTAGGCAAAGGATTTTTGCCAAACTGTTATAAATACAGGTGTCAATCTCTCTAACTCTACTCTTTACTTTTTAATTTATATTTGTGTTTGTGATTACTTGTTTGATTGAATATTCGTTGTTCACTTGACACAATCATATAAACACTTAGTTTAAATTGAGTGAAATTAATTAACAAAAATTTGCCAAACCCAATTCACCTCCCCTTGGGTAATTCTTACGCCATCAATTAGCATCGAAGCTACACTTTCTTAATAGGCTTAAAATCCTAGCAAATTGGTCATGAAAAATTTCGTTGCAACTATTCTTCCCAAAGGTCAATCCATGTATAGACTTCCATTGTTTAATTATAACAATTATGTGTTTTGGAAGGCTAGAATGACAGCGTTTTTACAACTTACAAATTATGAAACTTGGAAAGTTATTAAAAATGGTTCACATATTCCTATCAAAACTAATCTTGATGGATCTACAACTCTTAAGGTAGAATCGAAATTTGATTATAAGGACACCAAGCTAATTTCTATAAATTCCCAAACTATTAACCTTATTTATTGTGGTTTAGATGTTCATGAATATAATAGGATTTATGGATGCTCATCGACTAAGGAGATTTGGGATACTCTTATGATTACTCATGAGGATACAAACTAAGTCAAGGAATCCAAGATCGTCATCCTCGTCTACCAATATGAACTATTCAAAATGAAGGATGGAGAATCAATCATGGAGATGTACACTCGCTTTACAAATATTTGTAATAGCTTAAATGCACTCAAAAAATCATATTTAATGCTCAAACGAGTGCGAAATATCCTTAGAGCTCTTCCTAAGGCGTAGGAACCAAAGGTGACGGCAATCTTCGAATCCAAATATCTAAACAAGTACACCATTAATGAACTCATTGGTAACTTGACCACACATAAGTCCTCACTCAAAGGTTTTGAAGAATAAGGTAGAATGAACTGGAATAAGGGAATAGCCTTAGAAGCTATTTAAGATGATGATGGTGATGATGAAAGCATCGGAAGCGATGCGGAAAGAAAAATGAATCTCTTGGAGAGACAAATGGATCGGCTCAACTAGAGATTTTTCAAAAAAAAAAATATTCAATAAAACTGACACAAGCAATGTTGAATGCTACAAATGTCACAAGCTTGGTCACTATAAAACTAAGTATCCTTAACTCAAGGGGATCATAGAAAGCCAAAGAAATATCATCGCAAGAGTGAGAAGAAGGCTTTAAAGGCCAATTGGGATGATACTGACTCAAGTAGCTCGGCAAAGTCTGTTTAGGTTTTCATCCACATAAGAAACAAAAGAAATTTTGAAAATTTTTCTCAAAAATAAAAAAAGTTTATAAATGTTTTTATTGTAATAAAGTTCGTCACACTATTGATGTTTGCAATGAAAGAAAACTGAAAAATGCTAATGTCAAGATAAAAAAATTTTGGGTACCAAAGGGAACCTTGGTTCCAAAATCTAACCCTCTCGGATCCAAGTAAAATGGGTACTTTTTAGGAATCATTCAAAGTACTCCTTGCAAGTTAGTTTTAAAGAAAATATAAGCAAGTACAAATGGCTCCTGGATAGCGATTGCTTACAACACATGACAGGTGATAAAGATAAATTCACATCTTTGACACCTAAAGATGGCGGACATGTGACATTCAAAGACAACTCTAAGGGTAAAACAATTAGTATTGGTAGCGTTGGTAAAGATGCATTTATCATTGAAAATGTTTTACTTGTTAAAGGTTAAAAATATAATCTTTTAAGTATAAGCCAACTGTGTGATAATGGTTTTAAAGTAACATTTTTCAAAAATCAATGTGTCCTCAAAGAAAATGATGATCACAAGGTTTTATTCGTTGCGTAATGTTTTGAAAATATTTACACATGCTCTTTTAATGACTTATTTTCTCAAAATGTTTCATGCCTTAATGCATTAACCGAAAATAGTTGGTTATGGCATAGACAGTTAGGACATGCTAGCATGGAACTTATTTCAAACTTATCTAAGAATAATCTTGTACGTGGATTACCAAATGCTAAATTTGTTAAAGACAAGATATGTGATGCATGCCAGCTTGGTAAACAAGTTAAAAGTTCATCTAAGAAGAAGAAATTTATTTCTACTATTAAACCATTAGAACTTTTGCATCTAGACTTATTCCGTCCTAATCCCATTGCTAGTTTACGTGACAAACATTATGCATTTGTTATTGTTGATTATTATTCTAGATATACATTGGTTCTATTTCTTGCTAAGAAAAGTGACATCGCTTACGTGTTTGCTAAGTTTTGTAAACGTGTTGAAAATGAGAAAGGTACTAGCATTAACAATATCCAAAGCGATAGAGAAAGAGAATTCTAAAATGATGAGATTGAAAAATTCTGTGACGAATAAGGTTATGGACATAATTTTTCAGCTCCTAGAACATCTCAACAAAACGGCGTTGTAGAGAGGAAAAATCGATCTTTACAAGAAATGGTTCAGACTATGTTAAACGACCATTCATCACTGCAATACTTTTGGGCATAAGTTGTAAGTATGGCTTGTTACGTATTGAACCGTGTTTCAATCCATAGAGATTTAAATAAAAACCCATACGAGCTATGGAATAGTAAAACCCTCATTATCTCTTACTTTAAATTTTTCGGTTGCAAATATTTTATTCTTAATGATAAAGAAAATCTTTCAAAGTGTGATGCTAAATTGGATGAATGTATTTTTCTTGGTTATTCAACTAATATCAAAGCTTATAGAGTATATAACAAACATACACTTGTAGTTGAAGATTTAATGCATGTTGTTTTTTGAGGAATCTAACCCATTTTCATCAAGTAAGGTTTTATATGAAGAAAATTCAGATTTGGTGGAAAAATCAGCGGAGCAAGTTGAAAACACTAATTTGAGGCCCGTTGATGATGATTCAATGGAAGTACAAGCATCTGAGAATAAGTTACCATAGGCTTGGAAAAAGGTTAATATTCATCCTACCGACCAAATCATTGGTGACATTAAATACAGTGTAAGTACTAGATCTTCTTTCAGAAACTATGTTAACAATTTTGCTTTCTTATCTCAAATTGAACCTAAAAATATAAACGAAACTATTGATGATGAATCTTGGATCCTAGCAATGCAAGAAGAATTAAATTGAGAGAAATAAAGTTTTGACTCTAGTACCAAGACTTAATGACCATCCCGTAATTGGAACAAAATGGGTTTTTTGAAATAAAAATGATGAGTCAGGTGTTGTTATTAAAAATAAAGCAATATTGGTAGCACAAGAATTTAATCAAGAAGAAGGGATAGATTATGATGAAACATATGCTCCGGTAGCTAGACTAGAACCTATACGAATGTTCCTTGCTTTTGCTTGTGCAAATAATTTCAAACTTTTTCAAATGAATGTTTAAAGCACATTTTTAAATGGTTTCATATTCGAAGAAGTTTATATTGAACAACCTTCAGGTTTTGAAGATGAAAAATTTTCAAATTATGTTTTTAAACTATCTAAAGCACTTTATGGTCCCAAACAAGCACCTAGAGTTTGGTATGAGATGTTAAGTGGATTTCTCATAGAAAAAGGTTTTAAACGTGGTTTAACCGATATAACCTTATTCATTAAAGAATCTAAAAATAATATCTTATTAGTGCAAATCTATATTGACGATATTATTTTCAGTTCTACTAATGAGATTTTGTGCCAAAAGTTTGCTGAGCTTATGCACAAAGAATTTGAGATGAGTATGATGGGAAAACTAACATTCTTTCTTATATTGAAAATTAAGTAAACAAAAAATGGAATATTTATAAATAAAGCAAAGTATACCAAGGACTTAATCAAAAAATATGGAATGGAAAACTCAAAGGTATATAATAAACCAATGAGTACCTCAACCAAATTGGAAACCGATGAAAATGGTAGAAAGGTAAATGAGAAAGAATACCGAGGTATGATTGATAGTCTTCTTTATGTTATGGCAAGTAGACCGGATATCATGTTTAATTTTTGTCTATATGCTCATTTTCAATCTTGTCCTAAAGAATCACACTTAACTGTCATTAAACATATTTTTCGATATTTGCTTGTTACATATGATTTAGGTTTATGGTATCCTAAAAATGAATGTCTTGATTTTCTAAGTTATTTCGACGCTAATTTTGCCGGTTGCAAAGTCAAGAGTAAAAGCACTAGTGGTACTTGTCATTTTCTAGAACACACATTGGTTTCTTGGTTAAGCAAGAAACAAAAATTCAGTTGCATTATCCACTGTCGAAGCCAAATACATAGTGCCTGGAAATTGTTGTGCACAAGTTCTTTACATGAAACAACAATTGGGAGATTTTGGTATTGATATTGCTTGTGTTTCAATTTTACGTGATAACACTAGGGCCATATGTTTGAGTAAAAATCCTGTTCAACATTCATGAACAAAGCATATTGAAATTAGACATCATTTTATTCGTGACCATATTCAAAAGGGAGATATCACGTTGGAATTCATTGACACTAATAATGAATTAGCCGATATCTTCACTAAGCCTCTCGTGGAAGAACATTTTTAAAAAATCTTATGTGATTTAGGTATGGCTAGACAAAATGATATTTTGAAATGTTTTTTTTTAAACTGAGCTTATATATGATATAGTTCTTCATAATTGCAAAAATTATTTTATAAGCCAAGTTTGATTTACATTTTGATTTTTGGTATTCAAAATGATTTCAAAAAGGATTTAAAAACCATTGTTCTCCAAGTGATCAAAATTTCAATTTTGGTAACTTGAATCCTTGAGACAATATTGAAATTTGGTTACATGTGATATTGATCAATCCTAAGTGATATTAGTTGATAAATTCATATACAAATCAGAAATTAGTCATAAATTAAGTTTATGGTTTGTTTTGACGCTCAAAAACATAGTATAGACAAGCAGTTTCAAGGGTCATAGGATCATTTTGGCAATTCATGCATAACTTTTACACGCATTTTCCACTACCACCTCCTCAAAACTAATTCTAACTCTACTTTTTGATATAACAAAGGGGGAGAAAGACCTAGATTTGATATTTATGTTTTCATTATGCTTGTGTTTTGAATATTGTAAGACAATCTATGTTATATGGTGTGTTATTGATGTTTCTGTGATTCATATGATCTTAATTATATAATTTTATTGTAATGAGAATATAAGAATTTTATTTACCTAAGAGAATGAAAAATAAGCTTTCTTAGATAAATCTTTTTTAAATCGATCTCATTCTCAGGGAGAGCTAGTAAAATGATTAGCATTCTTAAAATATCAAATGAGTTGTCATCATCAAAAAGATGGATATTTTCAGCCTAAGCAGTTTCAATCATAAGATCTCTGGAAAATATGATTTTGACAGTAATGCCTCATTTGACATTTTAAATGAACTAACATTGTTTTTAAATATAGATCATTCATAAATTATAGAAATACATCATAGAGATGCATTCCAGTCGAAATGTATGATTTAAATAATGCAATTTTTCATTTCGATAAAATTACTCAAGATATTAAACTCAAAACTCTATAGGTTGCACACATACACCAAGGGTGCATAGATTTGTGATGTTTTGTTTCTAACATATCCAATATACCTAAATATAATAATGTGTATTATATGTTTGATCATATCATGCAAAATTAAAAAATTCACATCTTGATCACAAATGTGCTTAATATGCTTAAATTTGGATTCAATGTAATCAAATAGTATGTTGTATGATCTCAATGTGAAAACACTCCAAATATCATTGATATAATATTTTGAACATGTACATATCATTCTTATATCATGATTAATGTAATAAGATTATTCATACCTATCTTAATTGGAAATTTCACATTTTGATTACAAAAATGCTCAAATTACTTAAACTCGATTTCTATGTGATCATAAGGTATATTGCATGTTTTGATCGTGAAAATTATTCAAATATGTTGAAAACAATATTTTAAAGGTGTTTGAATGAAAAATAATTATATACATCAAACAAAATCAAGAACGGGTGAAGAAAAATAGAATTGTGCTAAAAACACTGTAGCAATCGACTATTGCTATCCAAAAATCAAAATTGACCTTTTGTAGTAAATTTGTCATATCTCTCTTATTACTTATCCAAATCTGATGAATCTTATATGGTTGGAAAGATACTTCAAGTATATTTAAAACCATATAAATTTCATGTCTATCCAAGTTGTTTTGGTTGTTCAAATTTCAACATTTTGGCAAACGTCAGTAGCTGTTTTTTGCAAAAAATCTTATCTAGACCTTTACTCACTCATTTGATCATATCTTACTCATTTTGAGTCCAAATAAGGTGATTATTTTTTATATAGAACCTAAACTCAATAATAGTTATTTATATTCATGGTAGGAAAAATTTGGATATATTTTTCATATCAAACAGTAGCTTTTCTTTTAAATGTTAGAATGTTTTCTTTCTCCTACCCTGTTTTTGCTCTATTTTCGAATTGACTTTTTGGCAATCTTTGCTTGTTATAATTGTTTTATTATAGTTACTAAACATTATATTATATGTTTAACATCTTAATTATCATTAAATTTGATAAAAATAACATTGAATTAAAGAGAATTGATCAAAACATTTTGAAACTCTTAAAAACTCATTTTGCAGCTTTTTGTCATGAATCGAAAATTGTATTTACATATCAAATCTTGTTCAGAATTTTCAAATCATGTTATTATATGTTATTTTAATGTGTATAATTTATATATGCATGATAAATTGATATGTTTATCATTATATCTAAAATTAATTGACAAATGTTCTTAATGACTCAGAAAATTCTATTTTCTACATAAGAAATGTGTTCTAAGTGTTGAACGTCTTGAAATGTTTCTAATTGATCAAATAGATTTTATTCATGTTTAAATGTGATTATAAATCATGTATTTGATGTATAAATTCATTCTCCTACTGTTATACACATGAAATATATTTTCTTGACAAAATATGCAAGTGGTTGAGTTTTTAATACTATCCTACTTTTTGGTAGGGTTGGCTAAAGTATGGGCTATACTATCTTGTCCCATGCCATCCAAATTCATTTATTATCTTGATCATAATTCAAATTAGAGGAGTCTTACCTTTAATGATTCACACCCAACTTTGAAGACCTCTATCATGATTTGTCTATATGCATTAATGTCAACCATACTCAATTATACACTTTGAATATATAAGAAAACAAGCTGTATTTCCCACTACCATAATGAAAATATGGACATTGGTTTATATGCAATTAATAAGGTATGGCTAGCATCTATGGTGTTCAAAAACGTAGTTGGAATCTTGACAAATCTACAGAGAATTAAAAGTGGAAAGGAGTCTTTTCTTGACAATTGTGAAGAGAAACTCACATTCTCTACATATATATAAGGAGGGAAGATTGTTGGAAGATTTAACTAGCTCACCAGGGATCATTCATTCAACTGCTACAATGATCAAAGAGATACTACCAAAGCTTCCAAGCAAAATTCTATGTGGTAGCGAATTATTCGTCACTACAATACCACAAGTGTACGAGTTAAATTTTAATAGTATAGGAAGAGTAAGGTTGTCGTATCCACAGGGCTTGGTTTAAATTGTCGTTAAATGTCGTGATTATCGTAACTTAACTTTATTTAGGTGATCAAATTTTGGGTTTTTATAAAAATTAACTAAAACAAATATAAATACAAAAATAAAAGAAAAGAAAATATGAATTATCTATGCACAGATGTTCTAGGGTCTTGATTTCATCTTGTTATTCCCATGTTTTCCTCTTAAGTAATTATTAGTTAATTTCATTTATTCAATAATCAAGGTCCCCGTGCTATTGCCTTTTCACTGCCTCTTCCGAGTGTCAAGTGAGAGAATATGTAAATACTTCAATACTGATATCCTTATCTAGTATTTAGGTGAAAACATTCATTAAACCCAACCTTATAGATTACATAACCTCTAAATATCTCCTGATCTATTAAAGCCTATGTTTTGTTTAACCTAAGTCCGAACCCGGGATTACCACTCCCGAGTGTCAAATCTCAAGTTCTCAATTCAACCAAAATACCGTATGTGAGCATAAATTGGAAGCATTAATAAGGTAAACACAATTGAATAGAAAACCTAGTTGGTAAATCTAGAACTTGATCATCTCCCAATTTCACAAAATTCTAAATTTCCAACTAGATTACTTAGATGTTAATTTCCTCCTGAACTCACAACAACCTAAATTATTCACTCCCAATTCCAATTACGAATTCAACCTCTCCCGAGTATAAAATTCATAACCTAAACTCATCTAATTTGTTGGCCACATGAATCAAACACATTAGCCCTAAGAGATGCATAAAATGGAATTAAATCTAACAATTAACAAAATAATCTAACACGGTTCGAACGAGACTACATCAAATCCTAGATCTAGATTACAAACACAACATAGATAGATGCATATCTAATCTTCTCAATAAATTCATATATGTAAGAATGTTCAACACAAAATTACAAATACAAACTTAAAACAAAATATTAGGGATAGAGAAAGGAAGATAAAATCTTATTGTGGAATGTGGGCTTCAAATCTTTAACTCCAAGTACCACCAATGGTGTTTTCGTCATCAATCTCGCATCAAATTGCTACCATCTGGTGTTTTCTCACCCAAAATCAACTCCAATCACTAGTTTCCTCTCCAAAATCGCTTTCTCTTCTTCCTCATCTTCTTCCTTCTGTTTTGAGGCAAAATGGAGTATTTAAAGGGGTCCAAAATTAGGGTTTTTGAGTAAAAAGACAACACAACCCGATGGTATCATGCTACAACGTGTATTTTTGCACGCTACAATGCGCTATGGGCAGTGCACACTACCGTTTTTGCGCTGCAACGCAGTTTTGGTAGATTTGACATCAGTTTGTATTTTGGCCATAACTTTCTCATCCAAACTCTGATTGAGGGGATTCAAAAATACATTGAAATCTAAGATATACATCTACAACTTCCATGTTTTGGGTTTTCCCAAACTTGGATTGTATCATGGTCAAAATTGGCCTTGACATTACTAGACCTGTACTTATTTTGCACCGCTTTTCCCATTTATTTATATTCCTAGAAAACAACACAAAAACATATTAAAATAACAAAAATGTTTGAAAATACACAAATATTTGAACTCAAAAGTACTTGATTTATTAGTAAATAAGCTACTCATCACTGTGCAACATCACTTTCTTTCTTACTTGATTCATATTCTTGAGTGATTGCTGTATTATTATTACTTTACACACATAGATTCTTGAACTCTTTATATTATGAGTATCGAAGCTCCATTTTGTGAGACGGTGAGAATTTGATTATAAATCTTGAGTAAGGATTTTTCTTAAGATGAGAGATTTATGAGTGGAATATATTCACTCTAGATTATAAAGTCTTGATATATGAACTTCTCAAAAAGAGACTTTAGACGGTTTGGTCTTCACCTGAAAGAAGATCAAAGATAGTGAAATCCTCGAAGGAGCTTGGAAGAGTAGACTAGACAAAGGTTTTTTGCCAAAATATTATAAATACCGGTGTCAACCTCTCTAACTTTACTCTTTACTTTCCTATTATATTTGTGTTTGTAATTACTTGTTTGATTGAATATTTGTTGTGCATCTTACACAATTACATAAACACTTAGTTTAAATTGAGTAGAATTAATTACTGAAAATTTACCAAACCTAATTCACCCCACCCCCCTCTTGGGTAATTTTAAGGCCATCAATAGTATTATTTGTTCATTTGAAGAAACTTAACTCGTGTAGTTTTACATAAAATATATATTTACAAGAATGATGTATTCCATGATTTAATAATTATGGTCATACAAACACTCTCATTCCTTAAAAAATTACCAATTGATCAAGAAACCCTCACATTTTTAAGTATTTGTAGATTAGCCTCATATTTTCCTAAAATATATTTAAGATGTCTTGTTTTAACCTTTTATGGAATATATATTCCCTTATAAATTCTTAAATTTTCAATAGAACTGATGATGCCTGCAAGTGGATCACCGGAGACGTCAGCCTCTGAGATTAGAAAGGTGAAGGACAACTGTGGTTATCTCACTTTCTCTCGGTTTGGTTCCTGCAAAACATGCACTTCGAGTGAGCCTCCCTGCGTTGCACTTCTAGTGTAAGAATCAGTATGGGATACTGAGAGAAAGATAATGTAGGTTTGCACAGAAAAAAGCATAAGCTTAACATAAACTTAGCATACAATTACACATAAGATTTCACATACCTCAGACCTCTAGGGTTTTGACCGTTATATAGGAGGGGAGAAAACTCGTTTGGTAAGTCTTCCCTATTTCTCTGTATACCGGTATGGTAAGTGGAGTAGATCTCAGTTCCCTTTCCATAGAGATGGTTGGAATAATGGACGGATATTACAAGATCGTTATGGCAACGATAATTTTATTTATGGGATAGGCAGCTTTGACCACCTTTGGAGTGGAAGCATGAAGCGCTCATGCCCTAGAAGGTCCGACCCAAAATAGGCATAGAGGTTTGGAATGGACATGGAGACCCAAAGAGGGCATGGAGATGAAGGACGAATATAATGACCCAAAACATGTATAGTAACCTGAAGCAGGTGTGTAGATGGGCATGTCTAATTGACCAATTCTAGGATTCTCGGGCCAATCATGTGTTTGAGGACACATGGCGCCCTAGTATCTTCTGGTCGAATTTTCCCTCATCAAGAAGTATTAAAATATGTTCTCCTCTTCTAAATTGCACAAATCAATTTAGAGATTTCATATTTTTTTCCAATGAAACGAAAAGAAATTTGCGTCATTTTGAAGTGACACTCAAGTCTTATATTTATGACTTAAAATATTTTATCGTACTTATTTTAATTAATAAATTATTTTTAAGTCATATTTAACTTCACACAAATCTCACAAATATGACTTGAAAATTTTATTTCTATTACATTATATTGTTAAGTCACTTTTTGACGAAACACTTAAATCTCATAATTTTTAATCTCTTCTATTAGTTCAATTAATTAACAGATGTCTCAATTTAGCATGTCAAACATTAAAAGGCTTAATGATAAAATAAAATATTGATTTTATTATTATTATTGCTATTATTATTATATCACATAATACATTTTTTGAATATAATTTTATTCTTCTAGACCTATCTCATATATGTGGCTTTGTTAAATTAAAAGATACATCTCATTAACCTTAGCATAATGGTTATCTACCTCTATCAAATTAGCAGAATAGATTGGCTTATGAGGTTTTCCTATCACAATCCTCATGTGCATTTTTTAGCACGATGTCCAAATTTGGCTCAAATGTAATAGTCATATTTATTTACTTAGTCCAAGACTAGGGCTTGAATCAAATAAATTTTGTTATTTTGTCATTTTTCAATATTTCACTTTGTTAACTTTGGACTCCTTCCAACAACATAGTGTTTCCTCATTATTATTTTTTTATATTTATTTAACAACAAATATTTAGTCTTCTCAAAATAAAATAAAAAAAAACTTGCACTAGAACTCTACACATTTTCAGGCATCTACTGCAATCACAATCTACGTAGAACATCCTCTCATAGGATTTCAACAAGTTTTGATATTGTTTAAAAAATAATATCTTTTTTAATCTTTATAATTTCCGTATATTGTATTTTATCTTTTATATTATTTATTTTATTTAATTTTTGTAAATTTAATATTTTGTATTATTAGTAAATTTAATGTCCACATATATTATTTCCATAGATTTAGATTTATATATACATATTATTTCTTCTCAATTAGTTATAAGATATATAAGGTGAAATATAAATACACATTTTATATTTACGTTAATTTTGTAAATCAATCTGGATCGCTCTCCCTTCTCAATTAAGTATAAGATATATAAGGTTAAATATAAATACACATTATATATTTATGTTAATTTTGTAGATCAATCTAGATTGTTATTTATCTTTGGAGGTAAAGAACAACTGAAATTTGTCTCAAGAATTTATGTTTGTCCTGTTTCATTACGTAGACTAGCATATAACCTATCTTTGAAGGTACGAACGTAAGAAAAATGAACCTAATTTAATATTAATTTTTAAAATCAAATTTAATTAAAATATTATTAATTTAATGTCCATATATCATTTCTATTTTTTTCATAAATTTAATGTCCATAATTTATGTATATTATATTTCCTATTTATATTTTTTTTTCTTTAATTTAATTTTCCTAAATTTAATATTTCATTATTATTACAAAGTTTAATGTCCATAGATTATTTTTATAATTTTAGTAAATTTAATGTCCATGATTTATGTCTATTATTTTTTTTTTTCCTTTCTTTTATATTTTTTTAATTTAATTTTTATAAATTTAATATTTTAGATTTACTATTAAACTTAATATTAATATATTTATTCTAATTTTGTAAATTCAACCATATTTTTCGTTTATTATATTTTTTATTTTATATTACTTTTAATTTAATTTATGTAAATTTAATATTTCTGTATTATTACTAAATTTAATATTCATATATTATTTCTATAATTTTGATAAATTTAATATCCATAATTTTTGTATACTATATTTTCTCTTTTATATGCCATATTTTTAATTTATTTTCTATAAATTTAATGCCTAAGTATTATTACTAAATTTAATGTGTATATATTATTTTTATAATTTTGGTGAAATTAATGTACATAATTTCCATACATTATATTTTATATTTTATATTATTCTTCTATTTTAATTTTATAAATTTAATTCTTAAATTTAATGTCTATATATTATTTCTATAATTTTCGTAAATTAAAATCCATAATTTTCATGTATTATATTTTATATTTCATATTTTTTTATTTAACATATAAATTTAATATTAATTATTTCACTAAATTTTAATGTTCGTAAATTATTTCTATAATTTTCGGTCCAAGATTTCTGTATATTATATTTTCTCTTATATATTATTTTTTTAATTTAATGTTTCATTATTATTACTAAATGCAATGTGCATATATTATTTCTATAATTTTCATTAATTTAATATTTCTGTTATTATTAAATTTAACATCCATATATTATTTTTATAATTTTCATAAATTTAATATATGATATATTATCTCTAAATTTTTTTTAAATTTAATGTTCATAATTTTTGCATATTATATTTTTATATATTATTTCTTTAATTTAATTTTCATAAATTTAATGTTTTAATATTATACTAAATTTTAATATCTATATATTATTTTTATAGATTTATATATATTGGCCCAAAGAGCTACTAAAGAGAGAAGGTGAATTTGGTAGTTATAAAAATTTAAATAATTAAATCAAACACAAATAATTAATTTTCCTAAATCAATTATTATCTTGTTACGTGGTGAAAATGTGTTTATCTAGATGCACACCCAAACAAACAGAAAGACAACAATGTAGTATACAACGATATATCCTGGTTCGGTAAGTTATTCTTACCTACATCTAGTCCTCGAGCTCCATGGAGATTCGCAATCTACTAAACCCCTGATTCCTTTCACAGGTAGCTAGGAACCAAACCCTTACAATCTTTTTACAGGGTGAAGACTAACCTAATTATTTTCCCAAGCTTAGAATCAAACCCTAACTATCTTGATTCTTTTCATAGGCTTAGAATCAACCTATACAATCCTGATTCTTTTCACAAGCTCAAAATCAACCTATCACTTTCTCACTTATCCTTTTCATAAGCTTAGGAAGAGCCTTTACAATCACACTTAATTCAATCCTAGGAAGAATCAAAACCTAGTTCTTTTCAAAGGAAAACCTCTTTGGAGGACAAAAATTAAATCCTAATCTTTTTCACATGAAAAAGATTGAAACCCTAGCTACGCTGATTAAACACTGACACAAACGTGTCTAATCCGCTCAAACTCATAAATACAAGAAAGAGCTTCTACCACCTCAATACAAATATACTCAATTAATGGCCTGGATAAAACTACTTGACAGATAAAATGTGTGGCAAATAGATATGATTATAAAAATAAGCGGGTAGCACATAAGTAGCACGTAATCAGATAATCAATCAAAAATTGTTTAAAAGATTTTTAGGAATTAAGTTCAAAAATGATTTTTCTAAAATCCCTTAACTAAGCAATGAATTATAATTAATCTTAGAAAACAATAAATAGAGCTTGGAAGGATCTCATCGGAATTCAACGAAAGTAAGAATGATTTCACGATAAGCAATGCAAATCGGTAACACAAACAATGAGTACTTTAGATCAAGAACTTGAATAATAATCACTCCTAGAAATCTCAGCAATAATCTTACTTTTAGAAAGCTCAAAACTGATTATTCTTGGAGATTAAACTTAATTCCGTAGGTCTCTATTAATAGACCTAGAACTATACCTCCAACGGCTAGTTTTCAAAAGATATATCATTAAATGACATCCCAAGACCTCATATATCCCATATATTCAAAATAGATATATTTCATTTAAATATACTTTTGGAAAAACTCATTCTAGTCCTTAAAACTTTTTCAATTTGAAATTCATCAAAATAAGAAGTATTAAATCACTTTAATTAAAAGAAGTTTAATTAAATTAACTAATTTAATAGGAATCATTAAATATATCATGTATGTATGAAATATACCTAAATCCAACCAAAAACTATCTTGGAATCATAAAAAAAATAAAAATAAAAATAAAATAAAAAAAATGAGATTGTTAGCCCAGTAGAATACCCAAGAGGGGGGTGAATTAGGTAATTAAAAATATATCAGAATAAAACTTGAATAAATCAAATAATTAATTTTATGCCTAAATTAATTATTATCTTTATACCACAGCGGAATTATAATAAATCTAAGTGCACACCTAAACAGCAAAAATAACAAAGTAAAATATAGGAGCACACAAAAGATTTATACTGGTTCACTAAGTTACTTTTGGCTAATTTAGTCCCTCGAGCTCCACGGAGGTCACACCCACTAAAACCAAGATCCCTTTAAAGGTAGGAACCAAACCTACACACTGATTCTTTTACAAGTTCAGAATCAACCTTTACAATATCATTTTCTCAAGCTAAGGAATAACCTCTACTTTTTACAGGTTAAAGAATAACCTAATTCTTTTTAATACTAAGGCACAAAAATCAAAACCTCTCAAAATACTCCAACTATCATTTTCACAGGTAAGAATGGAACCTTTACAAATCACTTATAACGCAATTCTTATCCAGGAAGAATCATTACCTCAATCTCTTTACAGGAAGAGACTGACACCCAACTACCTCTGATTAAATACTCCCAATAGTATTTAATCCGTCACAACTCACCAATACGAAAATTGATAAGAAGTAAATCTCACTTGGAGCTTCTATCACCCCAGATAAATACTAACTCAATTAATATCCCAATTAGTGATAGAAATACGTGAGATACAAAAATCTGATTTCAACAAGATATGGGTAGCAAATTGGAGCACATAATCAGATTCAAGAAATTGTTTATAAAAAATATTTTCTTCAAAAATCAGAAACAATTTCTAAAATCAATTTCCAAATATAGAATAATAAACAACTAGTAAGCAATATGAAAAGATCTCACCCGGAATCCACAGAAATAATTATTAGAATAATGTAGCTTCAAATCCGATATCAACAAAAATTGATTGCAATTGATTCTCAAAATCACTCTTAGAAAAGCTTACAATATCGTAGAATGATAACTCTTATAAAAGCTCACAAATGATATAAACTCTTTTAGCTCTCTCTCAATGAATGATATTTTCTCTTAGAATGATTCACCTTATTAGTGTAATTCGCAAGTTTATTTAAAGGAACATGTAATCAGCCTTCTAACGGCTAGTTTACAAGTGTGATGACAATTGTACGTCAAGGTTTTAATCGCTCGCGTAATAACTACTCGCAAGTGCACGAGGTCTAGTTTTTAATATAATAGATCTTTTAAGATCGGATATCGTTCCACTAGGAATGGTGTAATTTAGTTGAATATGGTGATTGGCATAGTCTCATATTATCTCGACTATTCAAAAATGGTTTGTATTATATTTAATCTACTAAGATAAATGACAACTATTAGGTTAGTGCTAATTACAATAATTACTTAGGTACTGATTTCTTTCACATAATGCATACTTGACTTCATTTAGTTAGCTATAACGGTATTTATCTATTCCGACAATCTCTGTATCTACAACTCTTCCGCTACCTTTCCCGAGTGTAATATGAGGGATTACACGACTTCGTGTCAATGAAGAAGTCCTCCTCAACGCCTTAACGACCCTAGGTCTCGTGAGTCTTGAGCCAACGTCATGGATTGCATACGTTCTAATACTCTCCCGGGTCGTTAGAATGTCACGTTACGTTTACCCTAGTCCGAATCCGAAGTTACCTCTCCTAAGTGTCAAACCCCGTATTCTCGGTTTATTAATACAAGCATAATATCAAGAATAACAGTAAACACAATCAGATTTAGACAAACAATCATTAAAGTAAAATTAATTCATTCAACTAACATTTACATGATTTCAACAACACCTAAGTAATATTTAACTAATACTACATGATCTTAACCATATACCATACAAAACAAGAGTGATTCAACATCATTAGATATGGAAAAGTAATTACAAAGATAAAAACAAGAGAATAACGATCAAATCTGAGAATGGAACGGTCCATTGTCGCTATTAATCGCTCCACCAATGATTCCGCTTTGCACAAATGATAAATCTCCTCCTTGATCTCTCAAAGATAGCTTAAGAACTCTATATTAGGGTTAGGGATACTTAACAACCTACTTTCAGACGTAGGAAAGGGGTATATATAGGCCAAAGGTTTCAAAAATATCTAAACAAATATTTTTCCCTGTTTTGAGAAATTCGCCTAGGCGAAGGTTAAGTCGGTTAGAAATCCGCCTAGGCGGTGGTTTCTTCGCCTAGGCGGTGGACTAACTTCTTAGTCTTCTTTCATTCTGACTGATTTCCGCATAGGCGGTAGTTTCTTCACCTAGGCGAATTTGAGCACTTCAGCACTCCAATCTTCTGACGGAATTCTGCCTAAGCGCTGGAAACTTCGCCTAGGCGGATTTCAGCTGGTCCTAAAACCTCCATTTTTTTCATCTTTTCTTTACCCTTTTTCCACTGTTTCGCTCGGTTTGTCAATTGTTTACATCCCTATACCTGACTTATATAAAAAACAACTAAAACGCAATTAAAACTTTAATAAAATACTCAAAAACTGACAAATTCGGTTTAGAAATAGATAGGTATTTTACACCTATCAATAATTAAAAGCTCTTATAGACCCTTTATATCATAAGGACTTCATTTAGGTTCAATTCCACTTAAAAACATCTTTCAAATCTCTTAATTAAACCTCCAAAGTATTTCTCAATCTTAATAAATAAGTATAGAATCTATTTCAAGTACCAAATTGAGAAATACTAATATTTAATAAACCATATTAATAGGATTTAATTAGTATATAAACCACATCTTAAATATAGATAATATCCCACAAATCTCTTTCAAATCCCAACCAAAAATTGCTACTTTTGGATATAATCTCCGATCAAACTATATCCTGAAATAGCGCATTCGGTTGACTGCCCAACTCAGGTTGCAGCCAAACCATCGCCACGGCTTGCATAGGTCGACCGCCCGGTCGACTCATCAGTCGACTATTGTCACTGGATCTCTTCTTTGAATATGTTTTTAACT
This sequence comes from Eucommia ulmoides, assembly GCA_016647705.1. Lineage (NCBI taxonomy): Eukaryota > Viridiplantae > Streptophyta > Magnoliopsida > Garryales > Eucommiaceae > Eucommia > Eucommia ulmoides. The sequence continues at coordinate 24,903,320 of CM028329.1, forward strand.
TATTTTCTTTTACGATTTCGCCCCTTTAACCATTTTCTTCTCTTGACTAGCTCCACTAATATTCTTATATTTCATTTTAATCACTCAAAATTATTTCTTCTTATTTCACATAGGAGCAAATAATTTAACTTAATCAAAACACACATAAAAGATCAAATACATTTTGTGTCATGTGTGTGTTCCTAAATGGGATATTAAGAGTTAAGATTCACCTGGATTGTTTTTCCTAATTTCTTTAAACTCTTAATTCTTCTTCCTCATCTTGACATCTTCATTTCTCATCCATTCAATTTGACGTCTTCATTACTCGAACTTTAAATCACTGAAACACTCAATTAAATATTAGTTCCATCAAAACATCAATACTTAATTGTTCATCAAAATCTTAGGATCAATAGAGATGATTTAACCAAGAAACCGAATCAGTAAAAGATTTTATTTATACCGTCGATCGACCGCCCTAATGCCTCGGTCGACCGCCCATTACCAACGATCAAAACTATTTGTTGGCCTACACCCAATCTATTGACCGATTAGATTAGTGGCTCCTTCTCATCTTCCATTTCGGCCACTGTTTTCATCGGTTAACCGACCCAACTTCGTCGGTTGTTCGAATGGATCAGAATGTTTCCCATTCCATTTCCAAAACACATTGTTTTGATAGTCCACCGATTCCTTTTTTTGGTTGATTGAATTGGCCTGAAAACTTATCAATTTATGCTTGAAAACCCATTTTTCACTTAGGTCATTAACCAAAACCATTTCGCATATTGAACACGTAATAAAACACACTTTAGGATCTTAAACTTATCACTTCTTATTAAGACACACATAAGACTAATTCATTTTAACTGTCGTGCGTGATCCTAATTCGGGTTGCATTAAGAGTATATAAGTAAAGAGTTATTTTCACCTAATTTTCTTCAATATCTTCAAAACTCTTCATGTTTTCATCATTTCCATTTTGCACTCGTTATAGTTTCCCTGACAATTCTTCTTTAATGATTCCTTTTCTTAATTTCATAGAACTATAAATCTGAAACCACTTAGTAAAAATATTGGTTTCATAAAAACATCAACACTTAATTGTCTATCAAAACATTGGATTCAACAATATGTATAGAGAGAGAAAAAAAAACATATTCTTTCTCCTAAAAAAAAAAAAGATATATTCTCTCTTCTCATTTAAGTAAAGATATATAAGGTTAGACATACATATGCTTTTTATGTTTATATTACTTTTTCAGATCAATCTAAACCGTTCTTTATTCCTGTAGACAACAAACAACTGAGATTTATGTAGAGAGTTTATATTCATCCTGTTTTATTATATGGATTGGTGAACACTTAAAAAAACTAAAATTTCTATGTATATATTCAACATATTAGGGTTAAATACTCTTTACCCCTTGTGGTTAGGTCTTGTTGCATTTTGTCCCCCTGTGTTATTTTCGTCAGCACTTTACCCCCTATGGTGGTGGACTAAAGTGTAACTGTTAACTTTTTCATTAACTTTAACGGTCAAATTGCAAAAGTCAACAAAAATATGGTAAATAGCGTTAAATGACATTTATACCCTTAAATGTTTTCAATTAGAACTATTTTTATATATTCAAAAACTTAAGGAGTTACTGTGTATTTTTTTTATTTCATCTTCATCATTTTCCACCCCCACCCCACCCCACCCCACCCCACCTTTTGCTCCAACTTCTGCAACCTACCCTACACCCTTACCCCATCTCCGGTGATGGAGAACCCACCCATATCATCTCCCACCCCTACTCTTACCCCATGCTCCAGCTCTTGTGGACCTACCTACAACCCACCCCTGCTCCATCTCCGGCTACCTCCCGCTTCCTACCTCCGCTCCCATTCCCACCCTCTCCAATGTAAAACCCTCGAGCTTTGCTTCAACATAGCCCTCAATCGCCTGCCCACCTCCTCTTTAGTGCCCGTGTTGAGCCCACAATCCCACCACCACCACAACAGCCCATCCATATCCAACGTTCTCGTCGTCGCCTTCAAGCGAGCCCAAACACACTAAAGGCACCTCTCGATCAAGAGCTAGTAGCAGCCTATCCAAGCCATCAAAATAGAGCTTGAGCAGCTCATAGTTTCGATCTTGGGTGACCCTAACGTGAGCCAAGTCCTGAGATAAGCTAGTTTTTCTAGTACCCAAGTCAAAACCAATGTGGAATAAGCCATCTCCACCGAGACATTTTGTCAAACATCTCCTAGGGCGAAATTCCAAATAAAATGATAGTCTCCTTGTAACAGCCCGGTTTCCCAGGGCAGCCACTAGATTTGTCCCCTTGGAGAATTAAATACTAAAATCGAATATCCAATATTTTAATGAATTTTTACAATGCGACGGCGACAATTATAATTATCGAATTCAACAATTAAATTTTTCACACTAAATAGTAAATACACATGAATTCAACGTGCAATTATCAAGAATTTCAATAATATATGCCCAAAAATTTTCTATTAAAGTCTAAATAATCATTTTAGATTTTATAATTTCTAAGTCAAAGTAAATTTCCAATTTCCAAACACCACCTAATCAAGATGGCTTTTCTATTTGAAATGAAATCAGAAGTCATCCCAAACCTATATACTGAATTTATAACAATGATGATAAAATCTGATATTTTACTAGGGGAATTTATTTCGATGATTAATATCGATTTATCGCATCAATTTTTACAATCGTAAATAATAAATACATTATTACAAATTAAATAGAAATTCAGTTAAAATTCCGAATTGCCGTTTCCGTAACTAGGTGGGGCTTATAATGAATTTAAAGTATATCAAGTAGCTGCTTACAATTGTATAGCCTGCTTAGCAAGAAAATAAATAGTTAACAGAACCATAGTGAAAAGGACAAGCTCACGCTTAGTAAAGCTTCATATAAAACTCTGATGTATTTAATGTCAAAAAATTTGAAAGAAATTCTAATAATAATTATAATTATCGATTCAATTTTTACAATGGTAAATAATAAATATAACTATTACAAATTAAATACAAATTCGAATAAAATTTAAGTCACCGTTTCACTCTCACCGGCCCTTCAATCAAAACTGTGGGATTGTGAGTCAACGCTCAGTAGAATTTCAACTTCTTTAATACGTGCATTTAATTAATACAACACATATAACACATAGGCATGATTTCAATATAATTTCACATAATCATAATTAGTTCATGAAAATTTACAACTCTAATTCGTCACAATAATAAAATAAATTTCACAATAAAAAAATTAAATACATATATTAAAAGAGTTAGAAATTCTACCTGAAATTCGAAACCGAAATCCGAATTGAAGGTATGCAAAATATTTACTTTCGATGGCTTTAATATACATATAATATATATACACGTATAAGCTTAATACATATATACTAAAGCTTCCTTCACCTCCCTTTTTCATCCTTATAACTATACAATATTTTATATAATATATAGGTCCATCCAGTTTTCCCCTTTTCCACTGCCATTTTCAAATTTTTTTATCCTTTTTAGGTGTGTGTAGTGTAATGAGGTAAAATTCGTGGATACCAATTTTTCCCTTTTTTTTTTCTTGGCCATCCACGGTTCCTTAGCTAGGAAGAATTGAAAAATTATATTTAAGTTCCCAAAATTATAAAGTAATTCATATTAAACTTAATAATTATACTTACCCCCAAAATTATCAAATATTTATTATAAATTTTCATAGCATATAAAACAACCCAAAAATATTAAATTTAGAAAACAATATTTTCAAAAAATATAAATTTAACATTTAACTCCAAAAATTATCAAGTATATATATTTATATCACAAATTTACAAAAACGTCCCCCAAAAATGTTAAATTTATATAAAATAATGTTTTTAAAAATATCATTTCCGGGGTATTACACTCCTTATTTCCTTGATTAATGTTTTTGTTTACTGTTTGTTATACGTGATTCATCACACACACACACATACACACACAGAGAGAAATATATATATATATATATATATAGAGAGAGAGAGAGAGAGAGAGAGAGAGAGACAGAGAGAGAGGATAGTTCGTTGGAGGATTGCCGACGAGTTCATCGGAGGAGAGCTGAGAATGACGAAGTCGGAAAACAAAAATATAATTGAGCCTAGGGTAAAAGAAAGAATAATGTGAACCTCACCAAAAATTAGTGAGACTCGAAATTAATTTAGGGTTTCTTCGCTAGAATCGATCTAAATGCATATTTATAAACGAAAAAAGAAGAATACAGAAATACAGAATTTGGATAGTTTACCTTGACCCAACGTTTTATGAATGAAACGTGAACCGAAGGTATAAATAGAACAAACTTCGACCCAATGATTATAAGTGAATCACGAACCGAAGGTATAGAGTTTAAACATCACAAGAAATTATTGATAAGTTCAGGAAAAGTTTGTTGAAGAACTTAACAAAAAATTCTCACAATTGTATTAATTAAAAAGTAAATGTAAAATTTGCAACCTACATTGTCTCTTAAATAGGTAATCACATAGTAAAACCCTAGAGCAACAAAGAATCCTAAAGAAACAAGAAAACCCTACTCTTAATCTAAAAATGAAAAAATCAATTCCTAATCTAAAAAGTAAAACGATAATTTGACATTCATGTCTTACAAATTAACAATAAAATTAAAACACTATAAAAATAAAATCTATAATTAATTAAATAAATGATTTGAAATTCGCGGTCCATACGCCAATACCCATTCAAGTTCACGCTTAAGCCCATTCGCTTGCTTTGATAAGATAGATTAGGTCTTGATCGTCACTTGGGTCTCATTTGGGCTTCATTATTTTAAATTCAGCTCAAATCTCTTGAATTAACTCATTAAGTATTTTTTTGATCTTCTTGAAATTTGTCCTAGTAATAGGCCTAACTGGAACATGCAGGGGGTCCTTTAATGGTACTTGTTAGTTCTCATTGGTGAGAGTCTCTCTTGGAAAAGAAAATTACAACTAACCCTTTAAGTTTAAGAGAGGAGATGAGAGGAGTGAGAGAAAAATAGAGAGGGAGAGTGAAATGGAGAAAATGTTATAGTGAAATGAAGACAAAGAAAATAACTTTTACCTTTAAGGTTTGGATAACTTTTTAAAGTGAATCATTGAATTAGTTTTAATAAAATGACAAAATTATCATTAATTTTAAAATGAAATGACACAATTACTTTTAATTTTAATAGTTACACTACAGTTCACCACGTCCACTCGCAGGGAGTAAAATATTGACAAAAATAACTTAGGAAGCGAAGTACAACACGACCAAAGCATAACCCCAACATATTATAGTAACTTTTAATTATATTATATGATAGTTGCTGTAAATGTTTTCTATTAAAATTATAATAATTGTCAATATAGTGCATGCATCTAACAAACTTATTGTGGTTATCCAAAAATTAGCCAAAAGCCAAAAAACCTAAAACTTTCCACTGAATTACATGGCACCCCTTCTTTCAATTGAATTGGGGATGATTTGGTAATTATGAAAGATTGAGTCCAAGTGAATATGGACTCAACCGAGCGAATCGCACATGACGTCTCACCACTGATACTGGTCACGCAAATTCCGGAACGACCACTACCACCTTTCCACGTGTCATTAATTATCCCAATCAAACCGCAGATGAATCATCCCTCCTCAACCATCACCCGCCACCACACCACTCCCGCAGCGCATCTTAGCCCTAGCCGTTACAAAGTTTGGGCAAAACAGGGAACCGAGAAAAATCACGTGTCAATGACCGGGTCTGACCAGTTGACCGCCATCTGATACCTCTCTTTCTCTCTCTGTAAAACTGGCTTTGGCCGGTCAGCAGGAAATTACCTTTAGTAAGTGGGGGATTTTTCTCGGTTGGCTCTCCTTATCTTCGCCTCAGCCCCCTCTATATATAGTCGTATGGATTGTTATCTGACTCATTAACAGCCGCCGTTCTCTCAATCTTTTATTTCGTCCTTCGTTTTGAGTCTCAATTACAGTTTTGACATTTGGGTTATGATCGCTGCCGGAGACGGGGAACCAGAGCGCCTCCGCTCCTCTCCTTCTCTCGGCTTCCCTCGCCTCAGGTTCTTCCGCTACCGCCGCCTAAGGTAGCCAACGCCATTTTCATTGATTCGTAACGCAATTAGTTATTAGAAACATATAGTTTCGATATGCCGACCGCGAAAAGCCATCGTAAAGGGGTCGAGGAAAAAAACAGGAAGGGAAGGTTGTTATCGGAGAAGGCGTCGTCATTTCACGGGAGGATTCCGGGAACACCAACGGCGGAGATGCTTCCGAGGCCGAGGACCGTTCCGGATTTGCTTTCCGGAAAAACCCGGAACGCCGGAGTCTTGCCGGAGGGACGACCGAAGCTGACGAAGTTGTTGCTGAACGTAACGGTACAGAGGAGCCTGGGGGCTGTGCAGGTTGTGATGTCGCCGGAATCGACGGTTGCGGATCTGATTAAGGCGGTTTTGCGGCAATACGCCAAGGAAGGACGACGGATGATTCTCTCATCCACCGAACCGTCTGATTTCGATCTCCATTATTCCCAGTTTAGCCTAGAAAGTAAGTTCTCCCTCCCTCTCTCATATCAATCTCTGCTCCATATTTGAACGCCATGATTTCTGGAAAATCTGGACAATATTAGCAGATTATTCATTGCGTTCGTAGAAGCAGATTTGATTTGTTCGGAGATTGATTTGTACAATTGTTGTTCAGGTTTAAATCGAGAGGAGAAACTGATGGATTTGGGTTCAAGAAACTTCTTCCTGTGGCCAAACAAACCGTTGGCCTCCGAAACGGTCACCACCGCGACCGCACCGTCTACGTCATGTTCAAATCAAGCTGATAAGGCTACTAAGATTAGCCTCCCATGGCTTAAATTCATTGATTTCTTGTTTTGAATTCGAATTGTAGACGTTAAAACTTAGGTAGTTTTATTAGTTAACTACATAAATATGTTTTGGCCATATTTATTGGCTATTTGTTCCATTCATTTCATCCCAAACCAATTTCAGACGGGTGATTTGAATTTGGAGCCTATTCTTCTGTTTCATAATCATAGTTCTTGTTTCTAGTATTATTTTTTATTTGTTTTTATATAACTAATATTGTAGGAATACTGGTTAAATATAATAATAAATTATTGTAGGTATCCTCTTTATGTCATGAATTCACTTGCTATAGAGTATTGATGGCATCTTATTAATTAAATCAAGATTCTAAAGAAACATTTTTATGTTTGTGGCCTAAAACAAAAGCAGATATTTAATTGGGATACATTCAGTCCATTATTTTAGGCGACTAGATTCATATGTGGGCAGTCCCCATAAAAATCAAACCATTTTGAAAACCATTCATGTTATATATTAAATTTTCCTGAAACTGTTCTGCAATATTTTACCCATTTGCAGCAATCGTGGAGAATTTGAGATTGCTTGTGATGAGGGATTTTTCTGTCTAGGGAGAGACAATCTCATGTGATTTACATGTGAGCCGAAGCAACATGCCAAATACGTGGCTCTAAACTACCGACAGTGACCGAGGATATTGTCTAGTATGGACGAAATTGTTTAAGGCCTAACAAACCTAGATCGATATATCCTGAGCACCATCCATGATCAATTCGCCAACAAACCCATCCTTGAGGAACTATAGATGGCCTACGATGTGTCAGCTTGGGCAACAACGCGAGTTGTGATCAGTCAGTTGCATTTAAGGCATAACTGCTCATTTACCCCCATAATCCCACCAAATCCGGATCGTTAATAAGAATTGGTCATGATTTATCGAAAAATTTGCCTAATAAATCTACAATCTCCTATAAATACTACAAGGAGGGTTTAGCTAAGGTATGCCAAACTTTAGTAGCCATTACGCTACAAAAAATTATATCAGAACTCCCTACTGATTCTTATAACAAAAGTGCAACACCGACAGCCCAATCCGTAGTGTATTGTTTTGCAAGAAACCCTGTTTAGAGAGGATCACATTTTGAGTCTCAAAGACCATATATAACGATCCAATTTTTGGCATCACCAAATTAGCACCGCATCTAGAAAATAACTAACTGTTTTTCTCACAATTTTTAGGAGAAGTTAATGGTTACTTTGAGATCCGAAGTCATGACTAACAAAAAAGAAAACGAAAGGTAACCAATTCACATGGCAGACCCAAAAATGGGCCTATCAGGTGAATCGTCATAGTTCATGATGGATTTGATGAGGGAGGTCTATAACCTCTCCCAAAACATGCAAAGGTTGGCTGGTTAAAACTAGCAACCACGATGACCACCAGTTTCATAAGGCTTTTGTGCCTCCTAACAGCGAGGCACTGGCCATTGCTAATGAGGGATGTAGAATTCGACGAGAATGAAGTTGGGAGGAGTAGCTACAAAGAGAGTGGCAAGAACTCTATGGGAGTTGGAGCGACTACGCAGAGAGAGAGAGATAAACTACAATGCACGGATAACAGGCCCCAAGAAGGAAACGATGTGTGACCTCCTGAGCAAGTCACCAGAGTCTATTTTAAGCTCAAGCCAAGGGGCGATCTGAAGATGTTCATGGCAAATCAGTAACAAGACAACCGAAGGTAAGAAGAATTCCAAGAGAGACTCTAGGTCCGTAGCGAGATAACAACTATCCATGGAGGATTCACCTCAAAAAGGGTTCCCAAGGAAGAACACGAGGCCCACGTCTGTAAGGGCAAGGGGAAGGCAAAAAATTACGTCTTCCAAGTGACAAATTACGTCTTCCAAGTGACTTAGGCTCCAGTCACAGAGCGTGAGTCCATCACATTTATCGAGAAAGACCTCAAAGAGATACATACCCCACATAACGACGCTCTTATCGTCACTGTACAGATTGACAACTACAATGTTGGACTAGAGTTAGTCGACAATGGGAGCATAGTGAAAATAATCTTCCCTGCAGTATTTAACAAAATGGGAATCATCTTGACAAGTTAAAATCCATAATAATGCCCTTATTCATCTTGGGTGGTGAAATTGTCAAACGATTAGGATGGATCACACTGCAAGTCACCATTGGGAGCCCAGACATGCTATTATGGGTATGAGGTTCATGGTAGTGGATTACCCTTCTACCTATGACGCTATTATAGGTCGACCATGCTTGAATGCGTTAAAAGTGATCATGTCAATGTACCATCTGGCTATAAAGTTCCTGACTAAAAATAAAGTTGGAGAAGTGCATGGTAGTCAGAGTGTGGCAAGAGAATGCTTTAATGACTAAAATGGAGATTCTCAAATAGAAACTACAGGTTTGGGAAGACGATGAGGATACTATTCCAGGAGATATAGGTGAATGCCTGAGGAAAGAGAAGATTATTGATCCATAGGTTGAACAACCGGAATAGATTGGGCCTTGACTTGACAAGAAACTAGTTGAGGTTTGGATTCACCCGATGATTGAAGATCGAACAGTGTAAATCAACTTGTAGTTGTGTGACGTGTTTGCTTGGTCACACGAAGATTTGCCTAGAATTGATCCGAACATATTAATGCGTTGCTTACATACAGATCTGAACCATCTCCCATTCATCAAAAAATAAATAAATGCATCCCTGAAAGATAGAAAATCATTGAGGATGAGACAAAAAAATTACTCGATACTAAAACCATCGAGAAAATCAGCTTTTCGCTTTAGTTAGATGTGGTTCTCGTAAACAAAAAAAAAAACGATCAAGTGACACATGTTTGTGGATTTTACTTAACTCAATAAGACGTACTAGAATGATTAATTTCTTCTCCTCAAGATCAACGTAATTATATATGCAACGGTTGGATTCGAGTTATTGAGTTTCTAGAGTCATTCTTAGAGTGCAACCAGATCGACATGTATCCTCCCAGATAGGGGAAAACAATCTTTATAACCAAGAAGGGCATGTACTGCTATAGAGTTATGTCTTTCAGGTTGAAGAACGCTAGGGTACCATATTAGAGGTTAGACCTGGGAAATTCCTTGACCACATGGTGACGAAAAGGGGCATTGAAGCAAGTCAAGAGCTAATCAAAGCCATCTGAAAGATGAAATCACTGAGGAAGATCAAGGTAGTCTAGTGCCTAATTAGGAGAATCACAATGTTCAACCGATTCCTTTCGAGGGCATCAGACAAGTTTCTTTCATTTTTTAAAATGCTTCTAGAAAATAAGGCCTAGAATAGACGAACGAATGTGAGGACACTGATAGGTGCAAAATATCTATCTACTTCTAAACCGGATTTGGTAGTTTTCAAGTGTTTTAGTTATATTTAATTTTCTTTTTAGTTTGTGTTTATGTAATTTAGGTGTAGGGACGCAAACAAGAGACAAACGAGCGAAAACAATGGAAAAAACGATGAAAAAATGATGAAGAAACAATGTTTCAAGATTGCAGAACCTCGGCCTAGGTGAAAATTCCTCGGCCTAGGCCGGGAAGAGGCAGAAGTCCCTCGGCCTAGGCGAAAATTCCATCGCCTAGGCGGAGAAGAGGCAAAAACTTTGGAGCAACTCCTCGGCCTAGGCGGAAATTCCACTGCCTAGGCAGAGGAGCGGCAGAAGTTAACCGACTTAACTTCCGCCTAGGCGGAGATTCCTTCGCCTAGGCGGAAACCCTCTGCACAGAGATATTTTCCAAACCTTTACATAAAAACCCTTTCTCACCCAATTTAAAGGGATGTTTTGGAGACCCCTGCTACCTTAGATAATTTAGGAGTAGAATAGATTAGTTTAGGAAGTGATCCTTGGCCAATCTTAAGGAGATCGAAGATGAAGATTCACATACCGAAGAAGAAGAACAATAGCGGATCGATCTTTGGCAAAAGTAGACCACTCCACTTGAAGATTTGATTTTTCTTTCCTTGTTCTATCTTTGTATCTTAATTCTTTAGTGTGATTTCCTCTTGGTTTAATGTTCTAATGGCCAAGATCATGTTGGTTTAGTTAGAGATTAGTTAGGGTAAGATGTAATTCATGTAAATACATTTTTGGTTGAATATAAGTTAATTTTAATGGTTTGTTATCCAATTCCAATTGTGTTTACCATTATTTCACATTTATTATGCTTGTTACGATAAACCGAGAATACGGGGTTTGACACTCGAAAGAGGTAATCCCGAATTCGAACTAGGGTTAAACACAACGCGACGATCCAATAACCCGGGAGGGAGTTGGAGAGTGTACAATCCATGAGGTTGGGTCAAGACTCACGTGGCTATGTGTTCGGAAAGGCGTTCGAGGGGGACTTTGGCGTCAATGCGAAGTCATGTATTCACTCGCTTTTCACTCAGAAGAAGGAGCAAGTGAGTTATAGATACTGAGATTATTGGATGTGATAATTACCGTTATTGATGACTAAACTAAACCAAATAGGTACTAAGTAAATGAAATCGATCCCTAGTTAATTAGTGTAATTAGAATCAATCCTTAAGATTACTTTTAATTAGTTTAATTTAAATATTAAATTGAATCATCAGGATAATATGAGACTACGTAAATTGCGGTACTCAATTATTCACACTTTTCCTGTGGACACGATACCCAATCTTAACTGATCCACTATTCTAAAACTTTGACCTCGTATACTTGCGAGTGTAAGTAGCGACGTCTATTCACGCGCTACCAGACACTTTCCAAGGTTTGAACATATATATCTCTTATTTTCCAATTATAACCACGCCTAGCCTCGGACCAAAGATGTTAGTATATCTCTCTACTTCTTCAATAGCAGTGAGCTCGACTTTGATACTAGATGAAACTAGAACTCAAAGGCTAGTATACTATGTCAGTTACGCATTGTCTAGAGCTGAGACCAGGTACCCTAAGTTGGAGTTGATTGCCTATGCACTAATCATATCCACTAGGAAGCTCATTCCCTACCTTAAAGCCCACTGAATGGTGGTTCTCACAAACTAGCCATTAAGGGTGATTTTTTACCGACCACAAACAACAAACAAATTGCTAAAGTGGTCGACTGAACTAGAAGAGTTCCACATCGAGTACAGACTAGGGACAACAATAAAAGGTCAGACCTTAGTTGACTTAATTGTTGAATTGATGTTTTTCGAGAAAAAAGACTCGATGACAGATGTTACAGTAGAATAAGAGAATCAACCAAGCTCAAACACCTAGACAACATTTGTGGTTGGGTCCTCTAACCAAAATTGTTCAGGGGCTGACATAGTTATCTAAATGCATGAAGGCGACACTATGGGATACACCCTCCAACTCATATTCAAAACAACGAACAATGAGGCCGAGTACAAAGCTTTTATCTCACCATTGAAGATACAAGAAAAGTTATGATCAATCGAAGCATAGGCTTACTATGACTCACTACTAGTTTCTAATTAGGTGAATGGAGAATACGCGACCCAGGAGACGAATATGGTCACCACCTAGGCAAAGCGAAACAATTGGCCCAAGGGTTCGCCAAGTTCAACATCAAGCAAATCCCGAGAAAAGATAACAAGCATATGGACTCTCTAGAAAGTTTGGCCTCTTCCATTTTATCATACCCCACCCCAGACCTCATGCCCGAGGCTTGGCATGTCCTTGACTTGATATTACCCAACCAATAACAAATATACACTAACTGTTACTTGAGATAGATTTTCAAAAAAAAATTACCAACTCAAAATTCAAGGATTATACATACCCAACTATTCCGTAACAAAACTACAAAAGTTTGAATCACTCATTTCCAATAGCCGTCCTGACAACCTAAGAAACTACACTACCTTCTCACTTTATCTAACACCAGTAATGGACCCATCTTTAATTTGAGCACCTGAGATAAAATATTTTATCAGTGTACTACCTTCATGATATAAAAATAATTTATGGATCAAGTACATTTATCAGAATTCACTTTTCAAAACAAGATATATAGCCACAACTGAGCAATATTAATAAAGACATTTGTGGATGGGTCCTCTAACGAAAATCGCTTAGGGGCTGACCTAGTCATCTAAACGCCTGAAGGCGAAACTGTGGAATACGCGCTCCAACTCGAGTTTAAAACAACGAACAACAAGGCCAAGTATGAAGCTTTTATCTCACCATTGAAGATACAAGAAGAGCTATGATCAATCAAAGTAGAGGCTTACTATGACTCACTACTAGTTGCTAATTATGTGAACAGAGAATACGCGACCCAGGAGATGAAGATGGTCGCTACCTGGGTAAGGGGAAACAATTGGCCTAAGGGTTTGCCAAGTTCAACATCACGCAAATCCCAAGAAAAGAGAACAAGCATGTGGACTCCCTAGAGAGTGTAGCCTCTTCTTTCATATCACACCCCACCCTGAGCCCCATGCCCGATACTAGACATGTCCTCGACTTGACATTATCCAACCAATAACAAATATACACTAACTATTACTTGAGATAGATTTTCCAAAAAAAATTACCAACTCAAAATTCAAGGATTACAAATGCCAACTATTCCCTAACAAAACTACAAAAGTCAGAATCACTCATTTCCAATAGCGGTCCTGACAGCCTAAAAAATCACACTACCCTCTGACTCTATCTAACGTCAGTAGTGGACCGATCTTTAATTTGAGTACCTGAGACAAAATATTTTATCAGCGTACTGTTTTCATACTATAAAAATAATTTATAGATCAAGTACATTTATCATAATCGACTTTTTAAAACAGGATATATAGCCACAACTGATCAATATCTAAATTCCACATATGTTATCATAATAAAACAACTGGATTTAAATCAACTTATTATTTTTACTTTTATATAGTAAAATACCTTACACATACTTTCATACTAGCCATAAGATCGTTTACCTCACAATCGAGAGTTATAACGGTATCATAACCCATACAACTGTGCAATCTAAAGTTGCTAGTGTCAAGGTCATTCAATATTTCTAATGGTAGGAGCACTCACGTGGTAAAAACCACCATATCATAGTAATAATCACAACACATGGTAAAAACCATTATATCATACTGATAATCACAATAACAACAGTAATATATATCAACCACTTACAGAACTAGCTTTCCTGTCATGTCACAACACACCCGCAAGACATCTCCTCCTGTCAGGTCATAACACAACACCCTATAGGACAATGCCCTCTTGTTAAAACTAGCAACATTCCACAGGATATGTCCTTCTATCAAGATTGCACTACGACATAGTAGGATAATAATAAAAATTAGTTTCACATTTAACATTTACTTGATCCATTAAACGTTATAAAACAATCCATTTTAATAATTATTTTCTTTTATACAATTTAATACAAAAATATAATTTGATAATTTACATAGAAGACAATATATTCACCTTGATAATTACACTGCTATCATACTATCATCGAAATATTGACGTAGTTGGCGTCGCCTGAAAACTTAACAAACGACAAGAATTAAAGTAAGAATTCAACTAAATAATTCTAATATGACAACTAAATAATTCTAACATGAAATGCGTAACACTAAAATGCAATTTTCTCATTCTTAAATTTTCTTAATTATATGAAATTTACTAAATGCTGCATTTCTTAAGTCAATATTAATTGTATAAAAATATTATAACAACAATTATAAAAAAAAAAAATAATTAATAATTTAATTTGCAAAAAAAATATTAATCAACTATTAATAATATTTATTAGGCAACAAAATAATAAAAAAATTATTTCAATAAAAATTTATTTTTTTTATTTAAATTGATTTTTTCATAAATTAGAAATATTTATATATTAATATAAACCCACTATATTTTCCAAACCCATATATATATATATAATTTTTGCACATATATATTAAATCTACATATATATATATATATATATATATACACATACATACCGTTGAATTGAGGGGAAGAGAGTGCAAGGAAAGTGTTAAGCTAGAGAATTTTTTTTTCTTGTATATACATATATATAGAGACAATGGTGGTGAAAGAATTCACTGCCTCTTCTTTCACCACCTCTTCCTCCAAATTACTTTTTTTAATGTGCACACAACACTTGGTCGATGAACCCAAGAACAATAATGGTCGAGACCTTGGCCATGCCTTGTTTCAAAGAAAATGAAGCAGTTAGCCTAGTCATCCACCAACCAAGCTGGATGGGCCCCTACTCAACTACTTGAAGAATGGAATGTTACCCGAGCAAAAACAAGGTGAGGAAGACACGTTATCGAGTTGCTCAGTCCGTTCTATTGTGAGGGATCCTTTAGAAGTGCTCTTTTGCAGGACTATTGCTTAGGTGCCTCCTACCAAAGAAAGACAACTAGGTCATTTGCAAAATAAACTAGGCCGTCTGCAAATATCATTTAGGGGCATGATCCTTGTCTAAACCAGTGCTCCTACAAGGATACTTTTGGCCGATAATAGAGGCATCAAGGGACTTGGTGAAACAATGTGATAAATGACAAGGGCAGGGCCCCATGATCAACCTCTCTGCCACCGTCATGACTCCCGTGAAAGGTCCATGGCTGTTTGTGCAATGGGGAGTTGACATAATGGGTCTTTTCCCACTGACGGCAGCACATAAAAAGTTCCTAATTGTGGAGATTGACTACTTTAGTAATTGGGTGGAAGCCAAAACTGTGTGGCCAAGATAATCGACACCAAAATAAAAGATTTTGTGTTAATGCATATCATTTATCGCTTGGGAATTCCGAACTCAAATCATTAGCGATCATGAAGAGGAAGAAAAATGATAGGATATACTGAGTGTATATAGTCGATAAACCTATTCATGTGAAAGAGAAAAGGATATTGCGTGAAAATATCTACAAGATCTCAATTTCTATGTTCTGGAAACTTAAAATTATATTATACCATTTGCCCTCACTATCATTTTGTTCGAAACCACTTACATTTCCTATCAATTACTTCTCCTTCTCCACCTCAATTACTTTCTTGTCGGACTCTGACGTTATCATCGATTCCGTGATTTCAACGAATATGGGTCGAATCTGTAGCTTAATCTCCGAACACCCGCATCGTTGCGGCATAAACATCGTATTTTTTGCATCCTGATGGCGATATTTCCTCAGAATCACCTTGAGGCAGAGTCCCGCCGGCTACTTGTAAACAGTCAACTTTAGGAGTTTCACGAGGCGGTAGGGGCAACAATAGTACACCGCTGCACACTCTGTCATCGTCCCGCCAGCAACCTCTGCCAATCGAGTTCTCCCCCCTATAGACAATTCCTGACTCGCCAGCTAAGGTTGCCAGCTACAAAGCAGCCATTGACGGGACACAATTTGATGGATCGTAACCAAATTAATTCGCGACAATCTTATTAAATCACACCCAAGATTTGATTATTAATAAAGAATTGATTTTGAAGGAAAAATCATTTATTAGGTTAATAATAACTAACAAGGAAGAGAGAAGGTGAGGGGCGATGGTTGTGCCGCAGCTGGAGTGACAAAGGAGGGCAGAGCCAAAAAAAAATGAGTACTTGGATTCAAAGATAAACCATCAAAGTCTCCTCTGCTCTCTCTCTCTATCTAAACGTATTAGAAATCAAGAGCAGCGGCACAGTCTAGGTGAGGGTAGGGGTGGTCATGGGCCTAGGCCCACCCAGTCCGCCAAGTGCAATCTTATTTTTTTAGGATTTGGGCTTTAGTTTTAAACTCATGGATAGGACTCAGGCTTTAATTTTCAAGTCCGATTAGCTTTAGGACCGGATTTGGACAAGACTAAATTTTTTTAGGGTCAGGCAAGGACTATTAATTTAAAAAAAAACATATATATGGACATTAAATAAACCCAATTTTAGTGGGTTTGACAATGTTGATTTGGTGGGTTTGACAATATTGATTTTTTTTTTTTTATTATTTCATGTGAATATGAATGACAATATTGGTTTTGTTTGGTTCGATTTTATGTTTTAGTATTACTTTTTAAATTAAAAAAATAGATATATAGATATGGGCCGACCCTAGGGTCGAGCTTGGGCTTGATTTTTTTTTTTTTTTGTAGGGCCGGGCTTGTCCATGAAAATAGGGCTCAATCATAAAGTCGGGTCGGGTTAGGGCTTAACATTTTTTTGCAATACCTTATCTAAAGCCAAACCCAAGCCTGGCCTGGCCCATGACCACCCCTAGGTCGGGGGCAATGGCAGGGTAAGGTAGGGATAAATGTAATTTTTTTAAAAATTAGGGGTAAAAAATAGTTTTTAAAAATAGGGGGTCAGTGAATTTAAAAATAAAATAAAAAATAAAAATATTTTTTTTTCCCAAATAAGATAAGGGCATTCATGTTTTTTTTTTTAAATGGTTAAAGGGGGTAACCAATACTTTTTATATGACAGATGAGGTTTGTGATTTTGACAAAATAACATAGGAGGTAAATGATAAATACTAAATACCCTCATATTTAAATTTTGAGAAGATATAGATTCTAGAGAAGATGTTAGGTTGTTATGATCTCTCGAAAACTTAAATTTAATATCTAAAATTATATAGGGCTAGTTATCGAACAATCCTGATAAGAGGACAAAACTACCAAATACACATTTTTTAAACGCATGTTACAAAATAATCATTTTGTCTTTTTTGTGAAGATTTTGTCCTTTCGCCCATTGGAATATAACACAATCTCGTGTTATATTCCACTTTTACTATCGTTCAAATTTAATCAAGTCGACGTGCCAATTCCATTTCATCAAAACAATTATACAATATACCCAACATAAACTCCACTCCACCAGGTGCATAGACCAAGTCCATTTTTTCTCTCTCACACACACACACATTTGTTTAGGGTGATGAATTCGAGGTCATCGGGCATCATGTTATATTCAACGCGATCTCGTGTGGAATATAACCAAGATCGTGTTATATTCCAATTTTTTCATTCAAATTGATAATTTTTTTCTCTACATTCACACGCTTGATTTTTACCAATACAAACCAAATCAATCCAACCAAATGAACCCTAAATTTCACGTGTATATATATATATATATATATATATATATCAAATTCATCATTCAATCCAAAAAAACAACCAAATCAATACAAATCTTAGAAAATAAAGCAAGAAAGAAACTTTCCCAATGAAAAACCAAAGCGTAACGGATGAGGATGTCAACGAGCTCAAGGCCTACATCGAGCTTGGATTCGACTTCGATTCGCCGGAGATGGACCCACGCATGTCCCATACCCTGCTAGCTTACGGCCTCTATTACGCCATCAATAAGCAACCCCCAAATTGAAAAAATGAAAAACCTTTCACACAAAGAAATTCATGGGTTTCGCATGTCTTTGAATTTGAATCTACCAAATTTGTCACAAGATCATTATTGCCACCTAAGGTTTCTGAAATGAGAATCGAATCTGATAACAATCAACTAACCACAACAAATTCATCATATTCGTCATCTTTTTCATCATCCTCTGGTTCCAATTCGTTGATCAATTGGTACAGAAATTTGAATCTAAAGGATATTTTGCAAAGCCATCATGATGACTTGAAAAACATGAGCTTTAGATTGATGGATAGCATGGGATTGGCATCTAGGTCAAGGAGAAGAGCATGGGATTGACAAGTCGAGGGTCCAACGTCGGAGCATAGACATAAGGGAAGAAGAAGTCGGGAAGAAAGGGTAAAATCATCATTTAAAAAAAATAAAAATAAAGACTATTTAGTGCAAACTAATATTTTTTGAAGGATTATTAGGTGAAAAAAAAATTGTGGGACGTTCTGATTCTATTTTTGACTTCTTTTTTGTGATTTGAGACTCACAGGATATATTTTATTTTTATTCGTGTGGTTTCTAAGTTGGTTCACCAGTTTTTTGACCAGTTCTTAAAGTTCTAATACCGATTCCTAACTAATTTTGACATTTTGAATCTATCTATAACTTCCATTTAATCAAAATAGAATCATACAAGATAGTTTTCTTTATACTGTTGATTCGGTTTATTAGGGAGATTTGATCGGTTAAAGAGTTCCTCAATTGGTTCTTCAGGCTTATAGACCGATTCCTAGATAATTTTAGCGTTCTGAATCTATCCGTGACTTCGATTTTTCTAGATTTATATCATACAATATACTTTATTGTATATTATTGATACGGTTCAACAACTATGTCTGTGGGATGCCCTTCTTCGATCATTCGCAATGCTATAGAGGGTTTGACTCCTATCTTCACTACTGTTACCATTTCTATTGCAGATATAGCTTCACTCTTCCACCAAATTTTCTCCAAGAATGGTACAATTTTTTTTCCCTGCTCTTTTACTTACTACAGGTAATTCTTCTTGGTTCTTTGATTCTGCCTATTGTAATCATATGACATTTGATCCAAACATCTTCTCATCTAAACTATCAGACATAAATACCCCTAATATTCATATTGCTGATGGTTCTCAAATGCATATTACTCATACTGGTCAAATTTCTACTTCACATCTTTATATTCTTGACACGTATTTGATTCCAAAACTCACCTTAAATCTTTTATATGTTGAAAAATTTTGTGAATTAGGATTTGAAGTCACATATTTTCTAATAATGGTTATTGTGTGCAGAATCCTTTGATAGGAGAAACCCTTGGGACTGGTTGTAAAGTTGGACATCTATTTGAACTCAACAGTTTATATCTTCCACCTCAAACCCTATCACCACCACAACCCCATGTCCCTTCATCAACCTATGTAATCTCACCACCACCACCATCATCCTTATCTCCACAGCCGCCATTATTTCTATTACCATCCTATATTTGGCATTCTCAGTTAGGCAACATTTTATCCAGCCAACTCAAATCGCTTATCTCCAGCGATCAGTTAGGTTCAGTTTAGCATGAGTCCTTCAAATGTATCCATTACCAACTTACAAAACAACCAGCCATACCTTTCAGTGAGAGTCAGCCGATTTCTCTTGCACCTTTTGATCTTATTCATTCTGATAGTTGGGGGCCTTCTCCTCATGTCTTAATGGGTGGTTATCGTTACTTTATTATCTTTGTGGATGACTACTCTCGATATATATGGTTGTTTCTTATGAAAAATCGATTCGAACTATTCCAAATATATTTTGAGTTTTCCTCTATGGTTCAAACTCAATTTTCCAGAAATGTCAAAGTTTTTCGGTCAGATACTGCAATGGAATACAAGGATCATGCTTTTGTCAACCTGCTTTGCAAAAATAGCACGCTTCCCTACAGCTCGTGTCTTGGCATATCCCAACAAAATGGACGAGTCGAACGCAAATATAGACACATTCTTAACACAGTTCATGCTCTCCTTATTTTTTTCATCCTGTCCGAAGTATTTTTTGGTTAATGTTACCTTCAATGAAGTATACACAGTAAACCGTATCCCTTCCACTACAGTCCAGCATCAGTCTCTATTAGAGCATATTTTCGGTAAACCTCCCGATTACTCCAAACTCAGAGTTTTTGGTTGCGCTTGTTTTGTGGTGGCCGCAATTAAGCATCGCCACTTTTACTCGCAAGTATACGAGATTAACTTTTAGTATAAATCAGGAGAGTGAAGGTTATCGTGTCCACAGGGATTGGTTTTGCTTATTATTGAGTACCGCGTCTATCACGACCTAACTTTATCTAAGCGAAAACAAATGTAAATAAAATTAATCTACACTAATACTAAAATACTAATTAAACTATACTAATACTAATATGAGATGTTTGAGGAAAAATATTACCTAGTGATTAACTTTTGTTTACAAAAACGTGTTTGGTCTCCACATGCCTAGTTCGCAAAATTTAGCACTACCATTCATCAGTTTTGGTTCACATCTAGTGCTCATGATTCGACCCTATTTGTTTAACACATTGACTATGGAATTTGTAATGACCTGTTTTCCCAAAGCCGTCACTCGATTTCTCCTCTTGGAGAATTAATACTAAAGTCAATTGACCAAATTTTTATTCTATAAAATCTAGTATATTTTATAATACAATGGCGATAGTTATAATTATCGATTAAAATTTTTACAATACGACGACAATAATTATATTCAATTTATTAAGTCAATTTTAACACAATAAAAAATAGGTTCCATTATTTTCAATTCAAATACAACTATAAGTTCAAATTGTAATTTATTAAAGAATTTCCAAAATTCCAATTGCGTATCTCCAAATCCTTGCTACCAAACACCACCAACCATTCAACCAGTGGCATTTCCATTATACTTCCAACAGTGGTTTTTTCATTCAGATAAAATAACCAATATTTTATTTTTATATTATAAATTTGAGAAATTCCTCCAATTCTAAAACCAAATATACCAATTTTTTTAATTTAAAAGAAAACTAAGAATTTTAATTATTACTGCTGCCACAAGCAAAAGGAAAAAGAAATTGTAAACATTTAAATTAAGTTTCTACGAATTTGAGGGTAAAATATTAGTGAATTATACATTTCAATTTCATGACTTTCCAATTATCTAACTTTATCATAGGCCTAACAATATGAAAAAAAATAATTATAATTATTTCACTTTATAAAAACCAAGAAATTTTATAAACTACGGCGGCATTAATTATAAAAATTTTGGCGCCGTTGTGTTCTCACCGCCCTACAAATCAAAACTATGGAGTTGTAAGCCAACGGTCAGTAGAACTCCAACCCCTCTAATACATACATTTAATTAACACGACAAATAAAACACCTTGGTATGATTTTCATATCGTCATAATTATTTCATAAAATTTAACAGGTAAAATTCGACAATAATAATAGTATGAATCACATAATAGAAAAATTAAATACATAAATTAAAAGAGTTAGAAATTCTACCTAAAATTCGAAGCCGAAATCCGAATCGACAAATAGAATTTGTTTTCGCCACAAAAATATTCTCACAAAAAATGAACGCCAATTTTTTTTTTATAATCTATCCCCCAAAACAATCAGTTCTTTTTTTTTTTTTTATTATTATTATTATTATTATATCAATAATTATAAGTATAACACGTAACTGATAACTCATGAATTGAAATCATGAGTCATTTATATTAAAAATTACACTAATGACCTTTTTGAAATAAAAAAATATTAATTATATCCCAAAACTCTTAAAAGTATATTTTAAATAATACATTGGTCCCCAAATTTTTAAAATAAACATTTTAACTCCCAAAAATTATCAAATATTTTTTATGCCACAAATTCGCAAAACAATCCCAAAATATTAAACTTTTATATAAAATAATATTTTCAAAAATCTAAATTTTGGGGGTATTACAGAATTATTCTTCTTTTATTATACGTGGATGACATGATTATTACTGGTGATGATTTACACGGCATCTCTGAACTCAAAATAATTCTTAGTTGACAATTCGAGATGAAAGATTTGGCGTGCTCACCTATTTTCTTGGCCTCAAAGTCTCATCCAATTCAGATAGATATTTTGTTTCTCAGGCCAAATATGCATCTGACCTCTTATCCAAGCCTGGCATCACTGACTCCAACATTGCCACTACTCTTCTGGTGCCGAATATTATACTCACTCTACTAGATGGTTTACCTCTTTTGAATGTCACTCTATATCACCAACTGGTTGGGAGTCTGATGATAGGTTGAAAATACATATCTACTTTTAAGTCGAATTTGCCAATTTTCTAGTGTTTTATTAATGTTTTAATTGCGTTTTAGTTGTTTTTATATAAATCAGGTATGGGGACATAAACAAGTGACAAATGAGCGAAACAGTGGGAAAACGGTGAAGAAACGATGATAGAACAAGGTTTTAAGAACAGCAGACCCACTGCCTCGGTGGTGAGAATGCTAGAAGAGCTGAATTTGAACAAGTCCCACCGCCTAGGCAGTGGAACGGCAGAGAGTTTGGGAGTGCTCTACTGCCTAGGCAGTGAACAATCAAAATGTTAACCAACTTATTCTCCGCTAGGCGGTCAGCTCTGCACAGAATAAAATATCTTTTTAGATATTTTTGAAACCTTAGGCCTATAAAACCAACTCTCCCACGTCTGAAAAATGTTGTTGAACATTCCTAACCCTAGTATAGTGTTCTTTAGCCATTTTTGAGAGATCAATAAGGAGGTTCATCATTTGGAAGAAGACGAAGCATTTGCGGAGTGATCTTAAGCGACAGTAGACCATTTCACTTTCAGATTTGATCGTTCTTCTCTTGTTTTTATCTTTGTAATTACTTTTCCATAACTAATGATGTTGAATCACTCTTGTTTTGTATGTTGTATGGCTAAGATCATATAGTATTAGATAAATATTATCTAGGTGTTGTTGTAAATCATGTAAATGCTAGTTTGATTGAATATACATTACTTTAATGGATGTTTGTCTAAATCCGATTGTATTTACCGTTATTCTTGATATTATGCTTGTTATGATAAACTGAGAATACGGGGTTTGATACTCGGGAGAGGTAACCCCGGATTCGAACTAGGGTTAAACACGACACGACGTTCTAACGACCTGCGAGGGCGTTAGAACATGTGCAATCCATGACGTTGGTTCAAGACACATGTGACTATGCGTTCGAAAAGACGTTCGAGGGGAACTTCGGCATCAACGCGAAGTCATTTATTCGTTTGCTTTACACTCAAAAGAGGGAGTGAGAGAGTTGTAGATACAGAGATTGTCGGATAGGATAAATACCGTTATAACTAACTAAACGAAGTCAAATATGTATTAAATTCTTGTTCAGGGTTGTATTTTCAAAGTTAGGGGGTTACGAGAGAGATTTAGCGACAAGCATTTGTGCCTCGGGTATCTTTAAATTATAACGATTTTCTGTTTTCTATTCCTACGATACCCTTGGTCGTTCTCCAAAGTCAAACCAAGCCCTATTGATCTTTGTGAATGTCCGAACCTACATTAGTGAATAGTTGAGCCCAGTCAAGCGTATGATTTTCCTAAATCTTTTAAAGTTTAAGTCATGCACTTATTTATTGAATAATCCAATCCGGTATTTGATTAGTTATACATTTGAGTTCTCACACACACACATTTCAAATGGATCTAGAATGGTTTTAACTGATATTGAGTGTTGAAATTCAAGAACATCACATGGTGTGTGTTATTCCTTAATTTGATCTGATTATGAGTTGTTGAGAGAAGAACCACTTGGTTTCTTCGATTGAACTCGAATCTCACATGTGTTTACTTCTTATTTCTTAATGTTTGTTTATTTTTAGTTTAGAAATTAGCTAATTAGTGTAGTTAGTTTGATTTAGTGTTACGGTGTTTCGCTCGAGGACTAGCAAAATTCTAAATTTGGGGGTATTTGATAGGTTGAAAATACCTATCTACTTCTAAGTCGAATTTGCCACTTTTCGAGTGTTTTATTAATGTTTTAATTTCGTTTTAGTTGTTTTATGTAAATCAGGTGTAGGGACATAAACAAGTGACAAACGAACGAAATAGTGGGAAAACAGAAAAGAAACGATGATATAACAAGGTTTCAAGAACAGCAGACCCACCGCCTCGGTGGTAAGAATGCTGGAAGAGTTGAATTTGAACAAGTCCCCCCGCCTGAACGACAGAGAGTTTAGGAGTGCTCCACCGCCTAGGCGGTGAACGATCAGAATGTTAACCGACTTAACCTCCGCCTAGGCAGTCAACTCTACACAGAAGAAAATATCTTTTTAGATATTTTTGAAACCTTAGGCCTATAAAACCAACTCTCCCACGTCTGAAAAATGTTGTTGAATGTTCTTAACCCTAGTATAGTGTTCTTTAGCCATTTTTTAGAGATCAAGGAAGAGGTTCATCATTTGGAAGAAGACGAAGCATTTGCGGAGCGATCTTAAGCGACAGTGGACCATTTCACTTTCAGATTTGATCATTCTTCTCTTGTTTTTATCTTTGTAATTAATTTTTCATATCTAATGATGTTGAATCACTCTTATTTTGCATGTTGTATGGCTAGGATCATGTAGTATTAGATAAATATTATCTAGGTGTTGTTGTAAATCCTGTAAATGCTAGTTTGATTGAATATACGTTACTTTAATGGATGTTTGTCTAAATCCGATTGTGTTTACCGTTATTATTGATATTATGCTTGTTATGATAATCGAGAATATGGGGTTTGACTCTCGGGAGAGGTAACCCCGGATTCGGACTAAGGTTAAACACAACGGGACGTTCTAACAACCCAAGAGGGCGTTATAACGTGTGCAATACATGACGTTGGTTCAAGACGCATGTGACTATGTGTTCGAAAAGACGTTTGAGGGGGATTTCGGCGTCAACGCGAAGTCATATATTTGTTTGTTTTACACTCGAAAGAGGGAGTGAGCGAGTTGTAGATACAGAGATTGTCGGATAGGCTAAACACCATTATAACTAACTAAACGAAGTCAAATATGTATTACGTGAAAGAAATCAATACCTAGGTAATCAATATAGTTAGAACTAACCGTATAGTTGTCATTTATCTTAATTATTAATTAAAATACAAACAATTCTTGAAAAGTCGAGATAATATAAGACTATGAAAATCATGGTATTCAACTAATTTACACTTCTCCAGTGGAACGATATCCGATCTCACGATCACTATACTAAAACTTGACCTCGTGCGCTTGCGAGTAAAGTCAGACGTAAGCGTCTTAAATAGCCGTGTCCATCTGGTATACCTCATTGTCACTCGCCCATACATCGTCTATGTCATTCATCAAGTCAGTTAGTCAATTCTTGTTCGCTCCTCGGACCACTCATTACTCGGTCGTTCTTCACATCTTTCGGTATGTCAAGTGTACCTTATTTCACTGATTTCATTTCTCAACCCAGTCTGCTCCAACCTTACAAGTTTATTCTGATGTCGATTGGGTCGGAGATCCCACCGACAAATATTCAACCACTGGTTATTGTTTCTTCTTGGGCAACTCTCTCATTTCCGGGCGTAGTAAGAAACAAATTGTGGTTGCTCGCTCCAGCACTGAAGCTGAATACCGTGCCATTACTGATGCAACACAAGAACTCATTTGGCTTTGGTAGCTCCTCGCTAAAATGGGAGTCTCCCATCCTACTGCCACTATTCTCCATTGTGACAATAGGAGTGCTACCATAATAATGTCTTTCACAAGCGTACAAAACATATCGAAGCCGATTGTCACTTCATCCGTCACTACATTCTCTAGAATATTATTCGTCTACAATCCGTTAGTTCAGTCGATTAGACAGCAGATATTTTCACCAAGACTCATCTGCCCAAACGCTTTCACTCTCTGATTTCCAAACTCAAGCTCTCGTCTCATTTACCATCTTGTGTTTGAAGGAGATGTTAATGTAATATATAGGCTTGACCCATTAGGTCAAACCCTTAACCCTAGGATTCCCTTAGTCCCCTATAAATATTCCTATTGTATATCTCTATAACTCGTATTTTTCCTACATATCAATATGTCGTTCATGTTTTTCATACATTCCATTTCTCAATTATTCTAACACATAAAATGAGGTTTAAATCGAGAAAATCTTCTCCCCCACCTAAACCCCAAAGTTAAATGATTGACTCATCTTTTCAAGTATAAATTACCACGATTATTTAAGAAAAATGTGAGTTCTTCACCCCAATAATTATTAAAAAGAAATACTCCCTCATAAAGAGAGCTGGCAAAATCATTTTTAATGAAACGGGGATACCAATCCCATTTCATCCGAAACGGGGTTACCGTATCCCTTTTTTAAACAAGTCAAAAAATATTTTACGGAGTAAAATCAGATTGTCAACCCCTTTTCTACCTTTTAAAAAAATATGTTAAATGTAAAACACAATGGAAGTTTTTTCAAAAAGGGCTGACACACGCATGTTTTTCATGTTTATATCAATCAATTGGCGATTCTAATTCTTGTTTAAAATTACACTTGAAATTTGTTGACTTTCGTTTTCTTTTTTCTTTTTTTATTTTTTATTTTTGCAGGAACACATATTCGTCGCACTTGCATTCTATTTTTCCGTCCCAAAAGAAAGCCAAATTGTCGGAGGTGGAAACAACCCGAACTTTAATCGTCAAATTTCACTTTCAACCCCCCACAATTATGTTAGTTACGGTTTAATGGGAACTTCATTTCTATATGAACTCACCACAATGTGGAAATTCTGGATTCCGTTGAGGCCAACTCTAGTTCATCGGAATATTCGGATGCCGCCCAATATCTATCGATGATGTAATTTCTTCTATCCATTTCGTTAATTTTTTTTGATTAGTTATAAATGAAAAACTTTTCAATTTTATTAATTTTCTAGAGGTTTTATTGTTGGACTTGGACCCCTATCTCAGAGTCCTGAACTGGAGGATAATTATGTTTCAGTAGACTAATCGATTGTTGCAGGAAAGACGTTGTCAACCCAGATATCTACCTGAAGATGTATATATATATATATATATCCAACTATTATTTCATTTTAGAAAACGGTTGCACCGCGGTTTCTAAAAGCGGGTACCAAATGAATACATATTGTTTTTTTATTTTTTACAGTAAAATATTTTTTTAATTGTCTAAAAAATAGGTTTGGTAATTCTGTTGTTTATGAAATTGGATTGATGCCCCAATTTTCATTAAAAATAGAATTGTCAACTCCGTTTTATAAGATTGTTATATTTTTTTAGACATCATGACACTGTAGAAAATGCTTAGCAAAAAAAAAAATGATACGGTAGATTATTTTTTTTTAATGATTTGGGAAAAAAAAAAAAAAAAAAAACTTGACTTTGACTCATGTTCTAAAATAAAATAAAAATTGAGTTTCACACAATACAAGTGGACCCAAATTAAGGCGCATCCGCTTTATATGGGATGGTGAATTTCACATTAATGGATTGGGATATTTGGAGGGTTGATCCACTTTGTTAAATGACCTTGACTCCGTCTACTAGATGGAATCCTTTATCTGCTTTTTTATTTTAAAAAAGAATACAAGTGATAATTTGGGAAGAAAATACAAGTGGTAAACGACTTGTCGGGATCAATTAATGACGAATCATATTCCACCACACCTACCTTCTTGAAATTTCTACCTTTCTCACCCATAAGTAGTTCATACTTGGAGTTCTTTGCAAAATAATTGTTCTTTAAATAAAAAAATACTGATAATTTATATACAGAAACTTAATTACGTAACCAACGTAAAACGTACTTCGAAAATGCTTTTATATTAAAAACTCATTACTAATTTGCGTTTATTGCAGGGAAAAAAAGATAAAAACGCATAAAAGGAATATGTTTATACGTTCGACATTAACCGCAAAAGGCATCTGCGTTTCCTATAAAAACGCAGATGGCATCTGTGTTTTTACAGCAAAGGCAGCCACCATCGGCGTTTTTAAAGACCCTAAGACACCCATCCCACTTTCTCCTTCATTTGCTCCCTTTCGCAGAATAGCCGCCGCCCAACAACACCTTCGCCATCGCCTTGCTGTACCATCGCCATGAGTTTTTTTTTTTTTTTTAAAAAAAAGAAACAAACAGAGAGGAGAGAGAGAAGGTTAAGTTTGGTCCTGGAACCAAACTTGCAGAGAGAGAGAAAATGAAATGGGTTTAATTTTTAAAGAATTTTTATACTTTATTCCCCTAAAGTTTGACCATTTTTTTTTTGCTTAATAAAAATAAGAACCTTTTTTTTTTTTTTTTTTTTGTCTTAAACTTTTTACTCTTTTTATTTCGTTTTTTTTTATAATTTTTTTTTAAAAATAAGATTACAATTCAATTGATTTTTTTTTTAAATAAAATTGAATTTAATTTTCATTGAATTGAAAATATTTTTACTCGAATTCAATTGAAATTAAATTCAATTGAACTATTTTTAAAAATTAAAATTAAAAATATTTTCAATTAAATTAAAGTCAATTAAAATATTTTAATTGAATTCAAGTAAAAATATTTCAATTGAAATTAAAAATATTTTCAATTGAATTCAAGTAAAAATATTTTAATTAATTTCAATTAAAATATTTTCACTTGAATTCAATTAAAATATTTTCAATTCAATTGAAATTTCACTTGAAATCAATTAAAATATTTTTATTTGAATTCAATTAAAATATTTTAATTGAATTCAACTAAAAATATTTTAATTGAATTCAAGTAAAAATATTTCAATTGAAATTAAAAATATTTTTAATTGAATTGAAGTAAATTAAAATATTTTAATTGAAATTAAAAATATTTTATTTCAATTAAAATATTATCACTTGAATTCAATTAAAATATTTTCAATTCAATTGAAATTGAAATTTCACTTGAAATCAATTAAAATATTTTTACTTGAATTCAATTAAAATATTTTAATTGACTTCAAATTAATTGAAAATATTTTTAATTTTAATTTTTAAAAATAGTTCAATTGAATTTAATTTCAATTGAATTCAAGTAATAATATTTTCAATTGAATTGAATTCAATGGAAATTAAATTCAATTTTATTTTAAAAAAAAATCAATTGAATTGTAATCTTATTTTTAAAAAAAAAAAATTATAAAAAACGAAATAAAAAGAGTAAAAAGTCTAAGACCAAAAAAAAAAAAAAGTTCTTATTTTTATTAAACAAAAAAAAATGGTCAAACTTTAGGGATATAAAGTGTAAAAATTCTTTAAAAATTAAACCCATTTCATTTTCTCTCTCCTCTCACTCTCTCTCGCTGCAAGTTTGGTTCCAGGACCAAACTTAACCTCCTCTCTCTTTATCTCTCCTCTCTGTCTTCTCTCATCTCTATTTGTTTCTTTTTAAAAAAAAAAAAACTCATGGCGATGGTATAGTAAGGCGATGGCGAAGGTGTTGTTGGGTGGTGGCTATTCTGCGAAAGGGAACAAATGAAGGAGAAAGTGGGATGGGTGTCTTAGGGTCTTTAAAAACGCCGATGGTGGCTGTGTTTGCTGTAAAAACACAGATGCCATCTGCATTTTTACAGGAAACGCAGATCCCTTCTGCAGTTAATGTCGAACGTATAAACGCATTCCTTTTATGCGTTTTTATCTTCTTCTTTTTTATTTTTTTCCCTGCAATAAACACAAATTAGTAATGCGTTTTTAATATAAACACATTTCCGAAGTGCGTTTTACGTTGGTTTCGTAATTAAGTTTCTGTATATAAGTTATCAGTATTTTTTTATTTAAAGAACAATTATTTTGTAAATAACTCTTCATACTTGTGTGTGCAGGGATAGCAAAAAAGAATATACCGACGGGTAACCAAAAGAAACTATACTAAATAGTCTAATTTTATAACCGACTAACTAGTTTGGTTACAATTTTGATTTTAAAATTAATAATCGAAGCTGTGCAAGATGGACGTAATGAAAATGTGAAGAGTTTTGAAGACCTTGAAGAAAAATAGGTAAAAACAACTCTCTATTTATATACTCTTAATATAACCAGAATTAGGATCACATACGACATTTAAAATGAGTTAATTATATGTGTGTCATGATAAGATGCAATAAATGAGATATTGTATGTACTTTGTTGATCTTGAAATTTTGATGGACAATTAAAGTATTGATATTTTTTGTGGAACTAACAGATATGTTGAGTGTTTCAGTATATAAGTTCCATTGATGATGTTATCATGAAGAAATTGATAAGGATGTTAAAAAAACTGACAAAGAGATGGACATTAAGAGAATTGAAGATTCTGAAGAATATAAATAAAAACAACTCAATTCAATTCTACTCTTAATGTTTCCCGATTATGATCACACACGACACAAAATTGATTTATATTTATGTGTGTTTAAATTAGAGTCCTAAATAAGTTCAATTATGTGCTCCAATGTGAAATTGAAGAAGAAATATTGACCTAAGTAATATTAGTGTTTAAAATTGATTAATAGTGTCAAAATTAGTTAACCGAGAAAAGAAATCAGTTAAAAGATTCAAAATGTCGAAGTTTGGAGTTGGAATATAATTAAGGAGTGTTGATCCAACAGTGATCGATCAACCGACCATAAGAGGTTCGGTCAACTGATGGAAATGGGCCAAGATTTAGAAAAGTCTCCGAATAGATCGGTCAACCGATAATCAATTGATGGTCAACTGATGAACTCTTTGTATCGATCGGTTGACTGACCATGAGGGATCGGTCAATCAACCATGAGTGAGAAGTAGCCTGGGGAGCATCCTGAATCAATCGGTCAACCGACCCATGGGGGATCGGTCGACCGACGGGTGTTGGTCAGTCAACCGATAGGACTGTTTCAGATTTTGAGGCTTTTGTTGATCATATCTTTTAGTAGCCATTACTAGCAGTTTTTTGGCTAATATCTTGGAGATATTCTGGGGATTTAAATATATTATAGATATATCATTAGTATTTAATTATCCCTATATATATGGTACACTTTTGTTAATTGTTTCTCAATTGAGTAAGTTTAATTCTTTCTATTTACTTGATTTATAATTGAAATTTATTTTGAGGACTTAATTGAAAAAATTAAAATATATTTTTAAGTCAAATATACCAGGATTAAAGAGTATTAATATATGAGGTTTATAGGTGTATTTAAATGTCATATCTTTGGGAAACTAGCCGTTAGAGGGTCTGTTTCAAACTTGATTAAATAAACCTGAGTTTTTAGAGTTCAATACATCACTTCTATTAAGAACAATCAGTTCCTGATCTTTCTGAGAGTCATCATTCTAATATTATACTGAGAGATCATTGTGAGATTATTTTGATCTTGAAATTCTTGAGTTAAAGCGCTATTTGATTTGGCGTCACCGATCTAAGCTATCTAGCGATACTATTTGCAATCTTCGGTGTTTTCTTGGTGAGATCGTTCTAAACTTATTCTTTATTAAGATTATTATTATTATTGCATGCTTCGTATTTGATTTTTTGAGAAATCACTTTTAAACGTTAAAAGTATAAAAATCTTTTAAAACGATTTTGTGATAATTTGATTACGTGTTTATCTTTGTGCTACCCGCATTATCTTTTAATCAGATTTTATTTTCTCACATTTAATTCTATTACTAGTAATTTTGGGGACATTAATTGAGTTAAATTAAATTGAGGTGGTAGAAGTTCCGAGTGAGAAGAAAACTTATCGATTTGTAATTAGTGAGTTTTGTGCAGATTATATACTATTAGGAGTATCTAGTCAGGGGTAGTTGGGTTTCGATCTCTTTCGATAAAGAGATTAAGGTTTGATCTTTACCTTCATACAAAAAGGTTAGATTACTCATTTCTCGTAAAAAGAGCTTAGTCTTGATTATTCTAGATTAGAATTAAATTGAGTGAATTGTAATAGTTCAATTCTTACTGGGTAAAAGGATATTCAGAGTGTTTTGTGAGATTTAATTCTTAAGCCTAAAGTATAAAAAGAATTAGGTTGTGATTCTTCTTATAATAGAATTAGGTTAATCTTCCGTCTGGTAAAAAGATAGGGTTCTTCCTTAGCTTATGAAAAAGAATTGTAAAGGTTGATTCTAAGACTGTGAAAAGAATCATTATGAGAGTTTGGTTCCTACCTGTAAAGGAACCTTGAGATTAATGGGTGTGACTCCCCATGGGGCTCGGAAGACTGGATTAGCCAAAAGTAACTTAGTGAACCAGTATACATCGTTGTGTGTTGCATTTTTACATTATTTATTTATTGTTGTTTTGGTGTGCATCTAAATATATTAATACTTATTCATTGCATTATAAATATAATAATCAATTTAGGATAAATTGATTATCTGATTAATTAAATGTTTTAAAATATATAAATTTGTTTAAATTTTATAATTATCCAATTCACCCCCTCCTATTGGGTATATCACTGGGCCAACATACTCCTTATCTGAAATGAATTGATAATTGACCTAATTGAAAACTATGTTTTAAAGTATAAAAATTTAAGTTTTCAAGTCAATTCGGTCAACCGAGAAAAATAATCGGTTAACTGAATCAAACAATATGTTTTGGAGTTAAAATAAGGTACTATTAATCCAGTCGGTCAACTGAATGAAATTGGTCGATCAACCGTTTGAAACAATAGTTGAATTGGCGAAGAAAGTGAGCACACTAATTCAATCAATCAACCGAATGAAGTGGGCGGGTCAACCGTTTGAGTCAGCAGATGAATTGAAGGAAAAATGGATTATACTGATCCAATTGGTCAACTGATTGGATGTGATCGGTAACTGACTGGCCTTAAACCAACGGTTGAATTTAGAACTGGACAGGTTGGCCAACTGACTTGTGGGATTCGGTCAACCGATTGAATAAGTTGACATTTCGGGAGATTTGGTCTCTTAGTAAAAAAATATCCATTTTTTTATGATTCTAAGAGAGGGATTTGGGGGGATTTGAACTTAATTGAACTATCAACAACCTATTATATTATCCCTATTGATATGGTCCATATATTTAAGATTCTCCTAATTTAAATGATTTAATATTTCGTATCTCTGTGGTTTTAAGTTGAGAATAGTTTTATGGATTTAATTTAAAGAATCAAAAGTTATTTTTAAGTGAAATATACCTAAAATGAAAGGTTATCATATATGGGGTCTAAATGTGTCATTAAGTAGCATATATTTGAGAAACTAGCCGTTGGAGGACTAGTTATTTGTCTATTAATATAGACCTGCGGGAATTGAGTTGAGTATATAAAAAACAATCAATTTTAGTTATTCTAAGAGTGATATCTACGTTGAGATTTTTGTGAGATATTTATTCTAAGTTTTTTATCTAAAGCGCTTGTGATTTGGTGTTACCGACTTGAGTTCTATTGTTATTATTTCATTATCTTCAGTGTTTCCAGATAAGATCTATCCAAACTTTATTATTTATTTTGAAGTTATATTTTTATTGATTGCTTGGTATAGGATTGATTAGAAAATTGTTTTAAACTTAAAAGCCTGAAAAAATAAAATAAAAAATTAAGTGATTTTTGTTTGATTATCTGATTATGTGCTTAAATTGCGCTACCCACTGTATTAATTAATCAGATTTTATTTTCCTTACATTGTATCTATCCCATAATAATTATTCGTATCATTAATTGAGCATATTTGTATTGAGTTGTAGAAGTTTCTTGTGGGAAAAAAAAATTTATATTTTTTGTTTTTGTGAGTTTAAGTGGGTTAGACACGTTTGGGACGGTGCTTAGTTAGGGTAACTAGGTTTCGATCTTTTTCCTTTGAAAAAAATTAGGGTTTGATCATTGTCCTGGTAAAACAATGTTTGGTTATTCATTTTCCTTGAAAAGAACTTGATTTTAATTCTTCCGGTAATTGAATTAATTTTGAGTGAATTGTAAAAGTTCATTATTCTCTGTGAAAAGGATAAGTAAGAGAGTGTTAGGTTTATCTTTAATCTGGTAAAAAGATAGGATTTATCCTTAGCCTGGGAAAAGGGTAATTTGTAAAGATTGATTTTGTACCTATAAAAGAATTGTTGTAAGGGTTTAGTTCTTACTTGGTAAAGAGAGCAAAAGGTTTAGTGGATTGCGAATCTCCGAGGAGCTCGGGGGACTATACATAGGCAAGACTAGTTTGGCCGAATTAGGATATATCGTTGTTTGTTGCATTATTTATTTATATTTTGTTTGAGTGTACACTTAGTATTAAATACATATCTGCTGCGTGACAAATATAATAATTATTTAGAAAAAATAATTATTTGACATTAAGTGTTTAAATGAATTAATTGTTTAATTTTAATAATTATCCAATTCATCATTCTTGAGTAGTTCTTTGTGCCAACATTTGGTATTTTATAAAATTGAAAAATCTTAAATAGTTTTGTGGTTTCAATTCTATGTAAATTTAAATGGTAGATTTTAAAACCGTTTAAAAAAAAAAAGGCAATTTTAATTGCAATTTTGCTTTGGTATATGTATAACGGTTTTGATTTTGATTTTGATTTTATATAAAATCGAATCATTGACATCCTTGTGTGTGTGAGAGAGAGAGAGAAAGAAGTGTTAAGTTAATATTAATAATAGAAACGGTAAGGGCAAACGGGTGGTTTGCCCGAGAGGTTAAGGGGGAAGACTTAAGATCTTCTGCACATAAGTGCGCGTGGGTTCGAACCCCACAGCCACCAAAACACGTTTTTTAATTTTATATATATATATATATATATGTCTACGATCAGACTTCCCCAAATTGGAAGCAAGCCAAACAGCCATCAAAGTATGTTTATTAATAAGAAAAGTTTACTTTGGATTTCTCCACTATTTTTTATTATTAGAGATATTTATTAATTCAAAAACTTGGTGAGTCACTAATAGATAACATGAAGGCTTCTATTGAAGTTGAGAAGGATATACGTATTCATTTATCAAATTGAAAAGAACAAAGAGTAATGATTGAACTAAAATAATCCTATGAATAACAATAGAGTATTGTATGTCGTATCTATCCTTCAAAGAATAACGTCGCATAAGACAAAAATTAATTAAACTGTAAATTTCACTTTAGAACCTCAAAAATAATAAAATACTTGAAAACAATTATTTCTACACATGCCAAGAAATTTCTTTCTCGGTGCTAAATGATAGATCAATAATCAATAAACCAATGAATTTAAAAAATAAAAAATATATTTTCGTTAAGAATTGAAATTAAATTAAAAAAAAAAATGAACAAATGAAATTGAATTATAAAAACTTTGAAGGGGCAAGAGAATTTCATGGGACGTTGCAAATTTTCTCACTGATTTTTACAAATCACAAATAAAATAAAACACAAATATTAGAAATATCAAGTAAATTCCAATAAAAACGTGAAATCTCCCAAAAATTAAAAAATTTCAAATGAAGCCAATCAATCAAGAACGAAAAACCATGGAAAAAGAATTAAAACTTTTCATAAATGTCATATAAATTCCAATGAAGACATGAAATGCCAAAGACAATTTTCCAAGTATGATAGTAGTTGGAAATAAGAGTAAGAAGTTAATTAAGTAATTTATTAATTATTTAATTAATTAAAGAGAAGAAATTAGAAAGTTGAAATAGATCATTGGTTATAAAAATATTTCAAAACAACATATTACAATAAAAATTACAGAATCAAAATTAAAAATACATTGAAGTGATGTAATACAGAATGTAGAACGAAAACAAAGAAGAATAAGTTATTATACACACTCTATTACAGAATAGAAACGAAATCAAAATACCATATAAGTAAATCGAGACAATCGCTTAACGATTTCTCTATAAAGCAAATTTCGTCCCCGTAACGGCGCTTACAATTTCGTTGAGTGTCTGCCGCGTATGATACAACAATGAACACTATTGGTATTAGCACTTGAAACTAGAAGCTTAATGAATAGAAAAATGCAAAACTCTCCATCTCTCTATCTCAAAAACAAAGAACTCGAAAGAATGCAAAACTTAATTATTCATGTTATATGCTGAAGAATGTTTGTCCTTTTATAAGGAATAGAAAAAGTAATTGCAGATAATAAATGAACACTTGTAACTCCCGCCAGTTGCAACATGGGATTTGACTTTGTAACTCCTGAATTAATAACCAGGAATTATTTGTATAACTCATACCAGTTACACACATGACAACATTTAGATTCTGTAGCTCTTTACAGTTACAAATTTGAATATTTAGCCTATGTTTGGGGGTTAATCTGATTTTGAATTAACTTTTGTCTAAAAAGATAGTAAAGTCAACCCAAGCATTCTCCAAACCCCCAAGCCTAGGCCCAGACAAGTGGGCAGGCAATCGATCGGCATGCACGTACACGTGTTATTTTATTTATGTTATAACCAATAGCCTATTTCTTGTTCATATCACTTGAACACCCATGGAGGCTTTACCTCCCAAAACTAACCCAAGAATGACTCTTTATTTTTTTCATTAACCAATGTAAGATAACTCATATATCACATCAATAAACAACTTCAAATAAGTGTTTTAAGGGACAATTTTAATTCACCTTTAAATAATATTTTTCATAAATAAATTTTACCATATTCATTTTTCCACCAAAGAGTGTATTGATATATTCACATATCTCAATTTTAAATTATGTTCTACAAATAATTGGGTAAAAAATATCTAAAAAATTATTTTTATGAACTTTGTTGCTCATCAAAAAGGAAGATAACAAACACCCTAACAAGTCACATAAAGGAATCAATAATTTAATAGCACTGGAAAAAAAAAAAAAAAAAAAAAAAACTTGCTGAGATGAGAGCTTTACGAAATCATGTCTCACAACGAAACAGTTAAAAGGATATTTTTGGAACATATATAAGTGTAGTTGTTTAACGATAAAATTGCCTTGCAAAATTAAAATTATACATTATTTCCTTTCAACATAATTTTTTTTTTTTAATTATTATTATTATTTATTTGCATGTTCTACAAAAAAATATTTTGATTATTGTTTCTGTTCTTTGATTCTTGTTCCCGTTCCTAAAATTTTAAAATTAATGTATAGAAACATGTTAGCTAAATATATTTTTGTTCCCAAAATTTTGTGATCAGTTTAACATTATTTTCTGAATTCCTTAACAATATAAGAAACAAAAGAATGTTTATTTCTATTCACTTCCACAAAACTATTACCATTACCACTTTGCGGGCCGCCGCCGCCACCTTGCCGGCCATCGTCGCCACTCCAGCCACCTTTTTTTTTTTTTTTCTTTCTTTTAAAAACAAAAAATAAGGCAATTTCAGGGCAGTGGTCGTTACTAAACATGTTTCTATTTTCAAAATAATCCAGAACGGAAACAAAATTCACATCCTATCCCATCCCATCTCATTCCAATTTATTAGAAGTAGAAACAGAAAAATGGAAACATTAAGGCCCCGTTTGGTAACTGTTTCCATTCCAAAAATTCTCATCACATTCCCAGATTTTTGGGATTTCTATTTGGGAATAGCGTTTGGTAATTTTTGTTCCCGTTCCCATTCTATTCCCATTTGAGAATTGTGCCCACTTTTTTCTTAAGAAATGAGAAACAAAAAAAAAATTGTTTCTCATTCCCAAAACTATTATCACTGTTCATCTGCCGGTCGACCACCGTTCGCCGCCGCCGGCAACCGACGTCGCCACTGGCCACTGTCGCCACCGCCAGACATCTCCGGCAACAGTCGCTGGTCAGCTCCGGCGTCGCCGGTCAACTCCAGCATCGCCAGTCGCCCACCGCCCGGCAACTTTCAGAGCCGCTTGCCTGCCACCGTCACCCACCCGCCGGTCATCGTCCAACCAAAACAAAAAAAAAAAATTCTCAAAAAAAAATATATAGTTTTAGAATAAAGTCGTTTGGTCGTTACCAAACGCGATTCTACTCCTAAGAAGGAAACAAAATTCTCATCCCATCCCATTCCCATCCCACTGCTAAAATGAGAACAGAAACGGTTACCAAACGCCACCTAAGCAACCGCCACCTTAGTAGACTTACTAATCCGGATCTTATTTTATTAAATGTGACATTTCACTCAAAATTAGTTTTGTTATTTCCAAGAAGTCCTAAATTTAATCAAATCGAATTCCACTTGTTGGTCAATGATCTGCATTTAAAAAAAAAAAAACATTTTCTTTCAATAAAGGAGAGAATGGGATACAAATATAAACAAGAACAAAAACATCTCTCAAAAATATTGGTGCACCTCATGACATGCTGGTCTAGTGTACCCAACCAATTTGAAGAGAATATCTCAGAATAATAACCTCACAGAAGTTGTACTAACCTCGAGATATTCTCTCTCTCAGACAACTTCAGTTGATAGTTTTATTTCAATGGATGAAGAGAAAGGGAAGGTAAAGAAACATAACTATTCCACTTCATCTAAATGTCCAAACAATTCATTCCATTGAGCTGCCGCCTCTTCTGGCGTACGGAAAGACCAAATGTGAGGCTTCCCTTTTTCACGAGTTTCTAAAATTTCCTGCACCTCAGATGATTGCTTTGTCTTCAAACTTAAACAATCAAAAAGTGCATTCCATTTCTGGGAACAGTTATCCAGGACGCCAACCCGATAATATTGTTGCATCTGATGGACAGGAGCTGCCAGACACAATTCAAAAATATTAAGCAAACCAGAAGACGTAGTCAAGGAGATGAAAAAATACTAATGCAATTATGGGGGATAGTCAGAAAGACCATAAAATGGAAGTCGGTCGCAAGGAAAAGGAAGCTAATTAAAGAAGCAACTCTAATTGTTTAGTGTTGAGTGACGTTTAAATTTTCTACTTCTCGGCATGTACATTTTTAAACTACCAAAACTCATCAAAACTCCCACGTGGAGTTCTACAACAAGGAATACGTAAGATGTGTGAAAATTGTGTGGCACCACCGGCTTACGACCTTTTGCATTCCTATCCATTTTCAAACCATTGGATTTTAATTTTAATTTAAAAAAAAAAAAGGCTAGAGTGACTGGGGACATTAAGGTGGCGTTTGGTAACCGTTTCTGTTTCCATTCCAGCAGTGGGATGGGATGAGATGAAAATTTTGTTTTCTTTTTGGGAGTAGAATCGCGTTTGGTAACGATAATTTTTTTTTTGTTTTGGAAAGGGAATTGTGTTTGGTAACGATTTTATTCTAAAATCTTTTTTCTTTTTTTTTTCTTTTTTTTTTTTTTCTGTTTTGGCCTGACGGTGGTGGCGCCGTCGCCGGCCGGCCGGCGGTGCTCCGGCGTTGGAGACGGCTGTGCCCCCCGCCGGCGATGACTGGACGGCGGTGGCGCCGGCAACGCCGGCCGGAAGACAATGGCGCCGTCGCCGGCGACTGCCGGAAGTGGCCGGAAAATTTCCGGCAGGACAGTGACCGGCGACGGTCGCCGGACGGTGACCGGCGGCGGTCGCCGGAGATGACCGGCGGCGGTGGACGGTGGCCGGCGGAGGACGGTGGTCGGCCGGTAGGTGAATAGTGACCATGAATTTTGGGAATGGAATGGGAATAATGAGAAACAACTTTTTTTTGTTTCTCATTTCTTAAGAAAAAAGTGGGCACAATTCTCAAATGGGAATGAAATGAAAACGGAAACAAAAATTACCAAAAGTTATTCCCAAACAAAATTCCCAAAAATCTGGGAATGGAATGGGATGGAAATGGTTACCAAACGGGGCCTAAATTGCCCACCTGCAAAGACAAAGATGTTGAAAATTTTGTTAAGCGTTTTAAAAACTGGGATAACAAAATTCATTAGATCCTCACATAGTTACGTTACACTAATTCCATTTATTTAAATTCAATTTGGCAGATTTGGGACGACTAAAGAAGTTTGGAATCATCTCGCTCACCACTACACCAAGGCCGATCTTTCACATCGGTGTTAATTTCTTTCCACCCTCCACAACATGCGCCAAGAATCTGGGTAGTCAATAACAATTTCCTATCTCATATCAATGTTGTGCAGGATCAATTGGCTGTCTTTGAGCCAACCTGGAACATCCCGAGGATGTTATTTTCTACACAAGCTACCAAAATGAGATGCATCTAATGCAGTTTATGATGGCTCTCACGTCAGAATTTGAGCATGTATGGGGTCTAATACTACACCGAAGCTAGATATTTTCCCTTGACAATACCTTTTTCTAGTCTACTGAGAGAAAACACATTTTTACAAAAAGGACCAAAGACAGATGTTCTTGCCACGCCAGATGTTCTTGCCACGCCAGCTAGCAAGTAAAACTGATCACCACAATTTCTATATTGCAAGTATTGTCACTGACAAAGACACAAACTGCTCAAATGCCCATCTCGCCTCTGTTAGGCATGCAAAGAACCATGTCACTACTTTACAAAAGACCCTAAGCTTCCACCCCCAATCATCATCTGAGAGCCAATCAAATAGGAATCAATGTTGCTCTTGAGGTTCTCGCAATCAGTCACACTACAAGTCAAAGAACTCCGCCGCTGCAGCAATTGACATTGCCCCGTCTTCATCTCCACCTTCAATCAAATTGATCGACTTTGAGGCCATGCGCAAATAGGTTCTATCTAATACTAGTACCCATACAGTCATGTCAGCTATACTAGGTATATCTCGGTGGCATTTTGATTCTGCTAGCTGCAATTTCTTTTAAAACCCGTGATGAGCAAGCATCCATTTTTCACACTGTCAATGGATCAAACATGTCTGTAATCAACATTAGACATGTTGACATTTCTCATTTATCTCTCCTTGATACATATTTGGTCCCCAATTTTACTCTTAATCTCATATCTATTGGTCAATTATGTGATCTTGGATTTGACTTGCATTTCTTTTCTACTGCTGGTTGTTATGTGCAAGACCCTCAGATAGGAAATCTTCTTGGGATCTCTCGTAAAGTCGGATGCCTCTTTGAGCTCACCAATCTCCAGGTCCTATCTTCACTAACATCACATCGCCAGTCTGTCACCTCCACTTCATCACCCTCACTCTTGACACTGTGGCACTTCCGGTTAGATCATACTTCATCCAGGCATCTCAAATATCTTATTTTTGGTAGTCAATTAGGTTTAGTTCAACAGAGTTCATTTGATTGTATTAATTGTCAACTTGCAAAACAATCAGCTTTAACTTTTAATGATAGTTTATTTCTCTTGCAACGTTTGATTAAGTGCATTTTGATTTGTGTTGTCCTTCCCCTCATACAACAATGGGTGGTTCTCAATATTTTGTCATATCACTAAGCGACTGCTCTAGATATACAAGGTTAATTCTTATGAAGAATAGATTTGAACTATTTCAAATCTATTCTGATTTTTCTTCCATGGTCAAACCTCAATTTCTTTGAAATATTAAAAAAATTTGTTCAGATAATGCAATGAAGTATAAGGATCATGTCTTCCTCAACATGCTTCACAAAAATGGCACGCTCCCTCATTGCTCGTGTCCTAACACCTCCCAACAAAATGGACAAGCCGAATGCAAACATAGACACATTATTTGCACAGTTCGTGCCTCCTCATTTCTTCATTATGTCCTAAACGCTTTAGGGATGGGACTAGTCTAACCGTAGTTCACACTATAGATCGTGTCATTTCTGCTACAATTAAGCACCAGCCACCATATGAGCGTCTTTTCGGTACTCTTCTCTCAAAGTATCTGATTGTGTTTGTTTTGTTCTTCTCAAACCACATGAACATAACAAGTTAGAACCAAAGGCTTGCCTATGTTGTTTTTTAGGATATAGCATTGAACATAAATGGTATTTGGTATTAGGACCCCATCTCTAAACTCTTTGTATCTCCTCATCATATTGTCTTTTGGGAACATAAAATATTTTATTCCTTACGCTCATTTGATACATCATCCATTACTAACTCTAGATTCTTTACTGATCCATCTCTTGAGTTGTTCCTTGAGGATGTTGTTCCATGTACCTCTGAGCCCACTCCAGAATCGTGAGTTGATGGAGACCATCCGGCTCCACCGACCACCCCTGAAGATTCCCCTATGTTTGATGATCCTACCCTGACTCCTTTTGAGACCCAACCTCCCTCAACATCAAATCACTCATGTCGCACTAATAGGGTAACTCAGCGTCCCTCTTATCTCACTGATAATCATTGCTTTTCTACCATTCTTAAAATGCATGAGCCTCAATTCTATATGGAGGCCAATATTCTTCCCCCCTTTCTCTCTCTATTTCATTTGCTTTCCTCTTTCTTCTGCGTATTATATGTGTGTGTGTGTGTGTGATTGTAAGACCCGATTTTGTGTGCCATATTTTTATTTGCATTCCATAATATTTAGGAAAAAATTTGATGTGTTATTTTAAATTTCAATTAAAAATGTTTTGGGGCCATTATGTTATTTAAAATTTAACTTTAAGAATTTTTGGATATAAACAATATTTTTTTAATTATTAGTGGGTAATTTTAGTAATTTTTGTATAAGATGACAAAATTGAATTAAATGGATCTGATTGAGGCGATGGTACTGACCTTATCTTTATATATGATATAACCCCAACAATCCTTTGCTTCCTAAGCTCCCAATTTCCTTATTCCTTTGATTTTTTTTACAACAGATTCTTAGACAACCTCATCGATGCTAGTTTTTCAAAAGTAGTGTAAATTATCGAGGTGAATGTACTATCTTATATGTAAATTGTCAACTTATATTTTCACATTAGATTTGAGAAATTATTTATTAAAATGGATGGTATTATAACGTTAAATGGATTAAGTAAAATTTTAAATGTGAAAAATGATTTTATTATTATCATACTATGTCGTAGCGTGTGCCCCAAGTCCAGACACGAAAGCATGTCATGTCGAATGTTGTTGGTCCTCACAGAAGAGTAATCCTGCAAGATGTTGTGTGACCCAATAGGAGGGCAATCCTACGTGACTGTGTGTGACCTTACAGAAGGTCAGTCCTGCAGGTTGTGTGACAAGTGTTGTTGACTATCAGTATAATATGATGATTTATACCACGTGTGTGCTCCTACCGTCGAAGATATTGAATAACCTTGACATTGGCAATCTTAAATTGAATAGATATATAGGTCAAGTTACTGTTGTAACTCCTGATCGTGAGGAAAACGATTGTATACCTAATATGGAAGAATGTGTATGGTATTTATCATATAAAAGTGAGAATGAACAATTGATTTAATTTTAGTTTCATTATTATGATATCTGTGATATTTCTATACTGCTCAGTGTGTAGCTATACTCTAATTTGAAAATTGAATTATGATAAATGTACTTGATCTATAAACAGTTTTTATAATATTAAGGCGGCACACCGATAAAATATTTTATGTCAGATAATCGAGGCGTAGATTGGTCCACTATTGGTATAAGATAGCGTTGGGGCGTGGTTAAGCTTTAGAGTTTGTCTAAAGCAGTTGTCAACATGTTTGAATTTTTTTGTGGTTTCGTAATAAAGTTGTTGTAGATATATCTGTAGTGTATTTTTAGTTGGTTAGATGTGATATTCGGTATAGGCATTGTACTACTCCGATGTAGCGTGAAGTTAATGTAAAAAATTTAAGAATTTATGTTATTCATCAGTCTAGTGTGCATATATATTGTCTATTCAAGTTACACTGGTTGGGTTGGTGATGTCTGGCCGAGGTCATGCCTCGCCTTTGGCGTGGGGCTCGGGACGGGGTGTGATAATGCCCTAGCCAAAACTCACTTGGGATCTCGTTAACCTCCCCTATGGGAAAACTCTTTCTAGATGTAAGTGGATTTTCAAAATCAACACACTTTCTGATGGTTCTTTTGAATGCTTCAAAGGCCCGGATTCACTCAGGAATATTGTATTAATCACGAAGTAAAATTTGCTCCAGTGGCTAAACTCACATTTGTTCGTACACTCCCCGCCGTTGTTATCATTCGTAGATAGAGCCTTTT
The DNA here is from genome assembly GCA_016647705.1 of Eucommia ulmoides. Classification (NCBI taxonomy): domain Eukaryota; kingdom Viridiplantae; phylum Streptophyta; class Magnoliopsida; order Garryales; family Eucommiaceae; genus Eucommia; species Eucommia ulmoides. The sequence continues at coordinate 24,947,562 of CM028329.1, forward strand.
TCAGATGGATGTCAAGAATGTCTTTCTCAATGTCGACCTTTTTTAGGAGGTTTACATCCATACTCCTCCTGGTCTAACAACTACTCCACACAAAGTCTATCGTCTTTATCGTGCCCTTATATGGTCTAAAGCAAGCTCCACGTGCTTGATTGGCAAAATTCAGCACCACTATCCACCAATTCGGTTCACATCCAGTGCTCATAATTTTGCCATGTTTATTCATCAAATTGACAACGGCATATCCTTTTTTGTGTTCTAGTGTACTTGGATGACATGATCATTACAGGAAATGATCAACGCGAAATCTTCGAACTCAAAAAATTTCTCAGTGGTTAATTCGAGATGAAAGATCTCGGCGTGCTCACCTATTTTCTTAGTCTCTAAGTTTCATCTGGTTCATATAGATACTATCTCTCGTGCCAAATGTGCCTTTGAACTCCTTTCCAATGTTAGCATCACTGATTCCACTATTGCCAACACTTCTCTAGAGTTAAATATCAGACTTACTCCATTGTATGACTCCCATCTCCCGAACGTCAATCTCTATCACAAACTTGTTAGAAGTTTGGTATATCTCATAGTTAGTTGCCCAAACATTGCTTATGTCATCCATCAAACCAGCTAGTTCTTGTTCGCTCCTCGAAAAACTCACTACTCGGCTATCCTTAGCATTCATTACTATGTCAAAGGCACCTTATTTCACATACTTCATTTCTCCACCCAGTCAGCTCCCACCTTATAGGATTATTCTAATGCCGATTGGGCCAAAGATTCCACCGATAGACACTCTACCATTGGTTATTAGTTTTGCTTGGGCGACCCACTCATTTCCTGGAGCATAAGAAACAAACCTTAGTTGCCCATTTTACTATTAAAACTGAATATCGTGTCATCATTGACACAACACAAGAAATACTTTCGCTTCGTTGACTTCTTTTTGACATAAGAGTCTCCTTTCCCACAACTATTGATCTAAATTGTGACAACCAAAGTGTGATTCAGATCGCTCAGAATGACATTTTTCATGAGCGTACCAAACACATAGAGACTAATTGCCACTTCATCTGTCATTACATTCTCCAAAATACTGTTCATCTCCACTCTATCAATTGTGCCTAGACAGCAAATATTTTCACCAAGGCCCATTCACCCGAACGCTTTTACACTTTGATTTCCAAACTCAAGTTCTACCTTGAGTTTGAGGACAAATGTTAATATATATGTAAATGGGTCTTGGCCCATTAGGTAAACCCTAGGCCCATTAAGCTAAACCCTAATCCATGTTTATATATAGATAACTATGTAGATCTCTGTAAATTGTACCTTTCACACAAATTGTTGAAATATTATATTTATGCATTATTTTTTATTTTTGGTATCGTTGTTATAGGGCTTTATTAGCCCATTTATTTCGGAGATCTTCTTCCTAATTTAGTCTGCTCTTGTGACTATATAATTAGGGGAATAAAACAAATGTTGAAATTATCAATAGTATTTTTCCTTTTTCTCCTATATATTTTTTGGTATCAGAGCAAAAAAATATAAAAATAAAAAAATAATCTTCCTACCCCAAACCCTTCCAGATCACAAAAGAACCCTAGCCACCTCCAAACCCGAACAAAGTCGGAACCCTAACCAACCGCCTCCATCCAGATCAACACCTAACCAGCTGCCGCCACACCACTGCGAAACCCTAGCCATTGCCGTCGCACAACCGCAAAACCCTAGCCATCATCGTGACTGTCAACTCACGAAATCCTAGCCCTAGGCATCGCCACAGCAAACCATTCTTCGCACATCCACGAAATCGCGAAAACCCTAACCCTAGCCCAGCTGCAAACTCGCGAAACCCTAACCCTAGCTCAGCCGCCGCCGCCGCTGCCCCACCACGACCCAACATGTTTTCGCACAAGCAAGAAACTCACGAAACTGTCAACACGTTGAGGAATCCATCCATTGATAGCTTCTCTACGAATTGCTGAGAGCCAAGACGGCCATCCAGCTGCAACTTGTTCCCTGAGTTTGTGCTTTGGTGGATTACTCAACCTTGGATGTGACTTTGATCTGCACCACCGCTACTAGATCGTGACCTACTGTCTTTGCACGGCCGCAAATTAAATCGCAAAAACCTAACCCTAGCCCAACTGCTGCCAGATCTTGCGTACCTCATTCACGAACCAGTTTGCACCACCAGTCGTTGCACCTTCGTGGACCTTTTCCTTCGCGAACCAACTTCAACAACTTCGTGAACCCTAGTTTCGCAAACTACCTTCAACTCTCTTCGCGATCCTAGACCGTCAAAGGCTATTGTCCAGCACCTTTCTTGTGCTATTGATAACCGCACATTGCAAGTTGTCTACTGCTGCAAGCTACGGGTAATTCGTCATCTGTAAATCTCTGTTGCTCGTCGCCGTTATTCTCCATCCGTTGATGTTCTGGATGTCTTAAATACACGGTGGTTTCTTCTCTTTATTGTATGGTTGGGTGATTGTGTCTCTAGTTACCCTCCACTTGTAATTTCTTTTTCCGAAGCATGTTCAGTTTTTCAGTAGCATTTGTCCGCCTGTTTCACTGCTATAATCTCGCCTCACTATACCCATGGCATCCAGAAAAGAAAATATATTTTGTGGTCAAGTTGATCTACCATCAGCTCATCCAGATCTTTCCCAAGTTCAGGCCCAAATTGCTCACCTTCAGACTCAGTTAACCAATTTGGCATCATCTTCCAGCCCACGGCTGCTCTTGCCATAGGTACACCTACTGCGCTTCATGGTAAGTCTGGTCGTTCTACTTGGATTTTGGGACTAACAATCACATGACTGGTGAGCTTTCTACCTTTATCTCCCTTGTCTCCTCTGTCAATCAATGTGTACATCGCCAATGGTACCTCTATCCTTGTTCGTTGTCAGGGTGATGCATGTTTGCATCCTAATATCACCCTTCACTCTGTAACTGTCCCTAAATTTGCTTATAATCGTCTATCTGTAAGTCGTCTTACTAAGAATTTTAATTGTGTCGTCGTTTTCTTACCTGACCATTGCTTCATGCAGGACCTGACTTCGAGGAAGATTTTTGACAGGGGATATGAACACGATGGTCTCTATTACTTTGGGAATCCTCCATCTCGAGACATACCACCTTCTAGTATGCGGCCACTACATTACCTGTTTTTTATTCTTCTATCTGTTCGTTAAAAAATCTAGACTTGTGGCGTGCCTATCTAGGACATGCAAATTTTCAGTATTTATGTTGGTTGTTTCCCTCTATTAGGAAAGCTTGCAGGAACTTTAAATTTCAATGTGTGGTTTGTGAACTGTCTAAACACACACGCACCTCTTACATTCCTCGCATGCACCGTGCATCCCAAACCTTTGATCTTATCCACTCTGATATTTGGGAACCCTCCCCTGTTACAGCTATTTCCAAACACCGTTATTATGTCACTTTTATAGATGAGTATAGTCGTTGTATTTGGGTTTATTTGATGAAATCCAAATCAGAGGTCTACACTCATTTTACCCATTTTCTTCAAATGATAAAAAAACGCAATACAAAACAGTCGTGTGCAATATCTAGTCTGATAATGGACAGGAATACTTATATGATGATTTTCAAGCCGAGTTTAATAAGCAAAATATCCTTCAGCAACTTACATGTACATACACCCCCTAAACAGAATGGTGTGACAAAACATAACAAACCATCAGCTCATGTCTGTAGTCCGTTGTCTCTTACGGGGAATGAATGTTCCCAAATCTTTCAAGCACATGACAGTTTTTACTTGCTTATCTCATTAATCGCACCCCAAGTCGTGTCCATACAGGCAAAGCCCCTTTTCATATACTGCAACCCACTTGCACTCTGTTTTTTTATCTTATACCGTGTCTTTGGTTGTATGTGTTTTGTCCAGAATTGGAGCCCCACTAGAACCAAGTTAGATGATAATCTATTCGGTATATCTTTCTCGGCTATTCCACCATGTCCAAAGGATATAGGTGCCACGATCCGGTCACTCGTCATATGTATCATTCTCTCGATGTTACATTCCTCGAAAATGTCCTTTATTTTTCAGGTATTATACCTTCTCCACTTATCAAGGCAACCACTACCGTAGATGATGCCTCCCTTTCACGTCCTATTCCTGTCTTTAATCTTCACCACCCACACCGCCCTTTCCGCCTAACCCCTTACCCGCACCGTTATGGGTTCACTCTCGCCGTCTACGTGTTTCACTGCCTCTGTCAACTTCTTCTCCGAAATCCGATCTCTCTCCATCTCCAGTCATTTCTGACCCCGTTCCCTTTCGTTACCCTACTCGGGAGAATCGTCCACCTTCTTGGTACCTCTTATCCTGTTTTACTAATCATCCGATTTTCAAATATTTGTCTTTTCAGCATCTCTCGGATCAATACAAATCCTTCCTTAGACAGATTGATTCAGTTGTCATTGACTCATTCCTCACTCAGTACATGAGACCCTTCAAAATCTAAAGTGGGTAGCTGCTATGGAAGCAAAAATGGATGCCCTACAGCAGAATCAAACTTGGGAATTGGTTGACTTGCCACCAAGTGAACGGCCAGTTGATTGTAAGTAGGTCTTCAATGTCAAATTTCTCGCAGACGGGTCCATTGATTGATATAAAGCTCAGTTAACTACTGTCCGTCTTCTTGTTTCTATGGTTGTCTCCTATGATTGGCCCCTACACCAGTTAGATGTCAAGAACACCTTTCTCAATGGTGACCTGACTGAGACTATTTATATGGAACCTCCACGGGGATTTCGGACTCAGGGGAAGTATTCGGGTAAAGTCTGTCGACTCTGAAAATCCCTTTATGGACTTAAACAGTCTCTTTCTGCATGGTTCAAACGATTCAGTGAAGTCATCCTTACTATGGGGTTTACCCAGTGTTACTCATATTATACATGTTTCATCCACCACAAGTACCAGGGAGAATACATCATTATCTCAATCTATGTGGATGACATTATTATAACATGAGATGACACGCCTGACATTAAGCAGGTAAAGAATGATCTCGGACAAATTTGTGAGATCAAGGATTTGGGCCATTTTCCGCTACTTTCTTGGTATTGAGGTTACTCGATTTGGCAAGGCATCTCTCTATCCTAGCGAAAATATGCCCTTGATCTTCTTCAGGACACTAGGATGCTTAGATGTAGACCCACTACCACTCCTATAGATCCAAACCTTATGTTAACTGTGGGCTCAGGAGAATTATTATCAGATTCATCGGTATATCAGTGACTCGTGGATCGCCTCATCTATCTAACTAATACAAGGCCAGATCTTACATATGTTGTCAGTGTTGTCAGCCACTTTATGCACTCACCTTGTATACCACACTTGGATGTTGTCTACCATATCCTTCAGTACCTCAAAACATGCCCTGATCCTAGACTCTTTATGTGACAAGAACACGTGAGGGACTCTCCTGCTTTACAGATGCTGACTATGCAGGATCGAAGGACGATAGACGTTCGACCTTTGGTCTGTGCACTTTTTCATAAGAAACAATCCGTAGTCTCCCGATCTTCGACTGAAGCTGAGTATCTTGTCGTGGCTCAGGAAACGTGAGAACTCTTTTGGCTTCAGACTCTTCTAACCGAGCTAGGACTTCCAGTGAGAAATTCGTCTAAGTTATTATGTGACAACAAGTTTGTCATAATGCTATCATCGGACTCAATTCTCCATAGAAAGACGAAACACATCGAGGTGGATATCCACTTCATTCGTCAGAAAGATTGATCAGGAATCATCACACTAACTTTCGTACCATTTTTCAAACAGGCTGCTGATATGTTCACCAAGTCCACAGGACCATCTCTTCTTCTAATCAGCTATTGGCAAGTCAGGACTCATCAACATTTTCGCCCCAACTTGAGAGAGAATGTTGGAATATTATATTTATGCATTATTTTTTTATTTTTGGTATCGTTATTGTAGGGCTTTATTAGCCCATTTATTTTGGTGATACTCTTTCTAATTTAGTCTACTCCTGTGGCTATATAAATAGGAGAATAGAATAGCGTTTTAAAAACCGGACCGGCCGGTCGAACTGGTTGAACTGTCGACCGATCGTGTTTTCGGTCCGGAAAACCCTTAAAAACCCGATACCCCTAAAAACCGGTGAACCGGTCCGGTTTTCGTCGAACCAGTCGGGTTTTTACTATTTCCCATCCCTATAAAAACTTCCCCAAAAAAAACCCTACCTTCTTTCCTTGTTGCAATCGTCGCCTCTCGTTCTCAATTTCTCTCTCAATCGGCGCCTCTCATTCTCAATTTCTCTCTCTCAAGTCTCAATTCCATCTCCAATTTCACCCTAGAATCCTAAATCTTGTCCAATTTCAACCATTTCCAAGAGCCATCACTCAACTTTTGCGACTTTGCTTGTGCGACCTTCGACAACGACGATCTGACGTCGTCTTTGCTTGTGCGACCTTTGACGACGACAATCTGATCTCAGCCAACGACGATCTGACAACGTCCTTGCTTGTGCGAACTTCGACGATGACGGGCTCCAACGGCAGATGGCGACGATCTGACTGCAGTAAGTGTTTTTTTTCTTTTCTGAAATTTATATTTTGTTTGTTACTTTGTTTAATATTTATAAAGGGTATATATCATTTAGCTCCCCTGTCATTTTGCACTAAACTAGATACCTCCCCTGTCATTTTACAAATACCAATCAACCCCCTATAATTTTGTAATTTAAACCACTTACCTCCCCTAAAAGTGAATAATTGCTGACACATTATTTTAAATGACTAAAATACCCTCAAAATAATTTGACTTCAATAAAATGACATAAATACCCTTTCTTAATTTAATTTATTGGACAAATATACCCCTTAATTTCTTTGACAACCATTATCTTCTTCACCAGGCAGCCACCCCATCATGGTATCAGCCACCTCCACTCATCGCCTACCCCCACCAGAAACAAAAAGGAAAACGTCGCAAAAACATGATTGGAACCCCAGATTTGTAATCATTCTGAAAAATCCCAGATTAATAATTGACTTGGTCACTACCAACCCTGCAATGGTTATCTGTACAACACATAAGTGAATCAAAAGTCAATAGAGCACCATCAAATTGAAAGAAAAATCGAGACTCACAAATACAACGCTCTGGATTAGGCTCAACTCAATTGGAGCTCTTTAATGGAGTAGATGAATTTGATGAAGAAACAAATCCTAGAAATAAAGTGAGATAAGAGTAGAAATTGTAGACCTTGGAGAATCGGTTAACGGCGGTGGATGAAGATTCAGGAGGAGGATTCATGGTATCGCCGTCTTTGTTGTCAATTTTGACCTCCGAGGATTCATGGAATCAGTACCGGATCGTGTGTGCGTTCGACGAGTTGATCATCCTTTTTCAGACCGCTTGCGATTGATGGCAACTTGATGCAACCGAAGAGTCAAGACAACTTCTGGGTATTTTTCATCTTATGGGTATTTGGGTGTTTGTTCTGTTTCTCTCTCTATCTCTCTCTACAAGTAATGAGTTTTCTTCAATTTCACCAAAAACAAAATGAGGGATTTCCCCAAAAATGTTAATTATTATTATTATTATTATTATTATTATTATTATTATTATTATTAATGATTAATAATAAAATGTGAAAGTAAATTAATGAGGATTTCCTCAAGATAGATGTCAATGGCTCTGTAGACCCTATCGAAGCTGACTCTGGCGGAATCTGGCGCACACTCCGCAACTCCGCCGAACTTAGACATTTTCAGGCTCTATTCAGGGGCTATCTCTTTCAAGTACTTGTCCATTAATCTGCCTACTTTTTTAATTTTCTGTACAGATGAAGATTTTTCGCCGCGAATGAACAATCTATTCAGTCTTACTACCGATGAGGCTATCCAGTCGGGCTCTGCGTTTTCTGGTGAGGCCAAAGCAGGCAACGATCCTCAAGACGGAGAACATACTCCGGCAGGAGAACGCGGTTTTCCCAAGCGAAATCACGTCGCAGACTGCCTTGTCGGTGAGATCGGAGTAGTCAGACCTAGAAATGGAGGTCGTTTCCGGATTCGCGTTGCGTTGGAGGTCCTGAAGAACCCTAGGGTCTTCACGAAACTTTCCACGATCTTTCTTCTCTTTCTCTCTCTCTCTCTCTCTCTCTCTCAATGCAGGCGGTGGAAATGGAATAAGGGGTTAATCAGTAATTTTACTTATATATTTTCAATTATATAATATATGAACAAAAGCAAGGGGTAAAATAGTATTTTTCACATAAAAATATTGGTAAATAGAGTTGACTGGTATTTGCAAAATGACATGGGAGGTATCTGGTTTAGTGCAAAATGACGAGGGAGGTAAATGGTATATACCCTATTTATAAATGTTTGGATTTTTGTTCTTGATTGTTATTGATTGACTTGAGTTGTTGATTTTTATTGAGTTGTTGATCGTCCATTTAAGTTTTGTTCTTGATCATTTGTTTCAGTTGTTCTTCATCATTCACGCTTTGTTCTTCCCAGGAGTATCGCCATTCTTATCCCCTCACTGAAATTTCTTTATCCGAAACTGAAAAATTGTTATTCTAAGATATAACCAGAAATTCATATCACTGTATTCATGTTTATTTTACAATTAGATGGGCTCGTGTATAGAATTCATTGACAGTAGTGTGTAAGCAAAACAGAATTTTATATATATATTGTATTTTATATTTAAATAAATATATATATAAATAATTATGACGTAATTATGACATCACCGGTTCGCCTACCGGTTGAACCGGTGACCCATTGACCTTTCCGGTTTGATGTCCGGTCTAGTTTTAAAAACATTGAAATAGAAAACATTCAGCATGTACAAAAATTATCAATAATATTTTCCTCTCTCTCTTATACCCTTTTCATATCAATACAATTGTCTCATATTCTCTCTCAATATTCCACCTCTCAATTATTCTACTAGTGACTCTCAATTATTCTACTAGTGAGAATGATAAAAAGTCGGGTGGTGTGGAATAAAGTGCTTAATTCTTAAGCATCTTTGGGCTCTGTATTATCAAGAAATAAAGCTCCCATTTGGGTTGCCCAGGTACACACCTGTTTAATAAAGGGTAGGTGTTTATGGTATATCAAGCCTCCGCAATGTTCCTCTTGGGATTGAGAATTATGATTAAGCCACTGATTTCCTTCTCTGATGGCAATGGAGAGATATTGGAAGGTAAAGAGAGAGGAAAATGAAACTGTAGAAATTAAGGTGGATTACCAATGAAAGTTCAAGATATGCTACCCCTTGCAACGTCTTTGGTCACACTTGTGCTCCCCCACCCCAACCTCCATCAACATCTGTGAAGAAGGCTCAACATAAGAAGGGATGAAAGTAAAGATCCTGATTAACAGTCGAGATCTCTCAGCAAGTTGACTTGGTGGAATCCGAGGTTGACACCTTGAACAATGACTGCATAACTCAGCTCGGAACTTGTGCCAATCGTTGGGGGCAGCCTAATATCCTGAGTATCGAACTCAAGTTGGTTGTAATGTACCACGTTAGCTGATGACTTGATGCACCAAGAGTAGGGGTGTGCAAGGATGCGACTGGCCCGGCCCACCCGGCTGACCCGACCCACGAAAAATCCGATTTCAGCTCAATAGGGTCAGGTAGTGGGTTGAAATAACCATATTTTGCGGATAGTGGGTCATCCATTGATTCTATGAGCACACCCAACCCGCCCGGTGCCTTGCCTTAAATACGCTTTTTTTACACTACGGTTTCTTCATTTGTTCAGCCGCCTCATTCCATCTCCCACTCTCCAGACACGACTCAATCTATCTCTGCCTTCGTCTTCTTCAATCTTCGCTCTGGTCTCTAGATGCGGCTCGTGCCTTCATCTTCTTCAATCTTCGCTCTCGATTCGTCTTCTTCCCGATTCGTTTCCTCTCGTTTCGTCTCGATTCTTCTCCCTTCCTTCACAATCGACGAGTCGACAGTGAGTTCTTGACTTCTTGTAATTGTTCTTTGAGTTTGTTGTTTAGTTGTTTTATCTTCAATTTTGATTTTTGTATTGATTAGGGTTTTTAATGTGGTTCGACTAGGGTTTTTTACTTAATGATTTGAAATTATGATTGGGAATTTCCGATTTCCATGCTACCAGACCAATAGGCCACCCGACCAAATCCAACTGAGTTTCGATAGACCCGCATATGACCGGTTTGAAACCCTAACTCGGTCAAAATCGGGCCCAAGTGTTTCCACCCGAACAGTAACGGGTCGGGTGGACCACTTTTTTCCCACACCGACCCGTGCACACCCCTAACCAAGAGTCTAGACAAAACAAATGTTTACCAAGGACATATCACATAGACAATGGGAAGCAGAATTAAGGTTAGGCCAATATTAGAATTGTGAAAGTGATGCCTCAGTTTGAGGAAGGCCCTTCATTCTCTTCCGATTTTCATGTTGCAGGTGAGAATAATAAATTCAAGAGCTTGGACAGATGGTGCAAAAGGCATTAAAGTCGAGATCTTTGGGCTTTTAGTTTCTCACTGGGGGTGTCAGCTTGTGTATGCCAAGATCCTGTAGCAATTTACTGAGCTGTTGGCTTGGTAGTTGCCCAGATAGGAGGCTTGGAAGTGTTTCGAAAATCATTATGCTGGCTCCTTTAAGGGGTACATGGATAGACACAAATCGGAGAACTTTTAAGGGTGTTTCTCTTTCTTTACCTTTTTTGTAAATGTCATTTTTCTGGGTAATTGGTTGTTATCCATCAGTGTGCCTTTCAATTCGTGATTTTCTTGAAGAATTGGAAGTGGCATGACTTCTGTTGTATTTAGCTTGACCCGTCTTCTGTTTTTTAATTAATTATTCACTTAGCAGAAAAGGGGGGTTTCCCACGTCAGCCTGCTGAAAATATCAATGAGCCATCCTTGAGGCTAGTGAGCTCTCTTCCTCTTTCAAGTAGATGTTACATCCTAATGTAACTTTCACCAATGTTATTCATTAAAAATCCTCGCATCGCTTTCCAGTGTTTGAGAATGCCTTGACTTGACAATTTTCTCACTCGCTTCTAAATTATCTTGACATAATAACATTTAACACAACAAGTCATATAACTTTTACCAAAATACCGGACCATATTAGGTCCCTCCTACTAATGCAGTCACTAAATTAGCGCACATGTTTTATTATGTTCATTGTTGGTAGTTGGTACTCTACAGAAACTCTGGCTAAACCCAAACTTTATCCTGATCACAAAGATCAGCAGATTAGACTCGAAAAGAAATGGGTTTAAATGCAGAGAACTCATCATTCTAAATACATTAAGAATTCAGTTTTGAACTTATTCCATTCTGGTAATGTAACGGAGACTGGAGATTATTTCAATGCACCTAGTCTCTATTTATCAAGCTAGACCACTTGCATGAAGGGGAAAAAAAGGGCATAATTATCATGGGGGCAGAGATTGCAATATTCCAAAATCACAAATATGCCTGCATCAAGAACGTGAGCTTAAGTATGCCTCTAGAAGATGGATAGTAAATATAGAAGAAAAAGAAGCATGAAGAGTCAGAAACTCAGAATGATAGTTAAATAATATGACGAAAGAATATTAAAGATATGACACTGGAAAGGATAAATTTCTCAAAATGAAGGTTAGTGGATGGGGGGAATTGGGGTGATCACCAAATAAAACTTATAAAAACAAATTAAAAAAAAAATTCACAGGAATGGGATGAGAGAGAGAGAGAGAGAGAGAGAGAGAGAGAGAGAACAATTTAACCATGGGTAACTTTACTAATTTACTAGTGTTTGTGGCACATGCAATGTGTGCATTATTAAAGGGTAAAATATTTTTTGACTAATATATTTCATTTTCATTCTAATAATAAAAGAAAGCGAAATATGGATGCATCAAAAATAACTACAACCCCATGCTTCCCTTTCTATATCTATTTCATAGATAATACACAGGTTGATTTATAAGGCAAAGAAATCTGTAACTCCAATGTGAGATAAATTCTAAGAAGACTACTCAAAAACGAAAAATTGACGATAGTTCAAAAGATTCATGGCATATAGTTGAAGTCTTAAAGAGAAACAGGTTTGCCCACAATGAGGAAAAGAATATGTATGCCATTACTTCACACATAGACAGAAGCCTAAATAATTGACTGGACTAAAAATGTTTGTAGAATCAGGGAACCAAGAAAGGTTTTTATTTCATTTTCTTGTGTTACTTCAGGGTCATATCCACATAGGTCTCGAAGCATAGTAACCATTTGTATTTGGCCAACATAATTTGCAGCCTCGTATGTCAAGGAAAGTATAATGAGAAACCCACATAAGTACCTACCATGTCATACTAATCCAAGCAAACTTAGAATGAACTGACAATACTTTTTCTTTTGTCACTTCAATATTGAAATTGAAAACGAAAGGCAATCATGAAGTATCCCACCAAATCTATTCCAGTGGCATGATATACTGACTTCGAAATTCCTCTTACAATTCTCTTACTTCTGCATATGGCTCATGTGTCAAGTGAGTGTTGGAAATACAAGTCAATAAAATTTCATTGTTTTTTTTTTTTTTTCTATCGTTAAGCTGGAGAACTTAAGCAAAATTTATCTAAAATCTCTCTTTTTTAATCATAAAATTAATCACTATTGGAGACTCAGGATTCTACTTTATCATCAAGCTAATCCTAGTTCACATTATTTATTTTTGTCATCAATGGATACATCTATTTACTTATCCACCATGCTTCCCCCTGCCATAAAGAAGCAGGGAACTCGGGTGTGGAGACAAATGGAATTGAACTACTACGGCAATAGATTTTTCGTTTCATTTATTAGTTAGTAAGCGAAACGCCCTACATTGACAACCTATGCAGGAGGTTTCCACCTCCATTTGTTTTTTGTGTCTGGTGATACTATGGCATAGAATGCAGTGATATCTCCTCCTCCTGGCCAGTTTGACTCCTAAATTCAGACAACTTTGAATCCCAACCATTCAATCTCATATTGAGAGAAATAAAGAAGAAAATCAGGGGCTTGGGGAAAAAACTAGTAGTCATGCCATTCGAGTTCATAATAAATGAAATGAACCCCATATGAAGAGACATTTATCCTCCCCTTCACTAAGCTAAATTCAATCACATTTAATCCTGATAGACCATTGATTAAAAATACTTATGTGCGGCAAAGGCTAAGCAATGGGATGATGGATTAGTTGCAGGAGAAGCTTTCATTTTCTGTTAGCAGGGAGTTAGTAGATGATCCGGAAGATTGATGAGTTTGTTATGTTGTTGGTTAGTGGAGTTTGTTTGCTGTGAGCTTGAGATTGAGCTAATACTTCAAGTATAAATAGCAATGAGCAGGGAAGGGAAGGTTATCGAATTTGTGAGATCAAAAGGGAGAGACTAGGCTCTCGAAAACCTAGCATTCATTTACTGTATTTCCTATATTTTTTTCATTCTAATATCAGTTCAGTTTTCTATTCTCCCTATTTTTTTCATTTTCCCTATCATAAGTGTTGAGAATTATCAATCTGTTGAGTGTGATCTATCAAGTTGGATTCAAGAGCAGTGACTTTTCTGGGAGAAAATGGCACAAAACAAAGTTGAGGCACTAGAGGAGAGAATGGACATTATCTGCAATGATATCGACGCTATACGTACTGAAGTTCAGAAGATTGGAAGTTTGGAGAAAACAATGGCTATTATGATGGAGAAGCTGGATTTAATAGCGCGGAGAGAAGATTCGTGTTCTACTTCACGAATGGAGGAAAAACACAAACAGTCTCAGGTGAGGGATTCACAGACCATGGGAGGTGAAATTACTACTGAGACATTTGGAAATAGAGCATATCGGAGACTAGAATTGCCGATTTTTTCGGGTGTGGATCCAGATGGATGGATTTTTCGAGTAGAATAGTATTTCACGATGAACAGGATGAGCGATGGAGAAAAGCTAGAAGCAGTGGCACTGAGCATGGAGGGGAATGCTCTTGCATGGTATCAATACATAGAAGACAAGCTTAGATTTCATACCTGGAATGCTTTCAAATTAGCTTTCCTACAGTGATTTCGATCAAGTATGGAGGGATCTTTATGCGAAAAATTCTTGGCCGTACGTCAGGAGACCACCGTCGAGGAATATCAAGAGTGCTTCGAAGTATTGGCAGCACTATTGAAAGGACTACCGGAGGAGGTTCTTGAAAGCACCTACCTCAACGGGTTAAAATCGACGATCAGAGCTGAGGTAAGACTTCTCTGACCTAACAATTTGATAGAAATTATGGAAGCCGCTCGAATGATTGAAGATAAGAAGAAGGTGTTGCAAGTTTCGCGGGTCGGATTTGGATTGTGGAGCGGGGCAATAGGTTCTGGGTCGGGTTCAACTTATTCGAACCCTAGGCACTCGACGAATCAAGCAACGACGACGTTTCGATCACCCAATCCTTTCAGACCATCGTCGATGACGACCACCAGCCATGCTGGACCAGACCAGAGACAAACACTACCGGCGGAAACAACGGCGACACGCACTCCGTCGAGCTACAAGCAGTTTACAGACTCTGAGTTTTTGAGTCGACGAACGCGAGGGTTGTGTTTTCGGTGTAAGGAGAAGTATTCTCCTGGCCATATATGCAAGAATCAACAGCTCCAAGTTTTAATCGTGGCTGATGCAGAAGCTATTGCGGAAGCAGCAGAAGAAAATTTAGGGGAAGAGATGCCTGAGCCTGTGGAAGGCGCGATTGAACTCTCTATGAATTCAGTAATGGGGTTTACCGATCCCCATACAATGAAATTGAAAGGGCAAATTGAAGCACAAATGGTGACGGTATTGATAGATTGCGGCGCATCGCATAACTTCATCTCTAAAGATGTAGTACAGCGGTTGAATCTACCAATAACGGCGACTACGGCGTACAAAGTGATAATGGGAACAGGAGGCACAGTGTGTACCGATGGCATTTGTAAAGGCGTGTTACTATCTCTTCCTGAAATAGAGGTGGTAGAGGATTTTTTGCCCTTGGAGTTGGGGAAAGAAGATGTCATTTTGGGTATGCAATGGTTAACAAAATTGGGAGCAATGCAGGTTAATTGGAAAGCATTAACCATGAAATTTACCTTGGGTCAAACCACGGTAACGCTGAAGGGAGAACCGGGACTTTGCAAAATACAGATATCACTCAAGGCAATGATGCGTACTGTGCAGCATGAAGGACACGGGTACTTGCTTGAATTGGGGACCCTGGTGTCATGGAACGGAAAAGAAGAAGTAGATATAAAGGTGTCCCAAGTTGTCAACACACTGCTACAAGAATATCCTGAAGTGGTGAAGGAGCCAAAGGGATTACCCCCTCAACGGAAGCTGGACCCTTGTATCACTTTGAAGGAAGGCGTTGAACCGGTGAACGTGAGACCATACAGGTATCCACAAGTACAAAAAGATGAGATCGAATGTTTGGTCAGTGATATGCTGTCAGTTGGTATCATACAGCCAAGCCACAGCCCATTTTCGAGCCCTGTTATTTTGGTAAAAAAGAAATATCGTAGCTGGCGGTTCTGTGTTGATTATAGAGCTTTAAATCGAGTGACTGTTCCAGACAAATTTCCAATACTGGTGATAGAAGAGCTCTTGGATGAACTACATGGAGCACGGTTCTTTTCTAAATTGGATCTCAAGTCGGGATATCATTAAATCAGAGTGAGCCCTCGCGATGTGCCTAAGACAGCCTTCAGGACTCATGAAGGCCACTACGAGTTCCTGGTGATGCCGTTTGGGTTGATGAATGCACCGGCGACTTTCCAAGCTTTGATGAATGAGGTATTTAAACAGTACCTTCAAAAGTTTGTATTAGTATTCTTTGATGACATTCTGGTATATAGTCCATCTATGGAGGATCATCTGAAACACTTGAGAACGGTTTTGGAGACCATGAAGATCCATTCATTATTGGTTAATCTCAAGAAGTGCGTTTTCAAACAGAGTGAGTTGGAGTATTTGGGTCACATTGTATCGACTACAGGGGTGGCAGCGGACCCTAAGAAGATCTAGGCGATAGTGGAATGGCCAACTCCCCCTAACCTAAAAGCCTTACGAGGATTCTTGGGTTTAACGAGGTACTATCGGAAATTTGTTAACAATTATGGGCGCATAGCGGCACCACTCACCAATCAACTCAAGAAGGATCATTTTGGGTGGAATGAGGAAGCGCAAAAGGCATTTGAGGCTTTGAAGGTGGCAATGACAACTGTGCCTGTATTAACTCTTCCTAATTTCCATCAACCGTTTGTGGTGGAAACGGATGCTTCTGGTTTTGGCATCGGTGCGGTATTAATGCAAAATCAGAGACCAATAACATTCTTTAGTCAAGTCCTTAACAAACGGGACCGAACTAAGTCGGTATACGAACGCGAGCTGATGGCTATTGTGCTAGCAATCCAAAAGGGGCGACCTTATCTTTTGGGATGCAAATTCATTGTGCGTACTGACCAGAGAAGTTTACGATTTTTGCTTGGCCAACGGTCGGTATCTGACGAGCACCAAAAATGGGCTTCGAAGTTGTGGGGCTATAATTTTGACATCGAATACCGGCCTGGTCCTAAGAACAAAGCGGTTGATGCGTTGTCACGAAGAGAAGAAGGTTGCAAGCTGGCTGTCCTCACTGTTTCATCTTGTGTGCAAGACGATGATCTGAACAACGACATTAACACCGACCTCAATTATGGGCCTATCAAACAGCAACTATTACAAGGATCAGATTCATTTCCTGACTACAGCATACCGCATGCATTTTATTATACAAAGGAAGGATGGTGATTCCGTTGGAAAATCCACTTATTTTGACATTGTTAGCTGAATATCATGGGGGGCAAATGGGAGGACATTCTGGGGTCTTAAGGACATTTCAGCGGTTGTCCAGAGATGTTTATTGGCGGGGTATGCGGAAATAAGTGCAGCGTTATGTGGTCGAATGCTCAATTTGTCAACGGAATAAACATGTGGCTCTAAGCCCTGCAGGGCTACTGCAACCACTACCGATTCTGGAACAAGTTTTTGAAGACTTATCCATGGATTTTGTGGAAGGACTGCCTAAATCCGAGGGGTTCAACTGTTTATTTGTAGTGGTTGACCGTCTTTCGAAATACGCTCACTTTATTCCACTTAAACATCCTTTCAACGCCCAAGATGTTGCTGCGGTATTCGTGAAGGAGATTGTCCTCTTACATGGGGTGCCCTGCTCTATTGTTTCGGATCGCGATAAGGTGTTTTTAAGCAAATTTTGGACGAAGCTATTCTGTTTACAGGGCACAACGTTGAAGCACAGTACAGCTTATCATCCGCAAACGGATGGCCAAACCGAAGTGGTCAATCGGAGCATTGAGACTTACTTAAGGTGTTTCGCGAGAGACAAACCCAAGCAGTGGGTAAAATGGCTACCTTGGGCGGAGTATTGGTACAATACGTCATTCCATTCCTCCACGAACACTACTCCATTTCGCGTTCTCTATCACTGTGATCCACCACCGTTGTTACGTTTTGAAATGGGTTAGACTCTTATGTCCGAGGTGGATGCTCAACTACAAGCTCGGGATCATATTTTAGAGGAACTTAAATTTCACTTGACCCCGTTCTCAGAAACGCATGAAGGACTGTGGATAAGAAGCGACGCGAAATTGAATTTACGGTTGGAGATTGGGTTTATATTAAGCTACGTCCTTATTGTCACAAGTCTTTGGCACAGAAAGCAAATGAGAAGTTATCTCCTAAGTTTTTCGGTCCTTATCAGGTGCTATCGCGAGTTGGTGCTGTGGCATACAAGCTGGACTTGCCTTCTACTACCTTCATTCACCCAGTGTTCTATATTTCGGTGTTGAAGAAAGCAGTGGGCGTTACTACCAGGGTGCAACCCATCCCTGAGGTTCTTACGGAGGAGATGGAGTGACAGGTAGAACCGGAAGCGGTGGACGGATTACGCTACAATGCACACGGGAAGTTGGAGGTCTTTATTAAATGGAAGTACCTTCCGGATTTTGAGACATCGTGAGAAGAGTTCGGGTTTCTCAATGCACAATTTCCTACCTTTCACCTTGAGGACAAGGTGAGATTCCGAGGGGGCGGTATTGTTAGACCATTGATTAAAAATACTTATGTGCGGCAAAGGCTAAGCAATGGGATGATGGATTAGTTGCAGGAGAAACTTCCATTTTCTATTTGCAGGGAGTTAGTAGATGAGCTGGAAGATTGTTGAGTTTGTTATGTTGTTGGTTAGTGGAGTTTGTTAGCTGTGAGCTTGAGATTGAGCTAATACTTCAAGTATAAATAGCAATGAGGAGGGAAGGGAAGGTTATCGAATTTGTGAGATCAAAAGGGAGAGACTAGACTCTCGAAATCCTAGCATTCATTTACTGCATTTCCTGTATTTTTTTCATTTAATATCAGTTCAGTTTTCTATTCTCCCTATTTTTTTCATTTTCCCTATCATAAGTGTTGAGAATTATCAATCTATTGAGTGTGATCTATCAAATCCCTTCATCTATAGTAGCAACCTTGGCACACTGGTTCAATTCCCATAAATTGTAAGAGAGATAAAATGGATACTTTAACAATCTTGAAAAGAATGTTGGTATTTAATATATTTTTACACCAAAAAATAACCGCCTATTCCTTGATCTCCCTTTATATATAGTATAGATTATTAAGAATGAGCCAAAAATGGGATTTTTTTTTATAAATGTATTGAGCATGCTCCAGTATAAAACTATGGGAATGTCTAAAATACGTGGTCCAATCAGATCAATTATATATAAATCTTTCATTTTAAAATCACAACATGCTTGGTCTCCCATATATGCACCTAATTTTTAAAACTCTAGGGTTTAAAGACATAAGTGATGGCAGGATTTAAAGACACAACCAATGACAGAGTCACAGAGACACTGTAAAGCATTTAATGTAAGATTTTTGACCCTACGATCACAAAGACTTGGTCGATCAGCACACCTCAATAAACAATCAAAAAAAAAAACTAAGTTCACCATGAGATGTTCAAAGGTTAGAAACGGTTTACTTGTATGTACGATATGTATATATTGCAATACAAAAAGCATATACGAACTAGTACAAGTCTGCAACAAGAACAATAATAAAATGCTAAAGAGGAAGATTAGGATGTCCTACAGTAGCAAAACCAGAGCGCATCAAAGTAGGTTGTGCATGATAATCGCTGTCGAGGTACAGATGCTTCTTCCTTCTCCAAACTCATATTAATCTCTCACTCTCTCTCTCTCTCCCTCCCTCTTGATCTCGAATTTTTGGAAAATGTCAGATTCCCTGCATTAAAAAGCACGAGGTTTTGGTGACAATTTGACCCAACCCAAGTTGTCCAAGTAGATGACATGGTGCATGGGTTGTGGGTACAGGGTGGGGCATTTGGGTGGGTTTTGCGTTTTACTCAACAAGGACCTTGCTTATTTGGGAAACAGATCTCATCTTCACCGACTACAATTGGACCCCAAATTCTTCCCATATTATAATTTTTTTAATATTATGTATACATTATGGTCTTTAATATAAACAGACCGAAATTTAAATATCCAAAATAGTCCTCAATTGAAAAGTAATTTAAACATCATTTAGAAAAGATCTTAATATTCAAAATGACAAAACAAACGAAAAAAGGCTACGACTAGACACCAAAAAGGTAAAGAGCTCTCTTAAGATTTTTATTTTTTTTCCTGTTTGTTACTTTATACTGACTTTGTCTTCTTCTCCATCAAATTATGTTAAAATCACTAAATCTATTTATCTGTCACATTATAATCTATAATATTTAACTATTAAACTTATCAAATTAAACCTAATTAAAATATATTTATCATTGTTCAATGTATAAAGAACTTAAACTATGTTGTTCGTTGTTAAATTTCATTAATTGAACTTTGTAAAACAAATTAGGACAAAATAAAGGATGCATGATAATTAAACCTAATTTTCGAATAAAACTAACAAGAGAATGGAATTTACTACTCCTCATATCAATAAATTTTGTTGATATTTATATATCATATGAAAAAGTATTTTATTAAATGAAGAAAACTTCATGTCCGAAGTTCACTTATAACTTCTAAAAGCTCATGACTAGATGTGGGACAACCCATTGTTATTCAAGGCACAAGGTAGACTAAGGCTCAAAAGTCTCAAAGGGCCTAAAGCATGAGGCACAAGGTGAGGAGAGACGCGGGATTCGTGGAATTGAGGCTCGGGCCACATACAACAAAGTTTTTATGAATAATTATAAAATATTTTACATTATAGCTTTTATTTTAGGGACTAACAAATAACATAGTCTATTACATGAATTTCACACAAAACATTAACTATTAACTATTCATGGACCATATTGAACAAATTATTCGCTAAAATTAGGCATATTATGCAATCAAATAATAAAGCAAAGCAATTGAAAGATTCACATAATTTCAAATGAAGTCACAAACGTAAACATTAATTTCACAATTTGTTACCTATGTCGTATGAAGAAAAAAAAAACACTTTGCTAATTCAAATTGTATGTAAAAGTATTATTATTCATTGTACTAACAAATATTATCTGAGAAAGAGAACTTAAATCAATCCATCTTAGTGTATTATACACATGAATTTTCATAATTTTTAAAGAGACCAATGTTTGCACCGTAAGTTGCAAATACTTTTGACAAAGGCACACCTTTCACAAACCCAAGCACACGAAATGCACACCTAATGAAAGAGCCTGGCCGTGGACAAAGCAAGTCGCCAAAGTTGGGACTTGTTGAGCCTTGGCCTAGTCGTCCTTCCTATAACAATGTCTAACCCAAGCTTGCTTCTATTGGTGGCTCACCTGCCGGATTAGGGTCCGATGGGAGGAAAAGGTGGCCAGACTATGAGAACAAAACTCCGGATGCAACAGAAGTATATGGTCAAGAATCGTGAGTCTACTGCCAAGTCAAACGGCTAGAAAATAGGAATGTGAATATTTTTATAACCAGCCTTTTGGTCAAGTTTTCTTTTGGGAAGTTTCATCTACCTCCCCTAAAATTAATCATACTTTATGTTATAAAACATAACCGTGTTTGAAAATATATCTTACGTTTTAACTAAGGGCCAAAGATTCATTTGACAAAATCTGGTGGGAAAGTTCCAGCCCAAACCCATCTAAATCTCACTAAATTAAACTTCGCCCATGTGAAATACGTGCACTCTAATATTTTAATTTCATCACTTTACTGTCGAAAATTTCATGTATGTGCTTTAATTGGCAGTTTTAACTAGGTAAAATCACTTTTTTTTTACTTTTTTTGCCAAATTATCATCGTGATAATTGAAAATACATACATTTCAATGGTTAAGATTACTTTATGGAAAAAAATGAGACAATACCTTCAAGTATTGGGACAACTAATTTATAAAAAAGGAAGGGTAAAGACAAGGAAAAACAATAACTTCATTTCTTTCTCTATTTTGATCTCAGTGTCAAAAAATACTCCTCGTGTACTCCGGGCACTTCTTTTACTTTCTTTCTCGGTCTATGTTTCTGTTAGGGGCTGTCGGGAGTCCACTGGTTGCACCAACACACAAGGTCAATCACAATACTAACCCAAAAGTTATAGCCGTTAGGTCTTGGACCCAATCTTGTATATTAGTGCAACTCAACTTTGCTCATCTTCCGATGTGGGATAGCAACTCAAACTTGATTCCTAACAATCCCCCTTTCAAGGAGAGTGGTAGGGGTGTGTAATCGGTTTGAGTCAGTTTTGGCACCAATCCAGAACCAAATTGAACATAAATGGGCTTAATGGTTTGGTGTAAAGTTTTAAGAAAACTGAACTGAACCAACCGAAATCGGTTAGGTTCAGTTTTTGGGTTGGGCTGAAACACACACAAAGAAACACACACGATACATCACAAGTCACACACACAAGCACACAGAAATACACACAATAGACGCAGAGAGAGGGGAGAGAGAAAGGTTTTCCTTACAGCCCTAGGCTGAAACATGCCTTGTATAAGTAAAAGTGAATAATTTTGAATCTTTGATGATAAATCTACAAGTTGGGGGTTTCGTATGACCCACAAGTTGTCTTCAAATGGCTTAGAAAAGAAAGGCCACTGATGTAATGGATTAAGGTGTACGTCAACCAAATCCAACAACTAGAAACTCATCTAGAAATTAAAGCTAACCTGGAGATGAACGGTGGATATGAATCCCGGAGATGTGATGAACGGTGATTCGCGGCAATGGAGATGCACTCTGGAGATCCGGTCACGGCGGACTGAAGTCTGAATTGATCAACTGAGTCACTGAAGGCTTCCTGGAGGAGATCCGGTCGGCGGAGCTCCTACGAGGTGCGACGACGCCGACGAGGGGGATTGGGAGAGACGGACGGTGGAGAAGGAGATGATTGATGAACGAAGGGGAACGAACGACCGAGAGTGAAGCAGTGAGCTGTTGTTAGGGTTTGGCCGGTTCAGAATCGGTGTATTGCCGGGAAAAAAATGGGTTCCGTTTGGTTCCAACGGGGAAAAAAAATTACAATATCAAAATAAACCCTTTTCTCGTTTTAAACCAAATTGAACAGAAACTGTTTAAATTTCTCGATGCCTAAAATTATGCGGTTTAATTCGGCTGGTTTGTTTTTTCGATTTCTTCAATTTTTGTTTGATGCTTTTTTACAAAGCTAGTGTGTGAGTGGCCAAAAATTTGTCCTTCATTACTAATTCATACTCCACATAGCACCTTCTTTATGTCTAACAACATCCAACTTTTGTCAACTCCTTATGAACCAATATTTTAAAAACCAGACCAGACATCCAACCAAAAAAGTCACCAGATTATGAGTTCAACCGATAAGTGAATCACGATTAAACCGTGACGTCATAATTACGTCATTAATATATATATATATATAATTAAAAAAATATTAAAAAATACAAATCAATAGACATATATATATATATATATATATATATATATATATATATATATATATATATATTTGGAAAAAAAATAAACATAAAAAATAACAAAATCCTAAACATAATAAAAAACTCAAGAGCCAAGAACAAAATCATCCCTAAACACATTAATTTAAACAAATTAAATAACAATCAAGAACTCAAGAATAAAATCTTCCCTAAACACATTAATTTAAATTTTAAACAAATTAAATAAATAACAATCAAGAACTCAAGAACAAAATAATCCCTCAACAAAAATTAAGGCTCAGTTGTTGTTGAATCCCTAAACACACTAATTTAAACAAATTAAATAAATAACAATCAAGAAATAAAAATTTATAAATATTAAACAAACAAAATATAAATTTCACAAAAAAAAAAAAAAAAAAACACTTACTTCAGTCACTCAGTACCATCTGTCGTCGGTCATCCGATGTCTATCGTTTGCCATCGTTGTCGGAGTTGTGGTGCACTGGGAGAGGTTCGTCCTTCATCATCACCTACTGGGGTTAGGTTGAGATCGGACAGAAAAACAGGGGAAGGGAATCAAATATGAGATTGGTCGTCGTTGCCTACTAGTTTTTCTAAGTAGAATGTCTGAGATTTGAGATTATAGGGCGGGAAATTCGAACACGATGAGATGGTTGAAATCAGATCGGAGATTAGGAAGAGATAGCAGAAAAGACAGCGAATTAGTTTGAAAGGAAAATTGTATTAAAAAAAAAAAAGTTTGAGAGGAGAGTAGTATAAAAAAAAAAAAAAGTTTGGGAGAAGAAGTGAGTCCAACCCAATCGAAGGATATAAATGAAAAACAATTGGTTTTTAAAACATTGTTGTGAACTATGATTTTATACTAAACAAATCCCGTGAAGTATATCATTTTGGATCCACCATAGATAGACAAGAGAGTTCCAAATTGCATCATGAGATTTCAGCATAACTCAACAGGACTCCAAACCGTCAATTATGATACAATTGTTAGGGATAGTCGAGAGTCCACTAGTTGCACCAACACAGGTTCAAGTGCAATCTTTGCCCAAAAGTTATATTTGTTAGGCCTTGCACCAAATCTTGTATATCAATGCAATTCAACTTCCGTTGATGAACGATAGCAACTCAAACTTGATTCATATTTTTACCTATTTAAGATGATTAAAAATTAGGAAAAAGTATAATTTAGACCCTCTAACTATTGACACATTTTTAAGTGGTCCCTCTAAATTTAAACGTTTAATTTTAAACCCTCTATGTATCATAACGTTTCAAAATGGTCCCTCCATTAGAGATTCCATTAAAACTAACAGAATCTCAAGGGTAAAATAGTTTTTTCACGTTTTTTTAATTAGTTTTTTTTATCTCTTTCTCTCTCTCTCCCTCCCCTTCCCCTCTTTCTCTCCCGCCACCTCCCTCTTCCTCCCCTTCCCCTTTCTCCCTTTCCCTCTTCCTCCCCTTCCCCTCTCTCCTTCCCACCCCACCCCCTACAACAGGGGATGATTTCACCCCCTGTTGGGGGGGGGGTGCCACCCCCTGAAACAGGGGGTGGGGTGGGAGGGAGAGAGGGGAAAGGGAGGAAGAGGGAGAGGGAGGGAGGTGGCGGGAGAGAGAGAGAGAGAGGAAGGGGAAGAAGAGATAGAGATAAAAAAATAAAAATTAAAAAATTAAAAAAAAAATTAATTAAAAATGATTAAAAAAATTTAAAAAACGTGAAAATACCATTTTGCCCCTAAATTCCGTCAGTTTTAACTAATTTTCTAACGGAAGGACCAATTTGAAACATTATGATACGTAGAAGGTTTGAAATAAAACGTTTAAATTTAGAGGGACCACTTAGAAATGTGTCAATAGTTAGAGGGTCTAAATTATACTTTTCCCTAAAAATTATTATATTTGCACTTTTAAAATCAGTATATAGTAATGACACTCAATATTTTTTCAACTACGACCACAAAATCCCCCTCATATTTACTCAATACAATAGAATTCTCAATAATTGAATATTCGAAGTACAAATGAACCTGAGATGACCTAATTAATTCTAAAAGTACCGTGTTTCTCATAATTTTTTTGAAATCTACCATAATAGTAGTTAAACATATAAATACAATTTTGCCCACATTTTTTTTTATCTCCTATTAAACCATACTCTACCTCCACCCAACTCCGATATCATTTTCGCCGCCCCAATTGCCAACCCTGTCAAACCTCCACCACCTCCACATGCCCCTTCCCACTCTACCCCCATCCCAATGAAATATATTGCTCGTTCAAAGCAAATGAAAAAAAAAATCGTATGATTCTATGCATCATATGATATTTAGTTCACCGAGGCATCCCTCTCAACTCAAAAAGGAATTCACAATCTAAAAAACTCATTATTATTTTTTTTAAAAAAGGCAAAATCCCCATTCCCCATTTCATCCTTTAAGTGCACAATAAATCTGCTGAGTCGACTCAATCTGCTCATAAACCCCTTTTTTGTTTACAAGCCGTGAAACTCCATCCACCTGACACTCAAAAATCTAATGATTGGAATAGCCTTCAATTGAATTTTATTGGGTGGGAATTACGATCTCCTATATTATGGTAAGATTTGTCAGTTCAATTTTTTGAGTTTTACATGTTGAAAATGGATTTAATGCTAGTTATTTTTCAAATGTCATAAATATTCTATGATTTTCATAGCATTGGATAACTTATGAGTGTTTTAAAGGAGAAAGTGCAAAACAGGGAATAATGACCTATATGGGGTAAGGCAAAAGCCTCAAGTAGGACGTAAATCTCGCGGCATATGTGTCCTTAATGTTTAGGACAAAATACATTTTAAACTCTGTAAGTCCAAAATATTTATGACATTTCAATTTAAACCTTCTAAATATGAAACCAGTTTTAAATGATCATTTTGTTAGTTTTTCCATCTAAATTGCCGGAATTTCATTGCACATGCTATATTTTGGGGGGTACCATAGTATTTTACAGTTTTTCTTTTCATTTTTTCCTCCTCATTTTTTTCTTTCTTTTTTCTCTCTGCCCTCCTCTCCTTTCTCAGAACGAACAAGATCTGAAGAACCAAGCGATGACCGTAGCGGTGGTGCCATCGGTGTTAGTAGTGCCGTCAGAGGCGGCAGTGGCAGCAATTAGGAGTGGCTTGGTGGTGAAATCGTTGAATGGAGTCGATGGAGAAATATGGTGGATTTCTCCTCTACTAATTTTCTGAGACCTTTTTTTTTTTTTAACTAATTTTTAGAGACTTATCAAATCATTACCGGCCTCTACTAATTCTCATAAAAATCTTCTTCATCTTCTTGCTCTAATCTAATTTTACAATGGAAATATCACTAGAAACTACAATCAAATGAAAACGAGCATCAATTGAGTGACACTAAAAATTTCCCAATCTTGAAGTCAAACACAATTCAAGCTAAATATACAAATTTCCAACCATTGTCAGCAACATGCAGAATCGCAGTCCAAGAAAAAGGAAATTGCTAAAATCATGAAGATTGCAACAGGAATAAACAAAAGAAATCACGAATTTACGGGAACGACGATAACAGAGCGAAGATAGAGATGGGGATTTTAATACCCACTTTGAAATTCACTTCAAAATGAATTTCGATTCTCTGTAATTGACCTATCATTTTTTTTTGTCGGCGACGGTGAATTCACTCTACTAATAATGTCACCGCCACTATCTGCTCAGAAACCCAGGCTATGATGAGCTTAATTTTACATAAATTTGTTGTTCTGATTTATTTCCTATTCGCATATATGACACACAGGCGCACAGGTGTATTGGACCTTTCTTTGGTTTAAATCCACAAGGGGATTGTTCTGGGGATCACCAAGGTAAATCCATTTGCAAACGAGGCTGCATTCTTCTCTATAATTTTTGAAGCATTGAATGATTCATGCATAAGTAGTGGGTATATGCATTTTTTAAGTTTTACTACCCATTTGTGTAAAGAAAGAAAGTCGCATGACTTTTTGAATATTCAAGTTTATGTTTATGATCCCTAAAATCTTGTTAAT
The DNA here is from genome assembly GCA_016647705.1 of Eucommia ulmoides. NCBI lineage: Eukaryota > Viridiplantae > Streptophyta > Magnoliopsida > Garryales > Eucommiaceae > Eucommia > Eucommia ulmoides. Next base: position 24,974,589 of record CM028329.1, read on the forward strand.
TCAAAATAGAATGCTTAGTATTCTTCTATTTTAGCCAGTTTTTTTAATTTTCAATATTTCTGATTGGGAACCTAAAAATCTTGCGATTCAAAATGTAGTGTTTATTTCGTTCGAAAGGGATTTCCATTGCTTGGCCTGAGTTTTGAATGTCATGTTTTAATAAAGTAGGCCCCCCACCAAAATCACAAAAAAAATAAAGCTTTATATGACCACAAATAAGATAGAAAACATGAAGATTGATTTAATAGGTCAAAGAAGAACGTAAACCTTGAGATAAGTGGTGTCATCTTTTTCGATGACTCAACTAGCTTCAAGGTGGAGGGTTTGACAACCTTTTTGTGTCGTAGTGCTTACTGAATAGGGAAGTTGTGCAGTGCGAGCTGAGGTGGGCGTTGGTTAGTAAGGTGAAAGTGGCTGGAGAGGCTGATGGGGTGGTGTTGATATTTGGTTTGAGAGAATATAGGTAGGACTAAAAAAGGAAAAGTGCGTTTCTAAACGTATACCCCACCTTGCTAGGTGTCACAGGATCGAATTTCAACCAAAATGTGTCGCATCTGCGAAAGCCTAGTTGCGCATCAACTAATCAGTCACTTGTATGATTCTTGGACAACCACCGTCACACCCACCGAAAAACAAGCACACGCATTGGAAAACAATATAAAACACAACGTTTACAGTCGAAACCAACACTGTTTTATTACTTAGTTAAAATAATGAAACACACACACAATTTCTGGCTAAGGGTAGTAGGAACATCAACTCACTACGTTGCCCTTCACAAATCCGAAAATACAGCTATTTATAGGCAACAATGCAATTGACAACCTTAATTTCTAGGTAAACATGTAAGGAACTGCTGTTGGACAACTGGCATAGGCAGTTTACTTAGTCAGTTTTCTGTGTAGACCCCAAAACTGCTCTCATGATCAGCACATGCCCACAAAACTGCCACACTTAACTGATTTTTGCCCATCAATTAAGTCCCAGTTGCCCAGTTCAATTTTTCATTCCGTTGCATTTTGTTGTGTCATTGCGTCTATTGACTTACCAACGTCGTATGCATTTTCTGCACCAGAATGCATCGTTGTGCCCAACAGTGCGTCATGCCGCACACCTGACACCGCCCACAACGTAGCGTGGCGTCTATGTTCTGCTGCCTTATCGTGGTGCCCCACTAAGGTCTTTCGTTAGTTTCATGCCTCACCTTTAAAACCCAATTCTAGCACCATCTGTCAACACTGCCAATGTGCATCCACATTACCACCGCGTACCCAACAGTTTGGTCCAACGTTGCCTTGTTCCTCCAAGGTATTTTGCCGCATCTTGACCCTTGTTGCCTTGGCCGCGTGTCAAGATCTTGTTTGTTGCCATGCCACCCACATAGTACCAATCCTAGTATTGCTCCTAAGATCACCAACACAATGCCCAACGCCCGCTGGTGTTATGCCACAATGCTATTGTCCACCAATGCGTCATGCCTTTCACCTTTCCATGGTGTGTTGACGCCCCACAATACGCCTAGGGTCCTTCCCTTGGCTTGGGTCTGGAAGGAGGGTCACCCCCTTATAATACTTTACGTAAAATAATTGGGGTGATAGCAGTAGACATGAAAATGTTTGAGGAGATATAATGGAGTCAACAGTAGGCCCCTGCCCACAGTTGACTTCTTGGTTTAGCCATGCACCCACGTTTTGTGCTACGCTACCCCAATTTGGCTCCACTGTGCCAACATTGTGCTAACCCTTTGTCCAACATTATCTACCTTTGAACTTGGGCGTAACCAACGTGTATACTCCATGCCAACCCCCTGTTTGGCACTGTGTGCGTCGTGTTCAGTTAGCAATATACATCAAGTTGGTGCCTTTATTGTCAAATCTTTTGTTTGTGTCGCATGCACTGCGTCCGGTGGCAAAATGTACCAAGTCTGTGCCAATTGGTCCTCTAACTTTGTTAGGGGCTAACACTAGGCCTGCATATTTCTAATTAATTTTTATTACAATTTTATCCCTATGTAAAATTACCAATAAGAGCATCATTTATTAAAATAATAAAAAAAAAAAAAAAAACTTCACAAACTGTGCACCTCATTCATTTAACCTATATACATCTTTCTACACATCTCATCTTCCCCTTCTTCACTTCTTTCAAACTTCTTCCACCCTCCTTCAACCACCATCTTCAATACAAACCCAAGGAATCACATTTTTTTTTCCACTCTTTGGGGGCAATTTGTTAACAACGTTTGGGGAAATCATGACTAATAAACAACCAATAGACGCATTGGTAAATTTTTAAGTTGTTTTTGGTAAGTTTTTCTATTTTTTTTCAAAACTTTCAAACCCTTAAAATGAGATTTGTATGGACCGGTAAATCCATACAAATGGCAGTTGAACGAACCTACAAATACGGTATGCATAGACCCATAGGTCCATGCATTACACTAATTGTGCGGACCTATAGGACTGTTTCTGGGGGACCATAGATACGTGCATTCTGTAATCCTTACAACCCAATTTCTAAATTCTCCCAAATACAGTCTTAATTTTTTGTTCTATGCCGGGGTGCACATGGGTTGTGTTGGGTGGAAAAATGGTAATTGGACAAACTATTTGGATAGGTATGTAATTTGGTCGAATGTTGTTTAGTTCGGTTGGGGTGGATAAACGAACTGCCCACAAGTTATAACTCGTGTTTTGGGTTTCAGTCATACTGTCTCATGTTTTGGGTTTCGGTCATAATTTAAGGCCCAATGGGCTTTTTTGGGCCGGATTCAATTAATTTCAAAATGGGCCCAAAATTTTCAAAAACAATATTTTTTTAATTTTTATTCAAAGCCCACACAAATACATTGCATCCAATATTTATAAACAATATGTAACTTAAACATCTCTAAAATTTGTAACTTAAAATATAAAACCAAAATAAATAAACATAATAAACCAACTAACCTAGATCACCAAATAAAATTGTTACACAACCAATTAATTGAAAGAACCAAACTTAAATCTCTAAAAGTAAAAATAGGCAAAATTAACTATCAAAAACAAAATCCTTGAGTGTTTAAGATTTTTTTTGTCCCACAGCTAGACTATTTTGCTCCAAAGCCACATCAATCACATGTTCCAACTTTCAAATCACAACCAAATAGTCTCCGATAAGAAAGAAATAGTCTTTATAATAAAAAAACAAATATAACTAAAACTGAATCTCAAAAAGAGAGGGGAAAAAAAAACAGAACATAAAGTGAAAAAAATAAATCTAGACAACTCACAAAAAAATAAAAATAAATAAATAAATTACAATATAAGAATTCTTACCCCCCAAAACTTGAAAGTAACATCAATAATTAATTATTGTTGTTGCCGTACTCAACTACAAAAAAAGAATAATATTGGCAAAATAAATTATAGTCAATAATCAATACAGGAGACGAGTAATTAAAACAAAAATATATAAAATAAATAAATATTATCTTCCACAACATTTTCTATTTGTTTTTCTTCTTTCATTGTATCTTGAAGATTTAATAGTTTTGATGACCACATCAAATCCTGAGTGCAAATAAGGGTCTCAACCATCTTTGTAGATAGTGAACTACGGAAATGATAAAGAATGCGTCCACTTATACTAAAAGCGAACTGAAGTCAAACAAGGATACATGAATTTCTAATACATGACAAGAATTGGATATTTTGTTGAATTATTCCCCCACCATGCCAACATTTCAAAATCATCATTTTTAGTTTCAGCCAAGAAAGCTAAAAATTTATCCAACTTTGATTTACTACATATATTACATTCCTCATCTACGTGTTTGTGAAACTGAAATGAAAATAAAACACATCCTCTCTTCTTCATCCAACCCACTATCAACTAATGAATCACTCACATTTTCTCTAACAATGATATTACCAATTCCATTGAAAGTGCACCAATCATATAAATGAGCCAAAGATTTCCCAGTATTCTTTATTACCTTCTTCACAATTACAACATCATATTTATATCTCAATTTATTTCGAGGATCAAGAATCACCATAATCAACACCAACAAATTCATTTTGTCAAATTTTCTCCAATATTTGTTAATTTTCGATTGCATTCCTTTTGCTATCGAGAAGAGACACATATATGATTTTTTTGACAAATTTGTTATTGCACCTTTAATAACCGTGAGCTCCATGAATAAAGCATTAGAAGTTACATATAAAAATCCCCAAAAAATTCAATTATATTATAGAAATGTTCCAACAATTTAACAAATGATCTTAACTATCAAGGGGACCCAAAGTTATTCTCTTGTTTTTTTTTCAGTCTATTATTCCCATCATCTTCACCTCCTGAATAATCAATCTCATTATCTCTATAAATTGATTGAAATGATGCATCTTTTTTCTCTAAACATTCAAATCCTTTTTGAAATTTGATTATCCTATCTGGCATGTAATAATTTGAATTCCATCTAGTTGGCATATTTAGATAAACTTGACTTTTATAATCGATGCCTTCTTTATCTGCATATTACTTAAAAATTTACATTCTATATGGCGAGGACCGAACATATCTCACAACATTTTGACTTTTTATGATTGACTCATCCATTCTTTCAAATCCTCACATACCATGAGATTTAAAATGTGATCACAATGTCTCATGTGAAAAAATCCATGTTCAAGTATGATTCTCCTCCTATTTTTTTTTTTTTGAGGAATTTAATTACACCATTTTTAGAACTTTCATTATCAACAATTAATGTGAGAAATTTGTCTACACCCTACCCAAGCAAACATAATTCGATTGCTTTGCTAATAGTTTCCCTTCTGTGACTTGAAACTAAACAAAAAATTAATATTTTCTTATAGAGTTTCCAATCAGTGTCAATGTAATGCATTTTGAGTAACATATAGTTTAGATTTTGCAAAGAAGTCCAAGTGCCTGGTAAGGCATATTCTTTTTCTTTTTAACAAGTTTTTTAATTTTTTCTTCTCACTTATGTACAGAGTCAGACAATCTCTAGCCATCGTTGTTTGATTAGGAATTTTGATGTACTTCGGCTAAGTAATGTGCATTAATTCTCTAAAACCCTCATTCTCGACAAATTTCAATGGCAACTCCTTAATAATTATCATTGTTAATGTTTTCCTATAAGCATCAACACTAAAACTTCAAGCTACAAGTTGACTCTCACTAAATCCCAATGTTCTTTGACACTTAGGTAGCTCCCTTAAACAATATTTCTTACATCACAATTTTATACGAGTTTTCATTTTCGAGATTCCATGTTTCTTGCTATCATAAAAGTATGTTTTAGAACAATAGTTATATGAAGCCCTAGAGGAATCTTTCAAATTGCATTCTGATTTTCTAATGAGTAAAATAGGCCCAAACTAGTGAATATTTTCTTTTATTAGGATTTGTTGGAAGTTCGACCATCATAATTTTTGAAAAATGGTTATCATTCACTTTACTTGTTCTAGCATTTTCAATTTCATTAGTCACTAGTCTTACCATCAGCAACATCCATTAGTTATCTGGAAACATTTATAAATACAAAATTAATAATTAAAACAAAGAAGTAATTAAACAAATAGGAAAGTTTTGTTGTAATTTGGTATAGATGTTTCATAGTTCATAATTGATTTTGTTGTATTTTGTTTTGGATGTTTCAAAATTGTATTATCGATGTATATGAACTACTGAAAAGATTTAGCTTTAGGTTTGAGTTCGTTGTAATTAATGTTGATGTTGCCTTGGGTTGGTAGCATAATAAATTTATGATTTTGCCCTTCCTAGCCTCTGTCCTACTGCCTCTGAAGGTTCCTGCACAAATTCTTAGTACCGAGGGGTGGATCCCAGCGAAGAACCTTCGGCGTGATAGTAAGTATTCGATGGAGAAAGAGGTATAAATCGAATTCAAGGATGCAAAGATGGTGTAATGCTTCTTGAGAGTAGTGTGAGGTGGTACAACGTAATACGACGTAGGGATTGCGTACCTTGGCTCATAACTTACTCAGGTATTTATACTATTCTTCGTCCAAGATGAAGAGAAATGAGTGCCTAGTCACCAAATCTATTATGACTTGATGATTCTTCTGTTATTTGTGTGTCCTCCACACCAAGCGAATATTCTCTACCGATTTGGTGGTGACTCACCCTGCGACCCCAAATGTTAAACCTTGATTTTACCTGTAGACCTGATTCTCAGATAGATCCTGGGCTTCTTTAAAGGTGTCGCTCTTCACCTAGGGGTTTGGCCCACTGATGATAATGGGGCTGGGCCTAAGAGATATTAGGCACAACCTAGGCCCCTTCTTTTGGGTTCCCTGAGTTTTCTTACTAGAAGGCCCATGACCAAACTCAGCACCATCAATAGTCCCTAGACTCCTGTGCCAGGTAGTCCTGTCCTGGGAGTCTTTTAGCCCAAGCTATCATGTGGTGGCACATATCCTTAACTTTATACTGTCATTCTTTTTCCTTGGGGCATTTTTCTAGGACTCTCTCATTTTTTAGAAGTGAATTTATGGATTTGTTGGATCTATTTCTAAAAATGATTGAATAACAAAACTAAAGATGACAACTTTAGGTCATCAAACATTGTCCACGCTTGTCGGAGATAGGCTAACCGATCGATGTAGGGGCGGCAACCCAGCCTCCAATAGTCTTTCAATCAGAGACACCTTTCTCACTCAAAGATACCTTCCAATGCCAGATGCACCCCATATTTTGATAGCGGAAGAAGTAGAGCACGAGAAGAAGTGAAAACAAGTTTCCATTTCTCCCTCTCTAAGTCATCCAAATCTGTTCATTTTGAAAATGGTTTTTAAAGGGCTTTTCTAGGCGTCGGTTTTGAAAAACTTCTTGGGCTGGAATTTTATGTTGAAAGCGGAGTTGCCACCTAGCATGGGGTTAAATGGTGTGCTAGGTCACCAGGAGTTTTTAGAAATTCATTTTACTTTGAAATAACCCGTGTTTTGACTTCATTAAGGTATATGTATTAGAGATATTCTTAAAATACGGGGGTTAGTTTTACTTGGGGATGGTTTTATGCACCCCAAGACACCCATCCGTAAACAATATCTTACTCTAAATAAAAATTCGCTATTAAACAATACCTGAGTAACTTTCTTTGATTTACTTAAACAAAAACAATTCTATGTTTTAATGTTTTTCATTTTTTTTTATGTATTTTTGATAGGATTAAAGCTGGTAAATGGTTTGACTATCTATATGCATCTACGACTAAAGAAGATTGAAATGAAATATTTTTGTATTTTTTACATAATGAAAGCAGTAAACTACACTAATCTATATTATTCTAGGCAGCGACAACCCAATAGAAGTTTATAGGAGACATAAATATAACCGATTGAAACCTTATAAAGGCTTCCTACATATCCTTATTTTCTCAAGGAATCATGTCAACATGTAGTTCCAACATGCATGCTATACTAAATGAAATGTTTTTGTATTTTTTAGAGACCGAACCTTATATAGGTTACCTACATATCCTTATTTTCACAAGGAATCAGGTCAACATATAGTTCCAGCATGCAAACTAAACTAAATTAATTGGATATGTGACCAAACCCGTCATGTGGGTTGCCTACATATCTTATATCAATGAGAATCAAGTCTTTACGTAGTTCGTTTATGTTAAGGTGATTACTGATTGGTTGGGTTTTAGTTAATTTTAGTTGATTATAGTTATTAAACAATATGAATCACAACATGATATGTACATAACCTCTTTGATGTTGTCAAGAACACCTTAACTTAACTCATTTGTTTTTGGTTAGTTAGGGCTAGTATATGAGTTAGTTGAAAATGAAAAGAAATATCATATATTTATGCCAGTCCTATTCATAACTAAGAAAAATGGGAAGGTTTCTGAAGAAGAATCACACATATCCTCGAAGGAATAGAGTCCCTCTATTTATCCCCGAGTTTTCAACCATAAGGGTCTATCGATGTAGTATATATATATAGGGTGCCAATCCACTTGCCTACCAGGCTGTGATCTCGACGTTTAGCTGAAAGTAAATCAGGTTATTAACAGTATATAGTTAATATTAATAATTAGTAAAGAGTAGGTTTGAAGTGTTCTTGAGAGAATCGTAGAGACGATGCACAACTCATGGTGTGATAGTTATTTTGTTTGAATTCTCACATGTTCTTGGATGATTTGGGTCCTCACATGTTCTTAACATGTTTTTGAATGTTCTAGATATTCTTGAGATAGTTTGTATGATTTGGACATAGTTTGATGATCATAACAAAAATTATAGATTAAGACAAGATTGAAGGATTCTCAAGACACATACCTAGTTTAGGGTAGTGGTCTTTCCCTAAACATATACCTTTGTATCCTTCTTTGATCTTCTTGGCTTGAACTTGATTGATCACTATTAACATCTCGAGTTCTTGCTCCAAGAACCTCAAGAACACCATATGGGACCAAATTGAAGCAAAATAATGGTGTATTATTCAAGTGAAATGATTGAGAGGCCTAGGGTCCGAGAGAGTTGCTCGTGTTTAGATAGAGAAGCTAGGATTTCAAGACTTTAAATTTTGAGAACCAATCCCTCCTATTTATAGGCCAAAGACCCTGCACATTCACCCATGCATAGGGTACTCTAGCCCCTTAATTATGGTTTGTTTGGCCTAGGGGATATGCTCTTTTGATTTGGTTTTGATCAGTTTTGGACAAATTTTGAGTGGAATAGAAGATTCTTAAAGATTTGGTAAGGATTACCAAATATTTTCCTAGATTTAGTAATGATTGGCAATCATTACCAAGCATTACACTCCAATGAATTCGATTGGTTACACAAGAGTGAATTTATGACATTATGTGACACTTCTGGTTCGGTTTCGGGGCTAAGTATCGGTTAGTTTCACTATTTTGGTTTGGTTATCATAAATGCTTTCAAGGTGCCTTGAATTTAGTCTCAATGAGTGACTTGGAATTTAATGCTCTATGATGACTCTTTACTTGGTGAGCACACTGATAGGTGGAATTTATCTATTTATTCTGAAATCGATTTTGGTAGTTTTCGAGTATTATTATAGTGTTTTAATATGTTTTAATATATTTTTATTTGTTTTGCTATAAATCAGGTGTTTGGGATGAAAAAGGATAAAAACGGTCTATAATCGAGTAAATCGGTGGAATGTAGATGGTAGAACGGTGGAAAAACAAGCAAGAAGGCAAATTCAGGACTACAGCTCCATCGCTGCTGCGGTCATTTGAACATATTGTTTTTGCCCAACCACCGCTGCAGCGGTGAACCTTACCACTGCAGTAGTCATCCAGCAAAAAGCCTACTGACTTCCCAATGCTGCAGTGGTGATTCCCAATCACCGCTGCAGTTGTTCGACACTAGATGTTTTAGATATTTTGGGATATTTTCTTGATATTTTTGATCCCTTACGATATTCCATTCTTCCCAATACATAGAGGACATTTTTTTGGGTGTTCTTGAGAGCTCCAAGACTATACCAAAGGGAGAAGAACACAATTCCAAGAAGCGGGAACAAGATCGGAGTGGTTTTAGCGAACGTGGATCCGTTCATTCTTCAGATAATGACTTTTCTCCTTTATTTCTCTCTTTATTTCTTAAACCCTTATTGGTATTTGATCGTGTTTAGCTTGTATATTGTTGAATATTGGGTTATGACCATGTATAGCTAAACATATATTGTCTAGGGTTTGATTGAATTCATGAAAATGCTGTTTGTATAAATTGATGGTTCGTTAATGGTTGTTCATGTATATCCGATTGTGTTTATCGTTTTATTACTTCCATAGTATGCTTGTATTGGTATTGTGGTTGGTTTGAGAATACGGAGTTTGACACTCGGGAGAGGTAACTCCGAATTCGGACTAGGGTTTAAACACAACGTGACGATCTAATAACCTGGAAGGGCATTAGAAAGTATACAATCCGTGAGGTTGGGGGCAAGACTTATGTGACCAAGTGTCATATAGATGCTAGACAGGAACGTCGGCGTTGACGCGAAGTCGCATATTCATTCACTTTACACTCGGGAGAGGTAGTGAGTGAGATTTCGATACCTAGATTGTCGGAGGATGAACTCCGTTAATGTAAACTAGATTGAATTGAATACATTTAAGTGGATGAAGTTAATCCCTAGATAATATTTTCCCATAAACGTCACTATTTTTATTATAGTTTAATTAGTGAATTAGTTTAGATTTATATTTCTATAAAAACCCAAAATTGGATTGCCTAGATAAAATTCAGTTATGATAATCGTGGTACTTAACAAAAATTTAATCCAATCCTTGTGGATATGAAAACCTTACTCTCCCTATTCTACTAAAACTTGACCCATACACTTGCGGTGAAAGTAGCGACGTAATATTCTGCTACTAAGTTTTTGGCATCGTTGCTGGGGATTGGTTTTTAGATTGTTGTTTATATTGTGAGTAAGTAACTTGATTTTAATTTAGGCTGTTGATCCTAAGATTTTGATGAACAATTAAGTGTTGATGTTTTGGTGGAACTAATGGTTTGTTAAGTGTTTCAGTTTATTAAATTCCAGTGATAAATATGCGATGAAAAATTGTGAATGAATGCCAAATGTTGATGTCAAAGATGATGAAGAATTAAGAGTTTAAAGAAATTAGGAAAAACAACTCAAGTGAATTTTAACTCTTAATATCCCAATTAGGAAAACATACGACACAAAAAGTTTTTATTGTTTATGTGTGTTTTGATAAGATGAAATTATTTGCTCCTATGTGTATTTCGAAAGAAATATTTACTAAATTGGAATTTAAGAAGTTAGTGGAGCTTATTTAGAAAATAAAATGGTTAAAGGGTCGAAAACATAAATAAAAAAAAGTTAAAAATGAGTTCAGAAAAGAGATCCAGCATGTATAAGTCAACTGGTAAGTCGACCACACCAAACAGGTGAAACTCTCTGTATCTCTAAGTCGACAGGTAGGTCGACCGGTGAAGGTAAATCGAACCCTCTGAATCTCCTAGTTGACAGATAGGTTGACCGATGAACACAACAGCTTTGGCTTGGCTACATCCTAAATCTAGCAGTTGACTGACCGGTCAACTGAGGGCGCTGTTTCAGCATAATAAGGATTCCGAATTCATATATAAAAGTAGCCATTTTTGGTTGGGATTTGTGAGATATTTAAGGGATCTTATGATATTTAAGATATACTTCACCTATTATTTAAATCCTATAAAGTTGTTTCATTAAATTTTAATGTTTCTCAATTTGGTACATAAAATTATTTCTATTCTATTTAATTAAGAATGAGAAATATTTGGGGGACTTAATTGAAAGTTTATAAGCCATTTATTAAGTAAATTGAACAAAAAAGAAGTCATAATGATATACGAGATCTAAGAGATCATTTAAGTGTCATGATATATGGGAACTAGCTGTTAGAGAGCTTATTTATATCCCATATATATAGACATGCGTTTTTCATATATCATTAAGCAGTGAAACATAGATTAGGAGAGCTTGAAGAGTTGAGATCATATTGAGCTGTTATAAGAGATATCATTATGAGATTTTGTGAGAGCTATTCTAAGAGACGATCTTGAGAATCATTGGCTATTAGTCTTTGCTGCTACCAGATCAGAAGTAATATCGCTCTATTTTATTTTATTTTTGTGGATTCCGGGTGAGATCTTTCTAACTACTTGCTATTGTGCATTGCTTGTTTAATTTTTGGAAATTGATCTTTAGAAATTATTTCTGATTTTTATTGAAGAAAATATTTTATAAACAATTTCTTAAATCTGATTACGTGCTCAATTATTTACTACCCATATTTTGTTTCAAATCATATTTTCAATCTCACACTTTTCTATCACTAGATTTGGGATATTAATTGAGTTTTAAATTTATCTGGGGTGGTAGAAGTTCCGAGTGAGATAACCTGCTTATCAATTTGTATTGGTGAGTAGTGTGACAGATTAAATATTGTTGGGGGTATTTAATCAAAGGGTAGACGATTTCAGTCTCTTCCTATAAAGAGATTGAGGCAGTAATTTTTCCTGGATAGAATTGTTTTGTGAGTGAAATTTGTAATGGTTCAATCCTTACCAGGTAAAAGGATATTTGGAGTATTGGTGAGGTTTTGATTCTTGAGCCTAAGGTTTAAAAAGAATTAGGTTGTGATTCTCCCTGTAATAGAATTCGGTTATTCTTGAGCCTGTAAAAACTAGAGGTTATTCCTAAGCCTGTGAAAAGGAATTTGTAAAGGTTAATTTTGAGCCTGTGAAAATAATCATTGTGAGGGTTTGATTCCTACCTGTAAAGGAATCTCGAGTTTAGTGGGTGCGAATCTCTATGGGGCTCGGAAGATTGGATTAGCCAAGAGTAGTTTGGTGAATCAGGATATATTGGTGTGTACTGCATTGCTTATTTCCTTTATTTTATCTTGTGTTGTTTGGTTGTGCACTTAGAGTTTATTACACTTATCCGCTGCTATAAAGATAATAATTAATTTTAGGATAAAATTAATTGTTTAATTTTTGAAGTGTTATTATTTCTTTGATAATTTTTTAATTACCCAATTTACCCCTCTTCTTGGGTATTCCACTAGGATAACATAGGCATTTATTTTATTTTTAATTTTTGTTTGTAGTTTTGTTTATCTTGCGAGGTACTTGAAGATGTTAAATCAACAAGTGCTATTGCATTTCTTTTAATGAGATTCTGAGTCGTTTTATTGTGCTTAGGATCGATACAAGGATTTGCTTAATCGGTTTCTGAACCATCGTTTCCCGAGGGGGTGTCAACTACCGAGCTTCTCCGGGAATCAGGTTAACACGTAGTTCTTGGTCCTCAATTTATCAACCGAACCCACAAGGGTTTCCTACGTATCTTGGACTTCGCCGGGAATCAGGCTGACAAGTATTTCCTGGTTTAGGTTGAATTTAATTAAGTTCATTATGATTTGAGGACTTTACTTTATGTTGTGAGATGAAATAAACGTTGTTTCAATTTGGAAAACATGGATAGAATGAAATATGCTCCAGTCGTAGATTAGGGCAGTGGTTGGATAAGTTATGTTGTGCAATCTAATATGACACTTCCTATCGTGTGATTTGTGATTATTAACAGTGTAAAATATTCCCCAGCCTGAGGGATGGGGAGGAGAGTAATTAGCTATTGGATTTAGAAGCTAAAATCAGTTTGTCTTGCTATTTGTCGGGGGTGATCAAAATTGAATTCGTGATTTTATTGATTTAAATCCATGAATACATTTATTCGATGGGTTTGTTTATATATTGAAATGTGGAGTTTAATATTTCTGGAGCTTGCCCGTTGGTGTACTACCTAGGCTGTTTAATTTTTATGATATCTAAACATGAGTTGATATGAATAATTACCTGTCTCGCCAAGGCTTACAGTTTGTTTGTTGGAATTGGATGGTGAACCTCATCTTTTCCATTTAGTCCCCTTTGCTTCAAATGTTTAGCTTTGAATGTGAGCATATAGGTAATTTGTGCCTATTTCCTATATTTTTGACAGTCAAAGTATTGTTAGAAGATAGTGAACCCTTATCTCAGTTCCTTGATCTTATCGCCTGAATAGTGTATGTTGGTTTCTTTTTTCGGAAGTTGGAAAATCTTCGTCTGTCGATGGTCTTCTTCTCTTGTCAAAATCTCTATCCGTAATGTAACTCTAAAGTGTGCCACATTTGTCTCAAAATCGAAAACCCGGTATCCTATAGTGCGCGATGATTTTCTGGTTCTGCGATTTCTTAATGAATTTGGATCACATGATATTATCCAATAAGGTTGTATTGTTGATGGAAAGAATCATAGAAATTTGAGGTGTCATGTATAGTTGGTTCGGTGATGACATCAGACCTCTCTTGAAATGGACTTGTACTAATGTTTTTTTTTTGCTAGGCTTTATCTTGCTTCTATCCCCTTGCTCCTATGCCATTTTGTCCTTGCTACTTATCTGCATTGAAATGTTAGTCATAAAAGAAACAAAACATATAAACAATAAGAGGTTAGAGTTACTAAACAAAGCCTGCATAATCAAGTATATTATCCATTTTTAGAAATTCTTTCTTCCTTGGGTGTACAAATTTAGACTTGGTAATTTATCGAAGGCTTCAAGATCTCTTAGTAGCTTCTGACCTGTCTTCCTTCGAATCCCAAAGTAGACAGAATTACCAATCAAATTCTCTGATTTTACTTGACTCGATCTTAATATGGTGATCCCTAGACTGATGCAAAATCCGTAGATGAGTGATACAATAGTCGAAATCCGGTGTCTCCTGTTTTTATTTATTATTATAAGTTTGCCATTTTTGCCCTTAGTGCCTTTTCGGGTCTTCACTAAGGCCGACTATCACATTTTTGCAGCTCACTGCCTTTTCGGGTTTTCATTGGTTCGGTGGTTTTGTTTCTTGCTACGATCCCTACTTTTTTACTCGTAATGTCCTTTCAAGTTTTTACCACATCCTCAGGTCGTACATTTGTATACCTTTTTTTGTCCTCACTTCCTTTTAGTCGTGAGTCTCAGTCTATATCATATTTGTCTAAGAGTAGAACTTCTTGACTACGTCAGAATTAATGGGTTTTGGGAACTCTTCTCCATTCGTCTCTTGAAGTATTAAGGCCCTATACCCTAACACCTTCTTGACAATGTATAGCCCTTCCCAGTTTAGAGCAGACTTTTCCTTGGTTTCATCTTGGAACGAATAGATATTTTTTAGTACCAACTTACCCACGTTGTAGATTCGTGGATGAATACTCTTGTTGTGAGCTCTAGCCATCCTCTTCCGATAACATTGCCCATGGCATATAGAAGTGAGTCTCTTTTTATCTATCAGACGCAATTGATTAAGTCTCTGTTGTACCCATTCGACTTCGTCGAATTCGGCTTCCATTAGAATCTTAAGAGAGATAATTTCTACCTCTGCTGGGATTACAATTTTCGTTCCATATATTAATAAATATGGCGTGGCTCCGGTTAATGTTCAAATTGATGTTCGATAGGCCATCAAGGCAAATGGGAGCATCTCATCTTATTTCTTGTGATTGTCTATCATTTTCCTCAAGATCTTCTTAATGTTCTTGTTAATGGCCTTTACTGCTCCATTCATTTTTAGACGGTAGGGTACAAAATTCTTGTGTTCTACTATGAATTGGGTGCAAATGACATTTATTATACCTCATTTGAGATTTTGGGCGTTGTCTGTGATCAGGGCTTGAAGTACTCCGTAATGCGATGGGATATTCTTCTTGAAGAACTGTGTTACGGTCTTTTGGGTGACATGAGTAAGCGAAACGGCCTCCACCCACTTAGTGAAGTAGTCTATATCCGCTAGGATGAATCAATGTCCGCTTGGTGCCATTGACGTAATTGGACATATGGTGTCCATTCCCCACAATGAGAAAGGCCACGGGACCGCCATGCAATGCAAGTCTATTGGGGATAAACAAATCTGATCATCGTGCCTCTGAGATTTCTAACATCTTCTTACAAAGTTTATGTGATCATCCTCCATGGTCAATGAAAAGTGGTCAATTCGTAGGATCTTCTTAGATAACATGAATCCACTATTTTGTGGCCCCCACACTCTACTATGAACCTCATTCATGATTTTTATCACTTCTCGAGTGCCCATACACCTTAGGAGACCTAAATCTAACAATCTCTTATATAAGGTGTTGCCACTGAGAAAGAATTGGCCCTCTAGTCTTCACAAGGTTCTTCGGCTCAAGCTATCGGTTCCTTCAGGATATTCTTGATTTCTCCAAAATCTTTGGTTATCTACATACTAAGGTTCTTCATATTCTTTAGCCTTTACCTGATTACAATGAGCTGGTTGTTGGTATATCTTGACAATTACAAGAATCTCCTCATCTCTTTTTTTGATCACTAATATCGTAGATACTAACATTACAAGAGCATCGATGGAGTTATTCTTAAGATGTGGTATGTGCTCGAACTCAATCTTTATGAAAGCTTCACAAAGGTCAAGTAAGTAATTGTTGTACTAGATCAACTTGGTATCTTTCATCGCTTAATTATTGGTGATCTGGTTTATAATTAGCTATGAATCCCCGTACACTATTAATTCCTTGATTTTCAAGATTATGGACAACTCTAGACCCATGATACAAGTTTCATACTTGGTGGTGTTATTGGTATTGGTGAACTTTAGCTTAGCTATAACTGGAAAGTGTTGACCTTGCGGTGACATTAGGACGGCACCGATGCTCGCCCCTTTCGAATTGCTAGCTCTGTCGAAGTACATTTGCCACATCTGGTTATCCTCTTCGCTAGTTATCAATGCAATAGGATCATCAAGAAACTCAGTCTCCATGGACCTTTTGTCAGCTCTTGGGTTATCAACAAGCTGGTCGACGATTGTTTGGCCTTTGATTGCCTTCTAAGTCACATATACAATGTCAAACTCAGTAAGAAATATTAGCCACTTGGATATTCTTCCAGTGAGCACAAGTTTCTCGAATATGTACTTTAGAGGATCCATTTTAGCAATCAAATGGTTAGTAAAGTACAACAGATATTGACATAACCTTTGAGCAGTCTAGGCTAAACAACAATATGTTTTCTCTAGTTTTGAGTACTTTTCTTCGTACGAAGAGAATCTTTGGCTAACATAGTAAATGGCTTGCTCCTTCTTACCTGAACTATCATGTGGTCCTAACATTGCCCCTATAGAAGTTTCTAGGATGGTGAGTGATAGGTGTAATTTATCTATTTATTCCCAAGCCGGTTTTGGTTGTTTTCGAGTATTATTATAGCATTTTTATATGTTTTAATACGTTTTTATTATTTTTGTTATAAATCAGGTGTTTGGGTCAAAAAGTGATGAAAACGGTCATTAAACGATTAATTCGGTGGAAAAGCGGTGGAAGAACGGTGGAAAAAGAGCAAAAAGGCAAACTTCCAGTATTTGTAGGCCACCGCTGCAATGCTGAAACCACCACTGTAGCGGTCAAAGTATAGAGAGTTACCTAACTCTTTGCATTTTCACCACTGCAGCGGTGAAGCTGCCGACATGGCCACTACTGCAGCGGTGAATCCACTACTGCAGCGGTCATGCTCCACCTATTTTAGATATTTTAGGATATTTTACTTGATATTTTGAATCCTAATATACATCCTTCTTTACCCAAACATCTAAGAACATTTTGGGAGTGTGCTTGAGAGTTCCAAGACCAAATCCAAGAAGGAGATCACAAATTCAAGAAGAGGGAACAAGATCGGAGCGGTTTTAGCGAACGTGGATCCATCAATTCTTCAGATAATGACTTTTCTCCTTTGTTCCTCTCTTTATTTCCTAAACCCTTGTTGGTATTTGTATATGTTTAGCTTGTATTTTGTTGTATATGTGGTTATGGCCATGAGTAGCTAAACATATATTTTCTAGGGAGTGATTGACTCCATGAAAACGTTGTTTGAATAAAATCAATGTTCCGTTAATGGTTGTTCATATTTTTGATTGTGTTTATCGTTTTGCCATGTTTATATGTTTGTTATGATATATGGAGAATACGGGGTTTAACACTCGAGAGAGGTAACCCCGGAGTCGGACTAGGGTTTAAACACAACGCGAAGATATAATAACCCAGGAAAGAGTTAGAAAATGTGCAATTCGTGACGTTGGGGTGAGACTCATATGACCAAGTATTGTATAGACGCTCGAGGGGGGCTTCGGCATTGACGCGAAGTCACATATTCATTCACTTTACACTTGGGAGAAGTAGTGAATGAGATTTCGATACCAAGATTGTCAGATAGGATGAATGTTGTTAATCTAAACTAGATTGAAACGAACATGTTTAAGTAGACGAAGTTAATCCCTAGACAATTTACTCCCATAAACGTTAATATAAGTATATTAGTATAATTCGTTTGATTAACTTAGTTTAGTATATTTTATTATAAAAACTACATTTTTATCGTCTCAATAAAGTTAGGTTATGACAATTATGGTACTTAACGATAATCTACACCAATCTCTATGGATACGACAACCCCTACTCTTCCCATTATACTAAAACTTGATCCGTACACTTGCGGTAAAAGTAGCGACGTATTTATGCGCTACCAAGTTTTTGGCACCATTGTTGGGGATTGTGTTTTAGATTGTTGTTGATATTGTGAGTAAATGACTTGATTTTAATTTAGGCATTTATTTTGTTTATAATTTTTGTTTGTAGTTTTGTTTTTTATTTCTCATGCAGGGTACTTGAGGATGCTAGATCAACAAGTATTGTTGCATTTCTTTCAATGAGATTCTGAGCTGTTTTATTGTGCTTGGGGTCGATACAAGGAGTTGCTCAATCGGTTTCCAAATCAACAGTTCTCGAGGGAGTGTCAATTACTGAATTTCCTTGACGGGTTACAAGCCGCAACTAGGACGTGGCTGGAAGGAGGAAACGGTACCAATGCTTTCTATGACCTAATTGTGGATGAAGCCCTTTGGTCGTTGAAGGAATTGGAGGACTTTGATTATCAGAGTTGTAATTATTCACCAAGTCACTAAAGCTTGGGGGATCGTTTCATTACTACGGTGCCATATATTGACACCCCGGTCCAAGATGTGGAGTCTTCCCCCGCCTTGGAAGAAGTGTTCATCATAGTTATAGGGGAGACTTAGATATTCTTGAGGGAAACGAATAACCAACTCAACGATCACGAGGATAATCTTGATAATATTGAGATGGTCTGCACCGAAATTGATGCGACTGTAACATTTCTTCAGACGCAAATCAGTTAGCTTATCTGCTATGTTGAGGCCGAGTTAGAAGTAATGGCACTGAGAGAAGCAAATGTCACATCCGTATGTGAAAGCCACCATGAGAAACCGAATGCAAGTAAGAGGAACTTAGGTGAGATCAAAGATGATCATGCTAATATTGAGATAACCCAAGTATGGATTGGCGATGAAGAATCACATGTTAACAGTTGTGATTTTTTACCGTTTGAATTCCAATTAGTGATACCGCTCCTCGATCCAAAACCATCACATCTATGAGGATTCGATGTGGCTCACCTATCCTACCCCATTTCTAGCTCAGTACATTCGAGCTCCCTAAGCACAAAATTCGGAGCCAAGTTGAGTTGAAAGATCGAACCAAACAATGCCAAATCTTTCCAGTCTTGAGGGCGTTTTGAACCAAGACCCATATGTAGTGTTGTACGACACTTACTATGGGCAGAAACCGCTCTTTGACGAGCCATTCTCTATGTCAAGCTGAGGACAATAAACTACGCGCTTCTTGGGAGGCAACCCAAGGTTTCAAAAATAAATTAGATTCATCACTGCCGACTTGATTCGAAGGCGAGATTCTCTCGCCTCCCAGGTACGTGTTCTAAATCCCCATCTTTATTATAATGCTTTATACTTTCATTGGGATCGCTGATGGGTTGTTGTGGACATTACCCATTTTAAGTTCGGGGGTGACGTTTAGTATGTTATTATGTTGTTAGTTATTTTGTATTATTTTTATTGCATGCATGTTTGTTTAGGGTAGTTGTTGTGCATGTGCTGAGTTTTGTACTTCATCTGGGCTATTACCTGATGATTAGTTTGTTCCCTAGTTGTTTATTGAGGTCGAGCGTAATGCTCATTCATGTGTGTTCTCTATGCTTGACATCTCGTTTTAGTAAAAGTTATTGTGGATCCTAATTGCACAAGCACATAAACTTAATGTATAACTATTCAATTGATTTGACGCTAATTATCCATTAGCCAAGTTCATGACAATAGGGATTCTAGAACCTGATTTGGGGGAAATTCGAGGCAAAATTCTAGGCGAAGAGTTCAGGAGATATGATTTGGGCATTCATTTTTATCGATTGAGCCTTTGAAGCTTACCATGTAATATCATTTATCTCTCGTTACCATATCGAAGTCTATAAGTCGTTTCAATTCTGAACACATAGCAAATACCCTGGCCAATAAAATTTCTTTCCAAATTTATATCACTGAGCCGAACGCACAATTTGAGTGAATCAAGTTAGCATTCGTTATACTACTTGAAGTGCGCGGTTGGGTTTAGGGCGAACTTTTCATTGGTTTGGTATTTGAGTACTCACTTGTCATTTTTCTTTTATTTTAACTACACTCGTGAAATTGTAATAATCGAATAAGTTTGGGTGTGTGTGATAGGTATGATCTACCTATATATTTCCAAACTGGTTTTGTTAGTTTTAGAGTATTTTTTATAGCGTTTTTATTATGTTTTAATTAGTTTTTATCCTTTTTGTATAAATCAGGTGTTTGGGGTGAAACGGTAGGAAAATGAAGCGTAAACGATCAGATTGAACTAAGAACGGTCGAAGAACGGTGGAAAAACGAGTAAGGAGGCAATATTCTGAAAAGAAGCCCATCGCCGCAGCGTCTAGACCTCCGCCGCGGCGGTGAAAATGCATAGAGGGCCAATTCTTGCTAGACATCTATCGCTGTAGTGGTAAGATCCACCACTGCGGTGATAAAACTACTGGATGGTCCCTAAACTCACCACTTTCTTTACCGCCTAGGCGATCACTTAATCAATATACTCCACCGCTACGGCAGTCACCTCTGCACATATTTATATATTTTTTGAGATATTTTCTCTATTTAATCCCCTATCCTCTCATCTCCTTTGAGGACCTCCAGCCATTAGATCCCTTAGGGCTTAGTTTAGAATAGAGAGAGAGTATGGGGAGTGCTCAAACAAATCCGAATGAGAAGATTACCACGCGGAGAAGGAGAAGCGATCGGTGGACGGTTTTAGCAGCTAATCTTCGGACTATGGCTAAGTTCATCCATTTTTCCTTTTATTTCTTAAATTCAATAATTGTTTGAGCATGTTTAGCTTGGTTTTCAATGTATAAATGGTTATGACCACGAGTTAAACAAGGATTATTTATGAGATTAATATTATTTATAAAAAAATAGTTTTTTTTTGAGTTTTTGTTTCTTTAATGATTGTTCTTTGCTATTTTGATTGTGTTTTCCATATTGTTTATTTATTATGCTTAGATAGATATATCGAGAATTCGGGGTTTGACACTTGGAAGAGGTAACCCCGGATTCGGATTAGGGTAAACACAACGCGACAATCCAATAACCTGGGAGGGAGTTGGATTGTGGACAATCGATGATGTTGGCGTGAGATTCATGTGACCTAGGGTCGTTAAGACGTTGAGGAGGACTTATTCATTGACACGAAGTCGCGTATTCCCTCGTCTTAAACTCGGGAGAGGTGGCGGAGGAGTTTACGAACTGAGATTGTCGAATAGGTCGAACACCATTATTGTAAACTAAACGAAATCAAGCGCGTTTAAGTAAATAAAGTTAATCCCTAGATAATCCATCCCCTAACCATTTCGTATTAGTTTAATTCGTATAGATTAAATTAGGTTATATTAGTTTTAGTATTAATTAATTTAAAATCATTCTTTTTAGCCTAGATAAAGTTAGGTCATGACAATTATGGTACTTGATAATAACAACAACCAATCCATGTGGATACAATAACCAATCTTAAAGATCACATTATACTAAATCTTTGACCTCGTACATTTGCGAGTAGTCAATACGCAAGCGTTTAACAAACGCTTGTCGTACAGTGTGGTTTATAAAAAAAAAAAAGAGAAAAAGAATAAATATAGTTCTATTTTAGTTTTGTCTTTACAAATGAGTACTACATTTTCAAATATAAATTTCGGGTTGTTTCAAATTGATCTATGTGGGGTTACAAGTGTAATTGAGCCATGCGTTATACCTCGGGTATCGTTAAGTTAATAACGTTAATCTGTTTTTATAATCCTAATATACCCTTGGCCATTTTCCAAAAATTGAACCAAGTTCTATTGATCTTTTTGAATTTGAGCCTACATTAGTGGAGAATGGAACCCTGCCAAGCATATGAATTTCCTATACCTTATTGGTTTTAGTCATGAACTTTATTGGTGGATAATCCAATCCAATCGGTGGATATTTGTATGATTGAGTTTTCTCACACACACACTTGAAAAGGATCTATAATGAATCTTACTATTATTGAATTTTGAAATTCTAGAACACCACATGGTGCGTTTTATTTTTGAACTCGATAGAATTGGGGGCCGATGAGGGAAAACCGTTTGGCCGGGTTGATGAAATTCAAAACTTGCACGTTGTTGTTTTTAGTTTGTTTATGTTTTTTTATTTTTATTATTTAAATTTCGTAATTAGTCGTTGTAGTTCCTTGTATTGTGTGGGTGTTTTGTTCGAGGACTAGCAAAATTCTAAATTTGGAGGTATTTGATAGCGGTAATTTATCTATTTATTTCCAAACCAAATTTGGTAGTTTTTTAGTATTTTTATCACGTTTTAATTTGTTTTAATTAGCTTTTATTTGTTTTGGTATAAATCAGGTATAAGGACGTAAACGATCGATAAACAAGCAAAATGGTAGGAAAGAGGTGAAAAAACGATGAAAAGAAATAAGGATTCAAATCAACACATCCACCATTGCAGCGGTCAGGCCACCACTGCAGTAATCAAGCCACCACTACAGTGGTGACTACTATAGACATACTCACAACTGCAGCGGTGAACCTTGCACCTATAAAGTGTATTTTTTAAAAATATTTTGAGATATTTTTTGTGCCCATATCCTCTTCTCCTCTTATTGTTTTGTCCCTTAGACCTTATGAGACATTAGAGCTTAGTCTTGAGCATTTTGGGGAGAGCTCAACCAAACCAAAGGAGAAGAACACCGAGAGAAGAAGGAGAAACGCTCTTGGTGTGGTTTTAGCGTCAGATCTTTGGATAACGGCTAAGTTTCTTCCTTTTTTTCTTTATTTCTTAACTTTGGTAGTTTATTTGAGCATGTTTAGCTAATTTGTTATTACATATATGGTTATGACCATTGGCTAAACATGGATTATCTATGGGATTAACATAGTTTATGAAAATGTCATTTGTTTGAATTGTGTTTCTTTAATGGTTGTTCTTCGCTATTCGATTGTGTTTACCATTATTGTATTTCCATTATATGCTTGTTTAGATATATTGAGAAATCAGGATTTAACACTTGGGAGAGGTAACCCGAATTCGGACTAAGGTTTAAACACAACGAGACGATCTAATAACCTGGGAGGGAGTTAGAAAGTGTGCAATCCATGACATTGGGGCAAGACTCATGTGACTATGTGTTCTAAAAATGCTAGAGGGGGACTTCGGCATTAATGCGAAGTCACATATTCATTCACTTTATACTCGGGAGAGGGAGTGACTGAGTTTACGATACTGAGTTGTTGGATAGGTCGAATACCGTTATTGTTAACTAAACGAAACCAAACATGTTTAAGTAAATGAAGTTAATCCCTAGATAATCCATTCCTCTAAATGTCTCAATATAGTATAAATAGTATAATTAGATTAATTAGTATTTTTGTTTAGTATTTATATTTATAAACAAAACATATTTTTATCGCCTAAATAAAGTTAGGTTATGATAATTATGGTACTCAACGATAATATCAACCAATCCATGTGGATATGACAACTCTTACTCTTCCCATTATACTAAAACTTGACCCATACACTTGCGGTGAAAGTAACGACAGATTTACGCGCTGCCAGTGAGGTATAGAAACAATGGTCTTCCTTGTTGGGCTGGTACCAAGACAAGAGGGTTTATTAGATATGCCTTAACTTTCTCTAAGGTAACCTATAATTCTTTATTCCATTTCCCATTTAACTCCTTTCTTAGCAGGTTGAAGATCGGTTCGCAAGTTGATGTTAGTTACGAAATGAAGCGAGCGATGAAATTCACTCTTCCAAGGAACCCACGGTTTTTTTTTTTCGTTCTTGGTGCAGGCATTTCAATTATGTCTTTAATCTTGGTGGGATCAATTTTTATACCTCCACGATTAACTATGAATCCAAGTAGCTTACCAGACACTACTCCAAATGCACACCTAGCCAGGTTGAGTTTTTGCTGGAACTTCCAGAGAAGATTAAACATCTTCTTTAAGTGTTGTAAATGGTCTTCGTCTTCCCTTGATTTCACTATCATGTCATCCACATATACCTCTATTTATTTATGGATCATGGTTCTCTGATAAGTTTCTCCAGCATTCTTAAGTCCAAACGACATGGATCGATGATAAAATATCCCTAAGGCGTTGTAAAGGCGGTCTTATGCTTGTCTTTCTCGTTGACTAGGATCTAGTTACAACCACAGAATCCATCCACAAAGGATGGGATCCTACACCAAGTAATGTTATCCAGGATGATGTGGATTTTTGGTAGTGGGAAGTCATCGTTCGCACTTGACCCGTTAAGACCTCTATAGTTAACATGGACTTTAATTCTTCCATCTATCTAGGATACTGGCACTATGTTACTCAACCACTTGCAGTAAGTATAGACATTGTTGAGGTGATCTTTGAATTGTATCTCGATCTTTTCCTTAACTTTGAGGCTGATATCGGGTCGCATATTCCAAAGCTTTTGCTTGATCGGTCTGACTCCCTCATTGATAGGAATCTTGTGTGTCATGATGTCGGTTGATAATCCTACCATGTCATCATAGGACTATTCAAAAACGTCCTAATATTCTTTTAGTAAGTATATCAGGTCTTCTCTCTCTTTGCTACTGATCAAGTTCTCAATCTTTGTTTCGCTCAGATTTTTCGGATCTCAAGTTCACTGCTTCGGTCTTGTCTTAACTTGGAATAGGTTGTTCCTTGAATCTTCCTAAGGCTCTTCAAACTTCCTCAATATTCTCGAGAATCATCTTCTATTTCGATTTCCATTAACTCCTGATTTATTTCCTTATCTAGATTGTACTAATTGGGAGTAAGTATTTCATTATTATATGGATTATATGAAAGATTATTTGGGCACTTGAAAAGTAAACACAAAATCTAATTTTAAATATGTTATTTTCTTAGCATAACTAATACTATAATACAAAAGAGAATATTCAAAAGTCAAAAGGGAGCCTAAAGATAGTATAATATTTACTATCTGGTGGCTAATTAGATCGGAGATGTTGGAGCCTCTTGTTGATTACCAAAGTCCTCGTCATACTGGGATTGGACAAGCTTCCCAATTGCTGTGGCTACTAGCTGACTCTACTACTCTGATGTTATTTGTTGATCATGTAGACTAACTTTTCTGGCCACTGTGCTAGAAGGTTAGGCATGGTTTGGTAAGGGATTATCATGAAGCCACGTTTGTCTTTTTTCTTTTCTTTTTCAACTTAGACTATGCCAGTGGCAAACGGAAAGCTGACCCAAATATAGAGTATTATCCTTGGTTCACCGTTCTTCCCAGGTTGTTTGTCGAATCCCTTATTTTGGCTCAGAACAAATCTTAGACTATAGGCATCTAGTTTTTCTCTGATCTTGAACAGGGATCGCATCCTTGCTTTACCTTTATCGACTTATATTTTCGAGTCAATACTCATAATGTTAATGTGAGTAACTAATATAATGGTAGTGGTGGACAATCTAGGTATTGGTGGTAGACTTTCTTCTCAAACATATGAAGTATTAGCTATGTTGAAGGCTTGAAAAGAAGTTGCCTGATCGACATGCTCTACCATTATTACAGGTTCGGTAGATGGCATGATCTTCCTTAGTATAGACGGTGATAATACTATCCTCAAAGAAAATATTTATCTTCTGATGGAGTGATAAGAGATTTGCCCTAGCTGAGTGTACCCAGGGCCTTCTGAGGAGCAGGTTATAGGCAGCTGGTATGTCTAAGACATGTAGGTCTACTTGAAAAGTAATCGGGCTTATAACGATCGGTAGTGTAATTTCTTCCATAGACTCTCTTTTTTACCATCAAAAGCCCTAATGGTGATAATGATGGTCCAAATTCGGTCCTTGTTTACCCTATCTTCTTTAGCATACTTTGAGGACATATGTTAAGTACGGATCCATTGTCTACTAGAACTTTAGAGAGTTTGAAATCCCGGTACTGTACCTATATGTTGAGTGGTTTGATATACCCAGTTTATTCATAGGGTATCTTGTCCTTATTAAAGATCACGAGATTGGTGCTGAGGATATTCTTCACTATATTAGTGAAATGATCCTATGATATGGAGTTGGGTACATGGGCCTCATTAAGGACTTTCAACAACGCATTTTGATGTACTTCAGAAGTCATTAACAACGATAGTATCAAAATCTATGCAGTGCTTTGCTCAGTTGTTCGATGATCTTGTACTCAGTGTTCTTTACTGCATTTTGGAATTTTGTTCCTTTGTGACAGTCTTCTTAAGGATACCCTTAGGTTTATTTTCTGGCACTTTTAGCAAGTCTAGGGCAGCAAAGACTTTTCTAATCTGAGTAAAACCTCCGATCTCACCTACTTGGTCCTCTGTCCATACAACAATTGGTTTTAATTATCATAGAGTAATTCCAAGGCACCTGATAGGTTTAATTTACCTATCTATTTTTAAATCGAACTTGTTAGTTTTTGAGTGTTATTATAGTATTTTAATACGTTTTAATATGTTTTTATTTGTTTTGTAATAAATCAGGTGTTTGGGGTAAAAAGGGATGAAAACAGATCATAAACGATCAAATCGGATTAAGAGCAGTGAAAGAATGGTGGAAAAAGAGCAAAGAGGCTAAATTTTAGAACCTGTAGCCCACCGCTGTGGCAGTGACCCTTGCAGCTGTAAAGTAAATTTTTTAGATATTTTTAGATATTTGGTTTCTTTTACCTTCCTCCATCCTTTCTAATTCGGCAAAGAGAACTCATATAGAATTTAGAATAGTTTGAGAGGTTTTTGGGGAGTGCTCAACCAAATCCAAAGGAGAAGAGCACAAAGCGAAGAAGGAGAAGTGATCTCGGAACGGTTTTAGCATAAAATCTTCGGATAACAGCTAGTTCTCTTTGTTTCTTTCTTTATTTCTTAACTTCGGTTTATTGTTTGAGCATGTTTAGCTCGTTTATCATTATATATACGGTTATAGCTGCTAGCTAAACATGGATTGTCTAGGGATTAATATAATTTAAATGAAAATGTTGTTTGCTTGAATTGTGTTTCTTTAACGGTTGTTCTTAGATATTTGATTGTGTTTACCATTTTGTCATGTTATATGCTTGTTTAGATATATTGAAAAATTGGAGTTTGACACTCGGGAGATGTAACCCCGAATTCAGACTAGGGTAAACATAACGCAACGATCTAATAACCCGGGAAATAGTTAGAAAGTGTGCAATCCATGACGTTGGGGGCAAGACTCATGTGACCTAGTGTCGTTAAAACATTGAAGGGGATTTCTTCGTTGACGTGAAGTCGCATATTCACTCATCTTACACTCAGGAGAGGTGGTGAGTAAGTTTATGATACAAAGATTATCGGATAGGATGAACACTGTTATTGTAAACTAAACGAAATCAAACATATTTAAGTAAATGAAGTTAATCCCTAGATAATCTTTTCCCCTAAACATCTCATATTAGTATTATAGTATAATTAGATAAATTAGTATTTTAGTTTAGTATTAATTAATTAAAAACCATTTTTTTATCGCCTAAATAAAGTTAAGTTTTGATAATTACGGTACTCGACAATAATCGTAACCAATCCCTGTGGATACGACAACCTCTACTCTTCTCACTCTACTAAAATTTGACCCGTACACTTGCGGTGAAAGTAGTGACGTATCTACGTGCTACCAGCACCTCTTTTAAGTCTTTCACCAGTTCTTGGTTTTGCGTCTCGAAGGTTAGAATAGTTTTTGATCGGATAATTATTGGGTTCTGGAGTGCTTGCGGTTGTACGGTGAAGTAAAACACTTCTAAGCCCCGTGCTTGGTTTAGGTCTAACTTCATGAAGCCACAGTCAAGCATGTTAATTCAGGGATTATCCTTGATTAGATACCTTTGTCTTTTACTCAGGGTATTAGGATCCTCCTTGGTAGGGGGATTACTTCGCCACCAAGTTTCGAGGTTTGGTTAGATTCGTCCTCTTTGTCATCCTGACTCGGGTAATTGAGTTAAAATATTTTCTTTGTTGGGACCAATACTTTATTTCTCAGAGGTTCCTCTTGGGTGGTTGATACATATTCAAGGCCTGTTTGACTACAATGGCTATATCGGTGACATTGTTGTTCAACATATCAATTTTTTCCCACATCTGGTCTAACTCTTTTCGCCTGCTGAGGTTCCTCCTTCTCTACCTGTTAGTTCTGGGTTCTTGTTAATCATAGGTCCCTTTCTTTTATTATCTTGTTCCTCGAATTAACTTCCCTAACTGATAGAAGAGATGGATGTATCATTCATTCCCAAAGCTGGAACTGACATATCTATCCAATAGGCTTTAGGGAAAGTTCTGGATTCTACCTATACTATTCTGGGTGGTTTGGGATCAATTTTCCATATTCCAGTATAATCGTTCGAATCAGTCTTCCAATCTCGTCCGACCATGTTGACAGTTAAAGCTGAGTTATCATGCTTGGGCAATAGGTTTTGCTGACAGTTGGTTGAGATGTCTCTCCATCTTTTGGGAAACATATCACCTTGGCTGTTATTAGATCTTATATTTTGTGTTTTAGAGAGATGCAGCTATCAGTATGGTGACCCGGTGCTTAGAGTGATAAGTGAAAAATTGATTTGGGTCGTAGTATGAGCTGTAGATGTTTGGTAGTTTTGGGGGTACAGGTTCAAGCATTTTGTTTTTAACATATTCCTCGAAGATTCAAGAAAGTGTTACAAGGAGAGGGGTAAATTGCCTTGGTTCCCTGTATGGTGCATTGGGTCAATAATTATGTTAGTATTAGATGTGTTGGAGACCGTGGTGGAGTATTATAAGGAGGTTCATATGAATATGGGTTGTATGCTGGAGCTAGAAAAGAAGCAAATTGAGGTGGCGGTGTGAATTGAGGTGGCAGTGCAAATTGAGGTAGTGGTGTGAATTGAGGTGGTTGCTTTTGGAAGACTTGGTTTTCGAACTTGGGAGGATTTGGCTTCTGGGGTTTATACTGAGTTTGGAAGTTCTGTCAGTTTCTTTGACATTGGCCTACCGTCGCCACTTTAGGTTTTTTTTCTTAGGTGCTGCTCTTTTATGTCCGTGCTTGGATGGTTTCTAAATTCTATCGGTAGTAACACCCTCTTTTATATATTCCCCTCGAAGGATCACGTGGGAGAATTAACCATTTAATTTGTTCAGTAAAAGCTCATAATAAAGGTAAAGTTGAGCCTGGATAAGTATTTGGACCATCTCGGCCTCCTTCATTGGCGGTACTACTTGTGAGTCTATATCCCTCCACTGAACAACATATTCCCGGAAACTTTCCTCACTCTTCTTAGTCAGGGTTTAGAGAGAAATCTTATCTGGAGACACTTCTTGATTAT
This sequence comes from Eucommia ulmoides, assembly GCA_016647705.1. NCBI lineage: Eukaryota > Viridiplantae > Streptophyta > Magnoliopsida > Garryales > Eucommiaceae > Eucommia > Eucommia ulmoides. Next base: position 25,003,954 of record CM028329.1, read on the forward strand.
TGATAGGTGTGAAAAATCTATCTATTTCTAAACTGAATTTTTTTAGTTTTCAAGCATTTTAATTATATTTAATTGTGTTTTAGTGTGTTTTAGTGTAGAACAGGGAAAGGACGTCAAAGGGCGAGAAACAAGTGAAAACGGTGGAGAAACGGTGAACAAAATGTGCAAAACAGAGTTTCGGTGAATGAAGATCACCGCCTAGGCGGAAAAGAGGCAGAATGTTGGAGTGCTGAAGGGCTGAACCACTGCCTAGGTGAGAAAACCACCGCCTAGGCAAGAAAAGATCAGAATGATATGCCAACAGCCACCGCCTAAGCGAAAATCCGACAAAAACTTAACCGACTTAAGTCCATCGCCTAAGCGGTGAACCACCGCTTAGGCGGTGACACTCTGCATCGAAATATCTATTTTCAGATATTTTGAAGATATTTCCAAACCTTAACTATTTAACCATTTTCTCCACCAAACCTAAAAAACCCTTAGACGTGAGATGAGGCTCCGGTTGACATCTTGAGAGCTCTTCTTCCACTTTAGTTAGGTTTAGGTAATTTAGGAAGTAGATTAGATTAGATTAGTTTAGGAGGTGTTCTTGGCTAATCCTTGAAGATCTAGAAGAGGAAGTTCATCAATGGAGAAGATGAAGCTTGGGAGGATTGTTCTTTGGTGAAAGTGGACTACTCCACTTTGAGATTTGGATTTTCTTCCCTTGTTTCCATCTTTATATTTAGTGTTTATTGTTGATAATGATGATCTCCTCTTGATTTATTGTTGTATTGGCTAAGAACATGTTAGTGTAATTTAGAGATTAGTTAGGGAAATGTGTAGTTGTGTAAATACTCGTTTGGTTTAATATACGTTTCTTTAACGGTTGTTGCTTTTAAGTCTGATTGTGTTTATCATTTGATTACGATCTTAATATTCTTATAATGGTATTAGGGTTGGATTTGAGAATCTAGGGTTTGACACTCGGGAGAGGTAACCCTGGATTTGGACTAGGGTAAACACATCGTTACGACCTAACGATCCGGGAGGGCGTTAGTTAGTGTGCAATCGATAATGTTGGGTCATGACTCACGCGGCCTAGAGTCGTTAAGACATTGAGGGGGACCTCTTCGTCGATGCAAAGTCACGTATTCCTTCGTCTTACACTCGGAAGAGGTGGCGGAGGAGTTTACGAACCGAGATTATCGGATACCTAAACTCCGTTATTGTTAACAAAACGAAATCAAATGTGTATTAAGTGAACGAAATCAATCCCTAATTAATCAACCTAGTTAGAATTAACCCACTAATTGTAGTTTAGCTTAGTTTAATTTCAATTCATGTCTTCCGTCATCAAGATAACATGAGACTACGTCAATTGCCGTATTCAATTCAATTATTCACACTTTTCTCTGTGGGAACGATATCCGATCTTCAAAGATCCACTATATTAAAACTTTAGACCTCGTATACTTGCGAGCGTAAGTAGGCTTGCACATCTCGCGTTCCTACCAATTATAACCATACTGCTCACAGAATATCTTAACTATGTCAAGGAACGTCTTCACCTTCAAATGTTCGATTGTTGAATACCAACTAGCGGTAGGTCCATCTAACTATTGTTGGAAGAGTTGAATGGATAATGCTTCATTATGGATATATGCCCCTATCTCATTCTTGTATTCTAAGATGTGCCAGTTTGGATACCCTGATCTGTCGTACTTTGTAAATGTGGGCATGATAAAGTTGTCAAGGAAATTTAGTTGAGGTATAGAAGACAGGTCATGATATCAGGCATTGGTTCCAAATTCTCCTTTCTTTACTTCTTGGAGTTCCCTTTCCATTTCCAGTAGCTTTTCTGTTGATAGGGATGTCTTCTCAGATTGTTCTTTCACCTCATTTTCAAATCGGTCACTAGTTTTGAGTATAACTGGGCTCGTAGTTGGTTTAGCTAAGGTGGTACTTTGGTTTGGGTCAATCATAGTCGAAGTGACTTGTGGCTGAGGTTTAACATGGACTGTTTCTCCAGTAACCGGGCTAAGGACTTAGGAATTGGAGGGCTGATGGTTTGTTACTAGTTCCATTGGGTTTGGGGGTTTAAACAGGGGTTACAAGGTTTTGCTGAGATTGGTAGAGTTGTTGCAGGAGCTTCGAAATCTGATCGACAGACTGTTTCAACAAAAACATGTCTTCTTTTAGTTGGATTAGCCCGATAGGTTCATTCAGATGTTCTTCTATATCCTCCATTAGGATAGGCTGGTGTGCCTGCGCACGAGTGCGAACTGGCGAACAAGAGACCAGAGTTTTCTTACGTGGAGCAATTTTTCTACTTAGATAACGGCTGTGTCAGTATTTTGGTTACAAAGGCTTTTGGGGTTTTGACTATGACTTAGTTTGAGACAAGATTTCCACTACTTCCAAATTTTACAAATCACATAGGATTTTGACATGACAACCCCTCAGGCGGGGTGCCATATATTTGCAAACTTGATTGACACCTTTATTTAGAAGCATGGAAATCTCGTATCAACACCTTGTCATTATCGACCTCAAACAAAAGTAATACCTGAATCCGAACAAAATGGAGTTTTCGAGTCTAATAATGTCTCGTATAGTCATAACAAGAATTCTCTATATCCCTTCCCATGGCTTGTTCAACAATCAATTTTCTTGGATACAATTCTAGACTATGAGCAGGCCCATATAATTCCGATGTTAGCCCTTCCTGTCGACATCTCTATCCTTAAGAGAGTTACAGTTTGGGTTTTTCCATCATGATATGCAATGCAAAGTGAGTGCTCGTGCATTGGAGAGAGTATACAGAAATGAAATGCCGAAAGACAATATTTAAAATACAATATTAAAAGACAGTAATATAAATGCATTAAAAGATAGTAAATATGCATGCATGCTAGTATATACAGAATATATAAAATAAATTTTAACTTAAATTTTATTTATTTATTATTATTAACATTATTATTTATTTATTATATTCTTATTTATTTATTTTTTAATTATTATTTTTTAATTTATTATTATTTATATATATATATATATTTATTTATTTAATTTATAATTTATTATTGTTATTATTTATTATTTTTGGAAGGAAATTACTTATGTTTTAAAAATCAAAGACGTATGTCTTGGGTTTTATTTAATCGTGAATATAAACTTAGACTCCAACTGTGCTTGACCCTCTTTAGGTCCCCAACGGAGTCGTCAGCTAACGCACCTCGGATTTTGATAGCAGAAGAAGTAGAGGACGGGAAGAAGAGGAAACAAGTTTTTCGTTTCTCCCTCTCTAAGTTGTCCAAATCCGTTCATTTCGATAATAGTTTTTCAAGGGCGTTTAGGTGTCGGTTTTGAACAAGGGCTAGGATTTTATTTTGAAACTGGAGTCGCAACCTAGCATGGGGTTAAATGGTGTGTTAGGTTACCGGGAGTTTTTAGAAATTCATTTTACTTTGAAATGGCCTTTGTTTTGTTTTCATAAAGGTCTATGTACTAAAGATATTCTTAAAGTTCGGAAGTCGGTTATGCTTGGGGAAGGTTTTACACACCCCAAGACACCTGGTCGTAAATGGTACCATAGTCTAAATGAATATTCACAGTTAAACAATATCTGAGTAACTTTCTTTGATTTACTTAAACAAAATATTTTCCTTTTTAAAGTTTTTCCTTTGTTATGTATTTTTTACATGATTAAAGCTGGTAAATGGTTTGACTATCTATATGCAACTACGCTAAAGCATATTGAAATGAAAATATTTTTGTATTTTTTAATATAATGAAAGCAGTAAACTACACTAATCGATATTATTCTAAACAACGACAACCCAATAGCTGTTTGTAAGAGACATAAATATAATCGACCGAACTTAATAAAAGCTTCCTATATATCCCTATTTTCACAGGGAATAAGGTCGACATGTAGTTCTAGCAAGCAAGCTATACTAAATGAAATATTTTTGTATTCTTCAGAGACTGAACCTTATATAGGTTGCCTACATATCCTTGTTTTCATAAGAAATCAGGTTGACAAGTAGTTCCAGCATGCAAACTAGACTAAATTATTTGGATATGTGACTAAACGCTCAACATGGGTTGCCTACATATCTCATATCAATAAGAATCAGGTCTTTACGTAGTTCGTTTATGTTAAGGTGATTATTGATTGGTTAGGTTTTAGTTAATTTTACTTGATTACAGTTATTAAACAAAATGAATCACAACATGATATATACATAACCTCTTTGATTTTGTCAAGAACACCTTAACCGAACTCCTTTATTTTTGGTAAGTTAGAGTTAGTATATGAGTTGTTAGTTGAAAATGAAAAACAAATACCATATATTTATGATAATACTACTCATAATTAAGAAAAACAGGAAGGTTTCCAAAGAAGAATCACACATATCCCCGAAGGAATAGAGGCCCTCTCTTTATCCCGAGTTTTTATCCGTAAGGGTCTGTCGGTGTAGTACACACACACACACACACATATATGTGTGTGTGTGTGTGTGTGTGTGTGTGTGTGTGTGTATAGGGTGCTAGTCCACTAGCCTACCAGACTGTGATCTGGGCATTTAGCGGAAAGTAAATCAGGTTATTAACAATATATAGTTAGTATTAACCTTTAGTAAGGAGTTGGTTTGAAGTGTTTTCGATAAAATCATGGAGACTATGCACAACTCATGGTGAGAGAGTTGTTTTGCTTAAATCCTCATATGTTCTTAACATATTTTTAGATGATTTAGGTCCTTACATGTTCTCAGACTTTCTTGATGTTCTTGAGATAGTTTTGTATGATTTGTATATAGTTTGATGATTATAACAAAAATTATACGCTATTTAGTTGATTATGGATTATGTGTGTTAATACATGAAAGTAAAGTATAGATACTACATGATTATGATATGTACAAGCAAGGTATATGAAATTAAGACAAGATTGAAGGATCCTCAAGACACATAACTAGTTTAGGGGAGTGGTGTTTCCCTAAACATATACCTTATTATCCTTCTTTGATCTTCTTGGCTTAAACTCGATCGATCCTCGTCAACTTCTTGAGTTCTTGCTCCAAGAACCTCAAGAACACCCTCTGGAACTGAATTTCAGTAGAATAACGGTGTGTTATTCAAGAAAAATGTTTGAGAGGCCTAGGACCCGAGATATTTACTCGAGTTTAGAGAGTGAAGCTAGGACTTCAAGACTTGAAATTATGAGAACCAAGCCCTCCTATTTATAGGCCAAGGACCCTGTACATTCACCCATGTGTAGGGTACTCCAGCCCCTTCCTTAAGGTCTGTTTAGCCTAGGGGACATGCTCTTTTGATTTAGTTTTAATCATATTTGGACGAATTTTGAATGGAATGTGTTGATCCTAAGATTTTGATGGACAATTAAATGTTGCTGTTTTTGGTAGGACTAATAGTTTGTTTAAGTGTTTCAGTTTATTAGTTCCAGTGATGAAGATGCAATGATAAATTATGAATAGATGCTAAATGATGATGACAAAGATGACAAAGAATTAAGAGTTTGAAGAAATTAGGGAAAACAACTCAGGTGAATTTCAACTCTTAATATCCCAATTAGGAACATACACGACACAAAATTTTTTATTGTTTATGTGTGTTTGGATAGGATGAAATTATTTGCTCCTATGTGTATTTGAAAAGAAATATTTATAATTGACTTAAATGGAATTTAAGAAGTTAGTGGAGCTTATTTAGAAAAAAAAAATGGTTCAAGGGGTGAGGTGAAAATGTAAATAAGAATGAGTTCAAAACGAGTTTAGAAAAGAGATTCAACAAGCATAAGTTGACTGGTAGGTCGATCGGATAAAACAGGTGAAACTCTCTATATCTCTAAGTCGATAGGTAAGTTGATCGGTCAAGAGAAATGAAACTCTCTGTATCTCTAAGTCGACAGGTAGTTCGATTGGTGAAGAGAAATGGAACTCTCTGAATCTCCAAGTCGACAGATAGGTCGACCGATGAATGCAACAGCTTTGGCTTGGCTACATCCTGAATCGAGTGGTCGACTGGTCGGTCCACTGAGGGCGCAGTTTCAGGATATTGTGGATTCCGATTTCATATCTAAAAGTAGCCATTTTTGGTTGAGATTTGTGAGAGATTTTAGGGATTTTATGATATTTAAGATATGCTTTATCTATTATTTAATTCCTATTGATTTGGTTAATTAAGTTCGATTATTTCTCAATTTGGTACATAAAATTGTTTCTATTCTATTTAATTGAGATTGAAAAATATTTGGGAGACTTAATTGAGAGATTTAAAAGCTCTAATTAAGTGAATTGAACCAAAATGAAGTCATAATGATATAAGGGGTCTAAGAGAGCATTTAAGTGTCATTACATATGGGAGCTAGCCGTTAGAGAGGTGATTTATATCCCATATATATAGACCTGCGTTTTTCATATATGATTAAGAAGTGAGAGTGATTAATAGATCATATTGAGCTGTTCTAAGAGATATCATTATGAGATTTTGTGAGAGCTATTCTAAGAGACTATCTTGAGAAGCATTTGCTATTAATCACTGCTGCTACCGGATCTGAAGTAACTATGTTCTATTTATTTTTTCGGTGGATTCTGGGTAAGATCTTTCCAATTACTTTCTATTGTGCATTGCTTGTTTAATTTTTGGAAATTGATCTTTAGAAATTGTTTTTAATTTTTTATTGAAGAAAATATTTTATAAACAATTTCTTGAATCTGATTATGTGCTAAATTATTTGCTACCCATCTTTTGTTTAAAATCAAATTTTCAATCTTACACTTTTCTATCACTAGATTTGGGATATTAATCGAGTTTTAATTTATCTGGGGTGGTAGAAGTTCCGAGTGAGATTATTTGCTTATCAATTTGTATTGGTGAGTAGTGTGACGGATTAAATACTGTTGGGGGTATTTAATCAAATGGTAGCCGGTTTTCAGTCTCTTCCTGTAAAGAAATTGAGGTAGTAATTCTTCCTGGATAGAATTGAGTTTGAGTGAATTTTGTAACGGTTCAATCCTTACTGAGTAAAAGGATATTTGGAGTATTGGTGAGGTTTTGATTCTTTTGCATTTATGTTAAAAAGAATTAGGTTATTCTTTAGCCTGTAAAAAGTAGCGGTTCTTCTTTAGCCTGTGAAAAGATTTTGTAAAGATTGATTCTGAGCCTGTAAAAGAATCGTTGTGAGGGTTTGGTTCCTACCTTTAAAGGGATCTTGAGTATTAGTGGGTGCAACTCTCCGTGGGGCTCGGGGGACTGGATTAGTCAAGAGTAGCTTGGTGAACCAGCATAAATCTCTGGTGTAGTACAATCTTTAATTTGTTTATTATTGTTGTTTGGTGTGCACCTAGTTGATTATATAATTATGTTGTGATATAAAGATAATAATTAATTTTAGATTAAAATTAATTATTTGATTTATTAAGTATTTTATTCTGATAATTTTTAATTACCCAATTCACCCCCCTCTTGGGTATTCCACTGGGCCAATAGAATGGAAGATTCTTAAAGATTGGTAATGATTACCAAATATTTTCCTAGATTTGGTAATGATTGGAAATCATTACCAATCATACTCCCTTGAATCCTATTGGTTGCACATGGGTGCATTTATGACATAATGTGACACTTCCGGTTCGGGTTAGGGGTTAAGTACTGGTTAGTTTCACTATTTCAATTTGGTTGTCATAAATGCTTTCAAGGTGCATTGAATTTAGTATCAATGAGTCATTCAGAATTTAATGCTCTATAATTACTCATTACTTTGTGAGCACACATCCATTTGGTTTTGGATTGAATTGGGTTGGTTTGCCTTGTAATCGATAGTTAGATTTTAAGGTTTTTAGTTAACCCTAAGATATTTTGATAATAATATCTTGATACATTGAACCTACCCCTTCCATGTCATCCCAAGAAATAAATGCTTTATGTTATGTGAATTTAATTCATTGTCTAAGTGGAAAACCAAATTGGTTTGGTTTCGGTAATAGGTAGTCACATTTCAAGGATTTCAGTTAAACCTAAGATATTTTGCCCAAAATATCTACGTCCCTTGAATGTATTCTATCCATGTCATCCAAAGAATTTAATACATAATGGTATGGACATTTAATTCACATTAAATGACTAACTTAGGTGGCGAACCGAATCGGTTTAGTTTCAATAACGGTTGGTTACCTCCCACGTGTCTTGGTTTACCCCTTAGATATTTTGTGTAGAGAATATATTTGGGTTTCTTTGTAATTTAAAGGCTTCTTTGTGGGTATTTTAATGATTTTTAGGCCCTTGATTCATTGGGCTTGGGGTGGTTTGTCAAGACAACTTGGATTGGTGTAAATCCAAACCAAGCCCAAATCCTTAATCACCTTGGTGATTTAGGGCCTGTAATGACATTCCAAGCCTTTATCAAGGTCCCTCGGGTTGTTTATAGATAATATTTTATGTAGTATGCATAATTGAAACAAATGTTTTATGGTGTTAAACCGACAAAATTCAGTGATAGTAAATGTTTCAAGGTCAGGAGACGTAACCATGGTAATTGTTGAAATATCCTATAATTAAAGGGTAGTGGATAATTTTTATTCATACTAAAGGTGACTTACTGAATATAAACCTTTAATAATGTCATTTTTACCCCTTAAATTATAGGATTTTTTAGGTTGACCAAAAACTTTTACTTAACTGAATTTAGTCTAATTTAATAGTTTTCGTGTTTTCTCATTTTTTTGGTATTTTTCTATATTATACAGTTTGATCTCAGGTAGAAACTCATTCCCTTTAAATCTAAGTTTAAAATTTATCTAAACTTGTACTTGATTCGACACTGACTGGAAGGGACAAAATACGGTGTCTACAATGCCATTGACTTATGTCATTCAGTTCTTATGCCCCAAGATATGGAGTCCTTGTGGAGAGTCTCCCATACCATGCAGCTCCTCCATTAGGTAGCTTTTCTGTATTTTTTATGTGACAAGAAGGTAGAATCAATGATGTAGACTATGGCCCGCGTAAGAGAGATGAAGGTTCTAGTGTGCCTTATGTAAGAGGAGATTTAGGACTTGCGAACTTTTGGTGCTTGTAAGACCCACCTCTTCCGTGAATGAGAAAAATATTACATGGAGCTTTGGTTGGTCTGAGAGGAGTTGTGTCAGATCCATCATGCCCTCCAAGGGTCTCAAGTTGACCCTAATCGAATGCGGGTGGGGCCTTTGGAAGTGGGGGTAGCCTACCCTGCTAAGGGTTCTCATGTGCTTCTTTAACTTGGTCCCTCGATGGACGAGTTAACCCGTAGCAGTGGCATAGCTGGTAGCAAACTAGATAGAGATAGGGGACTTGTCTTGTCTCGTTGAAGTAGTAGAATAAGGCTTCATACTCTCCCGAATTAATTACTCAGACATACAGGGTAGTATGTGGGAAAGACGCCTAACTTTTGGGGGTACTATGCCGCCACTGTCAGTCATAGGAAGTAAGCCTAGCCTTTTTAGGGCTGACGTGTGTAGATATTGCATTTTATCTCGCCCAATCAGTGTCTGATCAAGTATAAGTTCAGATATATTTTAAACTTAGGTTTAAAGGGAATGAATTTCTACCTGAGATCACACTACATAACATACAAAAACACCAAAAAACATGACAAAAACACAAAATTGTTAAATTTGACAAAATACAGCTAAGTAAAAGTTTTGGGTCAATCTCGAAATTCCCATAATTTAAGGAGGTCTAAAATGACTTTATTAAAGTTTTATTTTCATTAAATCATCTTTAGTATGGATAAAAATTAGCCACTACCCTTAAATTATAGGACATTTCAAACAATTAACTTGGTTACCTATCACGACTATGAAACATTTACTTCCACTGAATCTTGTCAGTTTAACACCAAAAGCATTATTTTATTTATGTATATTACATATAATACTACCCACACAAAATCAAAGAGACCTTTTTAAAGTCTTGAAAATGTCATGACAAAGCCCTAAATCACCAAGTTGATTTAAGAATTGGGCTTGATTTGGATTTACACCAAATTCAAGTTGTATTGACAAGTCACCCTAGGCCCAATGCATTAAAAGCCTATCCATCATTAAAATCCCATAAAATAGGCCTTGAAATGACTAAGGAATCTACCTAGAATTTTCCTACCAAATGGCTAAGAAAGGGAACCAAGACACTTAGGGTACAACCAACTGTTATCGAAACTAAACCAATTCGGTTCGCCACCTAAGTAAGGCATTTAAGGTGCATTGAATGCCCATACCATAAATCATTAAATTCTTGGGGGGTGAAATGGATAGATTACATTCAAGGAATCTAGATAGTTTGAGCAAAATATATTAGGTGTAACTGAAAACCTTGAATCGTGACTATCCGTTACTGGAACCAAATCAAATTGGTTTGCCACCTAGCCAATGCATTAAATGCACATCCCATCAAGAAATAAATGCTTGGGATGACATAGAATGACTAGGTTTAAATATGTATATATTTTCATCAAAATATCTTAGGGTTAACTAGGAACTTGAAAATCAACATTTGGTTATAAGGTAAGTTAACCCGATTCCATCCAAAACCAACCGTATGTGTGGTCTCCAAGCAATGAATCATCATCTACAATTAAATGCAAAGTGACACTTAAATACTAGATACAATGCACCATGGAAACATTTATGACAACTAAATCAAAATAGTGAAACTAACTGATACCTAGTCCCTAAACCGAACCGAATATGTCACATCAAGGCATTAATGCACCCATGTGTAAGGAATATAATTAGTGGGAAGGTAATGATTTCTAATAATTAGTAATTATTTCCAATCATTATCAAATCTTTGAAATGATTTGGTAATGATTACCAAATCATTGAGAATCCTACCTTCCATTGACATACCCCAGATTTCAATTGTGAGAGAAGTAGAAAATCAGGAAGAGGATGAAACCAAGTTTCATCCATTCCTCTCTAAGTTTTCCAAATCCATTCATCTTGAAAATGGGTTTTCAAGGGCTTTTTTAGGTGTCGGTTTTGAAAAACTTTTTGGGCTAAGATTTTTTGTTAAAAATGGAGTTGCCACCTAGCATGGGGTTAAATGGTGTGCTAGGTCACTAGGATTTTGGAAATTCATTTTTCCTTTTGAAATGGTTCGTGTTTTGACTTCCGTAGGTCTATGTACCAGAGATATTCTTTAAGTTCGGGAGTCGGTTATGCTCAGGAAAGCTGTTAGACACCCCAAGAAACCCGTCTAAAGATGGTACCTCAGTCTAAATAGATATTCACTATTAAACACTATCCAAATAGTTTTCTTTGGTTACTTAAACAAGAATAATTCTCTTTTTTAAAGTTTTTGTTCTTTTTATGTATTTTTGACATGATTAAATGGAAAGAAGGTAAATACCACAACTAATACTAGTTAGTGACACCCAATAACAATTTATATACAGACAAATATGTAAATATGCAAGCTATACTAAACAAAATGCAAACTAAAACTAAGTTGTTGGGATATGCGACCGAACACGCACATGTGTTGCCTACGTATCTCAAATGAGAGTCAGGTCACCACGTAGTTCGTTCTAGTTTGGGAAAAGGGTATCGTTTATTATTAGATGTATGATCGAGCCCTTAGGGTTGCCTACGTACTTTGGGTGGTTATTGAAGATTAGGTTAAATATAGTTCATTCTTGTCTTATTGAAAATGGGATTCGTTATTAAATGTATGACCGAACCCTCTTGTACTGCCTACGTTCTTTGGGTGGTTACCAAAGATTAGGTCGAACGTAGTTCAATCTTGTTAAGGTTTGAAAATATGGGTTGGTTTTGGTTAAATCTGAGTTAGTTTAGTTAAGTTTTGGTTGATTATCAGTTAGTTTCTGTCAAACAAACCTAAATCACAACCTTGAAACAAACCTTTTATTTTGTCAAGAACCACAAATGTTTAACTTTAATTTGGTTTATTACGGTTAAAGCTAGGTGTTTGCTTGATGTTCTTGACAAAATCAAATGCTTGTTAGGTTGTTCTTAGGGTTTGTTTAATTTTTATGGGTTTTATGTGTAAAGAACATGAAGGTAAGTATATTATTTACAAGATCCTACTATATACAAAATAATATATGCAAAATTAACCAAGAATCATAGGGGGTTTGGGAGAAAAATACCTACTTAGAGGATGTGGTCTTCCCTAAGTGTTTACCTCCTTCTCCTTGATCAGTAGTTTGACAGTGGTTGATTGGTGGTCATGGTTTTTTGAGTTCTCAGCCAAGAACCCAAGAACAACAACCTACTTAAGGGATGTAGTGGTCCCTAAGTAGCCTTTATCTTTGGTATGGTGTTGATCAGTGATAATCGATCCTTGAAGTTCTTATTCTAAGAATTTCAAGAATTCCTTCCATGGATGGATTTCGACAGAATAACTACATGTTTTTTGAGAAATTCACTTGAGAGGCCTAGGATATGAGAGATGTGCTTGAGTTTAGAAAGATAAGCTAGGCCTTCAAGATTTGAAAAAAATGAGAAGATGGCACCCTTATTTATAGGCTGGGGGTTTGCGCATTGGGAAGTTCGTAGGCAACACCAGTGTCTTCTTTGGGGGCTGTTTAGCCTAGGGGATTTGCCATCTTATCTTGGTTTGATTTGGTTTGGAACAAATTTAGGAGAGAATACTAGATTTTAAAAGATTTGGTAATTATTGGAAATCATTACCTCTCCACCAATGACATTCCTTGCACATGGGTGCATTTATGACTTGATGGGATGGATTTCGCTCAGTTTAGGGGCTAAACGTCGGTTAGATCTACTATTTCGGTTTGGTTGTCATAAATTCTCACAAGATGCATTGAACCTAGTCCTTAGGTGTCATTTTGCATTTAATAGAAAGTAATGAGTCATGACTTGGAGGCCACACATTCGGTTCAATTCGAATAGAATCAGGTGAACTTTTCTAGTAACCGTCGGTTGGTTTCCAAGTTGCCTAGTTACCCTTAGATATTTTTGTGAAAATATCTAGATCTTTTGAACCTATCCATGCCATGTATTCCCAAGAATTTAATATGTGATGGGATGTGCATTAAATTCTTTGCTTGGAGGCTACTCATTCGATTTGGTTTTGATAGCAAGTCGTCACGATTCAAGGTTTTTGGTTGGTTTTTAAGATATTTTGATTAAAATATCTAGATGCCTTGAATGTGATCTTGACATGTCATCAAGGCATTTAATTCTTGATGGGATGGGCATTCAATGCTTTTCTTGGAGGCTACTCATTGAATCCTTTGCTTAGGTGGTGAACTGAATCAGTTTAGTTTCGATAACGATTGGTTGTGCCCTAAGTGTCTTGTTCTTTTCCTTTGTCATTTGGTAAGAAACTTCTAGGAGTGCTATTTGATCATTATAAGTCTTGGTTTTTAGGCCTTAAATGATGGCTAAGCCCTTTGATTGCTTGGGCCTAGGGTGATTTGTCAAGATTACTTGGATTTGGTGAAAATCCAAGTCAAGCCCAAACCTTAAATCACCTTGTCATTTTGGGCTTTGCTATGACCTTTCCAAGCCTTGACTAAGGTGTCTTGGATTATTTCTTGGTGGTATGTGATGTGTTATGAATGAGAGAAATAAATGTTTTTGGTGTTAATTTTGACAAGATTCAGTGAAAAATAAATGTTTTAAAGTTGGGGTGGGGTAACCGAGTTAATTATTTGAAATGTCCTATCTTTCATGGGTAGATACTAAGATTTACCTATACTAAAGATTATTTTATAAAAATCAAACCATAGTAAAGTCATTTTAGACCTCCTTAAATCACAAGAATTTTGATTTTGACCCGAAAATTTTACTCAGCTGTATTTTGTCAAATTCAACATTTTTGAATTTTTGACATGTTTTTGGTTGTTTTTGAATATTGCATAGTATGATCTCAGGTAGAAATTCATTCCCTCTAAACTTGAGTTTAAAGTTAATTCTAAACTTATACTTGATTCGACACTGGTTGGGCGGGACAAAATGAGGTGTCTATAGCTGCCACTCTTTGTCATGCGAGTTTACTCATAATGACAAAGAAAGAGACACAATAATTTTGTTCCACTTGACATAGGAATTTAAAGACAAGTATTTAAATCTATCTTAAAGGATGGAGACATACTTGATCCTAGAGGATTCAACGAGGATGACAATTGATCACTCCTACCATTGTGTGCTTCGAAGGATGATGAATGACAACCTTAGATTATTACTGGGAGGATAACGTAAATGTCTGATCCTACCCATCTATTTCCCTTAATAATGACGTGAATTTCTGATCCTATTTCCTAAAGGATGACGTGAAAGTCTAATCCTATAGGGTCGTTATAGAGGTTAGGACGACGTGAATATCTGATCATATTTCCAAAAGGACGATGTGAATTTCTGATCCTATATGGATGCTATTGATGTTAGGACGACATAAATGTATGATGTTACTTCCTAAAGGACGACTTGAATGTCTAATCCAATAGGGATGCTGTTGATGTTAGGATGACTTGAATGTCTGATCCTACTTCCTAAATGATGATGTAAACGTCTAATCCTATAGGGATGCTATTATAATATACCTTAGAGTGGCAAAGTACTTAGATTTGAAGGTCTGGTGATAATGACGGTATAGTACAAGCCCCCCCAATTGTCTACTATTTTATACCTTAGAGCGACGAAGAACCTGGATTTGAATGTCTTGGTAAGGATGATAGTATAGTAAGCCCCCCCTTGTTGTCTTCTATTTTATACCTTAGAGAGGCTAAGTACTTGGATATGAAGGTTTTCATAAGGACGACGGTTTAGTATAAGCACTTCTAGTTGTCTGTTATTTTATACCTTAGAGTGACGAAGTACCTGGCTCTGACGATCTTGGTGAGGAAGACGGTATAATACAAGCCCTCTCGGTTGTCTACTATTCTATACCTTAGAGCATAAAAGTACCTAGATCTAAAGGTCTTGGTGAGGACGACAATATAGTACAAGCCTTTTTGGTTATCTACCTAAGGATGACATGCGGTCTATCTTATAGGGTACGAAGAAGATGATGTATGGTCAATCGACTTTTGGTTGCAGAGAAGATAAAGCTTGGGTTAACCGAGTCTTGGTTGTGACCGTACCCCAAAGGGTGTTCCTACATATCTCAAATTAATGAAAATCAGGTTACCTGTATTTCTAACATGTTAAGTAAATCAAGATTGGGTGGAATGGTTGCGGGTAAGAGAAACCAAATCTGGGGTGTCTAGTCAGTATGAGTCTGAGGTCAATGATTGATCTTAACTGAGAATCAAGTCAAGTCTAGTTCAGACTCATGATGTGGATCAATATTTCGTGGAACAGGTTCTTGGTTAGGAAAGTTGATTCTTGGATCTTCATATCAATACAAGATCGAAAATAACTGAGAGAATTCACAACGAGAGAATACCCTTGGGGAACTCAACACTTAGTAGAGTTTATTGCCTACATCCTACCTGGGATTGCCTAACGAGGACTGGAAAACTTCCTGGAGAAAATTTAACCTCGGGTAAAATGTGCCTCAGTCATACACTGGGGCTCGACGATGCCTTTTCATTTCCTGGGATTATAGTTTTTTAATTGGTGAATTTTACATTGATTATAATTAGGATTGATGCGAGTCTTATATCAAGAAACTCTATAGGGAGAAGATTGGGGTGACTCTATCACAGAGTCTCAATGGAGAAACCAGATACAATGTGCCCCAGCTCTAGCTAAGGCTAGTCCCGTCACAGATTCTAAATAAAGAAACCAGATATAATGTGCCCCAGCTCTAGTTGGTATGTGGGACTGTTTCCTGAGTGTTCTAAGGATGCGGTAGAGCCCACATGGGTTCTCTGTATCCTGAACAAAGTATGCGATTTGTAGTGTTTGTTTTAGTCTGGAAACCCCTGTTGGGTTATTTATGTATTACTGGCATCACTGATTATGGATGGTAATCGTCGGATGACTGAAACCTACTTAGGTTACCTACATACACTGAGTTCCTAGGTTAGGAAACTAGTCAAAATGTAGTTCGGCCCTCACTATGCTATCTTAGATTGTCAATCGTACCTACAAGGGCTTTCTATATACCTTGGTAATTAAAAAGGATCAGGTCGACACATAGTTCGAGCATAGGTATCCTTTGGTATTTGCTTGACAAAAGGATTGGTAGTCGGCTTCTCAAGGAAGTCCAAGGAATTCTTGGGAGATGTACCATGAAATAGGGCTTAGAGAATGTCGTAATTGCTGACATCTTTCTGGTTTCGACCGGACCAACTTGGGTCTCCTATGTACTTTGGTGGTCAAAAGACAAGTCTGTTGGCCTAGTAGAATACCCAAGAGGGAGGGTGAATTGGGTAAATAAAAATTATCAAAATAAAAACTTCAATAAATCAAATAATTAATTTTATTCCTAAATTAATTATTATCTTTGTATCACACCGGAATAAATTAATCAATTAGGTGCACACACAAACAACAAAACAAATAAATTAATAATGCATCACACCAAGATATATCAGGGTTTACTAAGCTACTCTTGGCTAGTGCAGTCCTTTGAACCCCACGAAGATTCGCACCCACTAATACTCAAGATCCCTTTAAAGGTAGGAACCAAACCCTCACATCGATTCTTTTACAGGCTCAAAATCAACCTTTACAAAATCGTTTTCCCAGGCTAAGGAATAACCTCTACTTTTTACAGGCTCAAGAAAAATCTATATTTTTACAGGTTAAAGATTAACCTAATTCTTTTTATACCTTAGGCTCAAGATTCAAAACCTCATAAAACACTCCAACTATCATTTTCCCAGGTAAGGATGGAACCTTTACAAATCACTCACAACGCAATTCTATCCAAGAAGAATTACTACCTTAATCTCTTTATAGGAAGAAACTGAAACCCAGCTACTCCTGATTAAATACACCCAACAATATTTAACCCGTCACACTACTCACCAATACAAAATGATAAGTAGGAAAATTTCACTTGGAGCTTTTACCACCCTAGATAAATAATAACTCAATTAATATCCTAAGTTTAGTAATAGAAAAAAGTAAGGTAGAAAAATCTGATTTTAACAAGATATGGATAGCAAATTTGAGCACGTAATTAGATTCAAGAAATTGTTTGTAAAAATATTTTCTTCAAAAATTAGAAACAATTTATAAGATAAATTTCCAAACAATAATCAAACAATGTAATGAAAGAATATAATTGAAAAGATCTCACCCGGAATCCACAAAAAGAATGATTAGAACAATGTAACTTCAAATTCGGTAGTAGCAAATATTAATAGCAATTGATCTTCAAGATCTTCTATCAGAAATTATCACAATATTTCAGTATGATAAGTCTTATAAAAGCTCACAAAATGATCTTAACTTCTTTGCTCTCTCAATAATGATTGATTCTCAATAATATAAGAAATTCGCAGGTCAATATATAGGATTATGAAATCAGCCTTCTAACGGCTAGTTTATATGTGTCATGACAATTAATAACACATATAGACCCCTTATATCATAATGAATTCATTTAGATTCAATTCACTTGAAAACAACTTTCAAATCTCTCAATTAAACTCCCCAAATATTTCTCAATCTTCATAAATAAGAATATAATCAATTTTAAGTACTAAATTGAGAAAAATTAATATTCAATGAACCATATTAATAGGATTTATTTAATATATGAACCATATCTTAAATATAGAAAATATCATTGAAATCTCTCTCAAATCCCAATAAAAAATAGCTACTTTCGGATATAATCTCGGATAAAACAATATCCTAAAACAGCGCATTTGGTTGACCAACCAGTCGACAGGTAGATTCAGGTTGTAGCCAAGGCATTCATCGGTCGACCTGCCTGTCGACTTGTAGATTCAGAGAGTTTGCTTTTCCTTCAACGGTCGACCTGTCAGTTGACTTGTGGATTTAGAGAGTTTATCCCTCTTAGCCAGTCGATCTATTGGTCGACTTAGAGATACAGGATCTTTTAGCTGGAGGGTTCGGTCGACTTATAAGTCAACAGATGTCTTCTAGATCTCTTCTCTAAACACGTTTTTAACTTATTTTCTTTTACGTTTTCGCCCCTTTAACCATTTTCTCATCTAAATTAGCTTCACTAATATTTTTATATTCCATTTTAATCATTTAAAATTATTTCTTTTCAAATCACATAGGAGAAAATAATTTCACTTAACCAAAACACACATAAATAATAAAATACATTTTGTGCCACGTGTGTGTTCCTAATTGGGATACTAAGAGTTAAGATTCACCTGGGTTGTTTTGCCTAATTTCTTCGAACTCTTAATTCTTTAACATCATCATTTATTATCCATTTAATTTGCATCTTTATTACTGGAACTATAAATCACTGAAACACTCGACTAAAACGTTAGTTCTACCAAAACATCAATGCTTAATTGTTCATCAAAATCTTAGGATCAACAATCTCCTCCTTTTTTATGATGACAATTAACTTTGATCTTTTCTTTAAAATAAAAATATAACCACACTCCCGCTGAATCAGAGGTTGGGTTTTTTTTTAACTCGTTAAGGCATAGTAATGAAGATTTTATAAATATAATCAATAATGCACAAATAAAAAATACTCCCCCTTAATAAAACATCCCTTTTGTCATCTTCAAAAACAAAATTTAGGGAGGGGGATTACACATGTAATTTACTCTAGGCAAACATCATTATGCCTAGCCATACCCAAACGGCGAATGATTTTCACAAACTGATCTTCCGCTAGTGGTTTGGTAAAAACATCAGCAAGCTGGTCAGAGGTATCAACATACTCAATAACAATATCCCTTTTCTAAATGTGATCACGAATAAAGTGATGTCTAATCTCTATGTGCTTAGTTCGTGAGTGCTGTGTAGGATTCTTACTTAAACAAATAACACTTTTATTATCACAAAAGATCGGGACCTCTTCCATACATACTCCAAAGTCATTTAACTGTTGTTTAATATATAAAATTTGAGCACAACAGTTACCAGTTGCCATGCATTCAGCCTCAGTAGTAGATAAGGCTATAGAATTCTGTTTCTTGCTTGACCAAGAAACCAAAGCATGTCCTAACAAATGACATGATCCACTTGTACTTTTTCGCTCAACTTTGCAACTGGCAAAGTCAACATCAGAGTAACTTATCAATTTAAAATCACTCCTCCTAGGATACCATAATCCTAAGTCAGTCGTCCCCTTTAAATAATGAAAAATTCACTTAACCGCAGTCAAGTGCGACTCTTTAGGACAAGACTGAAATCTAGCACAAAGACAAACACTGTACACAATATTAGGTCTACTAGTAGTTAAATACAACAAGCTATTGATCATACCTTGATACATTTTTACATTAACGCTTTTGCCCGTATCATATTTTTCTATCTTTGTAGCGGTTGTCATGGGAGTTTTGTACTCTTTAGCTCATTCCAAGCCATATTTCTTTAGAAGCTCCTAGGTGTATTTAGCTTGGTTTATAAATATCCCTTCTTTGGTTTATTTAATTTTCAATCCAAGAAAGAAATTCAACTCTCCCATCATGCTCATTTCAAATTCAACTTGCATTATCTTAGCAAACTCTTGGCAAAGATCCTCATTAGTAGATCCAAAAATGATGTCATCAACATATACTCGTACTAATAGGATAACATAATCAATTTGCTTTTCAAATAGTATTATATCACAAATACCCCTTCGGAAACTATTTTCGATCAAATATTGGCTAAGTATCTCATACCAAGCTCTCGGAGCTTGTTTGAGCCCATACAAAACCTTGCGAAGTTTAAATACGTGATCGAGAAATTTATCACTCTCAAATCCTGGGGGTTGTTCCACATAAACTTCTTCAGCTAGAAATCTATTTAGAAATGTACTCTTTACATCCATTTGATATAGTTTAAAATTACGTGAACATGTAAAGGCGAGTAGCATTCTAATTGCTTCCAGTCTAGCAACAAGAGCATAAGTTTCACCATAATCAATTCCTTCCTCTTGATTATAGCCCTGTGCCACTGATCTTGCCTTGTTTCGCATTACCATACCAGATTCAACATTTTTATTTATAAAACCCATTTAGTACTAATAACTGGATGAAAATCCGGTCTTGGAACAAGACACCACACTTTGTTCTGCTCAATTTGAACTAATTTATCTTGCATTGCAGAAATCCAAGATTCATCAATTAATGCCTCATTTATGTTTTTAGGCTCAATTTGAGATAAGAAAACAAGATTAATTATATCCCTAAGAGAAGATCGAGTACTTACACCTTTTTCGAAATTTCCGATGATTTCTTTAACTGAATGTCCTAGTACTTTCTTTATAGCTCTTGGTAAGGTCGAATCCTTCTCCTTAGGTTCTTCCTATTGTTGAGACTCCTTAGGTACATCAACACCTTGGTTTTGGTTATTTAAGATACCTATATCATCATCATCCAAAATATTTCTCGACAAGAATGGATCAGCTTTCTCAAAAACAACATGTATTATTCCTTATACTACTAAAGTACATTTATTATAAACTCTATAATCCATATTGTTAGTAGAATATCCAAGGAAAATCCCATAATCAGATTTAGCATCAAATTTACCAAGATTATCCTTGTCATTCAAAATGAAACACTTGCAACCAAAGACTTTAAAATAGGAAATATTAGGAGTTTTACCATTACAGATTTCAGATGGGGTTTTGTTAAACCCTCTATGAATTGATACTCAGTTTACCACGTGAGAAGCTGCACTTACTACTTCAGCCCAGAAGTAGGTTGGTAAGCGATTTTCATTTAGCATTGTTCTGGCTATCTCTTGAAGCATTCTGTTCTCCTTTCCATTACACCATTTTGTTGCGGTGATCTTGGTGCAGAAAAATTGTGAGCATAACCATGCTCATCACAATAACTTACCACTTCATCATTCTTAAATTCTCTTCCTCTGTCACTATGAATGTTAATAATAGAACATTGTTTCTCATTTTGAACACGTTTACAAAATTTAGTAAGAACGGAAGCAACTTCACTTTTCTTAGCAAGAAAATATACCCAGGTAAGTCTAGAATAATCATCAACTATAACAAATGCATAGAAATTACCACCAAAACTAGCAACAGAGTTAGGCCCAAACAAATCAAGATACAATAATTCAAGACATCTAGACGTGGACGTGTTCATCTTTTTCTTAAATGATGATCTAAATTGCTTGCCTAATTGACAAGCATCACATACTTTATCCTTTACAAATTTCAAATCAGGTAGGCCACGTACAAGACTCTTTTTAGATAAGTTAGAAATTAACTCCATACTAGCATGCCCAAGTCTTTTATGCCATAACCAACTATTTTCAGATAAATTATTCAAACAAGATAAATTTTGAGAATTAAAATCATCAAAAGAGAAAGTGTTCACATTCTTAAAATGTGAGGCAATTAGTAAGATACTACTATCATAACTATTCTTAATGATGCATCTATCATGATCAAATATAACATTATAGCCCTTGTCACATAGTTGACTAATACTAAACAAATTATGTTTAAGTCCATCAACTAGTAACACATCTTTAATAAGAGTAGTACCATTACCGATATTACCTATACCGATAATTTTACCCTTTGTGTTGTCTCCAAAAGTTACATGACCTCTATCTTTAGGTGTCAAATATGTAAATTTTCTTTTATCTCCTGTCATGTGTCGAGAACAACCACTATCCAGGAACCATTTGTCTTTGCTTATCTCGGACGTTTATAGGGAATTAGGTTAATATGTAGTCCCTAAGGCTTTAATGAGTTTGAATTTATTAACCGAACTCGTGAAGGTTTTCTATGTATCCAGAGTGTTACCAGGAATCAAGCTGATGTGTAGTTCCTGCGTAGGTTCATTAGGATTGAGGCAATTTGTTTCTCGTTGTGAGACAAAATGGATGTTGTTTCTATCAGGAAAACATGGACAAGATGACATGTGCCACAGTCGTAGACTGGTATGGCTACTGGATAAGTTCCATTGGGGAATCTAATCTGACACTTCTGATTATGTTATTCGTGATTATTGACAGTGTAAAGTATGCCCCATCCTACAGGCTGGGGAGGAGATTGGTTAGTTATAGGATTATGAAGCTAAATTGGTTTGTCTTGCCATTTGTCGGGGTGACGAATTTGGGATTTTACTAATCAGATCCCAAAATATACCTGGCTGACGGGCTTATTATTGTGTTTTTTAAACTGTGAGGTTTAGTCTTTCCAGAAGTTGATCTGCTGGTGTATCATGCCGTTTGTGTAATTTTATAAGACGGACTCGACTGGTAAAATTTAGATGTCAATTTTTCTTTATAGTGAAATGAACCAATTTGATCATGATGTGACCCATTTGATTTGATGCCCTTCCGATTTGACATTTACTTTTCTAAGATTTATGACGACGTGACTCAAAACCTCTTGTCGATACGTAAGACCTCAATTCAAGCACATCTTCCAATGCATCACGTGTCTCGAGGTAAGTTTGATTCCCTTTCTTCCTGTATATAATGGCTCGAAAATAAAATTCTAACAATCAGAAAGAAAAATAATTTTTAATAAAAATGAGGCCCCGACAGTGTTTTTGCATCCCTACACATTGGCCTATGCACAAGGATGTTTTTGTATAAAAGATAGGCCAGTGGCCTGTCTGGTATTTCGGGAAACAAAAATGGGACCGGTTGTAGGAACAGTAACCTCGGCGGGATTCTTGCGATTTCTCACTTATTCCTTGTTTTTCTTTTATTTTGGATTCGTTAGAAGGTATGAGCATGTTGTGAAGATCATTTTCCGCGTGTTTTTCATGTGAAATGGTTGCACTCAAAACCCTAAACTGGGGTTTTATCATTTTTTGAAAAACCCTATTTTCTCTTGAAAACTTAGGTGATGATTTCGCAATTGGAGTTTGTATATCACATGAAATGCATGATTTCAAGTTTATTTCATGATTTAGACTAGAAATAGGTAGTGTTTCTCCCTTGCCCAAATGAGATGGCGTTTTTTGTGATATTTTGTTGATGATATAGCATTTTTTTTGTTCTGATGCATGATTGTTATGTTTAATCATGTTTAGGAGATTATTTGGAGATTAATCTTGTATGCGATGTATTAACATGTGGGAATAAAAAATCTTTTGTATTTCTTGCCCAAAAATTTGTTTGTTCTTATTTTTCTTTATTTTTTGGTGAATTTCTCTCTTTCTCTCTCTTTTTTTAAAAAAAGAAAACAATGTAGAGAAATGCTTAGTACATGTTTGTCTCTAGAGATGGATTTTGATTTCATGCAAAAAAATGTAATTGTAGTACAAGTTTCATGTTGGGCTTGTTTTTTGTGCATGAGTTTTCACTTTGAGAGTGTTGGATATCATCTTGATTAAATTTGCATAGTTTACTCCTCTAGTGTCGTATTTATTTAGCATTTTGACTTTTTTCTGAGGCAAGATGGGTTTACAAATATTTGGCATGTCGCAATTGTAGGGGCGGGAGTGTTCAACTTGGTTTTCTCGGCTATGCCTTAGTCTAAATTAGCGAAGAATGTGCATAGTCATAACCGTTGTTCTTGGAGAGGTAAACTCAATCCTTTCCCCCTAGTGTTTGGCTAGAAATAGATCGTTAAAGATTATTCTTGGCCACTCATGATTGCTTTTGCATAATTATGGTAGGAGTGAGCCTGACATGGTTTTCAAAAACTATGCATGAACGCTAGTGATTCCAACTTTTTTCTCAAGTCGAAGCCCTAATGATAAAACCTTAATTTTTTCTTTTTAGATGTCATTATGTTTGCCATGGGTTCTTCAGGTAAGGCAGCTATCGTCCTTCCCATTTTTGTGGAAAGGGCAAGGCCCCTGACATCTAGATCAAAGGGCGTGGTTCGAAGCGCTCCCGAGGTCGACCCAGGATATTGGCACAAATGTTTTTAGAGGATGTGCCCATCATTTTCTCTTCTTCTGATGAGGAGACCTTCATGGCACCCAGAGTTGATAACCTGATGATTGCAAGTCCATCAGACACTCCTATGGATTAGGATTTTGTTGGCCCTTCGATCTCAGCTAGGATGGTAGCGGGTCTTGACTACGTTAGGTTGAGATGCCCGAGTGGGGCATTCCTAACGATTTTCCAGGAGACGACTTCAAGCCAGGGGATCCTATTCCTAATCCATTTTAAGATAGAGCTCTTACCTTCGATGCTTCACGGCTTCATCCTATTGAGCTTGAGGATCAGATATTAGTAGGAGATCTTTATGACCATCCTTCTGTTTTCTTCCATTCTGCTCAGGTTCTCCATTGAAACCTTTCCTAATTCACGCTATTTTTTTAATAGAACAAAGTTATATTTTTGTGGGTAAATTTTATAGGTCGATTTTCATTGCAATAGGAACTTCAAGGGGTCATGGTTGACTTTCTACACCCTCTATGCTAGGAAGATACACCCCGACTACCGCATGTTCCTCCAGGGGTGTGATTTTGAGGATTTTTGTCCTATCCAGGCGTCTCGTATAGATCATGGGTATCCTAACACCTTGATTGAGTGCTGGTTCTGACGACGAACTCTCTTTACTTAATTTGCAGAGAGTTGGTGTCGACGTCCCTTGATTGGGGGATGATCACTAGAGTTCATTTTTGAGGATGACCCGTTACGCGGAGGGAGACATCTTGGACTGAGGCGGAGAGGCTCCTGGGTAGGATATTGGCAGAAGCGAGGACCGTAGTGTGTATACGTCAGACCGACTAAGTGCATGAGTCAGCTTTCACCCTCTCCCTTCTAGAGAGCCCGGTAACTAGAGCTCAGTGCTATCGTATTTTACTGCTTCAGTTCCTTGGTTGGATTTTTTGAGCTTCATCTAGTTCCACCATCTCTCTCCACTTTGTGGGGACTTTGAGGGACTTCGATGGCTTGACAGAGCTGGATTGGGGTAGCTTCACCTTTGCGGCCTTCCTGGCGGGATGCGATCTAACATATCAGCTCAACTTGGCAGTGTTACGGGGTTCTGGAAGTTCCTACCCCTGAGTTCATTTCAAATCTCTTATCCTTCTTTGTATTCTTTAACTCTATTACTTAGTTTCATTTTCTCTCTCTTTTCTTTTGCAGTATTGGGCGTATGAGTATTTTCCTTTATGCCTGCCCTATTCTACTGCCGAGGATTGCTTCCTCCGAGGGGCGAAGTGACATCGTTCCATGCTAGAGGAAGAGTCTTCCTTCTGAGATCAAGTGGTGGCCCAGACTCAGCTAGAGTTACGTGTGCGTAGATACATCATTTGGCAGCTATACCATTATGATACTAATTGGGCGGACATGCTCCTCAAGAGGATATTGTCGACTTAGCATCGCATTTTCAGAGGTCTGACTTCCTGGGAGCTATATATTGGTAAATGATAGTTGGAATTTACCTATCTATTTTCAAGCCGAATTTGGTAGTTTTCAAGTGTTTTATTAATATTTTAAAGTGTTTGTGTTCGTTTTTATGTAAATCAGGTGTAGGGATGTAAACGGTTGATAATCAAGCAAATCGGTAGGAAATCGATGGAAAAACGATGAAGAGGATCAAAGAAAGAGCCAATAGCTTCACCCCTGCAGCGGTGAATGAGTAGAAACAATTGAAACATTCTACCTATCTACCACTACAGCGATAAAAGGGCAGAATGCCCACCAATTTTCCACCCCTACAACGGTCAAGCCCACTGCTGCCGTAGTCAATTAGACAGCTAGATTAGATATTTTTTAGATACTTTTGATCCTTGTATTGTACCCTTCCTCCTACCCATTGATGAGAATGTTTTTACATTTGTTCTTGATAGCTCTCAACCAACTAAAAAGAGGAGGAACACAATTAGAGAAGAGAAAACAAGATCAGAGCGGTTTTTACAAACGCCACCTTCAGATAACGGCTATTCTCCCTTGTTTCTCTCTTTATTCTTAACTCATTTTTGGTTGTTTGATCATGTATATATGGATTATTGTTGAATATATAGTTATGGCCAAGTGCTAAACATTGATTATCTATAGGATTGATGTAGTTTACTAATATATGTTGTTCAAGTAAATCGTGTTTCGTTAACTATTGTTTATCCGTATTTGATTGTGTTTACCATTTTATTACTTCCATTATATGCTTGTTATGGTATTTTGGTTGATTTGAGAATACAAGGTTTGACACTCGGGAGAGGTAACCCCGGATTCGGATTAGGGTTTAAACACAACGTGATGATCTAATGACTCGGGAGAGTATTAGAAAGTATGCAATCCATGAGGTTGGGGCGAGACTCATGTGATTAGTGTCGTTTAGACTCTAGATGGGGACATCGACGTTGACGCGAAGTCACATATTCATTCACTTTACACTCGGGAAAGGTAGTAAGTGAGTTTTCGATACCTAGATTGTCGGATAGTTTGAATACCGTTAATGTAAACTAGATTGGATCAAACACGTATAAGTAAACGAAGTTAATCCCTAGATAATCTATTCCCTTATAACATATATTTACTATTGTAATTTAATTAGTTAAATTATTTAGTTTAGTATATATCTAAAAACAAAAACCCTAAATTTAATCGCCTAAATAAAATTCGGTTATGATAATCGTGGTACTTAATGCCAATTTAATCCAATTCCTCTAGATACGACAATCCTTCTCATTTATTATTCTGTAAAACTTGACCCGTACACTTGCAGTTAAAGTAGCTACATAATATTCCGCTACCAAATAAGTAACTTGATTTTAATTTAATCATTTATTTTGTTTATAAGTTTTGTTTTTAGTTTGTTTTATACTACCTCATTCGACCAACTAACCGCGGACGAAGCCTATTAGTTGTTATAAGACATGACGGAGTTTGATTTTCATAGTTGGAATTATTCAACAAGCTACCAAAGCTTGGGGGGCTGGGTAATTCCAATGTTTCAACAAGCAACCAAATCTTGGGGAAACTCACGCTTTCTGGAGGGAAACAAATGACCGTCTCAACGAGCATGAGGATTGTCTTGACAATATTGAGATGACCTGCGCTAAAATTGATGAGATCGTAATGTCTTTTCAGACGCAAATCGGTTAACTTATCTGCTTTATTGAGGCCGAGTCAGAAACGGTGGCACTGAGAGACACAAATGCCACATGCATTGAAAGTCACAGTGAGGAACCGTAAACAAGCGGGAGGAACTTGGATTTGTTCAAAGATGATAAAAAATCACAAGATAACACTTGTGATTATCCACCATTTAAGAACCCCATTGAGGAGCCTCCATCAGTCCAAGATGATCACATTTACGAGGATCCGATGTGGCTCACTTATCCTTCACCGCTTTCAACACCGTTCATTCTGGCCAACCAAGAACATGAGACGGTAATGAGTCACATTGAGAGTACAAGTAAATTATTTCCAAATCTCACGAATCGTGAGGAAATTTTGAACCAAGACCCGTATATTTTATTGTATGACACATAGTACGGGCGGAAGCTGCTCTTTGATGAGCCCTTCTCCATGTCTGTCCGAGGACATTAAACCAAGCTCTTCTTGGGAGGCAACCCAAGTTTCAAAATAAATTAATCCATCACCGTTGACTTTATTCAGAGGCGATGTTGTCTCGCCTCCTAGGTACGTGTTCTAAACCCCCTTTGTCGTCATACTTTATTTCTATTATTGAGAGCGATGTTAGGTTAGTGTGGACACGACTTGTTTTAAGTTTGGGGGTGATTTGTAGTATGTTAGTATGTTTTCTTTTTGTTAGTAATGTAGTTTAAGTTTAAATGTTTTATTGTTTAATTATATGAATGTTTGTTTAGTATTAGTGTTAGTATGTTTATGTTTGTAGTTGTTATTGTTGTGTACTGAGTTTTGTAGTTAATTTGGGCCATTACCCGATGATGAATCTATCCCCTAGTTTTTTTATCAAGGTCGAGCATAATGCTCATTCATGTGTGTTTAGTGTGCTTGACATCTCGTTTTAGTAAAAGTTATTGTGGATCCTAAATTGCACGATCACGTAAACTCATCGTATAGATATTCAAATGATTTGACACCGATTATTCAGTAGTAGGTTTATGACAATTTTAAGGAATCTAGAACTTGATTGGGGAAAACTTGAGGCAAAATCCTAGGCGAGGTAGTTCAGGAGACATGATTTAGGCTTTCATTTTTATCGTTTGAGCCTTTGTAGCTTACTTTGTAAAATGTTTACCCCTCATTACCCTGTTGAAGCCTATAGCCGTTTCAATTATGAACACGTAACAAATGCCCTAGCCAATAAAACATTTTCCAAACTTTAGTCACTAAACTAAAGGCCCAATGTGAGTCAAAATCGAGTTAACATTTATTCATGATACTGGAAGTAAGCAGTTGGATTTTGGACAAACATTTGATTGGTTCGGTATGAGGGTACTCGCTTATCATTTTTCTATCGTATTCCCACACCCCTTTAATTGTTCAAATCAAATAAGTTTGGGGGTGTGGTTTGATAAAAAAAAAAACTTATGTAAATATAGTTCTATTTTCGTTTCTTTTGACAAGTGAGTACAATGTTCTTAAATGTTTGTTCAGGGTTGTGTTTCTTAAATATTTGGGGTTATGAGTGAGATTGAGCGCCAAGCATTGTACCTTGGGTATCATTGAATTATAACAGTTACCTGTTTTCTATTCCTAACATACCCTTGACCATTTTCCAAAAATAGAACCAAGCCCTATTGATCTTTTTGAGCTTCCAAGCCTATATTAGTGGAAAGTCGAACCCAGTCAAGCATATGGATTTCCCAATCCTTTACGGTTAAAGTCATGAGCTTGGTTAGTGAATAATCCAATCCGATGTTTGGATAGTTATATATTTGAGTTTTCACACACACATACACACTTTGAATGGATCTAGAATGGCCTTTACTGATATTGAGTATTGAAATTCTAGAACACCACGTGGTGTATTTTATTCCTGAACTTGATTTGATTGGGGCCCATTGAGGAAAAACATTTTGGTCGAATAGTTGAATTCAAAACTCACATGTCGTTATGTTTAGATTGTTTGTGTTTTATTCATTGTTTAGTATTTGTGTTCATTAATTAGTTATGTTTGTTTATTTTAGTGTGAGTGTTTTGCTCGAGAACTAGCAAAATTCTAAATTTGGGGGTATTTTACATGTGAAATTTACCTATCTATTTCCAAATCGAATTTGATAGTTTTCGAGCGTTTTAGTAATATTTTAAAGTGTTTGTGTTCGTTTTTATGTAAATCAGGTGTAGGGACGTAAACGGTTGATAATCAAGCAAATCAGTAGGAAATAGGTGGAAAAACGATGAAGAGGATCAAAGAGAGAGCCAACAGCTTCACCGATGTAGCGGTGAACGAGCAGAAACAATTAAAACCTTCTGCCTATCCACCACTGCAATGGTGGCTTTCACCGCTGCAGCGGTGAAAGGACATAACACCCTCTGACTTCCCACTACTGCAGCGGTTAATTAAACAACTGGATTGGATATTTTTTATCCTTATCTTATACCCTTCCTTCTACCCATTGATGAGAAAGTTTCTATACTTGTTCTTGAGAGCTCTCAACCAACCATAGAGGAGGAACAAAGTTGGAGAAGAGGAAACAAAATCGGAGCGATTTTTACGGATGTCACCTTTAAATAACGGCTATTTTCCCTTGTTTCTCTCTTTATTCTTAACTCATTTTTTGTTGTTTGATCATGTATACATGGATTATTATTGAATATATGGTTATGGCCAAGAGCTAAACATTAAAAATCTATGGGATTGATGTAGTTTACTAATATATGTTGTTTGAGTAAATCGTGTTTCATTAATAGTTGTTCATCCGTATTCGATTGTTTTTACCATTTTATTACTTCGATTATATGCTTGTTATGGTATTTTGGTTGGTTTGAGAATATGGGATTTGACACTCAGGAGAGGTAACCCCGGATTCGAACTAAGATTTAAACAAAATGTGACGATCTAATGACTCGGGAGAGTATTAGAAAGTATGCAATCCATGAGGTTGGGATAAGTGATAGGTGTGATCTACCTACTATTTCCAAACCGAATTAAGTTAGTTTTCTTGTGTTTATATAGTATTTTATTATGTTTTAATTAGTTTTCATACTTTTTATATAAATCAAGTGTGTAGGGGCAAAAAGATAGGAAACTGGAGCGAAAACGATGAGATCGAACCAAAAGCGGTCAAAGATACAGTGGAAAATTGAGCACGGAGGCCATATTGTGAAACAAGCTCACCGTCTAGGTGTCCAGACTACCGCCTAGGCGGTGAAAATACTGAGAAGATCAAAATGCTACTGACCATTCACCGCCTAGGCGGTGAACCAGCAGAAATATTTCTATAGCCACCACCTAGGCAGTCACCAAACCGACCTACCCTTCGCCTAGGCGGAAACCCTCTGCATAGCCTTGATATTTATTTAGATATTTTGAGATATTTTGCTTATATATACCCACTCCTATCCCTTCCTCTTGACCACCCCTTGGCCATTTGGGCACCTTAGGCCATATTTAGGCTAGGGTTTAGGAGTTTTAGAGGTGGATTTCACATCCTGGAGTGGAGAAGACAGCGAATCGATCGTTGAGCGTTCTTAGCGGTTTATCTTCAGATAAGGCTAAGTTCTTCGATTGTTTTTCCTTATTTCTTTATCTTAGAATCACGTGAGCTTGCTTAGCTTGTTATTTCATTGTAAATGCATCTATGGCCATAGTTAAACATGGATTGTATAAGGATTAACGCTATATATATAAATACGTGGTTTGGATGATTTCGGTGTTGCGTTTATGTTTGTTCTTCGTTGTTTCATTGTGTTTATCGTATTATTTGTTTATCATGATTAGTTAGATAAATGGGGAATACAGGGTTGTGATAAACCCCAAATTCGGATTTGGGTAAACAAATGCCACGATTCTATAACCCGGTTGGGGTTTGGATTGTGGACAATCGATGACGTTGGGGCAAGACTCACGCGACCTAGGGTCATTAAGATGTTGAGGGGGATTTCTTCGTTGACACGAATTCACATTATATCCCTCGTCTTACACTCGGGAGAGGTGGCAAATGAGTTTTAGAATGGAGATTGTTGATAGGGTAAATACAACGCACGATCCAATGACCCGGTCGGGAGTTGAATTGTGTTCAATCATTGACGCTGGACGAAACTCATGTAACCTAGGGTCATTAAGACGTTGAAGGGGACTTTTTCATTGGCTTGAAGTCATGTATTCCCCCGTCTTACACTTGGGAGAGGTGGTGGTAGAGTTTACATACCGAGATTGTCAAATAGGTCGAACACCGTAAACGTGAGTAAATCAAGATCGAACATTTATTTGTAAACACATTAATCCCTAGGTAATTATTTACCCTAAAACATATTAGTATATTAATTTAGTTAATTTAGGTTGTATTAGTATTAGTTTAATTAATTAAATACATTTGTTTTTAGCCTAGATAAAGTTAGGTCACGACAACCGCGGTATTCGATAGTAACGACACCAATCCCTTTGGATACGATAACCCAATCTTAACGATCACACTATACTAAAAATTTGACCTCATACACTTGCGAGTAGTCATATACGCCTAGGATGCGAATCCTCCACACATACAGTAATACTCATGTGATTAGTGTTGTTTAGACGCTAGATGGGGACATCGAAATTGACACGAAGTCGCATATTCATTCAATTTACACTTGAGAAAGGTAGTGAGTGAATTTTCGATACCTAGATTGTCAGATAGTTTGAATACCGTTAATGTAAACTAGATTGGATCAAACATGTATAACTAAACGAAGTTAATCCCTAGATAATCTATTCCCTTATAATATATATTTAGTATTGTAATTTAATTAGTTAATTTATTTAGTTTAGTATATATCTAAAAATAAAAACCCTAAATTTAATCACCCAAATAAAATTCGGTTATGATAATCGTGGTACTTAACGACAATTTAATTCAATCCTTGTGGATACGACAACACTTCTCATTTACTATTCAATAAAACTTGATCCGTACACTTGCGGTTAAAGTAGCGATGTAATATTCCACTACCAGTAAGAGAGAAACTCTTCGGATTCTTGGTATCTTGTGTCGGCCTCCTGCTTTTGTAGCTGTGCGATTTGGTCCCTATACTGATGTTCATCTGAATATTCTTGACCTTGCATTTCCAGGGGATGCACTGGCTATTCCCCCTATTTTCGAGGAGGAGTACCTCCAACGGTTCTCGTGTCTATCTATTAGCCCTCAAACAGACGTAGTACACCTAGTGGGAAGTACCATGTTAGGTCACAAAGTGTTTTCCTTCTAGACCAATCGCAGTGAAGATGAGGTGGTTCCTGCCTCTGAGCTTACTGCCATCAGATCTAAGAAGGATGCTCTTAGAGAGGAGTTCGACTAGCTTCGTCGACATGGTAAGGACTTACAGTGAGATATCCATAGACTTCGTAGGCTATCCATTGCTTACCAGTCTCTGGTTCCTTCTTCTGAGGCTCATATAGATATTCCGAGCACAACAGAGTTTATGGCTGACATAGAGGCTTCAATCATTTTTGCTACGCCGACCCCGCTAACTTGGGGTTCTGGAGGGAGTATGGACTAGTGGTAGCACGTAAATACGTTACTACTTTCACCGCAAGTGTACGGGTCAAGTTTTAGTAGAGTGAAAAGAATAAGGGTTGTCGTATCCACATCAATTGGTGTAGATTATCGTTGAATACTGTAATTGTCATAACCTAACTTTATTTAGGTGATAAAAAATATAGGTTTTTATAAATAATATACTAAATTAATTAACTAATTATACGAATATACTAGTATGACATTTATGCGAAATTATTGCCTAAGGATTAACTTCGTTCACTTAAACGTGTTCATTTTAATCTAGTTTACATTAACAACATTCCAATCTATTCAACAATCTTGGTATCGTAAACTTACTCACTACCTCTCCCGAGTGTAAAGTGAATGAATATGTGACTTTGCGTTAACGCCGAAGTCCCCCTCGAGCGTCTATACTACACTTGGTCACATGAGTCTCGCCCCAACCTCACGGATTGCATACTTTCTAATGCCCTCTCTGGTCATTGGATCATCACGTTGTGTTTAAACCCTAGTTCAAATTCATTTCTCAAACGACATGCCACTATTCTGTTGAAATTGGATCCGGGAAGGTGTTCTTGAAGTTCTTAGAACGTGAATTTGAAGGATCGACGACCACCGATCAACACCAAGCTAAAAGGATCAATGAGGAAGGGAGATTAGCTACTTAGGAACGACCACATCTCTAAGTAGGGTGTTCTTGAGGTTCTTGGCTAAGAGATGAAGGGATCAACGATCACTGATCAACTTTCGACCAAGAAGATCAAGGAGGAAAATGAGGTTATCACTTAGGGAAGACTACATCCGCTAAGTAGATATGTTTCTTCAAAAAAACCCTATGATCTTGATTTAAACTTATATATGTTGCTTGTACATAGCATAACCATGTAATTCACACACTTTAATTTCATGTACATAACACATAAAACCCATAAGCAACCAAACAAACACTTAAACAACCAAACAAACACATGGTTTTGTTATAACAACCAAACAAACACTTGATTTTGTCAAGAACAACCAAACAAACACTTGATTTTGTCAAGAACAACCAAACAAACATTTAATTTTTGCTATAACAACCAAACTATGTTCAAATCATACAAAACCATTCCTAGCATCTCAAAAATGTCTGAGCACATGTTAAGAACATATGAGGGCTCAAATCATTTGAGAACATGTTAAGAACATATGAGGATTCAAATAAAACTTCAATCATATTATGAGTTGTACATACTCTCTTCAATTTTCTCAAGAACTTCACAACGACTCGTTACCAACTATTAATATTAACTATACAGCTACTAATAACTTGATTCACTTTTTGCTAAATGTCAAGATCACAGTCTACTTGTCTTGTGGATTGGTACCCATATATATATACACTTAT
Organism: Eucommia ulmoides; assembly: GCA_016647705.1. NCBI lineage: Eukaryota > Viridiplantae > Streptophyta > Magnoliopsida > Garryales > Eucommiaceae > Eucommia > Eucommia ulmoides. The sequence continues at coordinate 25,037,946 of CM028329.1, forward strand.
ATACTACACCGACTGACCCTTGTCTCTAAGAACTCGGGATAAGGGATGACCTCTATTCCTTTAGGGACATGTGTGATTCTTATTTAGAAACCTTTCCATTTTCCTTAGTTACGAGTAGGAATGGCATAAATATATGACATTTCTTTTCCTTTTTCAACTAACAACTCACACATTAACACTAACTAACCAAAACAAAATTGTTTGTTTAAGGTGTTCTTGACAAAATCAAAGACTGCTATGTACATATCATGTTTTGTTTCCGGTTGTTCACAACTTAAAAACAAATAATAATAAAAATAATTAAGGTTGTGATTCAGGTTGTTTATAACTTTAAAAACTGTTAATAGTAGCTAACTAAGGTGGTGATTTAAGTTGTCCACAACCAAAATGAACTAATAATCAACTAAAATTAACTAAAACAAACCAATTTTATAATTGAAACCAAACCAGCCATTAACTAAAACCAACCTAGCTTTTAAACGTAACAAGAATGAACTATGTTTGACCTAATATTTGGTAACCACCCAAAGTACCTAGGCAATCCATAAGGGTTCGGTTACAGCTTTAATAACAAATCGTATCCTTTAACGTGACAAGAATGATCTATATTTGACTTGATCTTTGGGAACCACCCAAGTACGTAGGCAACCTACGATCCAGGTTCGGTCACCATAAACAATAAAAAACAGTTTTTACCCTAACCAGAACAAACTACGTGAGGACTTGATTCTCATTCGAGATACGTAGGCAACCCACGTGCAGGTTCGGTAGTATATTCAAACAATTTAGTTTCGTTTGCATTTCATTTAGTATAGCTTGCATATTTACATTTCTACCTATTTATAAACTGCTATTAGGTGTCGCTGACTAGTATTAGTTATAATATCTATTTGCTTTACATTATATCATGCAAAATACCGTAAAAAAGACGAAAAACTTTTTAAAAGGGAATTTTATTGTTTAAGTAAATCAAAGAAAACTGCTTGGATAGTGTTTAATAGTGAATATCTATTTAGACCAAGGTACCATTTACGGACGGGTGTCTTGGGGTGCGCAAAACCTTCCCCAAGCATAACTAACTCCGAAACTTTGAGAATATCTTTGGTACATAGACCTATGGAAGTCAAAACATGAGTCATTTTAAAAGAAAAAATGAATTTCCAAAAAATCATTTTCAAATGAAAGGATTTGGACGACTTAGAGAGGCAGGGATGGAACTTGTTTTTATCCTCTTTCCAATTCTCTACTTGTTCCACTATCAAAATCCGAGGTGCGTCAACATGTCACCTAGGGTGGTTGTACGACTTCCCAAGAATATTTTCATAATGGCCCATGTGACTTTCTGAGCATTCCAGTCGAGACGGTCCACTTGTATGCGTTATTATTTCATATCAACCGAAGGGACACCTAGAGAGGGATCTCACATGATGCATATCCTCCTATAAATAGTGGAGCATGCTAGGTTTATTCCACCCATCACCTCGCCACCTTCTACTTCTTTTATTTTCTATTTCTGAGAATGCTTGGAGTCAGTTTGCACACTGTCAAGGAGACACACCGCCTTTTCACCCTTCAGAGAGCCAGGGTGGAAGAGGCTTACAATGCCATCTGCCCTCTCGCTACTACGACTGAGGAAGTTTCCCACATGAGCACACTTCGATTGGTGGTCACCGTCATAGATAACCAATTCCTCAATATGTCCATCCAGAATTAGAGCTGGAATGAGAGTTGGCCTTTATCCAAATAGAGAGCACGGAGGAGAAGGTCCATATCCTGGAGAAATTGGGTAACCTTAGAAACCAGATGGATGAGGTGGACTGGCCGCTTTGCCTGCAGACCTTTCACAACGGAGTATGGGAGGAGACACCAAAGAAATCGAGAGATGAGATGTCAAACCTGAACATTGGCGACTTGGAGAGTCGCATTGTCGAGCTTGAAGACACGATGAAACAAGATCGTCTCAACATGGGCTGGCCTTTTTCCCCTTCTAGGGATTATGTAGGAACTTCCGGGGGCTTGCTCATCTTTTGTTGAGCAAAGCTCTTCTAGGGTAGACTCCAAGGTTAGGGTGGAGAGGAAGAGGCCCCAAGGCTATTAAGTCTAGAGGGGGAGAACTGGAAGAAGAAGAGAGAGAAGGTGAGGGAGTACCGACTCTTGATTTTTTATTTTTTTTGTTATTTTTTTATGTACCCCCCCTCTCATTCTTATTAATGAATAATTTGCTTTCGTATATTGCTTGTGATTTCTTATGTTTTTTCACTGCTCCACTGGTGGTTAATTTTTTTATAAAAATTTTGACGTGTGCTTCACCCCGTCTTTTATCGGCGTGTGTACCCCTGGCTCTCCTGCTCCCTCCCTAACCCTTTATCTGGGCTAGAGTTATTATGGCGTGGGTAAGGGGTTCAATCACAACTTGATTTAATGCTTTCACTTCTAACATTTCCTTTTTTGGTGAGGTTCCCTAGACATGCTATCTCAATAGTCACACGTTGTTTGTCATGTCCTTTGTTTTACTGAGGTCGCCTACATAAGTCTTGTAGAGTAAACCTTGGAAATTTACCTTTTGCGACTAGTTTTTTTCTTTCTTTCTCTCTCTCTTAGCAAAATGATTTATACCTTTTTGTTTGTCGTTTGCTATTTCCATAGCTCCTTTGGTAAAGAACGCTCGACATGACCTTTAGTGAGAGTTGAACCTACCGTCTTCCATTAGAGAGACTCTAGTTAACTCTGATACGAACCTCGGTACCTTGAAGAAAGGTTAGATACTTATCTAGCCCTGGTTCGAACTAGGTACAGTCTCCAGTTTTAACTTCTACGTGTTGTGTATGAGATCCTGGACTTCTACGAACTTCCACTGTTCTACTGTGCCCCCAATGTCATTCATATCATGATGGGGGTTGTTGCACTGAACAAGGCATTCCACTTATCTCTTGGGGGGTAAGGGAGGTGTGGAGTTAGTATCTTCTTCAAGAGAAAAAGGGGCATAATGATTTCTTCCATATTTGGTATGGTAGTAGTTCTCAGTTGGTGGAGGATTTAGATTTTATCTATATGGGCTAGGATCAGGAATCAGTCTTTCTTTCTAGTCAGTGTAAGTTTGGAGTGATGGAGGAGAATTTTCCTAGAGTCCCTGGTGGGAGGGTGTACTCTCCAGGAGATCACAACTGCTTCCCTACTCACCACGAGTATAGTCCACAAAAAGTAAGGAGGGCCCTTTCCTAGGGGATTTTAGTATAGAGTTTTGAAGTTTGCTCGCTACACTCACCTTAGGTTTAGGCAAGAGGCACAAGTAGGGAACTCATGCCTTTCTATCGCCTTCTTCATCTGATAGGGAACTTGTTGTTGTGAACGTGCTATCGGAGGAACTACTTAAGAGAGACAAAGGGTATGCACCCTCGAATTTACTAGTGAATCTATAGCAACGTCTGGCCTAGTGCTTGGCGAGAAGATTACTATCGCTTTGCCACATAGGGTGATCACAGTGTTTGATTCTTCTCATGAAGAATAGGGTGGTTTGGATATTGATGCGTTATTTGATGAGGACGAGATATAAGGGAAATATTTTGTTCCTTTCGACCTCAGGTTCCCTACAGGAGAGCTTTCACTTATTTCTTCTGCTCCCACGACGTCTCGTGATCCAGCACAACCAAGTGCACCACCTTCTAGGGAATGGAAGAATGTTCCATGGAGACTGTTTCCTACCCTGTCATTAACCCACAAGGCACACAAGACCGTCCTCACAAAATGCCCAGGAAGGAGGTTCCTCCGAAACCTTCACTTGGACCTAAATCAGGTCCTCTAGAGAGTACTGGTGGCCTCAATTCATGCGCTGCCACTTTCACCACAAGCGTATAGATCGAGTTTTAGTATAATAGACCTTTCGGTCGGGTATCATATCCACATGGATTGGTGTTGTTACTATCAAGTACCGCAATTGTCATAACCTGACTTTATCTAGGTGACAAAAATGGAATATAATTAATTAATACTAATACTAATACTAATATAGCCTAATTTAATCTATACTAATACTAATATTAATATGAGAGTTTTGAGATAATAAGTTGTCTATGGATTAGTTTCGTTTACGAATACGTGTTCAATCTTGTTTTAGTTTATGTTAACGACATTCGACTTATCCGACAATCTCGGTATCTAAAACTCCTCTGCCACCTCTCCCGAGTGTAAGACGGGGGGTATAACGCAATTTCATGTCAAAGAAGAAGTCCCCCCAACTTCTTATCAACCCTAGGTCGTGTGAGTCTCGCCCCAACATCATTGATTGCACACAATCCAACTCCTGACCGGGTCATTGGATCATGCGTTGTGTTTACCCTATCGAAAATCTTTGTTCTAAAACTCCCTCCCCACCTCTCCTGAGTATAAGACTAGGGAATACATGACTTCACCTCAATACCAAAGTCCACCTTAACGTCTTAACAACTCTAGGTCACATGAGTCTTGCCCCAACGTTATCGATTGTCCACAATCCAAACCCCGACCGGGTTATAGGATTGTGGCGTTTGTTTATTCTAGACCAAATCCAGGATTTGTCAAACCTCGTATTCTCGATATATAAATCTAAGCAATATAAACAAACAATACGGCACACACAATCAACATAACAAAGAACAATCGCAAACAAAACACAAACTCAGCTAAACAACGTTTCCAAAAATTATATTAATAATCCCTATACAACCTATGTTTAGACAATGTCCATAACCATGTATACAATGTAAAATGACATAAATATGCTCAACAACTACCAAAATGAAGAAAACAAAGAGAAGAAACGAGCGACTTAGCCAATATCCGAAGAATAGCCGCTAGAACTATCGAACGATCGCTTCCCTCTTCATCCTCCACCTTGGGTTGAGAGCTCTCCCTAAAAAATCCCTTATCCTAACCCTAAAATATGGCCTAAGGCCTTAGGGGCCGAAGAAGTCGGATTCATTGGTAACAAACAGGCATAGTTAGCTTTGGACTTAATTGGTTTGCAATTCGTACTTTTTTGGTGTAATCATGGTACCCAGCTCTATAAGCATTTCATTTTTCTATGTCCATGATAGTGTAGTGAGAATCACTACATACATCTACCCATGCAATTCATTGACGTCATATACCATCCATGGAGACGATTGGACAGAGATACAATTTTGTCATTTATGTCGGTTGGCCGCGTTGTCTACCCCACTACGAGGGTTTTTTAGTTGTGGTTGTCGACCAATTGCTTAGGCATTCTTCCCCTTAGTCGAATGCGATTATCATGGCTATTGATCGGTTGATTTGGCGTGTTACTCCTCGATTGGGTTTTTTTTTCACCATAGTGATTGTTCAGTTGCTTAGGCATTTTACCCCTAGTCGGGGGTTTGTCATCATGGCTACTGAAAGAAAATTCAGGCATTTTACCCCACAGGTAGGAATTTCTCGCCGGAGATATCGACTAGCCACTTAGGCATTTTATCATGTGGTAAGAGGTGTCTCACCATAGCCGTCACACAGTTGCTTGGGCATTTTACCCCACAGTTAGGGGTGTCTCACAGTGGCTACTGAATCAACAACTTAAACATTTTACATCGCGATCGGAGATGTCTCACCATGGCTGTCAGTCGTTCGAAGGGGGTTTTACTTCATGGTCAAAGGTGTTTCACCATAGTTGTCGTACAACTGCTTAGGCATTTTACCCTACAATCAGAGGTGTCTTACCATGGCTACTGATTCAATGACTTAGGCATTTTACCTCGTGTAGACACCTAATTTTTTCCCGCCTAATCAGTGTCGAATCGAAAATACAAGTTCAGATAAACTTTAAATTTAGGTTTAAAGGAAATGAGTTTCTACCTTAGATCACACTAGATAATATATAATAAACCATAAAAATATAACAAAAACATAAAAAAAAAATGTTGAATTTAACTAATTCGGTAAAGTAAAAGTTTTGAGTCAACCACAAAATTCTTAAAATTAAAGGAGATCTAAGATGACATTATTAGAGGTTGATTTTTATTAAATCATCTCTAATATTAATAAAGATTAGATACGACCCTTTATTTATAGGAAATTTTACTAAATTATCTTTATACCTACTTTGACCCCTGAAACATTTATTATCACCAGTTTCGTCTATTTGACACAAAAAAAAAAATGTTCATTTAAATTGTTGTTTAAAGTATTAATATCATTAAAACATGTCCAAAATACCTCAATAAAGACATGAAAATTCCATGGCAAGTCCAAGTTACTCAATGTAAGAAAGAATTAAGACTCGGGTTGAAATTAACCAAACTGGAAGTTATCTTGATTAAATTACCAAGGCCCAATGAATTAAGGACCCAACCCATCATTAAAAGGCCCACAAAGGAGCTTTGAAATGAACAAGAAACCCTTAGATATTCTCTACACAAATATCTAAAGAAGGAAACCAAGATACTTAGGAGGTAACCAACCGTTATCGAAACTAAACCGATTCGATTCGCCACCTAAGCTGGGCATTTAATATGAATTAAATTCCCATTCCATAAAGAATTAAATTATTGGGATGACATGGATTGGCCAAATTCAAGGAATCAAGATATTTTGATCAAAATACCTTAGAGTTAATCGAAAACCTTGAAATGTGACTACTCGTTATCGAAACTAAATCAATCCAGTTTGCCACAAAACCTATGCATTTAATGATCATTAAATACACATCCCATCAATAATTTATTTCATGGGATGAAATGGAATGGATGTTTTGGCCCAGTGAGCTACCCATGAGAGAGGGTGAATTGGGTAGTATTAAAAAATTAATCCAAATAATACCACTTCAAAAATCAAACAATTAATTTTATCCTAAAATTAAGTATTATCTTTATAGCAATGGATAAGTGTAATAAGCTCTAGGTGCACATCCAAACAACACAAGATAAAATAAAAGAAATAAGCAATGCAGTACACACTGATATATCCTGGTTCACCAAGCTACTCTTGGCTAATCCAGTCCTCCGAGCCCCACGGAGATTCGCACCCACTAAACTCAGGATTCCTTTATAGGTAGGAACCAAATCCTCACAAAGATTCTTTTACAGTCTTAGAATCAACCTTTACAAAATTTCTTTTTCATAGGGTTAGGAATAACCTCTACTTTTTACAGACTAAAGAATAACCTAATTCTTTTTAACACAAAGGCTAAAGAATCAAAATCTCACAAACACTTCAAATATCCTTTTACCCGGTAAGGATTGAACCGTTACAAAATTCACACAAAATAATTTAATTAAAGAAGAATTACTACCTCAATCTCTTTACAGGAAGAGACTGGAACCCAGCTACCTCTGATTAGATACTCCTAATAGTATCTAATCCGCACACAACTCACCAATTACAAAAATTGATAAGTTCTTCCCACTCGGAGCTTCTACCACCACAGATTAATTAATACTCAATTAATGTTTCGATACTAGTGATAGAAATAAAGTGAGGAAACAAAATCTAATTATAATAAAAAAATACAGGTAGCACAATTAAGCATGTAATCAAATTAACACATAAATTGTTTTAAAAGATTTTTATAGTTTTAAAGTTCAAAAATGATTTCTCAAAAAGATCAATCCACCAAGCAAGTAATAATAATCAAATACTCAATTAAAGAATAAGCTTGGAATGATCTCACCAGGAAAACACCAAAGGATTGCAAAACTGATCTCTAGACAACTCAGATTGGTGACGCCAAATAAATTAACGCTTTAACTCAAGAACTTTAACTCTAGAATAATCTCACAATATTTTTTAGTATAATATTAGAATGATAACTCTTAGAAAAACTTAGGAACTGAATAGTTCCTGATATTGTCCCTATGTTATGTGAAATCCGCAAGTTTATATATAGGGAATTGAAACAAGCCCTCCAACGACTAGTTTTTAAATGATAAGTATCTAAAAAGCACCTATAGACCCCATATATAATTATCTTTCATTTTTTGTATATTTGACTTAATTATAGCTTTCAAAACATTCAATTTAGTCCCTCAAATATTTCTCAAACTCTAATAAATAGGATAGAAAGAATTATATGAACCAATTTGAGAAATAACCAAAATATATGAACCCTATCTATAGGGATGACAAATATCAATGATCTATCTTTAATACTATCATATCCCTAAAATTTCTCCCATATCTCAACCATAAACGGCTAGTAATGGCTACTGTTTGATCAAAATCCTCTAAATCTGAGATAGACTCGTCAGTTGATCGACCAACACCCATAAGTCAACTGCTCAATTCAGGATACTAGCCAAGCCAAAATTTCTTCACCCATCGGTCGACCGCCCATCCATCATCTATCAATCGGAAGATTAAGAGAGTTCGTCTTTTAAGCATAGGTCCACCTACCTGTCGACTGGGAGATTCAGAGACTTCTTCTTTTATGCTCCGGTCAACTTACCTGTCGAATTGTTAATGTTGGGAACCTTTTCTAAATTCATTTTTAATTTATTTTCTTCAACATTTTCGCCCCTTTAACTGATTTCTTTTCTCAATTAACTCCACTAAATTCTTAAATTCAATTTTAATTAATTATCAATATTTACACATAGGAGTAGATAATTTTACTAATTAGGATCCTATAAAAACACACATAAATTTAAGAACTTTTGTGTCGTGTGTGATCCTAATCAGGATACATTAAGAGTAAAAATTAACTTGAGTTATTTTCCCATTAGATTCTTCAAAATCTTCAGTCTCTTAATGTCTATCGTCTTTGTCAGTCTCTTTTGCATGCAATCATTACTTGTCATCATATCTACATCATTGGAACTAATAAACTGAAACACTTAATCAAACCGTTAGTTCCACAAAAAACATCAATATTTAATTGTTCATCAAAATCTTAGGATCAACAATCTCCCTCTTTTTGATAGTGACAATTAAGTTTTATGTTTTTTTTTAAAAATAATAATGTAACCACACTCCCCCTAAATTTGAGGACTGGTTCTTTAACTCATTAAAATAAAGTAATGAAGATAATCAAAAGATTTTCAATCAAAGAACAAATTTCAATATACAATAAACACCCCCTTAAGATATTCAACAAAACATCAACTAATTCTCCCCCTTTGTCATCTCAAAAAATTGGGTAGGGGGGAACACAAAAAAATACTACTCTAGGTAAATATCATTATGCCTAGGCTATACCAAAAACATCATTCTAAGCTTGCAAGCTTCTTCTATCTAATTAAAATGAGCAAATTCATGCATATGTGAATAATCATAACATTTCAACAATGTAGCATGATATCAATTAATATCTTACTAGAATGTAGAAACATGTGATCTTTAACGCACTAGAATAGGAAGCATATCTCAAGAATAATTTATCGATCATAAATCTAGTGTATGCACAACCATGGATAAGTGCATATTTCTCTCATAAAATATCAACTCTCTTTTTGAACAATAATCATTAACGCTAAAAAAACATGAATCATATCTCAATCAATAACAATGTTATCTCATATGATTCTAGATCACATCATAAACATAAGCATTTAAAAATCAGGAAACATGAAACGTATGAGAAAAGCAGATTATCATTGATGGCCCAAGAATTACCCAAGAGCGGGGTGAATTGGGTTTTGGAAAATAATTTGTTATTTAAAATCTACTCCATATAAACTAAGTGTTTATGTGATTAAGTGTACAACGGATATTCAAAAAAGAGTAATAATCACAAACACAAATATGTGTGAAAATGTAAAGAGTAGAGTTAGAGAGATTGACACCGGTAGTTTATAGTGGTTCGACAAACACCCTTTGCCTAGTCCAATCCCCTGAGCTCTTTTGAGGATTTCACTATCTTTGATCTTCTTACAGGTGAAGAACAAACCGTTTAAGTTGCCACTTGAGCAGTACGTATCTCAAGTCTTTACAATCTAGAGTGAATATATTCTACTCATAAATCTCTCATCTTGAGTAAAACCCTTACTCAAGATTTACCATGAAAATCTCACTGTCTCACAAAATGGAGCTTCAACACTCACAAGATATAAAACTCAAGAATCTATGTGTATGAAGCAAATACAACAAAAACTCAAGAAATATGAATCAAGAAAGAGTATAAGTGTTGTTGGACAGATTTTAGCTGGGAAGCCTTTGATAGTATCTATTTGATCTTTGTAGTTCACTTGATTGATACTTTGATAGCTTTATTTCCTGCAGCAATTTTCCCTTCTTATATAGATGTAAAGAATGTAGGAGGATATCATATTTGAAGAACTTGAGAGCTAAGTGACCGTTTGAAAATCCTCTTCAAATTTCAAGATTCAAATTGCATAGGCTCCTCTCGATTATCTCTGCAGATTTATCAAGATTCTTTTTCCTTTTTCTAATCTCATTTAATGCTAGAGAGTATAATTAAATGTATAAGACCTATAGTCTATTCATGTCTTTGAGGTAGTGGGAAATTACAACCATATATCACATATACAATGTGTATAATTGAGTATGAGTGGTAATAATGATTGTAGATAAAATATGATAGAGTTATTCAAAGTTGGGTAGGAATTATTGAATGTAAGACTCCTCAATTTTGAAATATACATCAAGTTTGTTCAAGATAAGATGTCATTCACATTTGTGGAAGACAAAGTATGTGCTTGTATTAATTGAGTTACCCTATGACTAAGTCGAAATGATATCTTTGTATTCCCACTTAGTTGTCTTGACAAATTCAAGATCTTTATACTGGTATGTTTATATGATTATGAATTTGATCATTCATATCAATAATTTATAATGTATATCATACATTTATACAATCCAATTAAGCACATACAAACATTTAAAACATTTGAACACTTAGAATTCATTTAGCATAATGAAAACAGAATTTTCATACCCTTTGAGCCAATTTGTCAAGTAATCATAGATGTAATGATGAACATATCAATTGATCATAAATATATCACGTAGACATATTAAACTAACATCTCATAATATGATTTGAACATTCTGAACAAGATTTGACATACAAATCCAAATTTGAGTTCATGAAAAAATTATGCATTTTGAGTTCTAAAATGTTTCAAGATGTTTTGATCAATTTCTTTTTAATTTAACATTGTATTGATCAAATTGAATGATGAAAATATGTTACATAATCATTATAAGGCATATAAATCATCATAAATTAATTAGAACAAGCATACGATGCCAAAACGCAAAGCTGAAAATAGAGTAGGAGAGAGAAAACATACTGCTTGGAGGTAGTCGACTACTTCCAGCATAAGTAATCGACTACTTACGCTGCAATTCTTGCAGCATGTCATTTTCGTCCGTTTTGGATTTTTTATCTTGGTTTATGATCGTTTATCATTATAAACACTTTATAAAGCATGTAACAATTATTATCATGATGTTTAGATGATTCAAAAACTCAATGTACCCTATGATCATATTTAAGAACATAAATTTCGAATTTGCATAATTATGATCAATTGGTGTTTTTTTCGATATTTAAGAACAACTCATTTGATATTTTAACAGCAATAAATACTTTATTATCTCTCCCTGAGAATGAGATTGGTTTTGAAATGATTTTATCAATAAAGTTTATATATTAATTCTCTCAAGGTTAGTGTAGTTTATAACATAATAACCATAAATGACATAATCATAGTCATAGTCATAATAACCATACACAATCATAGTCATGCTAGAAATGCAAACATAACTAGCATCAAATCTCTAATATCAAATCTAGTTTTCTCCCCCTTTGTCACATCAAAAAGGAATTTAAAACTAGTCTTGAGGTGGTGGAGGTGGATAGTGTGTGTAGAAATTATTAGTGAACTAGGTCAAGGATCCTATGAGGGTATCAAACCGCTCATCCACATGATGTGCATGGGTGTCAAAACGGTTTGAAAGGTCATCCATTCTCCCTTCAAAACGATTAGTCATATCATCTATTATTCATTCAAACGTTGTGCTCATATTGTCCATACGAGTAACAAGATCATTATAATTAAAGTTCGGAGCATTGGAACCTTCTCCAACTTCAAAAGTCGAAGTTCCACTGGTTTAAGGTGGTACGTCCTCTATTTCGTCATCTCCTTCTTCTTCTACATTTTCAATACCTCCTTGATAAGCATCAGCATGCCTTAGTTCCACTAGAACATTTGTGAGTGAAAAACCAACGACTTGGTGATCATTTTGTCTATTCCGTTTTTGAAAACGACTATTGACAAATTGATAACCCATTTTCAATACGGTTGAAGAGTCAAGGATTTCATGACGAGTAATAATATAAGATGGAATTTCATTTTGGAGTGGGACTTGGAAATGATTGAATATGGCGGTGATAGCGATTCCATAAGGCAAAGAGCCTTTGTCTTTTATTTTTTTGAGCCAACATATATTTTCTAATGACAAATGCAAGATCAATGTTGGTGTTGTCAAGAAAGCTCTTTAGAAGGAAAAGATCTAATAAAGTAATATAAGCCCTACTTCCGACTCTAGGCACAATGGAATAGTTTATTATAGAGCGAATCAAATGAAATTCAAGTGGTAAATCGGCTACGGAATTACGATTACCGGGACGAAAATGTGATCCACAAAGAGTAGCCAAGACATTCCATTGATTGAAATTCAAGTGGTTTGGTTATTGATCTTGGGTTTAATATCTCCTTTAGGTAAATGAAATATATTAGCAAGAAGGCTATTACCAAAAGAGATTTTAACACCATTCACATAGGAAGTGTAAACACCACATTCATAAACAAGATTCAAATAGAACATTTGAACAAGAACGAAATATAGTGGTGACGAAATAGCAACAAAATAATCCCAACCGGTATGATTCAAATAGGTACGAGTATGAAGATTGTGATTTGAAAGAGATTCAAAATCAACAGGACGACCGGGGATTACCTTACGGTGACAGAAATCAGAGCGAAATTGTTCCTCACGTTCAAGACGTGAGAAATGATAGTTGTTAAATGGAATAACCGGGGCTGCCACTTGTTCTTGATTTCTCCTTGATCTCCTTGGTGCCATTGCTAGAACTTCTCAAGAACACAAGAATTCAAACTAGGGTTTGGAAAATTTCTCAAACATTCTCAAGATATATCAAGGTTAGCCTATTCTCAAGGGTAGGAAATAAGTGATGTGAGAAAAGGTGTTTATATAGGCAAAGAATTCAGACAAAACAAACCCTAACCATTAAGATTTGCAATAAATTCGAATAAACTATTTTCCACCTGTTAGGATAAGTTGTCGATTACTTATCCAGAAAGTAGTCGACTACTTCTGCTGTAACATTTTCAGCAGGTAGTCGGTTTGATCCGTTTCTTGTTTTATGCTCTAATTAGATGGATTTAATCAATATTTAGCCTTTGTATGGTTTTTTTTTTTTTTTTTTTTTTTTTTTTGCAGTATATATCAATCCTAATTAATTTAGAATTGATCAATATTACTCATAACCAAATTTCGTTTTGCCTCAAGGATTCAAGTATATCAAAATTAGATTTTTGATCACTTTAAAGAACACGGTTTTAAAATCATTTGAAAAATATTTTAAATGCATCAAATATATATATAAGTATCAGTGAAAAAGCATTTTAAATAATTTAAATCAAAAAAGTAATTTTTGACAATTTATAACATTTTTACTTTCAAGTATAAATTTTTGAAAATTTCATCATTTCAAAGCATCTTTTTGTCTTATCATACCTAAGCCACGTAATATTTTTGAAAATTGTTCTTCCCCAAGAGGCTTAGTAAAGATATCGGCAAGTTGATTATTAGTGTCAATGAATTCCAATGTGATATCACCCTTTTGAATGTGGTCACGAATGAAGTGGTGTCTTATTTCAATGTACTTAGTTCGTGAATGTTGAGTAGGATTCTTACTCAAACAAATGGCGCTAGTGTGATCACATAAGATTGGAACATAATCAACATTAATATCGAAATCTCTCAATTGTTGTTTCATATACAACACTTGTGCACAACAATTTCTAGCCGCGATATATTCAGCTTCGGTCATGGATAATGCAACTGAGTTTTGTCACTTGCTTGACCAAGAAACCAATGCGTGTCCTAGAAAGTGACAAGTACCACTAGTGATTTTACGCTCGACTTTACAACCAGTAAAATCAACGTCGAAATAGCTAAGCATGTCAAAATAATCATTTTTAGGATACCACAAGCCTAAATCACATGTGCCAAGCAAATATCGAAAAATACGTTTAATGACAGTTAAATGTGATTCTTTAGGACAAGATTGAAAAAGAGCATATAGACAAACATTAAACATGATATCCAGTCTACTTGCCGTAAGATAAAGGAGACTACCAATCATTCATCGGTATTCCTTCTCATTTACCTTCTTACCGTTTTCATCGGTGTCCAATTTGATTGAAGTACTCATTGTTGTATTATATACCTTTGAGTTTTCCATTCCGTATTTTTTGATTAAGTCTTTTGTATACTTTGCTTGATTTATAAATATTCCATCCATTGATTGCTTAATTTGTAATCCGAGAAAGAATATTAAATCTCTCATCATACTCATCTCGAATTCTTCCTGCATAAGCTTAGCAAACTTTTGGCACATGATCTCATTAGTAGTTCTGAAATGATATCATCAACATGGATTTGTACTAGTAAGATATTATTTTCAGCTTCTTTAATAAATAAAGTTATATCGGTTAAATCACGTTTAAAACCTTTTTCTAATAGAAATCCACTTAACCTCTCATACTAAGCTCTAGGAGCTTGTTTGAGACCATAAAGTACTTTGGATAGTTTAAAAACATGATTTGAAAACTTTTCATCTTCAAAACAGGGAGGTTATACAACATAAACTTCTTCGAAAATGAAACCATTCAAAAATGCGCTTTTAACATCCATTTGAAAAAGTTTGAAATTATTAGCACAAGAAAAAGCAAGTAACATACGTATAGCTTCTAATCTAGCTACCGGTGCATATGTTTCATCATAATCTATCCCTTCTTCTTGATTATAACCTTGTGCTACCAATCTTGCTTTATTTCTAATAACAACACCTGACGCATCCTTTTTATTTCGAAAAACACATTTTGTTCCAATTATGGGATGGTTATTAGGTCTTGGTACTAAAGTCCAAATGTTATTTCTCTCAAATTGATTTAACTCATCTCGCATTGCAAGTATCCAAGATTCATCGTCAATAGCTTCAAAAACATTTTTAGGTTCAATTTGAGATAGGAAACCAAAATTGTTAACATAGTTTCTCAATGAAGATTTAGTACTTACCCCACGCTCAATGTCACCAATAATTTGATCGGATGGATGAATGTTAACCTTTTTCCACGCCTTAGGTAACCTGTTCTCGGAAGGTTGTACTTCTATTGAGTCATTATCAACGGGCCTTAAATCAACATTTTCAACTTCTTTCGTTGATATTTTTATCAAATCTGTATTTTCTTCATCTATATCCTTTCTTGGTGAAAAGGGATTAGATTCCTTAAAAACAACACGCATTGATTCTTCAACTACAAGTGTACGTTTGTTATATACTTTATAAGCTTTACTATTAGTTGAATAACTAAGAAAAATACCTTCATTGGATTTAGCGTCAAATTTTGAAAGGTTTTCTTTATCATTAAGAATAAAACATTTGCAATCGAAAACTTTAAAATAGAAGATAATAGGGGTTTTACCATTCCATAGCTCATATGGAGTTTTATTTAAACCTCTACAGATTGAAACACGATTCAAAACGTAACATGCCATACTTACGGCTTTCACCCAAAAGTATTGCAGTAAAGAATGCTCATTTAATATAGTCCAAGCCATTTCTTGTAAAAAGCGATTTTTTCTCTCAACAATGTCATTTTGTTGAGGTGTTCTAGGGGCTGAAAAATTGTATCCGTAACCTTGTTCATCACAAAAATTTTCAATCTCATCATTTCAGAATTCTCTTCCTCTATCGCTTCGGATATTATTAATGCTAAAACCTTTCTCATTTTCAACATGCTTACAAAACTTAACAAACACATAAGTGACATCACTTAGCAAGTAGTAGAACCCATGTATCTCTAGAATAATCATCAACAATCACAAATGCATAATGGTTGCCACCTAAGCTAGCAACGGGATTAGGACCGAATAAATCAAGATGCAAAAGTTCTGAGGGTTTAGTAGTAGAAATAAACTTCTTCTTCTTAAAAGAACTTTTAACTTGTTTACCAAGTTGACATGCATCACATATCTTATCCTTAACAAATTTTGCATGCGGTAATCCACGTACAAGATTATTCTTAGATAGGTTTGAAATAAGTTCCATGCTAGCACGTCCTAGATGTCAATGCCATAACCAACTATTTTCGGTTAAAGCATTTAGGCATGAAATATTTTGAGAAGATAAATTATCAAATGAACATGTATA
The DNA here is from genome assembly GCA_016647705.1 of Eucommia ulmoides. Taxonomy (NCBI): domain Eukaryota; kingdom Viridiplantae; phylum Streptophyta; class Magnoliopsida; order Garryales; family Eucommiaceae; genus Eucommia; species Eucommia ulmoides. The sequence continues at coordinate 25,054,360 of CM028329.1, forward strand.
AATATTTTCAAAACGTGATGCAACAAATAAAACTTTGTAATCATCATCTTTTTTGACGACACATTGATTTTCAAGAAATGTTACTTTAAAACCGTTATCACATAGTTGACTTATGCTTAGAAGATTATATTTTAAGCCTTCAACAAGTAAAACATTTTCAATGGTAAAATCATTTTTACCAACTTTATCGATACCAATGATTTTACCCTTAGAGTTGTCTCCAAACGTCACATGTCCGCCATCTTTAGGTGTCAAAGATGTAAATCGATTTTTATCGCCCGTCATGTGCATTTGCAACTGCTAGCTTGATTCACCCTAAACCCAACCGCTCACTTCAAGTAGCATTTGCAACTGCTAGCTTGATTCACTCAAATTGTGTGTTAAATTCAATGATAAAGGTTTTGGAAAAAGTTTAATTAGACAGGGTATTTGTTAAAGTGTTCAGAATTAAAACGGTTTTTAAGCTTCGATAGGGTAACGAGGGATAAACATTTAACCAGGTAAGCTTTAAAGGCTCAAGCGATGAAAACGAATGCCTAAACCATATCTCCCGAACTACCTCACCAAGAATTTTGCCTCGAATTTTCCCTAAATCAAGTTCTAAAATCCCTATAAAATCCCTATTGTCATGAATTTTGTTGATAGATAATTGTTTTCAAATAAAAAAGACAGTTATATATTGAGTTTACGTGCTCGTGCATTTAGAATCTATAATAACTTTTACGAAAACGATACGTTAAGCACACAGAACACACATAAATGAGCTTTAAGCTCGACCTCAATAAACAACCAGGGGACAGACTCATCATTAGGTAATAGCCCTCACGAAGTCAAAACTCAACACAAACCAACAACTAAACTAAACAAACTAATCCTAAACAAACCTGCATACAATAAAAACAAAACAACAATAACTAACAATACTAAAATACTACACATCACTTTCGAACTTAAAACGGACAGTGTCCTCAACAACCCATCAACGATCCCAATGACAACGTATAACATAATATTGAAGACAGAGGTTTAAAACACATACCTGGGAGGCGAGAGAATCTTACCTCTGAATCAAGTCAGCTGTGACGGATTTAATTTATTTTTAGACTTGGATTGCCTCCCAAGAAGCGCTTAGTTTATGGTTGTCAGCCTGACGTGTTGAAGTGCTTGTCAAAGAGTGGCTTCCACCTATAGTACGTGTCAAACAACACCACATATGGGTCTTGGTTCAGAACACCCTCAAGACTGGCGAGATTTGGCTCTAATCGGCTCAAGCTTTCAACAAGATGCTCCACCAGCTTATGTACTTGGTGGGCATGTGGTAGCGCGTAAATACGTCGCTACTTTCACCGCAAGTGTATGGGTCAAGTTTTAGTATAGGTAGGAAGAGTAAGGGTATCGTGTCCATAGGGATTGGTTGTAACTATTATCGAGTACCATAATTGTCATGACCTAACTTTATCTAGGCTAAAACAAATGTAATTTAATTAATAAATACTAATACTAAGTTAATTAATCTAATTATACTAATACTAATATGAGATGGTTAAGGGAAAATCTTGCCTAGGGATTAACTTTTGTTTACAAAAATGTGTTTGGTCTCATTTTAGTTTACGTTAATGGCGATCGGGTATCCGATAATCTCGGTTCGTAAACTCACTCGCCACCTCTCCCAAGTGTAAGACGAATGAATACATGACTTCACGTCAATGGAGAAGTCCCCCTCAACGTCTTAACGATGCTAGGTCACGTGAGTCTCACCCTAACGTCATTGATTGCACACTTTCTAACGCCCTCCCGTGTCATTAGATTGTCGTGTTGTGTTTACCCTAGTCCGAATTCGGGGTTACCTCTCCCGAGCGTCAAACATCGTATTCTCTAATTATCTAAATAAGTATAATAACATGACAACAATGCAAACACAATCGAAATTATTATAAAACACACATTAACGAAACACAAACTCAAACAAAACTATATTTTCATAAATATATTAATCCCTAGACAAAAATCCATTTAGCTCATGTCCATATACGGTTATACAATTAAAAATAAGCTAAACATGCTCAAACAACAATAATAAGTTAATAAATAAAGAAAGGAATGATAGAAACTTATCCTAGTCTGAAGATTTGTAATTTAAAACTTTTCAAGATCACTCCCCCTTCTTTGCAATGTGATCTTCTCCTTCGGAATTGCTTGAGCACTCCCTAAACCTCTATCTAAAATATCCTATGTCTATTAGGGCTCTAATGGCCGGAGGAGAGGAGAGGAAGAGGTATAAATAGAAAAAATATCTAAATAAATATCTAAATCTGTGCAGAGATGACTGTCACGGTGGTGGGATTCACCGCTGCAGTGGTGAGGTAAGTCAGTTTGATCTTCGCTTAGGCGGTGGAGTCAGCAGTGGATTCAGGACCTCTCTACAGTTTCACCGCTGTGGCGATGGACGTTCAGCAAGAAAAGCACCTCTCTTCATTTTCATTGCCGCGACGGTGGTCTGGACGCCGTGGCGGTGGGCTTCTTTTCTGAATATTATCTTCTTGTTTGTTTTTCCACCGTTCTTCTACCATTCTTGATCTAATATTATCGTTTAGCATCCGTTTTCATACTTTTTCACCCCCACACACCTGATTTAGTACAAAAAGAATAAAAACACATTAAAATATATTAAAACATAATAAACGTACTCAAAAACTAACAATTCCGGTTTGGAAATATATAAGTAATTTACACCTATCAGCATGAAAGAACAATGCTATTAGCGGCAAAGGATAGGTGAACCACATCGGATCCTCATAAATATGAGCATCTGAGATTAGTGGTGGAATCACTATTTGGATCTCTAAAGGTGATGAATCACAATCGTTGATCCAGTCATGGGTTTCTAGCTCATTTGGATAGGCATTGTTGACTTTTCCCAAGCTTCTTCTGCTCGTTTCCAGTTCTTCATGTTGGATTTCACATGATATGGCTTAATGTCTCTCCCAATGCCACCGCATCTGACTCGACCTCAATCAAGTAGATAAGCTGACTGATAGGTGTAAAAAACCTATCTATTTCGAATCCTAATTGGTTAGTTTTCGAATATGTTTATAGTTATTTTTATTATGTTTTAATTAGTATTTATACTTTTTGTATAACTCAGGTGTATGGGTCAAAAAGATAGGAAACTGGAGCTAAAATGATGAGATCGAACCAAAGCGGTTCGAAGTTACGGTGGATAAACAAGCTCGGAGACTAAAAGACGAAACAGGACCACCGCTTAAGCGTCCAGACCACCGCTTAAGCGGTGAAGATGCATAGAAGAGAAAAATGTTACTGACGGATGACCGCCTGAGCGAAAATTCTACCGCTTAGGCGGAAATCCAGCAGAGGACGAAGAAGGGCTACTGACAATCGCTCGCCTAGGCGGAATTTCTACCGCCTAGGTGAAAATCCAACAGAATGTTCTCCCAGTCCACCGCCTACTTCACCACCCAGGCGATCAGACTTAACCGACCTAACTCCGCCTAGGCGGAATTTCCACCACCTAGGCGGATTTGCCCTGCACAGCCTTTAAATATTTTTAGGATATTTTTGCTATAAATATCCCCTCTCCTCCCCCTTTGGCCGAATCTCTCTCATCTCTCTTTCATTTTTGAGCCCTTTAGGCTATACTTAATCCTAGGGTTAGGTATTTTTGGTGTGGAGCTCACATCCCGAAGTGGAGAAGACGGCGAATCGATCGTTGAGCGTTCTTAGCGGTTTATCTTCGGACAAGGCTAAGTTTTTCAATTGTTTTCCTTATTTATTTATCTTAGGAGTATGTGAGCATGTTTAGCTCGTTATTTTCTTGTATATACGGCTATGGCCCCGAGTTAAATATGGATTGTAGTAGGGATTAACCTATAATTTATAAATACATTGTTTGGATGATTTTGGTGTTGCGTTTATCGTATTGTTTGATTGTATTTATTGTATTGTTTGTTTATTATTCTTGGATTGATAAATGGAGAATACGGGATTTTGACAAATCCCGAATTCGGATTAGGGTAAACAAACGCCACGATTCTATAACCCGGTCGGGGTTCAAATCGTGGACAATCGATGACGTGGGGCAAGACACACGCTACCTAGGGTCATTAAGACATTGAGGGGGACCTCTTCGTTGACACGAATTCGTGTTATATCCCTCGTCTTATGCTCGGAAAAGGTGGTGAGAGAGTTTTACAACGGAGATTGTCGATAGGGTAAATACAACGTGACGATCCAATAACCTGGGAGGGAGTTGGATTGTGTGCAATCAATGACGCTGGGCGAGACTCACATGACCTAGGGTCATTAAGACATTGAGGGGGACTTCTCCGTTGACTCGAAATCATGTATTCCCCCGTCTTACACTGAGAAGAGGTGGCGGCAGAGTTTACGTACCGAGGTTGTCAAATAGGTTGAACAACGTAAACGCGAGTAAATCGGAATCGAACACGTATTTGTAAACACGTTAATCCCTATACAATTCTTCACCCTAAAACATATTAACATAATAGTGTAGTTAATTTAGGATATATTAGTATTAGTTTAATTAATTAAATACATTTGTTTTTCGCCTAGATAAAATTAGGTCACGACAAACGCGGTATTCGATAGTAACGACAACAATCCCTGTGGATACAATAACCCGATCTTAACGATCATGCTATACTAAAACTTAGACCTCGTATACTTGCGAGCGTAAGTAGCGACGCAATTTCGCACCCTACTACTGACCGATTTGCGTCTTAAAAGACGTTACGGTCATATCAATGTCATCGCAGACTAACTCAATAAAATCAAGGCGATCCTCGTGCAAGTTGATCCAGTCATTTATTTCCCTCAAGATTCTCTGAGTTTCCCCCATAACAGTAGAAAATATTTCTTCCAAATTGGAGGAAGACTCAACATATTTCCTCGGTGTGTCAATCCATGGTGCTGAAAAGTTGAAACTATCCCCCAAACTTTAATAACTTGGTGAATAATTCCAATACTGAAAATCAAACTCAGCTATATCTTCCAACAATCGATAGGCTTCATCCGTGGATAATTGGTCGAAAGAGGTGGTACCGTTTCTTTTTTCAACCCACATTCTGGTTGCAGCCTGTAACCCGTCAAGGAAAATCAGCAGTTGATATTCTCTCAGGAAACCATGGTTTGGATACTGGAATAGCAATTCCTTGTATCAATCCCAAGCACTATAAAATGGCTCAGAATCCCATTGAAAGAAATACAAAAGCACCTGTCGATCTAACATTTTCAAGCACCATGTAGGAAAACAAAAACAAAAACTACAAAGAAAAATTATGAACAAAAGAAATACCTAAATTAAAATCAAGTTATTTTCTCACAATATCAACAACAATCTAAAAACCAATCCCTAGTAACGGCGCCAAACACTTGGTGGTGGAATATTACGTCGCCACTTTCACGCAAGTGTATAGGTCAAGTTTTAGTATAGATGAGAAGGAGTAGGGGTTGTTGTATCCATAGGGATTTGTTGAGATTATTATCGAGTATTGCGATTATTATAATCTATCTTTATCTAGGCGATAAAAATGTAGTTTATAATTAATTAATACTAATACTAAGTTAATTAAACTAACTATACTAATATTATATTGATATGTTTAGGGAAACAATTAATTAGGGATTAAATTTATTTACAAAAATGTGTTTAGTCTCATTTAGTTTACAATAATGGCGTTCGACCTATCTGACAATCTCTTTGTCGTAAACTCACTAGCCACCTCTCCCGAGTGTAAGACAAGTGAATATGCGACTTCGCTTTAACAAAAAAGTCCTCCTCAATGTCTTAACGACACTAGGTCACATGAGTCTTGCCCCAACGTCATTGATTGCACACTTTCTAACTCTCTCTCGGGTTATTAGATCGTCGCATTGTGTTTACCCTAGTCCGAATTTGGGGTTACCTCTCCCGAGTGTCAAATCCCATATTCTCTAATTATCTAAGAAAACATAATATCAAAGAATAATGGTAAACACAATTAAATAATAAAGAACAACCATTAACAAAACACAAATTCAAACAAACAACAATTTCATCAAATATATTAATCCCTAAACAAAATCTGTTTAACTCATGGCCATAACCATTTATACAATGAAAACCGAGCTAAACATGCTCAACAACCTACCAAAGTTAAGAAAATAAAGAGAGAAATGGAATAACTTAGCCGTAGTCTAAATATTTGCCGCTAAAACCATCCAACGATCGCTTCTCCTTTATTGCAACGTATTCTTCTCCTTCAAAATTGGTTGAGCACACCCCAAAACACTCTCAGAATATTAGGAACCCTAAGGGGTCTCCTATGGACGGGGGCTCAAAAAGGAGAGAGGAGAGAGGCTTAAATGGGGAGCAAAATATCTAAAAACATATATAACAGCTATGCAGAGTGACTGCCACGGCAGTGGGTATGTTGATTAAGCCATGGCCTCAGCGGTGGATGTTCAGCAAGAATAAGGCCTTCTCTGCATATTGACTGTAGCGACGATAGTCTGGACGTCACGGCGGTGGGATGATTTTCTGAATTATGCACTCATGTTTGTTTTTCCACCATTCTTCCAAATATCTAGCTGAACATGTTTATATCATCTAACTAAATATCCATAACTAAATCCGAACATAAGCCCATGATTCTCAAATAATTAACAATTAGAAATCTCAAGTTTATCATGCAGAAGAAGTGAAAGAGTAGAAAAGAAATCTAAATCTCGTTCGTAGAGTAGCTCCACTCTTCAAGAATCCTCAAATCATCTTAAGCTAGCCTCCGAATCTGTAATTTATCTTCTTGATATCTATAAAATTCGGATCCCAAAAATTCCCCCTTCAATCTCAGATCGCCTCCCTCTTATTTCCCCTCGAAATATCACATTTTTGCTAAAAATACTTATCCTCTGTGAGCAAGGGAACTAGTGTTGGCTTCCCAGGCCCTCCAGTGCTGCCACAACATCTATGGTTACAAGGGAGAAATGTTGGAGTGGGTTAAAGGCGCGCTGGAGTGCGCTTCAAGCAGAGTGTTTTGTTTAGGGGGGCGCTGGAGTGGGATGATGGTGCTGGAGTGGGGTTTAGATAGTGTCTGGCTTAGGAAGTGTGCTAGAGCCCTCCTGGATACGCTATAGTAGAAATCAGGCAGTGTTCTAGTTCAGAAGTATGCTGGAGCGGTCTTAATATCTTCTACGACACTCCCATTGATCTCTGATTCCTTTTAAAAGCATTGATTTTCAACCAATTCACCCTAATTCACCTAACCTACATAAATAAAGTTAAAAGGAATTAAAAGCACAAATAAAATGCTCAAAAATCATAAAATTAGCTAGGAGATAAATTGATAAAAATTAATTTATCACTAATAGCAAATGGTACTTAGCGTAAACATTCTAAGGAAACATTCTAGGAGAAACCTAGCATCTCTAGATAGATGATACATTCCCTAAGAAGACATTCTAAATTGGGCATCATAAAATTATACAATACATAAGTCAACATGAAAGTACTACACATGCACTATGCATCACGAATCACTTAGGCATGCATAGCCTTCATACACATGAGAAAACTTAGGCATTATACTCTAAACAAAAACCTATGGCATCTTGCATATCATGTTGCATCAATAGGTCTTTAGTAGTATAATACTTGCACTCTTACACCATATCTGGAAGCTCTAGCAGGCTAGCAGACAATACTCGAACATGTAATCTGGTCAAGTAACCTTACCATATCACCATACCCTCGTCCATCTCTGATAGTGGTTTCCAACAAAATTGGGGTTAGACAAGGAATCGACCTCACATAAGGTACATCTCGATAATAGGCCTCACTCATTCTTAAGAAGTATTAGTCTGTAGTAAAGTGTCATTAGAAAGTTGGCCTCATCAGGATCTAACACGATCTTCCTAGAATTGAGCAAGTCTTAGAGTTGTACCAAGCCTCTAGTAGACCAAAATGAAACCAGTGTAATTCAAAGACTTAAATAAACTACCAATAAAAGACAATAATCAATTTTAAACTAGCTAATGCTTAGGCAAGAAACTCTATCCATTAGACTATGGCAAGATTGCTACCAATAAATGTAGATATCTTTTACGATTGTTAGAATCATCCCAGTTCGGAACTACGTTCGACCTGATCATTGGTAGGTTATCAAGTTACATAGGAAACCCAAGTGGGTTCAGTCGAAATGGAAAAGAGAGAGAGGTGTCGACTTCACGACACTCTTTCAGCTATATAGCAAGGTACATATCTCAACCAACCCCTTAACGTTACGAATGAGAGTCTTTTCACTTTTCTTGTTATTCAAACAATAAAGGATACTTAAGCTCAGAACTACGTTTGACCTAATTCTTGGTAGATCACCAAGGTACGTAGAAAACCCAAGTGGGTTCGGTCAAAATGAAAAGAAAGAGAGGTATCATCTTTATGACACTCTCTAGCCCTATACCAGGGAACCTCTCTAGAGTAGTCCTTTGACTCTCCTGAGAAAACCCATCTTCTCTATCCTTTTTTACCAAACAATAAAGGTTGCCTAAGCAAGAACTATGCTAACCTGATTCTTAGCAGTCTGCCAAGGTATGTAACAAACCTATTTAGGTTCAATCATCCAATTGTAGGAACCCCCAACCATAGGCAAGAGTCCATTCCCATAATTTCCATCACCATGCAAAGATTGGAACTGATAAACTCCATTGAATGCTCTCCACCAAGCGGTAGGGGTCTAAGTTCACATTGTCACTCCCTATTAAAGGATGCTAGGGGGTAAAAATAACAAAAAATATAGAAAAATGAATCATTCAATTTCGGTTGCTTTGTCGTCACCTAAGGAAGGTCTTAGGTTCATCTAAATACAACAATTCCAAAATAGAGTTGAAAAATCCAGAATTCGACTAGTAATTCAGAATTCTTTAGTGTTGATCCCAAGATTTTGATGAACAATTAAGTATTGATGTTTTGGTGGAACTAATGTTTGATCAAGTGTTTCAGTGATTTAAAGTTCTTGTAATAAAGATGTCAAATGGAATGGATGCTTAATGAAGATATCAAGATGATGAAGAAGTATTAAGACAAATTTGGAAAAATAACCCAGGTAAATATTAACTCTTAATATCTCATTTAGGAACACACACATGGCACAAAATGAATCTTATCATTTATGTGTGTTTTTGTTAAGTATATTTATTTCCTCCTATGTGAATTAAAAATAAATATTTTTGAATGACTAAAATGGAATATAAGATTATTAATGGAGATTATTTAAATATAAAAATGGACAAAGGGATAAAATTGCAAAAGAAAGTAGGTTAAAAACGTGATCAGATAAGTGATTCAAAAAGAGGAAGTCGATTGAGGAGTCGACCGGAGAAGGAAGATGAAACATTCTGAATTGAAGAGTCGACCAACAGGTCAACCTGTGAAAATAACTGAACTCTTTGAATCTACAAGTTGACCTGGCGGTCGACCGGTGGAAGCATGACAAACTCTCTGAATCTGTGAGTTGATTGAGCAGTCGACTTAAGATCGCTGCGGCGATGGTTCGGATGCAAGTAGTGTTGGGCAGTCGACTGAATGTGCTGGTTCAAGATATTGTTTGATCCAATTTTAAATCCAAAAGTAGCCATTTTTTGTTAGGATTTGAGAGAGATTTCGGGGATATTCTTAATGTTTATGATATGGTTCATATACTAATTAAATCCTTTCAATATGGTTCATTAAATATTAATGTTTCTCAATTTAGTAATTAAAATGGATTCTACACTTATTTATTTTGATTGAGAAATACTTTAGGGATTTAATTAAGAGTTTTAAAAGTTGTTATTAAGTGAAATTAAACATAAATGAAGTCCTTATCTTATAAGGGGTCTATAAGAATATTTTATTGCCATGACACTTGTAAACTAGCCGTTAGGAGGCTGATTACATGTGCATTTATATAGACTTACGAATTTTCTAAGTAAGGTAATCATTCTAAGAGAGAAAATTAGTTTTATATCATTTTGAGAGAACTTTATACGAGTTATCATTCCACGATACTGTGAGTTATTCTAAGAGTGATTCTGATAATCAACTGCAATCAATTTTTGCTGATACCGGAATTGAAGCTACATTGTTCTAATCATTAATACTGTGGATTTCGGGTGAGATCTTTCCATACTGATTATTGCTTGTTTATTATTTTATTTTTGGAAATTGATCTTAGAAATTATTTTTAATTTTTGAAGAAAATATTTTTTTAAACAATTTCATGAATCTGATTACGTGCTCCAATTGCTACCTGTATCTTGTTAGAATTAGATTTCTGCATCTCACATATTTCAATCACTAGTTGGGGATATTGATTGAGTTTTTATTTGACTGGGGTGGTAGAAGCTCCGAGTGAGATTTACTTATCAATTTTTGTATTGGTGAGTTGTGACGGATTAAATATCATTGGGGATATTTAATCAAGGGTAGCAGGGTTTTAGTCTCTTGCTGTAAAGAGATTAAGATAGTGATTCTTCCTGGATAAGAATTATGTTTTTGTTTTGAGTGTTTTTTTAACGGTTCAATCCTTATAGGGTAAAAGGATATTTGGAGTATTTTGGTGAGGTTGTGATTCTTAAGCCTTGTGTTAAAAAGAATTAGGTTATTCTTTAGCCTATAAAAAGTAGAGGTTATTCTTTAGCCTGAGAAAAGGAAATTGTAAAGGTTGATTATGAGCCTGTAAAAGAATCGGTGTGTGGGTTTGGTTCCTACCTTTAAAAGAATCTTGGTTTTAGTGGGTGTGACCTCCGTGGAGCTCGGGGGACTAGATTAGCCAAGAGTAGCTTGGTAAACCAGTATAAATCTCTGGTGTGTTACTTTCTTAATTTGTTTATCTTTGTTGTTTGGGTGTGCACTTAGACTTATTATAATTCCAATGTGTTACAAAGATAATAATTAATTTAGGCATAAAATTAATTATTTGATTTATTGAATTTTATTCTGATTATTTTTTAATTACTCAATTCACCCTCCCTCTTGGGTATTCTACTGGTCCAACATTTAGGATTAGAAGGAATGAAAGTCAAAAACTACTAGGAATCTAGCAAACTTGCATAGTAAATTATAACTTTTGATTATCTATGTGCTAGGTTTTTCCGTGACTAACATCTTAGGATAGATGGTCGAAAAAACAAATGGCATAAGGAAAAATGAGAGGTAAGAGAAATATTGTCCAACCTTAAGTGGTTGGAGGAGTATACGTTTTCCTACCTTAGTTGGTTGGAGAAGTAGACAATTCATACCTGCCTCACACGAGTCAGTAAAGCACATCCTATCCAACATTAACCGGTCGAAGAGTTAAAACCATTCCTACCTCTCACAGATAGGAGAGTTATATATCTTCCTAGTCAGGAAAATAACCTATCTTCCTACCTAAGTGATCGGAGATTCCACCATACCATACCACCAATCAAATTCATCAAAGAAACCAAAGCCTATCTCTGGTGATAGAAGAAATACCTATCTCTGGTAATAGAAGAAAAATATATATCTCTAGTGATAGAAGAAAAAATACCTATCTTTGGTGATAGAAAAAATACCTATCTTTGGTGATAGAAGAGAGAAATGCCTATCTTTGGTGATATAAAAATACCTATCTCTGGTGATAGAAGAAAAACATACCTATCTCTGATGATAGAATGAAGAAATACTTATCTCTGGTGATAGAAAAAGAAAAATGCCTATCTTTGGTGATGGACGAAAACCTATCTCTGGTGATAGAAGAGGAACATATATATCTCTAGTGATGACAAATCCACCTATCTCTGGTGATAGAAGAGAAACATACCTATCTTCGGTAACAAAAGTGAAACATTGCTGACTCTGGTGGCGGAAGCAAAACATTCCAATATCTAGTGATGGAAGCAAAAGATTCCTATCTCTAGTAACAAAAGTAAGGATTGTCTGATGATGAATACAAAATGTTCTTGTCTCTAGTGGAGGAAGCAAAACCCTCCAATCTCTATTGATGGAAGTAAAAGATTCATGTCTCTGGTGGTAGACGGAAGGACTCTTTGATGACAAAATACAAAAAATCTTCGTCTCTGATGGTGGATACAAAGATATCTCCCCGAGGAGAGTCTAATAGACTCTTTCTCTCACCAAATTATTATCTACAATCAACAAATCAATAATACACCAAAAGCCTCATTAAATACTATCCTGTAATCTAAATTCATTAAAAAGCCGTAGAACCAGAAAAACCATCGTGCACCATAGAATACCTTGTTTTCGACTATGAGACAAGTGTGGTACACTTTAGAGTTACCTTTAGTATAGATCTTTTGAAAAAAGAAGAATACCATCGACAAACAAAGATTTGCCAACTTCCAAATAAAGAAGTCAGCGTATACCGTTCGGGCAATAAGACTAAGGAACAGAAATGGGGGTTCTCTTTTCTTCTGACAATAATTTGACTGTAAAAAATACAAGAAATAGACATTGGTTCCCTATATGCTGACATTTAAAGAAGAACATTTGAAGCAAAAAAGGATTAAATAGAAATGAGGAGGTTCATCATCTCAAGTTCCAACAAAAAATCTATAAGCCTTGATGCTATAGGTAATTCCTTTCATCAATTTATGTTTAAACTAAATAAATAATTTTCATAGACCATATTTTACACCGTCAATAATCAGGAATCGTACAATAGGAAGTGTCAGATTAGATTCCCCAACAGAACTTATTCAGCCACTGTCCCAGTCTACGACTGGAGCACATTTCATCCTATTTGTGTTTTCTTGATGGAAACAACGTTTATTTTGTCTTACAACGTAAAATGAGATGCCTGAATCATAATAAACTTAATTAAATCCATTAAGTTTAAGGCAAGAACTACGTGTCAACCTGATTCCCGGCAACGTCTGGGATAAGTAGAAAACCCTTTTGGGTTCGGTAGACAACTTAAAGGGCTAGGAACTATGCATCAACCTGATTCCCGGCAACATCCAGGATACATAGGAAACCCTTGTGCAATTGGTTAACAGCTTAAGGGTCAGGAACTATGTTTCAACCTGATTCCCAACGATGTCTAGAATACATAGAAAACCCTTGTTGGTTCAGTTTATAACTTAAGGAGCATGAACTACGTGTCAACCTGATTCCCGGTAAAGTCCAGGATACGTAGGAAACCTTTATAGGTTTGGTTAACAACCAAAAAGTGATGAACTACATTTTGATTTGATTCTTGGAAAAGTCCAGGATACGTAGGCAACCTTTTTAAGGTTCGATCATCAACATTTAAATCTTTAAAGACCATGAGTTGAACTACATGTTGACCTAATTCTCAGTTATTTGAGATATGTAGGTGGTAGCGCGTAAATACATCGCTACTTTCAACGCAAGTGTACGCGTCAAGTTTTAGTAGAGTGGGAAGAATAAGGGTGGTCATATCCTCAGGGATTAATGTAGATTATCATTGAGTACCGTAATTGTCATAACCTAACTTTATTTAGGTGATAAAAATGTAGTTTTTATAATAAAATATACTAAACTAAGTTCATTAAACAAATTATACTAATATACTAGTGTGACGTTTATAGGAAATTATTGCCTAGGGATTAATTTCATTTAGTTAAATTTGTTTGTTTTAATCTAGTTTACATTAACAATGTTCATCCTATCTGATAATTTCGGTATCGAAATCTCATTCACTACCTCTTCCGAGTATAAAGTGAATGCATATGTCACTTGGCATCAACGCCGAAGTCCCCTTCTAGAATCTATATGACACTTGGTCACATGATTCTCGCCCCAATGTCATGGATTGCACACTTTCTAACTCTTTCCCGGGTTATTAGATCGTCGCGTTGTGTTTAAACCCTAGTCCGAATTCGGGGTTACCTCTCCCGAGAATCAAACCCTGTATTCTCAATATATCATAACAAGCATATAAATGTAGAATAACGGTAAACATAATCAGATAAACATGAACAACCATTAACAAAACATTGATTTTATATAAACAACATTTTCGTGAAGTATATCTAGCCCTAGACAATATATGTTAGGCTACACATGGCCATAGACCTATATACAACTTGAAACAAGCTAAACATATACAAACAATCAACCAAACTAAGAAATAAAGGAGAGAAACGAGGAGACTAGCCGTTATCTGAAGATTCGATGCTAAAACTGCTCTGAGAACGCTTTCTCCTGTTAGCCTTGATGATCTTCTCTTGGTTGAATGGCCTTGGAGCTCTCAAGACTCTCGAAAACGTCTAATTTTTGTTTGGGGAGAAGAAGGATGATATTTATAGGATTCAAAATATCTCAAAATATCCTAAAATATCTAAACTGTCAGGCAGATGACCGCTGTAAGGGTGGGATCACCACTGCAATGGTGGAGAGGTTGGTAGGTTTCTGGCGGGTGACCGCTGCAGCAGTGGAGCTTTCTGCAACTCTCTGTATTTTCACTGCTGTAGCGGTGGATGTAGGTTCAGGATATTGATATTTTTGCCATTTTTCTCCACCGTTCTTCCACCGACTTAGTTGTTTATGGACCGTTTTAGTCTCTTTTTACCCCAAATACCTGATTTATAACAAAATAAATAAAAATGTATTAAAACATATTAAAACGTTATAAAAATACTCAAAAACTACCAAAATTGCCTTGGGAATAAATAGATAAATTACACCTATTAGTAGGCCACCCATAATACAGGTTTGGTCACCATTAACAAAAAAATCCCATAATAATTGGGATTGAGTCATGTCATCAAACATTAAAAATCCCCATGGAGTCGCTAAAAAAAAAAAAAAGTCCTCCATCAACTGGGATTAAAATCATGTCAACTTTAAAATCAATCCCCCAATCAAGGATGAACTAGGTGTCGACCTAAGTCCTAGTAAATTCCAGGACACATGAAACCATTGTAGGTTTGATCGTCACTTTAATTCCTTCATCCCCAGTGGACTTCGCTTCGACTTGTCCTTGGTAGAGTACCAAGGAACATAAGAAACCCGGTTGGGTCAAGTCGAAGTCAGAAAAATGTCAGCCTTATGACCATTCTCTCAAGCCCTGTATTAGGGTGTATCTCCAGGAAGTCCTTAGACTCCCATGAGAAATCATTGTCAATCTTATTGTTAGGTAGAACAACAAATGATGCATGTGCAAGAACTACGCTTCGACCTCATAATTGGTAATTAACCCAAGTACGTAGGAAATCTATATGGGTATAGTCAATAAATCAGTACAGGGAAGGACGAACTACATTTTGACTTGATTCCTGACCTAAGAATCAGTGTATGTAGACATACAATAAGTTCTAAATTAAAATACATAAACCACCTAATGAGGTCCCCAGTCTCAAATGTACATTAAAATTCACACGCATTGTTCAGGATATATGGGCGACCTATGTGGGCTCTGTCTCATTCTCCAAAAGCTTAGGAAATAATCTTGCGCCCCAGCTAGAGCTGTGATAGGATTCACCCTAGCTAGAGCTGGGGCACATTATATCATATTTCTCTGTTGATATTTCTTGATAAATTCACCAGTTATGACTGAAGGAAAAATGCAAAATTTAGGAATAAAGTTCATAATCCCTGAAATAAATAAGCATCATTGAGCCCCAATCTACGACTGGTGCACATTTTATTCGAGGTTAAACTTCCCCTAGGAAGTTTTCTAGTCCTCGTCAGGTAATCCCAGGTGGGATATGGCCAAGAAACTCCATTAAGTGTAGAGTTTCCCCAAGAGTTTCTTCAGTGAGAATTCTATTAGTCATTTTTAATTATGTATTGATATGACGACATCAGAATCAATTTCTCTAACTAAGAACCTTTTCTACCCAAATTTTGGTTTAAATTATATGTCTGAACTATATTTGACCTAATTCTCTATTAATTATGAGATATGTAGGCAGCCTAATAGGGTTCGGTCAAGCTATCTTTAAATATACCATCAACCTCAGTCTCAAACTGACTAGATATCCCAGTATTGGTTTTCTAACCCATAACTATTCCACTCAATCTTGATTTACTTTACCAATTAGAACTACATTTGGCCTGATTCTTAGTTAAGTTTGAGATATGTAAGAAAGCTCCTAAGTAGGCACGATTATAACCAGAGATGAGAATAAGTCATCTGAAATGGCAATAAGTCATCAAAACAATGATAGTACTCAAGGATGGTTATTTAGCCACCTTAGACAACTTTAAGGATAGGTTATTCAACCCCCTTAGAAGAAAACACCATAGTAATCCTCAAGGATTGGTCATTTGGCCCTCCATAGAGAAGATTCTTTACCTACTAAGAAGGAATGTAGTGCTCCTGAAGGATGATGTAGCAGTGACCATAGAACCCATTCGTATATTCCTAACATTGGCTTTCCCAAGAAGCTACAGAGATGACTATGGCTCATCATTATCCTAATACTATGAAATAGATCCTTAAAGATAGGTCATTCAGTCATCTTTGAGATTCTTTAACGACATGTCAATTGGCCTCCTTTGAAGAAATTTTGTTAGTATAATCCGAGAAAGTCATTCAGCCTTCTGTGACAATTTGCCAAGAAGATCATTCAGCCTTCTGTGATATTTTGACAAGAAGGTCATTCAGCCTCCTGTAATATTACGCTAAGAAGGTCATTCAGCCTATTGTGATATTTTACCAGAAAGGTCATTCAGTCTTCTGTGATATTACGCCCGGAAGGTCATTTAGCCTTCTGTGATATTATGTCAGGAATGTCATTCAACCTCTAGTGATATTTCGACGGGAAGGTCATTCAGCCTCCTGTGATATTACGTCGAAAAGGTTATTCAGCCTCCTGTGATGTTATGCCAGTAAGGTCATTCAGCCTCTTATGATGTTACGCCGAGAAGGTTATTCAGTCTCCTATGATATTTACTCCAAGAGGGTCATTCAGCCTCCTATGATATTACGCCAAGAAGGTCATTCAACCTCCTATGATAATACACCGAGAAGGTCATTCAGCCTCCTGAGATATTACGCTAGGAAGGTCATTTAACCTCCTGTGATATTGCACCGGGATGGCCAATCAACCTCCTATGATATTGCTCTAGGATGGTCATTCATCCACATGCAAGATTCTTTAAGGACCAGTCATTCAGTCTCATTTGAAGAAAAATACGGAGTAGGTCCTTAAAGAAAGGTCATGCAGCCTCCTTTGTAGATATCCCACAGGTACTTAAGAATTGGTTACTTATCCTTGCTTAAAATCTTCAAGGACTTGTCATTTAGCCTTATTTGAAGAAAGTCTATAACATCCCTCAAGGATAGGTCATTCAGCCTCCTTTAAGATGATCCAGTGCTAAGTACTCAAGGATGGTCATTCAGCCACCTTGGAAAAGCCTCAAGGACAGGTCATTCAACCTCCAATGAAAAGATTCAGTAAAGCCTTGGGGACCGGTCATTCAGTCCGCTCTAAGATCATCAAGGACCGGTCATTCAGCCTCTTTAGACAAAGTCCTTCACCGTTTCCAAAGGGTAGATGCAATAATGTTTAGGTATGCTCCTAAACTTTGCTTAAAGTAAAATTTAAATTTCTCTTTTAAATATCATGTCTAGCGGAACAAAATATACGTGTCTCCTTCTTTGTCATTAAGAGTAAACTAGCATGACAAAGAGGGGCTTCTGTAGACACTGCATTTTGTCCCGCCCAATTAGTATTGAATCGAAAGTACAAGTTCAAATAAATTTTAAACTTACGTTCAAAGGGATTGAATTTCTACCTTAGATCACACTAGATAATATAGAAAAACCCCATAAAAAATAACAAAACATAAAAACTATTGAATTTGACTAATGATTGTCAATCATTACTAAATCTAGGAAATGATTTGATAATCATTACCAATCTTTAAGAAGCTTTCGCTACACTCAAATTTTTTCCAGAGGTGATCAAGATCAAATTAAAAGAGCATGTCCCTTAAGCCAAACAGACCCTCAAGAAGGGTTTGGAGTACCTTGCACATGGGTGAATGCACAGGGTCCTGGGCCTATAAATAGGAGGACATGTTTTATAAATTTCAAGTCTTGAAACCCTAGCTTTTTTCTCTAAGCTCGAGCAACTCTCTCAGCTGCTAGGATTTCCAAGAATTTCTCTTGAATAACATATTGTTATTCTACTGAGATTCGATCTCGAAGGGTGTTCTTGAGGTTTTTGGGGAAAGAACTCAAGAAGTTGACGGAGAATGATGGAGTTCAAACCAAGAAGATCAAAGAAGGATAAGAAAGTATATGTTTAGGGGGATACCACTCCCCTAAAATAGGTATGTGTCTTGAACATCCTTTGATCTTGTCTTAAAGTCATGTATTATGCTTGTACATAGTAGAATCATGTAGTATCTATGCATTAATTTCATGTATATAACACATACAAATTATAATCAACCAAATAACACTTAATTTTTGTTATAATCATCAAACCATGTCCATTTCATAAAAAATCATCTCAAGAATATCAAGAATGTTCGAGAACATGTTAATAACACGTGAGGACCCAAATCATCCAAGAACATATTAAGAACATGTGAGGATTCAAACAAAACAACTATCACACTATGAGTTGTGTATAGTCTCTATGATTCTCTCAAGAACATTTCAAATCGACTATTTACTAACTGTTAATCCAACCATATAACTATTAATAATAGATTTACTTTCTGCTAAACGTCAAGATCACAATCTGGCACTAAGTTTCTAGTCTAGTGGACTGGCACCTATATATATATACACTACACCGACAAACCCTCGTGGCTAAAATTCCAGGATAAAGGGAGGGCCTCTATTCTTTCGGAGATATGTGTGATTCTTCTTCAGAAACCTTCCTATTTTTCTTAGTTATGAGTAGGACTAGTATATATATATGGTATTTTATTTCATTTTCAACCAACTCACATATTAAACACTAACTTGTCTAAACAAAAGAGTTCGGTTAAGGTGTTATTGACAAAATCAAAGAGGTCATGTCCATATCATGTTGTGATTCATGTGTTGTTTAATAACTAAAACCAACTATAATTAACTAAAATTAACTAAAACCAACCCAATTTTCATAACCTTACATAAACGAACTATGTAAAGACCTGATTCTCACAGATCTGAGATGTGTAAGCAACCCACGTGCAGATTCGGTCACATATTCAAATAATTTAGTCCCAGTTTTAATGTTGGAACTATATGTTGACCTGGTTCCTTTTGAAAACAAGGATATATAGGCAACCTATATAAGGTTCAGTCTCTTAAAAAACATACAAAAACATTTCATTTAATATAGCTTGCATGTTCAAACTACATGCCGACCTGACTCCTTTTGAAAATAGGAATATGTAGGTAGTTTTTATAAGGTTCAATTGTTTATATTTCTATATCTTATAAACTGTTATTGAGTTGTCGCTACCTAGAATAGTGTAGTATAGTGTGGTTTTCTACTTTCATTACATCAAAAACACAAAAATATTTTTATTTTCATTCATAGTTGCATAATAGATAGTAAGCCTTTACCTGCTTTAATCATGTCAAAAATACTTTAAAAAAAAATAGAAATACTTTAAAAAAAAAAAGGAATTGTTTTGTTAATGAAATTAAAGAAAATTACTTGGATATTATTTAATAGTGAATATTTATTTAGACAAATGTACTGTTTATGGACAGGTGTCTTGGGGTGCGTAAAACCTTCCCCAAGCATAACCGACCCCCGAACTTTAAGAAATCTCTAGTACATAGACCTTGACGAGTTAAAGCACGACCCATTTCAAAGTATAAAGAATTTCTAAAACTCTCGATGACCTCACACACCATTTAACCCTATACTAGGTGGCAACTTCTTTTTCAACATAAAATCTTGGCCCAAGAAGTTTTTCAAAATCGACACCTAGAAAAGCGCTTGAAAAACCATTTTCAAAATGGATAGATTTGGAGGACTTAGAGAGGGAAGAATAAAACTTGTTTCCTCTTCTTTCTGATCTCTACTTCTTCTGCTATCAAAATCTGAGGTGCACCAGCTTGCTCCCTAATCCAATTTTAAAAGCATTTTTTATTTGAGCAAGCTTGCGATGCGTAAGATAGAACAAGAATTCTTATGTTTATCTACTATGCTCCCAATTTGCCCTAGAAATTTTATTCTACAGATCTAACATAACAAATGTGCATAAAGTAAAAGTACAATTTCTCCCCAACCTAGTGTCCTAAATGCAGAACCTCCTAAATGCATAAGGGTTCTGGGTACTATTATATCCTATACTCACTAGATGTGTTTCACATATTTTCTATTAACGCATCCTAGTAAGGTTCGGTTCCCAGATCTTGAAACCTTCAAGGTCCTCCCCGAGGAAACATCCATCTTTGGTTGATGATCCGAGCATCGTGAGTTTCGAATCTAGATCCCAAAGGATAAACCACCTGGACTTGCTTCTACTGACTCCTCTTTCTAGTCCTACAGGTTATTAAAGCTTAGATCGGCATGATGAAATCGCACAATTTTAGCCCCTACTGTCAACTTCTTATCCCTATGAGGTTTGTGGCTTAAGGTTTTTCTCATGATATGCAATGTAAAATGGTGCTCGTGCATTGGATATAGCTTACGAAAAGTAAAATGTGGTAATGTAAAATACGGGAAAGTAAAGACAGTAAATAAATTAATGAAATATAAAACAAGACATATACAAAATAAAATAAATGTTTTTTATTTATTTATTTACTTTTTCTTATTTTCTTTATTTACTTTTCGTTTTTTTATAAATGGGAATCAGTTATGTTTAAAACCAAAGACGTATTTCTTGGACTTTATTTAATCGTAAAAATAAATTTAAACTCCAACTAGGTTCGACCCTTGAAAAGTCCCTAGCGAAGTCATCAACTAGCGTACCCCGAATTTTGGAAACGAGAAAGAAGAGAACGGGAAGAAGAGCAAAAAAAGGTTTCATTTCATCCCTCTCAAAATCCTAAAAAATCCATTCATTTTAAGAAAACTAATTTTAGGGGCTTTTCTAGACGCTGATTTTGAAAATGTTCGTTGGTTCGGGATTTAGTTTAAAATAGAGTTATTGTCTAGCACTGAGTTAAATGGTGTGCTAGGTCATGGGGATTTTTAAAAATCATTTTTTATTTTTTAAAATGGCCCTAGTTTTGACCCAAAAGTAGTTGGTCTTTACTAGAGATTTCTTTTAAGTTCGGGGGTCGGTTATGCCAAGGGAATGTGTTAGACATTTCAAGACACCTGTCCGAAGATGATACCTAAGTCTTAATAAATCATTGCATTTAAACATGTCCAAGTAACTTTCTTCGGCTTTAGTTAACATAATTCCCGTTTTTCAATGTTTTTGTCCTTTTTTTTTTAATGTAAGGAAACAAACAAACAAAAAACTTTATTTATTTAAAGCAGCAACAGCTAAAACTGATTAAATGAAAATATTTTTATTTATTTTTTAGTGACGACTGAACCTGTAAAAGTTGCCTACATATCCAGGTTTTCACGGGAAATCCGGTCAAAACGTAGTTTACTACAAGATGGTTTTTTAAACAGACAATTGAACCTGTATGAGGTTGCCTACGTCTCTTAAATTGTTGAGAATCAAGTTGAAACGTAGTTTACTATGACAAGATGATTTTAATTTTTTTAATCCTTTTTTTTTTTTTTTTTTTTTTTTTTTTTTTTTTTAAGGCAAGGCAAGAATAATCATAACATAAATGGTAAGTGGATATGCACGTTGACTTTGTCAACAACACTCCAACCGAGCTTACTTGCTTAGGTAAGTTTAGTGTTATGGTTTACTTTATTAGTCTGAAATATAAGAAAATATGTCATATACATGTCATTCCTACTCATAACTAAAAAAAAAAAAAACGAAAACGTTTCTGAAGAAGGGGCACCCTTATTCCCGGAAGGAATACAAGTCTTTTTTTTATTCCGACTTTTAGCCACAAGGGTCTCGACAGAGTAATATATATATAAGGTGTCAGTCTTCCTTGTAACTAAGAAGATAGAAATGTTTCCAAAGAAGGTGTACACTTATTCCCAAAATGAATAGATGTCCTCACTTTATTCCTAATTTTAGCCACAAGGGGTCTAGACGTGATAGTATATATAGGGTGTCTGTCTACAAGCCCAAGACTTAGTGTCAAGCTGTGATTTAGGCTAGTGTAGAAAAGTAGATGTTAGTTGTTAGTAGTTAGTAGTCCTTCATCAGAAGTTTGTTTTAGATTCATTGAAGTTCAGTTTCATGTGGTCTTAACAAAGCCAAAGATGCTATGCACAAATCATAATGTTTTTTATGTTCTTGACACAAACTATGATATTCACACTATGTTCGTAATCTAAGCCTCTAAGAACTACCCAAATATACTATATACAAGTAATATAAAGGTATTAAAAAAAAAATAGGAGTTTAGGAGGACTTACCTAACTAAGGGGAGTAGTCTTTCCCTAAGTGTCTTTTCTTCTTCTACTTTTTTAATCATCTTGGTTCTTTTTGGTTGTTCCTCAATAACTTCTTGAGATCTTGTTCTAAAAGTCTCAAGAACACCTCCTTGGAGCCTTTTTGTCAAGATTTAAGTGTGTTTATGGAGTGTAAAACTTAGAAAATCCCAAAATTCGAGAGAGAAATTCGAGCCTAGAGAAATAAGGGAAGTGTTTAAGCCTGTTTCTGAATTAAAACATGATGGCATTTATAGGCACAGGGTACCCTGTGCATTAGGGAATGCGCAGACTTTCCCAGCTTATTTCACATGGCATGTTAATGCTAGTTATGACTTTTTAATGTCATTTAATGCTAGGATTAAATCCATCTAATGAAGATTTACCTAGATTTTCTAGGTTATCATGAGATTTGGTAATGATTATCAAATCTTTGCTAGATCTTTGCCTTTATTGCCTTATTTAATGCTTTCACATGTCCTATTTGGTGCACATTTAATGTCCGATTTGATGGATTTCAGTTTGGTTTGCTTGGTAAGTACTAGTTACTCTTGATAATCTAGTTACTTTATTTGATTTTTGGTTAGAAAATATATTCTTCATTTAATACCCATTGATGTATATATTGAATAGAGTCATTAATGGCCACTCAAATAATTTAATTCCATGACTAGACCTTGATTTGAAGGATATTTAATGCATCGTTGTGTTAAAAGTTGGTCCAATTAGCTTTGTGACAGCTTGTTACTTTCAATTAACTAGATTGCCTTTAAAATATTTTGATAAAAATATCTCTTCCATTTAACTCCATTAAATGCATACATTGAACTAAACCATTAATGGGAATTTATAACATTAAATTCCATGACTCGATGGGTCTTAAATGCCTTGATGTGAGGAAAACTGGTCCGATTAGTTTTGTAACTGTTAGTTACTTTCAAGTAACTAAGTTACCATCATGATATTTGCTAGGAAATCTTCACAAGATCTCCTATTTAATTCTCTTATTAATGAGGCATTTAATGCTTAATTAGACCATGATTTGATGGGTCTTGAATGGTTGACATGATGGAAACTAGTTTGGTTAGTTTCGAACTATATCTTTACGCATTAGTTACTTTAAGTAATCAAGTTGTCGCGGTGGATTCTTGGCCTAATCAAGGATTTTGGATTGATTTTTTTGGAGATTAGTACTTTAGAAAATAAAATTAAAGAAATATTTTTTGTGTAAATTAGATGAATCCGGTGATAGTAAAAGGTTTAAGGGTCAAATCGGGAAACAAATGTAATTAGTGAAATTTCCTTAAGTTAAAAAGAGTAGGAAATAATTTAATCCCTCTTAACTTTAGGAATTTCGAGGTTGAGCCGAAACTTTTACTTATACTGAATTCAATTAAATTGACAATTTTATATTTTCTTATTTTTTTTGGATTTTTTGTAGTACCCAATGTAATCTAAGGCATAAATTCATTCTCTTTAGACCTCAATTTAAAGTTTGTCTGAACTTGCACTTTAGATCAGATACTCAAATAGACAGGATAAAATGTGGCATCTACAAACTTGATGGATCGGCCGTTTTAGGAGGCATCTGCTGATAATATGACCTCGATGGGCCGATTATTCTAGGAGACATATACGTGTTGTAGGGCAGGAAATTATGCAACATCCTGTGAAGTTGTTCCATTAAATTTGCCATCATCCCCATTTGTTGATTTATCGAGGTCACCATCCATTTGCCAATAATATGAGCTCAGTGGGCCAATTATTCCAGGAGGCATATATGTGTTGTAGGGTTAGAAATTATGTAATATCCTATGAAGTTTCTCCATTAAATTTTCCATCCTCTCCATTTGTTGATCCATCGAGGTCACCATCCTTCCTACTTGAGTGAAAATTCTATCAAGTCGTTCGTTGATGCCATAAAATTGCTAGTCAACCACCTCGGTATACTGATGAAAATTATCAAATTGATCTTGCAAGTGATCCATCCTTTGGTACATTCTACCAAAGCATACTCTCTTTTCTTATTTCTTAACTTCTTCTTCTCCATCTTCTTCTCCTTTTTTAATCCATTTATTTTCCATATGCTCATAACCCATTAAGATAAATCTATTTTCATTTAGATACGTTGAGCATAACACAACATATGCAGACAATCGTCATTTGAGGGATTCATTAAATCGCATCCCCATAACGTAAAACACATGTAGACGCTCCTCATTGATATTTTCTATGTTCAAACATGAGAAAAGAGATATTGATTTTCACTCGATTGACAATAAAAGTAAGGAAATAAGTATCAAAGTCTATGTCAGTCGCACGATTCCCCCCCAAGTGGAGCAATGGAATATGTGATTATAGAATGAAGAATCATATTCTGTAAACTCTAATTGTTGGCCTTGGTATTAACAACATTTAGATCTCTTTAGGCTCAATTGACATTATAATTTTGAAAGATTCAATAAGAATTATTTTTAGGATAGACAATCGCTCTGGGAATATTAAGAGTATCAACGAAAGTATCTAGAGATATTTCGACATCTACCCGCATTAACATACCAACGAAGTTTGTCATTCACAATCTATAAATTACTATAAAATATTGTCACCCAATGCGAGCACCAAGTTTTACATTGGGACAAAAAAAAAAAACCACCCATCCCAAGGCAACAAACTTCCCCACAAAATCAAAATCGTTATTCCTCAAATTGTTGAAATCTACCAGCTTTCCAATCACAACTTTGCTTCTATTAATACCTTTATTAAATTTTATCTCATTGTCCTTAATCAAAAAATCTATAATTATCAAAATCATACATTTCAATTTTCTTAGATTTTTCTTTCCTAGCAACTTGTTTTTCACCTATAATCAACAAAAAGAAATAATCGTAAAAACAAGACAACCAAACTAACTAATATCTGACAACTCTAATAAAAGAACTCGAGAAGAGCAAGAAATGTCACAACTTTTATGAAAAATAGAATAAACACAAGAAAAACAAATTAGATCTTACATAAACCAAAAGGACCCAACGAACCTACAAAACGACTTGAAATCTTACTTACTTCCTTCAAATTCATTAGATCTGGATATAATACGAAGAAAAACTCAAGTTTAATGATGAGTGGGTTATTTACCAACAAATCAAGTACTTTTAGATTCAAATATTTGTGTGTTTTCAGCATTTTTGTTAGTTTAATGTGTTTTTGTGTTGATTTGTAGGTTTACAAATAAATGGGAGAAGTTGTGCAAAATGAGTATAGATGATGTAACTTTAAGACTAATTTTGACAAAGATTCAATCCGATTTGGGAAAAACTAAAAACATGGAAGTTTTATATCTATGTCTTAGCTTTCAATCTCATTTTGTATCACCTTAATCGGAGTTCAGACAATAAAGATATGGCCAAAATATGAATTTAGTGTCAACACTGACCTATGGGCGCGCTGCAGCGTGCTCGTGTCAGTGTTTCTACCCATAGCATGCTGCAGTGCGCTAAAACGAGCACTACAGTGCCGACACTTGGACCTGAACCTTATTTTAGGGTATTTCAGCTCATTAAGAATAGGAAGAAGGAGGAAGAACGAAAAAATGCAATTTTGGGAGCTACAAGAGGCGATTTTGGGCGAGAAAACACCGGATTATGGCATTTTGATGCGAGATCGACGAAGAAAACATCATTGGTGGCATGTGGGATTGAAGATTTGGAGTCCAAACCCACAATAAGCATTTTCTCTTCCTTTTTATCTCCCTAATCTTGATTTAACTTTGTATTTGTAATAGTGTGTTGAACATGTTTACATTTACGAATTTATTGAAAAGATTGGTTATGGATTTGTCTATATTGAGCTAATATCTAGATATAGGGATTGATGTAATCTAGTTTGAACTGTGTTGTGAATATTTTGTCAATTGTTGGATTTAATTCCATTTTATGCATCTCTTAGGCCTAATGTATTTGATTCATGAGGCCAATGAGTTAGACGATGTTAGGTTGCAAATTTCATACTCTGGAGAGGTTAAAATCATAACTGGAATTGGGAGTGCATCATTTAGGTTGTTGTGAGTCCGGGAGAAAATTAGTAATCTAGTTGAGAATTTGGGATTTGTGAAATTAGGAGGTACACAAGTTCTAGATTTACCAACTAGGTTTTCCATTCAATTGTGTTTGCCTTCTTAATGCTTCCAAAATATGCTCCTACAAGGTATTTTAGTTGAATTGAGAACATGGGATTTGACACTCGAGAGACGTAATCTCAGGTTCAGACTTAGGTTAAACACAATGTAACGTTTAATAGACATGGAGATAGTTAGAGCTTGCGTAATCTATAAGGCCAGATTTAACGAAAGTTTTCACCTAAATACAAGATAGGAATATCGGTATTGAAGTGATTACATATTCTCTTACTTGACACTCGGGAGAGGTAGTGAGAGAGTAATAGCACAAGGACCTTGATTACTGAATGAATGAAATTAACTAATAATTACTAAATAGGAAAACACGGGAATAATGAGATGAAATCAAACACCTAGAACATTTGTGCATAGATAATCCATATTTTATTTTATTTTTGTATTTATATTTATATTTATATTTATTTTAGTTTATTTTTATAAAAAAAAAACCCAAAAATTGATCATCTAAATAATGTTAAGTTACAACAATTGTTGTTCTTAATAACAATTTAAACCAATCCCTGTTGATACGAAAACCCTTGACTTCTTATACTATTAAAACTTGACCCGTACACTTGCGGTATCGTAGCGACAAATAAAATTGGCTATCAAGTTTTTGGCAGCGTTGCCGAAGATTGGCTATTAGATTGTTGTTAATATTGTGAATAAGTAACTTGATTTTAATTTAGAAATTTATTTTATTTTTAATTTTTGTTTTTAGTTTTGTTTGTTTTGCTAGGTACTTGAAGATGTTAAATCAACAAGTGCTCTTGCAATTTTCTTATACGAAAAGGTTTTTACACTCATGTCCGACTCACTCACAAGTGCACGAGGTCAAGTTTTTGTATAATGGATCTTTAAGATCGAATATCGTTTCACTGGAAAAGTGTTTAAATTATTGAATACCGCAATTTGCACAGTCTTATATTATCCCGACGGTTCAAGAATTATTTAACATTAAATAATTAAAACTAAGTTAAACTAATACTATTGGGTTAGTTCTAATTAAGTTGATTACCTAGGGATTGATTTCATTCACTTAATACATGTTTAACTTCGTTTAGTAAACAATAACGGTGTTTTATCCAATCCGATAATCTCTGTATCTTGAACTCATTCACTCCCTCTCCTGAGTGTTTAGTGAATGAATATGTGACTTCGTGTTGATGCCGAGGTCCCCTTCGAACATCTTTTCGAACACATAGTCACATGAGTCTTGACCCAACGTCATGGATTGCACACTTTCTAACGCCCTCCTGGATCGTTAGAACATCGCGATGTATTTACTCTAGTCTGAATCCGGCGTTACCTCTTCCGTGTGTCAAACCTCGTATTCTCAAAACCAATCATAATACCTTAACAAGTATATTAAAATTGTAATAGAGCGGTAAACATAATCGGATTTAAACAAACAACCTTTAAGGTAACATATATTCCATCAAACTAGTATATACATGAGTTACAACAATCTCTAGCTAATATTTATCTAATATAACATGATCTTGTCCATTGAAACATTAAACAAAGAGGGATTCATCATTATTCGCAATAAAACATTTAAGTTACAAAGAGAGAAACAAAGAAAGAAAGATCAAATCTTAAAGTGGAGTGGTCCACTATTGCCAAAGATCGATCCGCTTGTGTTTCCTCTTCTTTGAATGATAAATCTCCTCTTTGAGCTCTTCAAGAATGGCCAAGGATCACTTCTCTAATGTTATGGACGTTAGAGTTCTTCTTTGTAAGTGGGAGAACAAGTTTTATAGGTGCAAGGGTCCAAAAATATCTGAAAATATCTTAATTTTGGACAGAGTTGACCGCCTAGGTGGTGGGTGGGTATGTCGGCTGCTTTCTGATCTTTCACTTCCTAAGCGGTGGAATCACCGCTTAGGCGGTGGAATAGGCTCCAAACTCTCTACACCTTCACTGCCTCAGTGATGGGACTTGTTTATTTTCAGCATCTCCCAGCATTCTCACCGCCGCGGCGGTGGGTCTGCTAATCTTGAAACCTTGTTTCTTCACCGTTTTTCCACCATTTAGCTCGTTTATAGCTTGTTAACGTCCCTACATCTTATTTAAATAAAAACAAACTAAAACAGAATTAAATATTACTAATACACTCAAAAACTACCAAATTCGGGTTGATAAGTAGATAAGTAATTTCAACCTATCAAATACTCCCAAACTTGGAATTTTGCTAGTCCTCGAGCAAAACAGTGTAACAATAAATTAAACTAACTATACTAATTTACTAACTATTAAACTAAAAATGAATAACTTTAATAAATAATAAGTAAACGCATGCAAGTTCCAAGTTCAATCGAAGAAACCAAATGGTTCTTCCTTCAACAGCTGTTAATCTGATCAAGTTCGGGAAATAACACACACCAAGTGGTGTTCTAGAATTTCAACACTCAATATCAATAAAAACCATTCTAGATCTATTTAAAGTGTGTGTGTGAGAACTCAAATGTATAACTAACCAAACACCGGATTGGATTATTCAGTAACTAAGCTCATGACTTAAACGTTAAAGGATTCAAGAAAACCATACACTTGACTGGGCTCAACTATCCACTAATGTAGGTTCGTACATTCACAGAGATCAATAGGGCTTGGTTTAACTTTAGAGAACGACCAAGGGTATCGCAAGAATAGAAAACAGAAAATCGTTATAATTGAATGATACCTGAGGCACAAACACTTGTCGCTATCTCTCTATCGAACCCCACACATTTAAAATACAACCCTGAACAAAAATTTAAGAACTTTGTATTCACTTGTCGAAAGTAATGAAAATAAAAACTATATTCGCATAGTTGCTTTTTTGTTTTTGTTTTTTTAGATAACATAACACACCACCAAACTTATTCGATTTTTTTATTTTTTTTATTTTTTTATTTTTTTATTTTTTTAGGGGCATGCAAAAAGAATTCAAAGATTGACAAGTGAATACACTAATGCCGAATCAATAAAAATTCATCCGAAACTCGCCTACTCACTTGAAGTAGCTTAAAATAATGCTAACTTGATTTCACTCAATTTGAAACTTAGGCTTAGAAACAATGGTTTGGAAAAATTTAATTGGATAGAGTATTGATACGTGTTCAGAATTGAAAAGATTATCGGCTTCGACAGGGGAATGAGGTATAAAAAAATTCAGGTTAGCTACAAAGGTTCAAGCGAAAAACTTGAAGGCCTAAATCACGCCTTCGGAATTACCTTACCTAGGATTCTGCCTCAAGTTTCCCCCAAATCAAGTTCTAGATTCCTCATTTCTGTCATGAACTTATTATTGAATAATCGGCGTCAAATCGTTCAGATAATTATACACTGAGTTTATATGATCGTGTGATTTAGAATCAAAATAATTTTTACCTAATCAACATGCTAAGCACACAAAACACATATGAATGACATCATCCCCGACCTCAATATACAATTAAGGGATAATTTTTCATCATCGGGAAATGACCCAGACGAACTCAACAACTCAACAGGTAAATACAACTTCATACATGAACATCTCTACATTAAATCTAAATACTAACATACATACACTAACTAAACATTACACATGCAAAAACATGAAATTTTAAATAATACTTAACTATAGTATTAAAGTCTACAATATACATTTAAGTTTCTACAAAGCGTAATTACGCATACATAAAATATATAAATCTAATACATCAAAAAATTGTTCATCTTTCTTCTTCAAAAAAACAAAAATGGATGAACACCCCCCCAAACTTAAACAAGGCAGTGTCCACACTGACTAAGCAGCGAATCCAATAAAAAAATATAGTATTTATGAACAAATATTGGGTTTGAACACATACCTAGGAGATAAGACATAGAAGTCTCACCTTCTACTGTCCACCTGGGGAAGCGTCATCACCACCACTATCACGTCAGAATGCAAATTGTGGCGATTGCAAAAAGGTGCGGTGGCACATTCGACATAGATAGATAAGCACTCATGTCAATTCCGAAGCGTTCACACATGATTCGGTGGATTTGATCTTGATGTCTCGTATACTGATCTAGGAAAGTTCTGAGCTTGTATTGCCCTTGGAGAACCTCCTGGAGCTCCCTAAAGATCTTCTCTGAAGTGACCTCCTCGCGGGCTTCCGATGGCCCCCTCCACAGGTCCTTCCTTGTCTTCAGCTTCAT
Source organism: Eucommia ulmoides (assembly GCA_016647705.1). Lineage (NCBI taxonomy): Eukaryota > Viridiplantae > Streptophyta > Magnoliopsida > Garryales > Eucommiaceae > Eucommia > Eucommia ulmoides. Next base: position 25,085,141 of record CM028329.1, read on the forward strand.
GTTTGGCTTCCCCTTGTGCTCCAGCTTTCCACATTCTATTAATCATCGCAAGATCAAGTAGAACAATTGGGGGGCAAGGGCTATCCCCGGTCACCAAGACACCGGCTCGTCTGAATAAGTCAGTCAAGAGAGAAGGAAATAGGAGACCGACCTTCATTGTGTTAACTGTATGGAGAATTGAATAGTAGGTCAAGTAGCCTATGTTGATCGGAATTTCTAGTCTAGATTGAATATAGCACTATGGCACGGTCTTTAGAAATATCCGACAAGTGCGACGTTGAGAGAAGACTTCCACACACAAAATTATGCCATATCTTAGGGATTGGATTTAGAAATTTTGCCGGGAATGTGGTGAGACCCGGCCCAGGTGTGTCCACTGGACATTACTAGAAGTAATGGCTCTGATTACTGTATCCAAGCGCAGGTCTCGGGCCCTATAAGGTTCATCAGTGAGTGGTCCCAAGGCCGCCAATCCCAAAACCTCATTAATGAACTCAGGACAAAAATAGATGGGGTAAGTGCGGATGCTTGTCCAGTAGTTAACAACTTCAGTGACATTGGCATAAAACTCTCGCACTAGGGCCACCTCGCCTCGAGGAGGTAATTTGCACAACTGTTCCCAACCACGGGTGCGGATCACTTCTTGAAATTCCATCAGGAGGTTATCTAATTTCTCGAATCCCCTTTGTTGAATACATATTCTTTTATGGTTGAATTGGTGGAAATGTTCCTCTGCTTGTTTAGAAACAAAGCAGATGGAATCGTAGTCCGCAACAGCACCCCCGGTTGGAGAACTTGAACCTTTACCCCATGCCCTCTTTGAAGCAACTCTCTTAATCATATTTTCTATCAATAACAATCACAAAACATGGAAACCCAATCCTATATGAACAACGAAAAAAATTCCCCCGAAATAACACTGTCAAGACAAATCACAATCTCAATACACATACACCAATCGCAACGGTTTCAACAAAATATGAACAATTTAGCATGAAATTTTGTTTCAAAATTTAACAATCCATAGAAACTTTGTTTAACACCAAAAATCAAACCAAAATCCCATAGAGAATGAAAATCGTGAAAATAGGGGTTTAAGAGTTTAGGGCACATTCCAAATCCAATGATTTTTTATATAAACATGCAAATCAATCAAAGATTTCAAAAAATAGATGAAATGTTGGATCATAAACACTTAGTTGTTGAACAAATTCGGTCCAAATGATTAAAAATGGAGAAATCGCATCGTTCGTCCCTTAAACCCTAGGTTTTCGAAAATGGGGTGGAAATCTGATTTTTGGAGGATGTTTTGCAGTGGAAATCACAAATTTTGTAAATGGAATGATGATTTTTAAGGTTTGAAATGGTTTGGAAGGATTGGAATAGAGAGATTTTGGAGTTTTAGAAGTGGCGGTGGCGTTTTTGTATAAGTGGGACAATTTTAATCAAACAGAGGCCTCACTGCCTTGGCGGTGGAGTGCCTTTTTTAAAACCTTAACATTCTGTTATTTCACTGCCTAGGCGATGAGTTCACCACCTCTGCAGTGAAGTGCCTTTCTTAAAAACTTAACATTGTTGTTTCACCGCCTCGGCGGTGAAGCATTAAGATGAAAACTTGACATCCTGCATTTCTACCACCTCAGCAGTGCATCCACCTCCTAGGTGGTGAGTCTACTGTTGGATTTTCATTATTTCTTCAATTTTTCACACAAAGGCTCCATACCATGCGTTTCCACTTCGCTTGTTCAACGATTTTAAATGCGAAATACATCCCCGAGTATCCTCACTCCTTAATTCACCTCCAAACACACTCCGAGACCATTTCGACCTCTAAAAAGTAAATAGTACCAAACAAATCGAGTAAAACTTGATACCCTCAGTTTCATATCAAAAAATGCGACGTGCTTGATTTACCGTCCCTAACTGGACTTAGCAAATTGCATGATCATTTATCTACGAGGGAGATACTCTCCATAACTCATTTTTTATTTTTGATATAGCACCTGATCCTCTCCTCTTCACCTTCCAGTTCGACTGAATTGAAGGGAAATTTTCTTGATCCGAAACGGTTTAGATCATCCGCAAAAGGTGTATCAGCTTTAGGTACGACTTTCGATACATCTTTCGGTATAACTTCCATAAATAGGATGTAGTCCACATCACCTTCCTACATGGTTGAGAATTTTTCACCAAAATCCCTGATAGACAAGGAATTTGGGATAGTATACTCCATTGGATCACGATTCATGGTATTGAAGGCTTCTTCTCTCTCTCCTTATCCCTTTCAATGTATGCTTGATCTCGGGATCAAAAGTCAAGAATTCTAAACTTCTTCTACGTTGCATGCACTGCTTGATCACTACTAACGAAACAAATTAACAAAATAATTTAAAACAAAATAAAACCAAAGAATTGTCTGGATTAATATTCAACTACTTAGTCACAATATCAATCCATTTCAAAACACCATCCCCGGCAACGGTACTAAAAACTTGTACGAAGAGGTTTTTACGCTCACATCTGACTCACTTGCAAATGCACGAGGTCAAGTTTTTGTATAATGGATCTTTAAGATCGATATCGTTCTACTGGGAAAATGTTTGAATAATTGAATACCGCAATTTGCATAGTCTTATATTATCCTGACGGTTCAAGAATTATTTAAAATAAAATAATTAAAACTAAGTTAAACTAATACTATTGGGTTAGTTCTAATTAAGTTGATTACCTAGGGATTGATTTCATTCACTTAATACATGTTTAACTTCGTTTAGTAAACAATAACGGTGTTTTATCCTATCTGACAATCTCTGTATCTTGAACTCATTCACTCCCTCTCCCGAGTATTTAGTGAATGAATATGTGACTTCGCATTGACGCTGAAGTCCCCCTCAAACGTCTTTTCGAACACATAGTCACATGAGTCTTGACCCAACGTCATGGATTCCACACTTTCTAACACACTCCCAAGTCGTTAAAACGTCGCAATGTGGTTACCTTAGTCCAAATCCGGGGTTACCTCTCCCGAGTGTCAAAACCAATCATAATACCTTAACAAGCATATTAAAATTATAAAAGAGCGGTGGACATAATTGGATTTAAACAAACAACCTTTAAAGTAACATATATTCCATCAAACTAGTATATACATGAGTTACAACAATCCCTAGCTAATATTTATCTAATCTAACATGATCTTGGCCATTGAAACATTAAACTAAGAGGGATTCATCATCATTCACAATAAAACATTAAGTTACAAAGAGGGAAACGAAGAAAGAAAGATCAAATCTTAAAGTGGAGTGGTTCACTATCGCCAAAGATCGATCCACTAGTGTTTCCTTTTCTCCGAATGATGAATCTCCTCTTTGAGCTCTTCAAGAATGGCCAAGGATCACTTCTATAATGTTAGGGATGTTAGAGTTCTTCTTTGTAAGTAGGAGAACAAGTTTTGTAGGTGCAAGGGTCCAAAAATATCTGAAAATATCTTAATTTTCTGCAGAGTTGACTACCTAGGCGGTGGATATGTCGACTATTCTCTGAACTTTCACCGCCTACCACCTAGGCGGTGAAATCATTGCTTACGCGGTAGAACAGGATCCAGATTCTCTGCACTTTCATCGCCTCGACAGTGGGACTTGTTTATTTTCAGCATTTCCCAGCATTCTCTCCGCCGCGGCGGTGGCCTGACCATTGCTCGGTGGGTCTGTTGTTCTTGAAATCTTGCTTCTTTACTGTTTTCCTACCGTTTAGCTCGTTTATATCTCATTAACGTCACTACACCTAATTTAAAAACAAACTAAAACACAATTAAATATTATTAATACACTCAGATAGGTAATTTCAACCTATTATTTCTCAACAAGATTCTGAGTTGTTTTATTATGCTTGGGAATGTTACAAGGATTTACTCATTCGGTTCCCCAATCATGGTTTCCCAAATGAGTGTCAACTACTAAACTTCCTCAACAGGTTATAAGCCGCAATAAGAATATGGGTGGAAGGAGAAAATGGTACCACCTTTTACTATCAACTAACCATGAACGAAACCAATTGGTTGTTGAAAAATAGGGCGGAGTTTGACTGTCAGAGTTAGAATTATTCAACAAGCTACCAAAACTTAGGGGATAATTCCAATATTTTGGCGCCATGGATGGACATCCCAGACCAACCTATAGAGTCTTCCCTCACCCCTGAAGAAATGTTTGCTATAGTCATGGAGGAAACTCAAATTTTCTTGAGGAAAACGCATAACTGTCTCAATGAGTATGAGGATCATTTTGATAATATTGAGATGACCTGCATTGATATCGACGTGACCGTAAAGTCTCTTGAGACGCAAATCGGTCAGCTTGTTTGCTTTATTGAGGCCGAGTCAAAAGTGGTGGCATTGAGAGACACACAAGTCACATCCATATGTGGCCACCAGGAAGAATTGAATGTGAGTAGGAGGAACTTGGGTGTATTCAATGACGATGATTCAAACGAGGAGAAAACCCAAGAATGGATCGATGATAAAGAATCACAAGATGACAATTGTGATTCTTCACCTTTTGAGATCCAAAATTTGATGCCACCACTGATCCAAGACGATCACATCTATGAGAATCTGATGTGGCTCACTTGTCCTTCACCACTTTTTGCACTATTCATTCAAGCTTCCCAAGTACATAAATTGAAATAGAATCAAGTTGAGAGTATGTGTCATACACTGTCATATCTCGCCAAGCTTGAGGGAATTGAGAATCAAGACCCATATGTTGTGTTATATGACACATATTATGGGCGGAAGCCGCTCTTTGACAAACCCTTCCAGTGTTAAGCCGAAGATATTAAACCAAGCGCTTTTTGGGAGGCAACCCAAGTTTTCGAATAATCAAGCCTGAGGATGCACGCTATGGGAGAAAGCCCCACATGGGTCACCTTGCCTGGAGCATCACTGCCGACCACACTCGAAGGCGAGATTGTCTTGCCTCCTTGGTATGTGTTCTATTCCCTTGTGCTTAATCTAATTATATGTTTGGTTTTTGAGTTTGGGGGTGGGACACATGTTGGTTTAGGTTAGGGTATACTTGTGTGTATGACTTTTCTTCATATAACATGTGTTCTTGTGGTCGTGTTTTTAGTTTCTTTTCTTTAGTTTGATTAAATCAATTGTGAGTTTTGTTAAGATGATATGACTTGAAATCGATGATGAGTTCAGACACATGATGTTCTCTTAGGTCGTTTGAAATGTATTGCATTGAGATTTCTGTGTGCTTGACTTGTGCTAATTGAAATTCACTCTCGACTCATTACATTTGAGCACCATGAATCATGATCACTTGGCCTTTTGGGCACTCAAAAAACATTTATGTGCTTTAGGTAGGCTTTGACATCTCATGAACGCTAGAACTCATTTGAGTAAAACTCGAGGCGAAATACTAGGTTGTGTTATTGGAGAGATGATTTAGGCATTCATTTTGGATCGTTTCAGCCTTTAAAGTTAACCCTGAAAAAATTGTTTACCCCTCATTACCCCTGTTGAGCCTCATTGCCTAATTCTTTTATTACCCACATGTGCGCATCCAACCCACTACATAGTTTTCCACTTCCTAAACCCAATACTAATTGGTATGTTTGCAGGGATCACTAAGCGTAATGATTAGCATGGCCTGTGTTTGGAAAGTCATAGGTGGATTAGGTTGTGTGTTTTATTTTGATTGTTTATAGTTGTCTAAAAAAATAATTAGTTGTAGTATAGTGGTGAGTATTCCCTCCTTCCACCTTGTGTTTTTCGTGCAACATTGAGAATAATGTTGAGCTTGAGTTTGGGGGTGTGGTTCTCACCTCTTTTGTAGAAACAAATGAGAAAAAATAAAATAGAACGTATGTTTTTGTGTGTTTTGTGAATAATACATTGTGGGATTGATTGAAAGTTGACATGTGATGAAAGGGGGAATTGGTAAATATTTCTTGGAAATTGTGCAAGATCCATGAGTTGTGATACATGCCTATGGTGATTTGAGTCTAAAAATGACATTTACCAACAAATCAAGTACTTTTAGATTCAAATATTTGTGTGTTTTCAAGCATTTTTGTTAGTTTAATGTATTTTTGTGTTGATTTGTATTTTTATAAATAAATAGGAGAAGATGTGCAAAATGAGTGTAGATGATGTAACTTCAAGGCAAATTTTAACCGTGATTCAATCCTATTTGGGAAACCTTCAAAACATGGAAGTTGTATATCTATGTCTTAGATTTTTATTGCTTTTAAATCAGCTCAATCGAAGTTCGGAGGAGAAATATATGGCCAAAATACGAACCTGATGTCAGAACTGCCCTATGGGCATTGCAGTGCGAATTTGTGCGCGTTACAGCGCTCAAATGCACGCTGCAGTGCGCTTGTGTTAGTGTTTCTGCCCTTAGCGTGCTGTAACATATTTTAGCACGCTACAATGCCGACAATTAAACCTGAACCCTATTTTAGGGTATTTCGACTCATTTAGAAGATGAGGAAGAATGAGGAACGAAAAAAGGCGATTTTGGGTAAGAAAACACTAGATGATAGCATTTTGATGCGAGATCGATGAAGAAAACATTATTGGTTGCACGTGGGATTGAAGATTTGGAGCCCAAACCCACAAGAAGCATTTTTTCTTCCCTTCTCTCTCCCTAATCTTGATTTAACTTTGTCTTTGTAATAGTGTTGAACATGTTTACATTTACGAATTTATTAAAAATATTGGCTAAGGATTTGTCTATGTTGAGCTAATATCTAGATCTAGGGCTAGACGTAGTCTTGTTTGAACTGTGCTATGAATATTTTGTCAATTATTAGATTTAATTCTATGTTATGTATCTCTTAGGCCGAATGTGTTTGATTCATGAGGCCAATGAGTTAAACGATGTTAGGTTACAAATTTCATACTCCGGAGAGGTTGAAATCATATTCGGAATTGGGAGTTCATAATTTAGGTTGTTGTGAGTTTGGGAGAAAATCAACATTATTAGCCTAGTGAGCTACCCAAGAGGGGGGGCTGAATTGGATAGTATTAAAAATTATCTGAATATAACACTTTAAAAATCAAACAATTAATTTTATTCTAAAATTAATTATTATCTTTATAGCAACGAAAATGTGTTATCAACTAGGTGCACACCTAAATAACAAAATATAAACAATATAAATAATGCAGCACATAGAAATTTATACTGGTTCACCAAGATACTCTTACTAATCCAGTCCCCCAAGCTCCACGGAGAGTCGCATCCACTAAACTCAAGATCCTTTTCAAGGAAGGAACCAAACTCTCACAACGATTCTTTTTGCAGGCTCATAATCAATATTTACAATTCCTTTTCATAGGCTAAGGAATAACCTCTATCTTTTTACCAGGCGAAAGAGTAACCTAATTCTATTACAGGGAGAATCACGCCTTAATTCTTTTAAGAATTAAACCTCACACAAACACGCTCCAAATATCTTTTTACCTAGTAAGGATTGAACCATTATAATTCACTCACAATTCTATAAAGGAATAATTAAAACCTAATCTTTTTATACTCCAGGCAAAGATCAAAACCCCAGTCTCTTTATCGGAAGAGATTTAAACCGGCTACCCTTGATTAGACACTCCCAGTAGTATCTAATCCAACACTCAACTCACCACTTACAAACAATTGATAAGTGATTTTCCCACTCGGAGCTTCTACCACCTCAAATAAATTTAAAATCAATTAATGTTCTGATACTAGTGATAGAAAAGTGAGAATTTCAAAATCTAATTTCAAATAAAGATGGGTAGCAAACAGTTAAGCAAGTAATCAAATTTTCTCAAGAAATTGTTTCAAAAATAATTTTCAATAAAAAAAATCTAAAAAACAATTTCAAAAATCAAATTCCAAATAATAAATAATAGAATCAAGCAACAATTAATAGAAAGTAATTTGGAATGATCTCACCAGGATTCCACCGAAAGAATAATTATTAGAATAGCAATGACACTTTACATTGGTAGTAGCAATAATCCACAACAAATATTTCTCAAGAACAAATCTCAAGAAAGACCTCACAATGCACTCAGTACGATTACTCTTAGAAAGCACGAGTGCTGAATAACTCAGAATGATTGGGATTATCTTAATTAATTAAAACCTCAAAAACGTAAGTTTACTTATACGGGAATAAAACAAGCCCTCCAACGTCTAGTTCCCATAAATCATGGCATTTAATTACACTAATAGACCCTCTATATCATAATGATTCATTCCTGGTATAATTCACTAAAAATATCTCTTAAAGTTTTCAATGAAGTCCTTCAAACTTTTACTCTAACTCAATTAGATAAGATAAAAAGAATTACATGTACCAAATTGAGAAATATCAAAAATACTTGAACCATATCTATAGGGATAATTAAAAATTAATTAAATAGCTTAAAATATATCAGATCCCTAAGATATCTCACATATCTTAATCATAAACAGCTAGTAACGGCTACTGTTTTATCAGAATTCTCAAAATCCTCTAAACCTGAAACAGATCCATCTGTCGACTGACCAAAGCCCATCTGTCGACCGACAGATTCTGGATCTAGCCAAGACAAAATTCCTACGCCCATCGGTCGACCGCCCATACTTCATCTGTCGACCGGACGATTTAGATAGTTACACAAGTCGACTCACCTGTCAACCGGAATATTCAAAGACTTTCTCTTTTGGTCATAGGTCGACCTACCTTTCGACCGACCGATTCAGAGAGTTCACCATTTAAGCTTAGGTCGAATCATTTTCTCAGGCTAAGGAAGAACCTCTACTTTTTATAGGCTAAAGAATAACCTAATTGTTTTTAACACAAAGGCACGAGAATCAAAACCTCTCAAAACACTCCAACTATCCTTTTCACAGGTAAGGATGGAACCTTTACAAATCACTCACAACGTAATTCTTATCCAGGAAGAATCACTACCTCAATCTATTTATAGGAAGAGACTGAAACCCGACTACCCTTAATTAAATACCCCCAATGGAATTTAACCCATCACAACTCACCAATACAAAAATTGATATGAAGTAAATCTCACTCGAAACTTCTACCACCCTAGATAAACAATAACTCAATTAATATCCTAACAAGTGATAGAAATTTGTGAGATACAAAAATTTGATTTCAACAAGATATAGGTAGCAAATTAGAGCACGTAATTAGATTCAATAAATTGTTTGTAAAAAAAAATCTTCAAAAATCAGAAACAATTTCTAAGATCAATTTTCAAATATAGAATAATAAACAAACAATAAACAATATGGAAAAATCTCACCCGGAATCCACCAAAAGAAAATAATATTGCAATATAACTTCAAATCGGTAGCAGCAATGGTTAGCAAATGATTCTCTTAGAAAAGCTCACTCAATTCTCAATAATATATCTCTTAGAAAAGCTCGCACAATTGATAAATTCTGATCTCTCTTGATAATAGATGGATTCTCCCTCTTAGAATGATTCGTCCTAAATAAAAATTTGTAGGTTTATTTAAAGGAATATGTAAACAACCTTCTAACGGCTAGTTTACATGTGTAATGACAAATAAAAGCTCTTATAGACCCCTTATATCATAAGCACTTTATTTAGGTTCAATTAAACCCCCAAAGTATTTCTCAATTTCAATTAATAAGACTAGAATCTATTTCAAGTACTAAATTGAGAAACATTAATATTTAATGAACCATATTAATAGGATTTAATTAGTATATGAACCATATCTGAAATATAGATAATATCCTCTAAATCCCTCTCAAATCTCAACCAAAAACGGCTACTTTTGGATATAATCTCGGATCAAACAGTATCCTAAAACAGTGCGTTTGGTCGATTGCCCAGTCGACTGGCCAATTCAAGTTATAGCCTAGCTATCACTGCTGCGTGCATAGGTCGACCGCCCAGTCGACTTGTAGATTTACAAAGTTCTTCCTTATTTCATCGGTGGACCAATCAGTCGACCCCTTTATTCAAAGAGTTCAGCCTTCTTTCACCGGTCGACTCACAATCAACTGTTGTCACTGGATCTCTTCTCTGAATACGTTTTTAACTCATTTTCTTTTTCGATTTCGCCCCTTTAACTATTTTCTTCTCTTGATTAGCTCCACTAATATTCTTATATTCCATTTTAGTCATTCTAAATTATTTCTTCTTATTTCGCATAGGAGCAAATAATTGAACTTAATCAAAACACATATAAAAGATAAAATACATTTTGTGCCATGTGTGTGTTCCTAAATGGGATATTAAGAGTAAAGATTCATTTGGGTTGTTTTCCCTAATTTCTTCAAACTCTTAATTCTTCTTCATCATCTTGACATCTTCATTTAGCATCCATTTAATTTGATGTCTTCATTATTAGAACTTTAAATCACTAAAACACTTCAATTAAACATTAGTTCCACCAAAACATCAGTACTTAATTATTCATCAAAATCTTGGGATCAATAATCTCCCTTTTTTTTATGATGACAATTAACTTTCATGTTTTATTCAAAATAAAATATAACCACACTCCCCCTGAATCCGAGGACGGGTTCTTTAACTCATTAAAGTATCATAATGAAGATTTCAATAATGCATAATTTGAAAACACTCAATAAAGCACAATTTTTTTATTTATTTTTTTCAAAAAAATTCTCCTCATAACTAATTTCTCCCTTTTTAAAAAAATACTTGATTTAAAACACAGTTTTAGAATACTCCCCATTGATAAAACAAACATCACTAATTTTTCCCCCTTTGTCATCTTTAAAAACAAATTTAGGGAGGGGGAACCCACAAAAGTAACTCTAGGCATTCATATAATATTCTTGAAAGAATAAACCTAAAGTAATTAAATCCGAATATATATAACTCTTTTAAAATCACATTGAATTAACTCATAAATTCAACTTTTAAAAATCAAAACTCATTTTAACAAATTAACTTTTAAACACAAAACAGTTATTAAGCACATAAATATCACATCAACTCAATTTTTTAAAGAAATGTAATTTCATTTAACACATCAAAACCATTTTCAACGAATATGATGTGGATAATCATTAGAGATAATAAATCTAACTAATTAGATCAAGTCTAGGTAATTCATCAAAATCTAAACACTAGCAGTCAAGGAAATCCAAATAACCTAGATTAACTATTACAGACCCTGAAATATAGTTGTGGATCTTGTTTGAATAACAGCACACCAATAAAATCTAATGAGGGCTCTATCCATAGAAATGGTAGTAAAGTCTTATTGGACTAGTGGCTGGTTGTTGCGGATATGGAACCCCTGGCTAAATGATTGGTCCAGGAGTCATCTACTGATGAAATGGCATTGAAGGAACTACTCCAGATGGCCCAACTCCAGATGGTCCTGCTCCTTATGGTCCTGCTGCAATGGGTCCTCCAAAGGACTGTTGTGCTCTATACATAGGATGTCTAGCAAAATGTGGCTGAGCACTATACTGCTGCTAGTAGGTATGATGAGATGATTGCATATACTGAAACATCTGTTCCAGATTTTTCATGATTTTTCTGAATCCAGCTTCTATGTTTGTATTCATCTAAACCATTTTATTTTCTAGCCCAGTCATCCTCTTATCCATCAAATCTGCATAAATTCTCAAATCATTAATCTGATCATGAAGAAAGTTCATCTTTTGATCCATGCTTATCTCTCCTTCATTTTATTCCTCCTCGTCTGCAGCCTGCACTCTCTGCCTTTTTTGAGTCATCTTCTTCATCCATTTATTTCTTATGAACTCTTACCCCATCAACAAAGAATTTTAAACATTGATCCATCCTGGTGTGGTTGTCAAAAACCTCAGCTCATCAGGATCAACTATTATTCCAAAGTTATCAAATATCTTCTGGAGTGCATCCGCATAGGGTAGTATTCCCGAGGTTTTGTGAACATGATGCCTCATATGCTCCATCATGATATGAGCTAAGTCCAAATTTCTCTCTTCCACAATTTTGTTCATCAATTACAAATCAAAGTCATTCATATTAGCATGACTTCCCCCTCTAGGCACAACCGAATAGGTCAGCACTAAGTGAAGAAATCTATGTTCAGTGGATAACAAACCTGCTTTGTCTCCCTATAAATAAAAATTTTCCGCAATTACCGTTCTATTGAAATTTATTGAAAGCCAACAAGGGGTATTATATGGAAATACATCTCCTCTAGGTATTCCCAAAATGCGGCTTAAAATACTGCATCAAAATTAATTACTTTTTCTTTAACAAAAGATTTAATCTCAAGATCATTGTAGGTCATATTGTTGTAAAACATTCGTACCCATACTGGCATCCACTCTTCTTTTTGATTGACAAACTCAATCCACCCCAAATTTCTAAAATACACTTCAATATCAATGCTTTTCTCTTTTAACAAAACAAAATTAGTGGGTATGTAACCTAACACTCTACGATTGACAAATTCATCATTGTATTTTCTCTCAGCCTCTTCACTTAAAAAAAAAAAAACATTGTCGAACTTAGGCCTATTTGCACGATTCTTGATTCTAGGCATTTTTTACACAATCTAAAGCAACCAATCTAGAATATCTTAATAAACCAAAGCTAAGCAACCAATCAATCCGAAAATAGCCATACAAATTTAGGCCAAACAGTAAAAGTAACCGAAACCTTAGACTGGGAGAAAACCAACCTGTTTTCACGAGAGAATTACCTCCACCACACAAATCCAAGCCTTAGCCTTGTTGATTTTTCCAAAAATTCTTCAGATCTGAGCCAAAATGGACTGATTTCGTGAGATTTAGGCTTGAACGAATTTGGGAGAGGAAGGGTTTTAAGAGAATAAGGGTTTTAGGGTTCGAATGAAATGAAATAAATAAGTCAGGCTTTTATATCCCAACACGAGTCGACTACCCAGTCGACTGATTAACTCAGAGTGACTCTCGGTATTCCAACCTAAAACCTCCAGTCAACTGATAAGTTGACTGCTCTCTTCTGTTTTGACTGATTTTGTGTATTTAAACCTAATTTGATCTTTCTAGCACAATTTTTATCTCTTATTTTGATCCACATATATTTTTAAAATATTTACACACACACACATATTTCAAGTGTCTAAATTTTAAAATGAACAAGCTCAGTCTCCCTAACAAAATTAATAAACTTAAACTTTAAAAATTTCGACATACCTGGATCATCTTTGGGAGTAAGTGGTGTATGTACCTTAGGTGGATTACTAATTTCTGATTTGACATCCTTTGATTCCACCAATATTTGATTTTTCACCTTGATTTCCTCCTTCTTAGAAACAACAGTTCTTTGTGCTGATGCAGTAAGAACCTTTTTGCCTTTGTTTGGTGTTTCATGCTGCTTTGGCATGACTTTATAGATGAATTTTTTCTTGTGCTGGTATTTTGCCATTTGTTGTGGATATGCTTTGTCAGCTCTCACATATTGAGCTTGTTGCTTCTGTACTCTTGTATTTGGCACGTGCTGATTCTTCTTATTAGATACATTGAACCTTGGTTCTCTCTTTGGCATGACATATTTATTGTATCTTCTTGTCTGTTTAAATCCCCTTGTCGGTACTTGGTATTCATTGTATTTTTGTCAGTATCTCTGATTTGTACCTATACCAAAATTTTCTCTTTTTGGTATTCAGTTATTTCTGGATCCGATAGGGTAATCATGCAATAAATAACAAGAGTTCTCATAATGTCCAAATTTACCACAATAGAAACACTTAATACTGTTAGTATGCCTCTTCAAATAGTCAGTGTTTCTTACCGAAACACAATGTTTTCCATGATTTTGAGAAGCAGCTTTAGTAACTATTGGTTTTTCAAAACATTTAGTACTCTCAACATCCTTGAATTTATCCATTGCTTCTCTAAGCTCCTTTTGAGTCTTCTCAAGTAACCGTTCATTGGTATTAACATTTACCTGTAGACCAAAATTCTTTTTATGCATAAATTCAAGATCATTCTTAAGAATTTGGCACTCATTTTCAACAGAATGGATTTTCGAATGAGCTCTATCAAGTTCACACCTTGTATTATCCAATTCAATACTCAAGGCCTCATTCAAAGTTTCAAGATTTTTTTTTTTAAATTCATTCTGTTGAAGATCATAAAAATTATTTTTCGAAACCTCAGTTTCATCCTCAAGAGACTCAACTTTATCATACAACTTACTGATTTTAGATAAAGCATTTTTAAACTCAACAGTTTCAAAATATTTGTCCAAATTATTTTTCTTGAGAGATTTGATAGGACTAACCTTCTTGTTTTCAAGAGTTGCAATCTTTTGCTCTAGTTTAAAATTCTCTTTTCCTAAAACATAAGTAAGAGCAATAAGCGTCTCAATAGCTTTATCTGCATTCTCATAATTGCGGATAATATCAGACTCATGATCAGAACAATGACTATTAGGAGAGGACTATTAGGAGAGACAGGGTTAACAGTAGCACTCATAATATCATAATTAAGAAAATCCATATGATCTTTGTTAGCTAATAAATTCGAGCTAAACCAGCTCTAATACCAATTGTTGGCCCAGTAGAATACCCAATAGGGGTGAATTGGGTAATTAAAAACTTATCAGAATAAAACATGAATAAATCAAATAATTAATTTTAAATCTAAATTAATTATTATCTTTATAATACAGCGGAATAATATGATCAATCTATGTGCACACCCAAACAGCAAAAATAACAAAGTAGTCATGCAGCACACAAAAGATTTATACTGGTTCACCAAGCTACTCTTGGCTAATCTAGTCCCCCGAGCTCCACGGAGGTCGCACCCACTAGAACCAAGATTCCTTTAAAGGTAGGAACCAAACCCGCACACCGATTATTTTACAGGCTCAAAATCAACATTTTCAATATCCTTTTCTCAAGCTAAGGAAGAACCTCTACTTTTTACTGGTTAAAGAATAATCTAATTCTTTTTAACACTAAGGCACAAGAATCAAAACCTCTCAAAACACTCCAACTATTCTTTTCACAGGTAAGGATGGAACCTTTACAAATCACTCACAACACAATTCTTATCGAGGAAGAATCACTACCTCAATCTCTTTATAGGAAGAGACTGAAACTCGACTACCCTTGATTAAATACCTCCAATGGTATTTAACCCGTCACAACTCACCAATACAAAAATTGATAAGAAGTAAATCTCACCCGAAACTTCTATCACCCCAGATAAACAATAACTCAATTAATATCCCAAGTAGTTATAGAAATACGTGAGATACAAAAATTTGATTTCAACAATATATGGGTAGCAAATTGGAGCACGTAATCAGATTCAAGAAATTGTTTGTAAAAAATATTCTTCAAAAATTAGAAACAATTTCCAAGATTAATTTTCAAATATAGAATAATAAACAAACAATAAATAATATGGAAAGATCTCACCTGAAATCCACCGAAAGAAAATAATATTGCAATGTAACTTCAAATCAGTAGCAGCAATGATCAGCAAATGATTCTATTAGAAAAGGTCACTCAATTCTTAATAAGATATCTCTTAGAAAAGCTCACACAATTGATAAATTCTGATCTCTCTTGATAATAGATGGATTCTCTCTCTTAGAATGATTCGTCCTACATAAAAATTCGTAGGTCTAATTAAAGAAATATGTAATCAACCTTCTAACGGCTAGTTTACATGTGTCATGACAAATAAAAACTCTTATAAACCCCTTATATCATAAGCACTTTATTTAGGTTCAATTCCATTTAAAAACATCTTTCAAATCTCTCAATTAAACCCCCAAAGTATTTCTTAATTTCAATTTATAAGAATAGAATTTATTTCAAGTACTAAATTGAGAAACATTAATATTTAATTAACCGTATTAATAGGATTTATTAGTATATGAACCATATATTAAATATAGATAATATCCCCTAAATCTCTCTCAAATCCCAACCAAAAACAGCTACTTTTGGATATAATCTCGGATAAAACAATATCCTGAAACAGTGCGTTCGGTCGACTGCCCAATTCAGGTTGTAGCCAAGCTATCGCTGATGCGTGCATAGGTCGACCGCCCGGTCGACTTGTAGATTCAGAGAGTTCTTCCTTATTTCACCGGTCGACCTATCAGTCGACCCCTTGATTTAGAAAGTTCAGCCTCCTTTCACCGGTCGACTTACCAGTCGACTGCTGTCACTTAATCTCTTCTTTGAATACGTTTTTAACTCATTTTCTTTTACGATTTCGCCCCTTTAACCATTTTTTTCTCTTGATTAGCTCCATTAATATTCTTATATTCAATTTTAGTCATTCAAAATTATTTCTTCTTATTTCACATAGGAGCAAATAATTTAACTTAATCAAAACACACATAAAAGATAAAATACATTTTGTGCTATGTGTGTGTTCCTTAATGGGATACATTTTAGCATCCATTTAATTTGACGTCTTCATTGTTAGAATTTTAAATCACTGAAACACTTCAATTAAATATCACCAAAACATCAATACTTAATTGTTCATCAAAATCTTGGGATCAACAATGACAATTTTAGTTCCTTTTGGAACCCATACTTGTCTACAATTATATATTTTAGCAAAACATTTATGAATAGTATGCCCCCCAACATTACATTTAAAACATCTAACATGATCCTTGGTTTCAGAAAAGAATTTTTGAAAACTTTTTTGTTTAAAATTTTTCTGAAATCCAATACCGGCTTTATCAAAAATACCACGTGAACTTCCCAAAAGCATTTTCAAGTTATTCTCACCGCCGGTGAATTTGAGAACAATTGAATGTAAATCCGACATCTTAGATTTCAATTCGTTGTTTTCAGATTCGTAGTCCATTACTTGCTTGTTTAATGTATTAATTATACTTTGAAGGGTATTTATTTTAGAACACTGGTTTTTATAATCATGCAAAAGTTCTTGATAAACATCAAATAATTCATCAAAATCTAAAGGACAAGAACTCGAATATTTTGTTACCTCACCACCAATGGCCATCAATGCAAACATGGACATTTCTTCACTTTCTGATTTTTCGGAGCTACTTGATTCTGTATCATCCCAAGTAGACTTTGTAGAATTCTTCTTGCTCTTCTTTCCTTTCTTCTTTTTTCTTATTTTTCTCTTTTTCTTTATCCTTCTTCGATTTAGGATAATCAGTTTGAAAGTGACCGGTCTTGTGACAGTTGTAGCATTCCACATTGTTCATGTTGAAGTTTCTTCTCCCACGGAATGTACGCCAAGTCATTCTTCTAAAATTCTTTGTGAGAAGCGCCACATCTTTCTCTTGCTCACTATTAAGACTTTCATCTTCACTGTCATCCTCTTCTTCAATTTTCTAAGTCTTTAGCGCCAAGGATTTCCTTTTGCTATTTCTGGTGTCATCCTCATATCCTTTAATCGTCATTTCATGAGTCTTCAAGTTGCCTATGAGATCATCAATTTCGTACTTGCCAAGATCCTTAATTTCCTCAATTGCAATCACCTTCGACTCCCATACTTTTGTTAAAGATCTTAGGACCTTTCGAACTCTATCTTCTATGGAGTATGGCTTTCCATGTTGACTCAAGTGATTGCAAATGTTGTTGAAACAAGTATACATCTCTTGACTCAACTAGTTGCACATCCAAACAACAAAATATAAATAATTTAAATAACACAGCACACAGAAATTTATATTGGTTCACCAAACTACTCTTGGCTAATCCAGTCCCCCGAGCTCCGCGAAAAGTCGCATCGACTAAACTCAAGATCCCTTTAAAGGTAGGAACCAAACCCTTACAACGATACTTTTTGCAGGTTCAGAATCAACCTTTACAATTCCTTTTCACAGGCTAAGGAATAACCTCTATCCTTTTACCAGGCGAAAGATTAACCTAATTCTATTATAGGGAGAATCACGACCTAATTCATTTTATACCTTAGGCTCAAGAATTAAACCTCACACAAACACACTCCAAATATCCTTTTACTCGGTAAGGATTGAACCGTTACAATTCACTCATAATTCTGTAAAGGAAGAATTAAAACCTAATTTTTTTAAACTTTAAGCAAAGATCAAAACCTCAATCCCTTTACCAGAAGAGATTGAAACCAGCTACCCTCGATTAGACACTCCTAGTAGTATCTAAGCCGACACTCAACTCACCAATTACAAACAATTGATAAGTGATTTTCCCACTTGGAGATTCTACCACCCCAGATAAATTCAAACTCAATTAATGTTCTAATACTACAGATAGAAAAGTAAGAATTTTAAAATCTGATTTCAAATAAAGATGGGTAGTAAGCAATTAAGCATGTAATCAGATTTTCTCAAGAAATTGTTTCAAAAATAATTTTCAATAAAAAAATTCAGAAAATAATTTCAAAAATCAAATTGCAAATAATAAATAATGGAATCAAACAACAATTAATAGTAAGTAATTTGGAATGATCTCACCAGGATTCTACCAAAAGAATAATGATTAGAATAGCAATAACACTTTAGATCGGTAATAGCAATAATCTACAACAAATGTTTCTCAAGAACAAATCTCAAGAAAGATCTCACAATGCACTCAGTATGATTACTATTAGAAAGCATGAGAGCTGCATAACTCAGAATGATTAGGATTATCTTGATTAATTAAAACCTCAAAAACGCAGGTTTACTTATAAGGGAATAAAAGAAGCCCTCCAACTGCTAGTTCCCATAAATCATGGCATTTAATTACACCAATCAACCCTTTATATCATAATGATTTATTCTTGGTATAATTCACTTAAAATATCTCTTAAAATATTTAATTAAGTCCTTCAAACTTTTACTCTAACTCAATTAGATAAGATAAAAAGAATTACATGTACCAAATTGAGAAATATCAAAAATACTTGAACCCTATCTATAGGGATATTTAAATATTAATTAAATAGCTCAAAATCTATTAGCCCTAAGATATCTCGCATATCTTAGCCATAAACGGCTAGTAACGGCTACTGTTTGATCATAATCCTCTAAACCTGAAACAGATCCATCTTTTGATCGACCAAAGCCCGTCTGTCGACTGGCCGATTCAGGATATAGCCAAGATAAAAATTCTTCGTCCATCGGTCGACCTCCCATACTTCATCTGTCGACCAGACGATTCAGAGAGTTACAAAAATCGACTCACCTGTCGATCAGAAGATTCAGAGACTTCCTCTTTTGGCCATAGGTCAATCGACCGATTCAGAAAGTTCACCATTTAAGCTCAAATCAACCTACCTGTCGATCAAGAGATTCAGCAACTTCACTTATCTTTCATAAGTCGACCTACAAGTCGACTGATCAATGCTTGAATCCTTTCCTTAATTCAATTTTAATTCATTTTCTTTAACATTTTCACCCCTTTAACCGATTTCTTTTCTTACTTAACTCCACTAAAATCTTAAATTCAATTTTAATCAATTATCTTTATTTCTTTTTCAATTATACATAGGAGCAAATAATTTAACTAATTAGGATACTATAAAAACACATATAATTTTAAAAATAATTTTGTGTCATGTGTGATCTTAACTGAGATACATTAAGAGTTAAAATTTAACCTAAATTTTTTTTTCCAGATTCTTCAATTTCTTCAAACTCTTAATCATCCATCATATTTGTCATCATCTTTAGCATTGTCACAATATCTTCATGATCATTTTCATCACTCGAACTAATAAACTGAAACTCTCAATAAAATCATTAGTTCCACCAAAAATATCAACATTTAATTGTCCATCAAAATCATAGGATCAACAAACAGCTAAGTAATCTAGTTGAGAATTTAGGATTTGTGAAATCAAGAGGTGAACAAGTTCTAGATTTACCAACTAGGTTTTCCATTCAATTGCATTTGCCTTCTTAATGCTTCCAAAATATGCTCCAGCATGGTATTTTGGTTGAATTGAGAGCTTGGGATTTGACACTCAGGAGAGGTAATCTCAGGTTCGAGCTTAGTTTAAACATAACATAATCTTGAATAGATCGGGAGATAGTTAGAGCTTGTGTAATCTATAAGGTCAGGTTTAACGAATGTTTTCACCTAAATATGGGATAGGGATATCGGTATTGAAGTGATTACATATTCTCTCACTTAACGCTCGGGAGAGGTAGTGAGAAAGCAACAACACGAGGACCTTTATTTTTGAATGAATGGAATTAACTAATAATTACTAAATAGGAAAACACGGGAATAACAAGATGAAATCAAGCCCCTAGAACATTTGTGCATAGATAATCCATATTTTATTTTATTTTTGTATTTATATTTATTTTAGTTTATTTTTATAAAAAAAACCCAAAAATTGATTGTCTAAATAAAGTTAAGTTACAACAATCGTGATACTTAACAACAATTTGAACCAATCCCTGTAGATACAACAACCCCTCACTTCCTATACTATTAAAACTTGACCCGTATACTTGCGGTATTGTAGCGACAAATAAAATTCGCTACCACTTGACCGAAGATAAAGAAATCTTGGAGAGTGAATCTAAGAGGGAATATGAAATGAACCAATGAAATGAAGAAATAACTTATATTTATCACTAAATCCGTCGATAGTCGATCGACCTGTATTATGGGGCAATCAACTAACCCAGATCCATTTAACTTTATTTAATCCTAACCATACAAATTCGGTTTACCAGTTATCTCAGTGGTCAACCATATAGGCTTAATTTTGAATTCGTTTTTATTTTTAGTCTCATCTATTTCTCAAGTGATCCACATAATTATTTTAATTTAAAAGCTCATTTAAAATGTCAAATTAAAACACATAAACTACTAAATAAAATTTTATCTTTGAAAGATAAGTTTAATTAGTAGAATAATGCGATGGATTTGTCTCCCTAACAAAGTTTATGCATTTAAACTTTAAAAAACTCAATATAAATTTTCCATCCTTGGGAGCCATTGGTGAATGTACCTTAATTTTATGATCAATACAAGTCTCAGTTTCTTTGCTACCAACTAAGTTGTCTTGACGTTTTGAGACAATATAGGTTGATTCACCTTGATAATGCCTTTTCTCTGTAATGCCATTTCTGGTTCAGTTTTAGTAACAAGATCTTTGCCTTTCTAGGGTACTTGAGATTAACCAATCTTATTATGATCCACAATGAATTTATACATCGGTCCCTTTTATTTTGAAATTATACTCTTTTTTGGTGATAATCATTGTTTTATCTCACAAACTGAAGTTGTGGCTTTCTGAAATCATCCACTCTATGCTTTTGTATATCATATCCATTCATCCTCCTTGGTCCAACAAATCTTGTATCTTTCCTTTGCAAATTATTTCCATTCATTCCCCTTGGCCGAGAAAATCTATTATTCATACCTGCATGAATTATTTTTTCTAAGTATCTAGTTGTTTTTGGATTAATTAGGTAATCATGCAGTTGATAACACTACTTTTCAAGGTGACCAAATTTCCCACAATAATACTTTCTAAAATTATTCAAGTACTCCTTAGGATAATCAACTTTCCATATAGGGGGCACGATATTGATGTCGATGCTCAGGAACTACCTTAGGATCTATTGTTTTTTTCAAAAAACTTTAGTTCTTAAAATTCTTGAATTTATCGACAGTCTCATTAAGCTCCTTTTGGGTCTGTTCAAGTAAGTGTTCCAATGACCTAACATTCACCTGAAGACCAAAAATTTTCTTGTGCATAAATTCAAGATCATTTTTAAGAATCCGATAATCATTTTCAACTGAATAAATTTTCACACGAGTTCTATCACATTCACACGAGTTCTATTACGTTCACACCTTGCACTATCCAATTAAATATTTAAAGCCTCATTTAATGTTTCAAGATTATTGAAATTTGAAACTCCTTTTTGAAGATTTGAAACATCATTTTTTAGAAAAATATTTTCTTCTTCAAGGGATTTAACTTTCTCAAAAATGGTTGTTTATCTCGAATAGAGCGTTTGCAAATTTAGTATTTTCCAAATAATTATCTAAATTCTTCTTCTTAAGAGATTTAGAAGTATGAAACTTCTTATTTTTAAGAATTGTAATTTTCTGTGAAAGCATTCAATTTTTTTACCAAAAATATATGCAAGAGAAATATGTTTCTCAATAGCCATATCAGTAGTCTCATTATTATTTTCTCTATCAATCCCACTAACACTAACAGAACATTGATTCTTAAAACAAGCAGGAGATATGCGTTGACTATAAGAGTCACATAAAACATTTTCTTTGCTATGTTAGTTAGGATGTGAAGCCTATTCAACTAAAATTAGATTTGGTACCAATTGTTGTTCTACCCAAGAGAGGGGTGAATTGGGTAGTTACAAAAATTTAAATAAATAATTTAAAAATCAATCAAATCATCAATTTTCCTAACCATTTATTATCTTGAGTTACAACGGAAATAAATTTAACTAAGTGCACAACCCAACATGTAGAGATAGAACAAATAAACACACCGATTTATTCTGGTTCAGCAAGCTACCCTTGCCTACGTCTAGTCTTTTGAGCTCCCGTAGGGATTTCATAATCCTCTTACCTTGATCCGTTTCCTAGGTAGGAATCAAGCCCTTATAATTCTTTTCACAAGTTCAGGACTAACCTAATTCTTCTCCTAGGCTCAGAATTAAACCTTTACAATTTATCTTTTACTTGGCTCAGGAAGAACCTAATTCTTTTGCAGGCTAAGAATCAATCATATCTATCTTTTTATCAGAATGAAGACTAACCTAATTATTTTTATTGGAAGAATCAAATTTATCTATCTTTTTTCCAGGCTAAAGACTAACCTAATCCTTTTATAGGATAAGAATCAAACTTATCTATATTTTTACCAGACTGAAGACTAACCCTGATTAGACACCGACCCAATGTGTCAAATCCTCTCACACTCACCTCAAAGGAGCTTCTACCACCTCAATTCAAGATATTCCCAATTAATGTCCAAATAAACTATATGATAGAATTATATGATAATACAAATATGATTGTACCCAATTAAAGCACAGAGATTATGTAAATTAAATTATCAGGCAAAAACCCTTTCACAAGATTTTCAGGATATTCAAAGATTTGAAAACGATTTTTTTAAAAAAAGATTACTATAAGCTTAAACAAAGATATACATCACGTTAAAAATAGAATATTGAGAACCTAAAGTAATCAGAAAGATCTTAAATGAGTTTCTCTGAAAATCATAAAGACAAAGGTATACGGCAAAAACCAGTGACAAAAACGATGAATACCTTGATCAATAACTTCTTCAAAAAATCTCTCTAAAAAATATATTTCAGCAAAAATGATTCTCTCTTTGAAAATAGCTGATCTAAAACTCTCATTCTTGATTACTTTTTTCTTAAAACGTCGGTCAATATATATATATATGTTTCAAACACTACCTAAAACAGCTATATTTAAAAAAAAAAAAAAAAAAAAAAAAAAAAAAAAAAAAAAAAAAACAAACCTAAATGCCATATATAGACCCCATATATTAAAACCTTTTTAAATCTAAAATGTTTGACCCAAAAATACTCTTTTAAAACTTTCAATTTAGTCCCAAAAATATTTTGATTCAAACCCCTTAAAAATATAAAATAATTTTCCACGTAAATCTCACAGAATCAAACAATATATGGATTAAATAATAAGATATTTAAAATATATAGTATATTCATGAAATATAGTCAAAACCCATTCTGATTTATAGCGTTTAAAGACATAAGATTAGGTTGGAATATCTTGAAAAATGTTCTTAGCAAACTTGCTAAAAGCACACAATTGGTCAACCGGCTATACCATCGGTTGACCAGTTGTACCCTCAACAACTTATTTTTTAGTCATTGACAACCAGTCGGTCGATTGGGCGGTCAACCATTTTAGGCTTAGAATCAACCGTTCAACCAGTTGGTCGACCGTCAAGCCTAAAACCTCAAAATTCATATTCTGAATATTCTGGTTGACTGGTAAAGTCGGTGATCGACCATCTAGGCCGAAAAAATACATTTTCCCCTTTTTAAAGCATTTTCTTGATCCATTCTTAAGGAAAAATATTTTTGACACTTGAATTTATCATTTCTAATCATATTTTAAATCATTCAAATTATTTTATAAGTGTTGTGCGTGATCCTAATCGGGTTGCATTAAGGGTATAAAAATAGTTGAGTTATTTTTACCTAGAAATAGGAAAAACCTTTTCTTCTAAACAAAACTCTTCAATGTCTTCACTGCAACCATTTTGATCTTTCAACAAATATCTTTTTGAAACTCCATTCTTTTTCTTATTTACTCAATTGGAATTAATTTTTGAAATCATTCAATTAAATCATTAGTTCCATAAAACATCAAAGTTAAATTTTCCATCCAAATATCTACGGTAAACGGTGAGTTCTGCTCTTTGGTTAAGAAGCATTTTCCATTAGGAGAATAAGATTATATAAGATATTCACCAGCCCGGGACACAGACACATACATTTTTTTAAGTAAGAGCGGGTTCCAGCTCGCGGTTAGAGAGATCTTGATTTAAAAAAGAAGTTGACTCGTATTTGTAGATTTCTTACCAAGGAAGGTACTCATTCAAGGTAATAATATTTAGAAGGTTTGATCCACATTGAAAGACATCGTTCTTGAGGTAACGACCTGCTACAAGGTTTGATTTTTGAGAAATTTGATTTGGCGTCATGGGCTTTTGTTTTGAAAACATCAGTTTGAGATAAAAATCCTAAATAAATTTTTAATCTGGAAAACAATTATCTGAGGCATTGAGATTTTACTTTTACAAACACCCATATGATGTTGTGATTTAAAACTACCTATTAGAGGTAAGTCACTGTGATTTTTTAAAATACATATTTGAGGTTTTGATTTTGAAAAATTGATCTTGAAAATTGTCTATTTGAGGTAAAAATTATTTAAAATATTAATTTTTTCCTTGAAGAGCTATTTCAACTGATGATTTGTATTTTGAAAGGTAACTATCAAAGGTGATAACTTATATGAGGTCCAATTTGAAAATGGGAAACTCCTATTTTAGGGTTACCGATGATACCTAAAAATGGATCACCAGACACATCACCCTAAGATTTGGATCACTTAAATATTCTCTGGTTTAGATCACTTTCTCTCAGTTAGGGTTCTTGCAAAACAATGCACCACAATTGGCCCTGTCAACGTTACACCTTTGGTGTGAGA
This sequence comes from Eucommia ulmoides, assembly GCA_016647705.1. NCBI lineage: Eukaryota > Viridiplantae > Streptophyta > Magnoliopsida > Garryales > Eucommiaceae > Eucommia > Eucommia ulmoides. The sequence continues at coordinate 25,110,322 of CM028329.1, forward strand.
ATCATTCGAGAGTTTCTTAGTAGAATTTTGGTAGAGTGGTGGCTAGAAAAAATATGGGTACTAGATTAGCTCACCATTCTGATATTTATAGGAGAGGGAAGACTTGTTTGACAAGTGTTCCCTGATTCTTAGCCCGTCGTTATAGAGGCGGCAGCAATTTCAGCCCATCACGATTAAGGTAGAATTGACCATGGGCGCAGATCATGGAGTCGTTATTTAAGGGAGATAACGACTTTTTCCTTATTAAGCGAAGACCATTTTGTCCGCTTCTAAGTAGGACTGGCAATAGCTATGAGTCTTTGTAACCATGAATTTCCACAATTATGAGGATTATTAGTATAGTTGAGCAATTCTTACGCAAGGTGATCACAAAATTGATGTCAACTCTATTAAATTCAAAAATAAATAACCCAAAGAAATTAAATACCACAATTACATTGCATGCCCAATGACCACTTGAATTTATCACCAAAATAGTCACATTATGATTAACCTATTTGCAAACAATATCATTACCAATATAATTGGATTATTTCTTGATATAAAAAGTTGAATTAATATCGTGCAAATGACAAATAATTCATCTAATAACAAAAAAAATCAAAGTAACTCAATCTTTTTAAATGTACTAAGGAAAACAATAATATTGTCATGATGCTTTACTTATTTTTATATTTTTATTACATTGTTTATAAAGGAGTGAAAATATTAAAATTTTTAGATATAAGGTACTTTTATTTAATATTGATGTTGTACACTTTATCTATTTTTATTTTTATTTTGGTTTACGATAAGATGTGTCTGGGACAACTTATACGGGGCAACTTTTGCTCACCTCAACTAATCACTTCTTTGGGCGATCTTAAGGATGCACTCCTCCGTATTGACTTGGTGCATTCAACCTTAAATTAAAGATTTTTCTGGAGTGCTTCCTAGGAGATTGGAACATTGGTTTACAACAAAGAGGACACCTCCCCTTACTAATCGTACTAGCACCCGTTGAGTACACTTTATCTATTTAATGTAAGTTTATTGTTATCATTTCACTTAAAAATAAGGGACACTTACCCATTCATCCTTTCTTAGTAAAACTACCAAATGAACTCAAAAGTTTTTCAATGCACCCAACGATCTTTTTAAAATATATGGTCTGATTTGCCCCTATTAAAGTATCATTACTTTCCATTCTTGATCAATCAACATTTCTATTTATACGCATACCTTAATTTGCGGAGCAATTACCATACGTGTTTGCAAGAAAAATACTTCAAAATTATCAGATGTTTGTCCCAAATATATTCACTATTTCATCATCAAATTTACAAGAATAATCTATGTTTCTCTGTCTTTAAAATGAGTGTCAATTTTTTTTTTTTTAGGATTGGATAGAAATCCATATTTTATTCAACATGGTATATGTTAGAAGATGAAAACATACATTGCTATATTTGTCTATTGGTGTAATATAAACTGCTCATAAAGTATGGTATATGTCTTCTGCGAAATACACAATCATAACCCTCGTCTTTTGTTTGGATGTTGGATATAACATTCGTTTTTTTTTTTTTTTTTTTTTTGTTTTTTGGAGAGAATTGGATAGAAATCCATGTTATATTTAACATGGTATGTGTTGGCCCAAAGATCTACCTAAGAGAATGTGAATTAGTTAGTTAAAAGAATAATTAAATAGCTTTATCAAATAGACAATCAAATCACTTTAGTTTTTCTAAACGGTTATTATCTTGTTATATAGCGAAAACATGAATTAACTAAATGCACAACCAAAAAGATAAGGGATAGAGAAATTGACACAAATATTTATAGAAATTCAGCAAGCTACTCTTGCCGACATCTTTTTCCCTAAGCTCTTGCAGGGAATTCGCAATCAACTAAACCAAGATCCCTTTCCCAGTTAGGAACTAAACCTTTACAATCCATTTCACATGAGAAGGATTAACCTCATTCTTTTCCAGATTCAGAATCAAACATTTACAATCTTTTTACCATGCTGATAACTAACCTAATTCTTTTGCAGACTCGGAATCAAATCTATCTTTTTCCCAAGATAAAGATAAACCTTGTCTTTTTTCAAGGTTGAAGATTAACCCTAGTTAGGAAATATCCCTTTATACCTAATCCACTCTCACTTAGACCAAATACGCTTTGGTCTAAGCTACAGCTCCCAAATACAAAAAATATAATATTTTTTTCTCACAGGAACTTTAGCCACCTCAATTCAAACTTAAATTCAATTAATGTATAGATAAGTTAGTGATAAAACTATGTGAGAAAATAAATATGATTTTATCACAATTAAAGCACACAGATTATAGATATCAGATTTACAAAAAAAAAAAAATATTGTCTTATAGATTTTCAATATATTTAATCAAAAATAATTTTTGATCACAAAAATGACAAAACTCAAATTCTAAAGATATATAAAACAAGAATAGAATAATAAATTAGAGCAAGTAAAAATAATCAGCGATATCTCACTGGGATTTCCTTCAGAAAAATGAATAATAGCAATGTAGTATCAAACCCAGAGTTTTTTGCAAAATTAGCTTCGATCAATAATTTCTTCAAAACATTCTCTCAAAAATATATTTCAAACAAATATACTCTCTTTAAAAAAATATGATTTTATCTTTGATTGTTGATAGATTAAAATATGAAATTCTTAGGTCTATATACAAGGAATTAAACATTACCTATAACAGTTATATTTTGCAAGATATGCCCAAAAATAGCATATATGGACCCCATATATCAAATCCATTTAAATCAGACATATATGACTAGAAATAGAACTTTTAAAACATTTAATTTAGCCTTAAAAATATTTCGATTTAAACCCCTAAAGGATAAGAAAAAGTTTAACTGGTATATATCATAAAATAATACATGGACTAAGAATAGAACAATTAATTTGGGCAAGAAAAAATAATCAGAGAGATCTCACCGAGATTTCCTTCCAAAAAATATAAAATAGCAATGTAGTATCAAATCCAGAGTTTTCGCAAAAATAGCTTTGATCAAGAATTTCTTCAAAACTTTCTCTCAAAAATATATTTCAAAAAATATACTATCTCTTTCAGAAAATATGATTTAACTTTTGATTATGGATAGATTGAAAGATGAAATTCACAGGTTTATGTACAAGGAATTTAAGCATTGCCTATAACGGCTATATTTTGAAATATATGCCAAAAATAGCATATGTAGACCCCACATATCAAATTCATTTAAATCAGACATATTTGACCAGAAATACAACTTTTAAAACATTCAATTTTATCTCCAAAAAGATTTTTATTTAAACCCCCAAAGGATAAAAAGAAGTTCGATCGATATAAATCACAAAATCAAGAGATACATGGACTAAATCATATGATCTTCAAAATATAAGATTATCTTTGAAATATAAAAACCCATTAAAATATGATATTCCAACGTTTAAATCCTTGGAAAATCGTTCGAAATCTTTTAAAATACTATGGTCAAAGATCTAAAAATTACCACATCGGTCGACCGATTCATCTGACTGTCAACGGTTAACCCTTAACGTCTAGATTTCTAGCTGTTGGACACTAATCGGTCGACTGAATGATTGACCGTTTTAGGATCTGAATCAATCGTCCAACCAGTCGGTCGATCGATTATCCTAAAACCCCCAAAACACCAAATCATGAATTATTCGATCTACCGATTCATCCAACGATCGATTGTTTAGGCTGAAAAACCAATTTTCCTTATTTTTCAAACATTTTCTAGATCAATCTTTTGGGAAAATTATTTAGACACTTAAATCTATCACATTTTACCATATTAAAAATATTTCAAATTATTTTCAAGTGTTGTGTGTGACCCTAATTATGCTAAAAAATCCTCTCGCTAAAAAATCTTCAACATCTTTATTGCAATCATGTTGATCTTTATCATTTCTCTTTAAAATATTTTCTCATTGAAACACTGAAGCTAAAATCTGATATACTCAATCAACGCATTAGTTCCTCAAAACATCAACATTAATTGGTTCATCAAAACATCTCAAATCAACAATCTCCTCTTTTTTTATTATGATAATTAGCTTTGATGTTTTTAAAAAATATATATATAACCACACTTCCCCTAAATATGAGGATGGGTTTTTGTTCACATTTAATATTATAATGAGAAAATAAATTCTATCATGGTAAAAAGATTATGCACTGAATATCAAAGAATATTTCACAATAAATAACAACTCCCCCTTTTTTATAAAAAAATTTTAATATCTTAAAAATAACTTTCCTTTTGTCATCTACATCACTCTTTCTCCCCCCGTTGTCATCTCAAAATGTGGAGAAGGTGAATCAAAACATATAATGATATGCATAAAATGATTTTCATGATGCAAGTTTGAAAATATTAAATTAATCAGAGGATCTCCATAGTTGGCTTAGATTTGAAGATTATGGGCTTAGATATACCATTCTCAACACATAGTAGGAGATTCTTCAACAAAAAAGTTGATGTTCTTACTCTCTTCTAGGGTTTCATTAGATCTACTATCTAGGATTGATATTCTTGTGTTTTTGGGTTTTGAATCACTTGGTGAATATCATTGTGGGAAGAAAATGCCTAAGAGTAAAGTAAAGCAACCATGCCTGGAAAAACCTAATTATGATACCACACATTTCTTATGTAAAGAAGATGAGGTAAAATATAAAAATGAAACCGTGAATTGTAAGGTTGTGTGTTCTAAACATGTTAATTTTGCTAACCTTAAAAAACAATATTGATATTGAAATATTTGTCCAGAAAATGGGGTGGACTGATTTTCTTTCTCAAATGTATAGATACGAGTTCAAAATTTAAAAGTTTATAGGCTTCGACAGGGGAATGAGGGAATAAATTATTTAGGTTAGCTTCAAAAGGTTCAAGCGATAAAAGTGAAGGCCTAAATCATGCCTCCAGAATTACCTCACCTATAATTTCACCTCAAGTCTACCCCAAATTAAGTTCTAGATTTCTCTTTTCCGTCATGAACTTATTACTGAATAATCAACGTCAAATCATTCAAATAATTATACACTGAGTCCATGCGATCGTGCGATTTAAGGATCAAAATAATTTTTACCTAATCGACATGCTAAGCACACAAAACACACATGAATGGCATCATCCCCGACCTCGATATACAATTAGGGAATAATTTTCATCATCGAGAAATAGCCCTTGATGAACTCTACAACTCAACATGCAAATACGACTTCATACATAAACATATCTACTCTAAAACTAAACACTAACATACATATACTAACTAATCATTACACATGTATAAAAAAATTAAAATACATTAACTAAAACTAAACATTTCAAGTTTAATACAAAAAAAAAAAAAAAAAAATCGAGCATTCTCATCTTTCTTTAACAACACAAAACGTGATGTGCATTCCCCCCAAATTTAAAAAAAATACAGTGTCCTCACTAACTAAGTAGCGAACCCAATAATAGTTTATAGCAATGACAAGTAAAATTGGGTACCGACACATACCTAGAGGATTGACGTAAAAGTCTAACCCCCTGCCGTTCGCTGGGAGGAAAGTTATTACCACCACTATCACGTCAGAATGGAAATTGTGGCGGTTGCAAAAGATGCGGCGGCACATGCGGTATAGGCAGATAAGTACTCATACTAATGCCTAAGCACTCACACATGAGCCGGTGGATTTGATCTTGATGTCTTGAATACTGATCCAGGAAAGTTCTGAGCTCATATTGCCCTTGGCGACTCAATACGCACACACCAATCGCAATGGTTTCAACAAAATTTCAAAAATGTAGCATGCAATTTTGTTTCACACAATTTAACAATCCATAGAAACTTAGTTTATCACCAAAAATCAAACCAAAATCCCATAGAAATTTAAAATCGCAAAAATGGGGGTTAAATCTAATTTTTGGAGGATGATTTGAGGTGGAAATCACAAATTTTGTTAAAGGAATGATGGATTGAGGGTTGGAAACAATTTGGGATGATGAAAATAGAGAGATTTTGGAGTTTTTGAAGTGGTTCTGGCATTTTTGTATAGCGGGATGGTTTTAATCAAACAGAGGCTCACCGCCGCAGCGGTGGGAATCACCACCTCGACAGCGGATTGCCTTTTTAAAACCCTTTGCATTTTTTCGTTTCACCGCCTCAGCGGTGAAGCACCTTTTTTAAAAAACTTTTTAACCTGAAGTTTTATCGCTGTGGCGATGCGGCGTTTATACTGAAAACTTGACATCCTGTATTTTTACCACCGTAGCGGTGCGTCCAACATTGTGGCAGTAGGCCTGCTGCCGGATTTTCATTTTTTTCTTCAAGTTTTCACACAAAGGCTCCACACCATGCGTTTCTACTTCACATGTTCAATGATTTTAAGTGCGAAACACATCTCCGAGTATCCTCACTCCTTAATTCTCCTCCAAACACGCTCTGAGACCATTCCAGCCTCCAAAAAATAATTAATAGCAAAAATCAGGTCAAACTTGGTACCCTCGGTTTCGAATAAAAAAACGTGACTTGCTTGATTTACCGTCCCTAGTTGGACTTAGTTGGAAATTTTTCACCAAATTCCCTCATAGACAAGGAATTAGGATTAGTGTGCTCCGTTGGATCATGATTCATGGTATTGAAGTTGGCTTCTTCTCTCCCTCCTTATCGTTTTCAACGTACGCTCGATCTTAAGATCAAGAGCCAAGAATTCCAAACTCCTTCTTCGTTGCATGCACTGTTTGATCACAACTCACGAAACAAATTAAAAAAATAATTTAAAAGAAAATAAATAAAATAATTGTCTGGATTAATATTCAACTACTTAGTCGCAATATCAACCCATTCAAATACCATCCCCGGCAATGGCGCCAAAAACTTGTACGCCGAGGTTTTTACCCGCTCGCGTATTGACTACTCGCAAGTATACGAGGTCAAGTTTTAATATAGTGGATCTTTAAGATTGGATATCGTTCCACAGGGACGGTGTGAATAATTGAATATCGCGATTTGCATAGTTTTATATTATCCTGACGGTTCAAGAATTATTTTAAAATTAAACCAATTAAAACTAAGTTAAATTACAATTGGTGGGTTAATCCTAACTAAGTTGATTACCTAGGGATTGATTTCATTCACTTAATACATGTTTAATTTTATTTGGTTAACAATAACGGTGTTTTATCCTATCTGACAATCTCTGTATCTTAAACTCATTCACTCTCTCTCCCAAGTATTTAGTGAATGAATACATGACTTCGTGTTGACACTGAAGTCCCCCTCGAACGTCTTTTTGAACACCTAGTCACGTGAGTCTTGACCCAATCTTATGGATTGCACACTCTCCAACTCCCTTCCGGGTTATTGGATCGTCGCGTTGTGTTTACCCTAGTCCGAATTCGGAGTCACCTCTCCTGAGTGTCAAACTCCGTATTCTCAAAACCAACCCTAATACCTTAACAAGCATACTAAGATCGTAATAAAATGATAAACACAATTGGATTTATACACAAACAACCGTTAAGGAAACATATATTAGATCAAACAAGTATTTACACAACTACATCGATCCCTAAATAATATTTATCTAATGCTATCATGATCTTGGCCATTAAAACATTAAACCAAGAGGGATTCAACATCATTCTCAATAAAACATTAAGTTACAAAGAGAGAAACAAATATAGAAAGATCAAATCTTAAAGTGGAGTGGTCTACTATTGCCAAAGATCGATTCGCTAGTGTTTCCTCTTCTCTGGATGATGAATATCCTCTTTGAGCTCTTCAAGATTGTCCAAAGATCAAGTCCTAAGGGTTAGAGACGTCCAAGAGTTTTGAATGGAAGTGGGAGAAAGGGTTTTATAGGTGCAAGGTTTCAAAAATATCGGAAAATATCTTTTTTTTCTATTGTAGAGTGACCGCCTAGGCGATGGGATTCACCACCTAGGCGGTGGGTATGTTGGCTGCTCTCTGATCTTTCACCGCTTAAGCGGTGGAACAGGCGCCAAAATCTCTGAACTTTCACCGCCTAGGCGATGGGCCTTGTTCATTTTCAACACTTCTCTGCATTCTCACCACCGCAGCAGTAGATCTTGTGCTCTTGAAACGTTGTTCTTTTATCGTTTCTTAATCATTTTCCTACCGTTTTGCTCGTTTGTCACTCGTTTATGTCCCTACACCTGAATTACATAAAAACTAACGAAAACAAAATTAAATGTTACTAATTTACTCGAAAACTACCAAATTTGGCTTAGAAGTAAATAGGTAAATTATACCTATCAATGACAAAGGGGGAGAAGTTGATGTTTAAGGAATTTAATGAGAAGTTGATGTTTAGTGATTTGTTCGCCTAAGTATTGCATTAATTAAAGGGAGAAATTATTGAGAGCTTTATTGAATATTTTAATTATGTTTTTATAATTGTGCTTAAATGAGTTTAAATACCCGTCCTCAGATTTAGGGGGAGCGTGGTTACATTATATTTTGAAGAAAATATCAAAGTTAATTATCATCATAAAAAAGGGAGAGATTATTGAATCCAAGGTTTTGATGAGCAATTAAGTATTGATATTTTTTGTGGAACTAATGGTTTTATTGAATGTTTCAGATTTATAGTTCTATGTAATTGACTATGAAGAAGATTTGATAAAGAAAACATAAAGGGTGCAAGATGAATATGATGAAGATATGTAGAGTTTTGAAGACGCTAAACAAAACTTAGTAAAAACAACTCTTTACTTATATACTCTCAATGCAACCTGAATTAAGATCACGCACGACACTTAAAATGTAGTTATATTATGTGTATCATGATAAGAAGTGATAAATTTAAGTTCCTAAAATGAGATATCTTATGTGCTCCTTATGTGAAATAATTTTGATAAATGACCTAATTGAAAAATATGTTTGAAAGTATAAAATGTTATATTTTCAAGTCAATTCGGTCAACCGACAAATAGGATCAGTCAACTTATCAAAGTAGTGAGTTTTGGGAGTAGAAGTGAAATCCTACTGATCTAATCGGTCAACCGAGAAAAATAATCGATCAAACATTTGAAACAACAACTGAAATGGATAAGGAAATGAGCACACTGATCTAATTGGTCAGTCAAATGAGAAAGGTCGATCAACCGAATGATTCAGTGGATGAAATGGAGAAAATTAGAAGCCCACTAATTGAGTCGGTCAACTGACAGGGTGTAAGGCCAACGGCTATTGCAACCTTGGTACAGGGTGGTCGACCGAATGGCAGTGATCGGTCAACCAACTGTCTCAGTCAATATTTTGACTGATTTGGTCTCTTGGTAAAAAACAATCCATTTTTTATGATTCTAAAATAGGGATTTGGGGGATTTTAGTGATATTCAAATATGTTTAACTTATTATGTGATCCCTATTGATTTGCTCCATATATTTTGAAATTCTCTTAATTTAAATGATTTAATACTTCTTATTCTTATGGTTTTAAATTGGGAAAAATTTTATGGACCTAAATGAGTGTTTTAAATAATATTTTTAAATAAAACATACCTAAATTAATAGGATATGTTATATGGGGTCATAGAGTGTCATTTTATGACACATCTTTGAAAAACTAGCCGTTGGAGGGTTAGTTCTAGGTCTATTTAATAAAACCTACGGGAATGAGAGAAAACACATCAACAACATCAGTTTTGAGTTTTTATAAGTGTAAGATTTTTGCTGAGATTTCTACGAGATATCCTATTCAAGTTCTTGATCTGAAGCGCTTGTTGTTTGGCGTCATCGATTTGAGTTCTAATTGTGATATTATCATTGTGTCTCGTGCTTCTCGGTGAGATCCATCCAAGCTTTATTATTTTCTTTCTAAATCCATATTTATATTAATTGTTTGGTCTAGGATTATTAGAAAAATCGTTTTGAACTTAAAAGACTGAAAATCTTTTAAATAGATTTTTACTTGATTATCTGATTACGTGTTTAATTTGTACTACCCACTAATTATTTCATCAGATTTTATTTACCTCACATTGTATCTATCTGGTAGTAATTATTCGAGTCATTAATTGAGTGTATCTGTATTGAGGTGGTAGCAGTTCCTTGTGGGAAGAAACTTACATTTTTTGTATTTGTGAGTTTGAGAGAATTAGACACGTTTGAGACAATGTCTAGTCAAAGAAGCTAGGTTTCGATCTTTCTCTTGTGAAAAAAGTAGAGTTTGATCTTGTCCTGTTAAAAAGGTTAGGCTATTTGTTGAGTCCAAAGTTTTGATAAACAATTAAGTATTGATGTTTTTGGTAGAACTAATAATTTTATCAAGTGTTTTAGATTTATAAGTTCCAGGCATGTGATTAAGAAGAAGACCTCATGAAGAAAACATAAACGATGCAAGATAGACGCAATGAAGACATGAAAAGTTTTGAAGACCTTAAAAAAAATAGGTGAAAATAACTCTCTACTTATATACTCTTAATACAACCCGAATTATAATCTCACAGGACACTTTAAATGAGTTATTTTTATGTGTGTCTTGATATAAAATGATAGATTTTAAGATCCTAATTTAAGATATTGAATGTGCTGCTTATGTGAAATGAATTTAATAATTGACCTGAGAAAACATGATTTAAAGTATAAAAAGTAAAGTAATCTGGTCAAATCGGTCAACCAAATTAAATAGTGAGTTTTGAAGCTAAAATGAGGTACTACTGATCTAGTTAGTCAACTGAATTAAAGAGGTTGGTCAACCATTTGAAACATTGGCTGAATTGAAAAAGGAAGTGAGCACGCTAATCCAATCAGTCAACTGAATTAAATGAGTTGGTCAACCATTTGATTTAGCAAGTTAATCGAAGAGAAATTGGAATAGCCTGAACCAATTGATAAACTGATTGGAGGCAGTCGATCAACTGACTGGCTATAAGCAATGGTAGATATTAGTTCTGGACAAGTCAGTGAACCGACTTGTGGGGCTCGGTCAACCGATTGAGATAGTTGGGAAATCAAGAGATTTGGTCTCTTGGTCAAAATCTATCCATTTCTTAGGATTCTAAGAGAGAGAGATTTGGGGTATTTGAACTTAATTGAGATATTATCTACCTATTCTATTATCCCTATTGATTTGGTCTATATACTTTGAGATTCTCCTAATTTAAATGGATTAATACTTCCTATTTTTACGGTTTTAAATTGAGAATAGTTTTGTGGACTTATTTGAGGGAATCGAAAGTTATTTTTTAGCGAAATACTTCTATATTGAAAGGTTATCATATATAGAGTCTAAGAGTGTCTTTTAGAGGCATATCTTTGAAAAACTAGCCATTGAGGGCTTTATATTTGTCTATTAATATAGATCTACGGGAATTGAGATAAACACATCAAAAACAATCAATTGAAGATTTTTTAATAGTTATATTTACACTGAGATTTTTTGCGAGAGATTTATTCTTCGCTCTTGATCTAAAGCGCTTGTGATTTGGCGTCACCAATTTGTGTTGTATTGTTATTCTATCATTATCTTCGGTGTTTCCCGTTGAGATATTTCCAAGCTTTATAATTTACTTTGAATTTATATTCTTATTTATTGCTTGGTATAAGATTATTTAGAAAATCGTTTTAAACTTAAAAAGCACGAAAATCCTTTTAAACAATTTTATTTGATTATCTGATTACATGCTCAAATTGTACTACCCACTTTGTTAATTAATTAGATTTTGTTTGCCTCACATTGTATCTATCATATAGTAATATTTGGGACATTAATCAAGTATATTTATATTGAGGTGATAAAAATTCTTTGTGGGAACAAACTTACATTTTTTTTGTATTTGTGAGTTTGAGTAGGTTAAACACGTTTGCAACGGTGTCAAGTCAAGGTAGCTAGGTTTCAATCTTTTTCCTATGAAAAATATTTGGGTTTGATCTTTGTCCTGCAAAAAGGTTAGGTTATTCATTTCTCTTAAAAAGAATTAGTTTTTGATTCTCCCTAAAATAGAATTGAGTAATTGTAAAGATTCTTCCTAAACCTGAGAAAATGATAAGTGTAAAAGTGTGAGGGAGTGGTAGGTTTGATCTTTAGCCTATTAAAAGATTATGTTTTGATTCTTCCTGTAATAAAATTAGGTTAGTCTTCAGCCTGGCAAAAAGATAGGATTTTTCCTAAGCTTAGGAAAATGATAGTTGTAAAGGTTAATTGTGAGCCTATGAAAAAATCGAGATTGTATGGGTTTGGTTCTTACCTAATAAATGAATCAGGGGTTTAGTGGATTACGAATCTCCGTGGAGCTCGGGGGACTAAATGTAGGTAAGAGTAGCTTTACCAAACCTGGATATATTGTTATGTGTTGCATTGCTTATTATTTCTTATATTATGTTTGGGTGTGCATTTAAAACTAAACACATTTCCGCTACGTAACAAGATAATAATCTATTTAGGGAAATTGATTATTTGTGTTTAAAGAAATTAATTTTTTAACCTTTGTAACTACCCAATTCACCCCCTCTTGGGTAGCTATTTGGGTCAATAATTGGCATCAGAACTGATTTTAGCTCAATAGGCTTAACATCCTAACTAAACTGATCATATGGCACACACTATGGATAATGTCTTTTGTGTATCCTCTTTTGAAGGTGATAGATCTGTATATGATAATGTTATTTATGATTCTTGTGGAATTAGTGGTAGTGATGGAAATGATGATAATGAAAATGTCCATATTGTCATGGAAAAATTATTCTCTCACATTTCTCTTTGCTAAAATGAAAACAGAGTTTTAAAAAATAATTTTGACGTGGTTTCCAAGCAAAGGTCGGATTTTGAACTAAATATTGACTTACTTAAGAAAAATTTTGAAAAATCAAAATCCGACCTCAAGTCTATTTTAAGAGATTCTGAAAACATTTTTTCATCTTTTAAAACGATCTATGGTAACGGATATGTTTCATCATCTCATTCTTCATCACAAGCCAATGATTGTAATTTTGATATTGTTAGATTTGATGCATGCTTTACTTCTCGTGCTATCTATAATAATCAATCAAAGTTGAGATATAATTATTGCAATAGGGTTGGGCGTTTTAAAGTATTATGTCCATTCAGGAACCCTAAGTTTATTTTTCTAACACAAATGGATCCAGAATAAAATGGATATCAAAGAGTACTATAAAAATGTCTTATGCAGACTTACATATTATCGGGACTGAAATGAAAGGAACAATCAAAAATGATATATCAAAGCCAAGATAGGAAGCCACCAAAAATCTGCAAGCAGACCGAAAAGATGAACCAAAGCTAAGATGGGAGATTACAAATAAGTCACAAGCAACACTTGCAAATAGAAAAGATGTACTAAATCCAAGATGGGATATCACCAGGACACCTTTAGTAACACGTGTGTTGATCCTAAGATTTTGATGAACAATTAAGTGTTGATATTTTGGTGGAACTAATGTTTTAATTGATTGTTTTATTTAAGTTCCAATGATGAAGATGCAATTTAATTGGATGCCAAATGATGATGTCGAAGATGATGAAGAATTAAGAGTTTGAAGAAATTAGGAAAAACAACTCAGGTGAATTTCAACTCTTAATATTCCAATTAGGAACACACACATGGCACAAAATATTTTTACTGTTTATGTGTGTTTTGATTAAGTGAATTTATTTGCTCCAATATGTGATTTGAAAAGAAATAGTTTTAATTGACTAAAATGGAATATAAGAACATTAGTGGAACTAATTTAGAAAAACAAATGGTTAAAGGGACAAAAATGTAACAGAGAATAAGTTAAAAACGAGTTCAGAAAAGAGATCCAGAAGATGTAGGTCGACTGATGAATCGACCGGACCAAGCTGCATGAACTCCATGTATCTCTAAGTCGACAGGAAGGTCGACCCACCAAGAAAAGATGAACTCTCTGTATCTCCAAGTCGACAGGTAGGTTGACTAATGAAGGCAAAATAAACTCTTTGAATCTACAAGTCAACAGACAGGTCGATCGGTGAATGCAGCAGCGATGGCTTGGCTACAACCTGAATTGAGTAATCGACTAACCAGTCAACCGGAAGCACTGTTTCTGGATTTTGTTTATTCCGAGATTATATCCAAAAGTAGCCATTTTTTGTTAGGATTTGAGAGAGATTTCGGGGATATTTTTATATTTAAGATATGCTTCACCTAATATTTAAATCCTATTGATTTGATTTATTAATTTTTAATGTTTCTCAATTTGGTATATAAAATTGATTCTATTCTAATTAATTGAGATTAAGAAATATTTAGGGGGCTTAATTGAAAGTTTTAAAAGCTATTATTAAGTATATTGAACCAAAATGAAGTCTTTATGATATAAGGGATCTATAAGAGCTATTAAATGTCATGACACATTGGAACTAGCCGTCAGAAGGCTGATTTCATTCTCCTTTAAATAAACTGGCGAATTTCTTATATCATTAAAAGCAAGAGAAATCATATCATATCATAAGAGTGAGCTTTTCTAAGAGTTATCTTTCTGAGAGTTTGTGAGCTATTCTAAGAGACGATCTTGAAGATCAATTGCGACTAATCTTTGTTGCTATCGAATTTGAAATTACATCATTCTAATTATTCTTTCTATGGATTCCGGGTGAGATCTTTCCAATTGTATTCTATCATTGCATTACTTGTTTATCTTTTGGAAATTGATCTTAGAAATTGTTTCTAATTTTTATTAAAGAAATTTTTTATAAATAATTTCTTGAATCTGATTACGTGCTCAATTATTTGCTACCCATAACTTGTTTAAAATCAGATTTTCAATCTCATATTTTTTCTATCACTAGATTTGGGATATTAATTGAGTTATTATTTATTTGTGGTGGTAAAAGCTCCGAGTAAGATTTTTTGCTTATCAATTTGTATTGGTGAGTAGTGTGACGGGTTAAATACTATTGGGGGTATTTAATCAGAGGTAGCCGATTTTCAGTCTCTTCTTGTAAAGAGATTGAGGTGGTGATTCTTCCTGGATAGAATTGTGTTTTGAGTGAAATTTGTAACGGTTCAATCCTTACCGGGTAAAAGGATATTTGGAGTGATTGGTGAGGTTTTGATTCTTTGGCCTTAGTGTTAAAAAGAATTAGGTTATTATTTAGTCTGTCAAAAGTAAATGTTCTTCTTTAGCCTGGGAAAAAAGATATTGTAAATGTTGATTCTGAGCCTGTAAAAGAATCGATGTGAAGGTTTGGTTCGGTTCCTACCTTTAAAGGGATCTTGAGTATTAGTGGGTGCGAATCTCTGTGGGGCTCGGAAGACTGGACTAGCCAAGAGTAGCTTGGTGAATTAGGATATATCTTGGTGTGCTGCAATATTTACTTTATTTATTTTTGTTGTTTGGTGTGCACGTAGTTGATCATTTAATTCCGCTTTGATTTAAAGATAATAATTAATTTAGGATTAAAATTAATTATTTGATTTACTAAAGTTTTATTCTGATAAGTTTTTAATTATCCAATTCACCCCCCACCTCTTGGGTATTCCACTAAGCCAACAACGTGCAAATAGAAATATCATAGAGTCAAATGACAACGATCAAAGGCTTAGAGGATACAGACAGACCAAGAGAAATTGTGCATCCAAGTCAACCGTTGGTACAAATGGTAAAAATCAAAGTCGTCCCTAAGGATATAAGAGGTACTCCTAACCCTTCACAGATAAAGTTTATTAAATTTGTTAAAGAGGGAGGTATCCGGCATATCGATTAGGTAAGTTAGTAATGGTTTCTAAGACCTATATGAAATGATGTGTGTACTTGTTGTCTTAGAAACATCACATGGTAATTCTAAGAATCACATTTAGTTAAAGTATATTAACATGTTTTGTGATATACTTATTTCGAGTATTATTCCTTTATTTGATTATATGAAACATGTTATATGATCTATATTGTAAGATAATATTGATTTATTGATTAAGATTGAGTCGTGTGATGGTTATTAAGTTTATCGTATTTCTCGTATCACATGTTACATGTTTTATAAAATCAGTATTTAGCATAGTCTACTTTGCCGGCATGATCATATGAATTTAAGCTTGTCTGGCTAGTATCGCTTTATGAAATTGTGTTAATCTATTTTCGTTACCATTTGAATGATCATCTTAATATATATGGAATATCAATCTATGCTTAGTGTTTTGCATGAGGATATCTTTATAAGCATCAAGTGCCTAGTTGAATGCATGATAATATGAACTCAACATACGTTTTATTTCTCTTGGTTTTAAATGATTATTATTCTATAAGAGATCTAAAATTTTATGAGATAACATCTTTAGTATGAAATTATCCATGCATTAGATTTATGTTAATGGTTACATAAATGAAAATAATTATTATTATTATTATTAAGATATGCTTCATGTCCTAGTGCGCTAAAATATTACATGTTTTTTTATTCTATCTAAATGGAAGATATTAATTGATATCATGAAATAAAGCATGTTAACTTAATTAAAATTATATGATTTCATGATATATTTTTGAAATGTTTTGATGATCTCTTGAAATTGCCTTAAGATAATTAGATTAATCTTAAAAATTGTTCTCTTCATGATCTCTACTTTTTTATGTAACAAAGGGGAAGAGAATACGATATTAAAGGGGAAAAGTTATAGGATGTTCTGATAATGAATGTGTTCTCCTAATCATGAATTAATGTTCACAATTATATACGGGAAGAAGTTTTTATAAGTGGGCCAATAATATGTGTTGATCCTAAGATTTTAATGAACAATTAAATGTTGATATTTTTTGTAGAACTAACGATTTTATTGAATGTTTTAGTTTATTACTTCCAGTGATGAAAATAATCATAAAGATATTGTGACAATGTTAAAGATGATAGAAGATTAAGAGTTTAAAGAAATTGAAGAACCTAGGGAAAACAACTCAGGTTAAATTTCAACTCTTAATGTGTCGCGGTCAGGATCACACAAGACACAAAATGTTTTTCAAAATTATGTGTATTTTTATAGGATCCTAATTAGTTAAATTATTTACTCCTATATGTAATTGAAAAAGAAATAAAGATAATTTACTAAAATTGAATTTAAGATTTAGTGGAGCTAACCGAGAAAAGAAATCGGTTAAAGGGGCAAAAAAGTTGAAGAAATTGAATGAAATTGAATTGAGAGAGGAGTTCCAGAAACGATCAGTCAACAGGTAAGTCGACCTATGTTTATGAGGCAACTTCTTGAATTGTTCCGTCGACAGGTAAGTCAACTTATGCTTTAGAAAGGAACTCTCTGAATTGGTCGGTCGACAAGTAGGTCGACCTTTGGCCAAAAGAAGAACTCTCTGGATCTCTAAGTCAACAGATAGGTCGACTTGTGAAACATCCTGAATCGTCCGGTTGACAGATAAAGTATGGGTGGTCGACCGATGGGCAAATGATTTTTAACTTGGCTATATCCTGAATTGGGTGGTCAAGTAATGGGCTTTAGTTAGTCGACAGATGGAATTGTTTTAGGATTTATGAAATTTCAGATTTTATTCAAAAAGTAGTCATTACTAGTCGTTTTATGGTTAAGATATGTGAGATATCTTAGGGATCTGATATGTTTTGAGCTATTTATTTAATATTTAATTATCCATATAGATATGGTTCAAGTCGTTTTGATATTTCTCAATTTGGTATATGTAATTCTTTCTATTTTATCTAATTGAGATTGAGTAAAACTTTGAGGGACTTAATTGAATATTTTAAGAGATATTTTACGTGAATTATACTAAGAATGAATCATTATGATATAGAGGGTCTATTAGTGTAATTAAATGTCATGATTTATGGGAACAAGCCGTTAGAGGGCTTGTTTTATTCCCTTATAAGTAAACTTGCATTTTTTTTAGGTTTTAAGAAATCAAGATAATCCCCATCATTGTGAGATCTTTCTTGAGATTTGTTCTTGAGAAATATTTGTTTTGGATTATTGCTACTACCGATCTGAAGTGTCATTGTTATTCCAATCATTATTCTTTCAGTGGAATCCTGGTGAGATCATTCCAAATTACTTACTATTAATTGTTGCTTGATTATATTATTTATTATTTGGAATTTGATCTTTGAAATTATTTTCTGAAATTTTTATTGAAAATTATTTTTGAAACAATTTCTTGAGAAAATCTAATTATGTGCTTAACTGCTTGCTACCCATATTTATTTATCAGATTTTGAAATTCTTATTTTTCTATCACTAGTATCGGGATATTAATTGATTTTGAATTTATCTAGGGTGGTAGAATCTCTGAGTGAGAAAATTATTTGTCAATTATTTTGAATTGGTGAGTTGAGCGTCGAATTAGATATTATTGGGAGTGTCTAATCAAGGATATCTAGTTTCAATCTCTTCCGGTAAAGTGATTGAGGTTTTGATATTTGCCTAAAATAGAAAAAGATTAGGTATTAATTCTTCCTTGATTGAATTTATGAGTTAATTGTAACGGTTCAATCCTTACCGGGTAAAAGGATATTTGGAGCGTATTTGTGTGAGGTTTAATTCTTGAGCCTAAGGTATAAAAATAATTAGGTTGTGATTCTCCCTGTAATAGAATTAGGTTAATCTTCCGCCTAGTAAAAAGATAGAGATTATTCCTTAGCCTGTGAAAAGGAATTGTAAAAGTTAATTCTAAGCCTGCGAAAAAAACGTTGTAAGGGTTTGGTTCCTACCTTTAAAGGGATCTTGAGTTTAGTAGGTGCAACTCTCCGCGGAGCTCGGGAGATTGGATTAGTCAAGAGTAGCTTGGTGAACTAGTATAAATTTCTGTGTCTTGCATTATTTATATTTTGTTGTTTAGGGGTGCACCTAGTTGATAACACATATCCGCTACTATAAAAGATAATAATTAATTTTAGGATTAAATTAATTGTTCGATTTGAAGTGTTATATTCTAATTTTTCAATACTATCCAATTCACCTTCCCCCTCTTAGGTAGCTCACTAGGCCAAAAATTGGCATCAAAGCTTGTTTAGCTTGACACACTTAGCTAACAAAGATCACATGGCGCACATAATAGGCACACTAGCTGAGGAACAGTCTATGCACCGACCACCGTTGTTTGCAGGTAAAAATTATTCATTCTGGAAAGACAGAATGATAGCCTTCCTTCATGCTACATATTACGATGTGTGGCTAACAATTGAGGATGGTCCGTTTGTTCCAATGGAAAACGGAGTCGAGAAGACAAAATGACAGCTGACTGCTTCTGATAAGCAGAAACTTTCTATGAACTATCAAGCTATTAATATTTTATTTTGTTCTTTGGATGCTAATGAATACTCAAGAGTTTCAGGTTGTAAATTAGCAAAGAAGATGTGGGACAAGCTACAAGTTACTCATGAAGGGACAAGTTAAGTGAAGCAATTGAAAATCAACGCTCTTATAAGGAAATTTAAATTGTTCAGAATGGAAGAAACTGAATCGATTCAAGAGATGTATACTTGTTTTAACAACATATGCAATCACTTGAGTCAACTTGGAAAGCCATACTCCATGGAGGATAGAGTTTGAAAGATCCTAATATCTTTAATAAAAGTATGGGAGTCGAAGGTGACTGCAATTGAGAAAGTTAAAGATCTTGGCAAATACGAAATTAATGATCTCATAGGCAACTTAATGACTCATGAAACGACGATTAAAGGATATGAGAATGACACCGAAAATAGTAAGAGAAAATCCTTGGTGCTAAAAGCTTAGAAAATTGAAGAAGAAGATGACAGTGATGATTGAAGTCTTGACAGTAAGCAAGAGAAAGATATAGCGCTTCTTACAAACAATTTTAGAAGAATGATTTGGTGCACATTCCATGGGAGAAGAAACTTCAACATGAACAATATGGAATACTACAACTGTCACAAGACCGGTCACTTTCAAACTGATTGTCCCGATTTGAAGAAGGATAAAGAAAATAAGAAGAAGAAGAAAGGAAAGAAGAGCAAGAAGAAGTTTATGAAGGCTACTTGGGATGATACCGAATCAAGTAGATCCTAAAAATCAGAAAGTGAAGAAATGTCCATGTTTGCATTGATGGCCACTGGTGGTGAGGTAACAATATGTTCAAGTTCTTATCCTTTAGATTTTGATGAATTATTTGATGTTTATCAAGAACTTTTGCAAGATCATAAAAACCAATGTTCTAAAATAAATGCCCTTCAATGTACAATTAATACATTAAACATGCAAGTAATGGACTACAAATCTAAAAATAGTGAATTAAAATCCAAGATGTCGGATTTACATTCAATTGTTCTCAAATTCACTGGTAGTGAGAATAACTTGAAAATGCTTTTGGGAAGTGCACGTGGAATTTTTGATAAAGTCAGTATTAGATTTTAGAAAAATCTTAAACAAAACGTTTTCAAAAATCATTTTCTGAAACCAATGATCTTGTTAGATATTTTAAATGTAATGTTGTGGGGCATACTATTCGTAAATGTTTTACTAAAATATCTAAATATAGACAACTTTGGGTTCCAAAAGGAACTAAAATTGTCCCGACTAACAAGATCGAACCCACGTAAACTGGGTATCACTTAGAAACTATTTGGGGTACTCATTGTAGGTTATTCTAAAAGTATCAATAAGCAAGGACAAATGGTTCCTAGACAACAGTTGTTCTCGACACATGACGGGAGATAAATCAAAATTCACATCTTTGACACCTAAGGATGGAGGTTATATGACTTTTGGAGACAACGCAAAGGGTAAAATTATCGGTATAGGTAATATCAGTAATGGTACTACTATTATTAAAGATGTGTTACTAGTTTATAGACTCAAACATAATTTGCTTAGTATTAGTCAACTATGTGACAAGGGCTATAATGTGATATTTCATCATGATAAGTGCATTATTAAGAATGGTCATGATAGTAGTATCTTATTAGTTGCATCACATTTTGAGAATGTTTGTACCTGCTCATTTGATGATTTTACTTCTCAAAGTTTATCATGTTTGAATGTTTTATCTAAAAATAGTTGGTTATGGCATAGGAGACTTGGGCATGCTAGTATGGAGCTAATTTCTAAATTATCTGAGAAGAGTCTCCTACGTGGCCTACCTAATTTTCAATTTATGAAAGATAAAGTATGTGATGCATATCAATTAAGCAAGCTGTCAAAATCATCATTTAAAAAAAAATACACACGTCCACATTTAGATGTCTTGAATTATTGCATCTTGATTTATTTGGACCAAATTTTGTTGCTAGTCTTGGTGGTAAGTTTTATGCCTTTGTAATAGTTGATGATTATTCTAGACTTACCTGGCATTAATATTCGTAGTGAGAGAGGAAAAGTGTTTAAGAATGATGATATTATCAGTTACTGTGATAAGAATGGTTTTGCTCATAACTTCTTTGCACCAAGATCACCACAACAAAATAGTGTAGTGGAAAAGAAAAAGGACGCTTCAAGAAATGGCCAGAACAATGCTTAGTGAAAATTAGTTAGTACAGATTGTCATGTGGTGAATCGGGTATCGATTCGTAGAGGGTTTAACAAAATCCCATATGAAATCTAGAATGGTAAGACTCCTAACATTTGCTATTTTAAAGTATTTGGGTGTAAATGCTTCATTCTGAATGACAAGGATAATTTAGGTAAATTTGATGCTAAATTTGATTATGGGATTTTTCTTGGATATGCTACTAACAGTAAAGCTTATAGAGTTTACAATAAACGTACGTTACTAGTAAAAGAATCTATGCATATTGTATTTGAGAAAGCTGACCATTTTTTGTCGAGAAAGGTTTTGGATGATAATGATGTAGGTATTTCAAATAACCAAAACCAAGGTGAAAATGCGGCCAAGGAGTCTCAAAAAGATGAGAAGACTAAGGAAGAGGATTCGACGTTACCA
Organism: Eucommia ulmoides; assembly: GCA_016647705.1. NCBI lineage: Eukaryota > Viridiplantae > Streptophyta > Magnoliopsida > Garryales > Eucommiaceae > Eucommia > Eucommia ulmoides. Next base: position 25,132,217 of record CM028329.1, read on the forward strand.
CGAGTTATAAAGACAGTACCGGGACATTCGGTAAAATAAATTATTAGTAATTTCAAAAGAGGTGTAAGTATTTGTTCCTCTATTAGAAATATAATTAATCTTGCTTTCTTATCTCAAATTGAGCCAAAAAATGTAAATGAGGCGTTAACTGATGAATCTTTGATTTCTGCAATGCAAGATGTGTTAGTTCTATTTGAGCGGAACAAAGTACGATGTCTTGTTTCGAGACCGGATTTTCATCTTGTTATTGGTACTAAATAGATTTTTTTAAATAAAAATGATGAGTCTGGTATGGTAATTAGAAACAAAGCAAGATTAGTAGCACAAGACTATAATCAAGATGAAAGAATTGATTATGATGAAACCTATGCTCTTGTAGCTAGATTAGAAGCCATTAGAATTCTACTCGCTTTTACATGCTCACGTAATTTTAAGCTATATCAAATGGATGTTAAGAGTGCATTTCTAAATGGCTTTCTAGCGGAAGAAATTTATGTGGAACAGTCCCCAAGATTTGAAAGTGATAAATTTCCCGATCAAGTATTTAAACTTCGTAAGGCTTTGTATGGACTCAAACAAGCTCCTAGAGCTTGGTATGAGAAACTTAGCCGATATTTGATCGAAAAAGGTTTTCGAATGAGTATTTGTGATATAACACTATTTGTTAAGCAAACTGACTCCGATATCCTATTAGTAGAAGTTTATGTTGATGACATTATTTTTGGATCTACTAATGAGGATCTTTGCGAAGAGTTTGCTAAGATAATGCAGGTCGAATTTGAAATGAGCATGATGGGAGAGCTAAATTTTTTTCTTGGGTTGTAAATTAAGCAAACCAAATAGAGGATATTCATAAACCAAGCTAAATACACTAAGGAGCTGTTAAAGAAATATGGCTTGGATGGTGCTAAAGAATATAAAACTCCCATGGCAACAGGTACAAAGATAGACAAAGATGATACGGGCAAAAGTGTTAATAAAAAAATGTATCGAGGTATGATTGGTAGCCTGTTATACTTAACTGCTAGTAGACTTGATATCATGTATAGTGTTTGTTTATGTGCTATATTTCAGTCTTGCCCTAAAGAATCACACTTAACTACGATTAAGCGAATTTTTCGATATTTAAGGAGGATGACTGAACTAGGATTATGGTATCCTAAAGGGAGTAATTTTAAATTAATAAGTTACTCCGATGCTGATTTTTCCGGTTGCAAAGTTGAGTGAAAAGGCACAAATGGGTCATGTCATTTGTTAGGACATGCCTTAGTTTCTTGGTCAAGCAAGAAACATAATTCAATAGCCTTATCCACTACTGAGGCTGAGTATATGGCAGCTGGTAATTATTGTGCTCAAATTCTATATATTAAGTAGCAGTTAAATGATTTTGAAATTTGTATGGAGGAGATCCCAATTTATTGTGATAATAAAAGTGTTATTTGTCTAAGTAAGAATCCTATACAGCACTCACGAACTAAGCACATAGAGATTAGACATCACTTTATTTGTGATCATATTCAAAAAAAGGGACATTGTTATTGAATATATTAATACCTCTGACCAGCTAGCTGATATTTTTACCAAATCATTAGCGAAAGATTAGTTTGTTAAAAGCATTCGCAATTTGGGTATGACTAGGCATAATAATGTATGCCTAGAGTAATGTTTCTTTGTAGTTCCCCTCCCCAATTTTTTTTTGAGATGACAAAGGGGGAGAATTAGTTGATATTTTAATGAATGTCTCAAGAGGGAGCTTGAATTATCTTGTTGAATATTGATAGGTTGAAAATACTTATCTACTTCTAAGCCGAATTTGGTAGTTTTCGAGTGTTTTAGTAATATGTTATTGCATTGTTGTTTGTTTTTATGTAAATTAGGTGTAGGGACGTAATCGAGTAAAAAACAAAAGAAGCTGTTGAAAAATGGTGAAAGAAATAAGGTTTCAGGACACAAACCCATCGCTGCGGCAGTCAAGCCACCGCCGAGGTGGTGGAGATGCAGGGAGAATTGTGAAAACCTCACCGCCCCAACGGTCATTCACCGCTGAGGCGGTGAAAGTCTAGAGAGTTTAGGGTTTGGTTCACTACCGCAGCAGTAAAGTTAACCAACTTAACTCACCGCCATAGCGGTCACTGTGCAGAAAATATCTATTTTCTAGATATTTTGAAGCCTTCTATTTAAACCCTTGTTTCCCCCCATTCGTCAAGGACGTTCCACACTTGATATACATGATCTTAAGCATTTCTTGAGAGCTCAAAGATGAGATTCAACATTTTGAGAAGAATAATCATTTCAGGACCAATCTTTGGCGACAATGGACCACTCCAATTTAAAATTTGATCATTCTTCCTTTGTTTCTATCTTTATAACTCAACATTTAAAATCCTTTTTATTTTAATATTTGTATACTTAAGATCATGGTAGGCTAGATAAATATTATCTAGGGATTGATGTAACTCATGTAAATACATGTTTGATTGGATATATGTTATTCTAATAGTTGTTTATCTAAATCCAATTGTATTTACCATTTTATTACAATTATAATATCCTTGTTAAGGTATTAGGGTTAGTTTTGAGAATACGGGGTTTGATACTCGGGAGAGGTAACCCCAGATTCGGACTAGGGTTAAACACATCACGACAATCTAACGACCCGAGAGGGCATTAGAAAGTGTGCAATCCATGAGGTTGGGTCAAGACTCATGTGACTATGTGTTCTAAAAAATGCTAGAAAGGGACTTCGGCATTAACGTGAAGTCACATAATCGCTCATTTTACACTCGGGAGAGGTAATGAGCGAGTTTGGGATACCTAGATTGTCGGATAGGATAAACACCGTTATTGTTAATTAAACGATGTCAAACATGTATTAAGTTAATGAAATCAATACCTAGGTAATCTATTTAATTAGAATTAATCCAATAGTTGTTAGTTTAACTTAGTTTTTAAATATTCAAACACAAACATTTCTTGAACCGCCGAGATAATATAAGACTATGCAAATTACGGTATTCAATTAATCAAACACGTTTCCCTGTGGACGATATCCGATCGAAAGATCCACTATAATAAAACTTGACCTCGTGCACTTGCGAGCAATTTAAGACGTGAAAAAGTGTAGCGTCCAAGTTTTTGGCATCGTTGCCGAGGACATGGTGTTTTGATTTGGTTGATATTGTAACCAAGTAGTTAAAGGCAATTCTTTTGTTTTATTTATTTTTCAATTAATTATTTTTTAATTTGTTTCATTTGTTGTGATCGAGCAGCGCATGCGACGTAGTAGAAGTTTGGAATTATTTACTCTTGATCCCGAGATCGAGCGTACTTTGAGAAGGATAAGAAGCAAGAAAAGAAGTCAAGCTCAAACTATGGCTAACGATAGAGACGATCATATGCCACGTATGCCTTAACAACTGTCGGTACTGAAGGCACTACCGCAGCAGTCTCCGGAGCAAAAAGTTCCACAACGGGTCCTTAGGGACTACTATCGGCCAGTTATGTTCGATAACTACTTAGGAATTCAGAGGCTGCCGATCCAAGCCAACAACTTCGAGTTAAAGCCCGCCCTAATCAATATGGTGCAACAAAACCAATATGGCTGGAATCTGCATGAGGACCCCAATGTCGATCTGACTACCTTTCTAGAGATATGTGATATAGTAAAAATCAACGGTGTTGCTGAGGATGTAATACGGTTAAGGTATTTCTGTCCTCACTTCGTGACCGAGCACGGGTTGGTTACAATCAATCTAAACAAGAAGTATCAACACTTGGGAGGACATTTCTCAAAGGTTCCTTACTAAGTTTTTCCCACCTTCGAAGACTTCTTAACTCAGAGGTGAAATAGCACAATTTCTCCGGAGGGACTTCGAGCTACTGTTTGAAGCGTAGGAAAAATTTAAGGATCTATTGCGTCAGTGCCCCCAACACGGGTATCAAGATTGGTTTTAAACCCAACTCTTCTACAATGGGTTGAATGGGCAAATAAGAACCATAGTTGATGCCACCTCGAGAGGATCATTGTTGTCAAAAACACCTGCTGAAGCAAATGTGTTACTAGAGGAAATAGCGGCCAATAATTACCAATGGCCAAACGAGAGGAACACGAGACGAAAGGTAGCTTCAATTCAAGAAGTCAATCATATTGCTACCTTATCAGCCCAAGTCTCAAAACTCTCGGATCAATTGGTCTCCTTCTCAACTAAAGATGTTTCGTCAAGTCGTGAAGCGGAGAACGTTTCAAGCAGTTCTCAACCCGGAGTGGATAGTGAGTTCGAAGAATGTCACTTCGTCAAAAATCGGGCTTATACTTTCAGGCTTGCTGCCAATATTCTGACTCACTATCATCCTGGACTTCGCAACCATGAAAACTTTTCATATGTAAACAATTAGAACACGCTGCGGCCACCTCCCGATTATGGAACACAAGCTCAAGGGTATCCTATGCAAGAAACCCACCAAATGCAATAACCTCCTATTCAAAATTAAAAGTTGAACTTGGAAGATATGATCGAATCTTTCATGACAGAAACGCATATAATTTTGCGTAAGACGCACCACAGGCTTAACAAGCACGAGACGAGGCTTGGCTCGATTGAGACCACATGTACAAACACAAATGCTACTGTAAAATCATTGGAGACTCATATCAGGTAACTTGCAAGTGCAATTCAAGAGCAGACCAAGGGAAAGTTTCCTAGCAACATGAAAACTAACCCGAGGAAATGTAAGGCTATTACGTTGAGAAGTGGAAAAGAGGTTAAAGCAAGAAAACCGATGGAGGAAGAGCTGGGGGTAAGCCATGATATTGACAATAATAAACCAAAGAGACATGTGGAGGAGGAAGTTGTTGAAGAAGTTGATGAGAGAAAGAATGAGAAGAATAAAGACAAAATGGAGGAGAAAAAGGAAAAAGAAGAAATAAGAGAAAATAGAAGACAAGAGAAGAGATCAAAAGGTGATTCTGGGGAGAATTACATTCCTGGACAATCCACCAATTCTAACCACACCTTTGCCTTATCCGCAACGATTCCAAAAAAAGAAGTTGACCATCAATTTGCAAAGTTTCTTGACATCTTCAAGAAAATATAAATTAATATACCTTTTGCGGATGCTTTAGAACAAATGCCCAACTGTGGCAAGTTCTTGAAAGACATAATGATGAAGAAAAAGAAGTTGGAGAAATACGAGACGGTGAAAATGACGGAGGAATGTAGTGCTATACTGCAAAGAAAATTGCCTGAAAAGCTGAAGGATCCCGGTAGTTTCACGATTCCATGTACTATCGGGAAATCTCATTTTAACAAAGCACTACGTAATCTTGGTGCGAGTATCAACTTAATATGCCATCTTCTGTCTACCAAAATTTGGGGCTCGGTAATGCTAAGCCAACAACAATTTCCCTTCAAATGGAGGACCGATTGTTAACCTATCCGAAAGAAATTATTTAGGATGTTTTGGTGAAGATGGACAAGTTCATTTTCCCGGTGGACTTTGTCATGCTAGAAATAGAGAAGAATAGGGATATTCCAATCATCCTTAGAAGGTCTTTTCTTGCAACGGGAAAGGCTTTAATTGATGTGCATAATGGTAATTTGACGTTGCGAGTAAACGAAAATGAGGTAAAGTTTAACATTTTCAAAACTGCGAACTTTCCGGATGAATGTCCTAAATACAACCGAGTAGCTATTATTGACTCGTGTATGAGGAAATTCTTTCATGAAAATGTGGATATGGATCCATTGGAGCATACACTCACAAAATCCTTATCTATGGGGGATTTTGGTGAGGAGGGCTCAACCACGAAAGTTGGTGGTGTGGACTACGTTCTTACTATGGAGGCTTAATCTAAAGACGTAAAGGATTCTATTCATGTGGCTTTGATTGAAGAAGAAGTTAATTCTCCCGAACTATCAAATCCGCCCCACGATGGATTAATACTCAAGCAATTACTGAATCACCTCTGGTATACCTTTTTGGGGGAGAATTTAACCAATCCTATGATAATCTCATCATCCTTGATGGAGGAGAAAGAGTACAAGTTGCTAAAAATTCTGAAATGGCATAGATCCGCCTTTGTGTGGTCTATTTCCGACATTAAAAGAATTAGCCCAACAATATGCATGCACAAGATCTTAATGGAAGATTCGCCAAACCTTCCATTAAGCATCAATGGATGCTAAATCTGGCAATGAAAGAAGTTGTTTGAGCGGAGGAATTGAAGCTCTTGAACGCAGGAATTATTTATGCTATATCCGATAGCGAGTGGGTTAGTCTGGTGCAGGTAGTGCCAAAGAAAGACAGCATGACGGTTGTGAAAAATGAGAAGAATGATCTTATTTAGACACGAACCATTACTGGGTGGCGAGTGTGTATTGACTATCGGAGCTTGAACAAGGCAACAAGGAAAGATCATTTTCTGCTTCCACTCATTGATCAAATGCTTGATTATCTTACCGGCTATGATTATTATTGTTTTCTTGATGGCTACTCGGGGTATAATCAAATAGCCATAGCACTAGAAAACCAAGAGAGGATGACCTTTACATGCCCATATGGGACGTTTGCCTACTGACGTATGCCGTTTGGTCTTTGCAACACACCGGCCACATTCCAACAGTGTATGATGGAAATATTCTTGGATATGGTGGAAGACATTATAGAGGTTTTCATGGATGACTTTTCAGTTTTTTGTTCGTCCTTTGATCATTACTTGTACAACTTGGTGCTTGTTCTCGATTGTTGTGAAGAGAAACACTTGGTTCTCAACTAGAAGAAGTGACATTTTATGGGTGAAGAAGGAATAGTCTTAGGTCATCGAGTCTCTTTGAAGGGGCTCGAGGTAGACCGAGCCAAGATTGAAATAATTAAAAAACTTCCACCTCCGATAAATGTGAAGGGAGTCTGTAGTTTCTTAGGGGTATGCCAGCTTCTACCGGCGCTTTATCAAAGACGTTTCAAAGACAGTGAATCCGTTGTCACTTACATGAGAAGGAAGCCCCATTTGAATTTGATGAAGCTTGCTTGAAAGCTTTTAATGCAATGAAGGAAAAGTTGATCACGACTCCTATAATAGTTGCACCGGATTAGAAAGAGCCATTTGAAATAATGTGAAAAATGCTAGCGAATATGCGATTGGAGCAGTTTTTAGGCCAACGCAAGGAGAAGATCTTCCGATCCATTTATTATGCAAGCAAGACTTTGAACGATGCATAGGAGAATTACACTACAACTGAGAAAGAGATATTGGCAGTTGTTTTTGCATGCGATAAGTTTCGATCCTACATTATAGGATCCATGGTGATCATCGATACGGATCACGCCGCCATCCGGTACTTGTTCGCCAAGAAAGACGCCAAGCCGCGTCTAAATAGGTGGATTCTCTTATTGCAAGAGTTTGATATGGAGATAAGAGACAAAAAAGAGAGTGAAAATGTTGTTGTCGGTCATTTGTCACGGTTGGTGTAGGAGGACGTTGGTGATGAGTCCAGTATTACGTAGGTGTTCCCTAATGAGCAGTTGTTCAAAATTGACACTACACTTCCGTGGTTTGCGGATATCATCAATTTTCTAACCTACAAAGTGTTACCACCGGATCTTACAAGTGCCCAAAGGAAGAAATTCCTATTCAATTCGAGGCACTATATGTGGGACAAGCCGTTGCTATTCAAGAAGTGTGCTAATCAGGTGATCCAGCGATGTGTCCCAGAGGAAAAGATAGCGAATATTCTTTATCACTGTCATTCATTACCTTGTGGTGGTTACTTTAGAGTGATTCAGACGGTCGCAAAAGTGCTTCAGTCAGGTTTTTATTGGCTATCATTTTTTAGAGATGTTTATATTTTTGTGAAAACTTGCGATCGATGCCAACGGGTTAGTAACATTTCAAGAAGGCATGAATTTTCGCTGACGTCTATTCTTGAATTAGAGCTATTTGATGTATGGGGTATAGACTTCATGGAACCATTTCCATCGTCATTCAGTCAGGAGTATATTCTACTAGCGGTGGACTACGTGTCTAAGTGGGTCGAAGTTGAGGCGAAGCCTTCCAATTATGCCAAAGTGGTTCTTAAATTCCTTCAGAAAAACATCATGACACAATTCGGGACACCTCAGGCCATAATTAGTGATGAAGGAACCCACTTCTATAACAAAATGTTTAATACTTTGTTAACAAAATATGGGGTGAGGCATAAGGTGGCGTTGCCATATCATCCGCAGATAAACGGCCAAGCCGAAGTGTCAAATAGGGAGATCGAGCAAATTTTGGAGAAAACATTCTAATCGCAAGGATTGGGCGATGAAGTTGGATGATGTACTGTGGGCATATCACACGGCTTTTAAGACACTGTTCGGCATGTCGCTATATCGATTGGTGTTTGGAAAAGCGTGTCACTTGCCAGTCGAGTTGCAGCATCGCGCCTTTTCGACGATAAAGAAATTGAACTTCGATCTAAAAGTTTCAGGTGAACAACGTCGCCTCCAACTCAATGAAATGGAGGAATTCCGGAACGAAGCGTATGAAAATGCCAAGCTCTATAAAGATAAGATGAAGAGGTGGCATAACAAGAAGATAGAGAGGAGAGGGTTTAGCCCGGGTCAGCAAGTTCTATTATTTAATTCATGGCTGAGGCTCTTTCCCCAAAAATTGAAGTCCCGGTGGTCTAAACCATTCCGGATCAAGCATGTATTTCCATTCGCATCCGTCGAATTGGAAGGCAATGACAGATGAATTTTCTGAGTCAATGGGGAGCGGATCAAACATTATTTCAGAAACAAAGAGCGAGTTGTAGATAGTATCTCCCTCGTTGACGCTGATCTTGGAATTCGCTAAGTCCAGCTAGGGACGGTACTTTTTGTTACAAAACCGAGGTGTGATCTTGCCCGACTTTTGCTATTACTTACTTTTTGGAGGCTGGAATGGTCTCAGAGTGTGTTTGGAGATGAATTGAGGAGTGTGGATACTCGAGAATGTGTTTCATACTTAAAATCGTTGAACTAACAAAGTGGAAGCATGTGGTGTGGAGCCTTATTGTGAAATCTTGAAGAAATCATGAAAATCCAATAGGCAGCTCACCGCCGAGGCAATGAAACTTCAAGTTGCAATATTTTAAAAAGGCACTTCACCGCTGAAGTGGTGACCTCATCGCCGAGATGGTGAAACAATAAATTGTATGGGTTTTTAAAAATCCACTCCATCGCCGAGGTAGTGAAGCCTCTGTTCGAATAAAAACTATATCGATAATTTAAATCGCCACAACCACCTCTAAAACCCCAAATCTCTCCATTTTTATCCTCCCAAACCATTTCCAACCCTCAAATCCATCCTTCTATTTTCAAAATTTGTGATTTCCACCACGAATCATCCTTCAAAAATTAATCTTCAACACCATTTTCGAATTTTAGGGTTTGAGGACCAAAAAAGGCGATTTCTCCAATTTTCAATCGATTGGACCAATTTGTTTGAACAAGTAAGTACTTTTGATCCTACATTTCATCTATATGTTGAAATCCTTGGTTGATTTGCATATTCATATCAAGAATGGTTGAATTTGGATTGTGCCCTAAAACCATTGTTGATCCTAAGATTTTGATGAATAATTAAGTATTGATGTTTTAGTGGAACTAATGTTTAATTGAGTGTTTTAGAGATTTAAAGTTCTAGTGATGAAGACGTCAAATTGAATGGATGCTAAATAAAGATATCAAAATGATTAAGAGGAATTAAGAGTTTGAAGAAATTAGGGAAAACAACCCAGGTAAATCTTAACTCTTAATATCTCATTTAGGAACACACACATGGCACAAAATGAATTTTATTTTTTATGTGTGTTTTGATTAAGTGAAATTATTTTCTCCTATGTAATTTGAAAAGAAATAATCTTGAATGACTAAAATGAAATATAAGAATATTTGTGGATCTTATTTAAAAGAGAAAATGGATAAAGGGGCAAAATCGTAAAAGAAAGTGAGTAAAAAACAAGATCCGATAAAAGATCCAGAAGGGAGCAGTTGATTGAGGAGTCGACCGGCCGAACTCTCTGAATCGAAGAGTCGACCGACAAGTCGACCGGTGAAAACAACTGGACTCTATGAATCGAAGAGTCGACCAATAAGTCGACCGGTGAAAACAACTGAACTCTCTGAATCGAAAAGTCGACCAAGCGGTCGACTGATGTACTGCGATGGCTACTCCCTGATTCGTCCAGTCGACTGGGCAGTAGACTAAATGCACTGTTTCAGGATATTGTTTGATCTGATTTTAAATCCAAAAGTAGCCATTTTTATTAGGATTTGAGAGTGATTTTGGGGATATTCTTTATATTTGAGATATGGTTCATATACTAATTAAATCCTTTCAAAATGGTTCATTAAATATTAATGTTTCTCAATTTGGTAATTAAAATAGATTCTATACTTATTTATTTTAATTGAGAAATACTTTAGGGGTTTCATTGAGAGATTCAAAAGATGTTTTTAAGTGGAATTGAACCTAAATGAAGTTCTTATGTTATAAGGGGTCTATAATAGCTTTTTATTGTCATGACACTTGTAAACTAGCCATTAGAAGGCTGATTACATGTTCCTTTAAATAGACCTGCAAATTTTATTAAAGAAGCTAATCATTCTACAAGAGTTAATCATTCTATATCATTTTGAGAGTGCTTTTATAACAAATAGTATTCTACGTTATTGTGAGATATTCTAAGAGTGATTATGATAATCAATTGCGATCTATTCTTGCTGATAACGGATTTGAAGCTATACTGTTCTAATCATTATTTCTGTAGATTCCGGGTGAGATCTTTCCATATTGTTTATTGTTTATTATTTTATATTTTAGAAATTAATCTTAGAAATTATTTTTGATTTTTGAAGAAAATATTCTTTCAAATAATTTCTTGAATCTGATTACGTGCTCCAATTTGCTACCTATATTCTTGTTAAAATTAGATTTCTGTATCTCACATATTTCTATCACTAGTTGTGATATTAATTGAGTTTTTATTTATCTGGGGTGGTAGAAGCTCCGAGTGAGATTTACTACTTATCAATTTTTGTATTGGTGAGTTGTGACTGGTTAAATATCATTGAGGATATTTAACCAAGGGTAGCTAGGTTTCAGTCTCTTCCTGTAAAAAGATTGAAGTATTAATTCTTTCTAAATAGAATTAGTGTGAGTGATTTGTAAAGATTCCATTCTTACCTGTGAAAAAGATAGTTGGAGTGTTTTTAGGTAAGGTTTTTATTCTTGAGCCTCAGTGTTAAAAAGAATTAGGTTATTCTTTAACCTGTAAAAAGTAGAGGTTCTTCCTTAGCCTGAGAAAATAAAATTATAAAGGTTGATTTTGAGCCTGTAAAAAAATCGGTGTGCGGGTTTGGTTCCTACCTTTAAAGGGATCTTGGTTTTAGTGGGTGCAACCTCCGTGGAGCTTAGGGGACTGGATTAGCCAAGAGTAGCTTGGTGAACCAGTATAAATCTTTTGAGTGCTACATTATTATTTTGTTATTTTTGTTGTTTGGGTGTGCACTTAGATTGATCATATTATTCCGCTGTGTTATAAAGATAATAATTAATTTAGGCTTGAAATTAATTATTTAATTTATCAAGTTTTATTCTGATATATTTTTAATTACCCAATTCACCCCCCATCTTGGGTATTCTACTGAGCCAACACCCTTGAACTCCATTTTCGCATTTTTTTTATCACTAAGTGATTTCGGTTTGATTTTTGGTGATGAACACGATTTTTATAGATTATTACATTGTATGATATAAAATTGCATGCTACATTGTTGAAATTTAGTTGAAACCATTGCAATTGGTGTGTGCGTATTGCAATTGTGTCATGTTCTTGACGGTGTTGATTTGGGGAATTATTTTTCATTGTTCATATATGATTGGGCTGCCGTGTTTATGATGTGATTGCTAGAAACCATGACTAAACAAGCTGCATCAAAAAGACCAAGGGGAGAAGGTTCGAGTTCTCGTTGGGGGTCCCACCGCCGACTATGATTCTGCCCGGTTTATTTCCAAATAGGCTGCAAAGTATTTTAACCATTTCGAACATAAGCGAACATGCATTCGACAATGAGGCTTTGGGCAATTGGAAAGTCTCCCGGCAAAATTTCAGGATGTGATCCGAAGCCGCGGTTAGGAAGGTTTTTGTAAATCACCACCCCGGGGCGAGGTAGCTTTAGTACGAGAATTCTATGCAAACATCACTGAAGCAAATAACAACTGGACAAGGGTCCGAACTTGCCCCATCTCATTCAATCCCGAGCGCATTAATGAATTTTTGGGATTGGCGGCCCCGGTACCCATTGACGAACTATATGGGGGTAGAGATTCGAGCATGGAAACTGTGATCCAAGCCATAACTTCAGGCAACGTCCAATGGACTTACACAGGGCCAGGTCTAGCCATTTTCTCAACTAAGTTCCTCAATTCGATCCCCAAAATCTGGCACCATTTTGTTTGTGGAAGCCTTCTCCCGACATCTCACGTATCAAACATCTCCAAAGAAAGGGCCATAACGCTATATTCGATTCAAACGGGAAAGCCGCTCAATGTCGGGTTCTTATTCTACTCCTTCATTCTTCATGTCATCCAAACAACGAAGGCCGGCCTTCCATTTCCATCACTATTGACTGACCTATTCTGACAGGCCGGTGTATCAATAACCGGGGATAGCCCTTGCCCCCTAGCTTTGACAACTCGGATATGGAAAGACGGAGCGCAAGGGGTGGGGGAGCCAGAAGCTGAAGAAGAGGAAGGGCTCGAAGCGAAAGAGGTGGGTCCATTTGAGGCCCGCGGTGAGGTCACTTTGGAGAGGGTATATCAAGAACTCTAGGATATCTGGCTCGACAATCGCGTTCTTCGCCAAGGGCAGTATAATTCGGATCTCCAAAATGCAGAGTTTCAAATGTTCCTGGATCAATATATATACCAACAAGATCAAGTTCAATGGCTCATTAGCGAGCGCCTCAGAATCGACATAAGCGCTTATCTGCCAATGCCGCAATTACCGCCTCACCTCTTGCAACCGCCACACTTTCCTTTCCGACAAGATAGTAGTGGCGATAATGTTTTTCCAGGTGGACAGTAGAAGGTGAGACTTCTATGTCTTATCTTCTAGGTATGTGTTCAAAACCCAATTTTTCTTGTGATTGTTATATGCTACTATTAGGTTCGCTACTCAGTCAGTGTGGACACTGCCTAATTCAAGTTTGAGGGGATGTTCATCCAATTTTGTTTTTGTTAGAAAAGGATGAACAAAATTTTGATATATCATATTTGGATGTTTTATGTATGCTTATTTATGCTTTGTAGAAGCTTTGATGTATATTGTAGATGTTAACATATAGTTAAGTTTAATTTTAATTTTTGTGTTTATGCATGTGAAAAGCTTAGTTTAGTGTATGTATGTTAGTGTTTAGATTTAATGTAGAGATGTTTATGTATGAAGTAATATTTGTCCGTTGAGTTCGTCTGGGCTATTTCCTGATGATGAAAATAATCTCTTAATTGTATATCGAGGTCAGGGGTGATGTCATTCATATGTGTTTTGTGTGCTTAGCATGTCAATTAGGTAAAAATCATTTTGATCCTAAAATCGCACGATAGCATAGACTCACTATATAATTATTCGAATGATTTGACGTCGATTATTCAGTAATAAGTTCATGACAAATTTGAGGAATCTAGAACTTGACTGGGGGAAACTTGAGATGAAATCCTAGGTGAGGTAGTTCAGGAGGCATGATTTAGACCTTCATTTTTATTGCTTGAACCTTTGAAGCTAACCTTGAAAATTTTATCCCTCCTTACACTGTCGAAACCGATAACCTATTCAATTCTGAACATGTATCAAAACCATAGCCAATTAAAAAATTTCTAAACCATTGTCGCTAAGCCAAATGCACGAATTGAGTAAAATCAAGTTAGCATTATTTTATACCACTTGAAGTGAGCGGTCGGGTTTCAGACGAATTTTTATTGGTTCGGTATTTGTGTATTTACTTATCATTCTTTGAATTCTATTTACACGCCCCTAAAATTATACAAAATTGAATAAGTTTTGGGGGTGTGTTATGTTGTTAAAAAAAAAAAAAAAACTATGTGAATATAGTTTTTATTTTCGTTCTCTCGGTGAGTGAATACAAAGTTCTTACATTCTTGTCCAGGGTTGTGTTTTGAATATTTGGGGTTACGAGAGAGATATAGTGACAAGAGTTTGTGCCTCGGGATTCGTTGAATTATTGTAATTATAACGATAACCTATTTTCTATTCTTGAGATACCCTTGGCCGTTCTCTAATGCCGATCTAAGCCCTATTGATCTCTATGAATTTTCGAACCTACATTAGTGGATAGTCAAGTCCAACCAAGCATATGGTTTTCCTAATCCTCAACAGTTGAAGTCATGAGCATAGTTATTGAATAATCCAATCTGGTGTTTAGACAGTTATATATTTGAGTTCTCACACACACACTTTAAATGGATCTAGAATGGTTTTTATTGATATTGAGTGTTAAAATTCTAGAACACCACGTGGTGTATGTTATTTCCCGAACTTAATTTGATTGAGGGCTGTTGAGGGAGAAACAACTTGGTTTCTTCGATTGAACTTGACACTCGCATGCGTTTACTTCTTATTTGTTAAAGTATATTCATTTTTAGTTTAGTAGTTAGTTAATTAGTACAATTAGTTTATTTTAGTGTTAGGGTGTTTTGCTCAAGAACTAGCAAAATTCCAAGTTTGGGGGTATTTGATAGGTTGAAAATACTTATCTACTTCTAAGTCGAATTTGGTAGTTTTCGAGTGCTTAGTAATCTTTTATTGCATTTTTGTTTGTTTTTATGTAAATCAGGTGTAGGGACGTAATCGAGTAATAAACAAGCGAAGCGGTGGAAAAGCAGTGAAAGAAACAAGATTTTAGGACACAAACCCACCGCCGTGATGGTCAGGCCACCGCCGAGGCGGTGGAGATGCAGGGAGAATTATGAAAAACTCATTGCCGCAGCGGTCATTGATAGGTATAAATTATCTATATATTTCCAATCCGAATTTGTTAGTTTTCGAGTACGTTTATAGTTATTTTTATATGTTTTAATATGTTTTTATTCTTTTTGTATTAAAATAGGTGCGTGGGGTGAAAGGGTATGAAATCGGAGCGAAAACGATATAATCGAACCAAAGCGGACGAAGTTACAATGGATAAATGAGCAAGGAGGCAACATTGTGAAAGAAGTCCACCGCCTAGGTGTCCAGACCTCTGCCTGGGCTGTGAATATGCTAAGAACATTTCCAAGTCCACCGCCTACTTCTTCGCCTAGGCGGTCACCAAACCTGTAAAGCCGGTACAAGTGCTGTAACTTAAAGGTTATTTTGCACTATGATTCAATTCTATTTTGGAAACACTCAAAACATGGAAGTTGTATATATTTGTCTTAGCTTTCCATAGGTTTTTGAATCACTTCAATCGAAGTTCGGATGAAGACGTTACAGTCAAAACAAAATTCAAACCTGCAGTAACTTTGCCTAGGCTAAGTTTCCTTCGCCTAGGCAAAAATCCGGTAGAAAGTTAACCGACCTAACTTCTCCTAGGTGAAGGTAAAAACCTCTACGCAGAATAGATATTTTTTGGCCTATTTAAGCCCTTCTCTCCTCCTCTCTTCCCTCCTCTTGAGCTCCTAAGGCCATAGGCCATATTTTAGGGTTAGGATAAGAGATTTTTGAGAGAGTGCTCTCAACCCGAGGTGGAGGATCAACGAGGAAGCGATCGATTGATGTTTCTAGTGACAAATCTTCGGATATTGGCTAAGTCACTCGTTTCTTCTCTTTGTTTTCTTCATTTTGGTAGTTGTTGAGCATGTTTAGCTCGTTTTACATTGTATAAACAGTTAGGGCCATGAGTTAAACATGGATTGTAATAGGGATTAATGTATTATTTATGAAAATGTAGTTTTGGTTGAATTTGTGTTTCGTTTATGGTTGTTCCTTATAATTTCAATTGTGTTGCTGTGTTTTCTATAATTATATGCTAGTTTTGATATATTGAGAATACATAGTTTGACACTCGGGAGAGGTAACCCCGGATTCGGACTAGGGTTAACACAACACGACAATCTAACAACCTGGGAGGGCGTTAGAAAGTGTGCAATTGATGACGTTAGGGCGAGACTCACGTGACCTAGAGTCGTTAAGACATTGAGAGGGACTTCAACATTGACACGAAGTCACGTATTCCCTCGTCTTACACTCAGAAGAGGTGGCGAGGGAGTTTACGAACCGAGATTGTCAGATATACCGAACACCGTTAATGTTAACTAAAACGAAATCAAACGCATTTAAGTAAATAAGGTTAATCCCTAGGCAATATATTCCCCTAAACAATCTCAAATTAGTATTTATAGTATAGTTAACTTAATTAGTATTTTAGTTTAGTATTAGTATTAAATTAAATTCCATTTTTGTCGCCTAGATAAAGTCAAGTTATGACAATTGCGATAATCGATAGTAACAACACCAATCCCTGTGGATACGATACCCGACCGAGAGGTCCATTACACTAAAACTTGATCCGTACTCTTGCTGGTAAAAGTGGCAGCGCTTATTTAGCGGCCACCAGTCATTCACCGCCTTGGCAGTGAAAGTCCAGAGAGATCAATGTTATATTCACCGTCGCAGCTGTCATTCAAAGTCGAGGCAGTGAAAGTCTAGAGAGTTTAGGGTTTTAGTTCACTGCCGCAGTGGCCAGTCACTGCCGCAGCGGTGAACCACCGCCACGGCAGTCACTCTGTGCAGAAAATATTTATTTTCAAGATATTTTGAAGCCTTCTATTTAAACCCTTGTTTCTCCCATTTGTCAAGGACATTCCACACTTGATATAAATGATCTTAAGTATTTCTTGAGAGCTCAAATAGGAGATTCAACATTTGGAGAAGAGGAATCATTTCAAGACTGATCTTTGGCGACAGTGGACCACTCTACTTTAAGATTTTATCATTCTTCCTTTGTTTCTATCTTTGTAACTTAACTTTTCATATTAAATGATGATGAATCCTTCTTGTTAATATTTATATGGTTAAGATCATAGTAGGCTAGATAAATATTATCTAGGAATTGATGTAACTCATGTAAATACATATTTGATTGAATATATGTTACTCTAACGGTTGTTTGTCTAAATCAAATTTTGTTTACCATTTTATTACAATTTTAATATGCTTGTTAAGGTATTAGGGTTGGTTTTGAGAATACGGGGTTCGACACTCGGGAGAGGTAACCATAGATTCGGACTGGGGTTAAACATATCATGACAATCTAATGACCCGGGAGGGCATTAGAAAGTGTGTAATTCATGAGGTTAAGTCAAGACTCATATGACTATGTGTTCTAAAAAATGCTAGAAGGAGACTTCGGCATTAACGCGACGTCACATAATTGCTCATTTTACACTCAGGAGAGGTAATGAGCGAGTTTGAGATACCTAGATTGTCGGATAGGATAAACACTGTAATTGTTAATTAAATGAAGTTAAAAATGTATTAAGTGAATGAAATCAATCCCTAGGTAATCCATTTAATTAGAATTAACCCAATAGTTGTTAGTATAACTTAGTTTTTAAATATTCAAACACAAACATTTCTTGAACCGTCGAGATAATATAAAACTATGCAAATTATGGTATTCAATTAATCAAGCACGTTTCTCTGTGGACGATATCCAATCGAAAGATCCACTATATTCAAACTTGACCTCGTGCACTTGCGAGTAATTTAAGACGTGAAAAAGTGTAGCGTCCAAATACATTAAGGGGGAGTTTATTATATATTGAAATTTCTTCTTTGTTGAAAATCTTGTGATTATCTTCATTACTTTTCTTTAACGAGTTAAAGAACCTGTCCTCGAATTTAGGGAGAGTGTGGTTACATTTTTGTTTTGAAAAAAACATCAAAGTTAATTGTCATCATAAAAAAATGGGAGATTGTTGATCCTAAGATTTTGATGAACAATTAAATGTTGATGTTTTTTGTGGAACTAATGATTTTATTGAGTGTTTTAGTTTATTAGTTCCAATTATGAAAATGATCATGAAGATATTGTGATAATGTTAAAGATGATGGAAGATTAAGAGTTTGAAGAAATTGAAGAACCTAGGGAAAACACCTCAGGTTAAATTTCAACTCTTAATGTATCCCGGTTAGAATCACATACGACACAAAATGTTTTTCAAAATTATGTGTGTTTTTATAGGATCCTAATTAGTTAAATTATTTGTTTCTCTATGTAATTGAAAAAGAAATAAAGATAATTGACTAAAATTGAATTTAAGATTTAGTGGAGCTAACCGAGAAAAGAAATCGGTTAAAGGGGCAAAAATGTTGAAGAAATTGAATGAAATTGAATTGAGATAAGAGTTCTAGAAACAATCAGTCAACAGATAAGTCGACATGTGTTTATGAGGCAAACTTCTTGAATTATTCGGTCGATAGGTTAGTCGACTTATGCTTTAAAAATGAACTTTCTGAATCGATAGGTCGACCTATGGCCAAAAGAGGAAACTCTCTGGATCTTTAAGTCAACAGATAGGTCAACTTGTGAAACATCATGAATCGTTTGGTCGACAGATGAAGTATGGTTGGTCGACCGATGGCTGAAATTTTTTTGGCTTGGCTACATCCTGAATTAGGCGGTTGACTGATGGGCTTTAGTCAGTCGACAGATGGAATTGTTTTAGGATTCATGGAATTTCAGATTTTATTCAAAAAGTAGTCGTTACTAACCGTTTTATGGTTAAGATATGTGAGATATCTTAGGGATCTGATATGTTCTAAGCTATTTAATTAATATTTAATTATCCCTATACATATGGTTCAAATAGTTTTGATATTTCTCAATTTGGTACATGTAATTCTTTCTATCTTATCTAATTGAGATTGAGTAAAAGTTTGAGGGATTTAATTGAATATTTTAAGAGATATTTTAAGTGAATTATACTAGGAATGAATCATTATGATATAGAGGGTCTATTAGTGTGGTTAAATGTCATGATTTATGGGAATTAGTTGTTATAGGGCTTGTTTTAAGAGGCTTTAAATAGACTTGCGGATTTCACATGTTATATAATCATTAATCAAGAGAATCCAAATTATTCTAAGTTATTCAGCTCTCGTGCTTTCCAAGAGTAATCATACTGAGTGCATTGTGAGATCTTTCTTGAGATTTTTTCTTGAGAAATATTTGTTGTGGATTATTGCTACTACCGATCTGAAGTGTCATTACTATTCCAATCATTATTCTTTCGGTGGAATCCTAGTGAGATCATTCCAAATTACTTACTATTAATTGTTGCTTGATTCTATTATTTATTTTTTGGAATTTGATCTTTGAAATTATTTTTTGGATTTTTTATTGAAAATTATTTTTGAAACAATTTCTTGAGAAAATCTTATTACGTGCTTAACTACTTGCTACCCATCTTTATTTATCATATTTTGAAATTCTCACTTTTCTATCACTAGTATCGAGACATTAATTGAGTTTGAATTTATCTGGAGTGGTAGAAGCTCCGAGTGAGAAAATCACTTATCAATTATTTTTAATTAGTGAGTTGAGTGTCAGATTAGATACTATTGGGAGTGTCAAATCAAGGGTAGTTGGTTTCAATCTCTTCTGGTAAAGAGATTGAAGACTTGATATTTACCTAGAGTATAAAAAGATTATGTGTTAATTCTTCCTCGATTAAATTTGTGAGTGAATTATAACGGTTCAATCCTTACCGGGTAAAATGATATTTGGAGCGTATTTGTGTGAGGTTTAATTATTGAGCCTAAGGTATAAAAAGAATTAGGTCTTGATTCTCCCTATAATAGAATTAGGTTAATCTTTCGCCTAGTAAAAAGATAGAGGTTATTCTTTAGCCTGTGAAAAGGAATTGTAAATGTTGATTCCAAGCCTGCGAAAAGAATCGTTATAAGGGTTTGATTCCTACCTTTAAAGGGATCTTGAGTTTAGTGGGTGCGACTCTCCGCGGAGCTCGAGAGACTAGATTAACCAAAAGTAGCTTAGTGAACCAGTATAAATTTCTGTGTGCTGCATTATTTATATTGTTTATATTTTGTTGTTTGGGTGTACACCTAGTTGATAACACATATCCGCTGCTATAAAAGATAATAATTAATTTTAGGATAAAATTAATTGTTTAATTTGACGTGTTATATTCTGATAATTTTTTAATACTACCCAATTCACCTCCCTTCTTGGGTAGCTCAATGGGCCAATAATATGTTATACTTAAATTGAAAAGGGACATATTGAATATGTTGATATCTCCGATCAACTTGCTAATATATTCTCCTTTTCTTTATCCTTCTTCATTTCGGGACAATCAGTTTAAAAGTGATCGGACTTGTAACAGTTGTAGCATTTCACATTGTTCATGTTGAATTTTCTTCTCCCATGGAATGTACGCCGAGTCATTCTTTTAAAATTCTTCGTGAGAAGAGCCATGTCTTTCTCTTACTCACCGTCAAGACTTTCATCATCACTGTCATCATCTTCTTCAATTTTTTAAGCTTTTAGCGCCAAGGATTTCTTCTTGCTATTTTCGATGTTATTTTCATATCCTTGAATTATCATTTCATGCGTCATCAAGTTGCTTATGAGGTCATCAATTTCGTATTTGGCAAGATCCTTAGCTTCCTCAATTACGATCACCTTTGGCTCCTATATTTTTGTTAAAGATCTCAGGACCTTTTGAACTCTATCCTCCATGGAGTATGGCTTTCCAAGTTAACTCAAGTGATTGCAAACGTTGTTAAATCAAGTGTACATCTCTTAAATCGATTCAGTTTCTTCCATTCTAAACAATTTAATTTGCCTCATAAGAGCATTAATTTTTGATTGATTTACTTAACTTGTCCCTTTGTGGGTAACCTGTAGCTTGTCCCACATCTCCTTTCCGATTTTACAACTTGAAACTCCCGAGTATTCATTTGCATCTAAAGAACAAAATAGAATATTAATAGCTTGAGAGTTTATAGAATGTCTCTGCTTATCGAAAGCAGTTAACTGCTCTTTCTTTTTCTCGACTCCGTTTTCTATTAGGACAAATGTACCATCCTCGATTGTTAGCTAAACATCATAATTTGTGGCCTGAAGGAAGGCAATCATTATGTCTTTCCAAAATGCATAATTTTCACCTGCAAACAATGGTGATCGGTGCATAAACTGCCCCTCAGCTAGTGTGCCCATTGTGTGCGACATGTGATCTTTGTTAGCTTAGTATGTCGAGCTAAACCTACTTTGATGCCAATTGTTGGCCTAGTGAGATACCCAAGAGGAGATGAATTGGTTAGTAATAAAAAATTATCAAATAATAACACTTCAAAAACTCAAATAATTAATTTTATCCTAAATTAATTATTATCTTTATAGTAGTGGAAATATAATATCAACTAGGTGCACACCAAACAACACAAATATAAATAAATTAAAGAATACAATACACCATAAATATATATTAATTTATCAAGCTATTCTTGGCTAATCCAGTCCCCCGAGTTCCGTGGAGAGTCACACCCACTAATCACTATGATTCATTTAACCAAGTAGGAACTAAACCCTTACAAAATGATTCTTTTCTCAAGCTCAGAATCAACATTTACAATTCCTTTTCACAAGCTCAGGAATAATCCTATCTTTTTCACAGGCTAAAGATTAACCTAATTCTTTTATACTTAGGCTAAGAATTAAACCTCACATAAAAACACTCCAAGTATCCTTTTACATGGTAAAGATTGAACTATCACAAATTTACTCACAATTTAATTCTATTAAGGAAGAATTAACACATAATCTTTTTATACTCTAGTCAAAGATTAAAACCTCAATTTCTTTACCAGAAGAGATTGAAACTAGCTATTCCTTGATTAGACACTCCAATAGTATCTGTTGATCTTAAGATTTTGATGAACAATTAAATGTTGATTTTTTTTATATAGCCTAGGCATAATGATATTTGCCTAGAGTAGTATTTTTTTTAGTTCCCCTTTTCCACTTTTTGAGATGACAAAGAATGAGAATTTATCGATGTTTTGTTGAATATCTTAAGGGGGAGTTAGAGTTATTTGGGGAGTTAGAATTATTTATCATTTTGAAGTTTGTGCTATGTTGATTATCTTCATGATTATGCTTAGTTGAGAATTCTTCATGATTATGCTTTATTGAGCTAAAAACCTGTCCTCGAATTTAGGGGGAGCGTGGTTACATTTTATTTTGAAGAAAACATCAAAATTAATTGTCATCATAAAAAAAGAGAAGATTATTGATCCTAAGATTTTGATGAACAATTAAATATTGATGTTTTGGTAGAACTAATATGTTTATTGAGTATTTCAGTTTAAAGAGTTCCAGACTACGTCATGAAGTAATTGTAAAAGATGCAAAGACGATAACATCATGAAGAAATTGTGAATGATGCAGAGATGGATACTAAGAGATTGAAGATTTTGAAGAATCTAGAAAAAACAACTCAGGTTAAATTCTAACTCTTAATAGCCCAATTAGGATCACACACGACACAAAATGATTTTTATAAATATGTGTACTTTTTGATAGGATCCTAATTAGTTAAATTATTTGCTCCTATATGAAATTTAAAAAGAAATATTAATAATTCATTAAAATTGAATTTAAGAATTTAGTGGAACTAATCGAGAAAAGAAATTGGTTAAAAGGGCGAAAACATCGATGAGAATGAATTCAAAATGAATTAAGGAGAAGATTCCAATATTGGTAAGTCGATAGGTAAGTCGACCGATGTATAGAATATGAAGTTGTTGAATCTCTCGGTCGATAGGAAGGTCGACCTGAACTTAAATAGTGAACTTTCTGAATTGATAAGTCGACAGAGAGGTCGACCTGTAACCAGAAATGAAACTCTCTGAATCTCTAGGTCGACAGATAGGTCGACCGATGGGCGATAGATTTTTGGCTTGGCTACATCCTGAATCGAGTGGTCGACAGGTGACCCTTGGTCAGTCGACTTATGGCACTGTTTCAAGATTTTGTGGAATTCTGAATTTTATTCTAAAAGTAGTTCTTACTAGCCGTTTTATGGTTAAGATTTGAGAGATATCTTAGGGATTTGATGTTATTTGAGATATGCAACATATATTATGATATCCCTATAGATATGGTTCGTTAAATTTGAATATTTCTCAATTTGGTACATGTAATTCTTTTTATCCTATTTAATTGTGATTGAGAAATATTTGGAGGACTTAATTGAGATGTTTAAAAGCCATAATTAAGTTATTTGAACCAAGATGAAGTCTTAATCATATAAGGGGTCTATAATAGCAATTAAATGTCATAACAAGTGAAAACTAGCCTTTGGAGAGCTTATTTTATTCCCTTTTATATAAACTTGTGTTTTTTCACATAAAAGACACATCAAGAGAATTATTGTAAGTTATTCAACTTTTGAGCTTTCTAAGAGTAATCATACTGAGTGAATTGTGAGATCTTTTCTGAGAGTTATTCTTTAGAAATAATTGTTGTGGATTATTACTACCTACCGATCTGAAATTTCATTTCTATCTCTAATCATTATTTCTTCGGTGGAATCTGGGTGAGATCTTTCCAAATTACTTTATATTAATTGTTGATTGATTATATTTGGAATTTGATCTTTGAAATTGTTTTCCAATTTTTTATTGAAAAATATTTTTGAAATAATTTCTTAAAGAAATCTGATTACGTACTCAATTACGTGCTACCAATTTTTGTTTAAAATCAGATTTTGAATATCTTACTTTTCTATCATTAGTTTTGGAGATATTAATTGAGTTCTAATTTATCTGAGGTGGTAGAAGCTCCAAGTGAAAAAAAATCACTTATCAATTTGTAATTGGTGAGTTGAGTGATGGATTGAATACTATTGGGAGTATTTAATCAAAGGATAGCTGATTTCAGTCTCTTCCTTTAAAAAGATTGAGATAATAATTCTTCCTTGATTGAATTGATTTGTGAGCAATTTTGTAAAGGTTCCATCCTTACCTGGAAAAATGATACTTGGAGTGATTGTGAGATTTTAATTCTTGAGCCTAAGGTATAAAAAGAATTAGGTTGTGATTCTCCCTGTAATAAAATTAGGTTAATCTTTAGCCTGTAAAAAGATATGTTATTCTTGAGTTTGAGAAAAAGAAAATGTTATTCCTGAGCCTGGGAAAAGGAATTATAGAGGTTGATTCTAAACTTATGAAAGGAATATTTGTGGGAGTTTAGTTCTTACCTTTAAAAGGATCTTGAGTTTAATGGGTGCAAATCTCTGTAGGGCTTGGAGTATTGAATTAGCCAAGAGTAGCTTGATGAATCAGGATATATTGTAGTATTGTGTCTTATTTATTTTACTTATACTGTTGTTTGGAGTGCATCTAGTTGATAACACATATCCGCTGTTATAAAGATAATAATTAATTTTAAGATAAAATTAATTGTTTGAATTTTTGAAGTGTTATTATTATTCTAATAATTTTTTAATATTACCCAATTCACCCCCTCTTGGGTAGCTCACTGGGTCAACAGTATCTAATCCGACACTCAACTCACCAATTACAAAATTGATAAGTGATTTTCCCACTCGAAACTTCTACTACCCCAGATAAATTTGAATTCAATTAATATCCTGAAACTAGTGATAGAAATAAAGTGAGAATTTCAAAATCTGATTTTTAAAGAAAACGGATAGCAAGCAATTTAGTACGTAATCAGATTTTCTCGAGAAATCATTTCAAAAATGATTTTCAATTTAAAATTCAGAAAAACAATTTCAAAAATCAAATTTTCAAGTAATAAATAATAATATCAAATAACAATAAATAGCAAATAACTTGGAACAATCTCACCAGGAATCCACCGAATAAATAATGATAAGCAATGAAACCTCAAGTCTGCCACTTCAAAATATCTCAAGAATGATTCTCAAGAAATTCTCATAATACTCTCTGTTAGAAAGCACAAGAACTGAATAGCTCTTCAGACTTGAAAAAATGAATGGGATTATAGAAACCTAAAAAATGCAAATTTATTTGTAGGGGATTAGAACAAGCCCTCTATCGGCTAGTTCCCACATTTCATGACAAATAATTACTCCAATAGCCCCTTATATCATTAAGACTCATTCCTGGTATAATTCACTTAATTATTTCTTTTAAAACATTCGATTTAGTCCCTCAAACTTATACTCAATCTCAATTATATAAGATAGAAAGAATGTCATGAACTAAATTGAGAGATATCTAAAATACTTTAACCATATATATAGGAATATTAAAATATTAACTAAATAGCCCAAAAACTATTAGATCCCTAAGATATCTTGCATATCTTAACCATAAAACGGCTAGTAACGGCTACTTTTTGGATCAAAACGATAAAAATCTCAAATCCTGAAACTGGTCATCGGTTTACCGACCAATACCCATCGGTCGACCGCCCATTCAGGACATAACCCAAGCTAAAATTCATTTGCTATAAGTTGAACACTCATTTTGTATCTGTCGACCAATCGATTCAGAGAGTTTCACAAGTCGACTTACCTGTCGACCTAATGAGTTAGAGAGTTCGTCTTTTAACCATAAGTCGACTTACATGTCGACCGCGAGATTCAAAGAGTTTGTCTCACGTTCATAAGTTGACTTACCTATCGACCGAACAATTCAGGGACTGAATCTTCTTCCCAACTCCATTCTATCGGTTGACCGATCCATTTGTGTAAGTCAACCGATTGAGCTAGAACACCTCTCCTTAATTAATTTTCTACTAAAAATCTCCGACCTTTTTTTTTGCCCTTTTAACCAATTTCTTTTCTCGGTTTACTCCACTAAATCCTTAAATTCAATTTTAATTAATTATCTTTCTTAATCAATTGTTTCTTCTTTAATTACACATAGAAGCAAATATGTTAGCTAATTAGGATCCTATAAAAAAAAAACACATAATTGTAAAAATATTTTGTGTCGTGTGTGATCCTAATCGAGATACATTAAGAGTAAAAATTTAACCTGAGTTGTTTTCCCTAGGTTCTTCAAATTCTTCAATCTCTTAACATGCATTATCTTTATCAATGTCATTAGCATCCATTTAGCATTTTTCTCAATATCTTCATGATAATCTTTTCATTGGAACTAATAAACTGAAATACCCAATAAAATTATTAGTTCCAAAAAAAGCGTCAACATTTAATTGTCCATCAAAATCTTAAGATCAACAAAAAGGTTAGGTTATTCTTTTCCCTTGAAAACATATTAGGTTTTGATTTTGCCTGAAATATAATTGAGTGATTGTATAGGTTCTTCCTAAACCTAAGAAAAGGATAAATGTAAAAGTGTGAGAGAGTGGTAGGTTTAATCTTTAGCCTGTCAAAAAGATAAGGTTTTGATTCTTCCTATAGTAAAATTAGGTTAGTCTTGAATCTGGTAAAAGGATAAGGTTCTTCCTGAACCTAAGAAAAAGATAATTGTAAAGGTTGATTCTGAGCCCGTGAAAATGATCGATATTATAAGGGTTTGGTTCCTACTTGGGAAAGTAATAAGGGGTTTAGTGGATTGTGAACCTCCGTGAAGCTCGGGGGACTAGATGTGGGTAAGAGTAGTTTTACCAAACCAGGATATATTATTGTGTGTTGAATTGCTTATTATTTCTTATATTGTATTTGGGTGTGCATTTAGAAGTAAACACATTTCCACTGCGTAACAAAATAATAATCTATTTAGGGAAATTGATTATTATGTTTAAAGGAATTAATTGTTTAATTTTTATAACTACCCAATTCACCTCTTTTCTTGTATAGCTCTTTGAGCCAACACTATTCTTTTTCCTTGAAAAGAACTAGATTTTGATTCAGTCTGTAATTGAATTAAAAGGTGAACTGTAAATGTTCATCCTGACCCTGTGAAAAGGATAAGTGAGAGAGTGTTAGGTTGATTCTTAACTTGTAAAAAGAATCAAGGTATTGTAAAGGTTGATTATGAGCATGTGAAAAGAATCGAGAATTGTAAGGGTTTAGTTTATATCTAGTAAAAGAATCAAGGAGTTTAGTGGATTGTGAATCTTCATGGAGCTCGGAGGACTGGACGTAGGTAAGAATAGTTTATTGAACCAGGTTAAATTCTTGTGTGCTGCATTATTTTATTTCATATATTGTGTTTGGGTGTGCATTTAGTATTAAACACATTTTCGTTGTGTATCAAGATAATAATTGATTTAGAAAAATTAATTATTTGTATTTAAAGAACTTAATTGTTTAAATTTTTAGAACTACCCACCCCGGGGAGCTCTTTAGGCCAACATTTACTATCTCTTTCAAAAAAATATAATTCGATCTTTGATTCTTGAGAGATTGAAAGATGAAATTCGCAAGTCTATATACAAGGAAATTAAATATTGCCCATAACGACTATATTTCGAAAGATATTCCCAAAAATAGCATATATAGACCCCATATATCAAATCCATTTAAATCACACATGTTTGACCAGAAATAGAACTTTTAAAACATTCAATTTAGTCCCAAAAAGATTTTGATTTAAACCCCCAAATGATAGAAAAAAGTTTGATCGGTATAAATCACAAAATAATACACAAACTAAGTCATATATCTTTGAAATATAGTCAAAACCCATTAAAATATTATATTTTTTTAATTTACTCAAAACCCATTAAAATATGATATTTTAACGTTTAAATCCATGAAAAATGGGTTGAATATATTTTAAAATGTTTTGGTCAAAGATCTAAAAACCACCTCGGTCGACTGATTCATCTGTCGTGCGACCGGTTGACACTTGACGTCTAAATTTCTAGCCATTGGACACTGATTGGTCGATCAGGCGATCGACCATTTTAGGCCTCAAATCAATCATTCGACAAGTCGGTCGACTAAATAGCCTAAAACCCCAAAACACCAATCCTGAATCATTCGATCAAACGGTTCATCAAGTGGTTGACCGTTCAGGCCGAAAATCCAATTTTCTTATTTTTAATACATTTTCTAAATCAAGCTTTAAGGAAAATCACTTGGACACTTAGCTTTATCACTTCTTACCATATTAAAAATATTTCAAATCATTTTCAAGTGTCGTGTGTGATCTTAATCAGATTGTATTAAGAGTTCAAGAAGAGTTGAGTTATTTTATCTAGAAATACAAAAAAACTTCATGCTCAAAAAATCTATTGCTAAAAAATCTTCAAATTCTTCATTGTAACCATCTTGATCTTTATCATTTTTCTTTAAAATATTTTCTCATTGAAGCACTACTAAAATCTGAAATACTTGATAAATGCATTAGTTCTTCAAAATATCAACGTTAATTGGTTTATCAAAACATCTAGGGTTAACAATATGCGTTACAAGGCGAAAAAATACTTTGTTACATTGTGTGTTTGTGTTACATATAATATGAACTGCTTGTAAATTAGGGTATATATCTTTCGTGAAATACACAATCGTAACCCTAGTCTTTGTTTAGATATTAAATATAGTAGTCGTTGATTAGGACTCACTTGTTATTTGTGAAAAATATTTTTTTGTTAACATCATTTAGAAGGAAAACTATTAGATTCCACAGATCTTTCAGGGATATTTTGGCTATGCATATTTTGCCATTTCAAATTTGGGATTAAAACAATTCAGATTTGAGATTAAACAGTTCAAAAAGTCAAGTCAATGAGATTAGTCGGTTTAGTTGCAAACAATTTGTATTAATTGATAATTTGATTCTTAATATAAGTCTGTCTGATAATTTTCTCTAAAAATAATACTAAGACTCGAAAATTTATATTTCTTAATTATGTCTACTTGTTGCCCCACTTTTCAAAAAATAATTTGAATTTATTCTAATATTAAATCAAATATTGCATTAATTAAGTTTAAACGTTATTATTACAAGACCATTTGACAAGTAAAATTTGTTCATCTTTTTGCTCCCAAAAATTTATGGGATAGTTGGTGATTAGTCCTAAATATCGGAGGTAATTTGTCGTTTGTCCCTTTTAAAATATAAGTTTTGATTGAGTCCCGTGTTTTAGGTTTTACTTGCATATTAGTCCTGCATATGCTCACGTATTACGCGGGAATGTAGAGAGAACTTGGTGAGTAAATTCATATATAGTGAATATTAGTTCGATGTACTTAAAATTAGTTACAATTTTATAATTAACTATATTACATATATCTGTGTAATAGTAATTACATGTTATAAATTACATGTATTTGTATAAAATCTGTGACATTTAACAAATATTACACACAAAAATTTGTTTAATATTAGTTACATGTATTTGTGTAATATTAGTTATATGTTACAAATTACATGTATTTGTGTAATATTTGTTATATTTAACTAATTTTTACACACAAATTAGTCACATGTTACAAATTACAGTAATATTTATAACATCTAACAAGTATTTTATACACAAATTAGTTACATGTAACTGCGCGAGTGTAGGCGCATGTATTGGGCCTTCCACATTTTTAATACGCGAGATTGAAACACAAGTTGCAATTGCCCATGAGATTTTTTTTAAAATTAAGGATAAACTAAGGGACTTGCCACCGAAACACCCAAAATGTATTCTTTTTTATGATATACGGACATTTTTTTTAGAAAAGAAAAAAATAAATAATCAAACACCACCTGCCTTTGATTGGTAGTAGGGATGGCTATTAAATATGAACCGACGGATAACCGAATTAAATTGAACCAAATAGTTTGATTTTGAAATTGATTAAATGGTTTTAGAAACGGTTTTGGTTTTGGAATTGAAAATCGAAAAGGTTTTAATTTTGGTTTTAGAATAGTAACTGTGACACCAAACTGTCAAACCAAAGCGCATCACCGAACAACATAGCCGAACCACGTAATCGGCATTTTAGATATATTTATTTTTATTATATACATTATCCTCACTTTTTTTTTTTTTTTTTTTTTTTTTTTTTTTTTTTTTTTTTTTTTACATTTTGACCGAGTGTATATTAATATATTATAGGGTTAAATGGGTTAATTTAAGGGTATTCGTAAATTTCTTTCAGTGTTTTAATTATATTTTTGTTTAGATGTAAAAAATAAAGGTTTGTCATGGTTTCAATTTTGATTTTATATAAAATTAAAAAATCTTAATGGTTTTGCAGTTTTGCAATTTTGTTTTTGATTTTGCATAAAATTAAATGGTTCGATTTTAAAGCCGTTTTTAAAAAAATTGACGGTTTCGAATTTGGCGTTGGGTTTAGTATGTCTAACGGTTTTGATTTTAACTTTTAGTGAAAACGATCCAAAATCAAAATGTTGTCATCCTTAATTAATTGTCTTTTTTTCTCGTTATTTAGGGAGAATAAATATTGATGCAATAGAGATGTCCTCTAACAATCCCTATTTAATATTTGTTTTTCGTTTGTTTTTTTTCAAATTATAAATCCAACGTTTATTTTATGGGAGGAAATCCAAGGTAGTAGTCTGTGAGTACTAAATTTGAAAGTTAAGTCGGTCGTGTCATGAGTTGCCAAAACCCGAACCGGGCCGAAGTCCGATCGGACAAACCATTCAAAGGCTCCCAATTATAACTCGGTACACGAGTGTGGCGAGGCCGCCTTCGTCTAGGGCTATAATCCCTTAACACCACTCCCTCCCTCCCTCCCTCTCTCTCTCTCTCTCTCTCGCCCCCTCTGTACACGATAAGCTCTGGATTCATCTTCCATGGTGGTGTAACTACAACATTCTCACCAAGGTACGTTTTCTTCGTTATAACCCAATGCGTTATAACCCTATTCATATACACGAAAAAAAAAACATGGTGCTTTTCCAACGATGAAATTGAATTGTTGACTGGACAAGGATACAGCAAATGATTGTGATTATTTAATGTTCAATTTTCCAACTATTTGTTTTATGCGTTTGAAATCTGCAAAAGCCCTAAAAGTGGCGCGGATTTGTTGATATAGGTTCAACCAGAAGTTGTGTATGGCGTCAATGTGTAATGAAGAAGGCGTTTTGGAACCCTAGAAATTGTTGAACTGTTGATTCAATCTTTGTTAAAGGACAGATTCAAGTTCTATTTGTGATATGGAATCAACGGTGGTTAGATCTGAGTGTCGTCGGGGGAGAAAACGGAAGAGGAAGGATGTGGAGAATCCTCAGATAGATGGGCAACGAAAGCAGCTTGCATCTGCTACAAGGTCGAAGGCATTGGTTGGGAGATATCTGAAGAAAAAGTTTGAGGGTAGTGGGATTTTCCTTGGGAAGGTTGTCTCCTATGATTCCGGATTGTACAGGATCGAGTACGAAGATGGGGATTGTGAGGACTTGGAGAGTGGTGAATTGAAGGAGTTTCTAATTGGGGATGATGATTTTGTTGGTAAGTGGATTGAGAGGAAGAAGGTCTTGGATGAACTGGTTTCTAGCAAGGATGTATCAGTGGAGAATGTGATTGAAAATGTAAATGCAACACATGGGCCTGAACCGTCTTCCTTGACCGAGTTGAGGAAAAATTTTGCTACTGAAATTGATGTGCACCAGTTTGATGATGATACTGATTCGTCAAGTGATTCATGCGAGTGTAAACAAGAGTTGGATGTTGAGGCCCCTCCTTTTCCACCCCCACATTTGCCTCCTTCTTCAGGAAATATTGGTGTTCCAGAGGAGTGTATTTCACATCTTTTATCGGTATATAGTTTCCTACGCTCGTTTAGCATTCGGCTCTTTTTGAGTCCCTTTGGTTTGGATGACTTTGTGGGATCACTCAACTGTTCTGTCCCAAACACATTGTTGGATTCTATTCATGTTGCTCTCATGCGTGCTTTAAGACGACACTTTGAAACTCTTGCATCTGGTGGTTCTGAGATTGCATCGAAATGCCTAAGGTATTTATGTTAAATTTTCTTTTTGGTTGTTGTAGTAGGTAATATGAGCTATTTATAAGTCTATATTTGTTTTGTTTAAAGCGTCTGGAACTGCTTATGCATATTGTGGAACGTTATCTTTATGCTGGACCCTTTGATGTTTGCTTCTGTTATGATCTCGAATTCCATGAGATCCAGATCATCTTTAGTAATATCGTGTAAAGTGTGTGTTTCTTTAGACGTGGGTAAGGAAACTGTGTATTGAAGACGTAATGGCATGCCATTTATGCAGTAGAATGACAGACTTCAGCTATAAGCAGTAGTCACCTTTGGGTTTTCCATTAGTTGTTAATTATCTTTTCTGTCTAAAGTGCCATTTTTTTTTTTCAATCATCTAAATTGAAAAAAGTACACATCCCTCCTACTTGCAGGCTCATAGATTGGAGCTTGCTTGATGCATTGACATGGCCTGTTTATTTGGTTCAATACTTGATGGTTCTGGGATATGCGGAGGGACATGAATGGAAAGGGTTTTATGTTGATTCGTTAAAGAGGGATTATTACACTTTACATGTGGGGAGGAAGTTGATGATTTTGCAGATTTTATGTGACGATGTTTTGGATTCTGAAGAGCTAAGAGCAGAAATTGATATGCGTGAAGAATGTGAGGTGGGGTTAGATTCTGATGCAGTCACATTTAGTGCTCCTGAAAATGGGCCAAGAAGAGTCCATCCTAGATACTCTAAAACCTCTGCTTGCAAGGACCAAGAAGCCATGAAGATAATTAAGGGAAGCCACGAAACAAAGTCTTTTTGTACCTCAAATTCCTTTGAACTTAATGGTGCTGGGCAGGATGCTAGTGCGGAGGTTGATCAAGATGGTAATGGCGATGAATGCCGTCTTTGTGGCATGGATGGAATTTTACTTTGCTGTGATGGGTGTCCTTCAGCTTATCATTCGAGATGCATAGGTGTGACCAAGTTGCATATACCTGACGGGGCGTGGTATTGTCCAGAGTGTACAATCAATAAGACTGGGCCAGCTATTACAAAAGGAACATCTTTAAGAGGAGCAGATATTTTTGGCGTTGATCCATATGGGCAAGTCTTTTTGGGTAGTTGCAATCATTTACTAGTGTATGTTTCTAACTTTTTCTCTTTTTTTTTTAGCACTATTCTCTTTGAATGTGTCGGGGACTCTTCTTGGTCATATGATCATTTTGCTTGTGTTGGTGATATGTTCATTTGTATATGCCACTGTTCTTGAGTCTTGACCAGAGGATCATTTTACTTGTGGTTTTATACCCTCTTGGGTTACACGTAAAACTCTACTTATTTCTGCCTTTGGACGATCTGTCTCTGCTTATGTCTTAAAGTCTCTTTGTTATAAAAATAATTGCAGGTTGAAGGTTTCAATCAACTCAGAACCTTTTCTCAGATACTACAATCAGAATGATATTCAAAGTGTCTTCCGAACTCTGACTGCATCTTCGCAGCATGTTACTATGTACATGGAGATTTGCAAAGGAATTTTGCGGTACTGGGAACTTCCAGAAACTGTCTTGTCTTTTGCTGTAACAACTGGGATGGGTGTTGAGGCAACTGAAAAGAAGGTTGATCTGTGCTCTGCTACTTTATCTAATATGTCGAGTAAAGAAAGTAATGATGCTCCAAAAATAATCAAGGGACCTAGTATGTCTGCTCTTTCAGCTAACCAGGCTGTTCCATCTGACTTAACCCAGCAGACCTTGACTGACACGTCAATTCTGGCAGAAAGTGTGAAATTGAAGTTGGAAAATGAAAATGGCAGTTACACGTCATGCCAGAACTTCATGCCTATTGTAGCAAAAAATCCCACACAAAGTGTGGAAGCTAATGGAGCCAGTGGAAGAAGTTTCAGAAATTCTGTTGAAGATTGCATATACATGGGATCATCATTTAAATGTCAGGCATATGTGAATAGTTATATGCATGGAGACTTTGCTGCATCTGCTGCTGCCAATTTGGCTGTGCTTTCATCTGAAGAAAACCAGGTTCTTGAGTCTCAAGGTTCAGAAAATCATAGGAAAGTTATGTCTGCTAGTGTGTTGCTTCAAGTAAAAGCATTCTCATCAGCAGCGGTACGCTTTTTCTGGCCAAATTCGGAAAAGAAGCTTATGGAAGTCCCAAGGGAGAGGTGCGGTTGGTGTCTTTCCTGCAAGGCTCCTGTTACAAGCAAGAGAGGATGCTTGTTGAATGCAACTGCTTCAAATGCCATCAGAGGGAGTTTGAAAATACTTTCTGGTCTTCGTCCTGTAAAGAACGGAGACGTTCTTCACGCCATTGCTACATATGTTATGTTAATGGAGGAGAGCCTATGTGGCCTGACAACTGGCCCCTTTCTAGGAGCAGATTTCAGAAAACAATGGCGTAAGCAAGTAG
The DNA here is from genome assembly GCA_016647705.1 of Eucommia ulmoides. NCBI lineage: Eukaryota > Viridiplantae > Streptophyta > Magnoliopsida > Garryales > Eucommiaceae > Eucommia > Eucommia ulmoides. Next base: position 25,166,552 of record CM028329.1, read on the forward strand.
AACAAGCTACAACTTTCAGTTCCATAAAGAGACTCTTGCTTGAAGTAAGTCTTTTTATAATTACGTAATTACGTTCATGTTCATATCATTCAACTTCTTTCGGTCATCTTCTCTGAAAAAGTACTCACTCCAAGAGGGGGGAGTAATGAGTGGGGGTATTCCGAAAGGGGAGCCATCCAGCTAGTGGGTTTTCTGTGAATTATTTTTGATATGCGGTTTAGCCTATAGATCCCATTGCATTTACCTTCTGGTTTACAGTAGAAAACATTAGTTATTTCTTCTATTTGGCTTTTATGTCTTCAAGCTTCATAGGAAGTACTAACCAACATTTGGATTTACAGCTTATAATATATTTTCTTGTGGAACTATGACATTCTTAAAAATCATATCTTCTCTCGGGAAAAAGGGTAGCTAGGTAACTAGGTATGACCTTTATAAATTGATGTGGTGGTGCATCAATTCTGTGTTCTGAACATTGGCAATTTCCGTCTGTTGCATTCATTCTTTTGGTCTAATTCTAATGTGCATCTTCTGAATGCTCTAAGTTGAAAAATAGAGAGAGGGCGATTTTAATGGCATTTTGCTATTTTCCCCACAAAGAAAAGGAACAATAAATTTTCGAAAGCCTTATGAAATATATTTATTTTCTACTATTTTTTGTGGAAGGATAATTTTATGTTCCCGAAAAAATTGCTGTAAAGGGGAAACGTATTCGCCAAATCCCATCACATTGATTGAGATGTCAAATGTCAAAATTGGGGTTTTTTACACAAGAATTGGGTAATCTCTGGAGTCAGGAATATGTTTCTATTTCTAAACAAAATAATTGCAAAGAAATAGAATTGATGATGGAAAGTATTTCCAGGTTTTGACATTCCAAGGGTGTGTGTAAATGCAAGTGATTTTTTGTACAACATTTCGTGGGATATTATGTTGGGTGACTACTTTATATCGGGTGACTACTTTATCTTATGATAAACTGTTTGTTTGGGTTTTGCTTTAAGTTTTGCGGCCATCTTTTTCTTAGTTCTTGTGATCTTGAGTCTTGACAATGTTGAACTCCCCTGATATTCACATGGTCTATGAAAATATTGTGTTTTATAATATATGTCCAGCTGATGCTACTACTCATGTCACGGTTGAATCTTATTTCCATTAGCCTCTGGGTAGCCTATGTATTAGTGTTGTAAAAGGCGGGCCGAGGCGTAAGCCCTGAGGCTTGGGACTGATACATAATTTTTTAATATTTTAAAGATACATATAATTAAAAAGTATTAAAATAAATAAAAAGAATATATATGAAAAATAAATGTGGATAAAATGATAAGATAACAAAAGTTATGAATCATAAATAGTAATTTAATTAGAATTCTATTTTCCATATGAGGCCAATCTATTTAAAGATGCTATTAAATATTATTCTTTATTTTGTCATCTATTCTCCAACAAGTAAAAAACTTCCTTGAATTCTGGTTAAAGGCTCAAAAAATTTCCTTTATTAATTTAAAGAAAAAAAACGTTAGAGGAGAGAGTTGCTTTATTTCCAAATAAAACATAAAAAACCCCGCATAAATTAACCCCAGTTCTCCTATTTCCATCGCTGTCGACTCTTGCTTACTCATCTGAATGATTACCTTTGCGACCCTAAACCTTAGTTGCACCTCCGACCTTCGAGGTTTGGCACTTGCGAAGCGAAAAAGATGAAGACGAACACACCACCACCAACAACAACGACAACTAATCCTTTTTCTAGACGAAGACTAACACCAAACAGGTGCAAAATCATGTTTTGTCTCGTCTAATTTTTCAGTGATGGAAACACAGGGTGCAAGCCCTGTCAAACTTCGCCCTGGGAGAAGTTGGGCGCCGCCCACAGCATCTGGGCTCAAGCCCAGCTGGAAAATAGCCCCTCTCACTGCCTCGGGGCAATTTAGGACCGCCTCTTGCCTTTGGACGGGCCCCACGAATGCCTTTTACAACATTTGCTATGTTTGTTGGAAACTTACTTTTGGTTTTCCCTAATGCCTTCCTAAGTTCTACAAAACGTCATAGATTCCCTTGAAAATATTTTTGCCTTGCCCTCAAACTCAAAACCACTCGCAGAATGGGGGGAAAGATTACCATCTCCCATTGTTGTGTATGTTTCTGCAAGGCAATGCTTTTCTCTATATAACTCCTTCGCCATAGATCTTTACTGCTCCATCCTGTACAAGAAAGAAACCTCGGAGACATCAAAAAGTCTGAATTTTTTAAGTTCAGAACAAAGAAATCCATGAAGGTAACGGCTCTTTCACCTTAAGCAATGCATATGCGAAAATGAAATCCTTAAAAAAAGTTGAGAACAAATCTCTCAATAATTTATCTGCTGATTCTGCTCGCTAAAGACTCCCCCAAAGTACCGGTGGTTTCATCTTCCACAGCTCAATGAATCTACGTGAGGGACAACCACCTCTCCAAGTGTAACTACTCCCTTGAGTGGGAAATCAATGAGATTTGGCTCAATGAATTCTGGCAACTCTTTCATCACGCGCAAGTGTTCCTTTCGCCTGGGAAACAAATAACCTTGAAGTTGTCTCCAACCCAAAGAGGTTACCCCACTGCTCAAATAGACGCACAGTTTTTTCCACAAATTAGGTCTAAGACCATCCTCCACTGGGCCATAAGCCTCAAAGAGTGCCACTCAAACCTGGTGGCCGCCAACTCAAATCAACATTCTGCAGAATGATCACCTATCAACAAGCCAAACATGTTAACAACCCAAGAATTCCAAATCAAAAGCATGCCGCCAGTGATCCTCACGGCCCCTTCCTCTGAATTCCCCCCCCCCCCCCATGAACACCTTACTTTCATATCATTTATGACCTCCTCTTAGTTTCCTGAATAGGAAAAATGCCTACTCCTCAATCCTTCTACACGTATGTAATGTTCAGTCTTATCAGGGTGGTTTATGCCCCGGACATTCCATGGAAGTAACTGGAGCTTCATAAAAAATACTAAGGGTTAATCCCTACTCGCTCCTTCCCCCTGCTGAGCTCCCCTGTTTTTCCTCTCATCATAGGTAATTCTAGAAGGGAGATTTCTAACTTTACAAAATAGCTTAGGTATCTTCTTCTTAGGCTTGCTCCCCTCTGTTTCAATTATTCGCAATCTCCAGCAAACGACATCATGTCACTTTTGAATGCTTCCAGCTGAACTCCCTGCCATTTGCTGACCCCTTTCATTTTTTTCTAGATCCAAGCTGAAGCCTTCTCATCGTCATAAAGGGCTAGAGTTAGTTCTTTCACTACATATGCAAGTGAACCAACTCATCAGCTTCGAGCAGAATAGGATCCATCACATTTTTTTTCCCTGAAGACCACCAGCTGCCTATGCAAATAGAAAAAGCAGTAGGATCCATAACACAGACCCTTCCTCACCCAGAGAAAAACTGTTTGTATCTATTGTTCACTGTGAACGGCATCTAAAAAAAGCTATTAATAGAATGGATTCCAGTTAAGGATTTTTTTTAATGCCAATTTGATAAATTTGTACCTGAGGTTGTACTTGTGCTTTATGTGGGATATAATAGTTTGAATGTCCTTATGTCTTTGCATTGCAGCTTGAGGAAAACATTCGCATTGTTGCTCTTTCGGGGGACTGGGTTAAGCTTTTTGATAATTGGTTAGTAGAATCTTCTGTCCCTCAGAGTTCTGCAAGTGCACCAGTATCAACTCAGAAACGCGCACTAAGTGGAAGGCGTGGCAGGAAACCTGCTGCTATGCCTGAAGTCCCAATCAATATTCCCAAAGATGTGTCTGATATTTACTGGTGGCGAGGAGGTGTTGTATCAAAGTTTTTATTCCAGAAAGGAACTTTGCCACACCCGATAGTTAAGAAAGCAGCTCGTCGAGGTACTAGTTGAACTCCCATCCTTTATTGTTTGGCAGCAAACATTTCGCTTTGGTCATCTTTGCGGAAGGAATTGATTAACATTATTCCGATTCAGGTACCTCAAGAAAGATACCTGGTATTTATTATTCTGAAGGTTGTGAGCTTCCTAAAAGAAGCAGACAAATTGTTTGGAGAGCTTCTGTTGAAATGAGTAGGAATGCAGCACAGCTTGCACTTCAGGTGTGTTATTCTCCGAACTTGTCATCTGTATGGAACTGCATTTTGCAATATCTTTTTAGATTTATTTTTTTGTTCCTTATGATGATAGAGTTTTCTCCTGCATCAGGTCAGGTACCTAGACCTTCATGTGAGATGGAGTGATCTTGCTCGTCCTGAACAGGGTCTCCAGGACGGAAAAGGACCAGAGACAGAAGCATCGGCTTTTAGAAATGCCTGCATATGTGGGAAACAAATTGTAGAAGACAAAATCAGATATGCTATTGCCTTTGGGAATCAGAAGCATCTTCCATCACGTGTACTGAAGAATATTATAGAAATTGAGAAAAATCAAGATGGAAAGGAAAAATATTGGTTTTGTGAGACACGTGTGCCTCTTTACTTGATCAAAGAATATGAAGAAAATGTTGCTAAAGTCCTTCAATTTTCATCTCCCAAGCCTGTGAACGGCCTGTCCAAATTGCAGAGAAGGCAGTTGAAGGCGTCTCGTAGAGATATATTCTCTTATCTTTCACGAAAGAGAGATAATATGGACATGTGTTGTTGCGCTTCGTGTCAGCAAGATGTTTTACTTGGGTAAATATTGCTTTTATTACTATTTGCTTTTCATTTGGCCTTTTATGTGCAGTCAGTTTAATATAATGTCTCTTTTGTGAGTTTCAGGAAGGCAGTCAAGTGTGGTGCATGTGAAGGTACATTTATCATTTACATCTCTTTATTTGTATGATTATATTTTATAAAAATTTGAATGATTGTTCAATATTACCCTTTTCCTGAATAAAATAAGGGGAAACAAGTTAGGACAGTTCATGGGTTACACATAGGGAACTGTCTTCAAGAAGACTTTTTTGGTCCAACATGGTAAATTTTAATGGGAAGGTGGACATTATTACATGGCAGTGAATGGGTTACACATAGTGAGCTGTCTTCAAGAAGATCTTCTTTGGTCCAAAATGGTAAATTTTAATGGGAAGGTGGACATTATTACATGGCAGTGACAGGGATGTGTCTTACGGCCCTTCATTGCTTTATTTAAAAGCTTATTTTTAACAGCAGGTCAACTAAAAGCTTGTTTTGCTAATTGTTAAGTAGTGAAAAATCTTTCCTTCTTTTTAAATTCACGTGATCTCACCTTTCCCAATTCCGTAAGCGAATATCTTCCTAAGCCCTGTAAATAACGTTATAGTTGTGCTCTCTTCTTTTCTTATTAACATAATATCGATTTTCTTTGTATATCACTTATACCATTTTAAAGGTGTATTTACATTATATTTTATTTTATTTTTTAATATTTTTAAGATTTTGAACTTGATACTGCGAGTAAACTTCCAGAAGATGCACCATGACATTTTTTTTGAGCGGGATGCTGTGGGTTGAGTGCCTGTTTATCTTCCACGTGAGGAGAACAATTTAAAGAGTAGGATATTAGCTTTAATTATTAAATAAAACCACCCTTCGCTGAAGTATTTAGAACATTCAACCGGATAATATGCATGATTTAGATCCTCGGAAGGGGCTTAACCATGTCAAAGGGGGAGGTGAAGTAGCCCTATCATGGCTTAATAACTTCTCTTAGATGGAACATCCTGACATGTAATTGGGAGTTCTCTGGTTCATGAAGTGAGATTTTGTGTTATTTTGCTCACATTATCCTAGACTGTAGAAGCTGGGACTGAAATGTATTGGGTGATTAAATCAATGTTACCAATATGCGAAAATGAACGAAACTTAGCCCCAAAAAGTGAAAAAATAATAGTTGGAACTTACTGCTTTATTTTGAAAAACCTGTAACATGACACTGATGCAACATACATCTTTCAAGAACTTAGGTTTAAAAGAATGGTCTGTCGCTGTTAATTTTGAAGGTGAGTGGAGTCAGTGGTATTATTGGGAACTTAGGGTAAATCTAATGTTATTTTTGTTCTAATGCTGGGGTGATACTGAAATTAGTTGTTTTGGATAACAGAATTTGAAGACTATTTTTTCATGTTGTCTACTATAGTTGTCATACTGATCTGTTGTATGGCATAGGGAAAATGTCCTTCAACCCTAATTTTTCTTTGACATTTCTATGTTCAGGTTATTGTCATGAGCAATGTACCGTTAGTTCGACAAGTCGCATGAAGGAGAAACTTGAGCTCTTGATCACATGCAATCAGTGCAATCCCACCAAGACTCTTACTCAATCTGTGAAAAGCAAATCTCCTACAAGTCCTTTGCTTCTACAAGGACAAGTATTCCAGAATGCAGTAACAGTCTCGAAAGCTGGGAGGCAGATAGAACACAATCGATCATTAGCACCTGTTAGGATTTCAGAGTGTTCTTCTGAGGTGAATCTGACTAATGATTCAAGTTCAGGAACAAAAAGCAAACGTAGGCTATGTTCATGGGGTCTTCTTTGGAAAAAGAAGAATATGGAGGACACTGGAATTGATTTTAGGTTGAAAAATATTCTGCTGAAGGGCAATCCGGACAGGAATTGGTCAGCGCCAAAATGTCATCTTTGCAGCAAGCCTTATAATTCGAATTTGATGTATATTCGCTGTGATACGTGCAACAGTAAGCCTGCTTTACATGACACCTGCATTCTCTCTTTTATTTGCATATCTTATTTGTTTAACATAATGCTTATTCTATTGGATTTGTGGTGATTACAGATTGGTATCATGCTGAAGCCCTCGAACTTGAGGAGTCGAAAATTTTTGATTTGGTGGGGTTCAAATGTTGCAAGTGCCGAAGGATAAAATCACCGGTGTGCCCTTACTTGGATCCAGGGACCAGAAAGCAGGTCGAGAGCAAGAAGCCACGAATTAGGGCTTCAAAGAAGGGCACTAAGGGCATGGACTCACATTCTGAAAAAACGCATCAACAACTTCTTCAGGAGTTGGAACCTGCTACTCCAGTGTTACCCATGAAGGATGAAGCGCTATATGTTCCTGATGATGATCATCTTCTATATTCTCATTCCGGTGTTGATTATTTTTCTGGGCATAATACAAAAGCAGACACTGAAAGGAATACATCTGCTGTTTCTGGACCTGGTCCTCGGAAGCTACCAGTGAGAAGACAAACAAAGCTTGAAAAAGATGTAGGGGTTTCTCCCAATAAAACATCTCATTTTGAGACATCCACTGGCATCGGAAGCAACATCTCGACTCCTAAAGAGGAATCCTTAGGTCATGTAGAATGGAATGCTTCTACAAATGGGTCTCAAGACCATATGATGGTTGACTACGAATCTATGAACTACGAAGATATGGAGTTTGAACCCCAGACCTACTTCTCTTTTACAGAATTGCTGGCATCTGATGAAGATGACCAGTTATATGGAGTTGATCCATCAATGAACGATGAAGAAATTTTGAAAAACACATCAACATTTGCACTGGAAAGAGTTCCTGATAATGCTTGCGATTGGCAAGAGCCGACAAGTTCTTTGGGGTCTGCTGTTGATATGGTATTGTCTTGTAAGTTATGTTCTGGCACAGATCCATATCCCGATCTTTGCTGCGACGTTTGTGGCTTGTGGATGCACAGTCATTGCTCGCCGTTGGATGAGCAGTGGCCTGAGGAGAGCAGTTGGAGGTGCAGCAACTGTAGAGAGTGGCGGTAGTTGATACTGCTTAAGTAGCTATTATTTCAAAAAAAAGATCCATTGTTTTAGCTGTGAAATTTGTTGTGTTGGCATTATTTTTCCAATGACGAAAGATTGTTGTATATAGAGATCCTGCACTTTTTGAGGATGCAGAAAGGAGGAAATTCCTTGCTAATGGGGGTTTAGAAATGGTAAGAAGGTTTGTTCTGGAGACAATGGTTGATGCCTTGATGGTGAAAAGCCCAACACTACTACCTCAGAAAGGATGGAAACTGGCTCTGCCGTTGGTCTTCTAGTGTGACTATTTCTCACAATTGGATCCTCTTAGCAAGTGCCTGCCTCTTCTCCAAGTCATATTGTCAAAACAATGTTAGAAACTGCAGGAAGCATTGCTATTCGTTCCTCTGTATACAGTTAGTTGGGGGGGGGGGGAATATTTTTTGAATCTATGGCTCCTGCTTTGGTTCCCTGGGATAAGCATGAGAGTTTTTGTCTGGGAGGTGCTTATCTGATTCTTTTGATTGTAAAGATCTTTTTCGGACCATTTTTTTTAATGATTTAAAAATCTGATTCCATTGCAATTGTTTTCAATATCAGTAAAGACCATTTTTATTAATGATTTTGGGCGTGGCATCATCATTCTCAGTCCTTGTGTTTTGAACTAGTGCTGCAAAAGACTGGCCTAGACCCATAAATTGCCCGTATGTGGTGGGAAAGCGAGACATACCATCAGCAAGAGAATGATTTCAAGGAGAGAAGTTCGGGGTTTTATTTTTTTATTTTTGGACTGATAAATTGCAAGTACATCAGGCAATCCTTACAAATTGATCGTTATGTCGATACATGAAACCAATAATGTAGAATAGTGTTTGATCATAATAATATTAAAAAGGGTGGAAGGAAAAGTCCCTTCTAAAAAGGCGACTAGGAACCTTCCAACTTCCCTTCAAGGAAAGAAACAAGGATGCACAGGAACAGGCCAAACAAAATTGAATAAACAAGTTCACACTTGCAATGATTTTTGGCACATGATTGCATGATTTAGGATAGATATCCATATAGCCCTTGTCAAAAGAAGGATAATGAAATTCTATAAACCAACCAAACAAATTGCACTCTTAGAACAAAACCCTATGACAAGCAAATAGAATGTTACAATCAACTCCACTCCATGGTTTTTTATGCTATTCATATTACAGAGAAACCAATTGAGTGAAACCTGAACACATCAGGAAAAAAAAAGGAAAAAATCTCACCCCGAAAGCCAAAAAAACCCTCACCAAGGCACGACCTAGATGTGCAGAAAGAATCTTGAAACACAGATTTACTCTCTCCGAAATGCAAATTTCCAATGCTAAGCCGATTAAATGCAAGCTAATCCCGCCAGCCCAGTTTCGTATTCTTCTTCATAATCCACATTGAGTTTGAGGGGATAGTGCTGTATGACCAGTTGATCACAAGTCATATGGTGAACAAATCTTTCAATAAATTGTATATACTTCTTTTTTCTTTTCGTTTTTCTTTTTTCTCAAAGCAAACCAGCAAGCATGGCCCCGGGATCTGATAACACGGATGGTGAACTTGCCGGTTGAATTTGTGGGGGTAGTGCTTGAGGTACTGGTGCAGGTGGCCGAGAAACTATAGGAATGCTAACTAATTGTTCTTTGATGAACTCCTTCAACCTGCAAATATGGATCATATAATGTTTCAAAGTTGAAATAATATATATGTATATATTCTATAGAGTGAGTTTGAAGATGAAAGACATACTCAAAAGTGAGTTTAGGGTCCCCTGAGGCCACTGTCATGCGTAACTGTGTCCTATCTGCTGGATCTGTTTCAATTCTTGTCTGTACATGACAGGGGAGAGGATTAGAAGACGAAAAAAAGTAGTACCCTAATACAAGTTCCGTGGCACCTAATCAAGGGTAGCAAACAAACTTTAAAAACCTACAAGTACAAATATCTCTTACCAAACACAACATGGCTTGCGTGCTCTCTGAATAGAAAGTTGTACTTGCAACCAAATTATTTGAATTTGGATCCTGAAACAACACACCAATGGAAAACGCATTTTACATGTGCATCAAGTAGGGAGGTGAAGATGAAAATCCACCATGTATTGAATGAGTAGAAAGTGAAAACTTACAAGCCCTGCACAAACCATCAAATGGAAACTATTGAACAAGTTTGTCATTTCCGCAAGAGACATTGGTCTTACTCCTCTAACCTGCTCAATTTTATAGCAAAAGATGATTACAAGATGAAACATCACGCAAGTAGGCTATCTACAGTGTTGAAGATAGCTAAAGAATGAATATTATTCGTTCAGAAGATATTGAATTGTCTCTATCTATATGTATATCTGTTTTTATTATTTACGTTCATTTGTTTTTACTTGAGGCAAGAAAAGAAATCTGGACCTTAAAGCCCGGTCTTCAGATGCTATGGCGCACTTGTACCACGTTGTACCACGTGGATACACAGCACCATATCATATTTGCTAAATATGTTCCATTTAGGTAGGAGATAATATGGAAAAATTTCTAAACGCATTTTTCAAATTCTGTTTCATTCGTCTCAGTGGAAGTTCTACTAAGAAGCTTGAAACAACTTTGCAAGTCCGATATTTTTTTTTTTCCAAATCGGTGGCTGGTTTCGGAGCCCATTATTATCCTCCTGTAAAGTGAAACGGTAAGACTGGTTGTTAAATGACACAACTGTTAAGCCTTCTCATTCTTTTCATATCTTTTTCCCATTTTAACACTAGCAAATGGCAATAGGAACTCCAGCCTTGGACATTGCGATGTGCTACTTTGATAAGAGTTCAGTTGACATTTTTAAGAGATTGCAATCAATATCTACACAATGTTGTAGCAGCATAAGTAGTAGTAGTAGCAAGCGAGATGAAATTTGTGACACAGACAGAAAGAGGTTCAGGTTCAAGGGAGACAATTTTAGGACAGTCCTGAACTTCTGTACAAAAGATGTCCACAATTTTTATGATTTTATCCCTAATCCTGATCTACACACGCATGTGGATATGTGCACACATATACGACCTCAGACTACTTACAAGGCAGAATGTACATCGCCGTCCTCACATTTATACAAGGAATAATGTACTTACAACTTCTTGAAGCTTTAAAGGCGGTCCAGAAAGTGATCGCCATTGAGGGAAAAACTCTTCAGCGGACACCGATATAGGATGAAGAAATTTATTCAGGACAGCTGGAAGACGAAGATTAACATTAACCTGCACAGACGAGGTTACAAGTTTAAATCCTCTTCTGAATTGGCAACAAAAAGCACATTAACACCAGATGCGCTAAATACCACATTGGTTCCAAACTTGTATGAGAAGTCAAGAACAGCTACATCCCTACTTGGCCGGAGGTTGACAACTTCAAGTGGACATTGTACCTAAACAACCAAAGAGAGAACTTATCATAATTGCAACAGTTCCCAAAAGGAAAATATGCATATTGGAAAAAAAGGCTGTGACAGATTCAACGACTGTGGATCACTTAAAAACGTATTAGAACCTGTGCCCTTGGAGGTATTGTTTCAGGTACTAATGATAGCTCCATTTTCAGATGTGATGGCGGTAATATCACGGCTCGAACTGAAGCAAGTGGAGCTGTATTCTTGTTTCCCAAGAAGAGGACAAATCGCCCATGATGTGCTCGCCACTCCGCTTTAATGCCAATCTGGGATGGTATTAAACAGAATATCATTATAAGCCTGGTCAAATCTTTCATAGAACCTATGAATTAGGTGCTTTATGCTAGTGGTAGAACAACCAATTGCAATTAAGTCCTTAAAATAATAAAGTCATATTAACTAATGCAAGGGACAAATACCTGAATATAAGGATCCTCGTACAATACACCACTATCCTTCAAGCATAAAGCATGAAACCTTTCTGAAATATTTCCTATCGGCTGAAAACATAAATGGTGAAATAAGACATAATGAAGTATAAATTAGCAGTTCTAAAAACCAGGTCAGTAATCCTAAAAAAACACCAGGTCAGTATTTTTCAATGTAGCTTAAACTCCGCCAACTGCTAAAATGTTTATTGGACTTTTTCTTATATGTATTTGGATGGAAAAAGAATACTACACACACACACACACCCCTAGAAAGCAATATATAACAAATTAAGATATACCCAATCATGTAAGACTATACAGGCAAAACTAAATTGTTCCAAGATCAGAGAGCATTAGCTTTAGATTTCAAGGTTATATCCAGTATTCCAGCTGCCTCTGCTAGATAGGATTGATCAAATCTCTAAATAAAGATAAACAGATGCACGCTTGAGGGCAATCTAGCTTATAGACTGTGAGTCTGTGACTACATGGAGTCATAAATAATTTAAACAAGAGTCTGGTCCACTAGCATTCCATGTCATGTCGGTACCTCATTTTATAATATCCAAACCACTTGATCAAAATATTATAATACGAAGACGCAATTTTCATGACACATAAAAATTCAGGTCACCCACGAAGTCATTGATATAATAGTATAGGGAAAACAAAGAGAACAGCCAGCAAACCAGTGTCGAGGCTGGCAACATATCAGAGTTCAGTGGCTAAAATACTCTGGTTGAAAGTTGAAAAACCAGTATTAGTAACTTGACCCATTAAAAAGACAAAAAAGTACCAAAAAATTATTTATGTGGATTGATCAAATAACTATCAACCAATGTTTTAAAAACCAGACCGGACTGGTTCAACCGGTTGAACCGCTACCCGGGCTCATTTCCAGTCCGGTTAACCACTAAAACCCAGTTTAGGCCAAAAACAGGTGAACCGACCGGTTTGAACCAGTGAACCGGAGCAGGTCTTCCCGAACCAGAAACAGTTCTTTCCCATTTGCAAATAATAGGACTGCTCCCCCCAATAAACCCAAATCCCTAATTTCCTACCAGCTCACATCGTCACACCTTCACTGCTCCTGTGTTGCCTCTCTCTCTCTCTGGTTCAAAAAGTTGTCCACCATCCCTAATTCTTCTCTCAATATTCAGTTCCTCTCTCTCTGAACTGAGAGTGATGCTCCAAAAACACCAATGTTCTAGCCACACGCGAAATCTCCAAATCCAACAGTGATGCTCCAAGTATCTGTTCAGATCTTCAGTCCCGACTCTCTCTCTCTCTCTCTCTCTCTCAGTTCAAATCTGGTCGGCGACACACCAAATCCAACGACGATGCTCCAAATCCACGGGTGACCTCCTTGCCGCAGCTTTCAACGGCGATCTCTCTCCCAGTGACAGCCTCTAACGGCGACTTACTCCTCCCCACCTGAGCAGCCTCCAACAAGCCTCCCCAGCAGCCGCATCCGACGTTCTCAGTTAGTCAATCTGCAACTTTTTTTCTTTCCCTTTTTTTAATTCAAATTCTTTCAATTTCATTTGTATTTTGTCCAGATTCTTGCATTTTTCTTTTGTTTTATTATTTTTAATAATCTATTTAATTGTGGTTTTTGTTTCATGTTAGTTGTTTGATTTTTATTTATAGAATTATTGTAAATAATCAGTTAATGTGTTCATGTTAATTGGTTGTTTGTTAATGTGTTCATGTGAAAACTGAAAATAGGTAATTTTGTTAACAAGATTGAGATCATTTAACGAAATGTTCTTGTTTGAGCAAAATTCAACTGCTCAATTGCTTGAAATGTATAATTTTTTTGATTTTTATGTGTTATTTAATATTTTTTATTTTGAAAAAAATTATATTATTTTTTAATTACGTAATTATAACGTCACGGTTCAACCGCGGTTTGCCTACCGGTTGAACCGGTGACCCGTAACCCGATAACTTTTACGGTTCGATGTCCAGTCCGGTTTTTAAAACATTGCTATCAACCTCAGACCAACTAAACGACATGGAAACATAAGCTATGAAAACAAGTCTCTGTAGCAAGACAGAAACACTGGAACAGCGCATTTTTTTGCACATATAATAACCATTTTGTAAATGATCAAAATCAATTTTAAAGCACATTTTTTTTTCATTTATAATAACTATATACTTGAATTTTTCTGACTAGTCAAAAACCAAAAAAAAACCAGAAAAAAAAAAAGTACCTGGACAGTATTGGTCTGCTCTTCTACTGGTGCAATGGCTAAAGCTTCTTCCGCATCCGGAGTGCGAGCACCTTCCAACCCAGAGAGAGAATTATGATCAGATGGAACAGCACCACTCGGAGGGCCCTCAATAGCCAGTGTGCCTAAAAGATCTCCAAGGAGATCAGCAGAAGGGGTCTGGGGTTGGGTATCAACTACACTCAGAGTCCCATTTCCTTGAGTCACCCTTTCATCTGAAGAGGAATTGTCCTGTTCAGATTTCAGAAGCTCAATTTTAGTAACTGTCCAACTAAACTAATTACCAAGGACTTTTCAGAATTAATATCTGGTTCACAAAATCAAGCAGAAAAACATCTCACCACATTGCTCATACTAGGCACCTTTACCAGACTAAGCTGGGTCACAGGCCGAGCTCCATTCGCAGGTCGTTGATCAGTCACCACCAAAGCATTAGAAGTCTGCTGTTGTGCTCGCAACTTAAGAGCACTTTGTTCTGCGCTATCAGCTTCAGTATCTTCAGCTTTTTTAATTAGAGAAGACTATATTCAAAGAGGGAAACACAGTTAGACTCGTCAACCACTTTATGCTGGTATATATTCTCATAGAGACGCACATAAATCAATATTACAGCAAATTGTTCTCTCCAGAGTCCAGAGTGGACATCAGGCAGAAAGATAAATTTATGGAACCATTATCAAATATATTACTCCGTCCATACTAAATTAATTGCCCTACTTTCCTGTTTAGCATGTCCGAAATTAATTGTCATATTTCCCTTTTGAACAAATATAATTCATATCTTTTTCCAAACTTACCCTTCACTCTACCACATTCAAATTTCAGAAATGTTGTATCAGTTTAACACCTACCCAATAAGGGCAATATGGTAATGTAAAAATTATCCGAACACTACCTAAAACTTGTGCAAAGTCAACGTCACAATAAAAATGGGACGGAGGGAGTAATGAATTAATTTCATAAAATAATGAGAGACTGAGGTACTTAGAAAGAGGATCCATACACACACCTGGCGCTCAGGGAACTTGGGCATTTCAGCTAAAATATCCCTTAAAGCGGCACCTTTCCTACTCAACGCAGAGTACTCAACAGCACGTTGCTGGATCTCAGCATCAATGCAACTCTCGTATCTGTGAAAAAAAAAATTGGTTAAGAAATATCGAGGAACTTGGTAACAAAGCATGAGCTATACCTAAAAAAATTGAGTAAAACAAACATAAATCCTAATTCACCAGAGGGTATTCTCACTTGCTGAATATTGACCAAATTTGATTCTGAAGTTCTGTGTCTGGGGGCTGAGCATGCATCAAAATCTTAGCATATGTTGAAAGAAGAATAGGAATGGTCGTAGTCCTGATATATGATTTGAGATTTAAGATACATGAACAACACATGGACAAAAAGATGAGCGCAAAGGTCAAAGTGCCCTTACGAAACTGCAGGAAGTTTCTCATGTATGAGGCTGAAAATTTCCTTTGGACTACATCCCGGCCGTCTGGCCAGAAGATGGCTGTATTCTCCAAGGATATAAGCACTAACCTGTTCACGATGAAAATTTCACAATTGATATAAGCAATCTAGAGTTAGGTTTAATGATTTGAGAGGTGGAGAGGAAGAAAGGGGGAGAAGCCTGTGGGCTGCAACAAAGGACTGTAGAATATATGCCCATTCTACACCCATGTTTTATATCTAAGATCTAAATTACCAAATTACACATTTGATTTTCGTAGAATTTTTCTAGAAGTTTATCTTAACTAATGTAATTAAACGATGAGATGATTGAGAACCAGGGGGCATAAGCTGCCAAAAAAAAATTCTACAAAAGAAATTAATGGGCAAAATAGTATATATTACTAAAAATGTATCCAACAGGTAATCAGCTTGAATTTAATGCATCAGGAATCTGACGAAGTGCAATCACGATGCTTATTGCAACAGAGAACCTTGAAGCTGGCACCTTCCAGTACTGGTTTTTGTCCTCCGGATTCACTAAAGCCTTCTGGCTCAGTCAACAACTTTCCAAACCCAAATTCATCAGGCATTGGTTATAAACATGAAGTCAACAAAATATCCGGTCAGAGCTGAGGTTTAAATAAATTATTCAGTTAAACACATTACATCATATTGACAACCCTTTCATATTTTCTGGGCAGGGAGGGGTACAAGATTCTTTAACCCATTCAACCAAGGCCACCATAAAAAATTGGTCTCGCGTAACAATCACTAGCACTACTGGCAAACAATTTAACATAACTGCATTCACATGTTGCTGAAAACTCTGAATGAAGAAAATAAAGAATGGATCGCAGGTAGTTTATACACACCTTAACCATCGTTTCATGTACAGCGGGTTTGTCAAGATACTCTCTGGCTTTTATTGCTGCATAAGGCTAGCAGTACATCAAAAGCAAATGAAGGTCATATTGGAATAAACTTCGAAGGAAAATACAGACGCCATATCAATAATGGTAATAGAAGCTTTAATCACCTGTAGGTCCTCATTGTTTGTAACGAACTGTACAACGCGAAACCAAATGTCATCACTAACAAAATCTCCTGCCTTGTCAATCAATTGAAGGATTACATCCACATACCTGCATAACAAATGGGGAAAAAGTGAGATAAAATATAGGGGCTTTCAATGAAAAAAAAAAATCAAGAACTTCATCAAGAAGCAATCATAAATGGCATGAGACGCTCTTGTAGTATTTGATGAAAATTTTCAACAAAAATGCATTCACATATATTATAGACATTTTTAGTTTGTGAATACATATTAAAAGGGAGAGCGACTTTTTTTTTTTTTTTTTTAAATATTCTATGAGATGTATATCTTATGTTCAATCCAATCAATACCCATTTGCTAATTTTTCCTTGTGTTCCACTGTAAGCCATAAATCAGGTAAAAAAACATGATTCTCTTTTGGAAACTTTATGGTTCTAGATGACAATGTACAGACAAAACTGAGGCTGTACAATTGAAGCTAAAACATTCAAGTCAAAGACATCACATTATGATAATCCAATAATATTTTCACATTCTAACGCCAGACTGTAACCGCAGTTGGACGGCTAATATAAGATCCCATACCACGATAGATCGGGGGCAAATTTCTCAGCAAGAATAGCAGCTTTTAGTGCCAACTCCTCACGCATTGTAAAATCTGCTGTATTGAGATACTGAAAGCAGATGAATGTCAGTTTTTTTTCTCTTTACTTGTACAATAGAACTTCTGTTCCACTAGAGTTCCTCACATACTATTATCAAAATTACTTATCATTAATCAGGGTTCAGAGGATTGTGCACCTGCAATAATTCTTCAACAATGTCCTTCGCGTTAGAAATATCACACATCCCATAAAGTAAATCTAGAGCACGCTTCCGGATACTGCAGGGAAATAATTGCTGTTATCACATATGCTAGCACCATACAGCCAAACCAGAAGTGAAACTCAACATACATATTTGGATCAGAATCACAACAGCATTCAAGAAAGTTATAATTTTTTTTAAAAAAAAATTCACTTCAAAATGTCAACTGCAGGAGTACCCTTCTATATAGAGTAATTAAAATTTAAAATTAGTTCGAACTTTTAATATCCAAGATGAGCTTAAGTTCTTAACGATCCTGATAGCACAGACGCATGCATATCAGCAGATTTTGAAATGGTGTGGCTCATTGGACTGCTCAGCAGCAATTCACCAATTCCCCATAAGACCAACTCCCAAAGTGGGACAGAAATCCCCTGAGGAATTGAGTTTTATTCTAGTTTCTGATGCCTTGTTATTCGTTGTTGGTTTTGTTATTTTGTCGTATCATTCTCAAATCAGAGAAGACAATATATATATAAAGCTGCCTGCTGACTATTGTCACTATGACTACGAAAAGATTTGAATGAAGAATCACTTTAAAAACCACAAAATAACAGAACCTTAACCTGATGTCAGGATCCTTTAATGAAGTGATGATCTGAGCTTGATGTCTTTTAATGATGTCTTGAACATCTGTAACCATCAGCATCCGAGTCATATTTTCCTGCATTAGGAATGATAAAGAAACCATGCAATCAGACAGTAACAACAAATAATAAAGCTCCCATCACTGCACACATCAATCAGCAGCGCATCAACCGTAGAAAACATTAATGAGATATAATAACGTAAAGATAGGAGAAATATGGGGATAGATCAATAAAGGTTTCCCCATTCTGCTAGGTTCCCCCTAAAAATAGATAGATACAAAGGTAGGATCCAAAGCTTTTGAAATATTAGAATCAATGCAAATAGATAAAGAGTTAATTATAGCATTCTAACAACTTACCAAACCAAGATAGCGAATGTTTGGTTCTCGAACAGCAATAAATTTTCCAAGCAAAGCAACACATTGAGACATCATTTCTTTCTCAGCATCAAGATGCATGACCTGTGATAAACCGATTAATTGAACCATAAGCAACAACCAGAAACCTAATTAGGGATATATAAACTTTTGAAGCCCTTGCAAGTCTGTCCCTCTATGATGGAGCTTAACAAAAAACTAAATGTCAGTGACAAGACAATTATTATGGAATCTAATATTATTAGGGTTTCCCTGCTAATATTAGGACTTCAACTTTTCATGACATTGAGCATTAAAGAACCCAGTAGATCTATCAAAGACAAATGCAGAATAACTTGCGTAGTAATGTGGTAGTACTATTAGATTAATCTCTACATTTCTGCTCAAAGTTACTCCCAACGTTCCAAAATAATTGGCTTACTATCTTTTTTTAGGATGTCCGAAAATAATTCACTTTCCCTTCAACCAACAAACTTTATCACTTTTCCTAAACTGACCCTCCCTCAATCACTCATTCAAATTTTAAAAAGATCCAACACTTGTACATCTTTTCCAATAAGGCAATATAGTAAAGTAAAAAATATTCGAACACTAACTAAAAACTTTGCATTTAGTCAAATGAGATAATGTTTTCGGACAGAGAGTACGATTTAACTCATTTAAGAATAAAAGATGCCAAGTTAATACAGCAGTTCAGTAACATTTTTCCAAAAAGGATAAGAATGGTACAAGAATTTCAAATTTTACAAAATTTATACATCAAAATCACAAGCCTGTCTTCATGTTCATTAATTTTACATATTTGAGACTCCCAAAGATGATTATCATTTACATAGAGGTATACATGAAATTTATAAGCTTTTTCATGGTATATATTGGTATCACTCACTGCAAAGGTAAAAAGGGATGACAACAAACTACAGACATTTTCCAATTGAAAAAAAAAAAGTATCTAGAGCAGCTCAGCACAGGACATTTCACAATTATTCAATCCAACTAATAGGAGGGCTTAGTGAGCTTTAAGGATTTTCATAAAGCAGCAACTTTGACTCAATTCTATGTCCATATTGGCCTATCAGGTGCATTAGTTCACTAAATAAGGCAACTTAGAGTCAGCCTTCTTTTCAAGAACTCTAAAAAAATGAGTGTCAAACAAAGACCGTAGTGCCCAAGTGCCCAGGCATACAGATGATCTTCCAACAGAGATGCATGCTGCTTTTTGTTTGACAATCCACTTCAAACACAACATAAAGAAAGGTGCACACTGTCTAATGCAGAGTGAGTAATAGTTCCATCACTGTAGAAGTGTCGACGATGAAGTCAAAAAAGACATAGAAGCAGGCCACATTTAATTTCTTCGTATATAAATCTAGATCACCAGACTTATCTGGTACACATAAAGTCATTGCTTACGTATATTAAGAAATTAAAAGGAATCCAAACTTACAAGAGCAAGAGCTTCAAAGAGAACAGCATGTGATGCATTGTTCTTGTTCACATTTTTCACAACATCAGTACCCATCAGTATCCGTTGCAGAACCTAACAAGCCAAAGCAAAACTCGGTCATCAAACTAGAGGATTGAATAGAGTTTCAAAGAGTCACGAAATTAGGCTCCAAAACTAGTGCCATGCAATTTAATTGCCTCAAAGAAGTAAGGAGTAAAAAGGAGGAGGGGAGCAAACCTCAAACAATGACCTTCTAGTGTTAGGATCTTCGATAGTTGGAAAATACTGAAGAACCCTCATTGTCTTAACCTGCACTAATTTGTATACTCATATAAGGATCCAATGTAGATCTGATACAAAATAAATCACCAACAAACAATAATTTCAAATTGCCAACTGCTTGAGAGTCTAAAAATGTCAGAAAATAAAACATTCAGCCACAATTACATCAACATATAATAAACGGTAAGATATAAGAACACAAAAATTCCATTTAGAAAATATCAGTAAACGCCATATCCAACTTATCCCAAGACTTGACAAATACCCTTAAGTCAAACATGGGACGTCCTGTGCCCAGTATCACTCAGTTCCTTTTGGAAATAACTTATTGATTCATCATTCCAGTTTCATTCAATTGACCTCAACAACATTTTTTTCCCCTGCCAAGACCTAAATACTTGGTAAACATACCTTGTTCCTACAATTGCAATACAAATCAGATGCTAAGAGAATTTTCATGGGGTCAACTGGAAGATGACATCGTAGGCTGGGGTTATATTTTCAGAGCGGAGCCCCTAGGGAAAAGAGAGGGGGGGCATTGTGTTCAGTCAAGGGAACCGGTAATGGGGACTTGCAAGCAAGACCACTTTCTGGAAAAGAGCAATGGTGGCCAGATTTGAGGAAGAATTGGGGCTCTCTGTTCATTGGGAAGTCTCTTGTTCCTATGAAGTAGGGGTATGCAAGAGTATCATCAAGACCGGTAAGCTTATTTTGGAGCTCTACACTTTGTCGTTGGGGATGGTAGGATGATTCAGATTTAAGAGTCAAATGATCAAATATTATACTAGAAAAACATAGTGTTTAAATTTTAGAGTGATAACAAAATTACCCCTACTTTATTGTGTCCCTTTTGGCGCGTTCACATGGGTCTCCCACATGTCCAACCATGTTCCATTTAAATAGAAAGGACAAGCTGCTTTCAATTGGGGATAAGAAAGGTAGATTCTCAGTCGTGCCTTTCTATAACATTTTGATTGGATCTAGGCTGATTGTTTCTGCATGGAAGGATATTTGGAGAATGCAAGCCCTCTCCAGTGAACATTTTTTGCTTGAACTACAATATGGAGCTCCATCCTACTTTGGATAGTAGCCTCCAAGAATGGGGTTTCAGTTCTCCAACAAGTGCATTATATGTCTTTTGGAGGAGTTACTTGCTCATCTCGTATCTCGGTCAGTAAGGATATGTTACTTGTGTTGGGGGTTACTGCCTTTGCAGGAGAGGCAGTTGACCAAAGAGAATTTTTGGTTGAAGAGTTATTATCCTTCCAGGAGTGTTTATCTCCTTAATTATTAGAGCTGATGGAAACATTGTGCCTTTGTGTACGTGTTCCAAAACGCCTTCTGATAATATTTCTTAATTAACGAAACAAAAGTACCTCACCATCCCAAAACTTAAAAGCAGTCCATGTCAGTCTATCAAAACCCATGACACAATAGGTTCAAATAAAGACCATTAAAATTTTCAAATCGATTCTATCATTCTACCGAACAACCTGTTGCACTAAATTCCCTTGACCCATTTAAATTAGTTATTGTACCCACATAAATTGTTGGTGAAGTTGATGAAGGAAAGTAGGCTTAAATACCAAATCTTTTTAGACAACTGGCGAATGACTAGTCGATATCGTTTTCTTTATGAATTGAACTGGAGGATAGAAAGAGTATAACAAAATGCCTAATGTTGGGATTCAAATAAGGGGAAAAAGAAGCCAAGTTATGAGCAGCGACAACAAAAGGTGAAGAATGAGGAAACTCTGGGCTTCACACCAATAGAACTTGGCATCAAACTAGGAGTTTTTTGGGGGTACAGGTTTGCATCATACAATCCTTGAAGCTTATAAGTAACTGGATTTTCCGAAAAGATATTCCCTATCAACAGTTGCAACAGAACTTCATCTGGGGTGATTCCAGGGAAGATAGAAGGATTCACCTTGTCAGTTGGGTCGCATTTGTCGCCTGCCTCAGTGTAGGTATACTTGGCATCTGAAGGCTCCATATTGTCAACCAACCTTTACTTAGTAGTTGGCAGTGGTGTTGGCAGTTTGCTAGCAAGGAGAGAAGCCTTTGGGAAAGTGTTGTTGCTAGATTGGCATTCTGTGGACCGGTTGTTAAGCGGACAGTTACTTACTCCTACAGAGTTGGCATCTGGGAGGGTATTTAGAAGATTGCCCGCCTAATCTGCAATTTTACTTGCTTTGAATTGAAGGGTCCATTTCTTGTAATGCTTGGTGCGGGAGTTAGACCCTAGCTGAGAAATTTCCCACTCTCCTTGAAATATCCAGCAATGAATCAGCCTCTGTCGTTGATTACATGAGCCCTCCTGAAAGCAGCACGCCTTGGTCCCCTCTTTTCTAAAAAATACTACATGGAAGGGGGGATTCCGGTCTTGGATGAGCTGTTGGCACTCCTCCAAGACCCCTGCCCCAAGAGCACAGGAAAAACAGACCGGAGTGGACAAGTAACAAGAAAAGGGCTCTTCCTTGTTAAAGCCTAGAAATCATCACTGATTGTGTAGAGATAGGCGCCATTACCCTAGAGAGATACTTGCCGTTGGATGGTTTGTAGCTTGGAATGAGATTAGCAAGCTCGACAACCTGCAAAGGAGGGGTTTCTGTCTCCACAACAGAGGCAGCTTGTGTTTGTGCTAAAAGAAGTTGTTGGTCCATCACCTTCTTTTATTCTTTTAAATTGCCAGGAACATCTGACTCATAAGTGGGACAAAGGCTTAATCGTTGTTGTTGTTGTATCTAACCCATGACTTCATCCCTAGTGGGCATCTCTTGGTCCATGCTTAGATCCTGCAAAGATCTATTGTTCTGCTGGAATAGTGGTGCTAAATAGTTGCTTCTGCAAGAACTAGAAGATTATCTCGTTAGCTCCACTGGCGAATTAGCATGGAAAGGAATTGCCCCATGTTTTATGATGCCTCTTTGTCCACTCTTTTTCTTAAAAAGCCTTTCTTCTATATGTTCTCTCTTTTTGTCGAATGGTAACTATCACTAGGAGGAGCATCTCCCTCCACAACTTTCTTGAGAAGAATTAATTATTTATGGCTTGACATGCCTTGCATCCTTGCAATTCTTACCAATAACAGAACTAATTTTTTTTTTTGGCTAGCTAAGGAAGGAATATACAAATAAAACAACATGACGAAATAGTAAGTTCTCTTAGAAAATTGAGAAACCCATGGCTTCCTAAAGGCTAACAACCCTTCCACCAAAAACACAATACCCAATGACTCCATAAAAAATACGCTAATTCCGCTCCCTTCATAAACACCAAAAAAGAACCAACTGAATAAAAGCCCAAAGATCCTTAGAAACACTTGCTGGCCTACATCCCTGTCATCATTGAAGAAGATCGAGACAAGAGTGGGGCATGCACCAATCATCCTTGCTAGCATGTCCCAAATATCACTTGTCATCGGATAAAATAATCAAAAGATGACTAACTGACTCCTTTGGTTCGAAAAACATATTACATCTATTTGGAAGACACAAGCCGCAACTCTTTAAATTGTCCATCATAAGAATAGCATCCCAAGCTATAGACCAAGCAAAGAAAGCACTTTTCACTGGGACCTTTGATCTCCAAATATCCCTCCAAGGAAAGTGATTGTCCCCTACTCCTCTTATTAACATGCAAAGATTTCACCGAGAAAACCCCTTTTGGAGTCCACTGACCCACTCCAAAATTTCCTCTTTCCCAACATTGATGACCATTGTCTATGGCTGGACGCAACTTGCGTCCTTGCAGTTCTTAGAAATAATTGAACGACATATTATTATTTTTTTCGCTAGGTAAGCAAGGAATTTACAAATAAAAAGAGGTGGGGAAGTCGTAAATTCTATAGAAAATTGAGAAATCCCTGGCTTCCTAAAGGCTAACAACCCTTCCACCAAAACACAATACCCAATGACTCCTCCAAAAATACAATAATTTTGTTCCCTTCATAAACACCAAAAAAGAACCAACGGAATAAAAGCCCAAAGACCCTTAGAAACATTTGTTGGCCTACATCCCTGCCAACATTGAAGAAGCCCGAGACAAGAGTGGGGCATGCACCAACCAAACCTTGCTAGCATGTACCAAATATCACTAGCCACAGGATGAAAAATCAAAAGATGAATTGAAACCTTCGGTTCAAAAAACATATGACACCTATTCGGAAGACGAAAGCCCCGGCTCTTCAAATTGTCCATCATAAGAATAGCATCCCACGCCCCAGAACAACTAAAGAAAGTCACTTTCACCGGGACCTTTGATCTCCAAATATCCCTCCAAGGAAAGTGATTGTCCCTTAGTTCCCTTATTAACATACAACATATCCTCTTTCCCTGTTGATAATCGTTGTCCGTAGAAGTGCAAGGAGGACCACCAACTCAGGCAATTTCTTGCCATACAAGCCCCTACTGAACATTGCGGTCCAAGAGACCACCTTCCTGTTAGATCACTCTCAAACATCAATCAATTGAATGGAAATAAGAGAGTAATTGAAAGGACAATGTGATTGAATTATTAATATGATGTAGAACAAATACAGAAAACAGTAAATACTCTAGGATTTCGAGAGCCTAGTCTCTCGCAATTCTTTTCCCAAATTTCTGATATCTAGCCCCAAGCCCACCCTCTATTTATTCACCTCAAACTAACAAACAACTCTCTAACAAACTAAACAACTAATCTAGAGAGGACTAGAACCTTCTTAAGCCCTTACTAACTAATTGGTCTATCACTTCCCTAATGTGCCTTTCTTCCATAGCAAAGAGAGAAGGGAACTTAATACAAAGCTTCGTATTCCCAAGCCAAATATCATGAATAAAATGCACTCTCTACAGTTGTCGACCCAAAACCTAACATGAACCAGAAGGCTTCCTCCATGCTCGTGCGCCTTCCATGTCCCCACTACATGCAAGCATCTAACCAAGCCTGCAAACCATCCCCCGATGCAAAATTTCACAACCACCACCCTTGTCCACAGTCAATCAAGATCCGAATTGAAGCGCTAAAACCAGTTTTTTAGCAATTCCAATCCCAACATGAACTCCATATTGAGAACAACAAGCATATGGAACTTTGACTCTTAACACCGATCCTAATCCTGTTGCACGATATTAGATAAAAACAGTCCTAGTTTACTATTTAAAAAATAACAAATAACGCAAGAAACCCCAAAATAATACCCATGCAACATAACTCAAAGAAACCCCTGTCAAGTAAATACCAAAATGACCCAAATATTGCCTTTAAGCTTTAATAACTTCAAGAAAATGGAAATAAAATGAATCATAAAAAGAAACTTGCACAAGTTTTAGTTAAAAAATTAGCGAAGCACGGAGTCTACATCATTGGATCATGACGTGTGCAAACCGAATGCTTAGGGTCTTGGAAACATTCGTTCCAGCCTTCCGTACACATTTTATTTACTGCATCAAATATCCACAGCCCAGTTGAATTCTCTAAACCTTGAACTTTGAGGCTTTCTTTGATATCCTATGTCACAAAACTTCAAATCGCAATATGCAAATGTTATTATAATGTCTTGAATGAAACTGTTTTCAATTGACACCAGTGCTTGATTGCTGCCAATATCACATAGCATTATATGACCTGACATAGTGGAGGGGATGCCCAAATAGTTCATCATGTCCTAAATTTTACTCCATTTTTTTCCTATTTCGCTTTCAAAGAGTATTTTTTCATGCATCTTGCAGAAAACATCATAAACTGATCAATGATTATTGGTGCCACTTTCCCTTGTTTTGAGAAGTAAATGTAGACAATCGCTGTCGTCCTATAAAATTATTTTCCTTTTAGGTGGAAACAGAGATGATCTTGGCATCTTAATTTTTAGATGTCTCTAAGTTTATTATTTGTCGGCCAACTCTTCATGTTTGATACTTCCGTTCTTTTAGTTAGGAAACTCATTATTGGAACATAGAAATTTAATGTTTCTTTTCTATACATCTCTGTAATATAAAGAAATCATGGGATATTAAATTTCTAGTTTTTACATCCAGCTTTAATGCTCAGCCAAAAAATAAATTAAAAATTACATTTGATCAAATGATCCAGCCTTTAAAAGGCAGATAGAGACGCATAATCCTAATATGCAGCCACAATGAGGCCTTCCTCAAAGAAAATAGGGCGGTTTTGAAAGGTGCAGGGTTTTTGATGATTTGAGATTATTTTGGATGTAATGGAAGGTTCATATTAAATGTCGAAACTTGAGGAAACAATTCCCTTAACATTTCCTTCCAATTCTCCCTAAGGCCCCACCCCTTCTCTCTTCCCCCAAGAAGCACAACAATGTATCAGACACATTCACATTCGGACACAACAATACTACAAATTTCCAAAAAAAAGGACACATTTATGGTTGGGGTACAATTGTAAGTCTTATTATCTTTTCATATATATTTAGATTTTAAATATTGCGAACAACTCTACACAGTCCACAATTTAACTAGTTAAAATAGAAGATATGCTTGGGGTTGGGGGGTGGGGGGGTTGGGGGGTGTGGCGTTGGTTTATAAACTTAGAATTTGAAATCAGGTCTTTGCTTGCATAAACAAATTTCGATAATAAAGTGGCCCCTTTGTAAGTCAATCTAAATGATAACAGGTTCCTGTGCCATTTTCTAAACAATAAGGGGTTCCATGTTCTTTTCAATACAAGGGCCAAGGGGGTGTGAGTAAGGCCTGTAAACAGATAGGATTTGGACCAAATCAAGGATGATTCGAATTTCATCCCATTATTAATTGTATTATCCAATTCAGAACATAATAGACTTTGATCCATATCCAGGATATGATATAATTACATGGATCAAGTGCTATCGGATCAGATTGATATAAATCCATATTTGATCAATCAAAAAGTCGGATTATTGGGTTTTGATCATAAACAAATTATTAGTCACACACTTTGATCTCTGTCTCAATAAACGCATGGGATTCCGATAATCCATCAACAAACCCTAGTATTAGTTCATTCAATGGGGATGACTGAAAGTAATTAAGATTCATAAAATTCTTTTACAAATTTACAACCTTTTGCTCTTTTTACCCAAAAGCACTTTACAATATCGAAATAAACATTGTATTATCTTGAAAGGTATGATATATATCGAATGTGAATTCATGACGTATAACCTCAAAATTTAATTTAAACAACCTCAGCGAACTTCGATACTTATCATCACATGTCCGGGTCATTGCGCATCCAACAAAACCACTGCAACCTTCCAGCAAGTATCCGTGCTTCCTAATTCCCCTTAAAATTCCAACCTTATATTCTTTTTAAGTTTTAATTTTAAAGTATAGTTAGGATTAGTACCTTTTAGGCATGACAACATTCACTAGTGTCTATATTTGCATGAAATATAAGCAAAATTGTGCAAGAATCTAGGTTTGAAGTTCATAGAATATAAGTTGTTTTAAATGTTCAACCCTATGGATTATTGATTCTCAACAAAAGGTTTGCAATTATGTCAGCTCAAGAACTACTCTTCTGGCAATTGTGTCCTGTCATTCTCTTTGCATCTCCCATACAAATTCTTACTCGTGTCTTCTCCATCAATTCATTCTCTTACACTATTTACTATACCACACTAATGCTGCCTCTAGTTCCCTGGCATCTTCTTTTCAGAAGTCAATACGGGAAGCTCTGCTAACCTCAACAACCCCCTACGGCATGGAACAAGAGAGTAAAAGAAACAACAAATGGGAAGAAATTAATCAAAACAAAGAAATATCATAATTTTTTGCTTTCGGATTTGATTAAATTTATTTGGTCACCTTACTTTAATTACTCTACTACATTTGTATTCTTCAAATAGACAAATGACCGCCAATTGTGATTCATAACTACAGGAATGAACCAATTTTTGTTGATTTCCATTGTTTTCCTTTTAAACTTGAAAATCACACTTTCTATGTGAATAGTTCGCTGATCTGGTGCAGCTAGTGTAGGAGAAGACACAAATCCCACCGGAAGCAGGGAGAAGTTAGAACAAGTAGAGATTAAGAAAAATAGAACTGGACAGAGAGAGAAATGACTGCTCAGAGAGGAGAACAATAAAGAGCTGTCAAATGGTCAAGGCTCTTGCAAATCAATATGCGACTACAATTCATATTCCAAATTTGCTTACCTAGTACCAAATAACACATGGCCTATAAATTGACGAGCAAAATAGAAAATTCCTGATTAAAGAACATAAACTAACATCTCAATATATTAAGACCTAAAACAACCCAAACTCCGTAGACTGACTGAGGATTATAAAGTGCGAGGTAAACTTCAACATAGCAAGTTGACCCATATGAACCCTAATTGCGAAACTAATCTTCAATTTAAACCTATAGATTTCATCCATTGCCTTTTTGGTTCCACACCATTGGAAGACTTTTAAGATAGCATACCAAGTTCCAATTGGAAGTCCAAGTATATCAATGCACATGGGTTAAATTACTTCAAGTTTATGATGATGTTGCATTGGTTATCCTACTCAACTAATGGTCTAGACTCTAAACCCAAGCAAAATGCCAGACCAGCATGTCGTTGCTATAGTTGTTAAAGATGCGCCTGGGCGCGTGCCCAGGGGCAAAGCGCAAGTTCTGCACCTCACCGGACTTTGGGGGTGCACTTTGCCAAAGGCGCGAGCCTAGGGCCTCCGGGTATTGGCCTGCTTTTTTTATTTTATTTTTTTCTTTTGTTCTTCTTCTTCTTTTTCTTCTTCTCTGCTCTTCTTCTCTTCCAGTCTGCTATGTGCTTTTTTTTCCTTTTTCTGCTGCAGCAAGGACTATATGGCAGGCTGCTTGCCTTGCCCTTGCCCTGTTTTTTCTTTTTCTTTTGTGTTTGTTTTTTCTTTTTATGCTAAATTATCTATTTCTTAGGGATCAAATTAAATTATCTATTTCTTAGGAATCAAATTAGATGGCTCCTTTTTATTTTTAATAACTGAAATTTAGTTCAAAATTTCACACTTCCACTTCTCGAGTCTAGATTTGCAACATAACAATATTATAAATTATTATCTATTTTTTTTTATGCTGAGCGCCTGATGTTGCACAGGCTGGCACCTTGCCTTGTACACTGTGCATAGGCTCTAGGGGACCCTGTGCACTTAGGTGCGCCTAGAGCCTTTAATAACTATGGTCGTTGCTAAGATAACTTCATATTATCACCATAATTGAAAGAGAAACAGATTATGAGTGCACAGACCTGAAGCCATGGAGATGGAATACCATAATAGGTGTATTCTTGTGGAACATCTTGGTTCCTTGCAAGCCTTTCCAATATTTTCACACATTTTGGAAGACAACTCCAATATCCATCATGGTTATTCGACACTAAAGCCACAAGAAGACTCATTGAAGATGTCAATACGCCTAAATCTCGTTCATCTAATAGCTGCGCCATCCGATCTGACCTGCGAAACAAGTAAAAGACAATGTATCACAGAAGCACTTTTTGAGTTGAATGGAGAAGTCCATCTAAGAATCTGCTTTACCAGCCCTCTACATTGACGACATCAGGATTTTTCCTATAAAGTCGTAGGAGACACAATGCAGCTTTCTTTCTAACAAGTGGCCTGCAACTACTAGAAATCTGTAGCAAAAATAACTGATTACATTAGTGCATGACACTAATAATCGGTATAGGTCTAGAAAAGAGTTTATTATTACCAATAACTTCTGAACATCAGGTGCCAGTGATTCAGCAAACTCTCTTCCACCAATATTTCCAACCTGCACATATGCATTTTAAATTTGGAAATAGGCAGAGTCAATAAGAAACCAAATTAAGTTTCAACTATTAGTCTATTACATTAGAGTAACCAATAAGCTAAAACCCCATTAAAAATCTGAGAGTTCAAGCAGGTCTTTTATCATACCAAAGTCAATGCCAGGCACTGAAAAGTTTCGTTACGACCAATGATATCGTTGCGGACTGTATTAATTGCCAATCTCAAAAAGTCATGATTTTCATTGAGCAAACATGATGTCACTATGTAACCAACCTGCAGCCATTTATGATGGGAGTTAAACAATCAGTCAGAGTCATATCTTGTTTCAAAACAAATAGATCAAGAAAACTTTAAGCACACGTGAGCACAAGGAATAAATCCTTGACATAAACACACAAGATACATTCAAGACATTATTGGAAGTATATCCACATAATACTTCAAGCAGTCACATGGACAAGAGCCCCAGACAAATAATGACATTCAGATACTCGGATGGTATTTTTTTTTTATAATTCACATAATTATTTCTTTTATTATTTAAATTTCAATTAAGGTTTCTAAAAGTAATATAGTCAAACTAGAGTACACGTTAGGGGTACTATACTAGGTAGGATATTTTTAGGCATGCTTTTCCTTAAATTTTAGGATTAGAATTAGTAGTTTCCTAATATGTATATTTCTTGTTTTACAAGTTCTAGGGTTAAAAGCCCTTTTGGTGCAAACATTTTTTTGGGCCACTTGACTATTAGCTTTTTATTAAATTACAGCCAATTAAGGATTTTGAGTTTCTCTCTTTTTTGTGGATTTAAGAAACATTTTATATTCGCTAGAATGTTACGTATCCTTATTATTTCGTCTAGTAGAATGATATCTTTTCCGTATTATCTAATTGCAACATGCCACTCCTCTATGCCATCCGTCTTACCCTCTGTAATCATCTAATGAAACATCTCTATACTACCTATGAAAATTGCCATCCAAATCTTTGTAATTTCATAAAAGAGAAACATCAAGTTGACCCTCTGCTTCGTTTACACGAATTACCACCTCAACGCTAGAAGATTACACAGTTGAAAAGCTCAAATTACTTCTCTGTGACACAAATATAAATGACAGGAGGAGGAAAAATGAGTGTTTCTCTTGAACACAAAGACAAGTTTCAGGAAGTTGGAAACAAAACTTACAGGTAATGGACTTGCTTCTATACAAATCAAACATAACATATAGACCAGTAATTTGTTTCAGAAGGTTAAAACCATGGAGATGTAAATGCGTCTGATATCGAAACCTGATGAGGTACCCTAGTATGAAATCATGGATAACGTACTGAGATAACAGAGCATCAAGTTGATTGATATCACTTCACAGGCAATGCAATGGAATATGGAAATGATGTCTTAGAACTCCACCAATCTCTTGATGGTACAAATGCTTCTGTTGGTGGCAGGCAAATTCTTGACGGTGTTCTTATTGCCAATGAATGTGCGGATACTAGGTCAAATCACATCCTCCTGGCTTGCATTGCAAGTTAGATATCTTAATGATCATGTCAATTGGGGTTCCTTGATTTTTTGTTGCAAAAGATAGGATTTGGTGAGAGCTGGACAACATGGGTGTGTGTAAACACAAATTTCGTGTTCAGAAATTCGAGACAAGAAAAAAGGTATTACAAAATATAAATTTAATTGATTTTGTAAGATGCGGTACAATTTCTATATACTTTCTAATAAATAGAAAGATAGTATCTCCAAATGGTTGACTTCCGAAGGCTTGAGTAGCTTAATTCCGGATTGGATTGAATGATTAATTTTTACAATAGAATGGAGAAGGTTAGGTGGCATTTGGTTAGTGTTTCTGCTTTTTTGTTTTTACTTCCAATAAACTGGGATGGTAATTCTGTTTCCATTTTGGAGTATTTCGGGAATAGAGACATGTTTGGTAACGACCATTGTCCTTAAATTATTTCTTTTAATTTATCAGAACAAAAAAACACATTTGGATGCAACATTTTTTATTTATTTAAATGTATGACAATAAATATACATATTTCTTAACCGGCGTGGTGGTGGTGGTGGCCGCCGGGGTGGTGATGGGAATAGTTTTGTGGGAGTGAGTAGGAATAACATTTTTTGTTTCTCAAATTCTTAGGGAATTCAGGATATACTCCCAAAATTTTGGAAACAGAAACGTGTTTACCAAATACGTTTTTGTACATTAATCTCAAAATTTTGGCAGCAGGAAAAGAAATCAGAGAATGGAAACAGCAACCAAACGGGGCCTTAATTGATTCAATCTTTGGTGGCAGTCGAGTGCTTCAGTAGCTAGCTTGATCCCAGTGTAATGAGATTGATCTTTTTCAATTTGGTTGGAGACGATCAATATTAAAATTTGAGATGATAGATCTCGTGTAGATATGTGAAGAAGAATAAGAAGAAAGACACGGGGGGAAGGGGGGGGGGGTTTGCTGCAGCGTCAAGAACTGTTTCGAGGCCATCACAGGCAACGAAAGGTGGCCGGCATGTTGAAAAAGATGGTGTGCTTTTAGTAAAAACAAGTGTGCTCAGCAAATGTGATAAGTTATCCTGAATTGTAATTGCATAATTAAATAAATTTATTCAAACACAAGGGGCTATATATATTTAGCAAAAAAGACAATACATATAGAATTATAGATGTACCCAGAATTTGATCGTAGCTCGTGATTAAAGTCACAAATGTATCTGTCAATGTTTCCCATTTATATAAATAGTAACTTTTAAGTTTGAGACGGTAAATTTCAATAATAAATTTCCAGTGTTTAACTTTCAGCTTTGTCAACAACACCTTATGTTGCCTTTGGTAGGCAAGAATGGCATGGATTAGATTGGAAGGATTACGGGATTTGAGTTGGTATAGAGTAGGAAGGGAATGATCATTCTATTTCTATGTTTGGTGACCAATGGGATTTCATGTGGGAATGAATGAGCATTATCATTCCCATGTTTGAGTATGTGTGGGGTTAAACATGGGAATAGAATGGGCATAACTTGTAAGACAATATAATCTGCACAAATAACTCTCGTGTTCATATTGCTCTGTGTTGGATAATTGTAAAGTGGGTGAAGAACATTAAGCTCAAACGAACATAAAAAAAGGTACAAGTTTTGACGCATGACGTACTAGAATTCCATCTGTAGGATATAAGAGCCAAACATTTGGCACGTAAGGACAAGATAATGGGACAAGTGAGTGAGCAGAAAAACAAGTACTCATAGTTGGATTACTCATGACCCACCATGTAGTATTTTAATTGGAATCATGTGGTGATGATGATGGTGTATAAACGGGAGGAGAAAGGTGGACAAGAGGCTGAGTGAGGAGAAAAAATCCAGTGAATTCTTCGAGCTCTGGCTACATTGGCAGAGATTTATCAACGTTACATTAGCTCCAGCAACATTGTCAGAGCTCTAGTGATTTCCGCGGAAACGATGATCAGACAATGGAAATGGGAATACCTAGTTTGCCATCTCCTAATCCTTTTTGAATCTCATCCTACCTAACAAATACATTTGTATTTCTTTCGGATTGATTAATTCCATTACTTGTGGGATTAACAAATACTTGGGAAGGGGAATAAAAAATATTCATTTACCAAACATAAAAATAAAAAGGTATTAGGGATGATCATTCTATTCCTCGATTCAATTCCAGTTGTTGGTGATGGTTAAAATGAACTACTTGAGGTGTCATTATCTCAATGAGATTATTGGCATATATTTCTATACTAGAACTAAAATCGTTGATACAATTATTTATAAATGGCACAAATGCAAAACATGTCCAGAGAATAAATAGAGTTCAAATGAGAATGTTAAAAGTACGAGTGATACTACACGAATAAATAAATTTAAGAATTAGCATATAAAAGATCGCAGTAGCACATGAGGATGGGAAAATATCATCACAGTTGATTTGGGCATGTCGGACAGATGAACTTGATAGAATGTGCTATTTGATTCAGGTGGAAGGTGTTGCAAGAAGAAGTAGACCTAAAAAAAATTGGGGAAGATATAAGTGACAAGGACTTGATTGCATGCAACCTAATGGAGGGGATTCTATTATAATCGCTCTCAAGTGTGAATGGATGCATGTGGATGATCATACTTACATTGGAGTTACAATGTTATTCAAGGCGATGGCATATTATGGCGCCAAAATCTCCTAGGCATGGGTTTTATTAAATTGAGGGGTATGTACATAAAACTACGTTTTTATGAATATTTACCAAATGTTTCATATTGTCAAACATCTTCTAAGGGTTAACTCTTAACATATCCTATTAGCATGCAATTTTTGTCTGTTGCAATGACTATCTACTATTCATGAAAACTATGACAACATTAACACTTAAAAATTAGAATCAAGATAAAGCAAATTAATAATCAAAGAAGTACAATCATTCAAAGCAATTAAATGCCATTTGATACAAACAAATCAAATTACTGATTAAGCTTAAACCTTTAATCTTAGTTGCACCAGAAAAATTCTTTGATCATTTATAATGTACACATTGTACCGACAAGCATATTTGTAAAAGACAAATTGCAAATAATCTATTCTACATTAAATTATCACAAACATAAAAAATATTATAAATTTGTAAAAGATTTTTTCCCTGCCGAGTATAAATTCGTAAAAGATTAAAGTTCGTGCGACAATTTACAAGTGATACTAATGAAGTGCGCCTAGTGTGACCCTTCAACCTTGAAGCTAAGCCCACAAGGCACGCACCTTATTGAAAGGGCAAGGCCTCGCATAAGGTGAGGCACTGTAACTCGGACTTGTTGAGCCTTGGAATCGGCACGAGCCTAGATGTGCCTTTAAACACACTTATGTGGACATGTGAAAAATTGAACTATTTTCAAAAGCAAGTTCAGTCTGCCTGTGATGCTGACATGTTAGAAGAAAATTTCACATTTCATGGTTAAAAATGTTAATATTAATCCTTCGGAAGCTAAATTCTATCATTATTAGACCTCTGAGAAGTACAATTGGAAAATTGAACATTAGCAATGAATAATTTCTGACCACAACTTTCCATAAACTTTGAATTCCACAAGGCAACCAATAAAAGTTTAACACCGGTGAACAATAATAACGTGAAGCAACTGAATATCTATGCAACGAAATGAGAATAATATTGCATTGTCAGAATTAGAGGGCAAAAAAATACACACACACACACACATTGTACCTGCTTTTCAGGATACTTCGGAGCTGATATTAAGGAAACTGCTTCCATATGACCAAAATCTACATCATAACCAAGCATATAAATGTATAGCATTTTCCAAACATATTTCTTCTTTTCGTATGGTGTTAAACCCTGTCAAAGAACAAGAACAAGTAATCAACCAATAGCCGAGTCAACATCTAATCATTAAAACAGATATTACATCTTTAATGTCATAGACCAAAATTCGGTAAGCTCAGACATGAATGATACATGGTGTCATAGACTGAGAAACAATGGCAAGCAACAGCCACCAGAAACTGTCCACATATTGGTCCTAACAGCCGCAACTAGTGCATTAATAATAAAATTGGCAACTAAATGAGTAATTCTAACCCCCCCCCCCCCCCCCCCCCCAAAAAAAAAAACCACACCCCAAAAAAAAAGATGGAAAAAACACAATGTAAAAGGAAAAGATTGAAGAATAAAAGCGAGTAAGAAACCATATTTTGAGTCTTGCTAGTACTCATTTCCATCTTGGATAGCAATTAATTTTAAGCCGATTAGATAAACAACAACCTTGAGCATACATTTTCAGTCACAACACTATGTAATCCAACTTTTCTTATTCTTTTCTCCAACAACCACAACTAAAGCATTGTTTATTACTTTTGGATGAGCAATGCTTACATCCCTGTCGCAGGAGGATTTTAGCTCACGAACTATGAGATTTATTGATCATTCATACTATTTGGGTCCCACAACAGTTTATGTCACATATTAACATACGCTTCTAGATCGGAACCTAAACTTCAAATAAGGTATCCGAGTTCGGTTTGAACTCTCTCCAATCGTCACCTCATCTCCGCAAGTTGTTCCACGTGCAAGGCATGTTGCATGTGAGGGTGGATGTTGAGCCTCACATTTTTTTGGACTTCCAAAACTGGCATGTTAATCAAAGGGACTAATCCACGGTTTAGGAAGGAAACTCCTAAGATTGTGTTAGACAAAACATACGCAATGCCGTCCTTTCATTGTTTACTCCTAAAAAAAAATTAAATAAAAAAAATTAAAAAAACTTGTCTCTTACTTTTGTTTATCTGACATGAACTTTGCGGCTCTTTTGTATGGAGGGGAGGAAAGTGGAGGGGGGACAGAATTGCCTTTCCTTTGTTGTGTTTGGATGTATGGAGGGATTCACTTTCCCTGATCCAAACACACAAACTCCCTTGTGTATGGATATAGGGAAGGATTCACTTTCCCATGTATAATATGACTATTATATCATTTCATATATATATGTATGTATATATGTTGGAAACTAGTGAAAGGTAGTTTGGAAAAAAACATATTAAATAGGGAAAAATAGTAAGATAGAGGGAAAGCTTCATAAAAAAGAGAATCCAATTTATTTTCCTTCTAAATCTTCCCTCCTAAACTCCCCTCACCTCCCCCTCCCCCAACCCAACATACAAACTCCTCCCCTCCTCCCCCCAACCCTTCTCCTAGATCCAACAGAGTGTTAATGTATTAATCTCCATACTACAAATTGTTAATAATATCTCCAAAGTCCTAAAGTCAATTAACTACGTTTAGCCAATGCCCAAAACTAACCAAATGCCGAAGACCAAAATTCTCATATTTGGTCATAGACATGGTAAAAGAAGGGTCATACAGAAATAGTGTTGTGCACGACTCCTGCAAACAATGACTACAATTGAAACCATGAGAATATGATCCTTTGGTTGTACCACTTAACGAAATGATATACTAGAAGAAACTCCCAAAACCTCTCTTCGTAGCAAAACATTCAACGAAAATCCTCACTTCTCTCGAGTCCTAAGAACCGTCCCAACTCTTGAAAAACTCTTGCAGCCTTGTATTCCACACTTCTCTCACTTTTTCTCAAATCCATTGGTACAAACTTCTAAAAGCTTCTCTATACCCCCACGGTCCCCACTTCTATATGGATTTCATATGTGCTCTATGTGCTCAAATCATTTATTGATTTTCCTGCATAAAACATCATAATTTGACGTGCCTCGCCTAGACCAAACGATGCAATCTGGAACTTTTAAGACTTTAACTGCATAACATCAATTCCAATTTAAGTGTCTAAAGTACATCCTTAAAGTAATTGGCGAAGGAAGAAAGAATATTCTAAAATTTGAATCCTCTGGAGTTTGGAGAGTTCTCAACATGTCTTCATACTTCTTCCCAATCCACATGGAATAGCTCCTCATCTCAAGTCAAATTTAGTGCACTGCATCTTCACTTGTATGTTTAAATGCCAAATACCCAAAATTCGGCAATGATCCTACTCACAATCTCCACTTCTCAAGCACTTATGATTTGCCCCTTAGTCTTAGCTATTGCATTTCGAACACTTCATGACACTAACTTTCACATATAAGAAGTATTAACTTTCACGAGTAATTATTAACTAAAATTATACATCTATGCAATGCACTCAAATGTTTCCCTCATGGTGTAACATGCTATTGTTTAGAACATGAACTATAAGCAGAAAGACAGAATTAAACAATCATTTAGCAATACAACTCTTTATCATCCATTGGTTGGTTATAAAAATAGCACACCTCTAGTATCAGTTGAGAGAAAAATAATACACTACCTCTAATTACCTCTTCCAACTAGAGGTCCAATACCGAGAATTAATAAACATCTACCCTAGCAATCTCAACATTGAAAGATAACGGATAAATTATAAAAACACAACGTATTTAACACAATTTCCCTAAAATACAAATGTGAAGGCACGGAACATTTGACTAACAATTCGCTACAGCTAAAATGTGATTGCACATGACAATCATCCTATGGTGTCAATATATGATACAGAGAAAAAGCTAACAGATATATCTCTCACAGACACAAGCAAGGGAAGCTGATTACACAAGTAAATAAACTGGATACGTGAATACATATATGAAGAAGCCTAACCTTTTCATTTTTGAAGCGTGTACGGACATTCCCAAGCTCCTTATCGACGCGAAGGCGTTCCTGCTCTTTGTTTGGACAATTACGAATATCGCTGATGAATACTGATAGACCTCTCATGCCAGACAACGCCATCTGCGCCCAGATCCAGCCTAGAGGACGCCTCTGCTCTCCTTTCTCTCTCTAGATCCCAGCCGTAGTTTTCTCGATCCAGAGGCACAGATCTTTCCAGAGATCCCCCAGGAAAATTACCAAAGAAATGCGCGTATATGCGCCTGTATATGGGTGCGTATGTAGAGAGAGAGAGAGAGAGAGAGAGAGGGAGCTGTGATCTACAAAGGGCAAGAGAAGGTGGACTGAGGAAATTTGAAGAAGCCGTCGGGCAGTGGAGAAGACGACTTTCGTTATTTTTTCATCTATGCTTTCCGAGCATGTTTTTTAATGATTATTTCTATTTATTATGAATTTATGTCAGTCTTTTCCTCTAGTCATTATATCGGTGGGCCATGGATTTTGATTTTGCGGGTGGGCCTATTGACCCGAGTTTAAACCCAATTTCGTGGTAAAAGTGAGTGTTAGCAACATAAATTGATTGGACTTGAACTCCTTAAATAATTCAGGGATCAAATTTTGGAAGTTTATGAATGAAAAGTGTTCTGTTAAAAGAGGTGTCCCACTTCTAACGCCCGACAGTATCTCAAGAGATTAGTTTCCACCGATCGCGGTACGGGAATACCTTGGGAAACCCAAAAAAAAATGAGTGTCTTGTCTATTTTGGTGACATTTAAATGTGTGCCCTAAATAGTGTGGACTAATTAATTTGTTAAATTTCTTACCTTTTTTACATCGTTTATTGAAATGAAGGTATTATTTAGTTTGAATTAAGTGAATGGTTTCAATTGGGGAAAAAGAAGAAGTATGTTTTCAAAATAGAATAAGAAAGTGCTCTTAGTTCAGTTTGGTAAAACGTGGGTCTCCAAAACTTGATGTTGTAAGTTCAAATCCTACAGAGTGTGATTTCGATGTTATTAGAGTGAATTAGAATGAAATAGGTTCAGGAAGTTGGAGAACAATCTAAATTTGACCTCCTGCGGATTAAAGAAAGGAAAAGGTCAATCAAAAAAGAGATATTAACTAATCAAAAAGCAAACTGATCACCAGGCCTGTATTGCCAATAAGCAGTTAACAATAATCCAACCAAAGTAATAGGAAATAGACCTAACATGATTCCAAATAGGAAAACTTCAATCATTTCAATTTTGTTTCCATACTAGGAAAAAAAATCCCAGGAAATCCTTTGATAACACGAATTCCTATTTGTCAATGATATTCCACGATCAAGACAATTGGTTGAATCGTGTGAAACCATTTCATAGAATTTCATTGATATCTTTTTTTTATAAAGTAAATCGACTTCAATTCTTGAATAATCCACAGTCTATCAAAAAATAAGTAAATTCAGTTAACCCTCGTATTCCCCTACACCCCTTAAGCAAGGGTCATCGCTACAAGTAAACCAGTATGTCTGTTGGTAAAGAAATAAAAAAATTCATTCCCGAGACTCCATTCATGACCGACAACTGTATCTCGAAACAATGATTAGTGGATATTGGTACCCACAATTATAGCCATCTTGTACACTTGGTTTGTCAATCTTTGTTCTCAGCTTGGCTTATAAATAATAGATGTTGTTTCTTAACAAATGTCATTTCTAGTTTATCTCTTTCTATTTCTTTTGTCAGCTAGTGAGCTCTGACGTAGACCCTTTAAGGATCAACTACAAAAAGTCACTGCTGGCCTCCCTGAACCAAACCAAACTGAGAATGACCGCCCTCTTAACGGAGCAAGAAAATCATGAAAACCTTATGGGAATGCCATGGCCTAGTTGAATCTATTAATTCTTTTTTCTTCAATCATTGGTAAGTGATAAGGCTGAAGGATGGCTTGGAAGCTATTATCCAACGTTTTCATTAAAATGCATACTAATTTATTCGTAATTGTATAAAGGCATCTCTGCAAAATTGATTCTTGTAAGTGTATTGTTCTAAGGTGCTCCATACTAACCTATTACTTTAGCGTGGAGAATAAGCCACTCGCCAGAAAAAGAAAGAGGGTTCAATTCAAGTCTGACGCTTTCATTCTCATTGATTCACTCATTGTTACAACGAGATATCTCTATCTCTATCTCACACTCAACCAGGAAATTAACAAACCATAGAAAGGGGAACGGGGATCAAGAAGGTTTTGAAAATTCTAGTTCCCCGGGCTTTCTCCCTTCTTAACCAGGCAAAGAGGATATTCATTCTATTCAAGTACGTAGGGGATTGTCTTGACCGTGTGTTCTCTCCTAATTGGTCGAAGGCAAATACTGTTAAAGTGCATCATTCAGTGGTGGGGTATTCATAGAAAAGAAGACGTCGCCCAACAAGTGGCTGATGTCGGATAGAGTCTCGCTTGGATGCTAGGGAGATCTAGATAGAGTCTCGCTTGGCGTAGAGTTAAAGGGGGATTCTAGCTGACGACTAGTAATAAATCAATCTAATCAATTGACTTAGTTTTTATTTTCTAAGAAATTCCCAATTGACCTATGTAAGTCAAAATAGAAAAAGATGTCTATTTCGCTTCATAAGTGAAAATTAGATTGATTTTTCTTTTGTTTCTACAAAAAAGATTTTAGGTGCTCCAATGATTTGAACGATATATCATATCATGTGACGCACCCTATATTTTTGTGAAAGCAGAGAAAGTAGAGATCAAGAAGAAGAGGAAAGCAAGTTTTCATTCCTCCATCTCAAAATCCTCAAAATCCATTCATTTTTAAAATGGTTTTCTGGGGCTTTTCTAGGCCTCAATTTTGAAAACGTTCTTCGGACTGGGATTTATGTTAGAAAAGGAGTCTCCACCTAGCATGGGTTAAATGGTGCACTTGGTCACCAGAATTTTAGAAATTCATTTTTTATTTTGAAATGGCCCGAGTTTTGATTCGAAAATGTCTTGTACCAAAGATTTCTTTAAGTTTGGGAGTCCGTTATGCTTAGAGAAAGTTTTAAGCACCCCAAAACACTCGTCTGAAGACAGTACCTCAGTCTAAATAGATGTTCATGTTTAAACAAAGTCCAAGTAATTTTTTTTGGTTTTGTTTAATAAAATAATTCCCATTTTCAACATTTTTATCTTTTTTAGGTATTTTTTATGCAAGGAAAAGCAAGTAAAAGTTTAACTATCTATCAGCAGCAACAAATAAAAGTTTATGAAATGACAATGTTTTTGTATTTTTTTCATAATCAAACATTGTAAAGGTTGCCTACGTATCTTGGATTTCATGGGGAATCAGGTTGAAACGTAGTCCATCTGTTCAAGATAAATTGATTTTTATTTACAAAGGTGACCGAACTCATACGTGGATTGCCTGTGTACCTTGGCAAGTAACCAAGGATCAGGTCAAGACGTAGTTCATTTG
This sequence comes from Eucommia ulmoides, assembly GCA_016647705.1. Lineage (NCBI taxonomy): Eukaryota > Viridiplantae > Streptophyta > Magnoliopsida > Garryales > Eucommiaceae > Eucommia > Eucommia ulmoides. Next base: position 25,207,822 of record CM028329.1, read on the forward strand.
TGTAAGATTATTGATTTTGTTTTGATTTTACTATGAGACAAGAACATGAATCATACAATGATATGTGAGTAGTCCCTTTGATTTTGTCAAGAACACTATCACTGAACTCACTTGCTTAGGCAAGCTTAGTGTATGTGTTTAGTTATTAGTTGCTAGTCCTACTCGTAGCTAAGAAAAATAGAAACGTTTTTAAAGAAGGTGCACACTTATCCCCGAAAAAATAGAGATCTTCCACTTTTTTTGAATTTTTAGCAACAAGGGTCTCGACGGGTGTAGTGTGTGTGTGTGTGTATATATATATGTTGCCTTTCCACGTGCCTGAAGACTTAGTGTCTAGCTGTAATCTAGACGATTATAGTAAAGTCAGTTATTAACAGTTAATGGTTTGATTTGAGTTTTACAGTTCAATTTCATGTATCTTGATAGAATCACAGATGTTATGCATAACTCATGGTATGATGGATGTTTTTGTCATGTTCCTCACATGTTCTTAACATGTTCGTGGATGTCCTTGATATGATCTTGAATAATTTTGCCATGGTTTGATGAAATTTACATGTTTTTAATGTTTTTTACTTGATAGATGTACTATGTACATGAAAACGTGAGTATAAGAACTACAAGAACATGCTATGTGCAAGCAATATAAACGTATTAAAGATAAAATCGAAGGGCGTTTAAGAAGACATACCTAGCTTAGGGAAATGGTCTTTCCCTAAGCGTTTACCTTTTTCTCTTTCTTTAGATCTTCTCAGTTGTTCTTGATCATTCACCTTCAACTTCTTGAGATCTTCCTCTAAGATCCTCAAGAAATCATTCAGGAAGGGATTTCAACAAAATTTTGAGGTATTTATCGAATAGAATGCTTGAAAACCCAATGGACCCGTGAGTAGAATTCGAGCCTAGAGAGAGAAATTGTGGGTTCAAGCTCTTTGAATTTTGAAAACAGGGCCTCCTATTTATAGGATGGGCACCCTATGCATTGGCCAATGCACAAGGTAACCCAGCCTTCTTCTTAGGGGCTGTTTCGCTTAGGGGTTGTTTCGCTTAGGGGTCATCCTCTTATGTCTTGAGGTTGGATGGTTTTGGATGAATCTTGAAGATTCTGTAAGATGTTTAAAGATTTGGTAATGATTACCAAATCAATAAATATCTAAGGCAATGATTTCCAACCGTTACTCATGATTGACAATCATTAGTCATCATGACCAATCATTAGATATAATTGGATTGCACATGGAGCATTTATGGCTTGATATGACCCTTTTTGGTTTGGTTTGGGGGCTAAGTATCGGTTACTCGCACTATTTCAATTTGGTTGCCATTATTAATGCTTTCAAGGTTCATTGAACTTAGTCTCCAAGTTTCATTTGGCAATTAATGCTTGACAATGACACTTGATGTGATGGGCATTGAATTCTCTCAAATGGAATTGATTTGGTTCGGTTTGCCTTGTAGCGGTGTAGTCATATTTCAAGTAATTTGGTTTCCCTAAGATATTTTGATCAAAATATCTAAGTGCCTTGAATGTGGTCTTCATATGTCATCCTAAGCATGTAATACTTGATGGGATGAGCATTTAATATCTCATTCAATGTATACCTAGGTGGTGAACCGGATCGATTGGATTGATAATTGATAGTTACTTTTCAAGTAACCTGGTTTCCTTCCTTAGATATTTTATAGGAAATATCTAGAAAATATCTTGGGCATTTAATTATCATTAATTAGTTATTAAATGCTCATTAATGAGTCGTGATGACTTCAGTTTGGTTGATTTCGAACCGAGTCTTAAGCCTTAGTTACTTTGGTTAACTTAGACTTGTCATGGCACTTCTTTAGTTTGATCAAAGTCTTTGGTTGATTTATTTATGATATTTGATGTAAAATAAAAAAAAAAACTATAAAGTATTTTTTAGTGTCAAACAGACGAAATCGATAATAGTAAATGTTTTAAGGGTCAAAGTAGGTAACATAAGTAAATTAGTGAAATGTCCTATAGTTGAAGGGTAGTAACTAATTTTTATTCATACTAAAGGTGATTTGATGAAAATCAATCTTTAATAATATCTAATAATACCATCTTAGTCCCCTTTAACTTTAGGAATTTCGAGGTTAACCCGAAATGTATACTTAACTAAATTTAGTTAAATTTGATAGTTGTTATGTTTTCTTGTTTTTTGTTGTTTTTCATAGTATCCAATATGATCTTAAGGTATAAATTCATTCCCTTTAAACATTATTTTAAAGTTTATCTGAGCTTATACTTTCGATCTAACACTAGCTCGTCGGGACAAAATGCAGTGTTTACAGTTGCCCCTTTTTGTCATGCGAGTTTACTTGTAATGACAAATAAGGACCATGAGACATGAACAGTAAAGATAGGAATCTAAATTTTGATTGAGAAAAGTCAGGAGCATTCCTGAACATCGTTGTATCTACTATATGAAAGCACTAAATGATTTCCTAAAGGGTGACAATATTTGGGTAAGAATTGCAGCATACCAATCCTACCACTCTACACTCCTAAAAAATGGAGACATACCGATCCTAAAGGAATTTTCTTGAAGGTGACTGATAAAGCCTTGTCCTACAAGGATTGCTCTAAGAGTATGCTTCTTGAGGGCAACTATATAAAGTCTTCTCTTAGGAGTCTAGTTCTCTCAAAGGCAACTGTATAAAGATTAGTCTTAAGAGGATAGTTTCTTGATAAATGATTTTCCTTGGAGGCGACTAATAAAGCCTTGTCATACAAGGATGGGTCTCAAATAGAGCCTTGTCCTATAAGGATTATTTCTTGAAGGCAACTGTATAAAGTGTGGTCCTAAGAGTAGGTCCCTCGAAGGTGACTGTATAAAGCCTTATCCTACGAGGATGGATTTCTCAAAGGCGACTGTCTAAAGCCTGGTCATGAGAGTACAATTCTCATAGGCGACTGTATAAAGCCTTGTCCTATGAAAACTGTCTATCAAAGGCAGCTGTATAAAGCCTTGTCCTTTATTCTCAAAGGCAGTTGTATAAAGCTTTGTCCTTTAAGTATTACGTCGGTAGCGTATAGAGAATGACGAATCATATCCGTAGTTTTCCGATGTAGGCGGGGCTATACAAATCACCGTATTATCCATAGGATTAATTACATTCCTTCCTAAGCAGGCAAGGAATCTTCTCCATAGTGGGCCAAATGGCAAGCCTTAGAGGATGGTCTCTCGAAGTCCATTGTATAAAGCCCTGTCCTAAGAAGATGGTTCTCATAGGCGATTGTACAAAGCCTTGTCCTATGAGGTTTATCTATCAAAGGCAACTGTATAAAGCCTTATCCTTTGTTCTCAAAGGTGACTATATAGAGCCTAGTCCTAAGAATATTGTCAACCCCCACCCCGAACACCCGTCACCTAAGAGGCCGACGTGACGTTGACACGACATCCTCTGAAGGACAAACCCACTAGAAAGCGACAGCAGACAATCATAATTATACAATCACCAAAATCAGGCTACAAACATTTTCTCTAACTAGGGACACACCCGTCCCTGAATTTTTAATAAAAAATAATAAAAAAATAAATAAAACAACAATGAACCTCTCCTAGGTTCGCCTCAGACAGCACTTCCCAAAAATACTCCCTCGCTATACCATAGCCGGACTCTACCCAGTGCCAGTAGGGGACCGAAGCCTAGCTATTTCACCTGCGAGTGTACTGCCTTCTTAATAAAAACATGTTTACATAATAACACATTCTAAATATTACATCATTTAAATATGGATCAAGCATAAGTATTTAGGTGTCACATAGCGTGTAAAAGTCTTCACAATATATGTAGGGTCTGTTTCAAAACCATCTAGTATAAATATCGTACCGATCATCACAATAAATAATAAATCACCCAGTATAGATAAACATCACGTCTCAAACCACCACTCTACTACAACACACACTGGCTAGCCATAGGGATCGTTTTAACCTCACGATCGGGAGTTGCAACGGTACCGTAACATTCGTAGGAATGTCTTCCTACGAAATATCCACACCTCATTTGGGGAGAAATATAATCCACACCCCTTACGGGGAGAAATATAATCCACACATATCTCACGAAAATTATTTTTAAGCCTTCTTTTAGAAACCAACATAATTCCAAAAACTTGTTTGATCCGTATCATTTATGAAATCGTACAGTGTAAACCAACACATATGTCATCATCATGTATATATATACAAAAAACAGTTTGGCAAGAAGACAGTACACTCACCTCACTTCTTGTGCTACAATAACAGCACCGTCCAAACCTACCGGGACGTTGGCGTTTGTGAACCTAGTAATGGTAGGGCCTAAATTAGTATTTTATGCAAAATAATCAAATCGTGCAATGCAGACCCTAAGTTCAAAAATTTTCCATTTCCCACATTTTACTTATGAAAATTACTGTTCCGGGTAATTTTTATTTCACTAAAAATAATTGCATAAAATTTAGTAATACACACGGTCCCAATTTATTATTCCGATTCCAAAATTTTGATGTTAGAATTCAATTCAATAAACTGAAATAAACTTAACGGAAACGTTACCCATTTCGAATTGTTCACGGACCGTGAAATAGGTTTTTAATTTTTTGGGGTGGTTTGCGCAAATTTTTATTTTTTTTTTCCTGTTTCTGTTTTATGTTGTGCTCCGCCGCCGACCTTATCACTGGCCGACCAACCCCCTCCCCTGCCGGCGATGCACCGGCTACCAAAATAGCTCTTTTTTTTTTTTTTTTTTTTTTGTTTTGTTTTTCCAGCAACACACCCATGCACACACATACACACCCTGATCAACACACTACACACATACATGCACTGTCCTACCCTTCCGTCACCGGCCGAACGGTAAAACACACACACAAGTATAACACTGAACCGGAACGCCCACACACACGATCGCCGAGGGTCGATGGATGACGACCCGAACAACACTCCCACATACCCACATCCTACCGTATTAACCCGAAACAGAGGAGGCCATAGGCATGCACCGTCGTAGTGGTGATACACGTCGTGGCGACGATCGCTCACGCATGCAGTCGAGGCAACACACACATACACACGCTGCACGAAATAAGAATCGGAGCACATACACTCCATCGAAACGCCACCGTCGGACGAAACCGAAACCCGCCGGCGGTCCTATCGCCGATCACATACGCATGCATGCACACACATACTAGAATAATTAATTAAATGTGCATAAGTACTCACCAGAACAAAGATCTTCGACAAGTTGAACAACTGAACCCAATCGTTCACTCACCGGCGATGCACCCGTCATGCCGTCGACGACCCACCTCACTGACCGAACCACTTCTGCTCTCCCCTGAAACTGACGATGACACCTCTACGATCATGCATACGAGCATTAGACATGACCTCCCTGCCGGAGGAACACCGACCTAAGGAAGTCCGACCACCCCTTTTGTGCTCCGGTCCTCTCTCTCTCTCTAGAATTTTTTTTTCTAATTTCAACTTAATGGGGCTGTTTGATCAATGTACATGCACTAATATGTATATATCACATGGACTAAGTGGTGGAGAACGCTCCTAGCCTACCATGTTGCCTCTCCGTTCTTCTCCTTTCGAGCGGTCTCGCATGCCCGGCGTGTGCGTGTGTGTGTGTATATATATATATATATATATATATATATATATATATATGTTTTAAATGTTTTTTTGTTAAATTACTCTTTCCTCCCTCTAATTCCTTAAAGTCTTCTTTTTGAGTTCAATTCAACATTTATAAGTTTCTGAAATTGTAATTTGATCCCTAACATTTTCAATTTTTTATTTCTAATTGGCAATTCGCATCCTAAGTTGGGAGTAATGTTTTTAAATTTACAAATTTGACCCCCCCAAGTTTTGATTTGAGTTCTTAATAAATAAAATTTTTACCTAAAATTTTCTAATACTCTAAAATGCAACTATTTATGACGTATGTTTTACGATTTAGGTTTTACAAATATGGTTTATCAAAAGTGAATGTAAGCCTTGTCCTTTGTTCTCGAAGGTGACTGCATAAAGATTTGTCCTATGAGTATGGCTTTCAAAGGCGACTGTATAAAGCCTGGTCCTGAGAGTATAGTTCTCATAGGCAACTGTATGAAGCCTTGTCCTATGAGGACTATCTATCAAAGGTGACTTTATGAAACCTAGTCCTTTGAGGAGGTCCCTTGAAGGTGATTGTATAAAGCCTGGTCCTACGATGCTGGATTTCTCAAAGGCGACTGTATAAAGCCTTGTCCTATAAGAATTACGCTAGGTAAGGATAGCGACATACCGATCCTACCGCGCTTGAAAAATGATGGCTTATCATCAACTCCTGGTTATAGCCGTACCCATAGGGTTTTCCTACATATCTCAGATTAATGAGAATCAAACCAAATGTAGTTCTAGCATAAAACATAAATCAGTATTCTGGCAGAAAGGGTTCTTGGCTAGAAAAACAGATTCCTGGGTTGTCATATCAATGCATGATTAAAAACAACTACGAGAATTCTCACCAGAAAAAACTCTTAGGAAAACTAGACACTTGGTGGAGTTTCATGGCCACATCCCACCTAGGACTGCCAACGAGGACTCTAAAACTTCCCATGAGAAATTTACCTTAGATAAAATGTAACCTCGTTGTAGTCTGGGGCTTGATGGTACTTGTTTCTTTTCAGGGATTATGGATTTCAGTTCTTGAATTTTAAATTTTGCCTTAGTTGTAGCTGGAATGAATCTTATCAAGAAATCTCTATGGGGAAATTTGATATAATGTGCCCCAACTCTAGTTGGGGCAAATCCTATCATAGAATCTCGATGGAAAAATCGGATATAATGTGTCCCAACTCTAGTTGGGGCGCTGGATTACTCCTTGATCGTTCGGGAGAATGCCATAGAGCCCACATAGGTTACCCATGTATATCGAATCAGGTGCTTGACTTTTAATGTTCAATTGAGTCTCGGAACCTCATTGGGTTGTTTTTGTCTATTGATATAAATGTTTTGTATAATGATAGTTAGATGACCGAAACCCACCTGAGTTATCTACATACCCTGATTTCCTAGGTAAAAAATCCAGTCAAAATATAGTTCGGCCCTTACTGAGCTAATTTTTAGATTGTCGACCCACTTACATGGGTTTCCTACGTACCTTGGTAATCTACCAAATATTAGGTCAAAGTGTAGTTCACGCATAGGTATCCTTTGTCGTTTTCTTAATGAAATGATTGAAATCGGCTTCTCAAGGAAGTCGAAGGACTTCTCGGGAGATGCGCTTTGATACGAAGCTAAAAGAATGATGTGAAGTTAATATCTCTTTGATTTTACTGGACCTACTTAGGTTTCCTACGTATCTTGCTGATCTACCAATGATCAAGTCGAGATGTAGTTCTGAACTTTTGATGAATGATTTTTAAGTTGACGATTGAACCTTGTAAAGTTTGCCTACGTATGCCTGTTTTCATAAGGAATCAGGTCGACACATAGTTTATCCTTGATTGATGGAGGACGTTTTATTTAAGATGGCGATCGAACCCGTATGTGGGTTGCCTACATATCTCAGATAACTGAGAATCAGGTTGGCAAGTAATTCGTCGTGGATGAAGGTTTTTTTTTTTTTTTTTTTTTTTTTTTTTTTTTTTTTTATTTAAGATGGTGACCGAACCTTTATGTGGGTTGCCTATGTATCTCAGATAACTGAGAATTAGGTCGGTAAATAGTTGATCGTACATGATGATTGATTTGAGCATTTCATTTTACGTTGCGGGACGATGATGAACGTTGTTTCCGTTGGAAAATCCTGAATGGGATGAAATGTGCCCCAGTCTTTGACTGAGACAGTGATTAGAAAATTATGTTAGGGAATCTAATCCATCACTTCCTATCATGTGATTTACGATCATTGATAGTGTAAAACATGCCCCAGCCTACGAGCTGGGGAGAAGACTGATTAGCAATTGGACTGAGAAGTTAGACCAATTTGTCTTGATATTTGTTGGAGGTGATGAAAAATAAATTCGGTATTGTTGATGTGAATCCCTGAATACACTTGCAATGTGTTTAATGTTTGATAGAAAAGGATTTTTGGAATGTGAAGTTAATTCTTAGGATTTTGCCCATTGGTGTAACACCTGGGCTATGCAATTTTTATGATACCGATGAGTATTTCATAGGTTAAATTCAACTGTTAATTTTGCTTTATAGCGAAATAACTTGATTTGATTTCGATTTGACCCTTTTGATTTGACCTTCTTCTGATTTGACCTTAGTAATGATTTGACCTCTACTTTCATATTTTTTATGATGACGTGACTTGAACTAATTTTACCATGCCTAAAACATCAATTCGAGCACGTTTTTTGACACTCCACGCGTCTCGAGGTAAGGTTATAGTTCTTGATTTATCACATTTAAATGGCTTGGAAATAATATTTTAAAAATCGAAAAAAAATTGTTTTTAACAACAAAGGGGTCAAAGTGTAATTATTGATTTCCTGCGCATTGGACAATACACAAGAATGCTTATAAATATCAGACAGGCTAGTGGCCATCTGCTTCGAAAAAAACAAAGAGATGTAGAAGGTGAATAGTCCCCACACGTTTCTACTTTGAATTTTGGCTACTTTCTCTTGATATTTATTAAGTTTTCATCCATCCAAAGGTATGTTCATAACATCTAGATCATTTCCCACTTGTTTTCTCAAAGGTTGGATGTGTTCTAAAACCCTAAAGTTAGGATTTTCTCCATTTTTGGAAAACCCTAATTTTTTCAAGAGCTCGTGCATTCTATTTGTATTTTATGTTTCTATACTCAATGAAATGCATGATTTTGAGTGTATTTCATAGTTTATAGTAGAAATGAGTGGAGTTTTCCCCTACCCCAAGTGAAGTAGCATTTTTTAGCTTCTTAGGATGGTGTAGTGTCACCTTTTTCTTATTCTTATGAATGTATATCATGTTTGATCATATTTAGAAGGTAATTTATGCACCAATTTTGTTTGAAAAGTGTTCATGTATAATGGTTAATATTTTTGCAATTTATTTCACATTTTGCATTTTAGGGTAAATGAACTTTTTTTTTTTTTTTTTTTTAAATTAGTTCAGAAATGATTGTTGTTTCAATGGTTTTGGTCTTCTTATCATGTGAAAAATCATAGTAAATGATATTTTCATTTTCAAAGAATTTTTTTTAGTTTTTTATGCAAAGTATGTATCTTAGAATGAGAAGTTTTCTTATATATTTCTTTGTTTTATTTTGTTTTTGTTTCCTAGATTCTTGAATATTATATTCCATTGTCTTATATTTATAGTTTTAATTTAGTTATTTCTTGACATATAATAGTTTCTTGAAATATCATTGTTTAATATTTCAATGTTTCTCCAAAGTGAGATGGGTTTGCAAAACTTGGCATATCTCACTTTTTGGGGCAGGAGTTTTGAACTTGATATTCTCAATTTTACTTTAGTTTAATTAATGAATGACACGTATTTAGCTTAAAGAAGGTAAAACGTACCCGTTATTTTTAATGGGATGGATTCATTTTCCTACCCCTAGTGTTCGGCCAATGATAGATCATTAGAGATTAGTTTCTGTCGTTCATGATTGTTTCTTTGGAATAATGGTAGTGGTGAGTTCGATACATCTTCCAAAAGTTGAATAATAACCCAAAGAATTCCAACTTTATCCTCAAGTCAAAAACCCTAGTATTAGAGCTTGATTTTTCTTTTCTATCTTAGACTGTACTATGTCAGCGGTAGGTTCATCAGGTGGTGGTGGCGGCGGCTATCATCCTTCCTACTCTCGTGGGAAAGGCAAAGCCCCCCTACCAACCCACTTAGTGGAAGTACTTCAAAGCGCTCTCGAGGTCGGCGTAGGGCATCGACACTTAGGATTTTTGATGATGTGCTTGTCCCCTCTTCTTCTATCGCTGAGGAGACTTTAGGAGACCCTCAAGTTGGTGACTTGTCGACAACTTGTTCATTGGGTGCTTTTATGAGTCATGAGTCTTTTGGCCATTCCGACTTGATTAAGATGACAATAGATCCAAACTACTTTCTTCTAGAGGGCGAGGTGCCTGAGTGGGGCATTCCTGAGGATTTCCTAGGAGACGATTTTGAGCCTCGCGATCCCATACCTCGACCTTTTTATGACAAAGCCCTCACCTTTGATGCAGTGCGACTCCAGCATAAAGTGCTCGGGGATCAGTCCCTAGTAGGAGGCCTTTGTGATCATCCTTCTATATACCTATATTCTGCTCAAGTTCTTTTACTAAAACCTTTCTTACTTTACCTTTTCTTCTGAAAGAACAATATCTTATTACTTTACAGGTTGATTTTTGTATGGGTCGACCCCGATTGTAATGGGAATTTTAGGGGGTCATGGATGTGTATTTTTACTTTCTACTCGAGGAGGATACACTCCGACTACTGCTCTTTCATCCAGAAATGTGATTTTAGAGATTTTCTCACCATCCAGGCCTCCCGCATAGATCATGGGTATCCTAATGCCTTAATCGAGCAATGGTTTTCGACTACGAATTCTCTTCATTTGGTCTTTGGGGAGTTAGTACCGATACCTCTTGATTGGATGATGATCACTGGGGTTTGCTTCAGAGGACGAGCCATTCCATTGAAGCAAACATCATGGGCGGAGGGAAAGGAGCTCCTGGGTGAGGTTTCAGTAGAGGTAAGAGTAGCGAGCACATTCAACAAAATTGCCTATTGGATGAGTCAATTTTCATAGCTCCTGCACCTGAGGACCTAGGGTTGAGGGATCAATATTATCGCGTCTTATTACTTCTATTATTCGGTGGTACCTTCATGGCTTTATCGAGTTCCACTATCCCTCTTCATTTCGTGGGGACTCTGATCTTTTTGAATAGTTTGGCAGAGTTCAACTAGGGGAGCTTTACATTTGTAGCCTTCTTAGTCGGCACGCGCTCTTGTGTATCGACTCAAGTTGGCAGCGTGACTAGTTTCTGGCTATTTCTCCCTATGAGTTCATTTTTCTTACATCTTTAATTTCTTTTTTATATTTTTTTTTGTCTCTCTATTACCTTCATTCTTGTATTGGGCATATGAGTACCTTCTTTCCTATCGCACATACTCCACTATAGAGGATAGCTTTTCTAGAGGGGCGAAGTGGAATCGCTCAGTCTTGGAGTTTAGAGACCATATGGTGGCCCGTACTCAGCTAGAGCTCTTGATGCCCGCTGATTTATTTGGCAGTCGTATTTCCGTGACCCTCATTGGGTAGACATGCTTTATAAGAGGACATTTTTGGCTCAGCGTCACATCTTCAGAGGGCCATCTCCTTGGGAGTTATTCATGGGCGAGAGTGTTACGCCTCAGCTTTCGGGTGAGTTAAGCCAACCTCTTGATCCTTTAACAGTATGATTCAGACCTTATGTTATCTTTGTTAATCCTAAGAGACTCGATCTGACAATTCCTGCTGACGTGTTGGTTGCTCTATTGATTTCTGAGGACATATATCTCTGGTAGTTTTCACGATTATAGATTGGCCCTTAGATAGACATAGTACACCTGGTGGGTGGTACTTTGTTAGACCATAGGATGCTAACCTTCTGAGTAAGTCATAGCGACGAGAAGTTGGTTCCAGCTATTGAGCTTACTGCCATTAGAGCTGAGAGAAACACTCTTAGAGAGAAGTGCGAGCGTCGTCATCGGGATCATGATGATTTATAGCGAGAAGTCACCAGACTTCGTGTATTATTATTCGATCATCAGATTCTGATTCCTCCACCTGAGGTTCACACGGGTACTCCAGGTACTATAGGGTTCGCGACTGACTTGGAAGCTTCTATTCCATTCGCTACGTCGACCCCACCAACAGGGGATTTAAAAGAGGGTATGGACTGGCCCATGCCAGACCCTTGATAAACGTAGATATTTTTCTCATCTTCTTTCGTTGTATATTTATTTCTGGCTATGTATTGTAGTGGATATAGTTGTACATTTTGTTCAGTATGGATGTATATGTATATTTCTTTCTTCATGTATATCTATCCCTCTTTATTATTGTATTTATGCATGCGATGTATTTGTATTATCTTAGTTCTTTATATTTATTATCAATGTGGTGGAATGTTGGTAGCGTAGATACTTATATAATCAAAAGACTTTTTTCACTTATTAGATTATTAGCATGTATTTCTCTAAATCACTTTATGTTGATATCTTTTCGAAAACATAAATAAACCTAACTATGATAAAAAGAGTTCATGCATGAGTTTCTTTTATCATATAAGGATATCACGTCGGGCTGTTTTGGGCGTCGCCTTCCTTCTCGGGAGAAGAGGAAAAGATCGGTTTTCCCTTTTACCAAAAATGGCCGATCATCAGGTCATACTATCTCTTCCCCGGAAGCGGAGAGACCTATCAGTGTTATAGCTCAAGTTGGACAGGTAGTACCATTTTTTGAATAATTATGCAATTTTTAAAGAGAATTTTAAAATGTACTTGACATACCTCGCTTTTTGGCATATGTGTGGATAATATGTTTTCTTTGAGTGAACCTTTTCCAGGGTGCATCTTCCAGTTTAGTTCGTCTCAAGTTCTCATTCCGCTAGCAAAGTCGATTCCTTTTATCTGATTGGTTGGAGACATTGACTTTGGCTGAGACAACACTACTAAAATCCACTATTGGGTATGTTATGGAGCTTCATCGGGTTACTGTAGATGGGCCACTCCTTAGGAGTTTGGTATGCCTTTGGATGTCGGCATCGTCGTGTTTTTACCTTGGGATGATTGAGTTAACTTCATATCTAGAGGAGGTATTCTTTTTACTTTGACTCATTTTGTTAGGAGAGATTCATCGCTTCCCATTGTTGTCATTGAAGACTCAGCTGTCGCAGGTCCTGAGTGTGAAGCGGAAACACTTACTACTTCGCCGAGGATTCCTTAGAATTTGACACACTGTAGCGGCAATTTTCATACTACCAGGAAACTAGTGCCACGACAATATGTGGAGTAGTTATGAGGATTAACGTGAGCGCCAGATGATCTTACTGGTTGCTTTGTTCCTGCAGAAGACATTATTCCTTAGGAAGGGAAGTGATCTCTTAGGTTAGATGATCCTCCTGGCTGAGATGATGTTATCTGATTCATCTTGCCTAATAGTCCCTTTTATGCTCGTGGAGTTGTACCAGTCGCTAACCACTTGTTAGGCTAGTGATCATTATTTCTTTGGGAGCTGTGCATTGCTGTAGATATGACTTACCTCTCATCTGGTTAGGCTACCTATGGAAACTTGTTGCTTGGAAAAATCAATGGTAGATTAACTGTCTTCTCAGTTTTCTTTGATCACACAGTGGCTGGGATATCGTCTAGAGTGTGTATCGCTTCTCGTGGAGATGGCTAGTTCGGGCATAGTAAGGACTACTAGACACACGATGTCGACTAATATTTACTTGGATTGCATGGACCTACCCTTTATTCATGTTCTTAGATTTCGAGGCTACGTCCTCTACATCCTTAGTCGAGTATTTCTCCAGTTTGGTCGGACTCAACATATTCCCTTAGTCAATAGCATGGTTGTAGGGCGTTATACCTTTCGGTTTGGGGACGAGGCTCGAGATGCTGTGGCATATGCTTAGTGGGAGCATTGTTGCTTGAATTCCGATGGGATGCCCATTCCAACTCATCCCTTTACAGACACAAAGTCATGGTCTAGATGGACCCTCAATTTCGCCCAATGATCTCACAGTCTGTTGAGATATCTATGGCTGAGGTTCCTTCTTCATCAGGAGATGCTACGTTTACTTCGAATTATCCCTCTGCTTTCATGGAAGAAGAGTTTGCTTGGGACTGCTCTTGTCTAGAGGCTTCGAATTATGTGCGATCTCTATATTCGTCCCTTACTTTCTGATTGTTAGTCACCTACTGCTTTTGATTGGTCTGTTTGTATTTTCTTTTTGTTGTACTTGAAAAAACAGCAGTTCTACCTAGTACTTAGTTTGTAAGGTTTTGAATCCTTGTTAGTTATTTTAGTCTGTCTTTTGAATCTTATATAAATGTTTAGATGGTAGTTATTGCTTATCTATGTGAGAAGATTATATTATTTTCTTTTATCAATTATCAATGTCTTTTGTGGTTCCATTTTAAAAGTTAGGTTAAATACCCTTTGCCTTTTAGCCGTCTGATAGGCGTGATCTACCTACATATTTTTAAACCGGTTTTGTTACTTTTAGAGTCGTTTTTATATTTATTTTATTATGTTTTAATTAGTTTTTATACTTTTTGTATAAGTCATTTGTGGAGGGCAAAAAGATAGGAAACTGGAGTGTAAACGATGAGATCGAACCAAGAACGATCAAAGAACGGTGGAAAAACGAGCAAGGCAGTAATATTCTGAAAGAAGCCTACCGCCGCGGTGTCTATACTACTGCCACGGCGGTGAAAATACAGAGAATGGCTTATCTTGTTGAACGTCCACCGCCACAGTGGTGAACATGCAGGATGTCAACCAAGTCCACCGCTCTCTTTACTGCCTAGGCGATCAACTAATCGACCTACTCACCGCCGCGGCGGTGACCTCTGCATAGTTTAGATATTTTGTTTAGATATTTTTCCTATAAATATCATCTTCCCTCCTCTCTTTTGAGCACCCCTCTGGCCATTAGAGCCGTAGGGCTTAGTTTATAGTAAAAAGAGAGTGTGGGGAGTACTCAAACAATTCCAAAGAAGAAGATTACCACGCGGAGAAGGATAATTGATCAGTGAACAGTTTTAGCAGCTAATCTTCGGATATCGGCTAAGTTCATCTGTTTTTCCTTTTATTTCTTAACTTCTATGTTTGTTTGAGCATGTTTAGCTCAATTTCAATGTTTATACGATTATGACCACGAGTTAAACATGGATTATCTTAGGGATGAATATTATTTATAAAAACGTAGTTTTGGTTGAGTTGTGTTTCTTTGATGATTGTTCTTCGTAGTTTGATTGTGTTTATCATATTGTTATGTTTATTATACTTAGATAGATATATCTAGAATACGGGGTTTAACACTCGAGAGAGGTAACTCCGAATTCGGACTAGGGTAAACGAACGCCACGATCCAATAACCTATGAGGGAGTTAGATTGTGTACAATCGATGACGTTGGGGCAAGACTCACGTGACCTAGGGTTGTTAAGACATTGAGGGGGACTTCTTAATTGACACGAAGTCATATATTCCCTTGTCTTACACTCGGGAGAGGTGGCGGGGGAGTTTACGAACTGAGATTGTTAATAGGATAAATACATCGTGACGATCCAATAACTCGGTCAGGAGTTGGATTGTGTCCAGTCAATGATGTTGGGGAGAGACTCACGTGACCTAGGGTCGTTAAGACGTTGAGGGGGACTTCTTTGTTGACATGAAGTCATATATTCCCCCGTCTTACACTCGGGAGAGGTGGCGGGGGAGTTTACGAACTGAGATTGTCAAATAGGTCGAACACTGTAAACGTAAGTCACGACGATCCAATGACCCAGTCGGGAGTTGGATTGTATGCAATCAATGACGTTGAGGTGAGGCTCACGTGACCTAAGGTCGCTAAGACGTTGAGGGGAACTTCTTCGTTGACACGAAGTCATGTTATATCCCTCGTCTTATACTCGGGAGAGGTGGCAGGGGAGTTTATGAACTGAGATTGTTGAATAGGTAGAACACTATTATTGTAAACTAAACGAAATCGAACGCGTTTAAGTAAATAAAGTTAATCCCTAGATAATCCATCCCCTAACCATCTCGTATTAGTATAATTGGTATAGATTAAATTACGTTATATTAGTATTAGTATTAATTAATTTAAAATCTTTCTTTTAGCCTAGATAAAGTTAGGTCATGACAATTACGGTACTCGATAATAACGACAATCAATCTGTATGGATACGATACTCGATCTTAAAGATCACATTATACTAAAACTTTGATCTCGCACACTTGCGATTAGTCAATATGCGAGCGTGTAACAAACGCTCGTCGTACACCATCCTAAAGTAACATCCGATGTCTTGAGTAAATGGGGAAAATGTTACTAGCGCTAGCTTGTGTTTTCTTCCAGGTTTGAGAATCTTGATAATAGGAATGCCTATCTTCTTTTGGATGACATAAACTCTGCTTCCTTATTATGTTTTTTCTTCCTTTGGTACTTTTGTCCTTCTTTATCCGATTTTCTAATCTTAGGGGTAGTAAATCATCTTAGGTTTGATTTCTATCCCTTTTGTTCTTCCTAGATTCTGTTGAGTTTAGATTTTGGTGTCTCGAATTATTGTCCTTATCATACCTTTGTATATATCTCTATTTATCTCTTACAGAATTATTTAACTAAAGTACGTTTTTAACTTCCATATTCAGACATTCAAATTTTTTTTTTGCTATCATAATCTTTTACACTGAGAAACATTTTGGAATATAGTAAGTATAATTTAGCAGGAATTTAGAATAATCACCTTAGTAGTTTGTTATCCAGAATTGACTAGTTCAATTCTATCAAGTTCCGATATTTGAACTTTCTAAGATCATTATTAGGATTACCTAGGCCTGTATGCTACCTGAGGTTTTTTCGATGACTCTGCTTCATTTCTTCTGTCTTGAACTAAAGGCAAACGGAATAGGCCTTATCAAGATGACTCAAAGAAGAGAGAAAAGAAGTGATGGAGAAACAAGTGTTAGTTAATGACGACTAACAAATGTTATTTTATCCTGGTAATATTGAGAGAGTTAGTATATGTTTTTTTTCTTCTTCTTTATTTATTATTTCTTCACTCTAGCAAATAAGGATCCATACTTCCTATATAATCCATGTAGCAACCTTTGGGTAGTGATCCTGGTCTAGTCAGCCTAAGTCAATAGGTGTTGAGACACCCCACAACTTAATACTCGGATTGTATAGAGAACGTGATTTACTCAATTGCTTTCTTGTGAACACTTAATGTTTAAAAACTTTCTGAGACCAGTCTTTGTTTTATTATTTTCTTTTCACTTAACACGTACTTTTAGGATTTTACATTTTAGAGAATTAGAGTAGTTTGAGTTAGTCTCAAAGTCTTTGTTGATTTCACCGCTTATCCCAACTTATTTTCCCATTATCTGCTACTATCTTAGTAAAGTCTCATTGTCTTCTTCCAATCCTGATCATCTTCAATCTAATAAGGTTTACCTTACACTTTTTTTTTTTTTAAAAATTTAATTTTAAGTAGGTTTTCTTGTGCTTCTGGATTGGTTATTTTTGGGTAAAATCTTAGTTTATATTAGTCTATCCTCATTTGTTCATCTGCCCGACCTTTCAAGAACTTTTCTCTGGCGGGTCAGATTCTAAGACTTTATCTGTCATCCTTCACATCATGAATCTTTCAGAATTTACTGATTTTATTCTGGTTGAGGAGGTCTTTTATACTTCTTCATGGTTTCTTAAACACTCTCGGATTAGAATATATGTAATGATTCCATAACAGGGCTCCTAAGTTTTCTTTCTAATATTCTTAGATTTTATTGTGAATATCTTTCCATTGTTTGGTTGAAACAAGACTTTTCCTTTTAACGTTACTTTGGATTATGTTACACTTTAATGTTAAAATCATATTTATCATAACCTATCTTTCCATAGTGTATAAATTATGATAGATAGGTCAGCTCTTGAAGGCTAGAAATGGAAATTTGAAACAAACTTTAGGTAGATAAAAATTTATTTTACAACAATAGGGTTTTACCTTAGCCACTTACTGACATCATCTAAATACCAAAATTCTCTACTTAAGGAAAACTAAGAAAAACAAAAAATAGATAGATATCAATATACATTTTAGCATACTATCCCCATCCTATCTTAGTTTACGATTTCGTTGACATTAATCACCCCATTTCGAATATAGTCTTCGTTATAGTCTTGTAAGGAGTAGCATTAATCAGTATGATGACCTATTCCTCAAGAGTGGTACTCGCAGAAGGCATTTGAGTTGAACAGTGGAGAATGTGGGTTAGGTTAGTAGGGAGGAATGGTTATTAGCAATTTGTCACCGAGGCATTGGTTGTATATTTGGGAGAGCGAAATGGGAAGTACGGTGGAATTTTCTCGTTCCTAATAAGTTTGAATAGGTTTACAAGTAGTAGGGGTAAAGGCTCGAAGCTTGGGGTATGTACTTTTTGCAGTAGAGGTTGGGTACATATTTCTATTCCTTCTAGTGTTAAACTGGATCCTAGGCATAAACTATCCTATTTTCTTTCTGGTTTAACCTAGACTATCAATTTGATCCCGCCTTTTGGATATCTCTCCCTAGACTAAGTCCTATTTAGGGACTTCTTCTTAGAATTGTTGATAGGCCAGTGCTTCAGTCATTGGTTCCATGTCAGTGGTCTAATCGTTTCTTAAGTCTTTTTTTGTCGTCGGCTTCATCTTCATATTCCTCTTCCCATTTGATTCTGGGATTATCGACTTGCTTCATCGACTCTAAATAGGTTCCCAAATAGGTTTTTTCACAGTTCCCCGTGGCGATCTATTCTTTGTGTGGGCGTTTAGGGTTATTTCTCCATACACCGAGGTTACTAAAGTTATTACAAGATGTCATTTATGCTATTAGGTGAGAGGATTCGTCTTTGTGGGACCTAAGTAGACATACGGGTTCTTATTTAATAATCTTGAGAAGCGGTGCCGGGTTATTTTTGTTTGCGATTTTCTTTAGGGCAGTAACTATTTCTTGCATCTTCATATGGTATATAATGAGGAGGCTATTTACCGACAAATAAAGTACTTTTGAGTTCAAACATTTGTGAGTTTTCAAATATTTTCATTAGTTTAATGTATTTTTGTGTTATTTTGCAGGAATCATAAATAATTGGGAGAAAATGTGAAAATATGACAAAATGAGTATGGGTGTAGCAACTTTAAACCCAATTTTGACTGTGATGCAATCTAATTCTAGAAACACTTGAAACATGAAAGTTGTAGTTTTCTTTCTGAGCTTTCCATAGCATCTTGAATCACCTTAATAGAGTTTGGATGAAACAATTATGGCCAAAATACGAAATGGTGTCAAAACTACCTGAACTAGAGACACTTCCTAAAGCGCACTGAAGTACACCTAAATGGCGCTGCAATGCTAATTCGTCAGATTCTAGCACCCTAAACCGCGCTACAATGCACCCTTTCGTCCTAATGGCCGAAAAACCCTAATTTTAGAGTCCTATTTATATCACCTTATGCCTCACCCTAGGGTGGCGAATTGGGGGAGAAAAACACAATTGATGGAGATTTTGGAGAGGAAAACACTATTGGAGATACAAAAATTCCTAGAGAGAGGGTTTGGAGTTGAAGATTATTGAAGATTTAAAGACTTGAAGCTCATCCCCACAAAAAGAGTTTTCTCTTTCTTTCTTTCACCCTAATCCTTATTGAATTTTGTATTTGTGGATATTGTGTTGAACATATTTGCATTTATTGATTTCTTGAAAGGATTAGTCATAGATTCCGCTATGTTGAGCTAATCATTTAATCTAGGACTTGATGTAATCTCGTTTGAATTATGTTTTAAATATTTTGTTAATTGTTAGTTATAATTCCATTTTCAATTCAATTGTGTTTGCCTTATTAATGCTTCCATATAATATCTTAGTTGATTAGAGAAACTTGGGATTTAACACTCGAGAGAGGTAATTTCGGGTTTTGGACTTAGGATAAGCACAAGTTAAGTTTTAATAGGTCGGGAGATTATTAAAACTTAGGTACTCTATAAGGTCGAGCATAACAAGTGTTCTCACCTCAACACTAGATAGGGATATCGGTTTTGAAGTGTTTGCATATTCACTCACTTGACACTCGAGAGATGTAATGTGTGTACATGAGTAACCTTGATTATTGAGTTGAGTGGAGTTGAATTTTATTTTAACTCATTTATGCCTCTTTATATTTAATACTTTTGATTCATGTGGCCAATGAGTCAGATGATTTTAGGTTGTGAACTTTATGCTTAAGAGAGATTGAGTTGGTGACTGAAGTTGAAAGTGCATAGTTTAGGTTGTTGTGAGACCGAGAGGAGATCAACACCTAGATAATTGAGTTGAGAGTTTAGGATCTTGTGAGACCGGGAGGTGATCAAGTTCTAGATTTATCAACCAGGATTTCAATCGTTGTGAAGCCAAGAGGCGAGTGACTTTTGACTTCCATTGAGGGTTAGGCTTGATAAATGTATGAGTAAACGGGTTAGATAGAGATATCTATTTGGATATGTGCGCATATTATCCTGTGAGGCACTCGAGATAGGTTATAAGATTGATTAGGACTCTCGATTAATGATTTAAGTGGGCTTGACTAATAATTGATTAATTGGATGATATGGGAATAACGAGATGAAATCAAGCTCCAAAATCAAATGTGCATAGGAAGTCCATATTTTATTTTGCTTTTGAATTTATATTTGTTTTAGCATTATTTTTATAAACATTAAAATTGGTTGCCAAGATAAAATTGAGTTATGATAATCGCGGTAGTTAGCAAAGATTTAAACCAATCCCTGTGGATATAATATTCTACTCATTCTATACTACTAAAACTTAACTCGTACACTTGCGGTGTATCAAATAAAACACTACCAATATCACGATATTGATCCCATCTTAGTGTCTTTAGCGTATGAGCTTTAGGATAGTTGTTCGGCAAAGGCTATTTTTAAATGTTTATTTGAGGTGGGCTCTTTGTGTATTTAAACCCGAAGGTATTTGTTATTTTATTAAAGTAAGTTTTAAGTGTATTATTAGGATAAAAGGGGCATTAATGATTCGATGTTTGTATTTAAGGGTTTTTTGTATTAAGTAAAGCAAGGATTCTTGTTCTTTCCTGTAGCTTGCTCAGTATTCCGATTTTTGAAAACATTTTTTGACGTTGAGCTAGCTAGCAATGCGTGGGATAGAACGAAAATTCTTACATTGACTATTATGCCCCTATTTGTCTTAGAAATTTTATTCTACCTTGCCTAGTATAACAATTATCTAAATAATTGTACACAAGATAAGCGGATAAAATATCTCTCCAAGATAGTGTCCTAAGTAAAACAGGATTTTGGATTTCGTCTATCGCAGGCTCACTATATGTGGTTCGTGGCTTTTCTACTAACACAACCTAGAAAACTTCGGTTCCCTGATCTTCAAGCCTCTGGAGTCCTCCCCGAGAAGACATCCATCATTGGTTGGCGATCCGAGCGAGGTGAGTTTCATAGCTAGATCCCAGGGGATAAACCACTCGGCCTTGCTTCTACTAACTCGTCTTTCTATCCTATAGGGTTTCGGAGCTTAGGTCGGCGTGATGAAATCGGATGACTTCAACCCCTACTACCAGCCTCTTTATCCTTAAGAGGGTTACGGATTAGGTTTTTCTCATCATTATATGCAATGTAAAGTAGTGCTCGTGCATTGGAGAGAGTACACAAAATTTTAATGATGAAATTTAAAGACTGCAATGTAAATGTGGTAATGTAAAGACAATAAATAGATGCATGCTAGTATGTAAACATATTGAAAGTAATTTATTCTTATTATTATTATTACTACTAGACATTTTTTTTGGGAAT
This sequence comes from Eucommia ulmoides, assembly GCA_016647705.1. Classification (NCBI taxonomy): domain Eukaryota; kingdom Viridiplantae; phylum Streptophyta; class Magnoliopsida; order Garryales; family Eucommiaceae; genus Eucommia; species Eucommia ulmoides. The sequence continues at coordinate 25,229,399 of CM028329.1, forward strand.
TATTTATGTTCGAGAAACCAAAGACATAATTCTTGGATTTTATTTAACTCTGAATATAGATTTAGACTCCAATTAGGCTTGGCCCTCAAAAGATCCCCAACGGAGTCTCCAGCTGATGCACCCCGAATTTTTGTGAAAGCAGAGAAAGTAGAGATCAGGAAGAAGAGGAAAATAAATTTTCATTCCTCTCTCTTGAAATTCTCAAAATCCGTTCATTTTTTAAAATGGTTTTCAATGGCTTTTCTAGGCGTCGGTTTTGAAAATATTCTTTGGGCTGGGATTTATGTTAGAAAATGAGATACTACCTAGCATGGGTTAAATGGTGTGTTAGGTCACCGAGATTTTAGAAATTCATTTTTTATTTTGAAATGGCCCGAGTTTCGACACATAAAGGTCTTGTACCAGAGATTTATTTATGTTTTGGGGTGGTTTTAAGCACCCCAAGACACCCGTCCAATGACCGTACGTCAATCAAAATCAATGTTCACGTATAAACAAAGTCCAAGCAATTTTCTTTAGTTTTGTTGAACAAAATGATTTCCATTTTTAACATCTTTATCTTTTTTAGGCATTTTTCATGTAAGGAAAAGCAAGTAAAAGTTTAACTATCTATCAGCATCAACAAATAAAAGTATATGAAATAAAAATGTTTTTGTATTTTTTGACGACCGAACCTTGTAAAGGTTGCCTACATATCCCAGTTTTTTTGGAGAATTAGGTCGAAACGTAGTTTATCGGTTCAAGATTAAATTATTTTTATTTAGATAGCTGACCGAACCCATATATGGGTTACCTACGTACCTTGGTGAGTAAACAAGGATCAAGTTAACATGTAGTTCATTTGTGCAAGATGATTGATTTTGTTTTGATTTTATTATGAGACAAGAAAATGAATCATACAATGATATGTAAATAGTCCATTTGATATTGTCAAGAACACTACAACTGAACCCACTTGCTTAGGCAAGCTTATTGTATGTGTTTGAGTTATTACTTAAAAAATGAAAGAAAATATATAGTATATTTATCATTCCTACTCGTAACTAAGAAAAATGGAAACATTTCTGAAGAAGGTGAAAGCTTATCCTTGAAGGAATAAAGGTCTTCCTTTTATCCACTAGCCTGAAGACTTAGTGCCAAACTGTGATTTAGACGATTACAGTAAAGTCACTAATTAACAATTCATGGTTTGATTTGAGTTTTGGACTTTGGTTTCATATGTTCTTGAGAGAATCACAGACGTTATACACAACTCATGGTATGATAGATGTTTTGTCATGTTCCTCATAACACGTTCTTGGATGTTCTTGATTCTCTTGACATGATCTTGGACAATTTTGACATGCTTTGATGAATATGACATGTTTTTAACGTTTTCTACTTGATTACTTGATAGATATACTATGTACATGAAAACGTAAGTCTAATAATTACATGAACATGCTATGTACAAGCATATAAATGCATTGAAAAAAAAAATCAAAGGTCATTTAAGAAGACATACCTAGCTTGGGAGAGTTGTCTTTCCCTAAGCGTTTACTTTCTTCTCCTTCTTTGGATCTTCTCGTTTGTTCTTGATCATTCATCGTCAACTTCTTGAGATCTTCTTCTAAGATCCTCAAGAACTCCTTCGGGAAAGTATTTCGATAGAATTTTGAGGTGTGCATCGAATAGAAAGCTTAAAAACCTAATGGACCAAAGCGTAGAATTCGAGCCTAGAGAGGGAAGTTGTAGGTTCAAGCTCTTTGCATTCTGAAAATAGGGCCTCCTATTTATATGATGGCACCTTGTGTATTAGCCAATGTGCAGGGTAACCAAGCCTGCTCCTTAGGGGCTGTTTGGCTTAGGGATCATCCTTTTATGTGTTGATTTTGGATTGTTTTGGACGAATCTTGAAGATTCTGTAAGATCTAATGATTACCAAATCAATAAGTATCTAATGCAATGATTACAAATCATTACTCATGATTGGAAATCATTAGTCATCATTACCAATCATTAGATATGATTGGATTGCACATGGGGCTTTTATGGCTTGATGTGACACATTTCGGTTTGGTTTGGTAGCTAAGTATCAGTTATTTGCACTATTTCAGTTTGGTTTCCATTAATGCTTTCAAGGTGCATTGAACTTAGTCTCCAAGTGTCATTTGGGAATCGATGCTTGACAATAACACTTGATGTGATAGGCATTGAATGCTCTCAAATGGAATTGATTTGGTTCGGTTTGCCTTGTAATGGTGTAGTCACATTTCAAGTAATTTAGTTTTTCTAAGATATTTTCATCAAAATATCTAGGTTCCTTGAATGTGGTCTTCATATGTTATCCCAAGAATTTAATGCTTGTTGGGATGGGCATTTAATGTCTCATTAAATGCATGCCTTGGTGGCAAACCGGATCAGTTGGATTGATAACCGATAGTTGCTTTTCGAGTAGCTTGGTTTCATTCCTTAGATTTTTATTGTAGGAAATATCTTGGAATTTAATGCTCATTAATGATTCATTAAATGCTTGGTAGGGCCCTTGATTTGATGGACTTTGCTTGCTTGTCATGATAACTTCAGCTTGGTTGACTTCGAACCAAGTCCTAAGACTTGGTTACTTTGGTTAACTTAAACTTGTTGTGGCACTTCCTTGGTTTGATCATGGTCTTTGATTTGATTTATTGATGATATTTGATGTAAATTGAAAGAATAGAAAATTATTTTTGGTGTCAAACAGATGAAACTGGTGATAGTAAATGTTTCAAGGGTCAAAATAGGTAACAAAGGTAAGTTAGTGAAATGTCCCATATTTGAAGGGTAGTAACTAATTATTCATATTAAATGTGATTTGATGAAAATCAACCTTTAATAATGTCATCTTAGCCCCCCTTAACTTTGGAAATTTTGAGGTTGGCTCGAAATGTTTACTTAACCAAATTCAATCAAATTTGACAGTTTTTATGTTTTTTTTTGTTGTTTATTGTAGTATCTAGTGTGATCTTAAGGTAGAAATTCATGCCCTTTAAACATCAGTTTAAAGTTTATCTGAGTTTATACTTTCAATCTAACACTAGCTGGGCGGGATAAAATACAGTGTATATATCATGATTGGTTCTTTTGATCTAGATATTGCGACCTTTAGGTTTGAAGTGTGCTTACTTATTGGGGTGTGGCCTGTAGAGCATATTTACCATACACAGTAAGTCGAGTTGCTCATGCAGTGGATCTCTCTAGATATATATAGATAGATAGAGATGAAGGTGTTGAAAGTAATAGCCAATTGTGTTGGCCACCCCTCGAAATTGTAAATTGAGGTAGAGTAGACCAATGATCCTGTAGTTATTTAGCCAGCTATCGGAAAGAAAAAACTTGCACCTGCCGCCCATAAACTACAATCGGAGGATATTGAGACTTCTAAAAACATTCCTAAATAAAGTGAAGTGGATTGACCGTCTCCACAGGGGAAAACTACTCCACCTTCAAATAAAAAAGAGAACTAGAAGATTAGGAAAAAATGAAGAGCTAATTCATTTAAGTCCTTTCTTCATTCTAAGTCTAGCCATAGTCTCTCCACCTACGGATACCTTATTACAACATCTCGAAGCTAGAGTATGCTCCAGAAAATCATGAAACTTTTGCCCCTGCAACGGATTTGGTCTCCCCCGCTGTCTCTACTCTCGCCCAACTGTGCTTTGAGCCTAGTTTTGGTCTATTTTTTTGGGTATTAGTGTCTCTACCTTCAAAATGTGGGGTTGTTCAATCAAGTAAAGGAAACTCATTGGTCGACTCATCAGGCCAATGACCTAAAGAATATAAGTTCAAATCCTATCCCTACCTAAGAGAGTGTATTCAATGGGCCTAAGTTCAAATCCCAGCATCCTATCAGTGGTCAGGAAGGCAGGCGAACAACACACACTTAAAAAAAAAACAATGAGAGATCCATGTCATTAAAGAATCTAGCAATAATGGAATTTATATTTTGTTTACTTAGAATATGGTTAATCGACATGTTAGCTAATAAATTAGATTGAATTTTGCAGGTTTTTCTTCTGCAGTACCTCAACATGACATGAACGTGAAAGGCTTCAAGTGACATATCAATCTCTCTGTCAACTGCCTATGATACGAGAAAGAAAGCACCATCGAGTAGTTTGTGTAGGACATTCTTCGCTAGGTCTGGTATGGCTCGTTCTTTTCATCTCTTGGGTGGCAAGTGGGGAAGGTTATAGAAGATAGGGCATCTAAAGAAGAGGAGTAAAGGACAGGTAAATTATCGAAGATAATGCGGTAGTAAGGAACGACACCTTAACTAAGACAAGTCACAGTAGGTTATGTCCTAGTGTGCACTAGTGTTAGTAGGTTATGTATCAGTGTAGTTTCGCTAGTATTAGTACGGTTTCTTGCTTCGTCTAGTTGAATCTCATTTGCATATAGAATCCACAAATTCTTTGATAATCCAATAACTATTCATCAATGGCCCTTTTTGGGGTTTCATTGATGAATAGTCAATGGCTCGGATCATCAATTGATCGCCCAATAACTATTCATTAATGACCCCTTTGGAGGATAAAAGACATGCTCATTATTTTCTAGAACTGTTTCCATATCTAATGGGTGATGGGTTGTGGTCTGTCCACTCGGTTCATAGTGAAAAAATCAAGAGAACGTGATAACAGAACTTGTTTGAAAAAAGAAGGCATTGAGAGACCCTCCTAGCCCAACCCTAGACACTCTAAGATATTTTTTCAAATCGACTCCCATTATGAGTCAATGTATAAACTGAAAGTCTTGAGAAAGCTCAAGAATTATCACTATTTATTAGATTCATGAACTCAATTCAATTTAGGGGGATCTTTCATTCACGTTTTTTTTACCAAGAACGTTTTCTAAAACTTTTTGATCTCCGAATTTGGGGGATCCTACTTTCACTCAATTATTGGGGTTCAACAAGAAATTTATATTTCATGATCAAGGGTGCAAGCAATCGATATTTCAAGATGAAGGGTGTAGTACTCTTTGTAGTGGCAATTATTATATATCGTATTAACAATCGAAATATGGTTGAAAGAAAAAATCTCTATTTGATTGGGTTTTTTGCTATACCTATGAATTCCATTGGACCCAGAAATGAGACATTGGAAGATTCCTTTAGGTCTTCCAACACTTGCAAGTAAGCAAGCACGAAAATAGATAGTTTTTATTCTTCACGATCACAAATGACTTCTCAAAGTGGGCCAATTTCACTAAATAATTCAGGAATTATCTGATTCATGATTATAGAATCTTTTTTCTTTTTTAGTTACCATCGATTCTTATACTTCTCTCAATCTATCTTGATTATTTTCTGATCGAGATGTATAGATCTATGTGTCTATTTAGATCATGTTAATGAATTAACGAACATGTGCAAAAGTTCTATTTGCCTTTTCCATTCTATGAGTCTGACAAGTACGTATTTTAAACTAGATCTTGTAAAATAGGAGTAGTACCAAAGGAAACACCTTCCTCTTTTATAATCCAAAATGAAAAATAAGCTATGGAGATTCAGTGTGGTCAAATTTATGCATACACAAAGGGAATCGACTAGAAAGTCTTTTCGATCTAATCCATTCTTGAGGTCAAATAAAGAAAAAAAAAATATATGTTAATAACCTAGCACGACAAAGCACTCTCCAAGGGCATGTAATGTCTCATTTTTTGGTCAGAATCTCCATAGTAATATCTCTTTTAGATTCTCCGATTGAAATACGAGAAAACTCAATTCAATTCTTAATGGAAACGGAGTTTTGCTAATTCGTCTCGGAACTGGAAGATCATTTCGAGATCTTTGAACATAATCGAGGGTTCAATGTGACTATTGTCACTTTGACCAACACACAAGATGAGACTTTACCACCGTGGAGCAGCTTTTTGCAAAAATATGAAGGGGATCGCTAGCGAGTCCTAAAGTTCATTCATAAGTTCGTCGAAAGGCATTTTGTAGCCCTTTCATTCCATTTAATAGAATGCTAAGCGGGTCAAGCAAGTAAAGAGGTTTCAGAAAAAATGTTGATGCTTCCATTCCCAGTTTAGCGAATTCCACTATTAGAGATGTAGATGGATCAGATTCACTCGCCTTTTTTATCTTATTGACTATTTAAATCACTCTTTTCTTTATCCGTTCGAGAAAGCTCATTTAGGATGCTTTGATCATTATTTCATTCTTTAGAGGGGTCAACTTATTAAGAGATTAATAGATCACTTCGGAATGACATATACATCACACATTCTGGATCTAACGACGTTGGGTTTTTTCTTTTAATGTTACCTAGTTGGCCCGTAAGAAGCTAGAGTCAACCAACTCAAACACATAGACACAACTACCTCAAGCTTTTGATTCTACTCCATAGTTACCAAAATTGGAATGTTTAGTGTAGGCTACACAAGCTGGTAAAGTTATGGAGTATTTAGCCATTGCGAGAAGGAAGATCAATAAAGAAGGAGTATTTCTTGATGGCTGAGTAATAGAACCTACCGGATTTTTGATGAAATTTGAGGAAGCAGACACTCTTAATCATTTCTATGGTGAAGGGAACGTTGTTCACCCGAGAAAGGGCTAAGGCTCTCATGATCTGACGAAACCCATTTGGCAATAACTAGGCTGGAGTGATTTCTATTTGGCAAAAAAGATTACAAAGAAAAAGGGTGAGAAAGAGCCTAAGACCATACTTAAACATCCACACAAAGAGGCATATTTCATCCTCTTTGACAGTGTAAGAATGCTTTTTTTCAATCGAAACCCTAAACATAATCGACTTGAGAATATTGTATTTGGTTCGGTATGGCTCAAACCATTCTTCCTTAAAACTTCTAGCACCGAGATTTCCCCAGTTCACAGAGGAATTGGTGAAAGGACGAGCTTTGGTGGTGGTCGTCTACGCCGAGAGTGGAGTCAACGACGAACCAACCTCCGTCGAACTATTCGATGGACTGGAGACCATAATCAGAACAGAACTGAGAAAAGAAATAATAGAATATGAAAAACAACAACAAATCGATCAAGAAATCGGAAGGAGAAATCAAGAACTAACTGAACTGGGATTGGCGCGAAGGAAAAGATGATATTTCATCTCATTTCTTTGAATCGTCACGAAAGTCAGAAGGGTAAATGATGTGGGAAGAATCCCGCCTATGTTTAGCATTTAATAGAAGCCAAAGGGATTTGTGAATCGGGTTAAGATGTTGAGAACAGCTTGAAAGAGATGGCCCAATACTTATCTCGGACTGGGCACATCAGCCCACACTAAGTAAGGGCGAGCTAGTAAGAGCAGCCCAAAACCTGAATAAAAGCAAACTTAGTGAAACAGCCTAATTAGGTATGTTAGCTAATAAAGCCCAAACCGTGGGAGGCCACAAGGAGTCAACCCAACCCCACAATCCTATGCAGGAAGATGACCGCAGCAACCTCACTCCTATGCAGCGAGATCTCCGCACTATCCCATATAATAGTAGTAGTTCGTGGGCAGACGATTTCACCAATAAACAGAAAGAACAAAGAGGTCTATCAATAAGGAAAGGTATCAACATATTATATACGATTCAAGTACTCGAACTTTCATCCTAAACAAACTAACCTATTCTTACGCAGGAGGTTCTTTAGCTGAAACCACACCGGTGCCCTCCTTTGAGCTTATCGGTTTTGCAGGTCTCGCTTGCAGGTTGTGGAGATCTTTGGTAACATCCTAGAGATTTTTGGCAACATCAATAATAATTATGTATTTAGATTCACATTATCTTTCCATTTGTATTCAAAATAATATTTTATTTTTTTGATTCAAATATATGAAAATAATTATAGTTCATAATCATATTTTAATTCATTTTTTTTGCAATTATATAGTGAACAATGACGTAAAATGTTGAACTCAATACGCACTTTGTTGTTGAACTCAACACTACTTTATAACTATACTTCAAAACATTGACAATTAAATAGCATCTTGAAACTCTTGATATGAGGATTATTATTTTGTAATTATTCACACAAAAGATGAAAAAAAAAAATGTTTTACGTTTGTTTTTCAATGAAAACGTGAAAATTATTATCACTAATACTCTCTAAAACTTTGGAGGTCATATATCACGTCATTTATTTCTCCCATGATTCTCTGGTGTTGTTTCGTGTGTTAAATTTGATGCGTAATATGGTGCTTCGCACACATAATACAACAAGGATCCTATATTTAACTTTTTGTGTGAATTCGACCTCATCTAATTCCGTGTTTAATTTAACACAAGGGCATTTCGTGTTCGATTAAAAATGCAACGATAATATTCAATTCAATTGTACTTGTTTATTTTTTAGTATTGTTTGTTAGGATCAATATTTCCTAAATTTTTGGACCATAATGCATGCTCAAATTTGAAAATCAACAAAAGGGACAATTTATGGTAATCTTTAAGGGCATTTTGCTCTTCAATTTGCAAAAGTCCTAATTGTAAACACGAAAATATGAATGGGATAAAAAAAAAATATTTTGCATTTTTAATTGGTAGGGATGTCAACAGTCCGGGTTTGGCTTGGTTTCATACAAAACAAAACCAAAACCATTTAACATATATAAAATCAAAACCGTCGGTTTTTTTTTTTAAACGGTTTTAAAACCGTATCATTTAATTTTAACCAAAATCGCGAAACCTCGAAACCGTTTAATATTTTTAAATTTATAAAAAACCAAAATCAAAACTAAAACCACATACCCTTATTTCTTACATGAACAAAAACAAAACTAAAATATAAAATATAAATTCCTAAAATAAAAAACAAACCACAAAACTATTAATTGTTACAATAAACGTTCCTAACGATAAATAAAATACAACAATAAAATTATAGATAATAGTCACAAATATATATTAGGGTTAAAGTATAAAAGAGTAAAAAGTGTTAAAAAGAAAAAAGAAAAAAAGAAAACTATAAATACTAAATAAATAAAAAATAATATGTGTGTGTGTTGTGTGTATTTTATATATTGGTTACACGGTTTGACTCACGGTTAGGTCACATGGTTCGGTTACGCAGTTTCTATCTCAAAATCAAAACCAAAATCAAAATCGCTTTGATTGCTAAATTTAAAATCAAAACCAAAACCAAAATCATTTAGTCAGTTTCAACTTTGACCATTCGGTTCGGTTTCTCTCGCTTACCTGTCGGTTCGATTTCTCTCGGTTATCTGTCGGTTCGATTTTTTTTTGCCATCCCTATTAATTGGTGCTCCCACCTATTGTCCTAAATTTATATTTTCCAATTCAAGTTGCTTAAAAGCAATTAATATGGGGTTTGGTTTCAAAAAAGAGAGTTGTACAAATGAAATTAATGTAAAGACACGGAACATTTTAAAAGTTGACATTTATTCATTTACTATTTCGATTTCAATTTTAAAACTTGTATTATGTGTTATTAAACATTATTTTGGTAAAAAAAAAAAAAATTATTTGAAACAATACTGGAACTATAAGACCATGAATACCTTGACCATGCAATTGGCTCCACAATTTTGGTCATCATAAGATATGAATAATTTGATCATTGCACATTGAGTGGAACAACCTTGCAACAAGAACTCTAATGACTTGTGTGGAACCTTAAACCATCATATGGTTTCGCTGTTCTCGAAACCATCAATTGAGTCCCTCTCAGTCTAATGAGTCAAACCCCCTAGAAAGGAGTCTAATCCATGTGTAGGACTCTTGATTCTCACTAGTAAAAATTCCAAGCCTTCTTTCTATGTTTATATACGTGAAAATTGATTGTACTATTCCCCCCATTTTATGCGATACTTCGGAAAATGAATTTTTTGGTATCTCATAAATGAGACGTTCAATTATCCTCACTATTTAAGGTTCAACAAATTTAGTCCCTCACAATTGAATTTTATTTCAATTCGATCCAATTGATAACGGTATTAATCAATTTGCACAGAAATTAAGGCATGTGACGTTAGAGTCAGGGTTATATGCGTCATTTTGTTCCAACTAATTAAATATATTTTTTTAAAGTATCCAAATTTTTAAGTGTTAAAGTCTATTTTCCCCAATTTCATTTCCCCTCCTCTGTCTTTTACACTCTTTAAACCAAGCCCCTCCGGCGAACTACCCACCGACTTGCTGCCACTGCCCCTCCACCACCAACCGTTCTCTCTCTCTCTCTCTCTCTCTACCACCACAGCCCCCACAACTACCAACTTCGTGTTTCGCAACCCAACAACATCAAGGAAAAAAATGTTGCAACGGATCCGTTGCAGACGAATCTGCAAAGGATCAGTGGTGGACTTAGGGGCAAGAATCAACAGTCGACAGTAGTGAATGGAAGTGAAGTGTATGGGAGATGGGTGCATGGTGAATTCGGGAAGAAAGATTGATGAGTTTTGGTTGGGGGAAGGGTGGAGAGAGGGGCAACCCAGAGATAAGGCGGAAGGGAAATTGATGAGTTTTGGTTGGGGGAATGTGTGGAGGGAAATTGAAGGGAGTGGTGGTGGTGGTCATGCAACACCAATGGTGGAGTGGTGGTGGCCTTGCAAGGAAGGAGAAGAAGAACATTGACAAAAAATACAGTATATACCCTTAAATTTAGGGAAATTTTTTTCAAATAGACTCATGAATTAGTTGGAACAAAATTCGAACCTAAAATTGTTGTTCCTTTGCAGTTTGAACCCTACAAATTAGAATTTGAACCCTAATTTTTTTTCCTTTATTTTATAATTGCATGTAGGGCTAATTGCCTGTGTTTCTAATTTTTATTTTAACTCAAACTCTGACTTTTATTTTTTTAAATATATATATAAATAACATTATTTCTTTTACTTCAATTTTTGAAAAATAAATAAACTAATAAAATAAATGATAATTTTGTGGTAATAAAATAATAAAATAAGAATGGATATATATATATATATATATATTTTAAATATATGGGGTGAAAGGAAAGAAGCTCAAAGTACAAAGGTTTTATAGAGAATTATTTTCTTATCAAAAAGATGTTAAAAAAAATAATATAAATTTTTTCATGATGTTAAAATTGAAAAATGACTTACAATTTTTTTAATTCTAAAACCCCAAATTTTAAGTTTTATTTTATTCTTTTCTAAATATAAAATTAAAATGTAACTTTATAGAAGTTGTAAAATGAAATATAGTACAGAATGTCATTAACCGATAGGCAAAAATGAGAGGATTGATATTTGATATGAAATAATCAAAATGCCCTTACTTTAATGGTTAACCATTACTTTTGACTAACAAATTTTTAATTTAGGTTGAATTGAAATAAAATTCAATTGTAAGAGACCAAATGTGTCAAACCTTAAACATCAACCTCATTTACGAGAAGGGAAAAAATATTTTTCCAATCTCTTTTATTTCGTGCAACTTTCACACATTGTAAATTCCTATTGTAAACTTGTAATTTAAATTTAGATAAATATTAAAAGCTGTCACTTTCAAAATCCACCCAAAAGTCCACAAATCACAGGCACTGGTTGTATACTTAGATATGTGATTGCGATGTTTGTACATTGTTACCTAAAAGGCCAAATGACGTCAAAATGGATCTTGGTTTCACACATAACACCTTGCATTAGGCCGTGTTAGCTGACATAGCGCACACCAAATTGCCAGATAGACTATCAACAGCCAGATCACAAGCCCATTAAATAACGCTTTACCCCCCCCCCCCCCCCCCCCCCCAGAATTTTACTAATTTCCACTCCCCCCCCCCACCCCCCAAAAAAAATAAAATAAAATAAAAAAATAAAAATTGGAGATAAGCTGTTTATCCATGAGCATCTTTATATCTTAACTCATTATTTTTCTCACATCATTTTGAGAAAAAATCAACTTTATATAGTTTTAATAATGTGATAGGATTATTTACCTCATGATCGGATCCAGTAGCATATCCAGAAGTCCAAATATGAAACTGCAAGAGTAAATGAAACTCCCGATAATATACAAAAAATCTCGGTTCATACATTTATATGGTTACCGTGCATCCTCGCATTTTTGCTTGGAAGCAGAAAGCTGAACTGGAAAGAATAGGATTCCAAAGAACCAAAACAAAAAAATGTAAAGAAGACAACAACGGATGTGATAATTAAACTACTAAAATTGATCTTTTGGATTTACTGAAGAATGGGATATGTATTGGAAATCAATGAAGCTGCTATTGCACTCCGCTCAACTTAGCCCAGTCTACAAACTGCATTCCACCGTATATATTGTTGGCGAACCGCACACCTACTGTAAACGTCATTGCAACAGGAGGGAGTTGCTTTGCCAATGGTGATGCTTCCACCAGCTGTTCCAGTCCATTTATAATTTGGTAACGGGTGTTGGAAGAAACCGCAAGAAAAACACCTGATTATGAAATAGAAATTCATGAGTATAAATAAATTGTAGGCTGAACCTCAATTTCCTAGCTAAGGACTATTTTACGTTGAACAGCAAAAATAGAATAATTTTGTTCCAACACAATTGCAGGGAATGTGAAGCCAAACACGATTCATGTTTTTGCCTCTTACCTCGATGGCTAAACCTTACGCACGCTCTGACAAGAACTTGCACCACAATTTTCCAACCGAATTTTTCACCCACAAAATTAGACAATGATAATTTTTACAATTCCTAGTCAGTTACATCACTGCTTATTTAATGGGGATAGTTGGTGGCTCCCAAATTTCTCATCTAATTATTAAAAGCACCCTGAACATATTACAGTTTTAGTTTTAGCCAGCATAACAATTCTTCACACACGCATCTTCCCCCTCCGGAACTCCAGCTGCCTCCACTATCGCCACCTCAGTCGCCGGTTGCAGATTTTTTTTTTTTTAACTACATTCATCTATTTTGTAAGTATATTTTTTTAGTTATATTTAATTAGTATTTTTTAATTACATTTTTTGGTATTATCTTTTCTGTATAGTTTTTAGTAACATTCATGCATGTTTACTTACATGTTTTAGTTATCTTACTTTTGCTAATGTTTAGTTACATGTTTATAATATTTCTTAATTACATTCATTCATGAATGTAACAAACACAATTTTTTCCATTCAGCAGCTTCCATTACATTCACGGATGAATGTAATTAAAAAGTTGTTGTAAGTAAACCTTCACAAAAATAATACCAAAATATGTAACTAATTATGCATGAATGTAACTAAAAAAATACATGCAAGAATGTAACTAAACATGCATGAATGTAACTAAAAAACATGTAACTAAACATGCATGAATGTAACTGAAAAAATACATGCAAGAATGTAAGTAAAAAAAGACATGAATGTAACTAAAAAATATCTTAAACATTTAACTAAACATGCATAAATGTAACTAGAAAAATATACTAAATTCATGCAACTAAACATGCATGAATGTAACTTACTACACCTTCTGGTACTACCTACCACATGCCTTCCCCCGCTTCTAAAAAGAATTTGAATTACACGGGACTTGGGTTTTACCCTCCCATATCTATACCAGATAAATTGACTCTGATACCAAAGCCAATATGATCTTCAAACTTATTAAAACTTACTTATTAAAACATATGAGATGCTTACAAGAAATATTGAAACAACAAATTAAAACTCGGACGATCTGGAAGAACCACACTACACTCCAGAACTATTAGAGAAATTGAGCTTGCAGAAAAATGTGTCCCCTTGGCCTAATGAAAACACAACCATATAGCGAGAGAGACGATGAGAAAACACCATCATTGCGACCATAATTATTGAAGTGGTATCACATGGTGTTGTTCCGTAAAAGCATATTCCTTCAACTTGTTAAAAGCAGATGCCTTATGTCTTGACTGTATGCGTTACGTGGAGATGTAAGAAAAGCTGATATGACATGGACATTGAATGTGACTTCCAAAATGACTACAAAAGTCTTACATATATGCATCTCCATCTGCGTTATCATCGTCTAGGTTTTGAGTATATTCGACATATTCTTGAGAAGGATTACAATCTCCTAATGATTCCTCATTTAGGACGGTTAACAAAGATTTCCTAAGTTTTTCTTTAGAAGAAGCAGATAATTCTTCTTTAAATAAGTTCTTTGGATCACTAGATGGGGAATTCCTTGGTAAACCAGTTTTTGGAAAAGAAAATTTTTTTCCGAAGAGGTTAAATTTGTCCCACAATTTACAAAGGACTCTTCTAGAGAGCCAATTGTTTTCAAGCAAGAACATCTTTTTTACGGTGTTGGGAGAAACAACATAACCCCAGCAACGGTCTATGGCACTTGATATTTTATAACAAAGTGGATAAGACTTATAAGCATCTCTAGTTGAATAACCACTTCATGAAATTCTTCAACCTTTTCTACCACATTTATGGCCATGCAGATTGAGAAAAATATGGAAATACAATTGTAGGAATCAAGCTGGAAGCTTGTTTGCGAACTGGTATAAATGAAAGTGAAAAAACCACCATCTTTTTTTGCCGATTTTCTAAAAACAAAACACCTTCCCTTGCCTTAATATAACCAAAATAATTATCGAATTTTGGCAAGCGTAGTCTTTTAAAAGTGATAAGCTGAAACTCCATTGATCAGAATCATGACTTTTTCTTTTTTATGGTTAATTTTGAAAGAAGTTCATTCTTCCTCGTTTCTGGATGTCAGGGAAAATATGACTAATCCTGATTCAATCAGGATCTGTTGGTAATAGGCTACTCATTTTTTATCATGGCGTGGGAGAATGTTTTCAATTAATAGGATATTAGCTATTTGAACTCGGGGTAGATTTTTAAGGTTATCATCTTCTGGACAGTAAGTGTGATAATGAGTTTGGGACATAAAAGTTCATTATTTTCCTAACATCAATAGCTTTTCCTTAAGCCTCTATAGATAAGGCATCATCATCAACTTTAGATAATATCCTTGTTTCATCCAAGCGATGAATTGGAAAAAGCATATGCAAAAAAGTGTTACCTAAAATAAGACTTTGCCCTAAATTTTTTACCATAATATAATGGGATGGGTAAACAACAACAACAACAACTAAGTCTTTATCCCACTTAAGTAGGGTCTGCACATGAATCCGTTTACACCATAATGAACGATTAAGGGTCATCCCCTCAGTCAGGTTCAAGTCATCAAATCAGTTCTAATAGTCTCATCCCCCGCACTTGCACTAAATCATATTTTCTCACTGGTGCTTCTATGGGTTTTCTATGCACATGTCCAAACCACCGTAAACGATTTTCTCTCATCTTCTCTTTGATAGGTGCTATACTAAATTCTCTATAATAGTTTCATTCTTAATTTTATCTATTCTCGTCTTCCCATTCATCCACTGTAACATCATCATTTCTGTTACACTAATTTTCTAGACATGCTTTGTTTTTACTGCCCAACATTTTGAACTATAACACATTATTTACAAATTGTTGCACCAAAGAGATTATAGTTTATAAGCATCGCTTGTTTATTAGAAGTTCTAAATACCTGTGTAGTTTTTACTTAAATATTGTGTTGGCGTTAACCCTTCTTAAATGCAATTAGCAGACTCCTTAATCAATTAGGGCTTCAGTGGTAAACCTGTATTCTCTGTTTATCACGAAAGTGACCCTAGTCTGCCCTTTTTGGGTAACTATCCAATCAATAAGGTTAACCCTATTGGTATTCTTAATTTCTTCCTTTGATAAGGAACTGCTTGCATCCTTATTAGAAGCCGCTCCGATTGTTTCTTCTACATATTTACATATTCCCCTTCTATTTCATCTTCTTCTTCGGACGAGGAAGATTCCCATTGTAGGTTTCTCTCAAGTAGTTTTGTTGATTCTAAATCTAGAACCTTTTGCTCAATATCCTAATTTTGAATTTTACAGTATTGATGTCACTTTTCAACTGTTGAGTAGTTGGCTCTCTATTAAAAACAGTACGAACTCTATCTAGAACCTTTTTTAGAGAATATATTATCTATTATGTTGACATATAAATCTTCCCCTTCAAGATCTTCAAGAAGAATTAAGAACTTCATTAATGGCTGAAGCATAAAGTTTCATTTTTACTTTGCATTTATTTTGTTAATGCACTACATTACCATATCTATAGCAATTGGGCAAGACTATATTTTTTGTAAACCTCTTTTTAGAGGTACTTCTCTTTTCTTTAGATAGGGTTTATCTCTTTTGTAATACCTTTGCCTCTTACGCTTTTTATAATTTTTTAACTTTCTTTTTGAATCTCCACTTGAGATGGGAGTATGCAAAAATCTCTCAATACTGTCGTATTGTTTAATTTTTGCTTATCAAGTTGTTGTTTGAGATAAATTACATAAGTCCATTTTTTCTGCTACTAATTCAGCAGCTAGTTCCTGATACGCACCAAGCCCATACTTGGTGCGAACCAATGGGTACAAACCTACTTAGGCAGAACTCACCCCTGAAAACCGGCTTACAAGGGGAGGGTGCCTAGAGACTTATAACCCATCAACCAATCCCATACTTAGTCGATGTGGGATCCTAACATTTCCCCACGCTTTCACAGCCGACGTCCACGTCGGCCTCTTTGCCCCAGCGCACTGGTCAGCCTGCCACGTGGCACGTCGGCGTAGGGCTCGGGACCATGCTCTGATACCCATTGATACGCACCAAGCCCGTACTTGGTGCGAACCAATGGGTACCACCCCATTGATTCGCACCAAGTATGGGCTTGGTGCGTACCCCATTGATTCGCACCAAGTACGGGCTTGGTGCGTATCAATTGGTATCAGAGCATGGTCCTAAGCCCTACGCCGACGTGCCACGTGGCAGGCTGACCAGTGCGCTGGGGCAAAGAGGCCGGCGTGGACGTCGACTGTGGAAGCGTGGGGAAATGTTAGGATCCCACATCGACTAAGTATGGGATTGGTTGATGGGTTATAAGCATCTAGGCACCCTCCCCTTGTAAGCCGGTTTTCAGGGGTGAGTTCTGCCTAAGTGGGTTTGTACCCATTGATTCGCACCAAGTATGGGCTTGGTGCGTATCAACTCCCCATTAAGTAAAATGGGAATAAGGGATCATTCCACCATGTTTGACTTTTAAGTCTGTTTTCTTATTCTGTCTGCAAATAGCAGCGCTAGTCCTGATAAGAACTTTTGTTTCCAATAATCAGCTTGGCAGTCGCTTCTTGTTAAGACTTTCAAGAAGAAAATGTCCTCATACCATTTGAAATGGGGTGATGTTGTACATCATCATTTCATCAATTGTTCATGTGAGCGATCCATCATACGGCCATTTGTGCCAATTAAACGAATGGCTATTGTAAAACCTAGAGTATTTACCACATCCCACTCCGGTTTTATTTATGTGGGTTGATGTGGACTATCTGTTGCCACCGCTACAGCTTTTACTACAAATAAAAATCCTTCTTTTGCCTGTTTGGTAAGGTAAAAATCCCGCCATCCCTGAAGTTGGCTGGTGAATCCATTAACAATGGCTTTGACAATTTCATAATTGTCATTTCCTTTGAGGTCAATTGTTGTAGCATACATAAGCAAGAACTTTAATACGATTTTCATCTATAGTCAGATAAACGCCCGCATTTCATTCTAGAATAGAGTCTCACGAAAATGTTAATCCTTCTAGATGTTGGTTATCCTCAAACTGTAAATCAACCGATGTAGGTTGAGGGTAGTACATCTTTGTAGGAGCAGCCGAACATATTTTTTGAAGGAAATTTTATTGATTTTCAGCATCAATCTGAGCTCTATTTGTTTTGATGAAAACATTTTTTATAGATACGATATTTCTTCATCTTCTAAAACATCAATATCTTTAATTTTTCCTTCATAAGGCTTAATTTGCTTAATTGATTAATTAGTTCGTCCACGAACTCATTATCCTTTTTAGGACTAGGATTGTAATCATCTCTTAGATGTAGGGGTAGCTTCAGCATTACTGAATCTTTCGGCTGTTATGAAGATTCCCCTTTTTCTTTCGAATTTTGTTTCTGTCTCAAAATATTTTTATGACTTTTAGTTAATAATTCTAGGGAAAGTTCTAAGACAAAGATATTATACTCCATATCCAACATAGTAGGAGCTTAAGGATGTTGTGAACTACTTTCAGAGGCTAATTTTACTCTATATTGTGGCTGGTTCACTTGCTCTTTTGAGTTTTGTTGTCCTACAACAAATTCATGCTCCTGTGGAGTGAGTGACACCGAACAGGTTGAATGCCTGACACTTTGGTTTGAGTGCTTATTCACATAGTTGTTTAGGCTAGAATCTTTCCCTATATTAAGGCTTATCTTTCTTTCTGGATAAAATTTTAATTCTACATCTCCATTCACCTATTGAATTATATGCTCTTCATTCGTCTCTTCTAGGGGGAACAACATGTTGAAACTTCCAAGTTTCTGGAAGAATTATATTTTTCCAGGAAATTGTTCTTGGGACCACTATATTTGATTTAGTGCCATCAGTAAAAAACAAAGTGTTTCTCTCTTTATTGAACTTATAAGTTGTGGAGAAGCCTTAACATTAGGTGCCAAGAACCTTATAACATATTCTATAAATTATAACTAAATTTTCGGATCCTGGAATTATATCAATTCCTTTGGTTTTAACATTTAAAGATGATGCATTTTGATATTTAGATTTCACACAGATTGAGAAATTCGAAAAATAACTAATGGGAATTGGACCATCACATAAAGTAGATTCTACTACTACTAATATGGAGTCTTCAAATTTATAGTGTCTCGTGTATCGTACTACTACTAATGCGGATGTGTTTAACCCTAACCTGGTTAACAGTTTTAATGCTATCGGAACTAACCCTCTATGCAAATGTTTGTGCTTTTGTTTATGTAAATCAATAAATCTCTTAGGATAAGAGATTAAACACATCATGACCCTAAAAGGATATTGTTTTTTCTACTGTTTTAACCACATAATCACACAAAGTTGAAACTTCTTATTTTATAGACATTATTAGCGGAGACCATAGGAAGTTTCAAGTTTTGCAAGTTTTTTTTCTATATTTTCTATAAAAATCTCTTTATTTGCTAGCTAAGTAGAGGAAGAAAAAGAGGTTGAACATACGCCAGTTCTATAAAAACTCCAAACCAACTTATCCATTTTAAACTTTTAAGGGTTTACGATTTACTGCCTAACACACTCAGTCCTCGGCTTGTAAATGGGCTTTCTCTCAGATCTAAACCTAATAAATTGGCTCTGATAACAAAATCAACAGGATCTTCAGACTTATTAAAGTTTGCTCTAGACTACTCTATTTTTTGCTTCATCAAGTATACTTCTGGAAACATATGCCTCCGAACTGGGATATAGGGAAATTCTTAAGCAAAGAGTAGCAAGTAAAGAACAAGTTGCTAGATCCACTTCAGGAGAACCCGCCCAACAGAAGTATTCCACCATAAAAAAGGAAATCCTTGCTACAGTTCAATGTGTCACTAAATTCAAAAGTAACCGGTTAAATCAAAAATTCATATTAAGGTTTGATTGCAAATCAGTTAAAGAAGTTTTAACTAAGGATATTAAAAATATTGCATCTAAACAAACATTTGCTAGATGGCAAGCAATATTATCTGTTTTTGATTTCAATATTGAATATAAAGGAAATTCAAATTCTCTGCCTGAATTTCTAACAAGGGAGTTTTTACCGTCAAAAGCTCAAAGCAATTCAAAAATCTCTGTGATTCAAGAGATCACCCAACCCTGAAAGGGAAAAGGGTTCACCTTCATCTCAAAAGATAAAGATGATGATAATGCCGTAACTTCAGAGGCTTACGAAAAAACTATTAATGATGGAAAACATAATAAATTCCCATATATTTTAAACCAACAGCAAATCCAAAAAATTGGTTGGGGGGGACTAAAATGTTTTTAGGGAGTTTACTAGATGATTTTATAATTGTTTTTTGGGGAGGGGGCTTATGTAAAATTTTAAGAGATTTTAACTAATTTTTCTAAATATATAAGGATAATAGAGAAAAATAAAAAAAAAATAAAAAAATGAGGGGGGCTTGTGTCCCTCCGGTCCTTAATAGCTCGGACACTGTCCCAAACTCATTATTGCACTTATGTCCAGTAGATGATAAATTGAAAAATCTACCCCCAATTCAAATAGCATATATTTTATTAATTGAAATCTTTCTTCCAATTCATGATAAAAAAAAATAAGTAGGCTATTATCAAGCGATCCTAATTGAATTAGAATCAGTCCTATTCTCCGCTACGGCTAGAAATAAGGAAGAACGGCCCTTTCAAAATTAACCAAAAAAACTTCATGACTCCTGATCAATTGGATTTGAATTTGTCAGCTAAGAGATTCCTAAAAGGCTACCCTTACTCGTTGGCCTTTACACTTTCAGCTAAACCAGTTCCCAAATAAGCTTCAAGCATTTCCATTGCGTCCTTTTACCAATTTGCATGCCCATAAATGCGGCAAAAAATGTTGAAGAATTTCATAAACTGTTTAATCAACAAAAGGGACTTAATAAGTCTCATCCATATACATATCCTATTAGCACGAGTTACATTCTCGCCATTTAAAGGTATGATAGCCCTATGGAATGTGGATATTATTATGAGTATTGGTATGCCAAAAGCGTCTCAAAGGATTACCCTTCATCCCCGTCTTCATGGTAAGTACCACCCCTGACAACCCAATATCCATAAATTCTAATTTTCCTATTCTTGTATCAAGTGATACTTATTGCTAATGCAGAAATCCACGAGCTACATCCTCTTTAAATATTCGTGTAATACAGTTAAACATACCCCAGAGAGCAGCGCTTTTTACTAAAGGAGGAACAGGTATATCCTCTTCAGATTTCTTGATGTTCCTGCCATGAAGAAAGATAGAAGGGGTGAATAATGATTCTGCTCAGGAGAAAAAGAAAAAGGTAAGAGACCATCAGACTGCTAGCAAGGAAGAGTTCAAACAGATGATCAGCAGTCCAAGTCATTCAAACCAAAAATAATGAGAAACACAAATTACTTGGGGCGGGGGAATAAAGGAGAAGCTAATAAAATTATATGTCATATTTGCATTTTAGGGTGGCAACTTGACTAAGTTCTTTATTGATCTCTTTTCTTCAAGTACGCACACTCACTAGTCATACTTTCAGAAAACTGAATAAAATCACCTATTGTCTTCAGGAAAAGATAGCAACAACACAGTAAGGGTTATATCACAATGATCCAAACAAGCGTAAGAAGGACAGTCAGCGCAAAGGCCTCCGGCCAACGAGGAGCCTGGGGAGGACAAGATGCACACAATTAAATTTGCGTTTTCAGAAGCATGAAAGAAACTTAGGCATGAGCATGTTGGCTGATAAGATAAGAGTATACATCGGTATGGCAATGAGTTCTCTAAAGTATCAGAGTTTTTAGGCCACAAGTGTTGAAAACAAATTTATATCTTTAATCAATAAATTCAAAAATGGAAAGATATAACAGAATATGTGACTCATACAAAATGATTTTTTTTTTTAGAATTTATTGCCCATTAAAAAAAAAAAAAAAAAAAAAAGGGAAAAACAACCAAAGTGTATATTAAACGCCTCAATCCAACCCCCCACACCCCAAAAACAATTTTACAAATCAAAGTAAATGATGATTTAATGGAACCAGGAAAGTGGGGAGAGGAAAAAGTGTCACAATCTTATGCTCTGTAATGAAAACTGAATGCATGATTATACATGCGTACCTTTTGGCAGTCATGATCATATTTGCAATGCCTTGGCCAATAAGACCACAACCAAATCCAACTGAGCCATACAACAATCCCTGGTTCCCAATTGATTAAATCAATAGCAAGCAATGGAGAATAAACAAGAAAAAATAACTATATAAAGAACTACGAGCAATGTTATAAGATGGAAAAAAAACAAATTCTTTAGCAAGGAGTAGTTGAAGTTCACAAGAGTCTAAGGATGGGAAAGCTAAGTGATGGAATCGACAAAGGCCACCGCTTCAAATTTACATATGGCGGGAATGGGGGCGGAAAAATCATTAGTGTCTCTCTTCCCATAGTAGTTAATTATAGCTATTAATATAGTTGTTATTGTCATACCCGTTAAGTATCCGTTATTCCTATTTTTGTTAAGTAGCCGTTATTGTTTGTTAAGTAGCTATTATTCTAAGTGTCACAGGGTCGAAATTTTCAGCACCAATTTCAACCGAGTGATGGCCTGATCGTTGCCACAATCAGTCAGCCACGGTGAATGCACTGCCTCGCAACGGAATTACACCGACAGAATTGTAAACACACACGTTCCTGTAACGAAATACAACCGGAATGCACCGAAATACTACCGAAACGCACCCACGCAACAGTACACACACGTATTACGGGAAAACCCAACCTTGTATTAATAAACTCCGGTTACAAGGAACCAAATACAACACATAGTCTGTAAAATCCGCAGGCAAGCATTCCAACCTTTTAAAACAGACCAAAGTAACAGTATTTATAGGAGAAGACAGCAGTTGACAGCCCCAACTGCATAGGCAGACTACCGACACCTGTCCCTACACTTGTCAGCACCACAGGAGTTGGTTTTCCTGTCTGAAAACCAACCAAAACCGCCCAAGAACTGCCCAGAACTGCTCACACATGCACTGCACATGTCTGGAAACCACCAGTGCATCAGCTCACCAGGTAGCATTCTCCCAGCGTTTTTGCACCGTCCCAACGTCTGCCCGTTGCCATCTCGTCCCATAATCTGCCAACGTTCGCCAACGTTTTTCCACGCCGCTGCATGGCCCGAAACGTGTCGTTGCCCCCAACGACCTGCCAACGTTTCGTGTGCTATTTCCGCACCAGAATGCACCGCCGTCCAACGGTGCGTCATGCCTCTACATGACTCAGCCCAAAACGTAGCGTTGCGCCTACGTTTTGTTTTGTTGCATCGTTCTGCCCAACGACGTCCCAACGCCGTATGCATTTTTCGCACCAAAATGCACCGTCGTTCCCAACAGTCCGTCACGCCACACACGTGACACTGTTTGCCACGTATCGTTGCGCCTCCGTTGTACCATTTTGCCTCGGTATCGCACCGAGATCTTCCTTTGGTCCCGTCAATCCCCAACGAGAACCCCATTATCAGCAACCTCTGTTAACGCCGCCAACGTGCATCCACGTTGCTCAACAGTGCACCAGTTTGCCAACGCCTGCCCAACAACTTGGTCCAGCGCCGCCCCGCTCCTCCAACGTGTATTGCCGCGTCCAAAGTACCGTTTACAACGTAGCGTTGCACCTACGTTGCACCATTTTGCCTCGGTCCCGCACCGAGGTCTTCAACACTGCCCAACACCCGCCGGTGTTGTGCAACAATGCTGCTGCCCACCGATAGGCACCAAGTTTGTGCCCTTTCTGCCAACGAACCCTTCCGTGCCGCATGCACCATGTCCGGTAGCAAATCGCACCAAGTTGGTGCTGTTTGGTCTTCCAGCATTGTTAGGGTCTAACAAACCACCCCCACTAAAAGAACCCGACGTCCTCGTCGGATCGTGCCCAGCATAATCCACTGGGTTTGGCATACACCGATGCCACCCGTTCTGCCACAGTCGTTTCATTCTGTCAGCAGACTCTCACCGGTCCGTTGTAGATCGTTTACAACATGTTTATCAAATTGCGTCTGTCACAGCCTACACATTCTGCCCACAGACTTGCACCGTTCCGTTGCAACTCCCTGCAACGTGTTCATCAATTGCGTCAGCCACAGTCTTCACAATCTGCCCGCCGACTCTGACCCGTGTCCGTTGCACCTCACTGCAACGTTTTTGCCATAGAAACCCCGTCCGTGACCCGGACTGACCACCAGCCCAGTTACTACCACATCAACTGAATTTGGCATATGTCTATGCCGATGATACTGCCACAGCCTCCTCATTCTGTCAGCAGTATTTCTCCACCAGTGCGTTGCAATCTGTTGCAACGTGTTGGCCACAGAGCACCGTCCATGACCAGAATGTCCACTAGTCTGCCACCGCAGCAAACCCCGTATGGAAATCTCAACGATAACCAGCCACCGCCGGTTATTTTTCAGTACGGGCATAGGATGTTTTCGGGAATCCCATGCCCCAAATCAGGAATCATCGCGTACCTGATTTCAGACCACACCCGGTCAGAATTGTTGTCCACTGATAACGTATTTCCAACGTGCACCCAACAACTTGGTCCAACGCTCCGACGTTCCTCCAACGATGTAAGGTGTCCGTTTGCAAATTGGTAGCACGCCGCCAATTTCAGACCGCTCCTGGTCCGTCCGTTGCGCTCCAGCAACGCAGTGTCAACATTCGTCCAACGACTTGGTCCAACACTCCCCATCCTCCAACGACGTCAGACGCCCGTTTGGAAACCCATAAATAACCAGCCTCATCCGGTTATTTTTCAGCAAGGGACATAGGACTGTTTTCGGTATCCTACATCCCAAACAAGTTCATTACATACCCGTTTTCAGACCGCCTCCGGTCTGCTCGTTGTTGTCCGCCAACAACACTGCACCGACGCGCACCGTCTCCCGTCCAGAGACGTCCTCGTCTGATTCCTCCCGAACTAGCGCCGTCAGTATTTCTTTCTTCGGACAGTCCCTCATCCGGTGAGGACCGTCACAGATAAAACAACCCCGGCGCTTACCCGCAGCCGTTGTCGGTTGTGATTTTGAACGGGGTCCCTCAGAAACGTCGCCCTGCACGCCTCTGATTTTCCACTCCTTAGTGCCCTAGTTCGTTTTCTCCTTGCCTTTCCTGCCTGACTTCCGGTCTGTTCCGCTATTGTCACGTGTCAGGTTGTAGTCGGTCAGGCTGTCTGCCGCCGCCACAGCAGTAGGCAGGTCACACACGCCCTGCCGTCGCAGTTCCGCTTGCGCCCACAGTTGCAAGCCGGAAGTAAAATTGAAGAGCTTGTCCTCTTCCAACATGTTTTTCACATCCAACAGCAAGGATGTGAACTCCTTCACGTACTCACGCACTGATCCGGTGTGCTTGAGTCGCCGTAATTGATCCCGAGCCACCCAACTCGAGTTCGTTGGTAGGAACTGCTCCCTGAGTTCCCGTTTCAAGTTTGCCCATGTCGCTACCGCTGGACGTGTGCTGTCAGCCACACGCGTTCGCCACCACAGCTTTGCATCGCCCACCATGTACATCGTTGACATGGAGACTTGATCACCGTCACGAACATGAGCAATCTGAAAATATTGCTCCATGTCCCATAGGAAGTTCTCTACCTCCTTGGCACTCCGAGTGCCTGAAAATGCCGTTGGTTCCGGCACTTTCATCCGTGCTGGTCCGTCCCCTGACGTGCGCTGTCCAGCACCGTTCTGTTTCAAAACAGCAACTTCATCCTCCACGCTCTTGAGGTTGCCTTTCAGAACGTCGGCCATCGTAATTACGTCCTTCGCCATGGACGAGAAT
Source organism: Eucommia ulmoides (assembly GCA_016647705.1). Taxonomy (NCBI): domain Eukaryota; kingdom Viridiplantae; phylum Streptophyta; class Magnoliopsida; order Garryales; family Eucommiaceae; genus Eucommia; species Eucommia ulmoides. The sequence goes on from CM028329.1 coordinate 25,254,799, forward strand.
CTGGCCGTCGCATCGGTACAGAATTCCTCAAAAGAATTCCGCAGGTTCACCAGATCGACCCTCAGTTCAGTGTTCTGCACGGACAGGTTCACTTCACCGGCCGTCGGTGGCATACCGACGTAGTCCTCCAACGCCTCCAATCGACTGTTCACACCTGTTGCAGGAGCCATCCTGCTTGTTACTGTTCACCAACAGCAAAAAAATGTCGATAAACGCCCAACAGATTGGTCCAACGCCTTCGCCCGTTCCTCCAACGTTGTTGGTCGTTTTTGCACCGACGCAGAGCCCACTCGTAGCCCTGCTCTGATACCCACTGTCACAGGGTCGAAATTTTCAGCATCAATTTCAACCGAGTGATGGCCTGATCGTTGCCACAATCAGTCAGCCACGGTGAATGCACTGCCTCGCAACGGAATTACACCGACAGAATTGTAAACACACACGTTCCTGTAACGAAATACAACCGGAATGCACCGAAATACTACCGAAACGCACCCACGCAACAGTACACACACGTATTACGGGAAAACCCAACCTTATATTAATAAACTCCGGTTACAAGGAACCAAATACAACACATAGTCTGTAAAATCCGCAGGCAAGCATTCCAACCTTTTAAAACAGACCAAAACAACAGTATTTATAGGAGAAGACAACAGTTGACAGCCCCAACTGCATAGGTAGACTACCGACACCTGTCCCTACACTTGTCAGCACCACAGGAGTTGGTTTTCCTGTCTGAAACCAACCAAAACCGCCCAAGAACTGCCCAGAACTGCTCACACATGCACTGCACATGTCTGGAAACCACCAGTGCATCAGCTCACCAGGTAGCATTCTCCCAGCGTTTTTGCACCGTCCCAACGTCTGCCTGTTGCCATCTCGTCCCATAATCTGCCAACGTTCGCCAACGTTTTTCCACGCCGCTGCATGGCCCGAAACGTGTCGTTGCCCCCAACGACCTGCCAACGTTTCGTGTGCTATTTCCGCACCAGAATGCACCTCCGTCCAACGGTGCGTCATGCCTCTACATGACTCAGCCCAAAACGTAGCGTTGCGCCTACGTTTTGTTTTGTTGCATCGTTCTGCCCAACGACGTCCCAACGCCGTATGCATTTTTCGCACCAAAATGCACCGTCGTTCCCAACAGTCCGTCACGCCACACACGTGACACTGTTTGCCACGTATCGTTGCGCCTCCGTTGCACTATTTTGCCTCGGTATCGCACCGAGATCTTCCTTTGGTCCCGTCAATCCCCAACGAGAACCCCATTATCAGCAACCTCTGCTAACGCCGCCAACGTGCGTCCACGTTGCTCAACAGCGCACCAGTTTGCCAACGCCTGCCCAACAGCTTGGTCCAGCGCCGCCCCGCTCCTCCAACGTGTGTTGCTGCGTCCAAAGCACCGTTTACAACGTAGCGTTGCACCTACGTTGCACCATTTTACCTCGGTCCCGCACCGAGGTCTTCAACACTGCCCAACACCCGCCGGTGTTGTGCAACAACGCTGCTGCCCACCGATAGGCACCAAGTTGGTGCCCTTTCTGCCAACGAACCCTTCCGTGCCGCATGCACCATGTCCGGTAGCAAATCGCACCAAGTTGGTGCTGTTTGGTCCTCCAGCATTGTTAGGGTCTAACACTAAGCCTATATAATGAGACTTCATTGTAATGGAAAGAGAACCTTTAATTGATTGATTATTGAATTATTTGAGCAAAACTCTCTTCTTTTTATTATTTCTTTTCTTTGCAATTGGCCTCCTTCATCACTAAGGGTTTTAAAAAGCATTGTCTAATTGAGGTATCAGGTTCATAAGGCCTGAAGACCTGGCATAGTCGCTCAACTGAGGGGCAGTGAATGTGGTACCTTGTAAAAGTATGTAGCAATCCGCTGCTGCAGTGAAAATCTACATCCTGGCCTCTGAGCTTCAAAAACACTGCAGATTTAAAATATTACTATCAATAGTATTGTGGCCATCAAGTTAGGAAGAAAACGTTAGAACTCAAATTTTAAGGTCAAACAGCATGAAAAGGTGAGAAGAATCGCAATGGCTCTTCCTTAAAAGAAATCCTTAGAACATACTCAGGACCCTTCAATGAGTGCCAACATGCAAATGAACTCTGCTAGGCTAGAGGATTAGCTAGTTCGGCATATCCTAGGTGCTACAACTTGTCCAAGTTACACAGTGTTTTGCCGCTTTTTCACAAAACATAAGTCTCTTAAATCTAAACAGCTATAAATTTCTAGATTTCAAATATTTTAAGCCTACAAAACAATATCATGAATGCTATAAAGATCTACTTCCAATAGCAACTTAGCGAGTGACAAATATCAGTGTCATTAAACCAAGTCCTTGATTACTGGGTTGCCATGCAGTTGAAGAGCCAACAGTTCAAAATATAGCTGCATTACTTGAGAAATAGATGTGGTTTAGAGGGATGAGTTCAAACTTCAAAGCGGTCAGATCGTTTTAAATCAAAAAACACTCAGTTCATGGTTCAAGACAAGGGAGGAATATGATATTCGAATTCAGTCACTAAAAACCTGGAATGCAGGCGCTACAGATTAGATTTGAACATTCAGATGGCTAAGTTGATTTAATGCATATAAGTCCGTATAACCGTATGACATATAACATACCAAAGATGTCAGAAGTGTCAGTTTGGAGGAGCTTTTGAACGCCCAAACGTGCAGTTTGAAGCCACGATAGATGACACACAATCTCAATAAAATTAGGAAGCACCTTGATCCTTACTGAGATGGATTCACATATCACAAATTCATGGAATGAAGATATGATTGTGGAATAGAAGCAAAGTGTTCGCTGAAGGTCAAATAAGATGAGATCAACCTAACCGCTCATTCCTCCGCATGATTCCCCCATTGGTCACCTCCCAAGACAATTATCAGATGCTCATTCCTCCCTCTCTGGCAGAAGTCAAAAATGCCATTTTCAGCCTTAATGGAGAAAGTGCAGCAGGTTCAGATTTTACACTGGCAAATTCTTCACTCATTGTTGGGAAATTATCCAAACTGATATGCGTAAGGCTCTCCTGGAATTATTCTATGGTTCAGAGCTCCCCAGATCCTGCACCAGCACTTTGCTTGCTCTGATCCCAAAAACAGACAACCCCTCCTCCCCTGCTGATTATAGGCCAATTAGCCTACGCAATTTCTTTAACAAGGTGTTCTCTAAGTTTTGGGCATCCAGAATCAAACTGATCTTACCCAAGCTTATCTCTCCAGCTCAAAGTGGTTTTGTGGAAGGTAGAAACATCTCAGATAACATCCTTCTTGCCCAAGAAATGCTGCATCAATTAAACAAAAAGACTGTTGGGGGCAACCTAGTTGTGAAGCTAGACATGACTAAGGCTTTTGACAGAGTCTCTTGCCCATTTCTCCTCCACACCATGAGAAGGTTAGGCTTCCATGAAAGGCTGATTGATATGGTTTGGAGGCTCCTCTCAAACTGTTTTTTCTCTACAATTATTAATGGGACAGCTTGTGGCTATTTTAAGTCTCAGAGAGGGGTTAGGCAAGGGGACCCCTTATCCCCTTTGCTCTTCATTATCATGGCCACAACTTTCTCTAGAGGTCTGAATGCTCTTGTTCAAAATCACACCATCCTCCCATATTCTCAACCTCCTTCCACCTATCCCATATCCCACCTTTCATTTGCAGATGACATGATCCTTTTCATTAATGGATCAAAATCCTCTTTCACCAAACACCTTTCCTTCCTTGAATCCTACCAAAACAATTCAGACCAGCTGATCAATTACAGTAAAAGCTGCTTTATCCCCTATAAATACCTCCCTCCAAGAAAATTGGCTTGGCTCAAATCTAAATCAGGGTTCTCCCAAAGCAACCTCCCAAGCAAGTACCTGGGCTGCCCTTTGTTTCAGGGCAAGAAAAATTTGCTGATCTTGTGTCCAAGATCAGAAACAAACTCCAAGGTTGGCAAGCCAAACTCCTCTCCAGTGGTGGCAGGCTAGTGCTTATTAAGCATGTTCTTATCTCCCAAACCCTGTATCTCTATTCCCTCCAAATAAGGTGGTTCAGTCTACAGAGCATCCGTTTGCTCAATTCTTCTGGAATGGTAGGATGCACTGGACCAAATCGAAATCCATCTGTTACCCTGTGGTTGAAGGAGGTTTGGGGGTTAGGTTTCTTCAAGACTATCTTCAAGCCTTCAAATCTAAACTATGGTGGACTTATAGAGCCAATAACTCATTGTGGGCAAACTTCATGCACAACAAGGATGACAAAGGAAGGTATGATAATTATACCTTTTTTAGACCTCACCATAGCATGGGCTGGAAACAAGCTCTGAGTGACAAGGACATTGCAGAGGAATATATCTCTTTCTTGATTGGTGAAGGTAAGGTCTCCCTATGGTGGGATAATTGGCTAACAGAGGCCCCTCTTGGTGACCTTATTACTGTGCCTTGTTATGCTGCTAACTTTCAGGTTAAAGACATCATGCTTCAAGATGGCAGCTGGAACTGGGAAACCATTGACCACTTGCTGCCATCCTTTAGGATCCAATATCCAGCACCTCCACATTCAGCCAAACACTGAAAAGGATATCATGGTTTGGACGCCCTCCCCAGCAGGTACATTCTCTATCTCTTCTGCTCGGCAAGTCTTGAGACAACATTCAACAGCTCCTCCTTTCTTCAAGCACTTATGGCACCCAAGCATCCCCTTTAAGGCTTCAATCTTCATGTGGAATGCCTTAAAAAAACCTTATCCCCTTTGACTCCAAAATTCAGACTATTGACTTCCATTTGCCTTCTAAATGTGCTGTTTGTGGTCACCATACAGATTCTCGAGATCACACCCTTTCCTCCTGTGATTTTGCCCAATCAGTTTGGGCTCATTTTGGTAGCCCTCCTCACCAAGGATCCCTTCTTTCCAAGCTGCTCAAATGGTGGCAAGACCCCTCCCTCCCAGCCAACTTGCCTTCCCTCATATGTTGGGAAATCTGGAAAGTAAGGTGCCAAGTCAAACTTGATGGCATCCCCCCTTTCTTTCCCGCTCTTCTAAAAAGCTTGAGGCTCACTCTCGTAGCTAAGCCCTCCAAGTCGAAGCTTGCTCCCAAATCCAACCTGCTGATTGTTAAATGGCACAAACCTCGTATGGGATATCTCAAGCTCAACACAGATGGAAGCTCCTTGGGTAATCCAAGTCAGTCTGGGGTTGGGGGTGTAATCAGAGATTCCAGGGGAAGTCTTAAACTTGCATATGCTCTGCCTATTTGATTCCACACCAACATGTATGCAGAGGTTTTTAGCTTATGGAAAGGTTTAAAATTTTGTTTGGATCATGGTTGGTCTCGGGTTGTTCTTGAGGTTGATAGCAAAATTCTGGTCGACGTGGTGAAAGGCAAAGCTAAAACTCCATGGAGAATTCTGCCATTCCTCATTGATATTGCCAAGTTCAAAAGATTAGGAGAGTACACTATTCATCACTGTTTCAGAGAAGCAAACTCCCCAGCAGATGCTCTTTCCAAGTTAGCCAGTTATGGCCAAGACATTCATGTCACTGATTTTTGTAATATTCCATTCAAAGTTAGAGGATGTTTAACTCAAGATAGACTGGGTCTAGCAAATGTTAAGACTTACCACTCATGTACACTCATAAGGGTTTTTAATCCCCTCATATATTCAAATCTTTTTCTCCAAAAAAATAAAATATAGTGGAGCATTAAGAAGTCCTATAGTGGAAAGGTGCATGCACTAATATTTTGTCTAATCCTATAGTATGAAGGTGCAAGCACCGAAATCCCTTTATTCTCCATCAAGATAATATAGAAACATGCTAAATCATGCATAACCAAATCTTGAGGTTCTAGTCATGTCAACTGCATCATGAATGGCAATAAGGTTTTCAGTGTAAGATACTCTTCAAGTCATTTGGTTTATGTGACTTTGAAAGAAAGAAACTTAAGGATTTTTAAACACGAAACTAGACAAGTGGATTGCTTACAAGGAGAGATGTTCTTCATGGTTCAAGGGAAGATTATGAAGTTCCATGCTTAGCAATGAGGAAAAAAAAGTCTGTCACTTTAGTTAAAAGTCACAGGTTTTGTTATGTTGTAATTTTTTCTTTGCTTGTTTCAAGGTTCGCAATTGTTAGATGTTGGGGACAGAGAAGTTTCTGCTTCTAATGTTCTCTTATTTTGATGTTTTGGTTGTTTTGCCTTCGGGATTCTTTCCTTCAGTGCTTCAATAAATTCTGATTTTGTGGGGGGGAAAAAAAAGATGGCAATTTTACTTTGAAAAGACATCAAATAAAACCATGCTTTGTTAGTTAACCCTTCTCAGTTTTTTTTTCTTCTCCCTCTTTCCCGTAGGAAAATATTCATTGACAAAGAGAAAACATAGGTACTTATAAAGGTTTAGTAGTACTTATGCCTTGTAGAACATTGGATTGTCGTGGTTAAGGAAATTCTTTTAAAACGTGTAGAAACTAAGAAGTTGGGTGAGTGGGGATAGAATATTTTAGCAGCTGTTAAGAGGTTGGAACCATATGCTACGATATGGAGTAGCTTTTTTGGCTTATATAGTGGTTCGAGAGAAGTCTCAACGAATCAATGTGGGGCAGGAATATAACAGCACCAATATATTAAAACAGAAGTGATACCTAGAATTTCACTTATTGTGATATTACATCAATGAGTTGTATAAAGAACTATGTAAGAGAATCACCGAGCAATGAAAAGACCAGAAACATCGAGACAAGTTAATCAATTTAAATTTATGTCCAGCAACTCTAAATGGAACAAATCTATTGATCAAGGAGAACAAGGGCATGCATATGAATATAGCGTTCACACATTTTGATTTTAAAAAGAAAACATGTAAGAGTTTTTAATGTTAGATAATAAGCCTTTAAAAGATAGGGGCTAAGAAAAACAACACCGTAAAAGATTTGAATTATTGATGTGAAGATATATATGAGATTTAGTGCGATTAGAATTCATTAAGATATATTCCAATTTCGGAAACAAAGACCATGTCTTCTCTTTGTTTCCTGCGCCTCTGGTGAGTTACAGAGTTTAAAAATGACAAAAACAATTATTCCATCATTAAATATTTATTCTTTTCCTAACTTCCAAGTGCTTCCCACAACAATAACCATTCCATTATTTGTTAGACCTTAGGATAGAGTGGAACATTATTAACAACTGATTAATATACTTTCAGATCTCGGCTAAAATGTATAGCACTTTAACTATGTCAAATATGATGCGTGCCATATTTTCCCTGTAAGTAGGTCATGCTCTCACTCAAACTTGAAATGCACTTATGAGGAGAATTTCCTTCCTCTCGCATTAAAACCTCGCCCCACCTAACACCTATCACAACTACAATATAGCTTATACTCAGCTTCGAGTTCTCATGTTCCTTGGATACTTATGCAAGAAGTATTTTGTGTAATAAAAAATGGTATACAATTTAAATGAAATATACTCCAATATCTCTTAATCCAATACAAATTTCTCTTCACAAATTAAATGCATGGTGTATTTGTTTGAATGTTCAGACATTTACGCTCTCCAAAACTTTTTGATCCTTCTAAAGTTCAATTAATTCCAGTCCCAATTCCACCCCCACCCCACTCCTATTTGATGCTTCTAAGTATTTTCCCATTTTTTTTTTAAAAGAAACTCTTTTAGAGAGCATCTTTCATCTTCAAGACCTACATCTATATTATGATACCCATAAGATAATAACTGACACTATGCAACAACTAAGAAAAATTTGAGGTTAAGAAGAATGATAATAAATGAAAATCATGCATGTTGACTAAGAGTAGAGAAGACACGGAAAAACTTTAATTATAAACCTGCTGGGGAGAGCTCCACAAGCATTTTGTATGCGTCCAAAGAAGCCTCTTGATACAGATTGCTTGCCAATACGAGCATAGGGCGCTAACATACCTACCAAAGCTATGTCAACTACAACTCCGACTAAAAGATCTGCAGCATACAACTCAAACTCTGCCCAGAAATCTTTTCCTCTTTTCTGAACTTCCGCAAATGTTGCACAACAAGAATCAATGACCACCTGCATAACACCACATCCACATTTGAGATATTAAGAAACTACTAAGACGTTTCATTTTGGAAGTTGTTTAGGTGTTGTTTTTCTTAGTTTTTGACAATCGTTTGGAGAGTTTTGAGTTTTTTTTTTTTTTTCTTTTTTGAAAATAGTGAGAAGTTATTGGTTTAGTTTTGCAAAAGATTATATTTATTCATGTTACAAATTGAAAAGTAAAAGTGATGTGATTGAAATATGATGTTCAAAAAGATAGATAATAATGATGTTTGTTGGGCAACTGTCTGGTGGAGAAATAAATATTCTATTCTTGACTTTTGGGTGCTATTCCTAATCCCTCCCTACTAATCTCATTTCTAACTTTATCTGCATGGTTATACCAATTAACAGAATAATAATCTAATAAACCAGCCTTAATAAATATGAATTGTTTATAATGAATGACCACAAGGCAATTAAATATTAATTAAGAAAACATTAACAGACCTCTGTTCCAACTTTGAACAGAAAAGAAGGATCAGCCAGCATCCGATTCCGTAGCATTGTGCAACATCTCATCAAAAACCCAAGCAGCCAACCTGATCCCTGAAACACCAAGAAATCCATATTTCAGTTAATCACAGCAAAAAGAGATATGACAAACTTGAGCAAAATGCGAAGTACATTTAACCTGCAAATCCAAATAGCGAGAAAGAATAAGCTCACGAAGCCCCGTAGTCTTGGCGGCCTCCAACATATCCGATGGAAGAATCGCCTCTCGCTTTTCAACCTCCCTCATCACCTCCTCGAACTTCATAATCGGTCCAAACTCCCTTTCATCTCCATCGTTATTTCCAGCATCATCATCGCCGCCGCCGCCGCCAGGAAAGCTCCCATTTCCACCATCGTCATCGCCGCCACTTCCGCTATTCGTTTTGATCACAGAATCGGCCTCGGCGGCCTCTGAAAATGCTACAATATTCGCTAGACCGTCTGATTGGGTGCACTTGAATCTAAACAATTGCCTGTTCCCAACTGAATGATTCCAGGCAACAAAATTCGGCGAAGTAGGGTTTTGAACACAGCCTACAAGCCTGGATTCGAACATCACGTTAGGACTCATCAACTTCAATATCGAATAAGTGTTGCTCGATGAGGTAAAGGTATTAGATATTCCATGGGTTGGCTGACAAATCGCCATACTTTTGATCAAAGATTCAAAGACAATGTATAAGATTCAATGGCAGTCGATGCATATATTGATTCAAATGGAAATTTTGGATTTGGACCAATGAGTTCAGTGAAATTTTGGAAAGACAAAAACGTGAAAAAATGTGCATATACATGTCTACCATTTGAATGTCCTCGTCGAGGGGCACTGGGCAGACGAACAATACGGGTGTGAATGCCGGGCGGGCCACAACTCTTGGATCCGGTTTAGATCCACTTCCACGCCTTGGTATAATGGTGCAACTTCTCACTTTTTTTTTTTTTTTTTTTTTTTAAGAGATATGTTGGAGAAGGAATTGAACTCTAGATTCACCGAGATACAAAATTTGGGATAAGAGCTAGTTCTTAGTTCTCAATTTAAATCTTTACACAAAATGGTCTTAATCAATTTAAAAGCGGGATAATTTCGTAGAATACAAATTGGTTGGCTATATATAAATGAGGCATTAATTTGACGATTTATTAATTAAGTAAAAATATATTTGAATTATAATGAATTTGAACGTATCCGACCATCCGTATGTCATACAATTTTTTTAAGTGATTATCTTTTTTAGCGTCTCTGCTGGAGAGAAAATGATTATATGACTTTTGATTTGGTTCCTGTTTTAGAAAAGGAAAAAAAATCAAGAACTACTCTTTTAACAAACACAACTTAAAAAAATAAAATAAGAAATTCTCCAATGTGGTAAACTTTTTAAACCGCATCTACACAATAAAATTGATTTGTGGATAAATTATCACCGTCGATGTGTCACGACGAGAGTCCACGAATGAGCTACGTGGAGGGTCACCCAGGATCCATCAAGAAGCCTCGGGGCCTATCTTTCACCCAGGTCTTCATGTGCCTACCTGGAAAAAAAAGTCACTTTAATCTACTCAGCGCGTGAGCCTGTTCCATGCATAATGTGTAAAGCTCATCCAATAGTCGTGGTTGAGTAGATAATAGAGACTAAGGTAATCTAAGGTAAGCTTTAGGTTTTTTACATTTTCACTTATCCTCGCGCCAGAGGTCCTTCAGTGGGAAAGACCCCTCGATGCAAGAATTTGGGTAGATTTTCTACTTGTGACCATTAATACAGGCAGTCTTATCTTCATCTACTGATCCCCTCAATTTAGAGGTATCATTAATTGGCTCCATCTGTAGGAACTGTAACTAAAAGCCTGTTCCTACCCGGTAAACCTGTTATAGACCTCTATACATGCTTACTTTCTCCCATAGTGCTATGTTACAAGTGAATCCTCTATCGCCAACAGTGCTGCAAGAAAACCATTCGGTCATCGAAGAATCTCTAATGAATCCACTCGTGCCTGAAATCACTCTAGTAGCTAGGGAGGCTAGATTGGACCAAATCGAGAATCAGGTGGTTAAACTCAACCACTAGTTTATTCAACTTGTTAAGGCCCTGCAAGATTTACCCTAGCCACCTCACGTTGATCTCGTCGCCCACTAGAACAGTTTAAAGCTTAGGGTCATGTCCTGGGTTACTAGCCATACTTCGGTCGGCCACCAAAATCATCGCCTCCGAATAGAGGATTCCTCCAAGAGTTACATTCACCTGGGGGCAAATTCCTACGTCGTCTAAAGAAGGTCACGTTCTCTCCTTCCTAAGGCATGCCATGCCGACTCTACATACCGATGGGAACAACGTCCTTCTCTTCCCGATGATATAGCATCATTTGGAGAAAGTGGAGGAGCATATGTGTGCCCTGATAGCTAATAAGGGAATTGGCATACCCATTGTCGCACGCTCGCTATTCACGATAGAAAATTTGGACGGGTTGGTGCCTTCTTGGTTAGTCTACTCCACCAACTAGATGCCGTCCTATGAGGGATCCTTCTGGTCACATCTCTACATTCAAAATGATACTAGACCTACAAGGAAATACATATGCTATGCGTTTTAAATCTTTCTCGGTAATGCTTGTTGGATACGTCCGAGAGTAGTATTGCATTCTTATCCCAGGTCCATTGCCTATTTCATCGATTTCAAGAAGGTTTTCCTGACACAATTTGTCTAAAGCAAGAGAAAGTCGAAATTGTCCGCCCGACTCTTGGCGATGAACAATGGGATAAGGAGCTATTGGAAGAATTTCTAGATTGCTTCAACATCGAAACTTTGCTAATCGACTGCCTCATTGATGGTGTAGCACTGGTTGCCTCATAAACGGGTTGTATAGGGGAAAATTCTTCTATTCGCTCACCAACCACTCTCTCTGCAACCTAAACGATTCTTTAAAAATGGGTGTTTGTTTCACTGAGGCAGAATCCACTTTATTGGACAAAGTAGAAGAAGAGGATTGAAAAAAGAAGGATAATAATCGAGGTGATAAATTCCCTCATCTCACCAGGAACAATACCTTTAAGGGTGAGGGTCTCCTAAGACACAATCGTCACCCCGAAACTAACCCGGGTAGGCCAGACCCACAGTGGTAATTTTGAATAAAATCAAAGAGATTAAGCTAGGCTTGCTCCATTAAAGTCTAAACCCAAGGACTACAATTGGAACAAGTACTACGAGTTCCACAGGAATTAGGGACATACGACTGATGAGTGCTTCTAACTCAAGGAAGAGATTGAGATCTTGATTAAGTGGGGTTATCTCTGGTGCTACATTCGAAAGGACGATAAAGACTACAACAGAGATTGAAATCTCGAATGAATGAATGATGGAATAGCACACCCTAGGGTAAGATCAACACAACCTATGGAGGTTATAGCTCCGATAGATCCTCCATCACCACGTGGAAGGAACACCTTCGTGTTGCGAAGAGGAAGACGGAAAGATGAGAAGAAAAAAGTTTGTGATGTAGAGGAAAATAATGCAGTCATGACACTCTCGGACAAGTACCTGTGAGGTATGCGTTCACCTCATGATGACTCATTGGTGATAATTGCAGTGATAGCTAATTAACACATAAAAAGACTTTTGGTTAATGATGGGAGCTCCTGCAAACATCTTATTTAGTTGATGTTTTGACAAAATGAAGATTGATGAAGGGAAGTTCTGCTCGTCACCTCTCCCTAGTAGGTTTTAGTGGACCTTGGTTGAATTGACCTCCCTATGTCCATTAGAATTGAACAAGAAAAATGGTCGTCTGGTTTCGGGTCCTTGTTGTAAATTGCTCATCTGAGTATAATGAAATTATATGCCATCTGGCAATAAGCTCTTTGGAGGCTATATGTGTTAGATGTAAGCTCCATAGTCAATATTGTAATATTACATTTGAGCCTTGTATTTGTAAAATATTAAAATCTCAAATATTAATAAAAGGTAATTTGGATATTATTCTTGTAATTAAATCAATATCTTTGTAGGCCTTCGATGTTGACTAGAATGCCGAGCTATTTAATATGATTAAATAATAAGAAACAAAATATATTTGGCAACCCCGTATTCTAAATTATTCCTAATCGGTATTGGATTGTTGAAAAGGGTCTTCAGCTGTAGAAACTGCATTTTGTCCTGCTCGTTTGGCATAATAAGAAAGTTCTAGATCTAAAGTGAAAATTCAAACAAACTTTAAAGCAATGCTTAAAAGGAACAATTTGTGCCTTATATTTATTGTTTAATTTTGCATAATATTTAAATATAGGAAAAAAGTAAAAAAAAAAAAAAATCAGCAATTTTGATGAATTTCGGTGAAAATAAAAAAAAATTGGGTCAAAATTGAAATTTATAAAAATTAATTCGGGACCAAATTGATTATATTGAAAGTATTTTTCAAATCAATATCACTTTTAAGATAATTAATTTCGGTTTCCACCAATTTGTTTTAAGAAATTTCATTTTTTGCACGTACTTTTCATTTTGACCCCAAAAATTGTAGTATTTGCCAATTTCGTCAAATTGACGGCCAAATTTATTTTAGTTTTTGAATTTAACCTTAAAAACACTTGAGGAATGTTTTAATTTTATTTTTTTAATTTTAATTTCAATAAAAAAAAATTAAAAATGTATTTATTTAGTAAAATGTGCTAAAAAGACCAATTTCACTTCGTGCGCACACCCCAGGAATAAGATAGAGCATTGGATGCTTTTTCAAGATTTTCAATAGCCAAATTTGAATCCCCCTAAGTAATTTCCATAAAATAAATGACTTTTTTTTTTTAATGATTTTTGAAGGTCAAACATGCTATACCACTTTTAGGGGGTCTAAAAAGCAATTAACATGAAATAGGGGCAGTAGCCACCCATCAATCCCAGTCAAAAGGTCTGCGTACTGGTGGGGGAGTAGCCACCCATCAGTAGTAGCCAGAAGGTCTACACACTCATGAGTGCACAGACGTCTTGTATTGTAAGTAGATGGCATACTTCATCTGTCAAAAGGGCACAAGATCAAACTCTCTCTCTCTCTCTTTGACCTCCCAATACTCTCTTAGATTTTCTAGATTTCATACAAAAACTCTTTAAAATTCTCTCAAAAACTCTTCAAAAGAGTTCAAAACAGCAAAAAAGAAAAATGAAGAAAAAAGAAAAAGAAGAAGAATTTTAGGGAAAAGACTTCTTCCCGAAGCAAGGTCATTCCAACTATAAACCCTCTAAAAACTGTCTTATTTTTTGTTTACTTCTTTAAAGGATGACCTAAAAACAAAAAGAAAAGAAAACCTATGAGGACGTTCCCAAGTAAACACTTTAAAATTGGATTATTTTTTTGCATTTACTTTTTGTTGTTTACTTTTTCAGTATTTAAATACTAGTCATTGCTTTCTCACTCTGTACCTTTCCACACTTCACTTTTTAGTCATTTAAATTTATGTCATATGTTTCTTGTTCTGCATCATTTTGTACTTTACATTTTCGCATTGAAATTTCTGTCATTTACTTTCTTGTACTTTACTTTTTCCGTTTTGTGTCTTTTAGCACTTTAATTTTCATGCACTTTATATTTCAGTACTTTTGATGATGCCTAAAAATGGATTATCGGACAGGTCACTTCTGAGATCTGGATGAACGGGATGTCCTCTAGTTTTTCTCACTTTCTCTCAGCTAAGGTTCTTGCAAAACAATGCACTATAGGTAGGCCTGGTAGCATTACATCTCCGGAGTGAGAATCAATCGAGAGTTCTCAATATGAATTTAGCAATATGGTAGCTAGGAGAAGATGTTTGTTGATCCTAAGATTTTGATGAACAATTAAGTGCTGATGTTTTGGTGGAACTAATGGTTTAATTAAGTGTTTTAGTTAATTAAGTTCCAGTGATAAAGATGCAATGACAAATTATGAATGGATACTAAATGATGATGACAAAGATTATAAAGATTTAAGAGTTTGAAGAAATTAGGGAAAACAACTCAGGTGAATTTCAACTCTTAATATCCCAATTAGGAACACACACGGTACAAAAGTTTTTATTATTTATGTGTGTTTTGATAAGATGAAATTATTTTCTCCTATGTGTATATGAAAAGAAATATTTATAATGGATTAAAATTGAATTTAAATATTTGGTAGAGCTTATTTAGAAAAGAAAATGGTTAAAGGGGCGAAACCGTAAATAAGAATGAGTTAAAAACAAGTTCAGAAAAGAGATCCAGCATCCATAAGTCGACTGGTAAGTCGACCGGACAAAGCAGCCTGAACTCTCTATATCTCTAAGTCGACAGGTAGGTCGATCGATCAAGAGAAATGGAACTCTCTGTATCTTTAAGTCGATAGGTAGGTCGACTGGTGAAGGTAAATCGAACTCTCTGAATCTTCAAGTCGACAGATAAGTCGACTGATGAACGCAACAACTTTGGCTTGGCTACATTCTGAATCTAGCAGTCGACTGACTGGTCGACTGAGGGTGCTGTTTCAGGATAATGAGGATTCCGAATTCATATCTAAAAGTAGCCATTTTTTGTTAAGATTTGTGAGAGATTTATGGAATCTTATGATATTTAAGATATGCTTTATCTATTATTTAAATCCTATTAAGTTGGTTCATTAAGTTTTAATGTTTCTCAATTTGGTCCATAAAATTGTTTCTATTCTAATTAATTGAGATTGAGAAATATTTGGAGGACGTAATTGAGAGATTTAAAAGATATAATTAAGTGAATTGAACCAAAATGAAGTCATAATGATATATGGGGTCTAAGAGAGCATTTAAGTATCATGATACATGGGACCTAGTTGTTAGAGAGCTGATTTATTTCTCATATATATAGACCTACGAATTTCATAAATCATTAATTAAGAGAAGTGAGCTAAAAGATTAAGAGATCATATTAAGCTATTCTAAGAGTTATCATACTGAGTTTGTGAGCTATTCTAAGAGACAATCTTGAATCATTGGCTATTAATCTTTGCTGCTACCGAATCTGAAGTAATATCGCTCTATTTATTTTTTCTGTGGATTTCGGGTGAGATCTTTCCAATTACTTTCTTTATTGCATTGCTTGTTTAATTTTGGAAATTGATCTTTAGAAATTATTTTTGATTCTTTATAGAATAAAATATTTTATAAACAATTTATTGAATCTGATTACGTGCTTATTTATTTGCTACCTATATTTTGTTTAAAATCAGATTTTCAATCTCACATTTTTCTATCACTAGATTTGGGATATTAATCGAGTTTTAATTTATCTGGGGTAGTAGAAGCTCCGAGTGAGATAATTTTCTTATCAATTTGTATTGGTGAGTGGTGTGACGGATTAAATACTGTTGAGGGTATTTAATCAAATGGTAGTTGGTTTCAATCTTTCCCTGTAAAGAAATTGAGGTAGTAATTCTTCCTGAATAGAATTGAGTTTTGAGTGAATTTTGTAACAGTTCAATCTTTATCGGGTAAAATGATATTTGGAGTGTTGGTGAGGTTTTGATTATTTTGCCTTAGTGTTAAAAAGAATTAGGTTATTATTTAGCCTGTAAAAAGTAGAAGTTATTCCTTAGCCCGTGAAAAAGATTTTGTAAAGGTTGATTATGAGCTTATAAAAGAATCGTTGTAAGGGTTTGGTTCCTACCTTCAAATGGATCTTGAGTATTAGTGGGTGTGACTCTCCATGGGGTTCGGGGGACTGGATTAACCAAGAGTAGCTTGGTGAACCAATATAAATCTCTGGTGTACTGCAATATTTAATTTTGTTTATTTTTGCTATTTGGTGTGCACCTAGTTAATTATATAATTCCGATGTGATATAAATATAATAATTAATTTATGATTAAAATTAATTATTTGATTTATTGAAGTATTATTCTGATAATTTTTTAAATTACCCAATTCAGCCCCTTCTTGGGTATTCCACTGGAGCTGTTACTTAATGGGGGGTAACGACACTTTCTTTACCAGGTGAAGGTTGCTTGGATTTCTTTTCAGAAGGAGCGACGTGGCGCTCTCACCCAGGATAGCATGACCCTAGTTGATATAGAAAAGGGGCTTAGTCGAGCTAGCCAACTGGAGTCTGTAGTCGTCTCCTGTATAAGTCACGTGTTTGTGACACATGGCACCCTTTCAGGTTCAATTGAAATTTCCCTTGTCATATGCCCTCATTCCCAGGTGCATAATGATTCGCATCCTGGGAATACTGGGACGCTGCCAATGGGATTTGGTCTTATCGTTTCTTCGTGGTTCATGCCTAATTGGTGCGCTGCCTTGGCTAGGTGTTTCAATTTTTGTCCTTCAAGAGTGTCGGGCATTAAATGCTTCATGATTGATTAGACAAATTACTGATTTGGTTTCCTGGAAAAACGGTAGAAGGGGATTTGAGCTTGCATCCCTTAAGAAAAAAAAAGATTCTTTACTTTCCTATTGTGCTTTTCCTGATAACTGTTCTTGTTTCTTCTCTCTGGTATGCCTTCTTCGTTACTCCTAGTTCATATAGTTGTGATGTCGATGACAGTGAAGTTGGGTCGTCGACTAGGTGCCCCCTACGGATGGTCGATGCGCTATTCGCAAGGCTTTGTCGCAGGGTTTCCAAGCTAGGACCCCTATTGATAGTGGTGGTAAAGCGGTCGAACCACCAGCCATGCATGATCATGGAGAAGAAGCGAATCCGATTGAGAAAGTACATCCTCCCATCCTTGTTTCTACAGCTACCCCGATGATGGCCTATGAGTTAGAGTTAGAAGAGGTTGGATCTGTGGTGAGTCACTTGATGGACGCCTAGGTGCATGAGATGTACAAGAACTACGCCATTCCTTAGAAAGTATTTTTCATCAACCTCGACTCGTCGTGGCGTGCACTTTGTTGCTCACTCGAATACATTACCTTTTACACCGACACTTTTATTGACGGGGCACACTTTCTTCTTCATCCCATTATTCGTGAGATTCTTCATTGGGTCGACTCGGCGCCTACCCAGTTGGCTCCTAATGCATAGAGGTTAATGATCGGGATTATCAACTTCTTTCTTGAGGAACAACGTGACTCCCACATACCCCTTGTTTTTCCACTTCTACTAAGTCGTGGGGAATGTGAAACGATCTGATTACTGATTTTAATTCTCCACTCAAAGTAGGAGGCTTATAGTAGGGAACCCTGAGAATAATTCGAGGTGGAAGAATAAGTGGATCTTGGTGCAAGAGCCTTGGAAGCAGCCAGGCGAAAAAGCAGGGCCATATCTTTTCACTAGGCAATGGTCGATGCCAGGTAAGTTTGTTGCTCTTAATTCCTTGCATGGCTGGTTGTTTCATCTGATCAGTTTTCTTCCTCCATTTCATAGTGTATTCTTATCGTTTACAGTTTAGCGCCGCAAAGGCAGTTGTTACGTCCATCTTGGCAAAGCTTCCTGAGGCGAAAAAGAAAGTTTTCTTTTTTCAACAATTCTTTCAATCTTTTCTTTACTCTTCTTGTTGGGAGTGGTCGGGCTCTGGACTCCGACTCTAATTCCTCGTCAGGATTCAACTTGTCATTTTCAACTTTAGGATCTGAGGAAGGAGGTAAAGCTTCGGTTAATATCTTTTCAAGTTACTTTCATTTCTCTTCGTTTATGATGGGCGGTAATTTTGTTGGTACATAAAATGCTAAAGAAAGAGGTCGACCTTGAAATCCTCGAGGCCATGCACCAACAACGGCCTGCTCGAGTGGCGATAGCTTCATCTTATCTTCTGGTCATCTTGACGGGTTCACCTGTTGCAATTCCGAGGGCGACGGTGGCTGCTGCCACCAGCGCCTCCGTATGAAGTAGCATCCCACCGCGATATTGGCTCTTCAAGGAAATGGCGCCTGCTAGTTGTTGCGATCATGATTCACGATGAGCCAACAACAAAAAGGACAAAATGAGGCCCCTTCGGTAATTTCTGGGAAGGAAAAGGAGAAGGTGGTTTTCTACCGACCACTCGTCTCCGTTGGACCTCCGAGAATGGGTCCCGAGGTTGAAAGGTTGACCATGGGTGCCAAGGTTACTTCATGATAATAACTTGTATCTTTTAGAATAACTTACATATCCTTTATGATAATCCACTAATATCTCCTATGAGCTGCCTATTGTTTCCTCTCATTTTATTATTGAAGCTTGCTGTGTTAATTGTTGTAGCTATGTTGCAGCATATGCTTTGGATCTAATAGTTGTTTCAGTAAGTATGAATCCTCACTGCGAGAAGGGTTTAAAGACAACTTCCATTAGCTTGGATAACTTATACACAACTAATGCCTTTTCTCAATGTAACTAACCCTTCAATTTTGGCCAATAATGGCCACCATTTGATAACACCACAAAAAAAGAAAAAAAAAAAGAAGAAAATTAGAGGTAGAGTTTGTTTCACACTTGCAAAAAGTACCTTTAAAAATTAAAAACATGATTTTAACTACTTTCTTATACAGTAGAAGATAATCGCTTTTTGTTTTGATCGAAGGACTAACACAATTTAGATTTTTTTTTGTTTTTGTTTTCAAGAACATGGCTTTTTGAATTTTATAGATTGCTTAAAAATTGTTACCATACACTGCTATATTCTTTTACAACTTATGATGACATATATAAACGTTGTCAATAACACATTTCTTTCTTTTCTTTAGCAATGAGAGAATTAAAATACTTGGCCTTTTTTTAACATTAAATTACAGGATGTGATTCCAAAGATCTTTTAGAGCCGATGATCGACCATTGTTTGTGGTAGGTACTACTGCATTTTAGGCTTCGTTTGATTAGTGTTTCCATTCCCATAGATATGTTTTCATTCTCAGAAAATTGGGAACAAAAACTGAAAATACAGGGACAAAAAATATTTCTATTTTGCTCAAACATTTTTAAACCGAATTTTCGAGAACATAACAAAATTATTCCCAGATCCCAGTTTTTCGAAAACCAAAACTCTAATGAAATGTCACTTTATCACCTTTTCTCTTCATCTTTTACATATACTAGGAACGGTCATGTGCAAGGCACGTGCCCATCAAATGTGCTCATCAAGAATGTTAGATTAATCCGATCTATTTATTTAATCATGTATGGAATAGTTTGTAAATACATCAAACGTACTATTATAACAGTAAACACAAATTTAGAGCTTACAACTCACTTTTAATATGAAGTTTACCGCACTTTTATTTTTTTCTTCTTACATATTGACTGTGTCTCGAATTTTGGTTGATATTATTATTTGTAGATTTTGGTGTATAAAATTAGTATACACCTTGAGTATGGTATAGTTAGATGACAGGTGTCCTTTTGCTGAGGTGGAGTCGACGGTTGAAAATTCCTCACGTGAGCTGTACTGGGTCTTGGAAGGACTGACCTGCAATGCCTAGAGTCCTGCTTCTCGAGGAGTGGTACTTGCAGAAGACTCGGGCATGGATTTATTCTGGCAAAGCCCCTCCGACGTGAGAATAAGAGGTCAAAGAGAAGAGGTACAAGAATGCGTCAAGTAAACACATAACTCAAAGTACTTGCGCATAAAATAAAGTATACCTCGGGCTTGCATAGCCCGTAGTATATATAAGCGTTGAATATGATTAGTCAGACCTAAATATGGTTAATTAGGTAAAACCATGTGTTTAGCCGATAATCTAGGGCGTTTAAGAGATAATCACTGAGCTTAGGATTTTGGGCCCATTTGGCGAAGCCCGCGGGCCTTTGTCAGGCCTGTGGTGGTGAGCTAGTGGAGGATAATAGAGATACATGGAGCCTTAGAGGTGAAACAAGCTGGAACTGGGAGCTAGTCGAGGTGAAGGACTAAGTCCCTGAATTTGGTCGTCTAGGGCATGGCGCAGAGCTTTGGGCGGCACGTCCCTGCGGGGTACCTTGCACCTCCCTAGGTGTAAAGGAGCTCCCAAGGATGAGTTGTGGTTGGCATATGTTCCAATGTGGTGCTCGGATTCCAGAATGCATCCATGTCACTATGAGGATGGACACGTGGTTGGGTCTTAAATGCTAACTCAGCGGTGCCCGAAAATACCACCATCAGTTGCCTCCTAGCCTTGTGTGGCGAGGGAAGTGAGACAATCAAGGGTATCATTTTTTGCTGGAATGGGCATCTTGGAGACTTCAAAGTACGAGAAACACCTCTGGTTGACATTTTTCTGCCAATTAACTTTTTCTAGGAAGTGAATTTGAAATTGGCCTCCATACGGCTGGGGTCCGAGGTTAGGTAGCATGGAAGGACGACCCTGAATTTCTTCGATGGTTTGGCGACACTTTTTCCACAGTTGACTATTTTTGAAGAGCGAATTTGAGTAGGCCTCCATGTAACCAAGGTTTAGAGTCAGGTAGCACAACAAGGCGACCCTGAATTTCTTCGATTTTTCTAGGTGACACTTTTTCTACAATTGAATTTTTATGAGAAACGAATTTAAGATAATCCTCCATACGACTGGAGTCTGGGGTCAGGTAGCACGGAAGGGCGACCCTGAATTTCTTTGATTTTCTAGGCGACACTTTTTCCACAGTTGACTTTTTCTGAAGAACTAATTTGAAATAGGCCCCCATACGGTCGGGGTCCGGGGTCCAGTAGCATGGTAGGGCGGTCCAGAATTTCTCGATTTTCAAGGTGGCACCTGTTTATCATGAACAAATTTTGAGCAAGTACTGACCTTCACAGTGAAAAAAATAAGAGCGTGCCCTAGGGAGGTACACGCCGCAAGCGGATAGGAGGTCGAGTCAAGCATGCCTCTGAGGGTGCCAGACCCTTGTAGGCCGACCAGGGGTTGGGCCGACCGCCACCAGGATAGATGCACTAGCCCAGCTGGGTCCAGCCCCACTACTAGCCCTTCAGCCAGCATATGCAAAGGCCAGTTGGCACTAGTATGTTGGGGCCAACTGACGCACCCGGAGGCGTATATGTGCGCCCGACACGCCTATCGATGTCTAACGCTGAAACTTATCGATCTAGGGCCTTGTTTTATTATAAATAGAGAGTTAGGGTTATTCAAATGCATTCAAGTTCTCTGGACATTCTTTCTAAGAAATCTTTCTGCATGGTATTTTTTCTTTACATCAAAATGTTTTCTTGCATTTCTAGCTTTGAAAATTCTTCTTCCTCTAGGAGTAGCTTAGGGAGCAGTTCAACCCTTAGCATGTTAAATAGGGCCTCCCCTACTCCCAAAGATGTTGGACGGTGTACGAGCGCTCCAAGCTTGCCCTATTCTTCTCTGGCAGTTCGGACCATCACCCAAAAAAAAAAACCCTTCCTAGCCGAACTGGTGTCCGTGGTCAATTACCCTGACGAGCACGAAGAATAAGATTTTATACGGGATCCTGTCTTTATAGCTATTTCGGAGGAGTACGATTGCATAACAGAGACGGTGTTACTCCAAGCTATTCCCCTGTTATTGTCACTCGTCTGCGGTCAGGTACCCAAGATTCTATACAAGAGCCCCATCCTAAAATCACTATGCTGAGAGAAAGGATCTTCAGGACACCCTTTAACCAACTAAACAAGTTACTAAGCTCAACTCTATACGATATTCACTTATACCAAGCTTCGTCTTTGCCTCCTACTGAGCTTCCATCGAGGCGTGAGAATAGTAAGAATTTTTTATGATCATTCATTTTTTATGTTTGATGTTCGATATCCTAAGTTGTGATTTCTTGATAGGCATGGATGACATTACTTTGTTGAGGAAGGTTGCTTCCAAGAAAAAGGTTGGGTCCATGAAGAGCTCCACTATTAAGCGGGGACAGACTTCTAAGAGTGGTGCCCCATCTTCCTAATTTCTAATTCATATGGGGTAAAGACCAGAGAGTCCGGTCCCAATACACAGGGGCTGGATACCATGCCGATGACTCTGCAAGAGAGGGGCAAGCACTTTACTGAGAATCCAACTCAGTAAATCACATAAAAAAACAAACGTCCTTCTAAGTCAGCACTAGCCTCTCCTATTCTTTTGGACCCTGGTCTCAATTTCATTGGAGTTGGGAATACCGAGGTAGAGATCATCACTGGCCTGTTGGACAACCCAACACTTGCACTGGGGTTCCTGGGCCGGGTGATCTAGTAGCAAAATATTACGTCGCTACTTTTACCGCAAGTGTACTAGTCAAGTTTTAATAAAATAGGGAGAGTAGAGTTTCTGTATCCATATGGATTGGATTAAATTGTCGTTAAGTACTACGATTATCATAACCTAATTTTATCTAAGCGATCCAATTTTTGGGTTTTTATATTAATAATAAAACTAAACTAATTAACTAATTAAACTATAATACTAATTATTGATCCCAAGATTTTAATGAACAATTAAATATTGATGTTTTGGTAAAACTAATGTTTGATCAAGTGTTCAGTGATTTAAAGTTCCAGTAATGAAGATGTCAAATGGAATGGATGCTTAATGAAGATATCAAGATGATGAAGAAGTATTAAGAGTTTGAAGAAATTAGGAAAAATAACCCAGGTAAATATTAACTCTTAATATCCCATTTAGGAACACACACGTGGCACAAAATGAATCTTATCTTTGATGTGTGTTTTTGTTAAGTATATTTATTTGCTCCTATGTGAATTAAAAAGAAATATTTTTGAATGACTAAAATGGAATATAAGAATACTAGTGGAGCTTATTTAAATATAAAAATGGATAAATAGACGAAATCATAAAAGAAAGTAGGTTAAAAATGAGATCAGAGAAGTGATTCAGAAGGAGTCAGTCGACTGAGGAGTCGACCGGAGAAGGAAGATAAAACATCTTGAATTGAAGAGTTGACCAATCGTCGACCTATGAAAACATCTGAACTCTCTGAATCTGTGAGTCGATCAAGCGAACAACTCGTGAAAGCATAACAAACTCTCTGAATTTGCGAGTCGACCAAGCGGTCGACCTATGATAGCTGCGGCGATAGTTTGGCTGCAAGAGGCGTTAGGCAGTCGACTGAATGTGCTGGTTCAGGATATTGTTTGATCCGACTTTAAATCCAAAAGTAACAATTTTTTGTTAGGATTTAAGAGAGATTTAAGGGATATTCTCTATATTTAAGATATGGTTCATATACTAATTAAATCATTTCAATATGGTTCATTAAATATTAATGTTTCTCAATTTGGTAATTAAAATGGATTCTACACTTATTTATTTTGATTGAGAAATACTTTGGGGATTTAATTGAGAGTTTTAAAAGTTGTTATTAAGTAAAATTGAATCTAAATGAAGTCCTAATGTTATAAGGGGTCTATAAGAGCATTTTATTGTCACGACACTCGTAAACTAGGCGTTACGAGACTGATTACATGTGCATTTATATAGACCTATGAATTTACTAAGAGAGCTAATCATTCTAAGAGAGAAAATCAGTTTATATCATTTGAGAGAGATTTTATAAGAGTTATCATTTTAATTCATTGTGAGCTATTCTAAGAGTGATTCTGGTAATCCACTGCGATCAATTTTTGCTTATACTGGAATTGAAGCTACATTGTTCTAATCGTTAATACTGTGATTCCGGGTGAGATATTTCCATACTGATTATTGCTTGTTTATTATTTTATTTTTGAAAATTGATCTTAGAAATTATTTTTGATTTTTGAAGAAAATATTCTTTCAAACAATTTCTTGAATCTGATTACGTACTCTAATTTGCTACCCATTTCTTGTTAAAATTAGATTTCTACATCTCACATATTTCTATCACTAGTTGGGATATTGATTGAGTTTTTATTTATTTGGGGTGGTAGAAGCTCCGAGTGAGATTTACTTATCAATTTTTGTATTGGTGAGTTGTGATGGATTAAATATCATTGGAGATATTTAATCAAGGGTAGCAGGGTTTTAGTCTCTTCTTGTAAAGTGATTAAGGTAGTGATTCTTCCTAGATAAGAATTGCATTTTTGTTTTGAGTGATTTTGTAACGGTTTAATCCTTACCGCGTAAAAGAATATTTGGAGTGTTTTTGTGAGGTTGTGATTCTTGAGCCTTGTGTTAAAAAGAAATAGGTTATTCTTTAGCCTATAAAAAGTAGAGGTTATAACTTAGCCTGAGAAAATAAAATTGCAAATATTGATTCTGAGCCTATAAAAGAATCAGTATGCGGGTTTGGTTCCTACTTTTAAAGGAATCTTGGTTTTAGTAGGTGCGACCTCCGTAGAGCTCGGGGGACTGGATTAACTAAGAGTAGCTTGGTGAACCAGTATAAATCTCTGGTGTGTTGCTTTTCTTAATTTGTTTATTTTTGTTGTTTGTGTGTGCATCTAGTTGATTGATTAATTCCGCTATGGTATGAAGATAATAATTAATTTAGGCATAAATTAATTATTTGATTTATTCAAATTATATTCTGATAAGATTTTTTAATTACCCAATTCACCCTTCTCTTGGCTATTTTATTGGGCCAACAATTGACATCAGAGCTGGTTTAGCTTGAATCTATTTTGCTAACAAAAATCACATGACACACATAGTAGGCGCGCTAGGTGAGGGGCAGTTTATGCACCGACCACCCTTATTTGCAGGTGAAAGTTACTCATTTTGGAAAGACAGGATGATAGCCTTTCTTCAGGCTACAAATTATGACGTGTGGCTAACAATCAAGGATGGTCCATTTATTCCAATGGAAAATGGAGTTGAGAAGAAGAAGAAACAACTCATTGCTTCTGATAAGCAGAAACTCTCTATTAATTCTCAAGCTATCAATATTCTCTTTTGTTCTTTAGATGCTAATGAGTATTCTAGAGTTTCAGGTTGTAAGTCCGCAAAGGAGATGTGAGATAAGCTACAAGTCACCCACGAAGGGACAAGTCAAGTGAAGCAGTCAAAAATCAATGCGCTTATGAGAAAATTTGAGTTGTTCAGGATGGAGGAAAATGAATCGATTCATGAGATGTACACTCGCCTCAACAACATATGCAATAGTATGAACCAACTCGGAAAACCATACTCCATGGAGGATAGAGTACGAAAGGTCCTAAGGTCATTGACGAAAATATGGGAGTCAAAGGTGACGACAATCGAGAAAGCCAAGGATCTTGGCAAATACAACATCAATGATCTAATTGGTAATTTGATGACTCATGAATTGGCGATCAAAGGCTACGAGGATGATACCGGAAATAGTAAGAGGAAATCTTTAGCACTAAAAGTTAAAAAAATTGAAGAAGAGGATGACAGTGATGATGAAAGCCTTGATAGTAAGCAAGAGAAGAATGTATCACTTCTCACAAATAATTTTAAAAGAATAATTCAGCGCACATTCCGTGGGAAAAGAAATCTCAACATGTCTAAAGGGAATACTACAACTGTCGTAGAATCGGTTATTTTCAAAATGATTGCCCTGAATCGAAGAAGGATGAAGAAAATGAGAAGAAGAAGAAAGAAAAGAAGAAAGCAAAGAAGAGTAAGAAGAAATAGATGAAGGCTACTTCGGATGATACCGATTCAAGTAGCTCAGAAGAATCAAATAGTGATGATTCGTCAATGCTTGCATTAATGGCCACTGGTGGTGAGGTAATCAATTGTTTAAGTTCTTGTCCTTTAAATTTTGATATATTATTTGATATTTATCAAGAACTCTCACATGATTATAAAAATCAGTGTTCTAAAATAAATGTCCTTCAAAGTACAATTAGCACATTAAACAAGCAAGTGGTGGATTATGAATTTGAAAACAATGGGTTGAAATCTAAATTGACGGATTTGCAATAAATTGTTCTCAAATTTACCGGCGGTGAAAACAATTTGAAAATGCTTCTGGGAAGTTCACTGGAGTTTTTTATAAGGCCGGTGTTGGGTTTCATAAAAATCTTAAACAAAAACGCTTTCATAAATTATTTTCTAAAACCAAGAATCTTGTTAGATGTTTTAAATGTAACGTTGTGAGGGCATACTATTCGTAGATGTTTTGCAAAACTATCTAACTGTAGACAAGTTTGGGTTCCAAAAGGACCAAAAATTGTCCCGACTAATAAGATCGGACCCACATAGGCTGGGTACTACTTAGGAACTATTTGAGGTGCTCCTTGCAGGTTATTCTAAAAGCATCAATAAGTAAGGACAAATGGTTCCTGGATAATGGTTGTTCTCGACACATGACGGGAGATAAATGAAAGTTTACATCTTTGACACCTAAATATAGAGGTCATGTGACTTTCGGAGACAACACAAAGGGTAAAATTACACTGATCACATGAGTCTTTCCCCAACCTCATGGATTGCATACTTTCTAATACTCTCCCGAGTCATTAGATCGTCACGTTGCGTTTAAACCCTAGTCCGAATTCGAGGTTACCTCTCTCGTGTGTTAAAACCCGTATTCTCAAACCAACTAATATATCATAACAAACATATAATAGAAGTAATAAAATGGTAAACACAATCAGATAAAAATAAACAACCATTAACAAAACATCAATTTATTCAAACCACGTTTTCATGAACAACTCGCTCCTTAGACAATAGATGTTTATCTATATACACATGGCCATAGACTAATATTCAACAATACAAGAGATAAAAATCAACAAAACAACCAACCAGAGCTAAAAATAAAAGAGATAAATAAGGGAAAATAGCTAAATCTGAAGAACGGGTGATTCCATGGGCGCTAAGTCTGCTCCAATCTCATTTTCGCCTCTTCAAATAGATGATCCTATTGGTTGGTATAGTCTTGGAGGTCACAATACAATCCCAAAAACGTGCCTTAGGTGTTGGGGGAAGAGGAGATACCATAGGGACCCAAAATATAACAAAAAATATCCCAAAATATCTTATCCAGGTGGAGCCGGACCGCTTCAGCGGTGGTCTTTTAGCCATAATGTTCTCTTCTAAACTCCTATTGAGGTTATTCAAACACCTATGGAAATATAAGATATAGATATACAACTTCCATGTTTTGTAATTTTCCAAAATCGGATTGCATCATTGTCAAAAATGGTCTTGAAGTTACTGCACCTGAACTGAATTTGTATATTTTCACCCATTTATTCAAACCCCTATAAAACAATACAAACACACATTAAACTAACAAAAATGCTTAAAAATACACAAATATTTGAATTTAAAAGTACTTGATTTGTCGGTAAATAAACCACTCATGAAATACGCCCAAACTCAGACGTTTGCTTGTCCTCAAGCAAAAATAGACAATAAAATAAACTACTCTAAATACTAAAAATGAAAAAACACAAACGAACTAAAATAACGACACGTGAGTTTTGAATTCAACTTATCGACCAAAATGTTTTCCCTCAAGGGCCCCCAATCATATCGAGTTCAGGAATGAAACGCACCATGTGGTATTCTAGAATTTCAACATTCAATCAATAATGGTAAACTCTATTCTAGATCATGTTCAAGTGTGTGTGTAAAAATTCAATAATACAACCATGAAAAGACCGAATTGGATTATTCACTAATAAAGCTCATGACTTAAACCACAATTGATTAGGATATCCATATGCCAGATTAGGTTTCACTCTCCACTAATGTGGGCTTAGCAATTTAAAAAGATCAAAAGAACTTGGTTCAGTTTTTGTCAAATGGCTAAAAGTATATCAGGAATAAGTAAACGTTATTAACTCGACGTTACCTAAGGCACATGTTTGGAACTCAATTACTCTTGAACCCCCAAAGATCAATTCGAAACAACCCTGAACTATAATTTAAAAACGTTGTACCTCACTTGTCAAAAGAAACTAAAATAGAACTATATTTACTTATAGTGTTTTTTTTTTAACATACCATACCCCCAAACTTATTTGATTTCTACAATTTCACGGGTGTGAAAAAATGATAGAAAAATAACAAGTGAGTACTTGAATACCAAACCAATCAAAAGTTCGCCCAAAACCCAACCGCTCACTTCAAGTAGCATTTACAAATGCTCACTTGATTTTAACTCACATTGCCTTAGGTTTGGAAAAAAACATATTGACCAGGGTATTTGTTACGTATACAGAATTGAAATGACTTACAGGCTTCAACAGGGTAACGAGGGATAAAACATATAGCATGGTAAGCTTCAAAGGCACAAGCAATCAAAATGAATGCCTAAATCATGTCTCATGAACTACCTCGCCTAGGATTTTGCTTCAAGTTTATCCCAATCAGGTTCTAGAATCCCTAAAATTGTCATGAACTTGCTACTAAATAATCGACATCAAATCAATTGGATAGTTAGTAAATTGATTCTACGTACTTGTGCAAATTAGGATCCACAACAACTTTTACCAAAACAAAAAGTCAAGCACATAGAACACACATGAATGAGTATTACCCTTGACCTCGAAAAACAATCAAGGGATAATTTCATCATCGGGTAATGGCCCAGAAAAACTACAAAACTCAACACACAACAACTACTACTATAAACACAAACATACTACACTAACTAAACAAACATGCATACATGAAAACAATTTAACTGGACTACACAACTAACAACAAGAAAACATACTAAACATACTAAACACCCTTCTCAAACTTAAAATGGTCAGTGTCCACAATGACCCACTTACTGATCTCAACAATTGAAATGTAGCATGCCGACGCAGGAGGTTTAGAACACGTACCTGGAAGGCGAGATTATAGGTTGATTTTATCTATCTATTTCTAAGCCAATTTTGATAGTTTTCTAGTGTTATTATTTTGTTTTAATATGTTTTAATTCATTTTCACTTGTTTTTATGTAAATCAGGCGTTTGGGGTAAAAATTAACCAAAATCGAGCAAACCAATAAGACGTCAGTGGAGAAACGGTTGAAAAGATGAAAAATGCCAAGTTCATAATATACAGCCTCACCGCTGCAGCAGTGAAACAAACAGAATGTTTCTGCTTAGCCATCGTTGCAGCGGTAAACTTCACCGCTGCAGTGATGGTCTCCATCGCTGCAGCGGTCAATGATTAGTGGCCCACTGACTTCTCCACTGTTGTAGCGGTCTGACACCACCCGACAAATATATTTTGGGATATTTTGTAGATATTTGTTATCCCTCTTAATATCCCTTCACCCCCAACACATTATACACGTTCGTTTTGGGTAATTTTAGAGCTCAAGATCAAGACCCAAGAGGAAAACCTCAATTTGAGGAAGAGGAAACGATCTCAGAATAATTTTTGTAGAAGTGGAACACTCTACTATTCAGATAATGGTTATTCTCTCTTGTTTCTCTCTTTGTTCTTAAACTTTGTAATTGTAAAATGATGTTATTCTCTTGTTTTAATGAATATTTGGTAATGATCTTGTTTAGCTAAACACATTTTGTCTAGGGATTGATATAGTTTATGAAAATGTTGTTTGAGTAAATCGTGTTTCGTTAACGGTAGTTCATCCGTATTCGATTGAATTTACCGTTCTTTTACCTTCATAGTATGCTTATTATGATATTGTGGTTGATTTGAGAATACGGGATTTGACACTTAGGAGAGGTAACCCCAGATTCGGACTAGGGTTTAAACATAACGCGACGATCTAATGACTCGGGAGAGTATTAGAAAATATGCAATTCGTGAGGTTAGGGAGAGACTCATGTGATCAATGTAGTTTATATGCTAGATGGGGACATCGACTTTGATGTGAAGTCGCATATTCATCCACTTTACACTTGGGAGAGGTAGTGAGTGAGTTTTCGATACCTAGATTGTTGGACAGTTTGAATACCGTTAATGTAAACTAGATTGGATCAAACACGTATAAGTAAACGAAGTTAATCCCTAGATAATCTATTCCCATATAATATATACTTAGTATTATAGTTTAATTAATTGTTAATTTAGTATAGTATATACTAAAAAAAAAACCCAAAATTCAATCGCCTAGATAAAATTTGGTTATATCAATCGTAGTACTTAACAACAATTTGATCCAATCCTTATAGATATGATAACCTTACTCTTCATATTCTATAAAACTTGATCGGTACACTTGTGGTTAAAGTAGCGAAGTAATATTCCGCTACCAAATTTTTGGCGCCATTGCCGGGGATTGATTTTTAGATTGTTGTTGATGTTGTGAGTAAGTAACTTGATTTCAATTTAGGCATTTATTTTGTTACAATTTTTATTTTTAATTTTCTGTTGATCCTAAGATTTTGATGGACAATTAAAATTTGATGTTTTTGGTGGAATTAACGGTTTGATTAAGTGTTTCAGTTTATTAGTTCCAAATGATGAAGATATGATGATAAAGATGATAAAAGATTAAGAGGTTGAAAATTTGAAAAATCTAGGGAAAGCAGCTCAGGTTAAAATTTCAACTCTTAATATTCCAATGAGGATCACGCATGGCACAAAAAGTTTTTTAAATGATTTTTATAAATGTGTGTGTTTTTAATAGGATTCCAATTAGATAAATTACTTGCTCCAATGTGTAATTGAAAAAGAAATATTTATAATTAATTAAAATTAAATTTAGGTATTTAGTAGAGCTAACCAATAAAATAAATTGATTAAAGAGGCAAAAATGTCATTAAGAATGAATTAAAAACGAGTTTAGAAAAGTGATCCAGTATTCATAAGTCGACAGGTAAGTTGACCGGACAAAGAAGCAAGACTCTCTATATCTCTTGGTCGACAAGTAGGTCGACCTGTACTGAAGAATGAACTCTCTGTATCTATAAGTCGACAGAGTAATCAACCTGTGAAGAGAAATAAAATTCTTTGAATCTCTAAGTCGACAAATAGATCGACTGGTAGGCACAGAATCTTTGGCTTAACTACATCCTGAATCGAGCGGTCGACTGCTGATCTTGGTCGGTCGACTGGTGTGTCTGTTTCAGGATATTAGGATTCATGAGAGATTTTAGGGATTTAATCTTATTTGATATATGCTACACATATTATGTTATCTCTATTGATTTGGTTCATTAAGTTTGAATATTTCTCAATTTGGTACATATAATTATTTTTATTCTATTTAATTGTGATTGAGAAATATTTGGGGGGACTTAATTGAGAAATTTAAAAGCTATAATTAAGTGGGTGAGATCTTTCTAAATTACTTTCCATATAGTATTGCTTGATTATTTTTTGGAATTAGATCTTTAGAAATTGTTTTTTGATTTTTTATTGAAAAATAATTTTTAAAAATAATTTCTTTAATTAATCTTATTACGTACTCAATTACGTGCTACCCATTTTTGTTTAAAATCATATTTTGAGTTCCTCACTTTTCTATCACTAGTTTTGGGATATTAATTGAGTTTTAATTTATTAAGGGTGGTAGAAGCTCCAAGTGAGAAAAATCACTTGTCAATTTTTTAATTAGTAAGTTGAGTGACGGATTAAATAATGTTGGGTGTATTTAATCAAATGGTAGCTGGTTTCAGTCTCTTCCTATAAAGAGATTGAGGTAGTAATTCTTCCTGAATGGAATTGTTTTTTTTGGATTTTGTAACGGTTTAATCCTTACCGGGTAAAAGGATATTTGGAGTGTTTTGTGAGGTTTTGATTCTTTAGCCTTTGTGTTAAAAAGGATTAGATTATTCTTGAACTAGTAAAAAGTAAAGGTTATTCCTTAGCCTGTGAAAAAGAAATTTTGTTAAGGTTGATTCTGAGCCTGTGAAAAGAATCTTTGTGAGGGTTTGGTTCCAACCTTTAAAGGAATCTTGAGTTTAGTGGGTGCGACTCTCCATGGGGCTCGGAGGACTGGATTAGCTATGAGTAACTTGGTGAACCAGTTTAAATTTTTGGTGTGCTACAATCTTTAGTTTATTTATTTTTATTGTTTGGTGTGCACCTAGTTGATTTTATAATTCCGCTGTGATATAAAGATAATAATTAATTTAGGATTAAAATTAATTATTTGAGTTATTAAAGTATTTTTTTCTGATATTTTTTAATTACCCAATTCACCCCCCCTCTTGGGTATTCCCTAACATTTTCTTTTTTCATGCAGGGTACTTGAAGATGTCTCATCAATGAGTACTGTTGCATTTCTTTCAACAAGATTCTGAATAGTTTTATTGTGCTTGGGATCGATACAAGGAGTTGCTAATCCGGTTCCCAAACCATCGTTTCCCGAGGTAGTATCAACTACTGAACTTTCTCGATGGGTTACATGCCGCAACAAGAAATTGGGTTGAAAGAAGAAACAGTACCACCTCTTTCAACCAACTAACCGCGGACGAAGCCTATTGGGTACTAGAAGACATAGCGGAGCTTAATTTTTAGAGTTGGAATTATTCAACAAGCTACCAAAGCTTGGGGGATAGTTCTACCGTTTCGGCGCCATGGATTGACATCCCGGACCAACAGGAAGAGTCTTCCCTTACCCTGGAAGAAATGTTCACTAAATTTACTAGGGAAACTCAAGCTTTCTGGAGGGAAACGAATGACCATCTTAACGAGCATGAGGATCGTCTTGACAATATTAAGACGACCTGCTCTGAAATTAATGGGACTGTAATGTCTCTTCAGACGCTAATCGGTCAGCTAATCTGCTTTATTGAGGCCGAGTCAAAAGTAGTGGCACTGAGAGACAGAAACGCCACATTTATCGAAAGCCACCAGGAGAAACCGGATACAAGCAAGTGGAACTTGGGTGCTTTTAATGAAGATGATTCGAAATAGGTTGAGGCTCAAGAATTGTTCGTAGATGACAAATCAGAAGATGATTTTGACTCCTTACCTCTTGAAATCCAATGGGTGGAGCCACCACCGATCCAAGACGATCACATCTACGAGGATCCGATATGGCTTACTTGTTCTCCACCGCTTTCAACACCGTTCATTCCGGCCAACCAAACATATGAGCCGGTAATAAATCAAGTTGAGAGCATGAGTCAATTCTTGCCAAATCTCACCAGTCTTGAGGGCGTTCTAAACCAGGACCCATATGTTGTGTTGTATGACACATACTATGGGCGGAAGCCACTCTCTGACAAGCCCTTCTCTGTGTCAAGCCAAGGACATTAAACCAAGCGCTTCTTGGGAGGCAACCCAAGGTTTCAAATAAATTAGTCCATCACCACCGACTTCATTTGGAGGCGAGATTGTCTCGCCTCCCAAGTATGTGTTCTAAACCCCCTTTGTCGTCATGCTTTATTTCTATTATTGAGATCGATGTTGGGTCATTGTGGACATTGCCCGTTTTAAGTTTGGGGGTGATGTGTAGTATGCTAGTATGTTTCTTTGTTGTTACTTAAGTAGTTTAAGTTTAATTGTTGTTTAATTGTATGCATGTTTGTTTAGTGCTAGTATGTGTATGTTTGTTGTTGTAGTGTGCTGAGTTTTGTAGTTCATCTGGGCCATTACCCGATGATGAATCTATCCCCTAATTGTTTATCGAGGTCGAGCGTAATGCCCATTCATGTGTGTTCTGTGCGATTGACATCTCATTTTAGTAAAACTTATTGTGAATCCTAACTTGCACAAGCACTTAAACTCATTGTACTAGCTATCCAATTGATTTAATGCCGATTATCCATTAGCCAAGTTCATGAAAATAGGGATTCTAGAACTTGATTTGGGGGAAACTCGAGGCAAAATCCTAGGTGAGGTAATTTAGGAAATATGATTTAGGCATTCATTTTGATCGCTTGAGCCTTTGAAGCCTACCATGTAATATGTTTTATCCCTCGTTAGCTTGTCAAAGCCTATAAGCCGTTTCAATTCTGAAAACGTAACAAATACCCTGGCCAATTGAATTTTTTCCAAACCATTATCGCTAAACCTAAGACACAATTTGAGTGAAATCAAGTTAGCGTTTGTTATGCTACTTCCAGTGAGCGGTTGGGTTTTGGGCGAACTGTTGATTGGTTAGGTATTCGAGTACTCACTTGTCATTTTTCTATTGTATTTCCACACCCGTCAAATTATACAAATCAAATAAGTTTGGGGGTGTGTTTGTTTAAAAAAAAAAAAACACCGTAAATGTGTATATATGGTTTTATTTTTGTTTGTTTAGACAAGTGAGTACTACGTTTTAAAGTGTTAGTTCAACGTTGTTTCGAATTGGTCATTGGGGTTACGTGTGTGATTGAGCCAAGCGTTGTGCCTCAAGTATCGTTAAGTTAGTAACGTTAACCTGTTTTATATTCCTGATATACCCTTGGCCATTTGACAAAAATTGAACCAAGTCCTATTGATCTTTTTGAATTTTCAAGCCTACATTAGTGGAGAGTGGTACCCAGTCAGGTATATGGATTTCTTATACCTTTATCGTTTAAGTCATGAACTTTGTTGGTAGATAATCCAAACCGGTTTGTGGATGATTATATGATTGAGTTTTCATGCACACACTTGAGCAAGATCTAGAATGGAGCTTACTGTTATTGAATGTTAAAATTCTAGAATACCATATGGTGTGTTTTACTCTTGAAATTGATATGATTGGGGGCCGATGAGGGAAATTTTTTGGTTGTATAGATGAAATTCAAAACTCATACGTTGTTGTTATTTTTAGTTCGTTAGTTTTTTTTGTTTTTAGTATTTAAATTCATTAATTAGTCATGGTAGTTTAATTTATTGTGTGGGTGTTTTGCTTGAGGACTAGCAAAATTCTAAGTTTGGGGGTATTTGATAGGTTGATTTTATCTATCTATTGCCAAGCCAATTATGATAGTTTTCGAGTGTTCTTATTATGTTTTAATTAGTTTTTACTTGTTTTTATGTAAATCAGGTGTTTTATGTAAATAAGGTGTTTGGGGTAAAAACGAACCAAAATCGAGTAAATTGGTAGGACGTCGGTGGAGAAACGGTTGAAAAGATGAAAAAGGCCAAGTTAAAAAAATGCATCCTTACCGCTACAACAATGAAACAAGCAGAATGTTTCTACTTAACACCCGCTGCAGCGATGAACTTTACTGCTACAGCGATGGTCTCCACCATTGCAGCAGTGTTTCCCACCGCTGCAATGGTCCGATACCACCTGACTAAGATATTTTGGAGATATTTTTCATCCCTCTTGATATCCCTTCACCCCCAACACATTATACACGTTTTTTTGGGAAATTTTGGAGCTCAAGATCAAGACCCAAGAGGAGAACTCTTGAGGAAAAGGAAACGATCTCGGAGTGGTTTTTGCGCAAGTGGAACTCTCCACTATTCAGATAACGGCTATTCTCCCTTGTTTATCTCTTTTTTCTTAAACTTTGTAATTATAAAATGATGTTATTCTCTTGTTTTAATGAATATTTGGTAATGATCTTGTTTAGCTAAACGTATTTTGTCTACGGATTGATATAGTTTATGAAAACGTTGTTTGAATAAATCGTGTTTCGTTAACGATTGTTCATCCATATCCGATTGTGTTTACCATTATTTTACCTCCATAGTATGCTCATTATGATTTTGTGGTTGATTTGAGAATACAAGGTTTGACACTCGGGAGAGGTAACCCCGTATTCGGACTAGGGTTTAAACACAACACGACGATTTAATGACTCGGGAAAATATTAGAAAGTGTGCATTCCGTGAGGTTGGGGAAAGACTCATGTGATCAGTGTCGTTTAGATGCTAGATTAGGACATTAGTGTTGATGCGAAGTCGCAATATTCATTCACTTTTTACTCGGGAGAGGTAGTGAGTGAGTTTTCGATACCTAGATTGTCAGATAGTTTGAATATCGTTAATGTAAATTAGATTGGATCAAACATGTATAAGTAAACGAAGTTAATCCCTATATAATCTATTCTCATATAATATATATTTAATATTATAGTTTAATTAATTGTTAATTTAGTATAGTATATACTAAAAACAAAAACCCTAAATTCAATCGCCTAGATAAAATTCAGTTATGACAATCGCGGTACTTAGCAACAATTTAATCAAATCCCTGTGAATACAATAACCTTAATCTCCCCATTCTATAGAACTTGACCCGTACACTTGCAATTAAAGTAGTAACGTAATATTCCACCACCACGAGACAATCTCACCTCCGAGTGAAGTCAGTGGTGATGCTCTAATTTATTTTGAAACTTGGGTTGCCTCCCAAGAATCACTTGATTTAATGTCCTCGGCTTGACACAGAAAGGGCTCATCAAAGAGCGGCTTCTACCTAGTATGTGTCATACAACACCACATATAGGTCTTGATTCAAAATGCCCTCAAGCTTGGCGAAATTTGGCATTAATTGGCTCATGCTCTCAACATAACTCGTTTCTGTCTCATGTGCTCGGTGGGCATGAACGAACGGTGCTAAAGGCGGTGAAGGACAAGTGAGCCACATCGAATCCTCAAGATGTGATCATCTTGGATCGGTGGTGGCATCAAAACATGGATCACAAATGGTGAAGAATCACAATTATCAACATGTGATTCTTCATAAGCAATCCACACTTGGGTTTTCTCTTCCTTAGAATAATCGTCAACGAACACACCCAAGTTTCTCCCGCTCATATCCGGTTCCTCCTAGTGGCTTTCACATATTCATGTGACTTGTGTGTCTATCAATGCCACCACTTCCGATTCGGTCTCAATGAAGCAAATAAGCTGACCGATTTGCGTCTCAAGAGACGTTACGGTCATACCAATTTCAGTGCAGGTCGTCTCAATTTTATCAAAACAGTCCTCATGCTCATTAAGACGGTCATTCGTTTTCCTCCAGAAAGCCTGAGTCTCTCCCATAAATTCAGCTAACATTTCTTCCAGGGTGGGGGAAGACCCCACATGTTGGTCCGAGGTATTAATCCATGGCGCCGAAACGGTGGTACTATCCCCAAGCTTTGGTTGCTTGTTAAATAATTCCAGCTCTGAAAATCAAACTCCGCCATATCTTCCAACAACCAATAGGCTTCATTCGCGGTTAGTTGGTTGAAAGAGGTGGTACCGTTTCCTCTTTTCACCCAAGTCCTTGTTGCGGCTAGTAACCCATCAAGTAACTTCAGTAGTTGACACTCCCTCGGGAAACAATGATTTGGAAACCGAATGAGCAACTCCTTGTATCTATCCCAAGTACAATAAAACGACTCAAAATCTCGTTAAAAAAAAATGCAGTAGCACTTTTTGATGAGACATCTTTAAGTACCTTGCAAATGAAACAAAACTAAAAACAAAAATTAAAAATAAAATAAATGCCTAAATTAAAATCAAGTTACATTTTCATAATATCAACAACAATCTAAAAACCAATCCCCGGCAATAGCGGCAAAAACTTGGTAGTGGAATATTACGTCTCTACTTTTACCGCAAGTGTATGGGTCAAGTTTTAATAGAATAGGGAGAGTATGGTTATTGTATCCACAGGGATTAGATTAAATTTTTGCTAAGTACTGCGATTATCGTAGCCTAATTTTATCTAGGTGATCTAATTTTTGGGTTTTTATATTAATAATAAAACTAAACTAATTAACTAATTAAACTATAATACTAATATTGATGTTTATGGGAGTATATTGTCTAGGGATTAACTTCGTTCACTAATACATGTTTGATTCAATCTAGTTTACATTAACGACATTCAAACTATTCGACAATTTAGGTATCGAAAACTCACTCACAACCTCTGTTGAGTGTAAAGTGAATGAATATGCGACTTTGTGTCAATGTCGATGTCCCCATCTAACATCTAAATGACATTTATCACATGAGTCTTGCCCCAACCTCACGGATTGCATACTTTCTAATACTCTCCCGAGTTATTAGATCGTCACGTTGCATTTAAACCCTAGTCCGAAATCGGGGTAACCTCTCATGAGTGTCAAATCCCGTATTCTCAAACCAACCAATATGTCATAACAATTATATAATTAAAGTAATAAAACGGTAAACCCAATTGGATAAAGATAAAACAACCGTTAACAAAATATCAATTTATTCAAACTACATTTTCATGAACAAGTCACTCCCTAGATAATAGATGTTTATCTATCTACATATGGCCATAGCCCAATATTCAACAATACAAGAGATAAACATCATCAAAACAATTAACCACAGCTAAACATAAAAGAGAGAAATAAGGGAAAATAGCCAAATCTGAAGAACGGGTGATTCCACGTGCGCTAGGTCCGCTCTAATCTCGTTTTCTCCTCTTCAAATGGATGATCCTCTTGGTTGGTATGGTCTTGGAGCTCTCAAGACACTCCCAAAAATGTGCCTTAGGTGTTGGGGGAAGAGGGGATATCATAAGGATCCAAAATATCACAAAAACTATCCCAAAATATCTTATCCAGGTGGATCCGGACCGCTACAGCGGTGGTCTTTTGGCCGTAACCTTCTCGTCCGAACTCCGATTGAGGTTATTCAAAAACTTATGGAAAGCTAATATATATATATATATATAGACACACACACACACAACTTCCATGTTTTTGAGATTTTCCAAAATAGGATTGAATCATTGTAAAAAATGGCCTTGAAGTTATTGCACCTTAACCGAATTCGCATTTTTTCACCCATTTATTCAAAAATCTATAAAACAATACAAACACACATTAAACTAACAAAAATGATTGAAAACACACAAATATTGGAATTTAAAAGTACTTGATTTGTCGGTAAATGAACCAATCATCATGATCCTTTCGGCTGACAGGAAAATTATTGCAAGTACTACCCTTAAGCAGCTTGTCTAGGATGTCTACAGAGACTTGACGGGGGTGATTACTTTACTCTTTCTCAGCTCTTAGATTATTTGAAAACCTTTTTGAGTTTCTCAAACCTATTCTGGTTTACCAAACTTGTTCCTCCTGATAGGATGCCCTTCGGTATCACTAGTTGGCGGACCAACTCTTCTCTGAGGGCAGACTCATTGCCGAGCTAGACTCCTATCGAGACTCCCTCAAGAAGAGTGACGAGTTGGAGGCTAGAGTCCACGTTGATCTATTCGTTGTTCGGACAAAGTTAGCCTCCTATAAGCAGCACGTGAGAGACCAGGAGCAGAAGTCTCGGGCCACCGTTGCCCGGGCTAAGGAGAAGATGACTAATGACTTCCTAAAAGCTGGAAATAAGGCCACAATGAAGGCCATCCATCGCTTGTACCCTGACTTCCCCCTATCCATATGGAGATGGAGTTCTTAGAATCGGAGGACGGTGACGAGCATTAAGGTGCTGGGCAGAGAGATGCTGAGGGGGACGACGCTGATGAAGGGGCCCCTAAGGAGGCCGAACTCAATGTTTTTTCTTTCCTCTTGGGCACCCCTCATTTTGAGGATGGGAAGGTTTGAGTTATTGGTTGTCGCTTCCTTAGCACTTAGGATTTTGTAGATTTTTTACTTATTCTTTTTGTCGACGTGTACTAGGTAGACGATCCCATCTTTTTGTAATGGGCTGATCACCCCCCTTTTGTACATCTCCTGAACATATGAATGTAAGTCATCTTTTGTGTACATCTGCAAGTCTGTCCTTTTTTTCCTGATGTTTTTCCAAGTCATTTTCTATTTATCATTATTTTTAGAGTTGTAAAATTTTGAAAAGTTCAGGAAAAAGAACTTCTCGTTTCTGCCCAGGGCCTTGGACCACTAGCCCCCCCCCCCCCCCCCAAGTCTGGGATACGAGTTAATTGTAAGAAAATTGTGTCACGGACTTAGGAGGAAGGTTACCCAGGGTGCCTGGTCCTCTCGGTCCGCAGGGGCTCAACATGGTAGTTGGGCCCCCGTGGTTGGTTATTGGAGAGTTCTCTATAGTCGGGTTTATTCCTGAACCTTTTCAGGTTATCTTAATTTAGTCTATGCAAGAGCACCTTCCCATTTAGAACGTTGGATTTACAGTTGACTAGGGTTGGTTATGGGCTGGGTTCAGGCCAGGCTTGCCCTGCGGTATTACAAGCAACTGCTAGGCCCGAGCCCGGCTCGGCCCTATGCTTGGGCCCTATTATCATTCTCAAGCCTGACCTTGAGCAAAAAATTCATGCCCAAGCTTGGCCCTATAATATTTCCCAATAATTTCTCATAACATTGAACAATACACTAAACAATCAAAGCATGAACTAAAAGTCCAAAATAAACATCGTAATTTCACCAAAAAATCAAACTAACATAACACTAAGCAATGGGGGATGAATAGAAATCACTAAAGCATTAACAAAAATCAAACTAGGTTATTACCTAAACTCCGTTGTGGCAGCAATCAACAATAATGTCGGGTAGCAAATCTGATGGCTGACAGGTCGACGGTAGTAGATCTGGTAGCAAATCTAGGCGATATAAGCGTTCTCGATCTAGATCTGTAAAACTCCGATTGATGGCACGACACGACAGTGCTTCGTTGCCACTGTCCTAGCCAATTCTACCTCCTAAATCCACCTCAATCGCTCTGTTGCTGCACTCGGAGTTCTCTATAGTCAGGTTCATTCCTGAACCTTTTTAGGTTATCTCAATTTAGTCCATGCAGGAGCACCTTCCCATTTAGAACGTTGGACTTACAGTCGACTAGGGCTGGTCATGGGCCGAGTTGGGCTGAGTTAGGGCCGGGCTTTCCCTGGGGTATTACAAGCAACTACTAGGCCTGAGCCCGGCCCGAACCCTATGCTCGGGCCCTATTATCATTCCCAAAACCTGGCCCTGAGCAAAAAATTCATGCCCAAGCCCGACTCTATAATTTTTTCCAATAATTTCTCATAACATTGAACAATACACTAAACAATCAAAGCATAAACTGAAAGTCCGAAACAAACATCGTAATTTCACCGAAAAATTAAACTAACATAACACTAAGTAACGAGGGATGAACAGAAATCACTAAATCATTAACAAAAATCAAACTAGGTTATTACCTAAACTCCGTCACGACGGCAATCAACAATGACGTCGGGTAGCAGATTTGATGACGGACAGGTAGACGGTAATAGATCTGGTAGTAGATCTAGGCAATAAAAGTGTTCTCGATCTAGATCTGTGCAACTTTGGTCAATGGCACGGCACGACAGTGCTTGGTCACCACCTTCCTAGCCGTTTCTACTTCCTAAGGCCACCTCCATCGCTCTGTTGCCGTGCTCGAAGTTCTCTATAGTCGGGTTCATTCTTGAACCTTTTCAGGTTACCTCAATTTAGTCCATGCAGGAGCACCTTCCCATTTACAACGTTGGACTTACAGTCGACTAGGGTTAGTGATAGGTGTAAATTACTTATATATTTCCAAACGAAATTGTTAGTTTTCGAGTACGTTTAGTACATTTTTATTAAGTTTTAATATGTTTTTATTTTTTTTTGTATTAAAACAAGTGTATGGGTGAAAATGTATGAAATCGGAGCATAAACGATCAATTCGAACCAAGAACGATCGGAGAACGGTGGAAAACAAGTAAGGAGGCAAGATTCTAAAAATAGCAGCTTACCGCCTAGGCGTCCAGACCACCGCCTAGGCGGTGAAAATGCAGAGTGCACCAATTCTTGCTAAACATCCACTGCCGCGGTGATGACAATACAGGATGTCACCAAGTCCACCGCCTACTTCACCGCCACGACGAACATTAAACCAACATACCCACCGCCTAGGCAGTCAGCTCTGTACCATAATAGATATTTATTTTAGATATTTTGCCTATTTAAACCCCTCTCCTTTGGTCTCTCTAGCCATTAGAGACCTTAGGGCTTAGTTTATAGTAGAGAGAGAGTAAGGGGAGTGCTCAAACAATTCCGAAGGAGAAGATTACCACACGGAGAAGGAGAATCGATCGGTGAACGATTTTAGCGGCTAATCTTCGGATATTAGCTAAGTTCATCTGTTTTTCCTTTTATTTCTTAACTTCTATGTTTGTTTGAGTATGTTTAGCTCGATTTCAATGTTTATACGGTTATGACCACGAGTTAAACTTGGATTATATATGGGATTAATATTATTTATGAAAATGTCGTTTTGGTTGAGTTGTGTTTCTTTAATTATTGTTCTTCAATGTTTGAGTATGTTTATTATATTTTCATGATTATATGTTAGTTTAGATATATCAAGAATACGGGGTTTGATGCTCGGAAGAGGTAACCCCAGATTCGGACTAGGGTAAACACAACGCATAAAATCAATGACGTTGGGGCGAGACTCACGCAACCTAGGGTCGTTAAGACGTTGAGGGGGACTTCTTCATTGACACGAAGTTGCGTATTCCCCCGTATTACACTTGGGAGAGGTGGCAGATGAGTTTTAGATACCGAGATTGTCAAATAGGTCAAACACCATTATTGTAAACTAAATGAAATCAAACGTATTTAAGTAAATGAAGTTAATCCCTAAATAATCCATCCCCTAAACTATATCTTATTCATAATTAGGATACTTAAGTTAGTATTTTAGTATTAGTATTTAATTATAAATACCATTTTTGTCGCGCCGTACAAGTTTTTGGCGCCGTTGTTAGGGATTGGTTGCTCAAATACAATTTTCGGCGATCGTCACCAAGTTTTTGGTAACGATTGCTGGGGATTGTGTTTTATATTATTATTGATATTGTGAGTAAATAACTTGATTTTAATTTAGGCATTTTTTTTGTATATAATTTTTCTTTGTAGTTTTGTTTTTGTATTTCTTATGCAGGGTATTTCGCGATGTTAGATCAACAGGTATTGATGTATCTCTTTCAACAGGATTCTGAACCGCTTATAGTACGTGGCCATGCACATAAGCTGGTCAGGCGTATCGTTGAAAGATCGAGCCGAACAAAGCAATATGCCGCCAAACTCAAGGGTGTTCAGAATGTGTCGGGCTGACGACCATAAACCAAGCACTTCTTGGGAGGCAACCCAAGGTCATAAATAAATTAAATCCATCTCCGTCGACTTGAACCGATGGCGAGATCCTCTCGCCTCCAAGGTATGTGTTCTAAACCCCTGTCTTCATTATCATGCTATAAACTATCATTGGGATCGCTGATAGGGTTGTTGTGATCATTGCCTGTTTAAGTCAGGTGTGATGTGTTAGTATAGTATTATATGTTTAGTTGTAGTTTATGTTTTGTTTTACGTGTGCATGCTTGTTTAGTTTAGTTGTTGTTGTGTGCTGAGTTTTGACGTCATCTGGGCCTTTACCCGATAATGAGTCTGTCCCCTGGTAGTTTTGTGGTCGAGCGTAAAGCTCATTCATGTGTGTTCTGTGTGCTTAACGTATCGTTTAGTAAAAGTTATTGTAGATCCTAAATGCACGAGCACATAAACTCAATATAACACTATCTAATTGAATTGAAAACGATTATCCTTCACTCAATTTTATGACAATAGGGATTCTAGAACTTGATTT
Organism: Eucommia ulmoides; assembly: GCA_016647705.1. Taxonomy (NCBI): domain Eukaryota; kingdom Viridiplantae; phylum Streptophyta; class Magnoliopsida; order Garryales; family Eucommiaceae; genus Eucommia; species Eucommia ulmoides. The sequence goes on from CM028329.1 coordinate 25,298,476, forward strand.
GGGGGAAATTCGAGGCGAAATCCTAGGCGAGGTTGTTTAGGAGATATGATTTAGGCATTCGTTTTTATCGCTTGAGCTTCTGAAGCCTATCTTGTAAAATGTTTATCCCTCCTTACCCTATCGAAGCCTAATAGCCGTTTCAATTCTGAACACTTAACAAATACCATTTAACCAATAAAACTTCTTTCCAAACCTACATCGCTAAACTGAAGGCACAATCTAAGAGAATCAAGTTAGCATTCATTATGCTTCTTGATGTGAGCGTTAGGTTATGGGCAAACGTTTGATTGGTTCGGTATTCGAGTACTCACTTGTCGTTTTTGTTCATTTTTCACACATCCCTTAAATTTTAACAATCGAATAAGTTTGGGGTTGTGTTCGTTGAAAAAAATAAAAAAATAAATAAAAATTTACGTTTCTTTTGACAAGTGAGTACAAAGTTCTTAAATTTATGCTTGGGGTTGTTTCAATTATATTTATGGGGTTTCGAGAGTGAGAAAGAGTCAAGCATGTGCCTCGGGTATCGTCACGTTAACGGCGATTAACCTGTTTTGTATTTCTGATATACCCGTGACCATTATTCCAAAATCGATCCAAGCTCTATTGATCTTTTTGAACCTCCAAGCCTACATTAGTAGAAAATAGATCCTGGGTCAGGCGTATGGATTCCCTATACCTTAAAGGTTTTAGTCATGAACTATATTGAGGGATATCCCATCTAATCAATGGATAGTTGTATATTTGAGTTTAATCACACATATACACTTAAACAGGATCTAAAATGATGCTTACTATTTTTGAACGTTGAAATTCTAGAACACCATATGGTGTGATTTATACTTGAACTTGATAGGATTGGGGGCCGATGAGGGAAAATCTTTCGGCTGGTAGATGATAATCAAAACTTACATATTTTTTGTTTTTAGTGTTTTTTATTTTTAGTTTTCGATTTCGTGATTAGTTTTTATATTTTCATGTATTGTGTGGGTGTTTCGCTCGAGAACTAGCAAAATTATGAGTTTGGGGGTATTTGATAGGTGTAAATTATTTGTCTATTTCTAAACCGAAATTGTTAGTTTTCGAGTACGTTTAGTACGTTTTTATTAAGTTTTAATATGTTTTTATTTCTTTTTGTATTAAAACAGGTGTTTGGGTGAAAATTTATGAAATCGGAGCGCAAACGATCAATTTGGACCAAGAACGGTCGGAGAAGGGTGGAAAACAAGCAAGGAGGCAAGATTCTAAAAACAGCAACCCACCGCCTAGGCGGTGAAAATGTAGAGTGCACCAATTCTTGCTAAACATCTATTGCCACAGTGCTGAGATCCACCACCGCGGCATTAACAATGAAGGATGTCACCAAATCCACTGCCTTTTCCACCGGTGCGGCGAACATTAAACCGACATACCCACCGCCTAGGCGGTCAGCTCTGTACCAGAATAGATATTTATTTTAGATATTTTGCCTATTTAAACCCCTCTCCTCCCCTCTCCTTTGGTCTCTCTGGCCATTAGAGCCCCTTGGGCTATACTTAGGGTTGGATTTAGGAGTTTTAGAGGGAGAGCTCACATCCCGAGGTGGAGGAAGATGGTGGAGCGATCGTTGAACGTTCTTAGCGGCTAAACTTCGGACAAGGCTAAGTTCTTCGATTTCTTTCCTTATTTCTTTAACTTAGGATATTGTGAGCATGTTTAGCTCGTGCTTTATTTGTAAATGCGGTTATGGTCATAGTTAAACATGGATTGTATAGGGATTAACAATATATTTATAAATATGTGTTTCGTATGATTTCGGTGCATCGTTTATGTTTTTTTTTCGTAGTTTGATTGTGTTTATCGTATTATTTGTTTATTACGCTTAGATAGATACATAGAGAATATGTGGTTTGACAAATCCCGGATTCGGATTAGGGTAAACAAACGCCACGATCCAATAACCCGGTCAAGAGTTGGATTGTGGAAAATCGATGACGTTGGGGCAAGACTCACTTGACCTAGGGTCGTTAAGACGTTGAGGGGACTTATTCATTGACTCAAAGTCATGTATTCCCCCGTCTTACACTCGAGAGAAGTGACGGTGGAGTTTTAGAACTGAGATTGTCGATAGGGTAAACACAACGCACGATCCAATAATCATGTTAGGAGTTGCATTGTGTGCAATCAATGACGTTAGGGCGAGACTCACGCGACCTAGGGTCGTTAAGACGTTGAGGGGGACTTCTTCATTGACACGAAGTTACATTATATCCCCCATCTTACACTCGGGAGAGGTGGTGAATGAGTTTTAGATACCGAGATTGTCAAATAGATCAAACACCATAAACGTGAGTAAATTGAGATCGAACACGTATTTGTAAACACGTTAATCCCTAGGTAATTATTTCCCCTAAAACATATTAGTACATTTGTATAGATAATTTAGGTTATATTAGTTTAGTTTAATTAATTAAATACATTATTTTTAGCCTAGATAAAGTTAGGTCATGACAATTACGGTACTCGATAATAACGACACCAATCCGTGTGGATACGATACCCGATCTTTCAAGATCACATTATACTAAAACTTTGACCTCATACATTTGCGAGTAGTCAATACGTGAGCGCATAACAAATATTTTGACGTACAGTTAGTCATGGGTTAGGTTCGGGCCGGGCTTGCCCTGGGGTATTACAAGCAACTGCTAGGCCCGAGCTCGATACGGCCCTATTATCATTCCTATGCTTGGCCCTGAGCAAAAAATTCATGCCCAAGCTCGGTCCTATAATTTTTCCCAACAATTTCTCATAACACTAAACAATACACTAAACAATTAAAATATTGATCCTAAAATTTTGATGAACAATTAAGTGTTGATGTTTTGGTAGAACTAATGGTTTGTTAAGTGTTTCAATTTATTAAAGTTCCAGTAATAAAAATGAGATGACAAATGGATGCTAAATCATGATGATGATGAGTTTGAAGAAATTAAGGAAAATAACTCAAGTGAATTTCAACTCTTAATATCCCAATTTGGAACACACACACGGCACAAAAAGTTTTTATTGTTTATGTGTGTTTTGATAAGATGAAATTATTTGCTCCTATGTGATTTGAAAAGAAATATTTTTAATTGACTAAAATGAAATATAAGAAGATTAGTGGAGCTTATTTAGAAAAGAAAATGGTTAAAGGGGCAAAAACGTAAAAAAAAAAAAAAAGAGTTAAAAACGAGTTCAGAAAAGAGATCCAGCAAACACAAGTCAACTGATAGGTCGACCAAACCAAGCAGTAGAAACAACCTGTATCTCTAAGTCGATAGGCAGGTAGACCGATCAAGAGAAGATGAACTCTTTGTATCTCCAAATCGACAGATAGGTCAACCAGTGAAGGTAAACTGAACTTTCTGAATCTCCAAGTCAACAGGTAAGTCGACCGATGAACGCAGCAGCAATGGCTTGGCTACATCCTGAATTGGGCAGTCGATAGACCAATCGACCAAAGACACTATTTCAGTATTCTGTTTATTCCGAGATTATATCCAAAAGTAGCCATATTTTGTTAGGATTTGAGAGAGATTTCGGGGATATCATTATATTTAAGATATGCTTAACCTAATATCTAAATCCTATTGAATTGGTTCATGAAATTTTAATGATTCTCAATTTGGTACATAAAATTGATTCTATTCTAATAAATTGAGATTGAGAAATATTTGAGGGACTTAATTGAAAGATTTAAAAGCCATTATTAAGTTAATTGAACCAAAATGAAGTCATAATGATATAAGAGGTCTAAGAGAGCATTTAAATGTCATGTTAAGTGGGAACTAACTGTTAGAAGACTGATTTCATTATCCTATATAAAGACCTGCGTTTTTCATATATAAAGACTAATGATCAATCAATATCAAGAGAGCTAAAAGAGTTAAGATCATTTGTGAGTTGTTCTAAGAGTTATCATTCTAAAATATTGTGTGAACTATTGTAAGAGGCGATCTTGAGAATTATTCATTGCTATTTTTTGCTACTACTAGATTTGAAGTAATATCGCTCTATTTATTTATTCTATGGATTCCAGGTGAGATCTTTCCAATTATATTCTATTTTTACATTACTTGTTTATCTTTTGGAAATTGATCTTAGAAATTGTTTTTGATTTTTATTGAAGAAAATTTTTATAAACAATTTCTTGAATCTGATTACGTGCTCATTTATTTGCTACCCATATCTTGTTTAAAATCAGATTTTCAATCTCACATTTTTTCTATCACTAGACTTGGGATATTAATTGAATTATTATTTATCTGGGGTAGTAGAAGCTCCGAGTGAGATTTTTTGCTTATCAATTTGTATTAATGAGTAGTGTGACAGGTTAAATACTGTTGGGGATATTTAATCAGGGGTAGCCGATTTTTAGTCTCTTCCTGTAAAGAGATTGAGGTAGTAATTCTTCCTGGATAGAATTGTGTTTTTTGAGTGAAATTTGTAACAGTTCAATCCTTACTAGGTAAAAGGATATTTGGAGTGATTTGTGAGATTTTGATTCTTTGACCTTAGTGTTAAAAATAATTAGGTTATTCTTTAGACTGTAAAAAGTAGATGTTCTTCCTTAGCCTAGGAAAAGGATATTGTAAAGATTGATTCTGAGCCTGTAAAAGAATCGGTGTGAGGGTTTGGTTCCTACCTTTAAAAGGATCTTGAGTATTAGTGGGTGAGACTCTCCGTGGGGTCTATGGGACTGGATTAGCCAAGAGTAGCTTAGTGAACCAGTATAAATCTCTGGTGTGTTGCAATATTTACTTTGTTTATTTTTGCTGTTTGGTGTGCACCTAATTAATTATTTAATTCTGCTGTGATATAAAGATAATAATTAATTTAGGATTAAAATTAATTATTTGATTTATTGAAGTATTATTCTGATAAATTTTTAGTTACCCAATTCACCCCCCTCTTGGGTATTCTATTGGGCCAATACAAAGCATGAACTGAAAGTTCAAAATAAGCATCGTAATTTCACTAAAAAATCAAACTAACATAACACTAAGCAACGAGGGATGAACAAAAATCACTAAAGCATTAACAAAAATCAAACTAGGTTATTACCTAAACTCCGTCACGGCGGCAATCAACAATGACGCCGGGTAGCAGATATTGGCTTACAAGTCGACGGTAGTAGATCTGGTAGCAAATCTAGGCAATGGAAGCGTTCTTGATCTAGATCTGTGCAACTCCGGTCGATGGCACGGCACGACAGTGCTTGGTCGCCGCCACCACTCTCCATGAACCATAACGCCGAAACATGACAGATCAAAGCAACGATGATGATATCGCAGTAGGTGGATGAGATCCGGGCGCGGAAACAAAGCGATGGAGGTGGCTTTAGGAGATAGCCAGGCCTAAAAATTTTGGTCTAGCCGAAACCTGGCCCTAGATTTAATCAGGCCTCAAAGCTTGAGCCCCAGCCCTAAAAAAATAGGGCTGGGTTGGGCAGGCTTATTGGGCCCTCAAGCCCATGACCATCCCTACAGTCGACTGGTGGGGAGAGGTACTTAGTTACAAGTCCTCAAACCAATCAATACCCTACCCTTGGTGGATAACCATGATTTTTTCCCGGGTATTAACTATTAATCTCCAGAGAGGGTCTGGTTGTCACCCTCGATACATAGCGTCGGGATGAAGCCTGTAGAGATTCATCCGCGACGCTGAGTATCGAGATGCCATTTTATGGAGATTTATCCACGACTTTGAGGGTTAGGATACCATTATGGAGAATCATCCACGACCCTGAGAGTTGGGATTCTATTCATTTGAGGGGAACACAAGGCGCATTGCACAGAACACCTTCTTTATGTTGACAAGAAAAAAGCGCTACACTTTGTACATACTAGAAGTTATTTACAAAGGTGGATCCTCCCTATAAAATTAGCGTTTCAGATAGTCAATGTTCCACAGGTGCTTGAGCGACATACCTTTCTCCGTTTCAAGATCGTAGGTGCCCGAACACGTGATCTCGGTGACTCTGTACGACCCTTCCCAAGTTGGGGCTAACTTTCTGATGCCTTGTTCTTTGGTTTCCAGAATGATCTTTCTGAGAACAAGGTCACCGATGTCGAAGGAGCGAGGGCAGACTCATCGGTTGTTGTATCCCGCTGCCCTCTACTAGTAGGCAGCTTGCCAAACCTAGGCTTGTTCTCTTCGTTCTTCGAGGAGGTCAAGGTTTAACGATAGCGCTGCATCATTCTTGACTTGATTAAAGGCCACAGCAGTTCTAAGAGTTTGCACGTAATTGTTTTGCGGGGATGATGGCCTCGGAGCTGAAGGCCATCGCAAAAAGTGTTTCTCAAGTAGGAGTTCTTGGAGTGGTGTGGTACGCCCGAAGGACAGGGTAGACATCTTTTACCCACCATCCTTTTAATTTATCAAGTCTTGTTTTTAACCCATGCAAGATAGTTCTGTTTGTGACCTCCACTTGGCCATTTGATTGAGGGTGGCCAGGGGAGGCGAAGTTTGTCCTGATCCCCATCTCTGCACAAAACATGATAAAGATGAAGTTGTCGAACTAAGTGCCAATGTTAGACATAATTACTCTTGGGACCCTAAAATGGCACACTATGCACTTCCATGCAAAGTTAAAGATTTTATCCATAGTGATTCGAGCCAAAGGCTTAGCCTCGACCCAATTTATGAAATAGTTAATGGTGATGACCAGTAACTTCCTTTGCCCGATTCCCTAGGGGAAGGGTCCGAGCAGGTCAATGTCCCATTGGGCAAAAGGCCACGGTCTAGTCGTTGGAACTAACACAGTTGGAGGGGTGTGAGGGTGCGGGGCAAATCTCTGACACTTATCGCATTTCTTGATGAATTTCACAGCATCCTCATGTATTTTGGGCCAAAAATATCCTTGGTGGAGTAGTTTGCCGGCGAAAGACTTTCCCCCCGGTGGTTGTCACATAATTCTTTGTAAATCTCGCTCAGGACATATTTGGCTTTTTTTGGGTGGAGACAGCTGGAATAAGGGCCTGAGAATGACCTCCGATACAGAACTCCATCAATGAGAGTGTACCTTGCTGACCGGTAGCATATCCTTTTGGCTTTCATCCGGTCTCCTAGGAGGGTGCCCTACTCCGAGTATTGCTTGATTGGCTCCATCAAAGTTGGTTGATCAGTGAGTTCATAGAAGGCAACCACTGGATTCGAAGCTGCAATGCTCGGAGCGTCAAGGTATAACACAATGATACACTTCTTTAGAGTCGACTCCATTACCGAGGCAAGGTTTGCCAGGGCGTCAACGTGCCTGTTCTCTTCTCGCGGGATTTGGGACACTTGGATTTTTTTAAATTTGTTATAAGTGCCCTCACCCTCTCCATGTATATAGACATGCTCGGGCCCTTAGCCATGTAGCCGTTGTTCACCTGGTTGACCACGAGTTGTGAGCTACAGAAGACCAAGAGAGCTTGCATATTAAATTTTCTAGCCAAACGGAGACCACCAAGTAAAGCTTCGTACTCAGCGTCATTGTTCGTAGCCCTGAATCTGAGTCAAAGAGTGTATTCAACAACTTCTTTATCAGGGGCTACCAGAATCACACCTGCTCCACAGCCAGTCATATTGGACGATCCATCTCTGTAAAGCTGACATGCTGTAGGGATGAAGTTGCATGGGTTGGAGAAGGTCCCTAGGTTTCTTGGGGATAATGTTCCCTGACGATTCACTTCTAGATCATGCTCTTTCGAGAAGGTGAGTTCTCCGATGAACTCAACGAGGACTTGGCCTTTGATGGCCATTCTCGGCCATTATTTAATATGAAACTATCCCATCTCAAAGCTATACTTCATCAGCCTTCTCGAGACATTAGGAGAGTACAGGATCTGCTTCAAGGGTTGGTTGGTCAAAACCACAATGGTGTGTGCCTGAAAATATTGTCGGAGTTTTTTGGAGGCGATCAGTAAGGCATAGGCCAACTTTTTGAATTTTGTGTACCTGGTCTCAGCATCCAGGAGGACCCTGCTGGAGTAGTACACTAGGTTCTGAACACCATTTTCCTCCCTCACCATGGCTACATTCATCGTGGTTGACGAAACATAAATGTATAAGAACAACTCCTCCTCCTGGGAGTGTTAAGCAAAGAAACTAAGGAGAGGTAATGTTTCAGATCGCATGCAGCTCTATACTCACTTGTCTCTAGGTGAAGTCTTTTCTCCTACAGAGCACCTTGAAAATGGGCAAACACCGCTCTAAAGACTTAGAGATTAACCGATTCAGGGTTGCAAGCCTGCCAGTCAGCATTTTAATCTCCTTCTTTGAGCGGGGTGGGGACATGCTGAGTATAGAGGTAATCTGGCCAGGGTTGGCATCAATTCCGCACTGAGAGACCATATACTTAAGGAACTTCCTGGCAGAGACACCAAGATGCACTTGGTGGGATTGAGCTTCATCCGGTGGGTTCTCAACGTGTTAAAATATTTCTGGAGGTGTTCCCGGTTATTAGGATCTCGCAAGCTCTTTACTAGCATATCGTCAATGTAAACTTCCATGATTTGACCGATCATTTCTGTTGATCCTAAGATTTTGATGAACAATTAAGTATTGATATTTTGATGGAACTAATGTTTAATTGAGCCTTAGGGATAAAAAGAATTAGGTTAATCTTTAACCTGTAAAAAGATAGGCTATTCTTGAGCCTGTAAAAAATAGAGGTTATTCCTGAGCCTTTGAAAATGATATTGTAAAGGTTGATTCTGGGCCTATAAAAGAATCGGTGTGAAGGTTTAGTTCCTACCTTTAAAGGGATCTTGAGTATTAGTGGGTGTGAATCTCTGTGGGGCTCAGAGGACTGAACTAGCCAAGAGTAGCTTGGTGAACCAGGATATATCTTGGTGTGCTGCATTATTAATTTGTTTATTTTTGTTGTTTGTGTGTGCATCTAGTTGATTAATTAATTCCGATGTGATATAAAGATAATAATTAATTTAGGAATAAAATTAATTATTTGATTTATTGAAGTTTTATTCTGATTAATTTTTTTAATTACCCAATTCACCCCCCCCCCTCTTGGGTATTCCATTGGGCCAACAGTTTCCTTGAATATTTTGTTGAGCAACCTCTGATAGGTGGCTCCGGCATTGCGCTGGCCGAAGGGCATCACTTTGTAACAATATGTTCCCCTCTCCATGTTGAAGGACGTCTTGTTCTTGTTAGGGGGGAACAGGGGGATCTGGTTGTAGCCAGCATAAGCGTCCAAAAAGCTAAGAAGCTCATGACCTGCTGTGGCGTCAATGATTAGATCAATCCTTGGCAAAAGAAATAAGCCTTTCGGGAAGGCCTTGTTGAGGTCCTTAACGTCAACGCAGAGTCTCCACTTGTCTCCAATTTTAGGGGTGAGCACGACATTAGACAACTAGTTCGGAAATGTCACCGCTTCCATAACGCCAGACTTGGTCATTTTCTGCATTTCTTCCTCAATGATTTTCTGGCGTTCAGGGTGAAACTTTCTCCTCTTTTGCCTAACTAAAGGATGGTGTGGATTTACATGGAGCCTATGCATTACCACTTTTGGATTAATTCCTGGGAGCTCATCATAAGACTAGGCAAACATATCAATATTCTCTCATAGTAACTTCGTGAGCTTAACCATGTTTCTCCGGGTGAGATTGGCTCATACTCTGATAGTTCTTTTTTCAAGAGTTGGTTGAATCGAAACTTTAACCAAGTTTTCATGTGGACGGGGGCCCAGCCCCTCATCCCTGGGGTCATCAATCGGCACTGGAGCTTCTTCAGCATCTTGGGTCATGAGCTCAGGAGTTGCTAGCTCAGACCCTTGGGGCCCTGGCCCTATCGCTGGTTGCTATTTCTTTTGTTCTAGTGCCCTCCGGGCATAAGCTCATAATGTCTCCTAGTCACCTCTGACCTCTTCGATCCTTTGATTGGTGATGAATTTCATAATTTGATGGTACAAAGAGCAAATGGCCTTGAATTCTAAGATGGTCGGTCGCCCTATGATAGTGTTATAAGGCGACGGTCTATCCACAATTAAGAACTTGGTCCATACAGTCTCGGACCTTAGACTTGTCCCAATCGTGACAGCCAGAGAGACCCCATCCGAGGGAGTTTACCACCTCTCTCCCAAAATCAACTAGGGAAGACTTGGTGGGTTGTAGAGCACCAGCCTCTGTCTTTAGCTTGTCTAAGGCCCACTTAATGATGATGTAAACTAAAATCCCTCTATCAACCAGGACGCTTCCCATCCTGAAATGATTGACCAGGACAATGATGTCTAAGGCGTCATTGTGGGGCATATGTACTCCCCGGAGGTCGACCATGCTGAAGGAGATAATATTGTGTGAGGTAACGCCAATCGCGCTTACCTCGTGTATGTCCTCGTCTGCTTTTCGTTTGGCCCTTCGCTCATGCCTCTTCCTGGAGGATGAAATTTCTCCTCTGGAGCTGAATCCACTATGGATGACGTTGATCTCGCCATCCAAACATTGTTGTTCATCCCCAGCCCTTGCCCTCTAGGGTTGTGGACGGGTGCGGTTTTCCCGTCTCCTTTGGGCCTGAGGCTCTACTGATGGTTCTTCCTCGGTGGGGTGCTTCTGATTCTTTCTCCGGACATAATTTTTGAGATAACCTCTTCAGATAAGAGCCTCAAGTTTCTACCGAAGCGAGAAGCAATTTTTAGTAGAGTGCCCTTGATCTCGGTAGAACTCACAGTACTTGTTCATTGCCCTTTCGATTGACTTCCCTCTCAGGGGCACTAGAGGAGGAAAAAATTCATACCTTGAATTCTCTGCGTAGATGGCGCCACTGAGGTCGTCAGCGGGGTGAACCCTTGCTGGTGCTGGCCTAGGGGAGGAAGTAGTCTCATCTCCCCAGTTAGGTTCCTAATCTCCTTTCTGCCTGTAATCTTCTTGAGCCTTGGGTTTGATTTGGACCTCTATTCCTTGATTCCCTCAGCTTATTCACTCATTCCTTCTCTCTCCTGGTTGCAGCATGGAGGTTAGCACCATGGAACCTAGTCCCATGGTCTAGAGCTTGATCGAGAATGAGAGCAAGGTTGGAGTAGAGGTCATATGACAACCTTTGATGTCAAAGCCCATCAACAAAGTATTCGGTGCTACACTCTCGGGGAGGTCGTCGTACACATTTGCTTCTAGGTTGAAGCATTCCATGTAGTCTCCCAAAGTTTCAGTAGGCTCCTGTCGAAGAATGAGGATATGAGCCATTGTCTTCGGCCTTCGCTGGGAGCGATTGAAACAAGCTAGAAACAATTGCTCGAGCTCTCTGAAGGTGGAGATGGATGTTGGCCTCAGACCTTAGAATTATGACCACACTGCACTTGTGAGGATGATGGGAAAGGCTCTGCACCGCAGAGTTACAGAGGCCACTTGCATGTCCATATGAGACTTGAACATGGATAGGTGGTCAACAGGATCTAACGTCCCATCATACGGATTAATCTAGGGGTGAGTGAAGCGTCTCGGCTCTACTTCTTCTAGAACTTTCTCCACAAAAGGAGACCTCACCTCCACAATAACACCTACTGCTACCCGACCTTCTTGCACCTCCTAGAGGTGGGCTTACACATTAGCCAAGTGGCGCTCCACAACCTCCCCTGCTTGGGGCTCCTCCCGTACATGACTGCCCCATGCTCAGGTAGCACTGTAACGGAAGTGAGGCGAGTAGGAATCAACTTCACGTTCACGTCGGCCTCTGAGATCGAACCTGGCTGGAGGATAAGGAGCTCGACCAATAGGGGACACTGATAGGTCCCTTGTCACAAATTCGCATGGCGGAGGAGGTGGAGATCTCAACACTGCCGGAGAGAGAGGGGCCTATCCTGCAAGCTCAGGGTTGCGAGGTGGAGGGCAGCCCTCGGGTACATGCCTATTCGAAGTGGTCATGAGAACATCGCGGTCTTGAGGTGGCTCCTTGGGCGTTCGTGGTCTGGAAAGCTGGTCCACCCTGAACAGGGGGCAGTGGCCAGGGCGCGAGGAAGAGTTGTACACACGATTTGAACTCACTCATTTGACATTCAAGGAGATCAACCTGAGATGTCCCCACAGCTCCCAAGGTTAGTCTCACAGTCCTAGGTGGCAGATTGGATGGTCTTGTCTGGTCCTAAGAGGGCAATTATCCTCGTTGGTGGAAGCTGGAGGCATGTCCTTGGAGTTCTTGACATGTCTTCTCTTTCTTCAGTTCTGGGTCTATCTGTCTGACCAGACCTTATAATCATCCAGGCTCAGCTGAGTAGAGAGCAATTATCAGGGGAAGACTTTTTGCACGGTTCCCACAAACGGCGGCAAACTATTGGTGTATAAAATTGGTACACACCTTAAGTATGGCCCAGTCGGGTAATAGGTGTCCTTTTGCTGAGATGGGGTTGACGGTTGAAAATTCCTCACGTGAGTTGTACTAGGTCCAGGGAGGACTGACTTGCTGTGCCCAGAGTCCTGTTCCTCGGGGAGTGGTACCTGCAGAAGGCTCGGGTAGGGATTTGTCCCAGCGAAATCCCTCCGACATGAAAATAAGAGCTCAGAGAGAAGAGATACATGAATGCTCTAAGTAAACAAATGAACTCAAAGCATTCGCACGTAAAATAAAACGTTCATCGGGCTTGCATAGCCTCTGGTATATATAAGCGTTGGAGATTATTAATTGGGTCTAAACACGGTTAATTAGGTAAAACCATGTGTTTAGCCGATAATCCGGGGCGTTTAGGAGATAATCACTAGGCTTAGGCTTTTGGCTCCATTTGGCGAAGCCCGCGGGTCTCTGTCAGGCCTGTGGTGGTGAGGTGGTGGAGGAGAGTGAAAATCCGTGGAGTCTTAGAAGAGAAGCAAGCTAGAAAGGGAAGCCGATCGAGGTGAACGACTAAGTCCATGAAGTTGAGGAGCTCTACGTCCCTGGGTGCAAAAGAGATTCCAGGGAGGAGCCGTGGTCAGCGTATGTTCCATCGTGGCGCTTGGATTCCAGAATGCGTCTATATTACTGCGAGGATGGACACGTGGCTATATTCCAACTGCTGACTTTGCGGTGCCTGAAAATACCCTCATCAGTAGGCATGTCACTTTATTTATACACTCAAAACTTCTAAGAGCATATTTGTAGTTTTTATGTTTTGACATATTCAGTGATATTGGCTACCGTAAGAAAATAAATTTCTTCTGCTTCCACAGTTCTTTATGAAATAACTGATACAAAAAAATACGAACTTACTACTATTGTAGTTAGTTGTATTTAGTTTTATTTCCAAACTCTCATTATTTTTGCACTTTTGTGTTTAGCCGACAAGTATTTTGTTGGGCAATACCCAACCTTTCTACCATATAAAGATGTCTTTTGAGAACATGGTGATCTCCGAATCAATGAAGGCAGAAGAAATCACAACATCACTATTATTTATTTTATTATCACTACATAACATAAATATTTTTGTATTTTTGTAATTTGTTATGGTTGTTTGCTCCGAGGGGTACATGCCCTTCATTGTTATGGTTGAATTATTTCTTTCCTCCGATGGGTACTTACACGGCACGTACCTCTCCTAGTGTTAGTAGAAGAGAGACTAATGCTATTTATTTTAATTTGTGATTTAAATAACAAGAAAATAAAAGAAATAATTAGATAAATATAGAATTGGAGCCTTGAATTTGAAATTAAGAATGAACCAATGTAAATTTACAGAATGCATTTCTAATTCATTTGTGCAAAGCTTTGACAGAAGACAACCAAAAAGCCTTTCGTGTTTGACAAAAATTACAACTTTCTCAATGTTGCTCTGTACATGTATTTAAAAAAAAAAAAAAAAGGGTAAATAAATACAACAATGCACTTTGCTTTGTACTCGATGGAGCTCTGTACATGTTGACTGCTGTCTTCACTGGGAGAGCATCACCTCCTCAGCTTCAGACCTCTCCTTCCTTTCCTTCTCTAAATAAAAATAAAGAAATATACCATATGACTTTTATATCGGGCTTTTTGTCATGTGACTTTCACTATGATTTTTTCATCGGATCGGTATCATGTGATTTCCACATTATGTATAGTCGATAGATATACATAAATTATAATGGAAATCACGTGAGTGAAAAAAAATGCGATTGTGATCCCAAATCATGCAGTGGAAGGTGTACGATAAAAAGTCAGACAGCCAAGCTGCACAATTTCTCCTTGCTCAAAACAAAGAGAAACTTTTCCGATGCGCCGAGTGACGGGAAGTCTCGACTGACACTCTCGGCGTGGGGCCCGTGCTCTCGACGATGTCCGGATGATGATGATCCGACGGCCGGGGAAGAAGCTTGCATCCAATACGCCTCGCCACTAACCGCGGTGAGCTAAGAGAACTATGCGACTTAGTCACCCTCTTCATCTCTTGCTTCATTTTGCCAAACTCCTCTTCCAACTCCCTAACCCTAGACCTCATCTTCTCCATATCTACCTTCAAACCCTGGTTTTCGCGGACAACGGTCACCCACCCGTCTCTCTGTACAATCTGACCTGCCACGTCACTTGGGGGACCCACAGGGGCAGTTTCGGAATCGATGACATTGAGGCATCCGGCTAGAGCCGTTCTCAACTGTATCTGCTCAAAGAAGAGGACTTGGAGAACGATCCTGAGGGGTAGCCTTTGATTTTGTGATGCATGTGCACAAGCATCAATTGACAGCTTCTGGAAGTCTATTATGTTGCAGAGTTCTTCCTTTGCCTTTTCTGAGAGCCAAGGATGTGCCTGCAACATTCAATGAGATCAATATTATATATGATTAAAATTTTAACTAAACAAAAAGCAATTGTATGTTTCTTTGTCCAAACAAACCCTATGTAAAAATTTGATTTAAAATCATAATGGAAAAATATACAAAACAATTCATTAAAAAAAAAAAAAAATCATAAAATGGGATGATTTAGGCCAACCAAACAGGCCCTTAGTGTTTCTGTTTCTGTTTCAGTTTTCAGAACATACAGATTTTCAAAACAGAAAACACAACACAAATAAATTTTGACATGATCCAGAGTCAACATATCCAATCAATACACACACGCACACATATATAATCCAATCAGTACACACGCGCGCACACATATATAACAAACCATGATCGCGTTTCCAGCCAAAAACATGTTCTCAATAGAACAGCCAAGATTTCACCTAATTATAGCTAAGACGGCTTTCGTAAAGTGTTTCTGTTCCAGAAAACATGGAATAGAAACATAAACATGAAACGATTTTGTTTCGTTCCTCTAGAAATTTGTTCTAAAAGTAGGGAAACAGAACAGAAACAGATATTTTTGGTTCCTAATATATCTGTTTCTGTTCTCATTTTTCTAGGAACAGAAACAACCACTTAACATTCAACATGTATTTGAGTATTTCAAATGCAGGACAAAGACCCCAGGCAAATTATAACTTTTTTTTTAATTATTATTTTAGGGATTTAATTTTCTTGAATTTAATTTTTTTAGTTTAAGCGGTTTTCAGAAGTAAAATTAGAGTCAAATTAGAGTCTTACTGGGATACTATACTAGGTAGCGTTATTTTTGCAACACCTTTCTTTGATTTTAGTTAGTATTATTGATAGTTTCTTAATTTTGTTTTCCTTGTTTTACAAGACAAAGGTTCTTAGATTAGGTTTATTACCTACAAATAATTATTGTAGGCCTTGTGGCCAAAGAATTCAATTATTCAAGTTTAATACACTTCTGAGATTTTCTCTCTTTCTTGTGGATTCAAGAACATTTTGTATGGAACCAAAGTCACCCCCCCACGTCTGTCTTCTAGAACACTATCTATCCTTTTTTGCCGTCTACTACCATTCCACTGCACCAATTTGTAATGGAGTATCTGGTCAACTGTTTCATGACAAAAATCATTCAAATAATTGTGTTCCGAACACCATGAAATCTACTTAGCACCCAAAATCATTACTCACAATTTAAGCCAAATAAAATTAAAACAATTATTTGATTTTGTGTAGATAATTCTGAAAATTATTAAAAAAAGAAAAAAAAAAAAAACCATTTTTCATCTTTTTATTTGTTTTTTTAATGCGGTATAATATAAATATTTTTTGTACATTGATAGTGACTTCAGGTATGAACACAAACAAGCACACGTGCACACACATATATACTAGCGGTGACCCCTGTTATGCACGGGAAAAGTTGAAATAAGTATAATTATAAGTTAATTTAACCTAAAGTTTCAATAACCTTCACACATGTAATTTTTTTAAAAGTAATAAGATAATTTAAAAAATCGAATTACAAAAGATAAATTCTACCTATTCTTTAAGGTGCAAAGTGTAAATAAAGTTTCTCATGGCTTGGAAAACGTAGAGACTAGAGAAAGAGAGAAAAAAATACGATGTTGGTAGAAAAAAAAGAAAATTTTCTACATCTTATGTGAAAAAAAAAAAATTCCAATGAATTATTGACAAATCATTAGAAATAATTAAACAAAAAAACTCAAAACTCTAGACAATTAGAATTACGGAGAGAAACCTTCTCATTTCTCCTACATTTCATCGGTAATATAGATTATACTACGTAGTAAAATGAAATATTTTTTCGTATATTTATTGCGACTTCAGGTAGAATACACACACATATATATAAGCCTCAACCCAGTGATCTGATCTTGATAACACATTTAACAATAGCCAATAGCTAGTTGAGAGTCATAGAATAGATTCAAACCTTGAAATATATGTCGATAGCTCTATATAACCCATCGTGCAACGATCTTGACGATTCTGGAAGGATCTCCGCAAGCGAACGTATCTTTTCAGGTTTCAAGTTCACATCGGAAGCAACCTCCGCAAGGTATCCATCTATCAACTTGGCAACTTTCCTCATCGCTCTCGATGACGGTGAATCAGACACTTGGTCAAAAGACAACGGCGAAAACGAACTCACTGTCGGCCATTCACAAGAGCTAAAATGGCTAACCATCCTCTCAACACAATCGGTGTTATATAATGTATCGGAATCCGAATAGTTAGGTATAAGTAAGCAATCTAAAGTAGCTAGTTCGAGCTGCATCCCTAACCTCCTCTCCAAAGAGTCCTGACATTCACTATCGACCCCCAAAATCAAGCCAACGCGAAGAAGCCCCAATAAAAACCGGCAAAATGATTTTCCCTTTTTATGTGGAAGCAGCTTTTCGATACTTTCCAATAGAATCTTCTGATCGACCGAAGCCGGGGTCATGCTAAAACTAGCAACGGTTCGATTTGTTTTGCCTATTTGCCCCATTTGCCATCTGCTCAATCCGGGAAGGTATTTTCTAGCGTAGTACATTATAGCACCGGCTATAATTTCGGGTCGTATTCCTCTCAATTCCATTGTCCGAATGAGCCTTTCGAACAAATCAACGGTTAGATATGACACGTCTTCGAACCACCAATCAGATTCTGAGCTTCGGATTTTTGCGCCAGTGTTTATCCCGTTCCATAATATGCTCCCTCCGGGGCTTTGTAATTTACCATACATCATCATCGGCCACCCAAATAAGCTAGGGTCCGTACAAGCCATAACGGCTAGCGAATTCAGACATTTGGTGATGATTTGGAGTTTTTCAGCTCTTTCGATAACCGGTTGGCAACTTTGGAGAGCCAAAATGGAATCTTTCCAGTTTTGGAGAATATGCTTGTGGAAGAAGCTATCCGACTTGGAGAGCAAGTTATCATCCCCATATTCGTCGGTCATTTCTAGGTAGTCGGCTGCACAATAGACTTGTACTATGTTTCTTGGTGTAAAATCCACCCTTAGACCATAACAGAATTTAATTGTGATCAGGAATGTTTCGGTGCCACCTGGAAATCCTTCAAGGGATGTCGTGAGAATCTCCTCCTGGTGGGTGTCCTGCGATTCTTCAATTGTTTTTGCAATCTTCCCGCATTTTGATACAAGAGGAAACTGAAAAAAGTATGCATATTTTTTCTCACCTTATTAGAAATCAGATCGGAAAAAAAAAAAAAAAAAAACAAGAAAAGAAGCATACAACCGTTTATTCTATTGAAATTAACATGCATGTAATATCAACAACCACAAAATCATAGTGATAAATATATAACTGATAGAATCCCACATTGAATTTGTGAGGCTTCCCAAAGTAGTCTATATATGAAAGAAGTTACTCCACTTGACACCATATGATTTTAGGTTGGAACCTCCTAACATGGTATCAGAGCTAGATTTAGGAAGTCTCGTTTGTTTGTCCCCGATTGTTTGAATGTTTGTCTTTTCTCTTCTGTTTGTTTGATCCCATCACGAGCAAGGCAGGGTTGCACGTGAATGTCTTCTCCTCTATAAAATAGTACTAGAAACATCTAGTACGTCGAACAAATACAAAAATGCAGTTAACCAATTACGAAAGCGCGCAAAATACTATGATTTGACTTTTGAACACGACACGACATGTATAGAATTGTTAAGACGGTGCTTCAATATGAGTCAAACTTTAATTATTACAAAGTTTATGAAATAGTAGAAAAAACACAAGAATAATGTATTACCCTGTTATACACCTATAAAACTTTGTGAAGCTAGAGGTATTCAAGTTAATAGCTTCGGAACAAGAATACAAGAAATATTTTCACTTGTTTGGTATTGAGAAAAAATAAAAAGAAACAGAATTATTTTGTATAATTTACAAATCTGCCCCTTACAGTAAGTAATAGTTATCGGGAAAAAAATATGTTTTTTTCGGTATAAAAGTAAATTTTAAAATTCCTTTCCAACTTTCCTCGAAAAGTTGGGATGATTATTTTGATAACCATTTCAATCCTGTTTCCCATCCATTTTAACTTCCTAGTTCCTACAAGTTTTCATTTTCTGCCAAACAAGAGAAAAGGGCATTATTTTCCATCCCTTATCACCTTTCCACTTTCCTTCCTATTTTCAATCCAATCAAATGGAACCTTGGAGCACCCGACAAACCAGGGGGATGAAAAACTCTCCTATGCACAATTAGCTCTATTGCTCCTCCCTGCACAAATACACTAATGAGGCAAATAGCAAAGCGGGCATTCTCCTTCAAACCCAACCACGAGTATTCACCCTTCCACTAGTAACAAAGAAGAACCCCTTTGCTACAAATACAATTATCAACTATAACACATATTTACATGCTACACACACAAAAACATACATCTACACATATATCTATATAGAGACTTAGAGAGTGTGGTACCTATTGAACAATATTCAAACTTCGTTTAGAAAGATGCTAAGGCCCCATTTGCTTGTCTAAATAATCCTATTTTATGAATTATCCTAAATTGACTGATTGAGAAGTAGTACATTATGCGAATTGAAAGACAGCCAAATGGCCCCTAAATCGTTTCTCTCTCTCTCTCTCTCTCCATATATATATATGAAAAATGGAGAATGGAGGCAAAATACCTTGTGAAGACGGAAGTTTACTCCATCGACAACAACCGTAATATCGCTTGGCAAACCTGCATTGCAGAACCTGTCACACATAATAATAATAATTCACATCACACAAATCCCTCTCCAAATACAAATAGTAGTGCTTTTATTACATCTAATCAAAATTCATTCAAAATCCAAAGTATAGAAGAGGGGGGAAAACACAATCTTTATCAAGTGTAAGTTAACTACCACCCCAATTCAACCATCACCACATTGATTTGAAGAACAAGAACAAGAAAAGCAAAAAGAACAAGAACAAGAACGGTCTCTCTCTCTCTCTCTGTCGCTCTCTCCGGGGGGGGGGGGGAATTATATCCCTGCAGTTATGCACCGATTGTTGTACTTCGGAACGAACAATACCCTGGTTCAAAAATTGAAAAATACCTCCAAAATCCAAATATAAATTAATTTTGACTAGGTTTTACAGAAATTGTGAAGCAGAAATATGATCCCGATAATATAGTGTGTCAACCACCCCTCTTTTTGACCTTCATATCTTAGTTCTGTAAAACCAGAGGCTTTTAGCCCAATCAAAATAAAGAAATGCGGAAAATTCTGCAAACTGGGATACTTGACGATTGTAGTTGCAGAACAATTGAAACTGCGCACATGGGTTCACAATTTCGCTGAATATAAGAGAGAGAGAGAGAGTGAGAGCATGGAGAGAAACATACCAGTCATTGCCCTCACGAAAGAATCCAGTAACCTTTCCAGGAGCCATGACCACTCAGATTGCTCCGAGCACACAGCTCTCTCTCTCTCTCTCCAATTCAAATGAATTCAAAACATCAAACACGCAACTTTAATCATCACCGCTCCATTGACTCGACAGCCCCAGAAAAAAAGGGGAAGGCAAGAAAACATAGAAAGCACGAAACTGCGTCAACTGAGTCAAATCAGGTCATATCGGGTGTCGCCTTAATTAAGAGACCGGAAGAGAGAGATGGAGAGAGGAATCAAATGGTAGGAGCATTTACAGCTAAGCGGGTAGTCGCGTGTGCTTATAAAAAAGAGATGCGAACCCGCTGGCAGTAGCAAACACCCAACACCATTCCAACAACTACTGCAACGACCAGTATGGGTCCAATTTCACTTTGGAATAGAAAAGGCAAAGATCACGACACGAAGCCGGCGAATATATAAATATAATCTCCGGAAGTGATCGTGAAATTTGAAATTCGGACATTGTGTTTTGACCCTTCACAGTCATTTCAAAGATCACTTCCAGTTAACTCTCAAATTCTCTACAGAGAGAGAGGGAGAGAGACAGGGATGGGTAAAAGCTGAAGCCGGCTGAGGATGAGAGAGAGGGGAGTAGAGACGACTACAACAGCGAAGACATGGCTTATGATGAGAGAGAGAGAGAGAGGGGGGGGGGGGGGGGGGGAGGAGCCGTGCGGAGGAGGGTTGTGTGGGTAAGTCACGCCTTTTGACGAACGAGGGGAGTGCAATAATCGAGAACCGCGTGGATCCCAGGAAGAATATATATGTGGCCTTGGGTTTTGAGGGATGGCTCATGGCTGGGCTGGCTACGACTCCAGGACCACATGACCACATCATAATGCGTTTTGGGGGTGTCCCCATGTAAATGAATGTGTGCTTCTTGTTGTGCCTGTTGGAAGACATTTGCTGCTTTTACTTTTCCTTTTCCATTTTTTAATTTTTAATTTTTTATTTATATTTTACTTTCTATGCTTTCTTTTTCTTGACTAAATCTTTTCTTCGCTTTGAAGGTAGGGAAAGGAAAGGAAGAAAGTAAAATAGGATAAAGAGTACAACAGCCCGTTCGAATCCTCTGTTAGGTTGTGTTTAGGTAAAAGATTTGGAAAATAAATTTAATTTGGGTAAGGAATTTTAGAATCACAAATATTTTATTTGGGTATTAATGAGAAAAGATTTATAAAATCATTTCAATTAAAAAATAGTGATAAATAAAATATATTTGAAAATCCTTTTAAATTAAGAGTCATTTACAAATTCCTCAAATGAAGAATTTTAGATCCGACCGCCGTCCATCGCCTGTTGGCCACCATCGCCAACCACTGCCGGCCAACCGCCTCTACGAACCACCGTAGTCGCCAGTCACCACCGTTAACCACCGCCGGTGTTGGTGCTGGCCACTACCGCCGCCGCCGACTATCCCCGTCGTCGATCCCCACAGTGGTGATAGTGGTTATCCAAATAAGGAAATTATAAAATAGGTATCCAAATAAGGGATTTGTAAAAACGCAAGTCAATATATATATAATTTAAACACTATCTATAATGACTATATTTTAAAAGATAAACTCATAAATGTCATATATATACCCCATATATTAAAATATTGGATTTTTTAATTAGACATCCAATTCTACACTTAATATTTGAATGGGCCCCAAACAAATCAGCCCATAACATTTAATACCCAAGTAATTAGTTTAATTTTGAGAAAACCTCATTTCTACATGCACAAGACTCACGCGCGGCTTTGGATTGCTCTTGCTATTTAGGTATTTTTGGAAAATACCATCAAGCTAAATAAGGTAAAATCCAAACAATTAAACCTTTCAAGATATGAAAATGGAAGAGATCAAAACTTCTATTGCCATATTTCATGCCATAAATTGCAAAGGAGGTGAGGACGGTGATAGGAAAAGCCCTAAATCGCGAAACCCATTTCCACGTCGGCAGGAGGTAAAGACGGTGACGAATCGGCGGCGACGACAGCAACTTCGGTGGCGACGGCAACAAATTCAACGGCGTGATTGAGTAGCAGCTCAAGAGTTACAGGTTTGAATCTTTAATCACCCTCAATGTTTCAAGAGTTGTTTCGAATTTTGAAAAATTGGGAACATAAAACAAGAACCATTTCTCGATTTTTTCTTTTGCTATTGGTTGGATTATCTTTTTGAAATCATGAACACCATCTTCTTCAATATTAGTTCATATATATATGACAGATGCTGTCATATATATATGAAGGGAAAATGTATTTTTATTTGGTTTCCACTTTTTTTAGAACAAATCACTAGAACCATTGAGATTAATTTAGTTGCAGTAGTTGTTAGTTTGTGGAGCTTGATTATCAGAATATTTAACTAACTCTTTTGGCCAAGCTATGGCTATCCGTAGCTTAGCCCTAACGCGCTCGCACGTGAACGTATTAATGTACAGTTTATAATTGGTTCAATATTGCTGTACATTTATAATTGACTGAATATTTACTGTTCAATTATAATTGGTTGAATTTTTTGTTGTACAACCTCATAAATTTTTCGAAACAACGTTGAACTGGTTGAATATTAGTGTACAGTTATAATTGGGTTATTTTTACTACATAGATTTCATGAATTGAATATTGATGTAAAGTTTTAATCAGTTGTATAGTTGTTGTGCAACTTATAATTGGGTAATTGTTTTTGGCTTTTTTACCTTTTTTTTTGGGTTAGATTGTTTGTTACTTTTAACTGGTCGATATGGATGAATATTTACTGCACAGATACAATTAGTTGAAT
The DNA here is from genome assembly GCA_016647705.1 of Eucommia ulmoides. Taxonomy (NCBI): domain Eukaryota; kingdom Viridiplantae; phylum Streptophyta; class Magnoliopsida; order Garryales; family Eucommiaceae; genus Eucommia; species Eucommia ulmoides. Next base: position 25,321,392 of record CM028329.1, read on the forward strand.
AATTGATATACAACTTATAATTAGTTAATTGTTTCGATATACAGTTATAATTGTTGAATATTTTCTTATTTTGATCCGGAAATGAAAAATTGGATCTCACAAAAGAGGAAGAATTTAAACTTGTGTTATTTTCACAAAGGAGAGCTGCATTATATCATCAAGGGTTTAAGGGTTTACACAAGGTCTATGGGAAGGGCTTTGTTTCCCAATGATAAATAAGCTTATATGGAATGTTACAGGTGCTACCAACACCTCATCAATCAGGAGGTTAAAAAAGCTGGTTAAGATATATAAGTTTTTTTTATGTCTATTGGAACCTATGGTGGAAAGCTGATAAACTCAAAATGTTACAATATTGATTGGAGTTTGATGGTTTCTGTTTTAATGATATAAGCACTATATGGATCCTCTGGAAAGCTAGTTAGAATGTATCAATGTTGTTAGGCTCTGCATTTAGAGGTGAATGATGAATTTTATGTCACAGTGAGATTTTCTATTATTTATGGTCAGTGCACTGCCTATGAGAGAAGAGTGTTGGGGGATGATTTGTTGCAGACTTCCGTTAATTTGTGGATGCTGGACGTGATGTTAACAAGTATACCTGGTGTAACAAAAGGGAAGGAAATGCTAGGATGATGCAGGGGTTGGACAATTTTGTGTTCATTACACTTAATATGGAAATCCCTAGACATTTTGTCTTCAATATCAACCATCAAAAGTTCGAGAGAGAATTCTCTTACACCTGCTTGAAATATACAGAAATTTTATTGCAGGAATAATTAATACACAGTAATTTTTTGTTCAACTTGAATTCCGGAAGATTTCAATTCCACATAGTTAAGAGCAAACATAATATCAACCATCAAAAGTTCGAGAGAGAAGAACCCAAATCTCTTACACCTGCTTGAAATGTATAGAAATTTTATTGTAGATGAACATTAATTCACAGTAATTTTTATTGTAGCAGAATAATTAATACACAGTATAACTTCCAATATCTGACCCACATGCAGCTACTTTTGAGACCAAATCAGAGTCATTATCCTCATTGATCAAACCGAAAACCTGACTAATCTGGAGCCTCTGCAAAAGGGTAAGTTTGGATTGTAGTTCCATCCGCTTAGAAACCACAACAAAGATACAATCAACAGCAGAACCACAAAGTTGATCTAACAACCCATAAGCCAACATTAGCTCAAACAGTAAACCGATAAACAAACAAGAATATATAAATCAAACATTTTTTTTTTAATTGATCAACACCACAATCTACATTTGAAAAGTCTCAAAATGTGAATCTAACACAAGTCTTCAATTTGTGTTTTTTGCTACACATTAATAATCTAAATAAATCAAACAAGTCCTGGTCACTTTTAGTACGTTGCTGGACCATGACATTGCCGTCAACGAATACCTTAAAGAAAGGCCAAAGCGGAGTGAATGACATCACATTAATGTGGGCAGGACGAAACTTCCTTCGATTGTTTCCCATTAAATCACAGAAGTTACGTAAATTACATCGATACTGTTTACTTCTAGCTTGATTATGAGAGATTGGATCGTTGTCGGATGCCCCCGCCATTACCTGAGAAACAATTCTGGTGCCGCACAAAAATTGTTGATTTTTGCTTCACAATTTTAATTTCTATAAACCAAACATCATTTTTTACTCCACATTAACTAAACATTAATTGTTACACCATAGTAACGATTGTTCAACCACCACAAATCTACACTTGAAAAGTCTCAAAATGTGAATCTAAGACAAGTCTTCAATTCGTGTTTGTTGCTACACATTAGTAATCTAAATAAATCAAACATTTTGTTTAATGCACAGTAATTTCTGTGGCTAACCACATTAATTGTTACACCACAGTAACAATTGACTAACACCACAATCTACATTTGAAAAGTCTCAAAATGTGAATCTAACATAGGTCTTCAATTCATGTTTTTTGCTACACATTAATAATCTAAATAAATCAAACATTTTTTTTGCTATACTCTAATTAGATATCAAATATTACACCACATTAACAATTCGATACAAATCTCACATCAATAGTGAAACATAACAAAATTGTCAATCCAAAACAATTCTGTCTAATTTATGATTTTTGCTACACAGTAAAAATCTCAAGATTGATGGTTACATAGTAACTATTCTAACATTTTTCCATTGGAAACAAAATTGATAACAGGAACAGTAGCCGTCGCTATTTGTTGATGAAACCAAAGCGAAATTGAAGAACACAATTGCATATATATGATTTTGCTACACATCAATAATTTAAAAACCCAAACAGTAAATATTTCAAGCAATCAAGTACCAACACATCAAACTTGATAAGGAATAAACCAACGTCAAAATCCAATGTCAGCACAGTAATATTCACCCAAACATACACAATCAAACATCAACAATTCAAATAAACAGTAATTTCACACGCACACATAAATAGGGATTTTGGTAATTTGGGTTCAACGACTCCAAATGAGGGACCCAAACAGCAAGAATGTCAAGAAATTGGAAAAAGAATAAAATAATTCATTTCAATTTAGTTAGGGTTTTTTTATTGCCTATATTCAACTGATGATGGTAGACTCTAGCGATGCGTCAGACGACGGCGAAATGGGTTTGGCTGAAGGGTAATAAAGACGGCGATTTTAGACTGTATGCTCGATACAGACGGTGAAGAACAAAGAAATCATCAATGCATATGGCGGAGAAACGACTTGAAATGGCTCAGTGCAGACAGTAGCGAACGACTCCTGTTTCGTGGGAATGGAAGGTTCAGTTTTTGGGGAAGAAAATGAATAGTAATTTTCTATATCAAGCTTCTAAAGATGGAAGGTTCAATTTTGGGAAATTGGAAAGCACAATTACCATGTATATACACCATTCACGCACTTCTTCAACCGATTTGTCTTCACGATCTGAGTATGGGGTTTTGGTTAAATGAATGAGAATGATGGGTATATGTGTAATATATTAGTGGGCTTTGGGGCCCATATTAAAAACCCCTAAAATATTTTAAATCTAAAATTTATGACCCTAAGATACTTTGTTATACTCTAAATTTAGGGATCTAAGACTTTTTTGGTCCCTGAGAAATGTTTTGGGTGTCCAATTGACCCCTAAGATTTGTAATTCAATAATTTGTCCATTGACATTTCAAAATAGTGTCCAATTGGCCCTTCAAGCGAATTCCGTTAACAAAATTTGGGAAAAATGGATGAAAAAAGAACGTGACAAACACATGACTATTTTGGCCAAGGGTATATTCGTCAATTCGCAATCAGGGGAGAAATTTGAAAGGTCCAAACTCATGGGGGAGTAAAGTGCAATTAAGACTCTCTCCCCAACCTCTTCTCTTTCTCATCTCCTTCCCTTCTCTTTCGCGAGCACCTCTGCTTCAATCGCCATGTCTTCCAAATCCAAGTAAGTTTCTCTCTCTCTTTGCTCTCTCTCTCTCTAGTTCATGTTTTTTGCTTTGGATATGATATTGTGTTTTTCCAGATCCTCTTATTTTTACTTTTTTTCTCACTCTATCTCTTGTTTCGTTGTTTGGATCCAAAATATTTGTCTAATTTTGCCTTAAATTTTAGGCATAAAATTGTGTATGGATATATATCTGTAATCCGTTGATGTTAGGGTTTCATTATATGTTTTCTCTTTCAGTGATGATTGATTTAAGTTAGAAATTTTCCATTTTCGGTTTAGATTCATCTCTCAATTTCATGAAATAATGTTTAGTTTTTCTTTTTTTTTGGAAAATTTTGATGCAGATTTAGTTTATCTGAAACTTCCATTAACAAAGTATTGTCTCCGGCAACTTCTAACACGAAAGGATCGTCACCGGCGACACACTGGATCAGGCCCAACCCTCGAAAAACCTGTGTTATGTTTTTAGAGAGAAAGAGAGAAAGGAAGAGAGAGAAAGTTCCGATAGCCGCCATGAATCGAGCAAAGAAAATACTGAGCTCTCTCTGGCAACCCAACTCGCTGCACTTTACTCAGTTCGCCGGAACTCGTTCCGTCTATAACCAGGTGACTCAGTCCTCCATTCTCGCTCCTCCTCCCCCTTCTCATTCTCTCTCTTCATCACCCCCATGGTTTCATGTTTCCTAGTACCCTTCAAACATCCTTATTTTCTTCGAAACCTGAAACCATCATTGAGACAATATTGTCCAACGATTGGTCCAAGGAGTTCGAGCAAGAGCTCTCTGAATCGAACCCAACATTTACCCACGAATTCGTTACGTATGTTTTGAAAAAACTAGATAAAGACCCACAAAAGGCTTCGAAATTCTTCGATTGGGTCACCGAACAAAACGGAACCTTGTTTTGATTTGGGTTTCGAAATCCAAATCGAAATAGAGAACAAGACGAAGTCGACGCAGTGGGTTTTGATTTCGAATATGTTCTTCGATTTCTGAATATGTTCGACGTAGTGGGTTTCGATTTCTGAATATGTTCTTCGCCTTTTCAATTTCGATTTCGAAACGATTTCGAAATCGAAACCGAATCGATTTGGGTTTCGAAATCGAAACCCAAACCGATTTCAATTTCGAAATCGATTTCGTAAGTAGGTTTCCATTTCGAAGTCGAAATCGAAACCTAAATCGAAACCTTTAGGTTCGATTTCGATGGTGTTCGTCGTTTTCGTGGCAAAGTTTGGCGGTGTTCTTCGATTTCGATTTCGAATCGGAATCGATTTCCTGTTTCGATTTCGAAATAGAAATCGAAACCCTAAGGTTATTTTTTATCTACCTTCTGTAATTATTTTAATCAATACATATGTTAAAGAACAAGTTTGATGGTTGATTTCTATTTTTTTATATGTATTATATTATTTTTTTAGGACTTGATGTACTGTATTGTTTTTTTAAGACTTGTTGTATTGTTTTGGTTGTTTATCAAGACTTGATGCATTGTACTGTTTTTTAAGGACCTATTGTATTGTTTTGATTGTTTAAGAGGACATGATGTATTGTACTATTTTTTTTTAGGATCTGTTGTATTGTTCTTATTTTTTAGAACATGATGTATTGTTTATGTTTTCTAAAATATAAAAAAATTGTGATTTTTTTTTTTGTGTGAATATATTGTTCTGCTTTTCTTATAGTTTAAAAATACAAAAAAATTTCTCTCGATCAGTGTTGGAATCAATCAATATAGTGTTTGAATATACTAAATTTTGTAATTATAGTCAATAATTTTTTTTTAATTGTTCTGTATTTTTAAAAAAAACATATATAATAAAAAAAATATACAATGGAAATGAAGAATAAACAATTAAAATGGAGGGTAGGAAGAGTATTTAAAAGTTGTAAAGAAATATTGAAGGGAGGGATCAACTAGAATTAGAAAAAAAAAAATTGACCCCTTGAAGTTTAGATGACTTTTCAAACTAATCCTAATGAATGAAAAGACTAAAATACCCTTAAACTAACGTTGAGCGTTTGCTTGACTTTGCATAATTTGCTTCAGGGGCCAATTGGACACTATTTTGAAATGTCAAGGGTCAAATTGTCGAATTGTAAATTTTAGATGCCAATTGGACATCCAAGACATTTCTCAGGGACCAAAAATGTCTTTATCCCCTAAATTTGCTCCCAAAAAGATTTTGATTCAAACCCCTTAAAAATAAAAAGTGTTTTCTTGTAAATCTCATAAAATTAAATAACATATGAACTAAATAATAAGATCTTTGAAATATATAAAATATTCATGAAATATAATCAAAACCCTATAAAATCAGATTTTATAACGTTCAAAGGCATAAGATTAGGATACAAAATCTTGAAAATGTTCTAGTCAAACTTGTTGAAAATACACAGTTGGTTGACCAACTACACCATCAATTGACCGGTTGTACCCTCAACGTTTCATTTTCTAGCCGTTGGCAACAATTTGGTTGACTGGACGGTCGATCATTTTAGGCTCAGAATCAACCGTTCAACCAGCCGGTCGACCGTCAAGCCTAAAACCTAAAAACATCCATCTTGAATCTTCTGATCGACCGTCCAAGTCGAAAAAACAAATTTTCTCTTTTTCAATATTTTCTTGATCAATATGTTAGAAAAAATATTTTGACACTTAAATTTATCACATCTAACTATATCTCAAATAATTTAAATTATTTTATCAGTGTCGTGCGTTATCCTAATCACGTTACATTAAAAGCATACAAAGAATTAAGTCGTTTTTACCTAGAAATACAAAAAATAAAAATAAAATAAAAAATTGGCTAAAAATCTTCAATGTATTCATTGCAACCATCTTGAACTTTCATCAACTATCATCTTGAAAAAAAATATTTTTCTCATTCACTTAATCGGAACTTAATTTTGAAATCACTCAATAAAATCATTACTTCCATCAATTATTAATGTTAATTTATCCATCAAAACATTTAGAGTCAACAATCCCCTCATTTTTATGATGACAATTAACTTTGATATTTTCTCATAATAAATATGTAACCACGCTCTTCCTTAATATGAGAACGGGTTTGTTTACATTTAATATCGTAATGAGAAAACTATTTTCAAGATTATGCAATGAGAGATTAAAAATAAATTCAAGATATATAATATTTCATAAAAGTTTTATCTCTCCCCCTTTGTAAAAAAATCCTCTTTTGTAAAAGCATTTATGAAAACATTACATTTTATGAAAGCACAACTCTCTCCCCTTTTGTCATCTTAAAAAGTGGAGAGGTAAATCAAAACATCTATTCTAGACATATATCATTGTGTCTAGCCATTTCAAACCTCGAATGATTCCTTGTGACTTCTAGATAAAGATGAGAACATAATACTCAAATTATCTCAATACTGCCTAAAATCATATAGTTTTCAAATATGCCAACATGCTTTATTTCATGATATACCCATTGACAACTCCGCTTTAGATAGAATCAAAATCATGTAAACGTTAATGCACAAGGACATAAAGCATATCTTAATCATGATAATAAATCTATAAAACCAACTAATATACTTTCCAAGATGAATAATTACAGGGCCCGGCTAGGGCCTAACATTTTATTCATAATACCCTATGCAAAGCTCGGCCCGAGCCTAGCCCATGACCACCCCTAACTCAGATGCATACAACTAGGCACTTAATGCCTACAAAGACATCTACGTGCAAAAGTATCAACATTTAATATATTTATCTTAAAACAATAAGTATATATTGATATGTCATATATATTCAAATGATCATATAGATAGTATAAAAAAATTATTAATATGATTTCATAAAACGATACCAACCATGCAAGCATAAATTCATATGATCATGCCGACAAAGTAGATCAGGTTAAATACTGATTTTATGGAATATTTCATAATAGTATGTTGTTCGCCCAAAGAGCTACACAAGAGGGGGTGAATTGGGTAGTTACAAAAATTTAAACAATTAAGTCACTTAAATACAAATAATCAATTTCTCTAAATCAATTATTATCCTGATATGCAATGAAAATACACACCCAAACACAATATAGGAAAATAAACAATGTAGCACGCGAGAATTTATCTTGGTTCGATAAGCTACTCTTATCTACATCCAATTCCTCGAGCTCCACGGAGATTCGCAATTCACTAAACCCCTTGATTCTTTTACCAGATAGGAACCAAACTCTTACAATTCTCATTTTTTTTCAAAGGCTCATAATTAACCTTTACAAATATTTGATTCCTTTCACAGATTAAGAATCAATCTACAACTCTCTCGCTTATCTTTTTCACAGGTTTAGCACGAATCTTTACAATCACTCTTTAATTCAATTACATGGAGAATCAAAACCTAGTTTTTTTTCAAGAGAAAAGAATAATCTAACATTTTTACAAGATAAAGATCAAACCTTGACCTTTTTCACAAGAAATAGATCGAAACCCTAACTACCCTAACTAGAGACCGTCCCAAACATGTCTAATTCTCTCAAACTCACAAATACAAAAAATTGTAAGTTTCTTCCCATAAGGAGCTTTTACCTTCTCAATACAGACATACTCAATTAATAGCTCGAATAATTACTACGTGATAGGACTTTAAGTTCAAAACGATTTTATAAACAATCCTTAATCAACCAATAAATAAATAAATCTTAGAAATCAAATAAAAAGACTTGGTAGGATCTCACTGGGAAACACCAAAAACTTGAATGATTTCGCAATTAATACTCAAACCGGTAACGCAAACAGCAAACGCTTTAGATCAAGAATTTTGAAGATAATCTCTCATAGAAATCTAAGCAATATATTCTCTTATAAAAGTTTAAAACTAATGTTTTTGATGTAATTAAACTCAATCCCGTAGGTCTACTTAAATAGACTTGGAATTAGGCCTCCAACGGCTAGTTTTATAAAGACATGTCATAAAATAATATCTTAAGCAGATCTCAAACCTATTAAAATAAGTATATTTCATTTAAAAATACTCTTTGAAATGTTCATTATGGTCCCAAAAACTTTTCCAATTAGCAATCCATAAAGATAGGAAAAATTAAATCATTTCAATTAAGAGAATATTAAAATATATGGATCAAATCATTAGGGATCACATAATACATTGTAGTTCACGAAATTAATTCAAAATCCCTTAAAAATATCTCTTGAAATCATAAAAAATGGATAAATTTGACCAAGAGATCAAAACCGTTAGTTTGTTGACTAATCCTATTGGTTGATTGATGCCTGCCTTCGATCGACTGCCCACTGCCAATGGATAATTTTTCCGTTGGCCTTTACACCCATTGGTTGACCAACCCACTTGGTCGGTTGACTAATATGGTAAGTAGCGTTTCCCAATCTTCCAAATTTGTTTATGTTTCATTCGGTTGACCAACCCGAACCCATCGGTTGACCGAATCGATGAGAGACCTCCTTCTTTTACTCATTTCAGACACTATTTCAATCGGTTGACTGACTCCTTTGCTCAATAAACGATTAGATCAGTATATCTCTATTTTTACTCCCAAAACATATTGTCTTGATAAGTCAACCAACCTTTTTTGCCAGTTGATCCAATTGACCCGAAAACTTAACATTTTATACTTTAAAACTTATTTTTCACTTAGGTTATTTATCAAAACCATTTCATATAAGAAACACATAAAAAAATCTCATTTTATGATCGTAAACTTATCATATTTTTTTTTATCAAAACACACATAAGATTAATTCATTTTAAATATTGTGCGTGATCCTAATTCAAGTTGTATTAAGAGTATATAAGAAAAGAGTTATTTTCACCAAGTTTTCTCATTGACGTTTTTGCCCGTATCGGTTTTTTTTTTTTTTTTTGAGCTGTTGTCATAGGAGTTTTGTACTCTTTAGAGCCATCAAGCCATATTTTTTCAGTAATTCTTTCGTGTACTTGGTTTGATTAATAAAGATCCCTTCGTTGGTTTGCTTAATTTTCAACCTGAGACAGAAGGTTAATTCTCACTTCATACTCATTTCAATCTCAACTTGCATAATTCTAGCAAACTCTTAACAAAAATTCTCATTAATAGATCCAAATATAATATCATCAATATATATTTGTACTAATAGGATATCAGACTCATTCTGCTTGATAAACAATGTAATATCACTAAGACTCCGTCGAAAATAATTTACGATCAAATATCAGCTAAGTCTCTCATACCAAACTCGGGGAGCTTGTATAAATCCATAGAAAACCTTGCGAAGTTTAAACACATGATCAAGTAATTTATCATTCTCAAACCCCGGAGGTTATTCGACATAAACTTCCTCTGATAGAAATCCATTCAAGAATGCACTCTTTACATCTATTTGATATAGTTTAAAATTATGAGAACATGCAAATATGAGTAATATTCTAATAGGTTCTAATCTAACCACATGTGCATATATTTCATCATAATCAATTCTTTCTTCTTGATTATATCCTTGTGCTACCAATCTTACTTTATTTCTAATTACCACACTCGTTTCATCTTTTTTTATTACGATAAACCTATTTTGTACCAATGACATGATGAAAATACGGTCTAAGAACTAGAGACTACACTTTATTGCACTCAAATTGAACTAATTCTTCTTGCATCGTTGAAATCCAAGACTCATCAGTTAATACCTCATTAACATTCTTGAGCTAAATTTGAGATAAAAAAACAAGATTAATTATATCCATAAGAGATAATTTTGTACTTACATCTTTTTCGAAATTATCAATAATTTCTTTTAACGAGTGTCCCAAAATTGTCTTTATAGCTCGTGGTAAAGTTGTCATATATCACTATTTGTCTATTTTCCTATTATACGCAACAATAATTCGCTTTTACTAACTAAGATTGCCTTGCACATGACTCCAAACATCACCCCACTTGAAAATGTTTTTTTTTTTTTTAATTATACGATAAGGGGTGTCTGGGCCACTTTACACGCACCTCGACTAATCATCTTCCCAAGTGACCTTAAGGGTGTACTCTCCCACATCGACCTGGTGTAAGCACGTCAATTCAACCTGAACCAACGGGTAACCAAACCAAACCGAACTGAAAGGTTCAGTTTTGAAACCGATTAAATGGTTTTTGTTACAATTTTGGTTTCGAAATTAAAACTGAAGCTGTTTTGGTTTTAGTTTTGATTTTGGATAGTAACCGTGAAATCGAACCTCATAACCGAACTGTGTAATTGAATCGTTTAATTGATATTTTAGATATATTTTTATTATATATATTTTTCTCACTTTTTTTTATTTATTTATATTTTGACTCCTAGTGTGTGTGTGTGTCTATGTGTAATTGAGTTAATTTTAGGGTTTTTTAATTTCTTCCAGTATTTTAGTTATGTTTTTATTTAGATATAAAAAAAACAATGATTTGTGATTTCCTGATTTTGATTTTATATAAAATTATAAGACCTTAACAGTTGCTCGGTTTTTGTTTCGGTTTTGCATAAAATTCAACGGTTCGGTTTTAAAATCATTTTCCAAAAATTGGCAATTTTGGTTTTGGTATATGCCTAACGTTTTTTTTTTGTCGTGAAACCGACCTAAAACCGAATCGTTATCATCCCTAGTCTAGTGCATTGATGATTAAATTCATGATTTAATTCCTATAGTGTGCTCTCCAGGAGAGTTGTACATTATTTAATAAGGAAATAGGACAACTTCTCTTGCCAATCGGACTAACATCCCTTGGGTAATTAAAATTTTATTTAGTCAACAGTAAAGATACGTCTAGATGAAATATTTAAAGAAGAAATCTTATTTTTGAAAGGAATTTATGAATTTTGTTTTTATTTATTTAGATGAGGTATTTAAAGAAAACTGTAACGACTCGATTTCCCAGGGTCGCTACACGGTTTCTCCTATTGGAGAACTTAACTGAAACTGAATCACCAATATTTTTTTATTCTATACAATCATATAAATTTTTACCAACAACGGCGATAATTTTAGTTGTCAATTTTACAACGGTAACTAATGAATATAATAATTACAATTTAAATACAACTGAATAACCAATAATTTATTCCAAATTAGTCCGAGAAATTTTTCAAACAATGGCAACAATCACAAATATCGAATTGATTGATTCAATTTTTTACACCAGTCAATAATAAATTCAACTATTACAAATTAATTAGAAATTCAGCTGAAATTCCTATCACCGCATTATTTTTAAATACTCAAATAAATTTCTGACGCCGGTCAATTTAATACTAACGTTTAAATTTGTAATTTAATGTACAATTACGGAGACAATTATATTTATCGAATACATCGATTCAATTTTTCGAACAATAAATAATAAATACAATTAGTTATAATTATCGATTTAAATTTTTACGATACGACGACAATAATTATGTTCAATTTATCGCGTGAATTTATAATTTTTTTAACTTTCCAATCTGAGGTAACAAATTTGTGTATTTACCTTTAATATTGTCCGACTAAAGAAATTGGTCCCCAAGAGATAAAAATTTCGAATTACAAAATATCAACAATAAAAGAGATAAATTTATCACCCGAGCCCCAAGATTTTTAACAGTCCAAATTACAAATTGATATCAAGTAAAATTTATTAATATTTTATCTCAAATAAATTCAAATATCAAGATTTAATCTATTAATTCTCAAACCCGAGTATGATAAAATATTAACTCATATATGAGAATAAGTATTAATCTGTTAATAAATTTATGTTACGCATAAAAATATTGCAATTATCCATAGGGAATTAATTTGTTAAGAGAATTAATTTGTTAAGAGAATTAATTACCTCTTGTGGGGATGTCAATATTTAATTCGCCTTCAATGGTATATTATCTTAGTAATGGCTTAATATAGGGTATGAGATGCATATTCATTATCTTAATATAAATTGATAATATGTCTTCCATAAATTTATCAACGGTACAGATTGGTCTCCAATTTTTAAAGTCTGAAACCGTATTCCAAATTTGCATCAAAATATTAAGTCGATGTAAATAATAAATACAACTAGTATAAATACAACTAGTACAATTTTAAATAGAAATTCAAATGAGATTCTTGGCGCCGTTCTCGTTCTCACTAGTCCTGCAATCAAAACTGTGGGATTGTGAGTTGACGCTCAGTAGAACTTTAACCCCTCTAATATATGCATTTAATAAATATAACAAATAAAGCACATTGACATGATTTTCACATAATCATAATTATTTCCTAAAATTTAACAGATAAAATTCAACAACGATAATAACATAAATTTCACAATGGAAAAATTAAATATATATATATATATATGTGTGTGTGTGTGTGTGTGTGTGTGTGTGTGTGTGTCCAAAATTTGCGGCTCCAGTTTTTTCCTTTTTTTTTTCACCTTTGTTTTCTCGTCTCAACCCCTCTGTCCAACCTCACTTCATATGTCTCTTGTCTGAATATATAAAACTTATTATTATTGTTATTATATACTTTACACGTGTTAGTAGAAGGTTTTTGTATATATTATATATATACATGGTCACAATGGTTTCCTTCTGTATGAAGGGAACGGTTGTGATCATTAGTTTATTTATTTATTTACATAACGTCTCCCTTAAAATATAAAAAAAATATTAATTATATTTCAAAACTCTTAAAAGTATATTTTAAATAACACATTATTCTCAAAACTTCTAAACGTCAATTTAAAATTAACATTTAATTCAGAAAAATTATCAAATATTATTTATAACTTAAATTTACAAAACAGTCCCAAAAATATTAAATTTATATAAAATAATATTTTTAAAAATACAAATTTTGGGGTATTACAAAAACACTTGATTTTGAAAAGAGCTTTTGACTTGTTTTAAAGAAGTGTTTTTTTTATCAAAAAAATTATAAATTTTTTTGTCACTTATCTTATCATCAAGTCACAAACTTTCCCTATACCTGATAATACCTTATAATTTTAGTCAAACACCATGTGATTTCCTTTGGATAAAGAATTACTAAAAAAGTATTTGTAATAACAATTATATCCTTACTAAAAATAATTAAAAAATAAAATATATAAATATCCCTCTAAGTTTTTTTTTTCCTCATTTATTTTTTTACACTAGCATCCCTAATTTAAAAAATAAAATATTTTTTACTCCTAAAACTTATTACAATTTTTTTACCTTACCCCCACCCACGTGCGACCCCTACCTTACCCACCCAGTCCCTTTTTCTTCTTCTCCTCCTCCTTCTCTTTCTTCTTCTTCTTCTTCTTTTTCCTCCTCATCCTCTCTCTGTAAATCTTTCTCTTGGTGTTGTATCTATAGGGAGATAAAGAAAAGGATATAAGAAGAAGAAAAGTTAAGAGGAAGAAAGAAGAAGAAGAAGGTGGGAGGGGGGGTTTGTAGGGGGTGGGTGTGCACAGATCCGTCAGTGCCAAATCAGTAGAGAGAGAGAGAAAAGAAGAAGACAACGATAACACGGAGGGTGGGGTGGGGGCGGGAGGCAGAATCTACGGGGTAAAAGTAATTTTGAAAAAAATTAGGATTATTTGTTTTTAAAAAAAATATAAGATTCTTACTGATTTTTTTTTTAAAAAAATAAGAGATTTTTATTTTCTAATATTTCCTTAAGAGTTAGGTTAGACAATAACCCAAATTAACAGTCATATTAGCTGTTTATCCAATCGAACACACAAATAAAGTTTTTAACCCAAAATCGTTAGACAAGATAGGAGACGGACGGTGATACCCTCGCAAATTTCTCAAGAGCTAAAAATAGAGAAGTTCGATTATGGAAGGTTCGTCTCCCCCTGTTAGGCAGTTACAATTTATGTGCAAAGGGCTTATTGCTCAAGATTCAACTATTTTTAAAACACTTTTGTAGATATATAAAGGGAAACAGAGTGACGATTTCGAAATCGAAGCAGTCGACGCGATAGAGTAGAGTATATATCATAATTGAACAATTGGGATCGTTTATGGAATAGATAGCACAAGCATATTCAAGGTATCTACTAGTTTGAAACAAATTTTTACATTTGAGATTGTTTTCAACACAAATATTAGGTATTTTGAATAGATTCAGTTTCGTACGTTTGACATTTCCACACAGCATTCATACGTGAATCTACACGCAACTTGACATTGAACACCCTTTTTTGTAGTAGAACACGTAAACATCAATACTACACAATAAATCCAGTTTATAGATTGTACGTTGACATTTACGTATATCACTTATGCTTGAATATATACGTAACTTAAACATTACATAGAATCAGTTTTCGTACGTTGATATTTACGCATATCACTCATGCGTGAATATATACGGAACTTGGACATTGCGCAGAAACAGTTTTCGTACATTGACATTTACACATATCACGAATGCGTGAATATACATGTAACTTGGTCATCGCGCAGAAACAGTTTCATACGTTGACATTTACGCATAGAATTTATGCGTGAACGTAAAACGTAAATGCGTGAATATAAACGTAAATGACACTGAACACCTTTTTTTGTAGCAGAACACATAAACATCAACTTTGCAACAAAATAAATTCAGTTTATGTTTGCATTTTTTTCATACGTTGATATTTACACATAGTATTATGTGTGAGTCTACACGAAAATTGTGGTGGAACAATTTTGTTTCCAATTATTTTTTACAGTTCTAGTTTATGTATTTACAAAACATACTAGAGAAATGGCCATACGCATAATTTTAATGTTCAAGTATAATGGCTATTCGATGGGAGTAAAAGTCGACGATGATGTCACATATAAGGGTTTAATACAGAAGGTGTTAGCGAGATGGGACGGTTTGAAATTTGACATATTTGAGATGCAATATTCAATCCCTGGACACGAATTGTGTTTGATTTCATGTCAGGATGACTTGGAAGTAGTGGTATGTCTCGCATGCACAATGAATTTGGATTACGTTGGAGTGGATATTAAAATATGTGGCAGTGGTAGCGGATGGGAGGGCGTAGGAAACAATATGTTGATTGAACATCATCGTGGCCTCGGTGGCAGAGGTGATGCATACATAGAGGAAGATTTATTGCCAATTTTTTATCTGCCCCCACAGAAAGCGTTGTTGTCTAATAACTGGGTTGGTGGTATAAAGGAAGTAGGATAGAGCTTTAGGGGTGGTGCTATGGAGTTCAGAGAAAAATTAAGAAAATACGTTGTTTAAGTATGTTTCAGTTTTAAATACAAAAAATACGAGAGAGAAAGAGTAACTGCCGAATGCGCTCTAAAAGATGAAAATGATTGTGTGTGGAGGGTACATGGGAGAGTAGATGATAAGAATAGTTTTTTCTATATTTAGGAACTAGAAAACACACATACGTGCGGTGCTGCATTTAGGACGAACAGGAATGAGAACATGAATTCGAGTGCTGTGAAGTCGTGTTTGGTAGACTTGGTTCAGAACATATTGGGCACCAGACCGATTGATGTTGTACACAGATTCAAAAATGATTATGGCATCGAGATCTCATATCACATTGCATAGAACGGTGTTGAGAAAGCACGAGATGATCTGTATGGCGACCACAGGGCCTCATACGACCAGTTGCATTGGTATATGGAGTCATGTATGCGCACAAATCCGGGCAGCCATATCGCTCTTGAATACGACAAGGAATCAAGGTATTTTCAAAGATTGTTTATTGCATTTAATGTAACAATACGTGGCTTCAATTATTGCCGGCCAATGTGTTTCTTCGACGGTACGTTTCAGGGGGGTAGATACAAGGGATGTCTGCTGGCAGCAAACGTAAAGAATGAGAACAATGGTAATAATATGTTTTTTCTTTTAAAATATATTAGAAACCTAATATCAATATTTGGTTATTTTTTGGTTTTTTAAGTGATTTTGTTTTTATTAACCTAATTTTTGTAGTGCGATCAAACCTACCATTTTTTTTCAGGGTTGTTCCCAGTTGCCTTTGCCATCGTTGATGCTGAGAATGACAACAATTGGTTCTGGTTCATGGGGCATCTGCGCAAATTTTTTTCACAAGACCGGGTGTTAACCTTCATATCGGATCGTCACAACGGCATATTTGAAGGTGTTCGTAAAATATTTCCAAATTGTTTTCATTCATTCTGCTTGAATCACTTGAAGAACAATCTAAAAGATAAATTAGCTGGCATGAAACAACGGTTCAAAGAGAAGTTGGTTTATAAATACGTTTGTATGGCATACGCTACAACAATGGATAAATTCAATATGTATTGGGATGAGTTGAAGATAGAAGGCAAGGGTTAGGTAGAAAATTTCCTTCATGACGTATCCCCCGAAAATTTTTGCAACATGTATTTCAGAGATAAACGATTCGGCGAGATGTCTTCAAATTTAGTTGAATTATTCAATGCGTGGATCCGTGAATATCGTCACCTGCCCATTATATTAATGATCGACAAGATTAGATGAAACTGATGGCCCATCTATCTAATAGACGCTCAGATTCACTGACAATGACATTCGTGTTATGCCCCATACGCGAAGAATCGATAGGACAAATGATTTGGGATGGTCGGACATGAGCTGTTGTGGAATGTTAGAAAAACATATACGAAATGCACTCAAACCCTTCTGTGATTGTGGACATGGACAAGAGGACTTGCGCGTGTTTCAATTGGGACGGCAATGGGTTCCCTTGTATGCATGCTTGCGCAGCTATACAACATAGCGGGAAGAACATGTATTCATATATAGAGGTATACTTTTCTATTGAGCACTATTGGAAATGTTATTCAGAAGATATCTATGGAGTCCCGACTATTGAGAAACCAACTTGGGATAAATCGAAAGTCGTCATCATTCCTCCAATTATGAAACGGCAACCTGGCCATCACAGAAAAAAACGTATACCATCGAAAGGAGAGGTTGTAGAGATAAAATGTGGAAGGTGTCACAAATATGGGCACCACAATTGCAAGTCGTGCACTGCAGCAATTTGAGTCGATGATATCATTCTTTTTTTCAAAATATTTCTTCTATTTTTTGATTTTTTTTGGGCGAGTGAATCAGGTGATACTTGTATGTTTATACGGGACACATAAATGATCAGTTTTAAAGATTTTTTAAACTGAATATTTTGAGTATGAATTTTTTTTTTTTTTTTTCACAATCACTGCAGCTTCAATGTATGTGTGGATTTTATTGTGTATTGTGAAGTATATTACGTCATCTTGTCTATGCAGCGAACAACGTGGGGTGAGGATTCAATTTATACATTCAGTCTTGGTAAGCGATTTTTTTTGTTAGACATTGAAACACTGTTGGAACTCATCAGTGAATATTTTTTTGTCAAATTGAGTAAATATTCACTCAATGTATAGAATCGAGTAAATATTCACTCCAGTTTAAGTTCTCTTGAATTTCGTGAATTTTGACTCACAACACATTTTTGATTGATACTCACACACAAATTTTGATTTGATACTCACACACCAATGCTGTATATTGATACTCACACACCCATGTTATGTATTGACAAAGAAAAACACCATTTTCAATACCGTGTGACATGCACGTAAATATTTATACATACATTTTTTATTGATACTCACACACCCATACCATGTGTTTGACTCATCAGTGAACATTTTTTTGTTAAACCGAGTAAATATTCACTCAATGTATATAATCGAGTAAATATTCACTCACTTCAGTTTAAGTTCTCTCACCACGTAAATATTTACTCACACACAATTTAATTGATGCTCACACACCAACGTGTGTATTTGATACTCACACACTCATGCTATGTATTCACAAAGAAAAATATCATTGTCATTGCTGTGTGACAGACATGTAAATATTCACACACACATTTTTTATTGATACTCATAGACCCATGATATGTAATGACACAAAGAAAAATACCATTTTTCATTTATCTGTAACATACACGTAAATATTCACTTACAAATAAAACACATTTTTTGTGTCCTTGTCCTGCGATGCAAAACAAAAGATCAAAAAAATAACTAGATACATTCCAACAGGGTTTCATTGAGTTGTTGGTCACGACGACAGCGCATTTGCAGACTCCTTTCTGGCCATAGCACCGAAAATAACCAACTCGTGGGTGGATCATTCAACAGACTATATACAATAGTCTTCTGCATATTTCTTGTATCACCTGCAGTTATATTCTTCGGCATAACCCTATTCTCAGCATATTGTTTCATGATTGATGCCATGAAGACACCACATTCAGTCCTGGTAAAAACAAAAGACACAAAAGTATTAGGATTTTTCAAAAATGGAAACAAATGCGTCGATTTTTGTGAAACAAATGAGAAAAGTGTGATATGCAGTTTGGGACATACGATCCCTTTTGGTACGAACCGTCTACACATTGTTCTATTTGAGCATCTCCCCAGCCTCGCAGTATATTGTCATTTATATGCGCCTCCACAAATTATTTTTGTCATGAGATTATTGTTAAACACAGACACGTAATGCGAGCATAAAAAGTGATGCATACGGAAGTATTTTTTTCATATCACAATGCGCACGTCGAATTAGTATTGATCAGTTGTGGGATCACGTGGCAGGAGCGAATTGTAGAATTTCTACCATTTTTCAAAAATATCGAGGACCAGCATAGTCCAATGATTGGGGGTTACATGAATACCGAGGGAAATCAAAGGGAAAATAATGTACCTACAATTCGAGGTAAATGCTTTACTGATTGTTTTGCGGATATGGGTCTTCAGATTTTTGTATTTCCCCCGGATTATCGTCTGGAAAACAACGCATCCAAAATTAGATATCATATTCATGAACATATTAAAAATGAAAGAAGACTTTCGTCCATACCCATATCTGTGCCAAAGCAAATTTGGATGTATCAAACAGTCCCCTTGTTTTTCCTGCTTATTTGAGATTGAGACTGTGCGTCATATTTTCCAGACATTCACCATAAGCACTAAGCACCTGAATAATACAAAACAACGTTTGTCAGTGAATGCGCGAACATCAAATGTGTTGAGGGGGGGGGTGAGTGAATACTAACTCAATTGAACAAAACCCAATCAGATTTGTAAGTGCTTAAAAAACATTGGGGAGTGAGTGAATATTAACTCAATTGAACAAAACCCAATAAGAATTGCATTTGCTTAAAAAACATTGGGGGGTGAGTAAATATTAACTCAATTGAACAAAATCCATTCAGGTTTGCAATTGCTTAAAAAACATTGGGGGGTGAGTGAATATCAACTCAATTGAAACAAAACCCAATCATAATTGCATTTGCTTAAAAAACAATAGGGGTGAGTGAAATATTTAACGCACAGCCACAATGATCAAAACGAAAATGGTTTGAGGACACGTGGATATCAACGTTGAGGGTGAATGAATATTACACCAATCAGGGAGAACCAAATAATGTGCACTTGCTAAAAAAATCTCACTATTATATAACGATTTTGGAAATGTACAACTTACATTGTCAGCCATATGTCTCTCTTTAAGTATGCATATGGCATCTCGCAGGCTCATAGTTGATAGTGGTTTGGTCCCCCCATACGCTAGGCCCCTGAAATCATATTGAAACGCGGTAAGTTCTATTTTTTTTCCCAAGAAAATCAACTAAAATAATCATATAAAACGGTAGAAATTAATGTTACCCATTCCCTTCCTCAATGTATGTCATCTGTAGCATTTCTCAATTGTCATCGCTTAACATTATTGCTATTTTGCATCTATTTCATTTGGGCAGTTTGATGTTGTCCTCGTACTCAGAAACAGGAAGTTCGTCAACATTTACAACATCCCCAGCGACCTTTTCCTTGCCTTTTGCTTTTGGCCCTGGGTAGACGAAATCGCTACCCTTGTGTGTTGGTTGCCTAACCTTCACCTTTAGTCTTTTTATCAAGGAATTCACTTTAAGGGGTGGTGATGTTTCACACCCGGTGACCGCAGAGACATTTCCTGGGGTTACAGCAGAAATGGGAGTCGCACCCGATATCACCAAGTCAGTGCAGGCGTTCGACGGTGTTTCGGTTGACGCATGGGGCGGCGGCTGTGGTGTTGTCTAGGTGGGTGGTGACACAAAGGCAACAGATTGCTGCTGTGCTGATGCTGCATACCCCTTAATTTGAACATGCATATCAGTAATCTGCTTATTCAGCTCCTTGATTGTTTGAATGTATGAACGCCAACTTGCATTCTTAGCTTCCTTCAATATAATGTTGTTGGCCAATGCTGTTTTCAATTGTATCTCCAAATCCACACATCTCTTTTTCAAATCATCATTCTCGGGGTTTGGCTGCGGATCACGATGTTTTTTAGTGACAGCATGAACACCCATTTCTAGTTCCATCTGAGCCTTTTCGGTAACAACTTTCGTCAATCGTGTGGTAAGATCAGCCATCATTGCATCATGCTGACTTTTCTGTTGGGTAAGTTCCATTTGCAAATCAATATTACGGACAATCATACTAATAACAATCTTTCGCAGCGCTTCAATTGTCTGGTTCTCTTCTATTTGTTTTGCATAAAAATCATCCTGCATTTGATCCAACGCACGATAAACGTCATCAACGGCAATGTCGTATGAGGTGGGAGGCGTGATATCACTGCACGACTGCAGTCTACACCTAAATCGAACGTTGGATCCTGGCGTTGCATTGCTGTCTGGCTTAAAATGGGAATCAACGACTCACCCAAAATTTTGTCAACCATTGCTTGGATTTTAGGATCATCTTCATCAACGATACCCTTGCCATTCTCAATTCTTCGTTGTTCGTGTATAGTATCTTCTGATTCGTCACGAATCTCCGCGGGAGTTTCCCTCACAACTTCGTTAGCATCGTGGGGGGGGTATTGTAAGACCTAAATCATAGCATGTACGTCATTAATAGTTGTATTTTAGAGCATCAAGAAATTGGGGAAAAAATTTGTTAATTAAAAATCCAAATAAAAAGTTTAGGGGTCAAATTGAAAATTTTGAAAATATTAATTTTAGAACTTAAAATTTCAAATTGACATTTAACCTTATAATTAAAAGTTTTAGGGGTAAAATTGAAAATTTTAGAATTTTTTTTTAAAGCTGAATTTGAGAAAAATTAAGAAGTTAAGGAAGTTAGGGGAGAAAAGGGTAATTAATTAAAGATTTTGTTTAAACCCATTTACATACAAACATGTTTGTTCATCCTCCGCATGTGTGTACGATGAGTATCGACCGGAGCAAGGAAACGGAAGTGGTAACGTGGCAAGCTAAGATCAAAACGTTCTCCACCAAAATCATGCAATATATATATATATATATATATATATATATATATATATATATATATATATATATATATATATATAGGATCATGCAAGAGAAATTAAGGAAGAAAATCTCAAACCAATTTTAGATAAATTCTAGAGAGAGAGAGGGAAACGGAAGGGGGTTCTCGGTGGTGTCTCCTTCGGTGATAGTGGGGAGAATTAGCCTGCATGTGTGTAGGGTGGTTTGAGTGTGTTACGCTCTCCGTTCATCGACTACTCTCCGATGATCGTATGATGGATTGATCGTTGCCGTTTGGTTCAGTGCGGGATCGACGGTCGTGGAGCGAGATCGTTAACCCTGTAAAAATGTTGCCGTTCGTCATCGTCGATTTGGTACGTAATTGTGTAATTATTCTTGTTGAGTATATGCATGCATGGGTTCGGTCGGTAAAGTTCCGGTGGTGTGTGCTCTGTTTTGGTTGCCGACAGTATGTGGGTGTGGTCAAATCGTGTATGTGTCGCCGGTCGGGTCATGTGTGTGTGCGAGCGCCGTGTGTGTATGCGTTGTTCAGTCACCGTCTGTGGGTGTGTGTTGGTCCGGCGGTGGGAGTGCGTTCAGTGGAAGTCGCCGTGCGTGTGTCGTCGACGGCGACTGGGTGTGGTTGTACGTTCGGCGACTGTGTGTGTAGTGTGTGTGTGGTGTCGATGGTAGGACCTACTGTGATTGTAGGTGGGTTGTCGGCCGACAGAGGCTATGAGTGTGTGTGAAAGTTAGAGAGAGAGAGAGCCGGCGGTTCGGCGGAAACAAGAAGAAGGAAAACAGAAAAAAAGAAAGAAAAAAAAAAAGAGGAAAAGGAAAAATTTCACTTTTAACCCCAACAATACTTTAAACTCATCTTGCGACCCGTGAATGATTCGGGGCGAATAATATTTTTCATTAAATATTATTTTCAATTAAATTAAAATTCCAGCATACAAATTTGGTAACCGTGGGGACCGTTGTATTACTAAAGTTTTATAGATAATTTTAACAAAATAAAAAATAAATAAAAAAATTAAATCGAATAATAATTTTACATAATAAAATGAAGAGAATGGGAAATTACGAAACTTAGGGCTTGTATTTGCATGAGTAGGTTATTTTTTTTCTCTATAATATTAATTTAGGCCCTATCACAAATAGGTTGACATTTATCGGAGGATTAGTAACGGATAGTCGGTGGAGCTTTTGAGAGCGAATTATCAGATGAGTGTACTGTCTTCTTACCAGATTATTTGTATATATACATATGATGGAAAATGGTTGTATTTAAATTAGATGCTTTTGAAAATTATGTGGTGATTTGACGATGTTGATTAGACGATATTATTGAGTGATGTTGATCCACTTCGACGGAGTGATGTTATTCGCTTCGGCGGAGTGATGTTATCCGCTTCGGCAGAGTGATGTTTATCTGCTTCGACAGAGTGATGTCTTCGACAGAGTGATGTTACTGTGCAGTGATTATCCGCTTCGGCAAAGTGATGGGTGTTCGTAGGAAGGCATATCTTACGGATGGTACGATACCGTTGCAAACTCTCGATCGTGAGGTTAAAACGATCACTATGGCTAGCCAGTGTGTGTTGCAGTGGAGTGGTGTTTGAGATGTGTTATTTTACTTATATTGGGTGATTTATTATTTATTATGGTGATTGGTATTATTTTACTAGATGGGTTTGGATGGAACTTATATTTATTGGTTTATTTTCACTGCTTATATTATGGAGAATGTTTCTAGTTACGTGTTGTTTCTATATGTACGCTTAATCCATTTAGATGTTGTAAAATGAATTATTATTATAAAAAAATGTTTTTACTAAGAAGGTAATACACTCGCAGGTGCATTAACTAGACATCCGTCCCCTACTGGCAATAGGTTGAATCCGAAGGTGCGATAGGGAAAGAGTATCTTAGGAGTGCTACTAGAGGTGAACACTGAGAGGTTTAGATGTTATGTATCTTTATCGTTACGATACTTTTTGTAGGGACTGATGTTTCCCGAATTTGAGAGTATATATATATATATATATATATATATATATATATATATATATATATGTGTGTGTGTGTGTGTGTGTGTGTGTGTGTTTGTGATACGTCTGTATACATGTATAGGGTTATTTCTGGTGTTTGTGATTTTGGTAAAGTCGTGTCAACGTCACACCGGTCCCACGGTAATGGGTGTCCGGGGTGGGGTGTGACAATTTTGGTATCAGAGCCTAGGTTATAGGTTCTGTAGACTTGTCGGTGTTTGTAGCGTAGAGGATCATGAGATAGGAAGACGTGACAGTCGTCTAGTCGGTAGGGGACATGAGATAGGGTGTCGATAGGTGAGTTCGGCACGTGAGTGTTAGTTTAGTGCATTGGCATTGTGTGTGGCCTTGTTGATAATTAGTGGATGCGACAAATTATGATATTGCCAATTGATGGATTCGAGTGATGTTGTGTGGTTAGTAGTAGTAATGGGTGGATTGCAATGGTGGGAATATTAGTAGGGGGAAATGTGAGATTATAATTGAGAAACAACCATTTGCGTATTATTTGATGTTGCGAATTACCCATAGTACTCAATGTGTTAGTTGTTAAAAATACTAGATAGTATAGCAGAACACACCTCAGTTGGATTATGAAAATGAAAGGAGAGTTCATAGGAGTTGGAATTAGGGATGTGAGAAAACTGCGACATTATTAGGAAAGATTTAACTTGATAGTATGTTCTTGGTTGACGTGAAGGTAGAGCAAAAATTTGTGGAACTAGTAAATATAACAAACGTAATAGAATGATATGTAGAAAGTAGTCGAGAATTGTGGATCTGAGATGATAGTAGGTGCACATAAATACAACCCATCTCATATAGGTAATATAGAGTGTCGGTGGATTATTTCCAGAAGAAGTTACTTTTCCAATCTAGGATGAATCAAAGTTTGCATTTTGAGGAAGATGTAATCATTACTCCAGTCAATTTGATAGTTGGATCAGGAGATTAGAAAGGTGTTAAATATCAGAATACTTTACGCAGGTGCTAGGCACCAGTCAGAACAAGTTTAGGCGGTAGATATTGCAGTAGCTAGGGAAAAGAATTGTCAGGGTGTCAGTAAGCATGGATAATAATCGTAGTCATTGTAAATTTGGTTCCGTAAGTCTAATGAATTGAACGTTCGGCTCATTAAGTTGGCTAAATACAATCGTGTTGATAAAATGTGGAAAATTAGGATTTTAATTATAAGTTTGGAATTTTAAAGGTGGTCGCCATTGCGTAGAAAAATGAGTGGATTCATTTGAAGTAGAAGAGTGGTTGCATTTATCTATATTTAATAATTTTCGTTACAAT
Source organism: Eucommia ulmoides (assembly GCA_016647705.1). NCBI lineage: Eukaryota > Viridiplantae > Streptophyta > Magnoliopsida > Garryales > Eucommiaceae > Eucommia > Eucommia ulmoides. The sequence goes on from CM028329.1 coordinate 25,346,473, forward strand.
TAACTGAGTATGGGGAATGCGAGTGAGTTAGTTTTAGGTAGAGAAAGTCTCGATAAGAGAAGCCGTGTGACGGCCCTAGAAAACCGGGTCGTTACAATAAATTAGAGACTGTTAACTCACGTTTAACTTAAACCTAGTAATTCTCTCCATGAAGACCCGATGTTGTCATAGGTATCATGTCATTATATGCATGTGATGCTCGTGTACTTACTGATCATGGTTCTACACATTCATTTGTTTCAGCAACATTCATGATGCATGTAGGCTAGTTTCCCATTTCTTTATCATATCGTATTGTTATTTCTACTCTGGTGGGTGAGTCGGTATGGATCGATAGTGTGTTCAAAGACTGTCCGCTTTGGATCGGTGATGGGGAACTATTGGCGGATCTATTACCCCTGAGTATTCACAATTTCGATATGATACTGGGTATGGAATTGCTATCCGGATATCTTGCCACTGTGGATTATTTCAAGAAGGAAGTTATCTTTCAAATCTCAGGCGAGCTAGAGTTTGTTTTTGCGGGAGACAGAATTATCACTCCTGTCAGTATGATTCCAGCCCTAGAAGTCAAGAAATTATTGCAGAAAGGATGTCAGGGATACCTTGCGCACCTGATTGACACTAGTCAGAGAGAAGTCGCGATGACAGATATTCCTGTTGGTCAAAGATTTTTTCAATGTGCTTCCGAACGAATTGCCAGGGTTGCCAGTAGATAGGGAGATAGAATTCACGATCGAGTTACTTCTAGGCACTGCTCCTATATCGATTCCACCCTATCGTATGGCGCCTACCAAGTTGAAAGAATTGAAGGTGCAGTTATAAGATTTATTAGACGATGGGTTTATCAGGCCCAGGGTCTCCCCATGGGGGCCCCCGGTGTTGTTCATGAAAAAGAAGGATGGCACATTGAGAATGTGTATTGATTATCGGCAGCTAAATAGGGTGACGGTTCGCAATAAATATCCGTTGCCTAGGATTGATGACTTGTTTGACTAGCTCCAAAAAGTTAAAGTGTTTTCTAAGATATATTTTTTATCGAGGTATCACCAATTAGAAGTCAGAGATAGCGGCGTGGAAAAACCGGCGTTCTGTACGAGATATGGACACTATGAATTTCTGGTTATACCCTTTGGATTGTTAAATGCCCCTACTGCTTTCATGGACTTGATGAACCATATCTTTCAACCTTATCTGGATCAATTTATTATCGTGTTCATTGATGACATAATGGTCTTTTCCCAAAGTAGAGAAGAGCATGGGAGACATCTCGAGATTATATTGCAGACGTTGCGAGAGAAGCGGTTATATGCGAAATTTAGTAAATTCAAATTCTGGTTAGATCATGTGGTGTTCTTGGGGCATGTTATTTCAGGAAATAGTATTCAGGTAGACCCAAATAAAGTTGAAGCTGTTATTCAGTGGGAAAGGCTAAAAAAAAAAAATATGACTGAAATTCAAAGCTGTTTAGGATTGGCGGGTTACTATCGACGGTTTGTGCAAGAATTTTCCGTTATAGCTACCCCGTTAACTCGATTGACCCGCAAGGCATCCAAATTTGAGTGGATCGATAGATGTGAGCAGAGTTTCCAAGAGTTGAAGAGTAGATTGATATCAGCACCAATACTGTCATTTCTATCGGAAGGAGGTGGTTTCGTGATTGATAGCGACACGTCACACCAATGGCTGGGAGTTGTTCTGATGCTGCATGGTCACGTAATCGCATATGCATTCCCGCAACTGAAGAATCCTGAGCGTAATTACTCGACACATGATCTAGAGCTGGCAATGATTGTATTTGCCCTAAAAATTTGAAGGCATTATTTGTATGGTGAAACGTGTGAAATATACACTGATCAATAGAGTTTAAAATATCTGTTTACTCAGAAGGAATTAAATTTGAGGCAAAGGCATTGGATAGAGTTGATTAAAGATTATGATTGCACTATCCACTATTATCCAGGGAAGGCTAAAGTTGTAGCGGAGGCGTTGAGTCGAAAATTGGCAAGTTCGATCGCACATATTCGAGTTGTTTGTGCTAACTTGTATGCAGAGTTGAGATCGTTATGAATTCAGTTAGCAGTGGGTCAAACGGAAGCATTACTTGCGACTTTGACTTTGAAGCCGACGTTGATTGATCGTATTATTAAAGCTCAGACGTCAGACGTTCAATTAGAAAAGATTTGAGATGAAGTGAAAAATGGGCCCAGAGCTGATTATCGTGTCAGAGATAGTGATGAATCTTTAATGATGGGAAATAGCCTGTGTGTGCCGGATGACGTCAACTTAAATAAGGACATCTTGGAGGAAGCGTATAGCTCAGCGTATGTAATGTATCCAGGCAGTACCAAAATGTATCAAGATTTGCGTGAACATTATTGGTGGATCGAAATGAAGCGGGAAATAACAGAATTTGTTGTCAGGTGTCTTGTTTGTCAGCAAGTTAAGATTGAGCATCAACGTCTAAGTGGGTTGTTGCAACCTCTACCTATTCCAAAGTAGAAGTAGGATCATATCACGATGGATTTCATTTCGGGACTACCCCGTACTCAAAAAGGGTATAATTCCATCTAGGTAATTGTTGATAGGCTTACCAAGTTCGCTCATTTTCTGGCCAAAAAGATGACATATTTACTTGAGAAGTATGCCCAATTGTATATTGATGAGATTGTGAGGTTGCACGGTGCCCTGGTTTCTATAGTGTCGGATAGAGATCCGAGATTTACTTCGGGATTCTGGCCAAGTCTCCAGACTGCTTTGGGTACCAAGCTGAAATTTAGCACCGCTTTTCATCCTCAGACAGATGGATAATCAGAGTGTACGATTCAGATTTGGGAAGATATGTTGAGGGGATGTGTTCTGGAATTTCCTGGGCCTTGTTGTTGTGGGCGAATTCCATCAACGACCAATAATCATCCCAGCTACTATTCGGCAATCGAAATGGCCATGTATGAAGCGTTGTATGGTAGGAGATGCAGAACCCCAGTCTGTTGGACTAAAGTGGGTAAACGTAAATTGTTGAAGTTGGGCATAGTTCAAATGACAACAGACAAAGTGAAAGGTAATGTGTGAAAGATTTAAAATTGCTCAGACTCGACAAAAGAGTTATGCAGACAAGCGCTGGCGGGAGTTAGAGTTCGAAGTGGGAAATCATATGTTCTTGCGTATTTCTCCATGGAAGGGCATAATGAGGTTCGGAAAGAAAGGGAAGTTGAGTCCAAGATATATTGGACCATAGGAAATTTTAGACCAGGTTGGCACTGCAACGTATAAACTTGCATTACCTCCAGAGTCGTCTTGTTTACACAACGTTTTCCATGTATCGATGCTCCGAAAATATGTATCAGACCCTTCTCATGTGTTGACTTCGCAGTCGATCGAATTGGAAGCAGATTTGACATACGTTGAGGAGCCAGTCCAAATCCTAAGGCGTAAAGATCAAGTGTTGCGAATGAGGACGATCCCATTAGTCAAAGTGTTGTGTCGCAGTCATGGAGTGGAAGTAGCGACATGGGTGTGAGAAAAAGAAATGAGGAACAAATACCCACATTTGTTCGACTAAGGTAATAAAAAAAATTCGGGACGAAATTTCTTTGAGGAGGGAAGAGTTTTAAGACCTAAATCATAGCATGTACGTCATTAATAGTTGTATTTTAGAGCATCAGGAAATTGGGGAAAAAATTTGTTAATTAAAAATCCAAATAAAAAGTTTAGGGGTCAAATTGGAAATTTTGAAAATATTAATTTTAGAACTTAAAATTTCAAATTGACATTTAACCTTATAATTAAAAGTTTTAGGGGTAAAATTGAAAATTTTAGAATTTTTTTTTAAAGCTGAATTTGAGAAAAATTAAGAAGTTAAGGAAGTTAGGGGAGAAAAGGGTAATTAATTAAAGATTTTGTTTAAACCCATTTACATACAAACATGTTTGTTCATCCTCCGCATGTGTGCGAGACGAGCATCGGCCGGAGCAAGGAAACGGAAGTGGCAACGTGGCAAGCTAAGATCAAAACGTTCTCCACCAAAATCATGCAATATATATATATAGGATCATGCAAGAGAAATTAAGGAAGAAAATCTCAAACCAATTTTAGATAAATTCTAGAGAGAGAAAAGGAAACGGAAGGGGGTTCTCGGTGGTGTCTCCTCCGGTGATGGTGGGGAGAATTAGCGTGCATGTGTGTGGGGTAGTTTGAGTGTGTTATACTCTCCGTTCATCGACTACTCTCCGGTGATCGTAGGATGGATTGATCGTTGCCGTTCGGTTCGGTACGGGATCGACGGTTGTGGAGCGAGATCGTTAACCCTGTAAAAATGTTGTCGTTCGTCAGAGTCGATTTGGTACGTAATTGTGTAATTATTCTTGTTGAGTGTATGCATGCATGGGTTCGGTCGGTAAAGTTCCGGCGGTGTGTGCTCTGTTTTGGTTGCCGACAGTATGTGGGTGTGGTCAAATCGTGTGTGTGTCGCCGGTCGGGTCATGTGTGTATGCGAGCGCCGTGTGTGTATGCGTTGTTCAGTCACCGTCTGTGGGTGTATGTTGGTCCGGCGGTGGGAGTGCGTTCAGTGGAAGTCGCCGCGCGTGTGTCGTCGAAGGCGACTGGGTGTGGTTGTACGTCCGGCGACTGTGTGTGTAGTGTGTGTGTGGTGTCGACGGTCGGACCTGCTGTGATTGTAGGTGGGTTGTCGGCCGACAGAGGCTATGAGTGTGTGTGAAAGTTAGAGAGATAGAGAGAGCCGGCGGTTCGGCGGAAACAAGAAGAAGGAAAACAAGAAAAAAAAGAAAAGGAAAAATTTCACTTTTAACCCCAACAAAATTTTTAACTCATCTCGCGACCTGTGAACGATTCGAGGCGAATAATATTTTTCATTAAATATTATTTTCAATTAAATTAAAATTCCAACATACAAATTTGGTAACTGTGGAGACCGTTGCATTACTAAATTTTTATAGATAATTTTAACAAAATAAAAATAAATAAATAAATTAAATCGAATAATAATTCTACACAATAAAATGAAGAGAATGAGAAATTACGAAACTTAGAGCTTGCATTTGCATGAGTAGGTTATTTTTTTTCTCTATAATATTAATTTAGGCCCTATCACAAATAGGTTCACATTTATCGGAGGATTAGTTGCTGATAGTCGGTGGAGCTTTTGAGAGCGAATTATCAAGTGAGTGTACTGTCTTCTTGCCAGATTATTTGTATATATACATATGATGGAAAATGGTTGTATTTAAATTAGATGCTTTTGAAAATTATGTGGTGATTTGACGATGTTGATTAGACTATATTATTGAGTGATGTTGATCCGCTTCGGCGGAGTGATGTTTATCCGCTTCGGTGGAGTGATGTTATCCGCTTCAACGGAATGATGTTTATCTGCTTCCGCAGAGTGATGTTAGACGTTTATACTGCGCAGTGATTATCCGCTTCGGTGGAGTGATGGATGTTCGCAGGATGACATATCCTACGGATGGTACGGTACCGTTGCAAACTCCCGATCGTAAGATTAAAACGATCACTATGGCTAGTCAGTGTGTGTTGCAGTGGAGTGGTGTTTGAGATGTGTTATTTTACTTATATTGGGTGATTTATTATTTATTATGGTGATTGGTATTATTTTACTAGATGGGTTTAGATGGAACTTATATTTGTTGGTTTATTTTCACTACTTATATTATGGAGAATTTTCCTAGTTACGTGTTGTTTCTATACGTACGCTTAATCCATTTAGATGTTGTAGAATGAATTATTATTATAAAAAAATATTTTTACTAAGAAGGCAGTACACTCGCAGGTGCATTAACTAGGCGTCCATCCCCTACTGGCAATAGGTTGAATCCGAAGGTGCGATAGGGAAAGAGTATCTTGGGAGTGCTACTAGAGGTGAACACTGAGAGATTTAGATATTATGTATCTTTATCGTTACGATACTTTTTTGTAGGGACTGATGTTTCCCGAATTTGAGAGTATATATATATATATATATATATATATATATATATATATATATATATATGTTTGTGATACGTTTGTATACATGTATAGGGTTATTTCTGGTGTTTGTGATTTTGGTAAAGTCGTGTCGACGTCATATCAGTCCCACGGTAATGGGTGTCCAGGGTGGGATGTGTCGGGTATGATGCCAGATTACAATTTAAGCAAGCTCTCCTCGATGTCCCCAGCTTTAACATGAACGCATTTATTTAAAACGTAAGGCAAAACAAAAACATAATTAGAATAGAATGTTAAAAAATCGATCCAGAATTTTTTACGTGATCATCTAATAGGTCGTTGATCGGGGTAGACCCGAGGGAAGAGGTGTATACAGTCAAACAACACCGTTGCATCCTCGGTATTGCAAACTCCCGCCCCTCTATGGCTGTCGATAATGTCGTGTGTTCGCAAAGCCAATACTAAAAACAAAGAAGTAGTTGGGGGGAATAAGTTGCCAATCTACAGTAACGACAAGAACATCCGCATACTGATAACATTTATATAATCAATAAAATACTAATAAGATAAACAATATTCATGAGAACATCCATTTACCGATAAAAATCACTTTGATTGATTTTAGATTGTACCTGCAGCGCGAGGACACACCCCGTAACGGATCTTGGCTCGATGTGTGATTTCTTTTAGACTCGTCTCCAAGTCTGTTATAATTGCGTTCGGCCAGTTGAAGTTGTTCATATGTTCGATATCCTCCACATATTGAATGAGCTACTGTGACACCTGCTATCCAGTAGTCGTGAAGAAACATGTGGACAAGAGATGCAAACACAACAAGCGAACGATGTCGTGTGCGCTTTCCTCACTTGTACTATTTACCTGCTGCTCCACCGAAGACCTCAAGTAGGCCACACTAAACTCTCTCAGGTTTGTCAGCTTCAGTTTGCGGAGGAATTTTGATTCAGCCTTCGTGTATCTATTCTGCACAATGACTCCATCCCTTGCTGTCAAACCAAAAATCAACTGTATGTCCAGTAGTGTCAGCCTCACCAATTTTCCTCTGATTCTGAATGCTGACCGGGCTGGGACATAACTCAGTATGATCTTCTCTATCAAATTGTCATTTTTATGGATATTCTCAAGCGACACCTGCTTGTTGTAGAACATTTTGAAGATTTTGGCAAATGGTGTCATACGCAACAACTTTTGTGTTGGTTTGTTAATCCGCAATCTCGAACTAGTTCATACGTTTGTTTTAGATTGCTCCGATACAAAAATACTCTTGGTCGAGATTGAGTATTCCCTTTTTTCCTCTGTTTTTTAACTCGTTGACCTACAATTTAACGGGGTAACAACAAACCGTTTTTAACTACGCGTATATTAAAGTAGATAAAAATAGACACACAAAAATTAACACCAAGTGAACATCAACACACAATAACACCAACGAATAGATATGTGAACATCAACAAAAAAATAACCACATGATTTTCTCCTCCAAAATGACACAGATAAGTGGGTATTCACATACATAATAAAAACGTTTCTTTAACACAAATAAAATGATTACGAGAGGATTTTGGGCGCTAATTGAAACATTTAGAAGAACATTTACGACCCTATTTTACATATTTACAGGACTTATTAATAAAATTACTCGTACGTGGACATCAACGCAAACGTATACATACGCGAACATCAACACCAATGTAATAGATACGTGAACATCAACATCAACAAGTAGACATATGAACATCAACACCGAAAAGCCCACACCAAGGTTTCTGTGGGGTAAGTGGGTATTCACACCAATTGAAACATCTAGAAGAACATTTACGGCCATAACTTACACATTAACGGGACTAATAAATAAAAAATTACTCATACATGGACATCAACACCAACGTATATATACGTAGACATCAACACCAACAGGACCCACCAAGATTTTATCTGGGGTAAGCGGATATTCTCATTTACGGCCCTAATTTAGACATTTATGGGACCCATTAACAAAAAATTACTAATACGTGGACATCAACACATTAAACACATGATGGTGCTTACTCTGTGGACTATTGCTACCTCTTTTCTTGGTTGGAGTTCATTCGTCGTCGCTATTTTTCATCATTCCTTTAGTTCGCAAACACTCCACACGGCGCAAGCTCAAAATCGCTTGGTTTTAGGGTTTCATATTGTAAGGGTAGATAACGGGAACTAGTTCAGGAATATATAGAGATGTAAATGTAGAAAGTAGAGGGATTAATGGGGTAATGGCAGAGGTTTTTTTGGTAAGTGGACAACGGCAATGGGGGAGGAGGGGGGGATCGTGTTCTAGGGAGTGAGACATAAATGTCCACTTAAATGAAATATGTACCCAAAAAAAAATTAAAAAATACAATAGTATAGAGGACATCTTGCACATTTTTTAACTGGTTTTTGTTTGCAAATCTGATGTGATGTGTGATAGATATGAAGCTATTTCAATGGGGGAAGGTGAACATGCAAACCTTTCACCTTCCATAATCAGAAAATGGTGATTTGAATCATAACAATGACATTACACATAATTTGGTAATTCCAATAGGGGTAAACATACAGGGCCATTTATTAAGAAATCTTATTGGGTCATTAACTTAATTAAGAAGGTCAAGGGGTTAGCTAATAGATTATATACCTCTAAAGGGTTGAAAAAAAATTACTCAAAAAATAAAAAGAAAAAATAGTTTTTAAAATAAGAGAGAAATTTGTGTGCTTCTACAAAAAAAAGTGAGTAAAAAATATTCAATAAATAATAAAAAAAAATGTGATTTTTTCCAAAATAATAAGAAAGATACAAAGCAGAAGTCAAATATCTTCTTAATACAACTTACTCAAAAGTACTCTTAAAGATTAATTTTTAAATCTCTCTTTTGAAATTAAGGATTTTCTCTAATAATACTTCACTTAAAGTCGCTATAAAAGTTTATTCAAATAATTACGGAAGGAGCTTGAAGTAATAAGTTAAATGAAGAAATGAATAATAACATTGTTTATAATGCCATGCAACAGAAGGGCCAGGTCAAAGTAATTGGACCCACTCTGATTTTCAAAAGAGGCCTACTTTACTACATGGCAATAAATTGTCAAAAGTATAATCTTTGAATGCTGAAGGAACATGCAATCAAAAGTCAAAATTATATTTACGGAGATTTCACTCGCCATTGGCCACTATTCAATTTTACAAATTAACTACCTACCTTATCAAGCAAGCGCCCACGACCTAATGGATTTTTTTGGCCTAATAAATAAGGCGTCTGACTTCTAAACAGGCAATGTTGAATGTTTATTTTATTCTTCTCTTTCTAAAATCTTCCATCCTACCACTATTATTCTTGGTAAGTATTCTTCCTAAATCGGTTATGTTTGAATAAATAATTCAAGAAGAGATTTCACTTTGAAATTTTTTTAATATTTTTTAAAATATTATTAAAAGAGATTTGTAAAATTTATTGAATTTGTAAAATAAAATTTGAAAAAAAAATAGAATTTTCAAATCTATTTTCTGAATATTTCTAAAGAGATATTTTACTTTTTCTCCAATAAGTATAATATTAATAATATTACTAAAATTATATCATTTAAATAGGTATAAAAATAATATAATTAAAGAAAAAATAAATTTTCACCCCTCATAAATAGAATTGGTATTCAATTGGCCACCACTATTTAGTATTGGACATATTTGGTCTCTTATAATTGAAATTGACTTCAATTTGATCTAAATTGCAAATCTGTTAGTCAAAATTGACAGTCAACCGTCAGTGTAATAGTATGTTAGTCTTTTCACTTCCAAAGTCAATTTCCTATCTTCAGCCTATATGGGTTAATTACAGTTTGCAATACTATGTTTCATTTTACAACTATTTTATTTTAACCAAAAAGTGATATTTTGGTTACGAAATTCAAATTTTATTTCAAAATTTAACCCTAATATGTTAATGCAAAAAACTATATTTCTCGTTAATAATAGTTTGAAGGATTAATATAAAATAATTAGACGAAAAGGTGTAAAATAATATATGACCAAAATTGTAATTTGTAGGGTTCAAATTGTAATTTTTAGGGTTCTTGCCTTCTTTTTCTTCTTCCTTGCACGCCACTACTACTCCACCACTGACATCGAAGGTGAGAGACTTCATCACTACTCCACCATAGGCAACAAGATCCCTTCTTTCTCTCTCTCTCTCTCTTTCTCACATAAGATCTGTTGTGGTGATGGATCCATCGCGACGATAGAGCTACAACAGATCTGTCATCACGACGAGTCCGTTAGGTACTGGCCTAGTGCCTACCTTGTGCCTACTTTCTATTAAAGAACACGCACTCTCCCTAGTGAGAAAGATTTAAAGTGAGATTAGAAGAAATATACAAATGTATGGTATTAAGGGTAGAGAGAAAGATAAGAAGATTTAGAGGGTGAAAGGAATAATGGTACAAATGTGTGGCGAAAAGGGTAGAGAGAATGTGGAGAGAGAAAACAGATAGGTCGGTATGGGTGGTGGAGCATCGAAAGGCACAAAGGAGTTGATAGAAAGAAATGTTACAGATTCATCAACGATTTTTTTGGTTTGATGTTGTTGGGTTGAGGAAAATTATCACACCAAAGTAACGCATTTACCCCTATCTCCAAGGTCACATGCTAGCACGTGACTTATTTTTGTCTAAACTGGCTAACACCATTACCAATTGGATCAATTGAACCCAATTTCAATTATGAGGGGTCAAATGTGTTCAACACTAAATAGTGAGGTCATTTGAACATCAATCCCATTTATGAGGGGCCAAAAAGTCATTTTTCCATAATTAAACTAATATGATTAAAATGATATTACTAGCATAATTGAAATAGGTATGAAAATAGTATAATTAAAATTATAAAATAGGTATACAAAATATATTACTAAATTGATATTACTAAAAATAGTATAAATAAAATTATACAATAGGTATATAGTAGATATAAAAATATTATGATTAAAATAATTTTACTAAAATTATATTGTTAAAATAGGTATAAAAATTATATTGCTAAATTACTAAAATAAAAATTATATTATTAGGTATATTTTCATATTTTCTATTATTAAAATTTAATAGATTTCAAAATTCTGTATACAAATACTTACTTATCGAAATAAGAAAATTATGAAATTACACAATCAAAATATCTATCTAAAATAGTTATTCAAACATGAAGTTTGTAAATAATGAGATTTCAAAATTCAAAATTTTAAGCCATATTTGGTTACTGTTTCTATTCCCTAATTTCCTATTCACACTCCAAAAAAAAATAAATTGGATTAATGTATAGAAACGCGTTTAGTAAAAAAAAGTTTATATTCTAAAAATTTTGGGGGTAAATTGGGACTATTTTCTGAATTCTTTTTAGGAATTTGAGAAACAAAAAAAAAAAAAAAAAAAATGTTCATTCATATTCACTCCCACAAAACTATTCCCACCACCATCTTCAATGGTTTTGGAAGTTTGTTATGAGAAAATTAGAAGTGATCAAATCATCCAATTAGTAGGTTTGAAGACGGTTAGGTTTCCCGACAGAGGCATACATGCCCGGTCTTCAGGCTTGGGGACAATCGTCTTTACCAAGCCCAGGAAGGTGTATTTACTCTAGCACTCGAGGACATCATCGTCGTTCATGATCGACTCAATATTCCAGATCAGGCTCGTGACCGAGACTTTGATGTGGGGTTTCTCCAGCCCGACATTGGTCACTACGTTGTCTCGCAGGATCTGGGATAGAGGAAGGGCCTAGAGGAATTCAATCACCGTGACGACCCAAGGTGGGACCGTAGCTGCAAGGTCACGAGAAGAAGACACCCTGTCACTCTCGTCAGGTCGACCCACAATGCTCACTGCGGCGGCCAGGCTGTACTAGATTGCGTCGCTTGATTCAATGAGGTTGTCCGGCATAGAGGATGATGCATCTTGTCACACCTCACCCTAGACACCTATTACCCTGGGGCCGGAGCAACGTCGACACCACACTACCTGAATATCCAACCAACTCAAAAATAATACTATGCATATATAAATATATAATCGCATATACAGACCATATACATCCTCTCATATGGGGACACACCCGTCCCCAAAATAGTAACAACAAAATATAAATACCCATGAACCTTTGACAGCTCATCTCAGAAACTCCAATATGATTCCATCGCATGACTCTATCTAGTGCTAGTAGGGGACCGACTCCTAAATTGCTCCACCTGCGAGTGTACTGCCTTCTTAATAAAATATTTTTAAAATTATAATACGTTCTAAATAATACAATATTTAAATGGATCAAGCTTAACATGTATAAACAAACATATTTTGAACATTTGTATAAAAATCAAATACCACAAGAAAACTTATTATTCCTACCATTCAGAATCATCATCTATATATATATATATATATATGAAATCCATCCAAACCATCAGCATAACATAATATGATAATACACCAAAGACGATATAATAAAGCACCACATCATCGTATATGACAAACATCAAATAAGACAAAGCACCACATACGACAAAACACCACACCACACCACATCACACCACCCCCACACCTTGGCTAGCCATGTGATCGTTTTAACCTCACGATCAGGAGTTGCAACGGTACCGTATCCCGTAGGATATGCCTTCCTAGCGGGATATAACAACGCTCCATTGGACTATGCCAGACGGGTGAAATAACGCTCTGCTGGACTATGCCAGACGGGTGAAACAACGCTCCACTGGACTATGTCAGACGGGTGAAACACTGCTCCGCTGGACTATGTCAGACGGATGAATATCCACAACCAATTTCTCCACCTCACCTTAACAACAATAACTCATCTCTACCTCAACAACAACTCCGCCCACCATCAACTGCCACCTCAACAACAACCAATGAAATCCACGATATCAGAAATATTCAAAATAACGTTTGATCCATGTAAGTTAGAAAATTCATCCAATTTTTCAAGAAAACATATTTTTCCATCATATATATATATATATGAAAATAGGTTTACAAGAAGACAGTACACTCACCTGATTATATGTTTTCGAAGACTTTGACCGCCTATTCTCTACCGGTACTCCGGTGCCTGCGAACCTAATAGTGACAGGGCCTAAATTAATATTTTATGCAAACAATAACCTAATCCCGCAATGCAGACCCAAATTTTCGTAATTTCCTATTCCCCACATTTTATTTATAAAAATTGTTATTCGGTTAATTTCACTTCGTTACTAATTATTGTATAAAATTTATTTATGTGAACGGTCCCGAATTTATTATCCTGGTTACAAAATTTTAATGCTAGAATTTAATTTAATAAACTATACTAAACTTAACGAAAAACGTTATTAAAATTAACCGTTGCGAAATTGTTACGATTACAGGAATTGTAAAGCTAAATAAAATTTAATTTAATGAGAATTAATAATCGATTTGAAATTTCACCTGCATCCGAATCGTTCGGTGGCCACGAGATGGGTTTTGGATTTTTGGTAGGGTGGTTTGTGCAATTTTCCCTTTTCTTTTCCTTTTTCCTTTTTCTCTTTCTTCTTCATTTTTCTTCTTCTTTTCCCGTTTTCTGCTTCTGTGCTCAGGACCAGCCACTGACGAGCCCCTCCGATACAACACACACACACGGAGACACACTGGACAACGAGCAACACACACACGCAGAGACCAAATCCAAACCACCGCCACGCCGACCGACAACCCTACAATACCCCCACGCCGAACCACCAAACCTACTCTCAACTCTGGCGATACCCTCTACACCAACCACCAACAAACCCATACCAAATCACCATCGAACCAACCGAACGACGGCACAACACATACACACACAGCAGACACACATACACACACACATGCACTGCTCTCTCTCTCTCTAACTTACTGTTGGCCACTCCATACCGTTCTAGATGGAAAATGAGAGAGTAGTTTGAGGAATATTTTTTTTTCGATGCGTATGCCAGTATATATTGACTGGATTGTTTAGTTGCATGAGGCACCGATTCAATTCAAATGTCGAATAAAGTTAGGATAATATAATTATTTTAAATCAAATGTGAAAAAAAAAAATAAATAAATAAAATAAAATAAAAGTGAGAGATAGGTCGGTAAGGGCTTGTGCTCACTTTGTCAACATATATATATACATCTCCATCCCTACATTTATGAGGGACTGAAAAAGATGAGAAAAACTAAGAAATTAGTGAGAAGAGAGACGTGGGCAGTGTGGGTATGCTCGTCGTTAATCGCCGGAGTCGTCACCGGCAGTGGGTTAGAGAGAGAAAACTCGTCGGCGGCGAGAATTCAACATAGAGAACCAGAAATGTAGCGTGGGTGTGTGTTCATGTTTTTCGTGTGGTTGTGTGTCGTAGTTGGTTGGCAAAAAAAAAAAAAAACAGAAACAGAAAACGAAGAGAGAGGGAGAGGGTCGGCGGTGTCGGTGTATGTATGTGGCCGTCCGTTCGTCTGGTGAGTATGTGTGTGTGCTTTGTTTCTATTTTGTTCATGTGGTGTGTGTGCTTGTGCGTGTGTGTGCCCGCGCGCGCGTAGAACAGTGCATGTGTGTGTGTGTCTGCTGTGTGTGTATGTGTTGTGCCGTCTAGTCAGTAGGGGACATGAGATAGGGTGTCGATAGGAGAGTTCAGCACGTGAGTGATAGTTATTTCATTACATTAGATAGTGCATTGGCATCCTGAATGGTTGGTTGCCTTGTTGGCAACTAGTGGATGTGACAAAATTGTGACATTGCTAGTTGGTGGTTCAGGTAACGTTGTGTTGTCGGTAGTGGTGTTGGGTAGATCGCACTTGTGGGGTACTCGTATTTGGGAAAGTTGGATCATAACCGATAAACAATCATTTGTGTATTATGTGACGTTGGGATCCCCTATTAGTAACACCTAATAATTAGTTGTTAAAATAATAGATAGTGTACCAGAACACACCTTAAGTTGAATTCTTAAACGATATCTAAATTAAGGGAATCCTGTAGTAATATTGAAGGGAGAGTTGTATTAGTTGGAATTAGGGATGTGAGAAAACTGTGGCGGTGCTAGAAAGAATTTAATTTGGTAAGTACGTTCTAGGCTGATGGGTAAAAGTTTATGGAACTAATAAATAGAACAAACACAATAGAGAATGACGTGTAGAAAGTAGCCGAGGATTGGGGGTCTGTGCTGATAGTAAGGCGCGTAAATAGAGTCCATTTTGTATGGGCAATATAGAGTTGTCGATGAATAGTTTCAAACAGAAGTTACTTTTCAAATCTTAGACGAATTAAAGTTGGTATTTTGGGGAGATGTAACCATTACCCCAGTCAATTTGATAGTTGGTTCAGAAGATTAGAAAGGTGTTAAAGAAAGGATATCAGGATACTTCACGAAGGTGTTGGGCCCCAGTCAGAATAAGTTAGGCGGTGGATATTTTAGTAGTTAGGGATGTTCCCTATGTAGTTCCAAGAGGAATTGTCGGGGTGTTAGTAAGTATGATTAATAATCGCAGTTGTTGAAAAATATTTTTTCATAATTTTAATAGATTGAATGTTCGGTTCATTAAGTTGGCTAAATATAATTGTGTTGATAAAAATGCCAAAAATTAGGATTTGAAATTATAACTTTGGGGACTTTAAAGGTGGTCGCCGTGGTGTTAGTAATTAAAAATTTGCCGAATAGTAGAAATGTGAGTAAATTAGTTTTTGGTTTAGAAAATTTCTATAGGAGAAGCCTTGTGACGGCCTTGGGAAAACTGGGTCGTTACAATAAATTAGACCATTAACTCATGATTAACGTGGACCTGGTGTTTTATCCAGGAAGATCCAATGTTGGTACTCATCGGTTAGAATGGATGGCTTGTTAAATCAACTTGCAAAAGACCAAGATGTTAGATTGAGGATATTATCAGTTGAAGGTTAGAGATTATGACGTGGTGAAAACGGTGACTCGGTCGAGAATAGAAAAGAGCCTGTAGAACATTTCTAGAGTGTGTTGCTAATGCTGAAAGAAAAGCAATTGTATGCTAAATGCAATAAATATGAGTATTGGTTGAATCGGGTGGTAAATTTGGGGCATGTGATTTTGGGAAATAATATTCACTTGAATCCACTAGAAATTGCAGTTGTGGTGTAATGGGAAGGCCAAAAGGTGTAACTGGAACTTGAAAACTTTTGGAGCTGGTAGTGATTATAATTGTTTTGATGTTTAGAGACATTTCCTGTATGACGGGATTTGTGCTTTGCGTCGGAAATCGGGAAAATGTGGTTATGCATATTTGGGTTACTCATACAAATGTATGTATCAAGTTGGGTCCTTTGTGAGTTTAGTGGGCACTTGGTCGGATGACCATGCTAATTGAGCTGTTAATGTGAGATCGATATTTATCAATTGTATCGTAGAAGCGCAGAAGTTTGATGTCCAATAGAGAAAGATTAGAGAGGAAAGGAATGGAAAATAGTCACAAGGCCGACTATCGTGTCAAAATAATTTTCAGTCATACCATCTATTAGAATTTAGAAAAGACCAATGGTAAAGCGAATATTTCGGGTCGGAAATCGGTAAGTTGGTTGTTCATATTAATTTATGGGTTGAGTTGAGATCCTTGTAAGTTTAGTAGGCGATTGGTTAGATGGCGACGTTGTTTGAAATTTTGATTTTGAAAATTGTTAATTAACCCCTCAAATTTTAAATTAAAAACTATAACACCAACCACCCCCTTATTTTTTTAAATTTGCTCAAATGCAACTCAAATTGTACATATAAGAAAATTAGGGTTTTACACATCTCCCTGGGCCGAACATCACTCAACCCTAAAGGATAGAGAGACGGATAAGGTTTGATATGAAGAACTGGACCCCGAGCCCGGGGTCGAACCAAGATAAGAACCAGAGGAAGAGGAGGAAGAAATGAGTGACATGGCTAGGAAGCGGGCAAATGAGAAAAAAATGTACCAATTGTTGGACAGAATGAAGGCTCTTGAAATTTTTTCAAGTGTGAAATGAATAAGGGGAAGCCCCTATTTATAGAAAGGATAGTGTCCATTCGAAAGGTCACGAGCCCAACGGCTACAATTTCATCAATTCGCGTACCCAGTGCCATGTGGCACCCATCCAACGGTTACACAGTTCAACTTCCCCAGTAAGTCAGAGCCCACACGCGTGCTAAACATGCCTCCAGCAGTGGTCTTGAACATTCTGGGTTGAGAGTTTGGAATCCCAAACATTTGTCGCTTCAGTCACATGCTCAAGACTGGAGGGCAACTGATGGAGGAAAATTTGGTCAATAAGTCACTTGTCTAAACCCACACATGCATGGGGGTTCTTTTATGATTAAATCAAGGTACCAAGGTCTCAAGTGTAGGAAAAGGGCTGAGCTCCGGGCTCCGAGCACCCTTTGCTCGGTAACTTCATAATATAGAGGCCTAAAACCATTCAGAAGGCCCCATGGCCGAGCTCCGAGCTCCGAGCACCCTCTACTCGACAACCTTGAAACTAAGAGGCCTAAAACTATTCAAAAGGCCATATGGCCAAGCTCTGGACACCGAGCGCCCTCTACTCAGCAACCTCGAAAATGGGAGGTCTAAAACCATCTAAAAGGCCCCACTAGTCGAGCTTCGGACTCCGAGTACCCTCTGCTAGGAAACAACAAAATATGGAGGCTAAATTTGTCTAGAGAACCTCCTTGGCCGAGCTTTGGGCTCCGAGCACCCTCTGCTCAGCAACCTCAAAATATGGAGGCCTAAAACTGTTCAGAGGACCTGCTTGGCCAAGCTCCGAGCTTCGAGCACCCTCTGCTCGACAACCTCAAAGTATGAAGGCTTAAAACTGTTCAGAAAGCCCCCTTGGCTGAGCTCCGAACTTTGAGCACCCTCTGCTCGACAAACTTAAAATACGGAGGCCTCAAACCGTTTAGAATGACCCTTTGCCAAGCAGCGGGTTCTGAGCACCCTCTACTCGGCTAATCGCCAAAGGGTAACCCCAGGATCGCCCAAGAGACGACCACGCCAGATAGAGGGCTCCGAGCACCCTCTACTCAGCTAATCGCCAAAGGATAGGAGTGGTCATGGGTTGAGCCCGGGCAAGGCTTTGGTTGGGGTATTACAAAAAAAATGCTAGGCCCTAGCCCGGCGGGGCCCTATGGTCAGGCCCTACTTTCATGCCCTATAAAAAAATTTAATCCCAAGCCCGGCCTTAAAGCTCGCCCGTGTTTAGTTTATGGTTTGTTTTACCTTGTCTGGTTGAGGTTTTGCCCTTACTAAGTCTGAATTTTTCAATAGAAAAAAACCCTCCATCACTAAACCAACATCAAATGAATATCACCTCAGTTAAATAACGCAACCATTGATAATCGACAAACTAAAAGTGCAGGAGAAGGATCTTGAATTTGAAGCAATACCATCAGAAACTCAAAAGCTAAAATTAGAAGGAAAAAAATAATAATACAAGTGACATTTACTCCTTTTATTGCAGTTACTGTTGGCCCAGTGGAATAGCCAAGAGGGGGGTAAATTGAGTAATTAAAAATTTATCATAATAAAACTTTAATAAATTAAATAATTAATTTTAATCATAAATTAATTATTATATTTATATCACAGCGGAATTAAATAATCAACTAAGTGCATACCAAACAACAAAAATAAATAAAGTAAATATTACAGCACATCAAAATATATCCTGATTCACCAAGCTACTCTTGGCTAGTCTAGTCCTCTGAGCTCCACAGAGATTCGCACCCACTAATATTTATGATCCCTTTAAAGATAGGAACCAAACCCTCACATCGATTCTTTTACAAGCTCAGAATCAACCTTTACAATATCCTTTTCTCAGGTTAAGGAAGAACCTCTACTTTTTACAGGCTAAAAAATAATCTAATTCTTTTTAACATTAAGGCCAAAGAATCAAAACCTCACCAATCACTCAAAATATTCTTTTACCCGGTAAGAATTGAACCGTTACAAATTTCACTCAAAAACACAATTCCATCCAGGAAGAATCACAACCTCAATCTCTTTACAAGAAGAGACTGAAAATCGGTTATCCTTGATTAAATACCCCCAACAGTATTTAACCCATCACATTACTCACCAATACAAATTGATAAGCAGAAAATCTCACTCGGAGCTTCTACCACTCCAGATAAATAATAACTCAATTAATATTCCAAATTTAGTGATAGAAAAAATGTGAGATTAAAAATCTGATTTTAAACAAGATATGGGTAGCAAATAATTTAGCACATAATCAGATTCAAGAAATTGTATATAAAAATATTTTCTTCAATAAAAATCTGAAACAATTTTTAAGATCAATTTCCAAAAAATAAACAAGTAATGCAATAATAGAAAATAATTGAAAAGATCTCACCCGGAATCCACAGGAATAATAAATAGAATTATGTTAACTTCAAATCCGGTAGGAGCAAAGATTAACTACAAATATTTCACAAGATAGCCTCTTAGAATAGCTCACAATATTTCAAAATGATGACTCTTAGAACAACACAATATGATGTTTTTCTTTTTAAGCTCACTTCTCTTGATTAATGATTTAAGAAAAACGCAGGTCTATATGTATGGGAAGTAAATCAGCTCTCTAACGACTAGTTCCCATGTGTCATGACATTTAAATGCTCTCTTAGACCCCATATAACAATATGACTTCATTTTAATTTAATTCACTTAATAATAGCTTTTAAAACTTTCAATTAAGCCCCCCAAATATTTCTTAATCTCAATTAATTATAATAGAATCAATTTTATGTACCAAATTGAGAAATCTTAAAAATTAATGAACCAAATAAATAGGATTTAAACATTTGGTGAAGCATATCTTAAATATAATAATATCCCCGAAATCTCTCTCAAATCCCAACAAAAAATGGCTACTTTTGGATATAATCTCGGAATAAACAGAATCCTGAAACAGCGTATCCAGTCGACCGGTCAGTCGACTGCCCTATTCAGGATATAGCCAAGCCATCGCTGCTGCGTTTATAGGTCGATCTGTCTGTCAACTTGGAGATTCAGAGAGTTCGTTTTGCCTTCACCGGTCGACCTACCTGTCGACTTAGAGATACAGAGAGTGCAACTTCTTTTCACCGGTCGACTTGCCTGTCGACTTAGAGATACAGGTTGTTTCTGCTGCTTGGTCTAGTCGACCTATCAGTCGACTTACATCTGCTGGATCTCTTTTCTGAACTCGTTTTTAATTCTTTCTCTCTTACGTTGTCACCCCTTTAACCATTTTCTTTTCTAAATATGCTCCACTAATCTTCTTATATTCCATTTTAGTCAATTATAAATATTTTTGTTCAAACACACATAGGAGCAAATATTTTCATCTTATCAAAACACACATAAATAATAATTTTTTTTTGTGCCGTGTGTGTGTTCTTAATTGGGATATTAAGAGTTGAAATTCACCTGAGTTGTTTTCCCTAATTTATTCAAACTCTTAATTCTTTATCATCTTCGACATCATCATTTAGCATTCATTTAATTTGCATATTCATCACTGGAACTTAAATAACTGAAACGCTCAATTAAACCGTTAGTTCCACCAAAACATCAACACTTAATTGTTCATCAAAATCTTAGGATCAACAGTTACGAACGTCAAAAGTGAAAAAATCGGTAAAACCCAATGAATCCCACAAAAGTTATTCTAAGCCGATTAAAACAAATTCAACAAAAACATAGCGATGAAGAAGAAGAACGATGAACTCATGAACGAAACAGATTAAAACAAATTCAACAACATATTCAAACAAACAAGTTCAAGCAAATTAAAAACCCAAAACAAATTCAACAAAAACGAACTAAAAAGCTTACAGATTGCCATAAGCAACAACGACAAGAATAGTGGGTCGTGAGGAATCGACATCGACGAACATTGACAGCGATGAACAATAGCATTGATGGCCACGAACAACAACAGCAGCAACATCGACGTAAGTCAGTGATGACGATAACAGATTGCGAAGGTTAGTAGTGAAAAATGGCGAAGACGAATGGCGACAATGGTATACGGAGAAGATCGAGAGATCGAGAGAAGAGAAATGAAGAGACATGCCATTTGAGAGATCGCGGTGGCAAAACAAAAATGAGAGAACTAACTAGGGTGAGGCAGCTAAATGAGAACAACACACTTGGGTTTCCACTTTCCAGATACCAATGAGATGTTTTTGTAATAAAATATTTTCGGGGGGGAAATATAATATATATATATATATATATATATTAAAGTCCTCGGGCCAGGTCGGGTTGGCCCTAAAACATTTTGGCTTTGCCCAAACCCAACCCTAAAATTGGTCGGGCCTTAAAATCACAGCCCGGTCCCCGTTCAAGGGCTTAAAATCAAAGCTCAAGCCCTAAAAAATTTGGGTTGGGCTGATCGGACTGGACAAGCCCCCGGGCCCATGACCACCCCTACTAAAGAAAGACCCCAAGGCTGCCCAGAAGACCACCACGCTGGATAGAGGGTTTTGAGCACCCTCTGCTTGACTGGTCAATAAATGAGAGGCCCCAAGACTGCCCAAAAGACCACCGTGCTGAATAGAGGGCTCTGAGTACCCTCCGCTCGGCTCATCATCAAATGTGAAGCTTAAGACCGCCAAAAGATGACTATGCCGGACTGAGGGCTCCGAGTACCCTCTGCTCGGCTAATCACCATAAGGGGGCCCCAAAATTTTCTAAACGTCCCTCTCGACCTCCTGTTCGGCTGAAAGGGCTAAAACGAGCCATTCGTCTCCATTTCAATTGGGTCAGCCCACGGACTTATCCTGATGGGCTCAAAAGCCCAGTCCAGGTGCTTAGGACCGTTATTTGCAAGCTTATTGGCTACCAATCGGATTAGGCTAATTAACTGAGCTGGAGTCCCTAATTCGGCGGTGCTAATCGAACCCTACTCTCTATATATACTTCTAGGCATCTACTGCCACTAAGTATTGTTTCTTATTCACTCAAGAGCACTTTAGCCTTTTTCTCCGGATATTTACTCTCATACCGGAGGGACTTTACTGGGCATAACCCTGGTGGCTTAGAGTCTAGATTGGAGCTCAAAACGGAGTCTAGAGAGGAGCTCAACGCGGAGTGCAAGGATTTCTCAAAGTATCAAAAGTTCACCGAGCTCGGAACTCGATTTCCCCAGTGTATCACCTCCACCTCAACAAAAAATTCATACGTGCCGTCTGCCCAGACTATACTGGGGTGTTTACCAATTTTTGACACCAACAGTAATGTTTGTTCTTAGTTACTGAATTCTCAATGAAATATGAACTTTCTTCGTTTAAAAAAAAAGGGTTAAGCAAAGTTCCTTTTGTTTGTTGTTCGAGTAAACCACTGTAATATAGGCTAACGGACATTTTTTAAGTCGTTTTTTGTTGCCTAACCTCTAATGAGGCTGAATCATAGCCGCAAGAAAGCAGCGTGAATAAAGCATAATGTTATTCCTAGTTTTTTTCCGACTGTTTTTTACTTGTTTTTTTATTGTGAATTTGAAATTTTTCAGATCTAAAAAATTTTAGAGCGAAAAACGCACTTCTTTGAATGAATATTTACAGAGAAGTAAGTGAACATTTGTTCTAAGTGAACATTTGTTTTTTAAATATTAAGTGAAAATTCACATAAAAATATTAAGTTTACATAGATCCAATTTCAATATTTCAGATTTGAAATATTGAATGAATATTCACACACAAGCATTGAGTGAAATATTCAATGGACATTAAGTAAAATATTGTGCTAAAATATATTTAGTAAAATATTGAGCAAACATGGAATTGAGTAATATTGTTTTGAAATATTGGGTAAACATTTACACAGAAATCAACATTCAGTGAAATGTTGTTATTCTCACGGAATAATATTTTATGTAAATTAGGGGAAAAAAGAATGGTCAAAGAATATAGGCTATTTTTTTTTAAAAAAAAATCTGGAGATGAAACTTAATTAAAATTGTTGGAGGTATTTTTTTTTTTAGTTTTTCTATTTTTAGAGGATTAAATAATAATTTTTCCTTCTAATAAAACTCTTCAGTAATTTTCCCATAAAAATATGGAGTCTCTAAGAGTGCCCGACGGCATAATATTGTTTTTTTTTTTTTTTTTTTTTTTATAATAAAAGTGTATTTTTTAAAGAGTGGTATTATTTTAGATTAAAAAATACATAATCCATACATACGCGTGGACACTAGGATTGTTTATGCCACATAAGGGGGTCACTAGTATTGTTTATGCCACATGGGATGGGATTAGTGGCGCTTCGTTAGGATTGTTTAGGATGATAATTTTATTTCCATTTTGGAGTATTATGAGAATAGAAATATGTTTGATAACGACCATTGTCCTAGAATTGTTCACGAGAATAAAAATGAAAAAATACGTTTAGTTGTACCATTTTTTTTTTCTTTAAATGTATAACAATAAATATACATATATAATTTTATAGGAGCGAAATTCACAATTTTTTTTTTTACTTTTCATATTCTCAGGAAATTCAAGAAATATTCTCAAAATTTTGAGAGAAGAAACGTGGTTATGTATATTAATCAGAAAATTTTATTTAAAAATAGAAAAACAGAAACGAAAGGGGCCTCAGTGTAATTGGGCTATGTACCCACTCGGATGTTCATTAGAGCTACTACACGGCAATGATGTAATCAAGTGCCAGAGTTTATAAGTTGGAGGCCAAATAATACCAAACAATTGAGTATATCAATTTTTTTATGAATAGATTTTCAGTAGACCAACTACATGGGAATGATGTAATCAACTGCTAGAGTCAGCTAGTTGGAGGCCTAATAATACCAAAAAAATTGGGTACCATTTAGAAGATAGGATAAAAAACAATAAATTTACATCACACAAGAAAAACATTAGTTGATAGTTTGACAATATAATATGAAGAGCTCTTTGCATATATAATATTATTTAACAATTTATTAACGATTTGTTGATCAAATTTGTTTAATGAAGATGCTATTACTACTAGCAAGTCTGATTTTTTTTTATTTTTTCTATGAAGGCGCTAGTGTTAAAGAGTTTCAAATTTATTTTAATGAAGATGTTAGTACTACTAGCACGTCTGATTTTTTTTTATTTTATGAAAGCGCTAGTACTAGAGCTTGTAATTTCTTTAATGAAGATGCTAGTACTACTACCACCACATCGGATTGTTTATTTCTATTTTTTTTTATGAAGGCACTACTGCTAGTTGCTTTTCTTTTTTTTTTAGATTATCAAAAATTGTAATTTTTTTTTTTTTTTTTTTTTTTGACAATCCACTTTTCTTTTTCAAAAATTTGATAGCATCTAGAATAGCAAACCTTTTGTTTTCTATTTCTCTGTCTCGAAATTTCGTGTGCTTATATAAATCTTCTCCTCCAGTTTGATTCATCCAAGGCACATAAACTCCAAACTCCATTGCTACTATGGGTTCACAATCTATGTAAAATTCTACAATGTACACCACAGAAGAAAATAGGGATTTCTATTGTTTAGTTTCACAACCTTCCCTAATGATTTGTTATTATATTAACCTTTCATGATTAATATTTATTTTGTACTCCTTCTATCAATTAATGTCCGTCAAAATTTGACCTTAATAAACTTGTGTGATTTCAGTTCACTAATTATCCTCTCCCTTCTCTCTACCCTTGTGGGTCCTTATACCCACCAATTATGAAATATACGCTAAGAAAAAATTCATTTTGCGAACGTTATCAATGGATTAAATTCACAAAAATTATATTATTTTAATCTATATTCCATTATCTTCATTTAATCTCCATATTGGTTATTTTCTAGTGAAAAATATTTAGTGAATGTTCACTGAATTTATTATCGTTATTAAAATATGACTTATTTTAGTGAACATTAACTAAATCAATCTGGAAGCACAACAAAAGTTACTTAGTAAATGTTCACTTAGAGAATTTCATTAACAAACATTCATTTGTTTAGGAAGTGTCAATAAATTTTGTAAAGACCTCTCAATCATTCGTATACCATTTTTAATGAATTTCCATTTTTTAATTTTTTTACTAAAAAATAATTGATTTGAATATCAAAATGAAGAAGATAAAATGTATATCAAAATTGTATAATTTTCATGAATTAATCAATTATGAATGTTCACAAAATGTGTTTGTTCGTGTTTATATACATAACTAGTTTAGACCCGCGCATCACGCGGATTTAGAGATGTCGGCCTAGTGAGCTATCGAAGAGGAGGGGGGGGGGGGGGGGAGGGTGAATTGGGTAGTTATAAAAATTTAAACAAATTTTTTTATCTTTTTAACACTTAATTAAGCAAATAATTAATTTATCCTAAATCAATTATTATCTTTGTTATGTAGCGGATAAGTGTATTTAATCTAAGTGTATACCCAATTAACAAAATATAAAGAAAGTAACAATGCAGTACATAAGGATATATCTTTATTCACCAAGTTACTCTTGGCTAATCCAGTCCTCCGAACCCCACGGAGATTCAATTCCACTAAACTACTTGATCTCTTTACTAGATAAGAACCAAATCCTTACAACGATTCTTTTACCAGACTTAGAATCAACCTTTATAATTATCATTTTTCGAGACTAAGGAATAACCTTATCTTTTTCTACGCTAAAAACTAACCTAATTCTATTATAAGAAGAATCACCACCTAATTTTTTTTAGGTGCAAAAATAACCTTATTTTTTTACTAGGCTGAAGACTAACCTAATTCTTTTACATGCTAAGGATTAAACCTCACAAACTCTCCAAGTATCATTTTCACCGATAAGGATGAACCATTACAATTCACTCAACAATGAACTCTATCAAGGAAGAATTCACACCTAATTCTTTTCAAGAGAAAAGGATAACCTAACTTTTTTATTCACTAGGTAAAGATCAAGCCTCAATATTTTTTTCTCGAAAAAGATTGAAACCCCAGCTACTTTGACTAGATACAACTCAACTGTATCTAATCAGCACAAACTTACCAATTATAAAAATCACTGAGTTTCTTCCCACTCGGAGCTTCAACCACCTCAAACCAATTAAACTTAATTAATGTCCCGATAATTACTACGTCATAGAATTTAAGTGAGGAATTCAATATCTGATTATAATATGTGTAGGTAGCACAAAAATTAAGCACGTAATCAGATAATCACATAAATCATTTTAATTTTTTTTATACTCTTTAAAGTTCAAAAACGATTTTACTACGATCTTTAAACCAAACAAGCAACGATGATATAAATTTACAATAAAGGATAAATAGTTTGGAAAGATCTTACCAGGATAACACTGAAAGATTGAAATCAAAATAACAATACAACATAGATCGGTAACGCCAAAATAATCAACGCTTTAATGCACACAATAATCTCACAATTGATCTCTCGAATATATCTCAGAATAACAACTCTTAGAAAGCTTAGGAATTGAAAGTTCTTGATTGATGTGATGTATTTTAATCAAAATTCGTAGGTCTATTTAACGTAAAGGCTTTCCAACGGCTAGTTTTCTTAAGATAGGTCTCTAAAAGGCACCTATAGACCCCATATATCATTACCTGGTATATTGCACTCGAATATGAATTTTAAGGCCCCGTTTGGTTCGTGTTCCCAACCAAACCCAACCCAACCCAACCCAAAAATTTTGGGTTTGATTTTTGGGGAACGCGTTTGGCAAACATAAAACTCAACCCAACCCAACCCCAAAAATAGGAATTGATTCTCAAAATCCTAAAGAAATCAGAAACAAAAAAAAATTGTTTCTTTTTGTGCCCAAAAAACTCAACCAAAAGTTCTCAACTTCCGACTTCATCTGTCGGCCGACCACCACCACCCGCCGCCATCTGCCGTCGTCGGCCACCTTCCGCGACCATCGCCACCTCCGGCGACCGTCGCCGGCCACCTCCGCCGCCGCCGCCGGCCATCTCGCCGCCGCTGCCGGTCGTCCGGCCACCGCCACCGCCGTCCGGCCGCCACCAAACAAAAAAAAAATTCAAAAAAAAATAAATTAGTTTTAGGATAAAATCGTTACCAAACACATTCTGTTCTCAGCACAAAACAAAAATTATCGTTACCAAACGTAATTCTGTTCCCAAAATTCTCAACCCAACCCAATTCAACTCAACCCAACCCATTCCAGTTGGGTTCAAAAAAGTGAAAACACTAACCAAACGCCACCTAAATAATTCAATTTAGTCCCCAAATTTTCTCAATCTCAAATTGTATAGATAGGAAGTATTACATAATTAAATTGAGAAACACTTTAATTTTATGTACTATATCTATAGGGATATTAAAATAAGTGTATCATATAT
The DNA here is from genome assembly GCA_016647705.1 of Eucommia ulmoides. Classification (NCBI taxonomy): domain Eukaryota; kingdom Viridiplantae; phylum Streptophyta; class Magnoliopsida; order Garryales; family Eucommiaceae; genus Eucommia; species Eucommia ulmoides. The sequence continues at coordinate 25,373,822 of CM028329.1, forward strand.
TTAATATATCCAAATCTCTAAAATATCTCACTCAGATATCCTAAAAAACAGCTAGTTAATGGTTAATTTTGAATAAATCCTTGAAATCCTCGAAATCTTAGTCGAACTGTCGGTTGACCGATCATAGGCCATCAGTTGACCGATCGATTCAGATTATATGCCAAGCCATTTCTCAAACAACAGTCGGTTAATTGATCCTTCAAGGGTCGGTTGGCTGGTCAATTCAAAATGCGTTTCTAGGCTATTTTTAAGCCCTATTCGGTTGATCGATCTCCTACGGTCAGTTAACCGATCGATACAGAGAGTTTCACTTCGGTCCATCGGTTGACCAATCTCCCTTGGTCGGTTGACTGATTGATTCGAGACTCTTCGTTTTTCCAGCCTTCTCCAATCGGTTGACCAATCCATGCTGGAACATCAACTTCTAAAATTAATTCAACTCCAAATTTCGACGTTTTAATCTCGTTAACTGATTTCTTTTCTCAGTTAATTCAATTGACACTAATATTCAATTTTAAACACTAATCTTTCTTAGATCAATTTTCATTTTCAATATCATATTTGAGCAAATAATTTAACACTAATTAGGAGCTTAATTACATCAAATTAAACACACATAAATATCACTCATTAATTTTTGTCGTGTGTGAACGCGCCCCGATTTTCCAGAGAAAATAAAAAAATAGATATATGCTTAAGCTTGGCGCTGGTAAAATGAGAAGGGTTTTTAAAAACGTCGATTTTCTCATTAAAATATACTTAAGCCTGTTTTAGAAAAAGGAGTCGCCACCTAGCATTGGGTTTTAAATGATGTGCTAGGTCACCATATTTTCTTTTTTGAAAACAATTTTAAAAAAAATGTGGCTTAAGTAAAAATTTGACTCCTAAAATAACATGGTCTGATCAGAGATTCGTTTAAAGAGTTCGGGGGTCAGTTACGCTCGGGGAAGGTGTCAAGCACCCCAAGACGCACGTCCAAAGACGGTATCTTATCCGATTAAATCCAATCCGATTAAAATTAAAAGTATCTTATCCGATTAAGTCCGATTAAGTCCAATCCTATTCACGCATTTACTATTCACGCGGCAGATACTATTCACGATCATGTGGGTACTATTCACGATCACGCAGATACTATTCACGCGGTATTACTGTTCACGCGGCAGATACTATTCACGATAACGCGGTTACTGTTCACGCATGCGGAAACTGTTCACGCGATGTCACTGTTCACGATCACTGTTCATGCATGCGGATACTATTCACGATCACTGTTCATACCTCCGTTTGATTTATCTTACTTTGTTTCGTTTTTTCCCGATTTTCTCCAAACAAACGATAATTAGTTTCTTTTCTTTTTCTTATTTTTTTGCATTTTTTGAAATAAAATAAAATAAAACAAAGTTAATTATAACAAAGTTAATTATAAAATAAAAGTATAAATTTTTTAGGGGGTGGTCAAAATGTCGTGTCTACAGCTGCCCCTCTTTGTCATGCTAGTTTCACTTGCTTGACAAAGATAAAAGACAACGCCATTTTGATCGTCCCATTTTTATTTTTATTTTTTTTTTTATTTTTTTTCAAAGTGCATTTTTCAATAATAGAACAAATAAAGTAAAATGACTCATGACGATACTCATGACGAACAAGTGTTCGTTTAGAGTAATAAAAGAATGACGCATGATGATATCAATGACGAACAAGTGTCCATTTAGAAGATCATTTAGAGTAATAAAAAAGACTCATGACGATACTCATGACGAACGAATATCCGTTTAGAGGATCGTTTAGAGAAATAAATAAATAAAAAGACTCATGACGAACTAGTGGCCGTTTAGAGAATCGTTTAAAGTAGTAGAAAAATTGCTCATGACGATACTCATGACGAATAAATGTCCGTTTAGAGGATCGTTTAGAGAAATAAATAAATAAAAAGACTCATGACGAATTAGTGGCCATTTAGAGAATCGTTTAAAGTAGTAGAAAAATTGCCCATGACGATACTCATGACGAATAAATGTCCGTTTAGAGGATCGTTTAGGATGATAAAAAAATGACTCATGACAATACTCATGACAAACAAATGTACGTTTAGAGGATCGTTTAGAGTGATAAAAAATAATTCATGCTCTAGCCCTCTTGGCCAGTGGACAAAAGAAAGTTCAGAAATATAAAACATGCCCCAATTTCTAGCTGGGCAAAAAATGAGAGAGGAAAGATATAAAATGTGCCCCAGCCTTCGGCTGGGGCTAACTTTCAGATGACCGAACTTTTACAGGTTGCCTATGTACCTTAGCATTACGCCGAGGATCAGGTTTAGCGTAGTTCACTGAACACCCCTTGTAAAGCGAAGACGGACGACACGATGAACTCATGACGAACAATGTTCGTTTAGAGGATTATTTAGTGGAAATGAGAAGGAAGTGACTCATGACGAACCTGGCTCGTTTAGAGAAATAAGACAACTCATGACGGACAAGGTCCGTTTAGAAAAAATGAAAATTACTCATGACGGACAGGGTCCGTTTAGAGAGAATGAAAATCACTCATGACGGACATAATCCGTTTAGAGGGATTGGAAAAAATCAACTTATGACGGACGAAGTCCGTTTAGAAAAAATGAAAATTACTCATGACGGACATGATCCGTTTAGAGGGAATGGAAAAAATCAACTCATAACGGATGAAGTCCGTTTAGAGGAAATGAAAAGTCACCCATGACGAACATAATTCGTTTAGAGGAAAGGAAGATAACTCATGGCGGGCATAGTCCGTTTAGAGAAAACAAAAATCAAATCATGACGGACATAGTCCATTTAGAGGAAATTAAGACAACTCATAACGAACAGAGTTCGTTTAGAGGAAATAAAAATCAACTCATGACGGATATGATCCGTTTAGAGGAAAACAAAAATCAACTCATGACGGACAAGGTCCGTTTAGAGGAAATAAAAATCAAATCATGACGAACAGAGTTCGTTTAGAGGAAATAAAAATCAACTCATGACGGACATGGTCCGTTTAGAGGAAATGAAGGCAACTCATGGATATAAGCAACAAATTCAGAAGCTTGAAAGGTTGCCTACGTACCTCGACACCACAAAATGTGCCCCAGCCTGTGGCTGGGGTTGACACTTGGATGTCATAATTGGATAACCGAACCTTGAAAGGTTGCCTACGTACCTCGACATTACACCAAGGATCAAGTCTAGCGTAGTTCACATGAATGCCCCTTTCAAGGCAAAACGCATACCTGGACGCTCATTTGGAGCTTCTGAAATTTTAGCAATAAGAGTTTCCAATTTGAGCTGGAAGGTAAGAAGTCCTAGTGATAGGGAAATCCATGCTTCCAAGCCCCTTGAAATCCCTGTAACGCACATGAAAACATTTCCAAAACAAAATCTTAGTCTGAAAGTTGTTACCTTTGATGACTCACAATTCCATTCCCCCCTTTTTTGTCGTGGTCATTTGACTAATGGCGCTCGGCTTTCACGGGTCACAGGACAGTATCGGGAGATTTTTTTTGAATTTAGAAGTCTCTCTTTTCAACTGAGAGTTCGACATGCTTCAGGGTGATTCGAATTTTTTTTTTTTTTTTAGTTCCCTTCGACTCAGGGGAAGGCCCAACATACCTCATCGAGGTCTCCTTGGCTTGCTCGACTGGATTCTTGTCTTTTCAAATTAGTAGGTGCTTCAATACTTGGGGTTCTAATACTCCTGCATGCTCTGTGTTTTCTCAAGTCCTGCAAAACTGATTTAGTCCAAAAATGGGTAAATGTCGAAAAATTACTAAAATAAGTACCTTCAATACCTGATATGATTCTCTGTGAGATCTTGAGTCAAGAATGTAGAGGAATATGATTCTAATACATTTTCAGACCACGACCAATGTTTCTTTTCTCAAATTCTAATTCCATTCAAATCCATCAAGTTCTGATTCCAAAAAATATCATTTGCCGCTAATTTGGACCGAGGCGGAAAACATGAACAAAACTATCTATCATCTTTCTTTCCTCTTCAAATCTCTTCCACATTTATACCAATATTTCTTGTTCGGTCACCCCACTTTTGTTTTTTCCATTTATTTTTTCCTCTTTTTTTTTTTCTTTTTTTCCTTTTTTTTTTTCTTATTATTTTCTTCTTTTTTTCTTTTTTTTTTTTTTTCAATCGAACTTACAATGATTTAGGGGCAACCGAGTTTATCAATGAACTTGATTTTCTTTGGAAATTGAGACCTTCTTGCAACATTTGAAAGTTTCTTCATTGGGATCATTGGCCTGAGATGATTGTATTCCCTTTTTACCATTGAGTAACTCAGACAATAGGCAAATTGGGATATTTACACCCAGTTTCATCAATCACTAAAGTACCACCAGAGATAGCTTGATTAGCTTGCAACAATATATCAAAGCATCGTAAGGACAATGGATACCAATCTTGACTTTCGAATCCCTCAGTACTTCTGGAATTGCTGACGAATTTGGTTACGAGCCTTTTCAAATCTCACCATCGTTTGGATAAACATAATCTTCCTTTGATTATAGTCTCATTGAATCGTGGTCTAATTTTGTATTGAAATCACACTTCCACATCCTCACTCAGTCACCTCACATACAATATATGTAGGCAATTTTGGGCACCTGAAATAGTAAGATTCAAACATTAGACCACAGTTTTGAATAAACAGTATTGCATTATTGAAATTTTAAAAGTCATTACAGAGCAAATCCTTTTCCATCCAAAAGACCAACGGGATGGAAAGGTGAGTACGCAAAGATTTTCCAATTTTATCAAAACACCTCGCAAATTTAAAGCAAACAAAAAAACAGTTTTGCAGTCTTTAGATTTTTCAAATTGAGCCTTAGGCACATGACTCGCTCCCATCTCCAACAACATTTTGGTAAAGATTAACTTTACTACCCCTTGAAGGTGCATATTCAGGCAACGGATTCTGCTGACAGTTTGGCGTACCGGCCTCAGGTTTTTTAGGAAACGTGATGGCTCCTGTCCGTATAAACTCCTGAATTTTGTCTTTCAGCTGAAAGCATTGCTCAGTCGCATGTCCTCTGGTTCCCGAGTGGTATTCACAGAAAACATTTGAAGAAGCTGCTTTACTCCCAGGTTTAACTTCGTAGAATGGAACGGGTGTCAGCATCAATTGCTTCAAACAATTTCAGTACAACTCGGTGATCGAGACCGGAAGGTCTTGTAGCTCTCTGTTGTCGTTCTGGAAATTTTCCCCCGTAGCATGAGGTAGAAGGCCTTGGTGGTATTGGGTTCCTGACCTTGGAGTGTGGTTAGGAATTTGAGGTGGGGTGTTCGGGTGTGGTTGATAGGTACGGTAAGAGGGTGCTGGGTAGGCTTGAGGATAATATTGGGAAATATGGTTTTGATAAGAAGGAGGTACATTTTGGTAATAGCGAGGGCGACTTTGGGAATAGGGTTGGTTTTGAGGATAATTTTGGTTTTGGCGATTTTGAGGAGGGTAGTTGTGATATTGGTTGTTCTGGTTCGGGTAGTTTTGGGGACAGGAAGCTTAGGGGTAGTTCGGGGAGATTCGGGATTGCTTTCTGATGTCATCTTGGAATGAGTCTGTGCTCGACTGCGTGTAAAGATCGGACTTCGAAAGGGGGGAACTGGATTTGCTTTTCTGGGACCAATTTTCTTTATCTTGCCCCTTTCTACAACAAAAATCCTTTTAGTAGTTCACATGGGTCTTAGGTGGTCTCGAAACCCATTCTAGTTCGAAGATTTCAATTTCGATAACGACCAATTAAAACAAATTATGGTACATAAAAAAATCTTTTTTTTTTTGTCGTTCCCTACCGATATTGAAAACTTTGAACTTGTTTGGTGTACTTCCCTTGTTTTTTTTTTTTTTTTTTTTTTAGGACTTCCCAATACGTCATCAATCCATCAAGTACCAAAAACCCCTTTCTCGTCTTGTATCATAGAATCCTGAGGGGATAATATGGATACAAGACAACTTGGCTTTTGTTAGAGGATTTACAACGATATAAGAGCCTGAGAGGAAATAAGGAAAAAAAAGAGAAAATATATAAAATATAAAACATAAAAAAAATCACAACTTATTTACTGAATTGAGGGAAAAGAAAATAAAATAAAATTTAACATTCAGACTTTAGATTAATTGGACTTATTCAGACATATTAGGCTCGACCTTCTAATAGTCCCCAGCGGAGTCGCCAGCTGAACGCGCCCCGATTTTCCAGAGAAAATAAAAAAAAATAGATGTATGCTTAAGCTTGGCGCTGGTAAAATGAGAAGGGTTTTTAAAAACGTCGATTTTCTCATTAAAATATACTTAAGCCTGTTTTAGAAAAAAGAGTCGCCACCTAGCATTGGGTTTTAAATGATGTGCTAGGTCACCATATTTTCTTTTTTGAAAACAATTTTAAAAAAATGTGGCTTAAGTAAAAATTTGACTCCTAAAATAACATGGTCTGATCAGAGATTCGTTTAAAGAGTTTGGGGGTCAGTTACGCTCGGGGAAGGTGTTAAGCACCCCAAGACGCCCGTCCAAAGACGGTACCTTATCCCATTAAGTCCAATTAAAATTTAAATCCGAATGTTTTTATTTTATTTTGAAATCATTTCCTTCTAAAAAAAGAAATCTTTTTGTATTTTTTTTTATATATTAAGCCATTTAAATAAAAGGCGGGAAAATTCCTCCACGATGTGACAACAACATTAAATTTAACAAAAAACATAAAATAAAAACACACACACCCATACACCCATACACGTATTGTTAGCACATTATATTTAATACAAATTAAATCAAACACACGCACACACACACACACACACACACACACACATCGAGGGGAGTACTTCCATTCTAAACTTAAACCGCTCCAATGAAAGGTCAGAAGTTTTCCACCTCGTATTGTTAGCACATTATATTTAATACGAATTAAATAAAACACACGCGCGCGCACACACACACACACACACACATCGAGGGGAGTACTTCCATTCTAAACTTAAACCGCTCCAATGGAAGGTCAGAAGTTTTCCACCTCGTATTGTTAGCACATTATATTTAATACAAATTAAATAAAACACACGCACACACACATACACACATACACACATCGAGTGGAGTACTTCCATTCTAAACTTAAACCGCTCCAATGGAAGGTCAGAAGTTTTCCACCTCGTATTGTTAGCACATTATATTTAATACGAAATAAATAAAACACACGCACACACACACACACACACACATCGAGGGGAGTACTTCCATTCTAAACTTAAACCGCTCCAATGGAAGGTCAGAAGTTTTCCACCTCGTATTGTTAGCACATTATATTTAGTACAAATTAAATAAAACACACGCACACTGTTAGCACATTATATTTAATACAAATTAAATAAAACACACACACACACACACACACACACACACATCGAGGGGAGTAATTCCATTCTAAACTTAAACCGCTCTAATGGAAGGTTGGGAATTTTCCACCTCGTTTTATTTACTAAAAAAATATATAAATAAAAAATAAATAATAAATAATAAATAATAAATAATAAATAAATAAAAAATTAGTATAATAACAACTTAAAAAAAAAAAAAGTATTTACCACCTTCTTGGAGATTTCTTTTCTTCTTCGAAATTAGAATAAAATGAAAATAATATTATTTTCTTCAAAATTTCTCTGCAGATTTCCTCTCCCTTCAAATCCTCAAAAAAAAAAATTCCTCCTCCAAAATCCCTCACAAAAATCCCTACAAAAAAATCCTCTCAAAAATCCTCCCTACAAAATAAAAATGAACCTTCTATTTATAGACTTCAAAAAAGGCAAAATGGGAATTACACAAAAACGCGGTTCACTATTCACGCATTTACTATTCACGCGGCAGATACTATTCACGATCATGTGGGTACTATTCACGATCACGCAGATACTATTCACGCGGTGTTACTGTTCACGCGACAAATACTATTCACGATCACGCGGTTACTGTTCACGCATGCGGATACTGTTCACGCGATGTCACTGTTCACGATCACTGTTCATGCATGCGGATACTATTCACGATCACTGTTCATACCTCCGTTTGATTTATCTTACTTTGTTTCGTTTTTTCCCGATTTTCTCCAAACAAACGATAATTAGTTTCTTTTCTTTTTCTTATTTTTTTGCATTTTTTGAAATAAAATAAAATAAAACAAAGTTAATTATAACAAAGTTAATTATAAAATAAAAGTATAAATTTTTTAGGGGTGATCAAAATGTCGTGTCTACAATGTGTGTGATCCTAATCGGAATAAATTAAGAGTAAAGAAGGTTATTTTTATCTAATTTCTTCAGAATCTTTAACACTCTTCGTCTCTTTAATATCCATCTCTGCATCTTCAATAATTACTTCATTATTTAATTTTGAATGGAACTCTTAAACTGAAACACTCAACAAACACGTTAGTTCCACTAAAAACATCAATGCTTAATTATTCATCAAAATATCGGGATCAACAAGAGAAAACAAAAGACTATGAAAAATTCATGTGAATGTGCAAAAGCTTTTTATTTTCTTATATGATAATTTTCGGCCTGCACAATTATATATGTTTTTTTTTTGTTTTTTGTTTTGTAGTTGTGTTTAAATGTACTTTTGTTATATATCAAAGTAATTAGGATTAAGTCGTTTGATAATGATATAACAAACATTTGTTTTCTTTCTAAGAGTGATTATATTTGGTTAATTGTAAACTCTGTTATGTAATTTATTTTTTGGTATAATGTAATGACTTCGATATGTGTAGGTTCTCTTATATTGAAAGTCAATAAATTTGTATAGGAAAAAAAAAATCAATGAACCATTAAAAGGAAAAAAACAGATGGACAATAAATATCAAACTTTAAATTAACCTTATATTGGTGAAATCATTGAAAGTTAGTTTTAATTTTTTAATTCATCCCTAAGTTTGCTAAATTAGTTTTTTTTTTTTTAAATAAAATCGATTTTACCTCAAATTAGTCAAACAGGTTTTCAACATTATAATTCAACCTCAAATTGGTTACATTAAGTGTTTAAAATTTTAATATCTTCTAGGATGTCTAAATTAGCCTTGAAAAATTATAATTTAACCCGAGGTTGATTAAATTAAATTTTAAAATTGTGGCTTATCTCTATGATGGCTAAATTAGATTTTCAAAAATTATAATTTCACCTAAGGTCAGTTAGATTATTATTTCATGTTACGATCTTAGTCATAAAATTGTTTAATCAAGCAAATAGATCATGAGATTTTTTATAAGCAAAATAAATTATTTTCAATCAAACCCATTCAGTGTTGTACAAAATCCAAAAAATCCGAGATACAATACATCTGGGGAAAAAAAAAATTCACCATTGGCATCTAATTCATCACGCAGTCGAGGAAGATCTATAAAAATAATATAAGATCGATATTAGAATTTAAGATAATCATGATGGAACATGCGAGGGCATCCACCACAACCATAGAAGATATATAAATAGACAACACCTGATGGTACAAAATAGGTAAAATAAAAAATATGTGAGCATTATTTAATCCATGCCAAGCCAATAACTAAACAAATAAAAATATAACATAAAATAAAGTAGATTTGAAAAATAAAATAAAATTGTAGGGTAAAATATGTAAAGAATGAAGTTCTCACCGTAAAGAAGTAAAAAAAAGGATGATAGGAGCATTGCTCATTGCCGATTCACTATTATTTTTCTTAGTTTCAGTCATTGTTGACCGTTGCCTTCACCACCATTGTCACTACCACATGAAACCCTAAAAGATCAAACACTCAAAGATGCTAAAAAAAAAAATAGAAAATAAAAAATAACAGTAATGAAATATAATGATTTGTAAGTAGATCTGAAAAAATAAAATAAAAATAAAAAATAAAAATAAAAACACTAAAAAAATTATAGAGTAAGATAAAGAATTAAGTTCTTACCATAAAGAAGTAAAAAAATGGATGATTGGAGCGTTGTTCATTGCATCTTCATTATTATTTCATAATCTCAATCGTTGTTGATCATTGTCTTCACCACTGGTGTCACTACCATGTGATGCCCTAAAAAATCAAACACTCAAAGATGCTAACAAAAAATAAAATAAAATTGAAAACAGAAAATAACGGTAATGAAACGCAATGATTTGTAAGTAGAAATAAAACACATACATGGAAGCACAAAAAGATAGAAAATGAATGGTAATGATTATATCCAACAATAGAAGATTCATGAAAATCATCTATGAAGATTGTCGTTTTTCGATTAAGAGTTGAGGGTTGAAGTAATTCACTACATAAAACGAAGGAGAAAAGAGAGAAGACCAATATATAAACAAAGAAGATCACTTCAGAATGGAGATGGAGATGAATTTTGTCTCCCAAAATCAAATATATGACACCATTTTCTTTAATTAAATTTGTAGAATGGAGATGGTCATAAAATATAGTCTTTCTAAATTCTAAGCCTTAATTAGTAGAATTGTGAGATGTTTTCAACTTGTAACGGTTGGTGGAATTATGATAATAAAATCAAGACATTTAAAATACTCATAAATGACAATGAAATCATTGAAGATGATACAATAACTATATGCAAAATGAGGAGAAGCAAGAAAAATAGTTTTGGATGGCTCTCGTTCATTTAAAGGTTTGGGCTTTCAATTTTAGGTTTTCTTATATGATTTGTGAGTTATTAAGGAAGTAATATTGGCCATTTTTAGTGGATTATCACTTTGATTTTTTTTGTTTTACTAAAAAATAATCAATATTGATATCAAAATGAAGATGTTAAAATGTTAAAATGATATAATTTTCATGACTTTGATTTATTGTGAAAATTCACAAAATAAATTTTTTGTTGGTGTTAATTTTTGAGGATAATGATTTTTTTTATCTCTCACAAATACAGTCGTTGTTCAATTGACCCGTTATATTTAGAAATAGATACATTGGTGCCTGACATTTCATTTCGGTTTCAAATTGACTCATCAGTTAAGTTTTCTGTTAATTACTGTTAAATTACATTTATACCCTTTAAAAATTTTAATTGGGTTCATTTAATTTTTCATCTAAAACTTAAAGGTCAAATGTGTATTTTGAATTCTATTCATCATCTTCTTCCCAAACCCAAATGATTGGCTACCACCTCCCTCACCAAATCACCAATGTATCCACCACCACCTCTGTATCCATCTCCACCGTATCCACCACTATCGCGATGGTCACCTCCACCATATCCACCACCACCACAGTAACCGTCACCACCTTCACGGCGACTACCGCGGAAACCACCACATCCATTCATCCCCTAAGCTTCGAAGCTGTAGATTGGCTGTGGGACGGATAAAATTACTGAAATGTATAATACTCATTGATATGTTCACGTTCTTGATGATAAGACTTCTTCCTGATAAAATGCCAACTATCTTCACCTCCAATTTTTCCCAAATTAATCTAAAAAACCCATTATTCAATTCATAGAAATAGCACCACAACAATGGTGAATTCATGATTTTATGAACTGGGTTTTCTAGGGTTTTTAAATGTAAAGATGGTAGGCAAGTATTTGTGAAAGGTGCAGAATCGGGGAAGAAGATGGTATGAAAAAAGAGAAAATACATTTCGGTTCAGTGAGCAGCGAAGGAGCCGTCTCTGAGAGGTGGTTCTACCACTGCCTTAGTTTTGCAGGTGTCTGGAGTGCCGTCGATTCGGTGGCCACCTTTCTCATCCAAATGCGCCTGTCCTTGATCTTTCTACTTGACCGAGCCTCGACCGCCGTCGAAGTCCTGTACTATGAGTTCCGGAGCATCTCCAGGGCGTTCTTGGAGACGAAGTCTGGTTGAGGTTACTAACGAACAATGTCCCGTGACGAGAGCCACACGGCGGATTGGATGATCTGGAGAGGGGTCGGGTGGAGAGGCACATGATTGGACTGAATAAGTGACGTTTCGCAGGTTTGTGGGTCACGTGTGGCCTTGCAAGCTTGTGAGATCTCCGGTGGGGCAGCGGCGGAGGAAGATAAGAGAGTAGAGTGAGAGAGAGGAGGGTGGCCATTGAAAAGACTTGGGAGTGGGTACGTTTGATTTTGCTGCTTGATTTGTAGAGAGAGAAAGGTGATAGTAATGTTCAGCGGTGTGGTGGTGGTTTGAGTAGATGGAGATGAGATGTGAGGGGAAGATAAGAAGAACAACAGGGAAGAGAAGAGAGAGCGGAGATAAGAGAAAGGAATTAAATATATATTTTACCCTTAAATTTAAAATAATTACAATAGACCCTATTAAATTCGTTAGAGTAAAAAGACGAAATTACTTTTATTTTTTATCATGAAATGACTAAAATACCCTTAGTTTCATGTTGACGTTAACGTTGACTTAACAGAAGGGCCAATTTAAAATAAAAATGAAATATTAGATACTTAATGTATCTATTTTCAAATACGAGAGACCAATTGAACACCGACTACATTTGTGAAGCACAAAAAATGTCATTATCCCTAATATTTGGTGGGTTATTAATGACTTTTGACCATTTTCTGTAAAGAGTGATATCAATTGTAAATTAGATGACATATATGGAAAATAGTTTAAGAAAATATAAGGATTATTAATTAATGTTCTTTGAGGATTGAAAACTTGTATTGAGCAATTGAAATATATATATATATATATACAGTTATAATCAAGCGATTGTGGGTTCGAGTCCCACTGGACGTGTGTGACAATGGAAAAATAAGTATTTCATCTATCATAATGCCAGTGGGAAGCATATGCTTATTATTATTTTTATTTGACAAATTATAGTTAACTAAAAAATTAAAGAAAAAACGTAAATATAGTGCAAGGTTAATTTTTCATCTATCATAATATTAGGTGGCCACCATGTGCCTGTTATTTATTTTAGGACAAATGATATTTTAACCATTGACACATTTTTAAGTAGTCTTCCTAAGTTTATGTGTTTTATTTTAAACTTTCTACGTATGAACACAGTTTTAAAAGACCATTTTATTAGAAATTATATCTAAACTAACAGAATTTAAAAGGTAAAATTATCATTTCATATTTTTTTTTTATTTTTTAATCAATTTTCAATAATGCCGCCGACGGGGTGAACCACCCTAGTAGCAGGGGTGGTTCACCCCTTGTTATAGGGGTGGTTCTTCCTGTTCACCCCCTGAATAGTGAATCACCCTTTGTTCACCTGTTACGGGGTAGTTCCCCCTTGAACAGGGGGTGGCTTGTTAAGGGAGTTGTTTACGTAATAAATATTTAAAAAAAAAAAAAATAAATAAATTACTGAAACAATTCAGGTTTTAACTTATTTACTGCAGAGATGCAATTCATTATTCGTAACAGCGGGATCGCCTTTTTTTTTTTTTATCCCGCCCTTCTGAAAGCCGGGATAAAAAAAAAAAAAAAAGCTAATTTTTTTTTTATCTTCATGTGATCCCGCCCTTGTGAAGGGCAGGATCATAATATTTTATTTTATTTTTTTTATGTGATCCCACCCTTGTGAAGGGCGGGATCATAATTTTTATTTTATTTTTTGTGTGATCCCGCTCTTGTGAAGGGTGGGATCACACTAAACGGCGACCAGCCGTTACGGGCTGGTCGCCATTTGCTTTGGCCGGTCAAACGACCGGCCAAAGCTGCAAAAGAAGATAGCCTTTTAGGCTGTCTTCTTTTGCAATAACATCAAATTTTTTGCAACTTTTTTTTAAATTTAGAAGACCCACGGGATAATATTTTGATTTTGCTTATAAATTTCACTTGCCTGAGTTCACTAAAATTCACACTTCTTCATTTGCTCTTTCTCTCATTTGCTCTTCATTTTGATATTTTCTCTTCTATTCACACTTCTTCTATTCAGACTTCTACTCCTCCATTCACATGTTAGTATATTTTTAACGCTTTTTGTAATTTATTTATTAATTTAATTAGTATATTTTTTACCTGTTATTTGTTAGTTAGTTGGTTAATTTAATTTGTTAATTTAATTATTGAATTAAAAATTATACTTTGACCCTTTTCACATGTTTAAGAAAATATAAAATAATATATTATTTCAAAAAAAATGTTAGTTAGTTAGTTTAATTTTTTACTCTAGCTATTTAATTAAAAAAATATACACTTTGACCCCTAAAAGTTTAACAATTAGAAAAATATAAATTTTTAATATATTATTTTAAAATAAATTATTAGTTAGTTTGTTTGTTTTGTTAATTTAATTTGTTGATTTAGTTGTTTAATTAGTTGGTCAGTTTAATTTGTTAATTTGGTTGTTAAATTAAAAATTACACTTTGTCCCCTTTCACATGTGTAGGAAAATATACACTTTGGCCCCTGAAATTTTTTCAATTAGAAAAATATAAAATTTTCAACCTATTGTTTTAAAATAAATTGTTAGTTAGTTTCATTTTTGAATTTCGTTATTTAATTTAAAATGTATTTGTTTAATTTGTTAATTTAGTTGTTAAATTAAAAATTACACTTTCGCCCCTTTCACATGTGTAGGAAAATATAAATCAACATATTACATTTTTAGTTAGTTTAATTTTCTAATTTAGCTATTTAATTAAAAATATATACTTTGGCCCCTGAAATTTTGATAATTAGAAAAATATAAAATTAAAATACCTATTTTAATTTTAATTTGTTAATTTAGTTGTTAAATTAAAAATTACACTTTCTCCCCTTTCACATATGTAGGAAAATATAAATCAACATATTACATTTTTAGTTAGTTTAATTTTCTAATTTAGCTATTTAATTAAAAATATACACTTTGGCCTCTGAAATTTTGATAATTAGAAAAATATAAAATTAAAATACCTATTTTAATTTTAATTTTTTTAATTTAGTTGTTAAATTAAAAATTACACTTTCACCCCTTTCACATGTGTAGGAAAATATAAATCAACATGTTACATTTTTAGTTAGTTTAATTTTCTAATTTAGCTATTTAATTAAAAATATACACTTTCGCCCCTGAAAATTTGACAATTACAAAAATATAAATTTAAAATAAATTGTTAGTAAGTTTAAAATCGGTTGCAAAGATGCGGGAGGAATACACTTATCGTGTCAACCAATCAGAGGTTATGATGGACAGATGCAGGCAATATAATATTCCAATAGTGCGTCAATTGGCTAGAATAATGCCAATAGACACGCCGCATAATCTTCAAATGGCGTTGCATCGCTACCGTGAAGAAAATAACCGAATGCAAATTCGAATTTTTTGACATGAGCTTAAAACGACGGCACGTGAGCGTCTTGAACAAGGTTTGTTCGCCGAAGCGCGTACTTACATAAGATACACAAAGAATCCTCAATATCAGTCAAATATTGAAATGTCTGATGATGAGAGTAATGTTTAATGTTTTCACGTTGGTGAATTGTAGTTTAATTATGTATTTCCTTTAAAATCTAATGTATCATTTCTACGTTAAATTATAATAACATTACTTCTACCAAACAACTGACTTTTTCTCTTTCAATTGATAGGTGATGTTAGGTTAGTTTTTTTTAATTTAAGGTTCGTGTACATAAGTTATAAAACATCATTTCTCATTAATTATGTTTTTAAAAAACTAATTTTTTTTGTGAACTCTTAATTTGCAGTATAATATTTGTAAAGAAACTGTTCAGCCTATAATTTTCGTAATGTCTTCACATATTAATTCAAGTGAAGAAAGTTCATATGGTTTTTCAAGTGAGGAGAACTCATATGGTGTTTGGGGTTGGCATGAACCATGGGATCACCAAAGATGTAGGGTTTTAAAACCATATTATGATGATTACTGGAGTGATCAAGAGACCAACCCGATAGAGTATCGCGTTGGTCTACGCCAAGAATGGGAATACAGGGTGAATGAGTCTAACAACATTGTATTTTGTTTGAGAAATCTTAATGCACCAGTTCCGCATCGTCGAAGTCTTCAGATGCCTCGACGATGTATAATTGATGACACAACCGAGATTGAAGATGCTATTACACGAATTCACTTGGAGAATAATCGAATGTTGCTGCGTAGAAATAGATATTATCTATTACAACTAGCCAATGAAATAGCTACCGCAAGCAAAAGAGCACTCTCTCCAAACGAATACCATAACGTGATAAATAACAATGAATATTTGTCTGAGGGGTACATGTCGAATGAAGAATAATTAATTTTTGGCTCTGGTATTTTATTTTTAAGTGTTTTTATTGTCACTATTTTCATGATATTATGTACTGTATTTCTTATGTACTATCTTTGTTATGAGTTTGGTAACAAACATCGTTAAGCATGTTTCTAATTTATGTAATATTTTTTTAATATAATATTTATGATTATTTTAACTTTAATCGCCTTTAATATTATATTGTTAGGAGTTGTTTTGCCTTTTTAAGAATCTTTCCGGAATGTTAGACACATTGCTCGATCTCCCATTCAAATTTTGTATCTATTTGCGAAGCAATATATACGGTAGATCAACAACTTTCTAAATCTCCAGACGTTACAAAAAAATGTATTTACTAACTACATAAATTGCTATATAACTATATATTTACAAAAAAATTGTATTTACATTCCTATAGCTAAACTATCAACTACATAACTAATTATGTACCGCAAGGCCTCCGACGGACGTTCCTCCGCCCTCGTCGTTGTGCAATAGGAGGTTCTTCAGCCTCCTTATGAACTTGTGTAACTTGTCCAAAGTACGTGAACGCCTGATGCATACTCCCCGGGATGGCATCGACGTCGTCCTCGAACCACGGCACCGGCGACACTTGTCTTTACAATCTTGTGGGTTCGACAAATGCCACCGGAGGAATGACGCCTGAAGTTGAAATAATTTCATCCATCTCCGGAGTGACGAATGACGATGACGGGTGTGTACCTAGCTGCGATGCGTAATGCGAATAAGGGTCATGCATCTGGTACACGTTGGATGGCCTAGCATCGTCACCCATGCCTTACGCACTAAATGATTCGGCATGAGCGCCCATGCCGTACGTACTAGATGATCCGGCATAAGCGCCCATGCCGTATGATGTAGAAGGTTCGGTATCGCCCACACTACCTGGACGATAGGCATCAGAAGTCCATGGCTGATGAGAAGGCTGAGGAGCAGCCTGAGGAGATGGAGGAACGTCAGCTGCCACATAGCGCGGTACTCCTCGGTGCATCCTCCCAATGGTGCCATCATTGACGGCATGAGCCAACGCGATACCTGATTCCGCAGTACCCGACCACAAAGTTAGATGACTCAAGCGTATCAGGTTCAATACCTTCGTATCCTACGAAACACATATAATCGTTTAATTAATACATGAATAATAACAATATAATCAAACTCATATAACTAAACATATGGTACAGTCAATGTGATCATACATCTAATCCCAGTCGCCCTCCTGTTGGTAGATACCCAAACTGAGGTTGGTACGCCGGGTTGACCAAAAATCTTCGTGTGATTCGCCAATACCAGTCTATGTATTCTTGGTCAACCCCTATCCCTTGCTCGAAGTTGCCGACATCTGGTGCTTGTCGATTATTCCACGCAACTATATGTGCGTGGTAATGGTCAGCCTAGTTTGCACGGAAGTATCCTCGCTGAGTAATTTTGTGCAAGTTCTTGTCCATAATTACCGGTTCAGGAACCCCTTGGCGATAACCAAACTGTCGTAGCACGCGCAGGGGATACGTGTACTCGACAATCTCATAGCAAATTAGGGGCAACTTTGCCATCCAAATATCTTCTCCATCTCTAGTATATGGAGGCAAAGTCGGCAAGGTATAGGGCATCCAAATGACCTGTAAAATAAAATATAAACAAACAAATAAAAAAATTAAAATTTTGATATAAATAAATAAATAACATCGTAATTCTTCAAGCGATCTAACTGATCGCAATACACCACCAAAATATGCATCGGCAAATTATCCAAATTAAATTCAAGAGTCTACCTGTACACCAAAAATATAAATCATAACTTTAATATCCATAAATAAATATCCATTAGATGATAAATGAAATTAAAAAGAAAATACTAATTGCTTATCAAGAACCCTTCGGAGCAGCTGAGAACTTCAAGTCGTCGCTGTAGTCGAGCTCTCCGAATGATATATTATAGTCGGGGAAAGGGACAACTTCAGGCCGAAGCCTTGGAAATCGCTCCCAAGCCCAACACTCCAACAAAAATAGGCACCCAGCAATGTGTTTCGTGTTGGGCTTCGTCGCCTTACAGAGCTCGTGGTAGAGGACCGCTAGGGTCGCACTGCCCCAACTATACTTGACGAAAGGTGTCAAGTCACGCAGCAGTAGGAGGTAGGCTACCTTAACTCTGTTGTGTGATTTATCAGACAACAACATCTGACCAAGCATAATCAAGCAATACGCACGTGCATAGCAATGTATAACCTCATCGGCCTCGTCAGGAACTCTAGCAAAGGTATCCCGTAACCACTTGAGTGTCAAAGACTCATTCCTAATCTTATCCACTGGTGGTTCCACTCCGAGGAGCTTGCCGCAGAGTCTCTGCCAGGCGGTTTCCTCATGTGAGTCATCATTCTGGATAACTGGCAACCCATGCACGGGTAACCCCAATAAGACGGTCACGTCCTGCAGTGTGACAGTTATCTCCCCGACAGGTAGATGGAAAGTGTGCGTCTCCGGATGCCATCTCTCTACCAACGCGGTTATGAGGGCCCTATCTAACCGCTTCGGCCACAACCTAAATGGGCCGTACAAACCGACTGATTCTATCAAATATATAACTCGAGGGGGGACATTTTTTCTCCATTCCCCTACATCATGTCCAACACAGTCAAAAGTACTAATATCTTGAAACATTTAATGAGACAGAATAAATAACATTAAAAAATTAAAAAACTAAAATAAAAAAAAATAATGCAATAACCTAAATGAAGTATCTTCAGGCTCAGGATCTTCAGGCTCAGGATACATAACTGAAATTTTTTTCCACAACACTTGTGGTAAATTTATTAGTACGAAATTAAAATTTAATCATATTTATAAACAAAATATAAGATTCATTATAAAGAAATGTGCGCGACAAGTGCATAGAATTTATAATACATAAAAGTTGACATAACAAAAAAATAAAGTAGCATAAACATTCATTACAATAAACCGACAAGATCAATTGGGTGCATGGCAGGGTCGGGATGGACATTTTCGCCTATCATGTCCAGTTTAGGAACATAAATCGCAACGATTTGTCATTTTTCTTCGTGACTGATCCATCTGGTTTTGAATGCGAGTGGAATTTGGTCCACTACGATGCACAACTCGAAGTCTGTCATGGTCTGGAATAAGGTTCGAAAAATTGGTCTCTAGCCAGTAGTCCTCATGAATAATCGGCCGAAACGAAGACTCTCATGCCATCAATTGATTTGTCATTGTATACTCAGCTGCAATATAGCGGAATGCATTAACTCCACTATACTCCGTGGCCGCAAGCATATGGGAGCACGGATATCGCCAAATTTTAAACTTGTCATATGTGCAATCAGCGTTATCTCCTAGTGTGACTTCGTGAGGAATCAAGCCCCCAGTTAGAGTCTTTCTAGTTTTCACATGGAAGATCATATTCTCTCTAGAAAAAAATTCATATTTAGTTGTTAAATTATGTCGTAACAATTATATGTAACGTGAAAAAATAATAATCAATACTAAATTGCCGATTGAATATTTGAATCTCGTATATTTTAGACTTGGTTTGAGATTTCTCTATTTTATCAACGACGTGTTTAGCATATATGTAACCGTCGGCTGAGTCCTTTAAAGCTTGTTGTCGACCAATATCAAAGTATTTAACCATCCTATAGAATGAAATCTTGACGGCTGCAGTTATTGGAATATTTCTTGCACCCTTCAAACAGTTGTTAAATACCTCTGCGTAATTAATCGTCATGACTCCCCAACGCTTACTATTGTCGTGTGCCCTGGTCCATTTGTAAGGTAGATGATTGCTCAACCATGCATGCGCCTGAACATCAATTTTTTTGATCTCTTCTATGATAGCATCGTATTTTCGAATTTGTGTTGCAGCACCTGCATTCCAAGCAAGATCTTTGAGATGCTGATTTTTAGCAATCTTGTTGAAATTGCTGCAAAGGTGGCGCAAACAAAATCGATGATATCGGAGGGGCTCGTTATGTTGATTAAGCCAAATACTGTCAACTGCACTAATAATGCCGGCGTGTCTGTCAGATATCAATGTAACCTCAGGACGATCACCGACAATATGACGCTTAAGCATGTAGATGAACCATCGCCAACAGCGGTAATCCTCCGTCGATACGATGGCAAAAGCCAATGGGTAGCACTTGTTGGACGACGTCATTCCAATGGCGATTAAAATTTTTCTCTCATATTTACCATACAAATGGGTCCCGTCAATGGTGATTACAGGGCGACAATAACGCCATCCGTCAACTGAAACTTTGAATGCCCAAAATACCATGTCGAACATCCTATAGCCAGGCATATCAGTCGACACAGTGCTCTACTCGACAATCGTACCCGAATTGTAGTACTGGAACGCGACCATAAACTTCGGTAACTTCCGATATGATTCATCCCAATCTCCGAACAAGGTCTCAATGGCTTTAGATCTAGCCAATCAAGCTTTTCGATAGGAGATAGTGTATCCATGAGCCTCCTTCACGTAAGCCACAATGACGCCAATCTTCAATTCTGGATCCTGTTTGACTTATCCAAGTATTAGGTTCGAAATGAGTGCAGAATCTAAATTTTTATGATCTACAACAGTATGATTATAGAAACATGTATGTTGCCCCTAATACTGCGTAATCTCAAACATACCGTGACTTTTTTTCCTCCCTGCCCGCAACCTCCAATCGCATCCATGCGAACAATTAATCGACCAGAGCTTCTTGTTCATTTGCGAGACATAAAACTCTTTGTTCTTCTTCAAATGGTAAAATTTGATGGCCTGCTGGACATGTTCTTTGTCCTTAAAGACCATACCAGTACGAAATTCGTCCATCTCCGGTGTCCAAAAATTCTTCCACAACTTCGGCTCGTATTTCGCCAAGTCATCGTCGTCATCCCAATTCAAGTTATTGAAAAATGAAATTACATTGTCCAACTCCAATTGCTGATTTTGACCCCTTTACCTGCTAGGCCCAACATCTAGATCTTCGTCTGGCTGAAACGCAATATCCGCATCTAACTCTTCTTCTGATACATCGTGGCGACTATCAATTGTATCAAAGTCACCACCATAATTACTTGTGTTATCTTGCGGCGGACTACTCGGCGAATAATGGTGATGTGGAAGAGCAGAGCTGGTGCTATGAGCACAATTAATCATACTATGAGAATGATCTTGCTCTGGAATATAGGGGAGTGGGACGGTGTAATTAGACTCAAGTAATTGGGGGTGCAACATAGGAGTATTGTGGGAATGATATTGTTCTAGACTGTAAGGGGGTGAGATGGTGTAATTAGACTGGACTGCTTGGGGAACGGTGCCGAAAAATTACCCGTCAGATTGGGTACTATACGGATTTAAACTCTAGGTTATTTAGTTGGTAAAATGACCACTTGGGGGAAAAAAATTTGGACCATCATCAAATGCCCGTTCTATCTCTACATAAACTTCAACAGCAAGAAGCGATGGTATATAAAGAGGTAACTCAAGCACTTGGTTTAATGTTGAGTTATCCTCGATAGAAAACAAGGTATATTTATAGTTCGACCCGAAAAGAGCCATCGGCATCCTACACTTTAGTTTCAAAATTCCAATAACTCCATCTTCAAGAACACATGGTTTTAGCGTTTCAATTAATTCATTTAAGGTTGTTCCCCTACGGACAACCAAAGATTTTACAACTGATGTACTATAATAAACCCCGAATTTCGTACCTTCCAATATTCTACCACCTCAATACAATAACAACCGAACGTGATCCATTTCAAGTGGCTATCATTTGACAAGGCAAAACAAAACAAGAAAATAATATCGTCAACTAAAACTCAATCACAAAAGTATGTTGGTTTATAGTGTTCATTTTTTATGAGTTTGAGTAATTTATTTTCAATCCTTAATATTTTACTTATTTTGAATTTATTCAATAATTATTTTAACTTTAACTCTAAATCGAATATAAATTTCACGTCAAGTTAATATCAATTAAATAGATTCAATTAATTTGAGGAATGAAAATGCACAATTTGTACGTCATATTCCAACGTTTATAGTGTTAATTTTTTATGGATTTTAGTAATTTATTTTCAATCTTAACATTTTACTTACCAATATAACGAGTTTAATAAACTAACCAAAAATTATTTTATATAAGTTTAAACAAATACATTTTAAATTAAATAACGAAATTCAAAAAATGAAACTAACTAACAATTTATTTTAAAACAATAGGTATTTTAATTTTATATTTTTCTAATTATCAAAATTTTAGGGGCCAAATTGTATATTTTTAATTAAATAGCTAAATTAGAAAATTAAACTAACTAAAAATGTAATATGTTGATTTATATTTTCTTACACATGTGAAAGGAGCGAAAGTGTAATTTTTAATCTAATAACTAAATTAATAAATTAAAATTAAAACAGGTATTTTAAATTTATATTTTTCTAATTGTCAAATTTTCAGGGGCCAAAGTGTATATTTTTAATTAAATAGTTAAATTAGAAAATTAAACTACCTAAAAATGTAATATGTTGATTTATATTTTCCTACACATGTGAAAGGGATGAAAGTGTAATTTTTAATTTAACAACTAAATTAACAAATTAAACAAATAATAGGTATTTTAATTTTATATTTTTCTAATTGTCAAAATTTCAGGGCCAAAGTGTATATTTTTAATTAAATAGCTAAATTAGAAAATTAAACTAACTAAAAATGTAATATGTTGATTTATATTTTCCTACACATGTGAAAGGGGCGAAAGTGTAATTTTTAATTTAACAACTAAATTAACAAATTAAACAAATATATTTTAAATTAAATAACGAAATTCAAAAATGAAACTAACTGACAATTTATTTTAAAACAATAGGTTGAAAATTTTATATTTTTCTAATTGAAAAAATTTCAGGGGCCAAAGTATATATTTTTCTACACATGTGAAAGGGGACAAAGTATAATTTTTAATTTAACAAGTAAATTAACAAATTAAACTAATCAACAAATTAAACAACTAAACCAACAAATTAAATTAACAAAACAAACAAACAAACTAATAATTTATTTTAAAATAATATATTAAAAATTTATATTTTTCTAATTGTTAAACTTTTAGGGGTCAAAGTGCATATTTTTTTAATTAAATAGCTAGAGTAAAAAATTAAACTAACTAACTAACATTTTTTTTTAAATAATATATTATTTTATATTTTCTTAAACATGTGAAAGGGCCAAAATATAATTTTTAATTCAACAATTAAATTAACAAATTAAACTAACCAACTAACTAACAAATAACAGGTAAAAAATATACTAATTAAATTAACAAATAAATTAAAAAAACGTTAAAAATATACTAACATGTGAATGGAGGAGTAGAAGTCTGAATAGAAGAAGTGTGAATAGAAGAGAAAATATCAAAATGAAGAGCAAATGAGTGAAGGAGCAAATGAAGAAGTATGAATTTTAATGAACTCAGGCAAGTGATATTTATAGGCGAAATGGTCAAAATATTATCCCGTGGGTCTTCAAAATTTGAAATAAGGCTGCAAACAATTTGATGTTATTGCAAAAGAAGACAGCCTTCTTTTGCAGCTTTGGCCGGTCGTTTGACCGACCAAAGCAAACGGTGACCAGTCGGAAACGGCTGGTCGCCGTTTAGTGTGATCCCACCTTTCACAAGGGCGGAATCCCATAAAAAAAAAAAAAAAAAAAAAAAAATTATGATCCCGCCCTTGTGAAGGGCGGGATCAAAAAAATAAAAAAATAAAAAATAGCGATCCCGCTGTTACGTACAGCGAAGTGCATCTCTGCGGTAAATAAATTTAAAACATGAATTGTTTTAGTAATATTTTTTTAAAATATTTATTACGTAAGCAACTCCTTGTTAAGGTTCTTCCCTACCACCACCATTTCCTTTTCATTTTCTTCCAAGTTTTCTTCTTTGGGCCCATATGATATTGATATGTATTAGAATTTAAGAATATTCTATTATTAGTTTGTTAGTAGTTTGTTATTTGGTTGTTAGTAGATTGTTACAAGCTCACCTATATGAGGGAATTTTTTTTGTATTTTGATATTCAATCGATGAGAATTATCTTCATTAATCTTTTATCTCATTTTACATTTTATTAATCTTTTATCTCATTTTACATTTTAATATGTATTAGAGCATTAGCTTCCTCTACTTGAGTCTTCTCTAAAAGAAACCCTATTCAAGGGGAGGCGGTGGTTATATCTTCACGCCGCCGCCTCCCCTGCCATTTTCAAGCCCATTTTAGCGGCGATTTCTCCAATTCCTCCTTCAAGAATTATCATCGTTGATATTGATTTGATCCATCGTCGATTCTTGATTCGACTGTTGAGGCTACTGTTTCGGTGATTGTCGATTCGTCTTCCTCGTTCGATTCGCTCCTTCGATTCTTCAGATTCGTAGATCTGGAGCCCACCGTCATTGATGAGGTATGAACCGGAGCCGTCAACAACGTCGAAGATCTGTTTATACGGATTACGCCAGGACGAAGCACGACGGACTACAGTTAGCATACCTGACGATTATTTCCAGGTAGCTCTTGATCGAGATCCGGCGTTCGTATCCCCCGCGAAGATCGTAGCAGCAAGGAATTGCGTGATTTTTGAATTCATCAAAATCGATCTGTTCTTCGTCGATTTGTCTTCCAGCATTGATTTGCAAATTCAATGCCCTAGATTGTTGTTGCTATTAGTCGATTCGATTTTGCCGATTGCATAGATCTATTCTGTTCGACAGCTTCGATCTGTTCTGTTCATCGTCGATTGACGATTTCGTTGATCGTCGTCGTTGAGAAAGTGCAATATTTTTTATTCAACAGCAGACGAGAGAGAGCAATCTTTTGCATTTGGCGAGTGAAGCATTGCGTGAGTTTCCAGATTATGCTTGCCAGCTGGGAGTCATCTCAAAGATTTTTTCATATTCTTACTAATTACACTTTGCTCCTTACGGTTTGCAATTTGCATAGTGCAGTTTGCAAGATTCTAGAAATTTACACTTTGCACCCTGCCTATTTCCTCTTGTGCCTCTTCACGTTTTCCTGCCTTTGTGCAGTGTTTCAATTTCTTTTCTTCTAGTTGTTTATCTGTTCAGCAGCTTTGAATCTTCTTCTTGGACTGCTTTGTTCAGCAGCTCTCTTTTCCCCATCCTCCCACTTTCCGAAAAGTGGATGGATGGTGATCTTTCGGTTGTGGCTTGTTCCCCACGCTGAATTCTCTGCTCTATTTTTGAGCTTTTTCCCTATCCTCCTACTTCACGAAAGTGGATGGATGGCGGTTTTTTCGGTTGTGGCTTGTTCCCCACGTCGCATTCTCTGCTCTATCGGTGGTTCGACGGCCGTGGATGGATGACATTTTTCCGGTTGTGGCTTGTTTCCCACGCCGTCTTTTCTTCTCCATAGATTTCCCTTTGTGGATGTTTGGATTTCTCTTTATGTTTTGTTTTGGTTTCCGCTACCACAGTGTAATGGATGTGTTTTTGTATTTTGTTATTTTTTATTTTTCTTTTTCACTAAGATGAGAATTCACATTTTTTATTTTGATGAAAAAGATGAGAATTCACATTTTTCATTTTGAAGGGGAGTATTAGAATTTAGAAATATTTCATTATTAGTTTATTAGTAGTTTGTTATTTGGTTGTTAATAGTTTGTTATAAGCTCACCTATATATGAGGAAATTTCTTTTGTAATGAGAATTATCTTGATTCACATTTTTTCTCATTTTACATTTTAATAATATGGCTGAAAAGCAAGAAGAATTTACCAAAAAACAACATTTATCAACTTCTCCGTTCATCTCTGCTCCTTTTTACATTCCGAGTTCGGCTTCGTTTGAGAAATTTGAAGTTGTGAATCAAAAGCGGCCAAGGATCACAAGCTCCACCAGTCAATGGAAGCTCTTGCCTTTCCCAACCCATCAGCAAAAACAAACCGAGATGAATATTCCGAGCAGCGAGTTAAGCCCACTGCCTCTACCTCAAACCCACCCTCACTCTACCGCAGCGTCATCCTTCGAGACCGCATCGCTGACATCCCATTCCGCTGCTTTGGCTCAATAAGCCGTCGCCACCACGACCAAGCTAAAAGTAACGGAGCAACAATTCCACCATCAACTCCGAAAGGGCAAGTACGTGAGCCTTGTGATTACCACAAAAAAAAAGAAAGTACGTGAGCCTTGTGTGGAAGCCCGACGAGATGCTCTGTCTAGCTAGCTAAGGCCTGGAGGACCCAATACCAAGGTGGGTCTGACGTTTCTGGGTCAGAGTTTGCTCCAACAGCGGAATTCAGGTCCCACACTGAACCGCCGGTGAGAGGGAAGACGAGGGCGGAGAAAGACAAAGATGTGGCGGAGTTCTTGCAGAGGCATGGGGTGAATAGAGACGCTAAGACGACGGGGATGAAGTGGGATAACAAGTTGGGTGAGTTTCGAAAAATTTACGAGTGGGATAGAAGAGGGGAGAGAGAGACGGTAGTCGGAAACAAGAGTTACTTTAGGTTGTTGCCATATGAGAGGAAGCTACATAGGTTGCCGGCGTCTTTCGACGAGGAAGTATTCGAGGAATTATCTCAGTTCATGGGGTCAAGAATGATAATGCCTCACAGAGGAATTCATATCGTCGGCGGTAAGGAGAGAGAAATGAAGAGTGGGAGAGAGAGAGAGAGAGAGGTTGATGAAGGGAAAAAAAAGAAAAAAGAAAAAGAAAAATGAAAAATTGATTAAAAAATTAAAAAAAACAAAATAACAATTTCGCACTCTAAATTTGAGTTGTTTACCTATTAAATATTAAAAAAAAAAAATTACTGAAACCATTCACCTTTTAACTTATTTATCGGTCTAATGCATTTCGCCCTTGTGAAGAGCGAAATTGATTTTTTTTTTTTTTTTTTTTTATCCCGCGCTTGTGAATGGCGGGATAAAAAAAAAAATTTAATTTGATCCCGCCCTTCACAAGGGCGGGATCAGTAATTTTTATTTATTTATTTATTTGATCCCGCCCTTCACAAGGGTGAGATCAAATTAATTTTTTTTTTTTTTTTTAAATGTGATCCCGCCCTTGTGCAGGGCGGGATCACTCAAACGGCGACCAGCCGTTGGCACGGCTGGTCGCCGTTTGCTTTGGCCGGTCAAACGACCGGCCAAAGCTGCAAGAAAAGAAGGCAGCCTTTTAGGCTGCCTTCTTTTGCCTATATAGTTTATAGGTATACTTTAATTTGAAATTTTAAAAAAACTCGGTATATGTGCACAATTTCGCCTATAAATATCACTTGCTGGATTTCATTAAAATTCACACTTCTTCATTTGCTCCTTCTCTCATTTGTTCTTCATTTTGATATTTTTTATTCTAGTTACACTTCTTCTATTCAGACTTCTATTCCTCTATTCACAAGTTAGTATATTTTTAACGTTTTTTTAATTTATTTGTTAATTTAATTAGTATATTTTTTACCTTTATTTGTTAGTTAGTTGGTTAGTTTAATTTGTTAATTTAATTGTTGAATTAAAAATTATACTTTGGCCATTTTCACATGTTTAAGAAAATATAAAATAATATATTATTTAAAAAAAAATGTTAGTTAGTTAGTTTAATTTTTTACTCTAACTATTTAATTAAAAAAATATGCACTTTGACCCCTAAAAGTTTAACAACTAGAAAAATATAAATTTGTAATATATTATTTTAAAATAAATTATTAGTTAGATTGTTTGTTGTGTTAATTTAATTTGTTGATTTAGTTGTTTAATTAGTTGGTTAGTTTAATTTGTTAATTTAGTTGTTAAATTAAAAATTACACTTTGTCTCCTTTCACATGTGTAGAAAAATATACACTTTGGCCCCTGAAATTTTTTCAATTAGAAAAATATAAAATTTTCAACCTATTGTTTTAAAATAAATTGTTAGTTAGTTTCATTTTTGAATTTTGTTATTTAATTTAAAATGTATTTATTTAATTTGTTAATTTAGTTGTTAAATTAAAAATTACACTTTAACAACTAAATTAACAAATTAAATAAATACATTTTAAATTAAATAACAAAATTCAAAAATGAAACTAACTAACAATTTATTTTAAAACAATAGGTTGAAAATTTTATATTTTTGTAATTGAAAAAATTTCAGGGGCCAAAGTGTATATTTTTCTACACATGTGAAAGGAGACAAAATGTAATTTTTAATTTAATAACTAAATTAACAAATTAAACTAACCAACTAATTAAACAACTAAACCAACAAATTAAATTAACAAAACAAACAAACTAACTAATAATTTATTTTAAAATAATATATTAAAAATTTATATTTTTCTAGTTGTTAAACTTTTAGGGGTCAAAGTGCATATTTTTTTAATTAAATAGCTAGAGTAAAAAATTAAACTAACTAACTAACATTTTTTTTAAAATAATATATTATTTTATATTTTCTTAAACATGTGAAAATGCCCAAAGTATAATTTTTAATTCAACAATTAAATTAACAAATTAAACTAACCAACTAACTAACAAATAAAGGTAAAAAATATACTAATTAAATTAACAAATAAATTAAAAAAACGTTAAAAATATACTAACCTGTGAATAGAGGAGTAGAAGTCTGAATAGAAGAAGTGTAACTAGAACAAAAAAATATCAAAATGAAGAACAAATAAGAGAAGGAGCAAATGAAGAAGTGTGAATTTTAATGAAATCCGGTAAGTGATATTTATAGGCGAAATTGTGCACATATACTGAGATTTAAAAATTTCAAATTAAAGCTAAAACCTATAAACCTATAAAAAAAGAGGGAAAAGAAGGCAGCCTTTTTAGGCTGCCTTCTTTGCAGCTTTGGCCGGTCAAACGATCGGCCAAAGCAGACGGCAACTAGCCGTGCTAACGGCTGGTCGCCGTGAAGTGATCCCGCCCTTCACAAGGGCGGGATCACATTTAAAAAAAAAAAAAAAATAATTTGATCCCGCCCTTGTGAAGAGCGGGATCAAATAAAAAAAAAAATTGCTGATCCCGCCCTTCACAAGGGCGGGATTAAATTAATTTTTTTTTTGATCCCGCCGTTCACAAGCGCGGGATAAAAAAAAAAAAAAAAAAAATTGATTTCGCCCTTCACAAGGGCGAAATGCATTGGACCGGTAAATAAGTTAAAAGGTGAATGGTTTCAGTAATTTTTTTTTTTAATATTTAATAGGTAAACAACTCCTCTAAATTTTGTTAGTTTAGATAAAATTTCTAACAAAAATACATTTTTAAAACTGTGTTTAGAAGGTTTAAAATAAAACGCATAAACTTACGAGGACTATTAAAAAATGAGTCAATAATTAGAGGGTTTAAAATATAATCTACCTTTTTTTTTTTATTTCACATATTATAATTTTTTTATTATTTGTTGATTAAAGATCATACTGAAAAAACGTATATTAATTTTTTTTTTAAAAAAAAAAAATCAATGAAAAAATATGGTATATAATTTATTTTTTTATTTCTTTTAATGTTAAATGTTGAAACTTGTTTAAAATAATTAATGAGAATCACTTCATGCAAAAAAAATGATAATGTTATAGTTAGTTAAAAAATTAAAATTAAATTGAATACAAACATTATGCTATAAATTAAATGATAATAATTTATTTTTTTTAATAAATATAGTGCAAATGAAATTTATCATGTTTACTAATTAGGGGTATAAATGTTACCCACAAATCACCTCCTCCGACTCGATGGTAGGTTGGTCGGTTATGAGTAGTTTTTTTTCCTTCCACATGAACTCGACCCGTTCGAATCCAGAAAAACTTCGGCTAGGGTACTCATCTACCCATACTCGATGCACACGAACCCGCCCAAACCCTAAACCCTAATCAGATTCAGATCATTCTATTTCCAAATTATAACTCTAGTGTCGCTCTCCTCCTTATCTCTCTTTCTCTCTCAGAGTCGTTGTCACTGTCTATCAAACCTTAATAGATGATTCCTTAATGATTCCCGTGTCGATAATTCCTGCGATGATGATTTCTATATATATATGTTATGTAAAATAAAATAGTTTATGAAATAAAGTTAGCAATAAAGTGTTAAGATTATAATTTTCTGTAAATGACACATTTGAAAATGTCACAGTTAAGATGACCAAATAAGCTATATAATAGTAGTAGCATCACATAAATTTCAATCGCACTTAGGTAGCATTGTTGATTTATTTTTTATTTCATAACTAAACAAAATAAATGATTGATGATAATAATTCTACCAAATGTATGAAAGTAAAATAAAAATAAAAATCTATAACTATTACGAAAGAATAAAAATAAAATCTATAACTATCAAAGGTATCAAATTAATATAAATTTTGTTCTATATAGAGATCATCTATTTTTTTCAACACGTGTTTTAAAACTACTAAAAAATTTCTTAAATTAAATATCCGTATTTATGCCTGTGATTATTTATATATATATATATATCCCAAATAGTATTACTTTTAACTGTGCAATACAAAAATGGCTAGACTAATTTTTAAGTGTAATTTGCAAATCTACTTTGTGGATAAAATTATTATAATTTTTTTGTCAATATTGACGTATATATTATTACTATAATATAATATATAGAAATATAAATGTCTTTCTTTTGAAAAATAAAAAAGTGAACTTTTAGTTTAATTTTTTTTTGAATAAATTTATGATTTTACATATACATATGAATAATAAAAGAGAGAAAAAAAAAAAAAAAAAACTTTAATTTTGAGAGTTATAAATAATAAGCTTATAGCCACATACATGATAATATATATAAAATAGGTTAAAAAGTTTACTTTTAGTTTTCACAAATTTTGAGAACAAATATGTAATTTTACATATGTAAATGAATGTATAGAGATAATTTTAAGGGTAAATTAAAATTTTGGTATCCTCCAACTCAATTTTTTTGCAATCCCATCTAATTTGTAACCGTTAATTTAAGTAATTCTTCCATTAGTATTAATTTTGATAAAAAAAAATAAATTAAGTTTCATCCTTAAATTTTAATTAAAAGATTTACATTTCAGCCCCCATACACTTTAAAAAAGTATTACTTTACCCTAGGTACTATGAAATCTCACACTAAACACTCACATATTTTTTCAATTTTTTTTCCTTTTTATTTTTTGGCTTTTATTTTGTTTTATTATTTTTTGTCTTTCTATTTTCCTTAAAATTCTAAAATGGAATCGTGGGCCAATTGAAAAAATATTTTGTTGTTATTATTTTTTTTTCCTTTTTGTTTTGCTCGTGTAGCTTTTGTTTTATCTTTATTTTTTTCCACTTCTTATCTTTCATTTTATTTATTTATTTTTATTAGTTCTCAAAATAAAATTAAAGACATCTAGATTTTGCCTATTAAATTTTTAATGATCTCCAAATAGAATTGAAAAATTAGAAGAGAAAACAATAAATTTATTGATAGAAATTCAACCCATTGGGAACAAATTTTCACTTAGATGTTAGTTGCATTAGTTTTGCATTAAAGTTAAAAAAAAAATCATGGGGCAGTCGCCAACGGATCCTCTTAAAAGGGTAACACTACCAAACAAATGTTCATTTAAGTAGGTTATCAAATAGTCTTTTGTGATTATCCGATTAAATTAGTCTCTACGATTACTTTCTTGATATATAACTTCCTAAAAAATAGGGATTCAAAATCATCTTATTAAAATAAAAATAACTATTGTTTTACACTTTTTTTTTTTTTTTTTCATGATTTAATTATATATTCAGATTCGTCTAAATAAAATCTTCAAAATGATAATATATTCACTATTTTTTTTCTATTAGTCTTCAGATTCATGGTACATTCAACATAATATTTTCAGAATTTTCAAAATTTCACATTCCTGTACATTCAACATACTATTTTAGAATCTTTGTAATTTTTCACATTGTATTGAATTCAACATGGTATTTTTTCCATAATCTAATTATATATTCTGATTTATCTGAATAAGATCTTCAAAATGATATCACAATTACTATTTTTTTCATTAATTTTCAGATTCGTATTACATTTAACATGGTATTTCTAAAATTTTCAATTTTTTATATTTGTATTACATTCAACATACTTCCTTGGAGCCTTCATAGTTTCACATCGTGTTGAATTCAACATGATATTTTTTTTTTCATAATCTAATTATATTCAGATTTTTCCGAATAAGATCTTCAAAATTATATCACTTTCATCATTTTTTATCAAAATTTTACATTTGAGTTACATTCAACACAATATTCATCATCGTGTTGAATTCAACATGATGATAAATCATTTAACAAAATATGTATAAATGAATGTCATTTTGAAGACAATGATTATTCAATCATAAATCTATAATCAAATCAAGTAAACGATAGATAAAAAAATTTATTGATATTTTAAGAATATAAATGTTGAAGAGAGTGTTTTTGGGCATCACCAAGTCAGCACCAAGGCTGTAGCCTCATGTTCACCATCACAGTGATATGACCACATTCAGGAATCCAAAGTGCCACACAAGAGCATGTGCTGAACAAGGCTTATTCTCTAGAATCTTCTTTGCACCCAGGAAGGAGTAGTATGCTTCGTAGGGACATTGTCACCCAGAAATTTGTGTCGTGCCTCTAGTGGCTAACTTCAGGGAGTTAGCCGTTTGTCTCAACCGGCACATCATTTTAGTCCGTTTCTCCTCTAGAATTTCACGGATCTCTGAGCCCCTCCATCAGTTCACCTCCACAGGCCCGACAGAGGCCCTCAGGATTTTTCAAATGGGCCCAAAAGCCCAAACCCAGTGATTATCTCCTAAACTCCTCAAATTCTCGGCTAAACACATGGTTTCGCCTAATTAATCATGTTTATGGATGATTAGGTAAAATTGATCATCTCTAACGTCTATAAATACCAGGGGTTATGCAAGTCTGAGGTAACGCTCAAACGCTATTTACATACTTGACGCATTTTTGTAACCTTTTATCTCTGAACTCTTACTGTCATGCCAGAGGGTTTTGCCGGGACAAATCCCGGCTCGACTTTGTGCAGGTTTAACTCCATGAAGGGTAGGACTCTGGACTTCAGTAAGTTAGTCCCCCAGGTTGCCAGTTATAGTTGACTTGAAGAATTTTCAACTCTGCCTCCAACTTAGCAACTCTCCCTCAGCAAGAGACTCACTTGTCCCTGGCTGGACCATACTCAAGGTATTCGCCACTTTAGGACACCAACAAATGTGATTTAATTTAAATTTGGTAATTGATCCTAATCCTATGAGTGAATTGAGGAAGGCAATATAGTCTGTATTTAATTTTGAATATGAATTTGGGATTATCCGGTAACACAATTTCGAAAATTGAGAATTATTTGGTTAAATTAGAAAGTTGTGAGATAATTTGGTAGATTTGCGTTCTTAATAAGATTATTCAACTATTTCCCCATTTTTCAATTCTATTTTGGGAACTAATAAAAAATTAAAATAGACCAATCTACATTTTTTTAATTCTATTTTGAAAATAGAGAAAAAGAAAATAATATCAAAGAAAACAAGGAAATAAAAAAGAAAGAGAAAACAAAAAGTAAAAAAAGAAAAGTGAAAAAAAAAAACAACAAAACAAAAAGATTTAATTACTTCCAAATTTTAGCACACAAGTCTAACTCATTTTAGATTTTAAAATAAAATAGAAAAAAAAAACAAAAATAAGACAACAAAATATTAAAAGACACAAATAAAAGCGGGAGAAAACAACACAAAAAGGTTAAAAAAATATATGAGTGTTTGGTACGAGGTTTCATAGTAGTTATAGTAAATTGTTATATTAAAATATATGAGGCTGAAGCGTAATATTTTAGTCAAATTTTTGGGGTGAAGTATAATTTTTTCAATTAAAATTAATACTAATGGTAACAGATGGGACTCTTACAATAATAGTTATAAATTAGAGAATCTAATTATAAAAATAATAAATTTACCACAAAAACAAAAAGTAACAATAAGTATGAGGACTAAAACTGTAATTTGTCCTATTATTAATGTAAAGAACTCTAGTATCGAAGTCCAAAGAAAAATTCGCAATAACGTTAATTAAATACATAATGTAGACTATATGACTAAAACTGTAATTTCCCCTATTATTAATGTAAATAACTCTGACACAAAAAAATTAAAAAAAAATGTAAAGAAGAAAAATCAGTAATCACGATAATAAAATACATAATGTAACGTGGTACAGACAAGCGCCCATGGCCTAATGGATAAGGCGTCTGACTTCTAATCAGGCGATTGTGGGTTCGAGTCCCACTGGGCGTGCTAACCAATGTTTTTTTTGCTCTCTTTGTTTTTAGGAAAATTCTCCCAAAAGTTCCATCCCATAAAAATACCACTTTATAGAGTCCTGCAACAATGATTTTTTTACACATGAGATGGTCTTTATAAAGTTATTTTTGCAATCTTGGGACCTCTAAAAAAGTTTCCCTTGTTTCTATAACCGTGTACCAATGCTTATCATTTCTGGCCAAATAAATAATTGGGGTTTTGACTGTGGTACCCCTAAAATTTAAATTTTCTCATTTAGTTTAATAGTTAGGGTTTTTTTAATATGGGCCCCAAGGCCCAACCATGTATTAGACTTCCCCTAATAACAATAGATAATTAATCAAAACCCAAAACTTCAGCCGTGAGTTTTCAACAGAGAGAGAAGTGTGTGATTTGGTCTAAAATTGGAAGGTGATTTTTTGAGGGAAAGCTTCAATGAAGATTGAAATGCAACCATTTTCCTTCCATTAATAATTACTTTTCAGTAAGGGTTTTTTTAGCATCCGAGAAACAGCCCGTCGCCTTCGTCTTCCTTTCCTTGCCATTGTCTTCATTGCCGTCGTTCTTCACATCCTTCCATTCCTCTCACCGTCGTCTACCCTGCAACGCCGTCGTTTACTTCAATCGATTGTATTCTATTTCAGCAGCGAACAACACAGGTAATAATCAAAACCCTAGCTTCAATCTCAGTTATTAGTTTTGGATTTCACTTTGGTTGTATGATATTTTGGTTGTTTAATAAAACCCTAGTTTCAACCGATGTTTGACGTTTTGGTTGTATAGATGGTTAAATTATAGCAAAAATCTCATATTGAAGTATTGTTCTTGAATTTTCCTCATGCTTAATTATTTCTTGATTGTGCTTTATGACCTCATATTGAATTTGAAATGTTTAAAAAAATTTAGGTTACTGTTTGGTTAATTTTTAGGTTACTGCGTGGTTATTGTTTTGTTAGTGTTTGGTCACAAATAGTTTGGTTAATGTTTCCGTTCTATATTTCTGTTCCCACTCCCAACAATATTGGAATATTTACTGTGTAACAAAAATTGATGTTGATTTCTTGGTTTGAATTTTCGTATTCCTCCTTTTTGTTGTTGATATTTGACTTATTGAGATTTTTACTGTGTAGCAAAAATTAAGAATTGAGTCTTGTTTTGGATTAATATCTTGTTACTTTCCATTTTTGATATGATGTTGTTGAGAAAATAATTACTGTGTAGCAAAATTGATATTTAATTATTGTGTAGCAAAAATCAATGTTGAATTCTTGGTCCAAATTTCTATCTTCTTCCTTTTCTCTTGTTGATGTTTGACTTATTGAGATTTTTACTGTGTAACAAAAATCAACAATTGAGTCTTATTTTAGATTAACATCTTGTTACTATTCATTTTTGATGTGGGGTTGTTAAGAAAATAATTACTGTGTAGTAAAAATCGATGTTTAATATCGATGTTTAATTAATGTGTGGCAAAAATCGATGTTGAATTCTTGGTTTGAATCTTCATCTTCTTCTTTTTCATTGTTAATGTTTGATTTCTTTAAATAGTTACTGTGTAGCAAAAATCCACAACTGAATTCATGTTTTGAATTTTCCTCTTCTTCGGTTACATTGCTAATGTTTCAGTTGTTGAATTATTTTTGCTACACTATAATTGTTTCTCAGGTAATGGCGGGTGCATCCGATGATCAATATGAGCAACGTACGAAATACGACAACGATCTAGTCTCACATAAGCAAGCTAGAGGTAAACAATACAGATGTAATCTACGTAGATTTTGTGATCTAATGGGGAAAAATTGTAGGAAGTTTCATCCAGCACACATTGATGTCATGTCGGCCACTCTGTTTTGGCCGTTCTTTAAGGCATTCATTGACGGTAGTGTTGTGGTCCAGTAGTGTACCAAAAGCGACTAAGACATCTTGACGCTGCTCAAGTATTATAATCGGTAAATTTTGTACTATTTATCTCC
Organism: Eucommia ulmoides; assembly: GCA_016647705.1. NCBI lineage: Eukaryota > Viridiplantae > Streptophyta > Magnoliopsida > Garryales > Eucommiaceae > Eucommia > Eucommia ulmoides. Next base: position 25,410,343 of record CM028329.1, read on the forward strand.
ATAAGATTCCGTTGTAGTTATATTTATTGTTTGGCTATAATTTTCTGAACATTATTTTATTGTCTTGTTACCATTGTGTTTTTGCAGAAGTAGGAAAGCTTTCGTGTTTGGCTACAAGTGTATTTATTTGAGTTCAATGGATATATCATTATATTTTGGGATAAAAAATGGGACTAAAGCAGTTGAGCACACGTACGCGAAGAAGATTGTAAGTCCATGTGTTCAATGACGCCTTGCTGAAGTGGAGTAAGTCTCCACCAGAGTGATATTATAGACAATCGATGAGCTAAATGAGTCTATCCTTAATAACATCAAGAAACCGTACACGATTCATGACTGCATCATCGCTATATTGGTGAGTTATTTATAGTTGCAGTAACAAATATTATATATCTTTCTATTTGTTGATGTAGTAATTTTTCCTAATTCATATATGTTACTCTTAGTATATGTTTTGTGAGCGTTCAACCTTGTTAGATCCAGACTACAATCACCAAGGAGTACTGGTGGGAAGAGATGTCAGTTGGATTGGCATTCCACGTTTCCCTAGGTGTAATTTACCTTCTCTAAAAAACGTGCTGCATGGGGTAGATGAACTGAGTGGAGATCATGTTAGTGCTTATTGTATCTTTGTAATATTATATGTTTGTCCCAGAAGGGTTTGTTGCACGATTAATAAGAATGTTACTGCGCAACAATATTTACGTTTAGTTCTGTTCAATACATTTTTTGGAAATAATAATATGCGTCAATAATTGTCGACTCGTTGTTGACACATATGTTGTCGTACGATAACATTCGCCTTGTGTTATATGATTGTTTACTGTATATTTAATTGCTATCAATTTTTTGGTGAAAAATATTTATCTTTTAGCATTGCTTTATTGTTCTTATATATTATGTTGCGTGTTCTAATGTTATCATGTAATCTCCGATGATTTGGTGCCATCAGATATGGAAGAACTTTATGTATTCGGAGCCCAGCTAGCGACAACAGCTGACCTACCTCTCTATGGTCAACACCCCTCGGACAATATCAGTGAAATCAGAAAACTATTGGATGATGTGTTGAATCATAATAGTGAGTTGGTTGCGGAAAATATGCATATTCGATCTGAGTTGAAGTCTCGCGATGAATTGATTTCATCGTTGATAGCACAATTGGATGATTTGGCGGAATGGACTACCATTATTGATGCGGAACTGTTACACGACAAAAAATTCATTGCCAAATTAGTTCCATCTCCAAATATTAAAGGTCTTGAACATGCTGAATTGCAAACATCTCTGGTCAAGGAGATCAAACAGCAAAAGAGAAAACCTGCACGGAAGTTAGATTACATGTACGAGGGAGTTAAAAAGTGAAGCAAAAAAGGTTGTGCTCGGATAGTGGTTGATGTGGACGATATCCTGTTAATACATCAAATGACTAGAAAGTAGCCCGAAAAACTTCCAAACAAAAACAGATGCGCGGTGGCCAAATTATTAGACAAAAGTATTTGGGATAAAATAAAATCTATACATGAAACACAAGATGATGCGTATGTATTCCTTATGCTTACTTCGATTTATTTTTACTTTTTTCTTTGATTCGTAATGCAATATTTGAATTTACTTTTCTTCCTGCAGTGACCTGGTATGAATTGGATTGAATGGATTCCTTAGCGTCTATTTCAGCGACATAATCAATCTTTTAAGGGGGAGACAATTGTCTAGTAGGGTAAGAAAATATACTATATGTCTTGTATTTTAATAAATAGATCAACTTGATTTTTTGGCCTCGTTTTTGTAGTGATAGATACATTCGCCGAGATAATATACCATCACCAAATTGAAATTTTTAACGATATATCAAAGATTGATACTCTACATAGAGTGTTTATTATGTCTAGTCTTCCTTGGGTAACTTTATTTGCTATGGTACTTGATCTTTTAATATTTTGGTGTATTTGTCTATATGGTCTTGGAGTGAATATTAAATCCTGTGTTGATTTTGATGATAGACTTAAGTTAAATAGAAGAAATAGGCAATCATTTGGGAACAATTAGACAAGCAATTCCATAAAGGTATTGCCGGGAGATACGAGACGATAATGTTCCCGATAAACACACCTGTGAGGAAATCTAATCCGTTGCATTGGATATTACTTGCCTTCGAGATAGAGCATGGGATATTAAATCACTACAACTCGTTATACAGTCTTAATTTACATGATCTGCATTTCGAGAACGCCAAGCTTATAGTAAGATTTTAGATATTTTGCACATTTATTGGTTGTGAGTTGATACTAATAAATCTACACACCTGTTGCACATTCTTGAGAAGTTTCTTTATAGTTTATATTGCCTTGTTATTGTGTTCGCGACATTATTGTTGTACAATTACATTCGTGTCCGTGTCCTCATATTCTCCCACAGTGTTATTTTTTTTTTTTGTTACTGTACAACAATATTTACTGTCATCCCCCTTCTTCTCATGTTTGTTGGGAGTTGCTGCTCAACTTCAGCGGCTTGAACTTATTGCTGTCGCCGCCGATGCTGCTGCCATTGCTACCGGTACTATTTCTATCACTGTTGTTAGCTTCTGCTGGCAACCAAAAATTGTTAAATCTAGGTATTGGCCCAGTGAGTTATCCAAGAGGGGATGGATTGGGTAGATGTAAAAATTGAAACAAATTTATTATCTTTTAACACTTAATAACTCAAATAATCAATTTATTCTAAATTAATTATTATCTTTATAACGCAGCAGATAAGTGTATTTAATCTAGGTGGACACCCAAATAATAAAAATATAAATAATGTAAATCAATACAGCACACAAGGATATATCTTGATTCACCAAGTTACTCTTAGCTAATCTAGTCCTCTGAGCCCCACGGAGATTCTCACTCACTAAACTCAAGATTCCTTTAATATGTAGGAACAAAACCCTTACCCGATTCTTTTACTAGACTTAAAATCAACCTTTGTAATTTTTTTTTTCACAACCTAAGGAAGAACCTTTATCTTTTTAACAGACTAAAGACTAACCTAATTCTTTTATTCATTATGAAAAGAATCAAACCTCACAAAAAATACTCCAAGTATAATTTTCACCGGTAAGGATGGAACCGTTACAATTCACTCAATTTTAATTCTAATCAGGAAGAATCACGCCTAACTCTTTTCAAGGAAAAATAGTAACCTAACATTTTTGTACCTTAGGTAAAGACTAAATCTCAATCTCTTTACCAGAAGAGATTGAAACCCTTGTTACCCTTGACTAGATACTCCCAACAGTACCTAATCCGCATAAACTCACAAATTATAAAAATCGATAAGTTTCTTCCCAGTCGGAGCTTCTATCACCTCAAATAAATTTAAACTCAATCAATGTCCCGATAATTACTAGTGATAGAATTTATGTAAGGAATACAATATCTGATTATAAAAGATGCGGGTAGCACAAAATTAAGTACGTAATCAGATAATCACAAAAATTGTTTTAAAAAGAATTTTTATGCTCTTAAAGTTGGAAAACAATTTTACTATGATCTTATCAACCAAGAAAATAGAATAATATCAAATCAAAATAAGAAACAATAGCTTGGAAAGATCTCACCAGGATACCACCGAAAGAATGAAAATAGAATCGCTAGACAACTTAGATCGGTGGTGCTGAAACACTTAGCACTTTTTCTCAAGAACTTTTCTCACAAAATGATCTCACGATAATCTCTCGATATAATCTTAGAATAATCACTCTTAGAAAGCTCACGAACTAAAAGTTCTTGATAGATATGATGTCTTGATATGTGAAAAACGCAGGTGTATATAAACTGATTTAAAATAGGCCTTCTAACGACTAGTTCCCACAAGATATGACACTTAAATGCACATATAGACCCCATATATCAATACCATTTAACCCTGGTCCAATTCACTTAAATATGGCTTTTAAAACATTCAATTAAGTCCCCTAAATAATTCTCAATGTCAAATTAAACTAGATAGGAAGTATTAAATGTTCCAATTTGAGAAATACTTTAATTTCATGTACCATATCTATAGGAATATCCATATAACAATGATATATCAATAATATGTTCAAATTTCCAGAATATCTCCAAAATATCTACCAAAAAACGGCTAATTTTGGATCAGATCCTGAAAATTCTTGAAATCTAAAACATCTCAGTTGGTTGACCGATCATAGGCCATCAATCGACCGATCGTTTCAGGTTGTATCCCAAGCCATTTATCAAACAACGGTCGGTTGATTGATCTCCATGGGTCGTTGACCGATCGATTTAGGATGCTTCTCTAAGCTATTTTTTGGCCCTGGTCGGTTAATCGATCATCGATGGTTGGTTGATCGATCGATACAAAGAGTTCACCTTTTGGCCATCAGTTGATCGATCTCTCTTGATCGGTTGACCAATCAATTGAGAGACTCTCCAATTCTCCAGCCCTTGCCCATCGTTTGACCGATTCTTTTTGGTCGATTGACTGATTGCTGCTAGAGCAACTTATCCTTAAATTATTTCAACTTCAATCTTTGACGTTTTCGACCTTTTAATCAATTTATTTTCTTGGTTAACTAAATTGAAACTATTAAATAATTTTAAATACTAATCTTGCTTAGGTCAATTTTTCTTTTCCAATTTCACATTGGAGCAAATAATTTAACTTAATTAGGACCTTAATATAAACATATATAAATATAAATAATTTAATTTGTGTTGTATGTGATCCAAATTGGGATACATTAAGAGTAAAATAGATTTGAATTGTTTTTACCTAGATTCTTCAGAATCTTCAATCTCTTAATGTCCGTCTTTGCATCCTTCACAATTATTTCAGGATATTATATTGATTGGTAATCTTTAAACTGAAACACCCAATAAAAATGGTAGTTCCACAAAAAACATCAACATTTAATTATCCATCAAAATCCTGGGATCAACAGTAGAGCTACCCACTTGGTTTCTTTGCAATTTAGGGAATGAAAATAGGAATAAAAAGTTTAATCTCTTCCATTTTCGTAACTTGAATGAGTGAATTTCTTGGATTTTTCTTTGTTTAGCTTGATGGTTGTTTTCAAAAATACCTAAAGAGCTCTATCAATTCTAAAGCTGCGCGTGAGTTGGTGTGTATGTAATATTTGGATTTTCTCAAAATAAAAATAATTGATTGGGTTTTTAATTATTTGGACTTATCTATTGGGGCCCATATAAATATCTAATGTGAAAATGAGTGTTTCATAAAAAATTCCTAGTAGTTATTATTTCAACACATACGACCTCAAATTTTTTAAATTGTTTCACTTTACTTCAATTGTTGTAACACCGTGATATTCTATGTAGGGAATAATTAAAATAAGAGATAATTACCTAATAAGCCTAAAAGTAATTACCTGTCATCAATAAATGTCAATTAGTATATAATAAACCAAGAACTCTTATTCGGTAGTTTTCACGAACCGTTTGATCCCAGATTCAAAAACCTCCGATTGCTAGATTATAGATTTGCCCTTTGTGAGTTTATAGGGATTTAAAATTTTCATATTCAATAAAATCATTTTTTTAAAATCAAAATAACTATTGTTATACTTATTTTTTTTCACAATCTGATTATGTATTCGGATTTGTCTAAATAGGATCCACAAAATGATATCAAATTCACTATTTTTCTTCATTAATTTCAGTTTTCATATTTATATTACATTCAATATGGTATTTCCAGAATTTATACTTTTCACATTTTATGTTACATTCAACATGGTACTTATAGATTTTTTCAGTTTTCACGTGTTGCATTTAACATTAAAATCACTTTTATTGGTAAGTCATGTTACATTTAACACGCATATAATTTGTTCTATTATCTACATTAATTAATGTTATTTTCTAGGAAAAATTACATTTTGGTCCTTGTATTTTTATATGTTTTTCTGTTTGACCCTCCAAATTTTTTTTTGGTCAAAGTGGTCCTTGTATTTGCATGCATTTTTTAAGTGGCCCTTCTGTAAAAAAAAAAAGGGTTATGTTGGATGAGTTTTTGTCATGTGACTTGCATATGCAACGTTCAGGGGTAAAAAAAGTATTTTCTTTCTTTTTTCTTTTTTTCTTCTCTCTCTATTTTTTTTTGGTGTCTTCCAGCTTATACATCTCATTGCCTATGCCATCTTCTTCATCTCTTCCACTGGTGTTGTCACCCTCTTTGCAAGACTCCCTCAATACCAAGGCCCATATTCAGTTTTAGAGAGAGAGAGAGAGTAGAGATAAAGAAATTTTAGAGAGAGTATAGAGAGAAGTGGAGGTTTAGAGAGAGAGGAAAGAGAGAGAGAGAGAGGGGGCTGTCGGAGGGTAGAGAGTCAGCAGCTACTGCTCCTCGAATTGATGGGGGTGCTTCTCCTTATACTGGCGACAGTTAGAGTGCCAATGCTTCTCTTAGATCACCGCAAAAGCTGCCCCAGGTAGATGAAACTTTAATTGTTATATCTACAACACCTCCTGCAGTTTATTTTAGTGGTGGTGATCCAAATAATAAGGGGCCAATCCTCTTGTTGAAGCACCTCAAATGTAGGGACATGCTGAATCTACACTGTTGAAATATTTTTTATGGGCTAACATTAATTGAATTAATTTTTTTACAAAAATTGGTTAATTAATAGTCTATTATTTTTAAGCAGCCCAAATAATCAGTGATCATATTTTGATTTGGGTTGTGGTATCTTTTATGTAGAAGCCCAATTAATTGGTAAGTGTAGGATTTGAGTTTTGTTGAAGTCCGTTATAGGAGGGTCCAACAAGAAACCCTAATATAAATAACTAGGTCCCCTCCCTAGTCTAGATTAAGAGTTTCTTCCTATTGAGAGCTGTTACCACAATAATCTAGATCATAGGGAGGAAAACCTAGTCAGTAATCCGCTGCGACAGATTCAATCTCCTGTGATGGCCCAAACATGTACGTATTCAATTACCGTTCTTTATTATTGTGTCCTGATAATCATACATGTTTACGATCTTTAATTAATTTATGCATTATTGTGATTATGAGATATAATTAACATATGGTATCGGAGCCTACGTACATGATTTAGGATCGACAATTATTTTTTTTCTTTAGAATTTTTTTATTTTCTGTTTTTAAACATAACAGAAACTTGTGGGCATGCTTTCATGTGATTTTTCATTTCGATTAGCTGTGAAACATTAGGAATTTTGTTCCTCAAACTTTAATTTGATATAATATACATGCAATTTGGTTGCTTAATTAGAGAGTATTTCGTGGTTGAAGTTTTGGCTACGAACCCTAGAAAACTCCCGAAACCAAAACTTGGGCCGTGATTTCATGTACTGTTTTGCTTCTATTGAATGTAAAAACTTAGGTCTTTTATTTCACTTGATTCAAGCTTTAATTTAATATATATTACACATGTTATTTGGTTGTGTAATTAGGAAGTATTTTGTGATTTAATTTTTAGTTTCGAAACCCTAGTGAAATCGAGATTTGTTTTTAAAATCGACGGATATAGACGTAGTTTTGATACAATTAAATATCCTATAAATATTTTAAATTAATATCAGGTACAAATCCATATAAAATTCGGTAGAAATAAGGGTTAAAATCGAGTTTTAGGTTTTTGGCCATGGAGGAGTGAGAAAACCTCAAAACCGCGACTTGTTCTTAATTTTTGGTAATATTTCTCTTAATTTTTCTTCAATTAATTGTTATAGAAGTGTTAGAAAAATATAAATCTACATAAATCCATAAAAAATTAGAGAAAACGGCACAATTTTAGGGTTTATACACAATCGGGTCAAAACCGGGTCGAGTTAACCAGGTTCAGACCCGGCTGGAGGTTGAAGACAACCTCCAGTTGGTCTATCCCCCCCACGCCCGCAACAAGCATGTGGGGGCGCGTGAGACATGTTCTGGGACCCGTTTTGGGTCTCGTTTTTTCTGTGTACGTGGTTTTTGGTCCTTTAATTTTCTGTAAAATTTATTTTATTTTTTGAGGATTAAAAATAATTTTTAGTTAATTATTACTTATTATATGATTTAATTAGCTTAAAATTGGTTTTAAGCTTGTTTTTCTGTTGAAAATTTACCAAAAAATATGTTGGTTGATCTGGAATGGGATTTCACTAATCACTCTCCCTAGATTAAATTTTATTGATGTGGAATCTCCTAATTAGTTTTAAGTCTCATAAAACTAATTTGATAATTAGTTTAAAACTCTTTCTCTACAATTGTGGCGCCGTTGGCGTGCTGAAACAACAATTTCTAAAAAAATTTGCTGTTTATTATTTTTTGTGGGTGAAATCCCGATCAAACAATAATAGTTAGTTCATTTTCTTCTTGGATTTGTTGTTGCGATCCTTGTCTTCCGGTTGTTCTATTTTTTAATGAGACAATTATGGTTTTTCATTGACACCAATATCAGTGTAAAATTTTACTGAAAACTGGTAATTTTCATTAAGACCCTTAACCAAGTAGCTCAATAGCAGTTCTCTAGCAAAAATTTCAGAAGAACTCAACCTTAGTATTAAAGCTTGGATATTGATATCTGTCTCCATTTTATAATCTTTTGCTTGGCAATATGTGAAAATCCTATTTTCTCATTAATTGCTATTGGTTATCATTACGTCTTTGGGAGATTGCATTCGTGAGGAAGAAATCCCGATTTTTTGTAAATTACGTTTGTAATTATCACTACATTATCGTGTTTTAGAATAAATTATGCTAACAATTGTTGGATAATCATGTTTTTTGAAATTCACTGGATTTGCATTCGCGAGGTGGAAAGCCTGATTTCCCCCTATAAATTGCGTTTGTAATTGTCATTGTATTATCATATTTGTTCTTTGTATTTTGAGAAAATCACATATTTTATAATTAATTATGTGAAATATTTTTGTGGAGTGAAATATTGATTCATCCTAAAACATGTGATTTTCATTATTTACATTTAGATAAAATATTAACTTCTTATAACTAGTTTATAATGTTTTGATAACATTCATTCATGAGTAATTATGGTTTACTCATTCAAAATCGTAAGAGTATAGGATGATATAGGTAGTATTTGAACCTAATTTTTGCTTGGCTGATGATTGTGAGGTTATGCCGATATCATCCCCTAATCGAACGAATAGTTGTAGATAATTTGCAAAATCCTATTTTTACGCGCAAGCTTAGTAGTTTCAGCTAAAAGGGCTAAAAACCGTTAAGCAAAAAAATCGTTTTGAGCAAATCAATAATACTGAACATTGATTTATTATGTGACCAACATTATTTTTTTTTAGCTTAATGACATTTTCCACCCCTAACATTTACATTTAGTTTTACAATATCGTTCAAAGTTTATAAATTGTACATGGATGAAGTAAACATTATAGGGATAATGTATATATCCATTTTCTTCGATTGGTCATATGATTAATAGACTATGATAAGTTATTATTCGAGTAAAAACAGGGTTTGTCTTTATTATTTTAAAGAGCAAACATGAGAGCTCAAAGAAGTCAACTCATGCTTTGAGTTTTATTGCCTTGGATCATGAAGAAACATCCCAAAGTCTTCTTCACATTCGAAGTACTTTTCAATTGATCATGAAGATGTGGCTTTAGTTCAGATTAGATTATTGGATAGTTGCATATTGCTCACAAAATGAACTATAAAGGGTGTGTTTATTTCGTTTTGGGGATATTATTCTTTGTTGAATCCCACATCACTTGTGTTACCTAATCCCGAGTTAAGTTTTTTTTTGAGACTGAGTTAGGCCCATTGGGTTTTCAACTTTAGGACTCTTGTTTGATGTTGGGCGTGTTGAATTCCATATCGATGTTGGGTCTTCACCCGATATCTGTTCATAGTAGTTTGTCAAAAGTTTACCTTGCCCCTGATAAGAATGTCGATGTTCTTTTGATAGAGTCGAAGGGTCGAGACGAGATGGCGGCGACGTTCTGGTGGTATGACAGAGGGGATTGAAATTAGGGTTAGGGGTTTTGACACTAAGTACCCCGAAAATTTAACTAGAATCTCACTTGTTCCAAGTAGTTTCAATTTAAATTTATAAGATGTTTTATTAACTTTATATGTTCTTTTCTAAACTACAATGAACTGAAACTAGTAAGAAGGGTTAATTACACAATTAACCCCTAAAGTTTAGAGGTTGTGTAAATTTGGTTCTTTTGATTATTGTCCATATGGTTGTTTTACTCATGCATTTGATGGTTAGGAATCCTAAAGTGGATCGACTCTTTATCTTTCTATTTGTTATTTTTGTGAAATATTTACATGAAAAGTTACATTATTGAAATAATTATATCCTTGTTTTGTTTTGATAACCTGATGGAAGTTAAATTAAATAGAGCACTGTTGAAAAATGGTTGTAGATAATTAGATATATGATATGTATTTGGGATTTTTAGTGGTTTAAGTATGATGTTAATAACTAATTTGGTTATTATGAAAATAAGGTCTTTTATTTTCCAAATTTGGGCTATGTTTGGGACAATATATTTGTATTTTGGAATAGAAGAAAAGTACTGAATTATTTTTGTACAATTTTGCATAGATTTCTTCTTGTATTGGCTGGGCCTTAAAGTGTTTAATGGGTCATACATATATTATGGACATGTTAGGCCATTAATTATTTATTAATTAACAAGCCTGATAGAATTACTAATATGGATAAATTATTCATGAATATATGAGAAGGCCTTGAATTGAAAACACTATCATTGTAACTATAATATCTTAGTAGAGATCCAGGTTTAGTCTCATTATATCTAATTTCTCCCTCTTTGTCATCTTCAAAAACAAATTTAGGGAGAGAGAGGGGGGGGGGGGGGGAGGGGGACCCACATATGTAACTCACTCTAGGTAAACATCATTATACCTAACCATACCCAAACCGCGATGATTTTCACAAACTGATCTTCCGCTAGTGGTTTGGAAAAAAATATTAGCAAGCAGGTCAGAGGTATCAATATACTCAATAATAATATCCCTTTTCTGAATATGATCACAAATAAAATAATGTCTAATCTCTATGTGTTTAGTTCGTGAGTACTATGTAGGATTTTTACTTAGATATATAGTACTTTTATTATCACAAAAGATCGGGACCTCCTCCATACAAACTCCAAAATCATTTAACTGTTACTTAATATATAAAATTTGAGCACAACAGTTACCAGTTGCCATGTATTCAGCCTCAGTAGTGGATAAGGCTATCAAATTCTGTTTCTTGCTTGACCAAGAAACCAAAGCATGTCCTAACAAATGACATGATCCACTTGTACTTTTTCGCTCAACTTTACAACCGAAAAAATCAGTGTCGGAGTAACTTACCAGTTTAATATCACTCCCCCTAGGATACCATAATCCTAGGTCAGTCGTCCCCTTTAAATAACGAAAAATTTGCTTAACCACAGTCAAGTGCGATTCTTTAGAACAAGACAGAAATCTAGCACAAAGACAAACATTATACATAATGTCAGGTCAACTAGTAATTAAATACAATAGGCTACCAATCATACCTCGATACATTTTTTCATTAACATTTTTGCCTGTATTGTCTTTTTCAATTTTTGTAGCCGTTGTCATGGGAGTTTTGTACTCTTTAGCTCTTTCCAAGCCATATTTCTTTAACAGCTCCTTGATGTATTTAACTTGGCTTATAAATATCCCTTATTTGGTTTACTTAATTTGTAATCCAAGGAAGAAATTCAGCTCTCCCATCATGTTCATTTCAAATTCAACCTGCATTATCTTAGCAAACTCTTGGCAAAGATCCTCATTAGTAGATCCAAAAATGATATCATCAACATATACTTGTACTAATAGGATATCAGAATCAGTTTGCTTTACAAATAGTGTAATATCACAAATGCTCATTCGAAAACCATTTTGATCAAATATTGGCTAAATCTCTCATACCAAGCTCTCGGCGCTTGTTTGAGTTCATACAAAACCTTGCGAAGTTTAAATACGTGATCGGGAAATTTATCACTTTCAAATCGCGAGGGTTGTTCCACATAAACTTCTTCAGCTAGAAAGCCATTTAGAAATGCACTCTTTACATCCATTTGATGTAGCTTAAAATTATATGAACATACAAGGGCGAGTAGCATTCTAGTTGCTCTTAGTCTAGCAACAGGAGCATAAGTTTCATCATAGTCAATTCCTTCCTCTTGATTATAGCCTTGTGCCACTAATCTTGCCTTATTTCTTATTACCATACCAGATTCATCCTTTTTTATTTCTAAAAACCCATTTAGTACTAATAACTGGGTGAAAATTCAGTCTCGGAACAAGACACCACACTTTGTTCTGCTCAAATTGAACTAATTCATCTTGCATTGGAGAAATTCAGGATTCATCAATTAACGCCTCATTTATATTTTTAGGCTCAATTTGAGATAAGAAAACAAGATTTATTATATCCCTAAGAGAAGATTGAGTACTTACACCTTTTTCGAAATTACCGATGATTTCTTTAATTGAATGCCCTGGTACTTTCTTTATAGCTCTTGGTAAAGTCGAATCTTTCTCTTTAGGTTCCTCCTCTTGTTGAGACTCCTTTGGTACATCATTACCTTGGTTTTGGTTATTTAAGATACCTACATCATCATCATCCAAAATCTTTCTCGACAAGAATGGATCAGCTTCCTCAAAAATAACATGCATTGTTTCTTCTACTACTAAAGTACGTTTATTATAAACTCTATAAGCCTTACTGTTAGTAGCATATTCAAGGAAAATCCCATAATAAGATTTAGCATAAAATTTATCCTTGTCATTCAAAATGAAACATTTGCATACAAAGACTTTAAAATAGGAAATATTAGGAGTCTTACCATTCCAGATTTTATATGAAATTTTGTTAAACCCTCTACAAATTGATACTTGATTTACCACGTGACAAGCGTTACTTACTGCTTCGGCCTAGAAGTAGGTTGGTAAGTGATTTTCATTTAGCATTGTTCTGGCCATCACTTGAAGGGTTTTGTTCTTCCTTTCCACTACACTATTTTGTTGCGATGATCTTGGTGCAGAAAAGTTGTGAGCATAACCATGCTCATCACAATAACTTAACACTTCATCATTCTTTAATTCTCTTCCTTTGTCACTACGAATGTTAATAATAGAACATTACTTCTCATTTTGAACACGTTTACAAAATTTAGCAAGAACGGAAGCAACCTCACTTTTCTTAGCAAGAAAATATACCCAGGTAAGTCTAGAATAATCATCAACTATGATAAATGCATAAAACTTACCACTAAAACTAGCAACATAGTTAGGCCCAAATAAATCAAGATGCAATAATTCAAGACATCTAGACGTGGACGTGTGTATCTTTTTCTTAAATGATGATCTAACTTGCTTGCCTAATTGACATGCATCACATACTTTATCTTTCACATATTTCAAATCAGGTAAGTCACGTACAAGACTCTTCTTAGATAAGTTAGAAATTAACTCCATACTAGCATGCCCAAGTCTTCTATGCCATAACCAACTATTTTCAAATAAAACATTCAAACAAGATAAATTTTGAGAATTAAAATCATCAAAAGAGCAAGTATACACATTCTCAAAACGTAATGCAATTAGCAAGATACTACTATCATGGCTATTCTTAATAATGCATCTATCATGATAAAATATAACATATAGTCCTTGTCACATAGTTGACTAATACTAAGCAAATTATGTTTAATTCCATTAACTTGTAACACATCGTTAATCATAGTAGTACCATTACCGATATTACCTATACATATAATTTTACTTTTTGCGTTGTCTCCGAAAGTCACATGACCTCCATCCTTAGGTGTCAAAGATGTAAATTTTCCTTTATCTCCCGTCATATATCGAGAACAACCACTATTCAGGAACTATTTGTCCTTGCTTATTGATACTTTTAGAATAACCTGCAAGGAGCACTTCAAATAGTTCCTAAGTGGTACCCAGCCTACGTGGGTCCGATCTTGTTAGTCGGGATAATTTTAGTTCCTTTAGGAACCCAAACTTATCTACAGTTAGATATTTTAGTAAAACATCTAAGAATAGTATGTCCCATAATGTTATATTTAAAATATTTCACGAGATCCTTGGTTTCAAAAATGAATTTATGAAAGCGTTTTTGTTTAAGGTTTTTCTAAAATCCAACACCGGCCTTATAAAAAACTCCACGTGAACTTCCCAAAAATATTTTCAAATTATTTTCACTGCCAGTGAATTTGAGAACAATTGATTGCAAATCCATCAATTTAGATTTTAACCCATTATTTTCAGATTCGTAGTCCACCACTTGCTCATTTAATGTGTTAATTGACATTGAAGGGCATTTATTTTAGAATACTGGTTTTTATAATCATGTGAAAGTTCTTGATAAACATTAAGTAATTCATCAAAATTTAAAGGACAAGAACTTGAACAAACGGTTACTTGATTCTTACTATCTGATTCTTTTGAGCTACTTGAATCGGTATCATCCCAAGTAGCCTTCATTGATTTCTTCTTGCTCTTCTTAGATTTCTTCTTTTCTTTCTTCTTCATCTCCTTTTCTTTATCATTCTTCGGTTCGGGACAATCATTTTGAAAATAACCAGTTTTACGACAGTTGTAGCATTCGACTTTGGACATGTTGAGATTTCTTTTCCACAGAATGAGTACCGAGTCATTATTCTAAAATTGTTTGTGAGAAGTGATACATTCTTCTCTTACTCACTATCAAGGCTTTTATCATCACTGTTATCCTCTTCTTCAATTTTTTGAACTTTTAGCGCAAATGATTTTCTCTTGCCATTTCCGGTATCATCCTCGTAACCTTTAATTGCTGATTCATGAGTCATCAAATTTTCAATGAGATCATCAATGTCGTATTTACCAAGATCCTTAGCTTCCTGGATTGCCGTCACCTTTGACTCCCATATTTTTGTCAAGGACCTTAGGACCTTTCGTACTCTATCCTCAATGGAATATGGCTTTCTGAGTTGACTCATATTGTTGCATATGTTGTTGAAACGAGTGTACACCTCATGAATCGATTCATTCTCTTCCATCCTGAACAACTCAAAGTTTCTCATAAGTGCATTGATTTTTGATTACTTCACTTGACTTGTCTCTTCGTGGGTGACTTGTAATTTATCCCACATCTCCTTTGTGGATTTACAACCTGAAACTCTAGAATACTCATTAGCATCTAAAGAACAAAAGAGAATATTGATAGCTTGAGAATTAATAGAGAGTTTTTGCTTATCGAAAGTAGTGAGTTGTTCATTCTTCTTCTCAACTCCATTTTTCATTGGAATGAATGGACCATCCTCGATTGTTAGTCACACGTTATAATTTGTAACCTGAAGAAAGGCCATCATCCTGTCTTTCCAAAATGAGTAACTTTTACCTGTAAACAAGGATGGTCGGTGCATAGACTGTCCCTTAGCTAGTGTGCCCATTATGTGTGCCATGTGATCTTTGTTAGCAAAAGAATTTGAACTAAACTAGCTTTGATGCCAATTGTTGGCCCAGTAGAATGCCCAAGAGTGGGGGTGAATTGGATAATTAAAAAACTTATCAGAATAAAACTTGAATAAATAAAATAATTAATTTTAAGTCTAAATTAATTATTATCTTTATAACACAGCGGAATTAATTAATTAACTAGGTGTACACCTAAACAACAAAAATAGCAAAATAAATATAACAGTACACCAAAGATTTATACTGGTTCACCAAGCCACTCTTGGCTAATCCAGTCCCCCGAGCTCCACAGAGGTCATACCCACTAAAATTAAGATTCTTTTAAAGATAGGAACCAAACCCACACACCAACTCTTTTACATGCTTAGAATCAACCTTTATAATATCATTTTCTCAGGCTAAGGAAGAACCTCTACTTTTTATAGGTTAAAGAATAACCTAATCATTTTTAAGACTAAGGCTCAATAATCAAAATCTCTCACAAACACTCCAACGATCCTTTTCATAGGTAAGGATGGAACCTTTACAAATCACTCAAAACACAATTCTTATTCAAGCAGAATCACTACCTCAATCACTTTACAGGAAGAGACTGAAACCCGACTACCCTTGATTAAATAGCCCCAATGGTATTTAACCCATCACAACTCACCAATACAAAAATTGATAAGAAGTAAATCTCACTCGGAGTTTCTACCACCCCAGATAAACAATAACTCAATTAATATCCCATCTAGTGATAGAAATACGTGAGATACAAAAATCTAATTTTAACAAGATATGGGTAGCAAATTGGAGCACGTAATCAGATTCAAAAAATTGTTTATAAAAAAATATTTTCTTCAAAAATCAGAAACAATTTCTAAGTTCAATTTCCAAATATAGAATAATAAACAAACAATAAGCAATATGGAAAGATTTCACCCGGAATCCACTAAAAGAAAATAGTATTGCAATGTAACTTCAAATAGGTAGCAGCAATGATCACCAAATGATCCTCTTAGAAAAGCTCACACAATTCTCAATAAGATATCTCTTAGAAAAGTTCACACAATTCTCAATAAGATATCTCTTAGAAAAGCTCACTCAATTGATAATTTCTGATCTCTCTTGATAATATATGGATTCTCTCTCTTAGAATGATTAGTCATAAATAAAAATTCACAGGTTTATATATAGGAATATGAAATCAACCTTATAACGGCTAGTTTACACGTGTCATGACAATTAATAAAACTTATAGACCCCTTATATCATAATGACTTCAAATCTCTCAATTAAACCCTCAAAGTATTTCTCAATTTTAATAAATAAGTATAGAATCTATTTCAAGTACTAAATTGAGAAACATTAATATTTAATGAACCATATTAATAGGATTTAATTAGTATATGAACCATATCTTAAATATAGAGAATATCCCCAAAATCTCTCTTAAATCCTACCTAAAAATGACTATATTTGGATATAATCTCGGATCAAACAGTATCCTGAAACACTACGTTTAGTCGACTGCTCAGTCGACTGGGAGATTCAAGATATAGATAATGTAGTTCATCGGTCGACCATGCGGTCGACTTATCGATTCAGAGAGTTCTTCCTTCTTTCATCGGTTAACCTATCAGTCGACTCCTTGATTCAGAGAGTTCAGCCCATATTCGCTGGTTGACCTGTCAGTCGACTAAGAGATATAGGATCTTTGAGCTTCTATGTCCGGTCAACTCACCAGTCGACTGTTGTCACTGGATCTCTTATCTGAATACATTTTTAACTCATTTTCTTTTACTATTTCGCCCATTTAACCATTTTCTTCTCTTAATTAACTCTACTAATATTCTTATATTCCATTTTAGTTATTCAAAATTATTTCTTCTTATTTCACATAGGAGCAGATAATTTAACTTAATCAAAACACACATAAAAGATAAAATACATTTTATGCCATGTGTGTGTTCCTAAATGAGATATTAAAAGTTAAGATTCACCTGAGTTATTTTTTCTAATTTCTTCAAACTCTTAATTCTTCTTCATCATCTTGATATCTTCATAGTATCCATTTAATTTGACGTCTTCATTATTGAAACTTTAAATCACTGAAACACTTTAATTAAACATTAGTTACACCAAAATATCAATTCTTAATTGTTCATCAAAATCTTAGGATCAACAAGATTGAATTTAAAATCAGGTACAAATAAGACATCGGAAAGTATAAGTTGCTCAGACAATTGTACAGACCCAATGCAATGGATTTTAACACAATGATCGTTAGGAAAGTGAAGGTGAGTGTTGTGGGAGGGTGGGAGGACGTAAGAGAGGTACAAAATAAAGACTTATCACAACAAATATGGTCGGTTTCTCCTGTGTCAAGAACCCAGTGACCAAAAGTTGTGTAAGAACTAATAGAAAAAATAAAAGAAGAAAGAATACCAACAAAGCTTGAGGCCGATGGTGTGGAG
This sequence comes from Eucommia ulmoides, assembly GCA_016647705.1. Taxonomy (NCBI): domain Eukaryota; kingdom Viridiplantae; phylum Streptophyta; class Magnoliopsida; order Garryales; family Eucommiaceae; genus Eucommia; species Eucommia ulmoides. The sequence goes on from CM028329.1 coordinate 25,428,291, forward strand.
CTGGACAAAGAAATGTCAGGAGGAGTGTTGAGCGACCCTTGATTAAGTTGAGTATTGGGAAAAGAAATTAGCTACTGGTATTGATTAGGGAAAATAGTAGCTAAAGTTGATGGTGTTGAGAAGGAAGTCGCAAGGTCTAATTTGGAGGGAAGAGAGCTCAGTTGTTGTGCCGAAAGGTATTGGGCAGGAGACTGATATGGATTAGACAAGGATGGGACCTAAAGTAAATGGGTTTGAGGCTTAATAAAATTATAGGATTTAAAAAGAAAGCATGGGTTGATGGATTGGGCTGATTAAAGTGAGATGTATTGCGGGTGGGCTGAGAGTTTCGGTTGGGCTGATGAAAACTAGGGCTGTTTCGGGTTGGGGAATGGGTCGGATACTCGGGTAGATATCCATGTAACTAATAGTACACAGAGTGAGTGTCCCCTAATCGACCACAGTGAGAGAAGATTGAGCGATTTTGACGCTGGTTTGAAGCTACGACGGTGGTTATTAGAGGGGCAGAAGCCTGGAAAGCCATGGATTCGGTTATTATAATAGTGGATCCGATAGACCTTTGTTGTTCCTCCTGTATAAAAAGATTAAAAGCCGTTCTCACGGTAGGAAGATGATTGTTCATTAATATTTAAGCACACACAATAGCGAAAGATTTGTTGGGGCCCATAAGAAATTACATGAGGTGTTCTTGCTGCTAAAAATCGGTTCATAATGTCATCCCTCCACAAGTGCAAACAGGTATTGGCTGCTATTCCTTTAGTTCATCACAAAGAGTTTTTAATTTCGTAAAATAGAGATTGACATAAAAAAAATCTCAAGAAAGTTTAGCCAATTGTTGCTTGATCTGAAAAATGCGGGGAGCATTACTTTGGCGAAATCGAGCATGAAGATCAATCTAAACATCTTTGGCAGTGGCCATGTAGAGAAGGTTATGGCCAATTTCTTTGTCAACAGAATTGAGAATCCAGGAAATAATCGTGCTATTGCATTTGGACCAAGCACTAGAAGAGGGATAGTCTAAAGGAGGCTGTCGAAGAGTGCCGTCAACAAAACCAAGTTTGTTTTTGGCATTAAGAGCCATACGCATCGCTCGATTCTAGGTATTGTAGTTAGAACCATTAAGAACTTGAGAAACAAGTGTTAAACTGGGGTGATCACCACTATACAGAAAGAATGGACTGTGGTTATTGTCCATAGATAATAAATCTGGTTGAGATTGGGTGGTGGTAGAAGAAGAGGGAGGGGTAAGAGGCTAAAGTTTGTTGTTAGTGGTAGTGGATTGTTGATTACCATCGCCACGAGCCATGATTATTCAGCAGCAGGTCTGCTGTTCTTCAGTAGAATAATGAACAATGAACAAATTCATTTGATAACATATTAAAAGATAAAAAAAAAAAAATGGAGAAAAGTTGAATGGAAAATAAATTCTCACTGATATTCAATTACAAAGAAACATCTATTTATAGGCATATGAAAACTAAACTAACAAACTTCAACAAGTTGTAACAAGCTAACAAACTAACAAACTCTTCATCTACAAGGAATGAAAACTTCTATGGAAGATGCTCTCTCAAATACTAATAGGAGTTAAGGCGTTTAACTTGAAAGCAAAAGAGTGTCGCCCAAGCCTTGAATTATGGTGGTGGGCAGAGAAGGACACGAACATGGTTTCATTTGCAGGGGAAATAAAAATAACATAATTACACTCCGACTCTTAGAATTTTGGATATTTTAAAAAGGACAAAATTACCCATTTTTTCACGTGAAAATTCTAAAATGCCCTTACTTTGATAATTGACCATTAATATTGACTAACACCATTGTAATTTCGGCCACTTGGAACAAAAAATAAAATGTCAGGGGCCAAATTGTCGATTTTCAAATATCGGAGGCCAATTGAACACCGTTCGCATTTATGAGGGACCAAAAAAGTTGTCAACCCAAAAAAATTAAAAAATTAAAACTAAAATCAACCAAGAACAACAAATCAAAACATTGAAAATAAACCCTAAGATCAACGAAAACAAAACTGGTAGGAACATTCACCAAACCACAATGAACATTTACCAAAAAATAAAATTGGTATTAACGTTCACTAAACCAGAACGAACATTCACCGAAAATAAACTAGTATGAACATTCACAAAGAGCAAAAAAATAAAAAAAAAATCAACAAGAACATTCACAATGAAAAAAGAAAAACTCTACAAAAGTCACGGAGACCAACAAATCAAAACATTTCTGAAACGACGAATTGAGTTTCCTGATCTGAAAATTTCCAGATCTGAAGAATTTTAGAGGCGCAACCAACAACAATAAATCAAAAACATTGAAGAAAAAAAATACTAAGATCAACGAAAAACAAACCGGTGTAAACATTCACCATACCACAATGAACTTTCACCAAAATAAAAACCTGATATGAACATTCAAAAAAAAAAAAAAAAAAAAGATCAAACAAGAATAACCAAAATAAATAAACAACAAAACTCCAGATGGCAATGGTGAACATAAAAAGGCAGGGGTGAATGGCGAACGATGGCAGGGGTGAACAATGAAGCAGCGATGAACGGCGGACCAGATCTAGAATTTTCGAGATCTAAAAAATAATGGAAAAGAGAAAAAGAGGGTGACGTCTTGAGAAAAAGATATCGAAAGTAGATAGAAGAAGATGATAGGAAGAGGTAAGAGGAGGGGAAAGAGAGAGGCATTTTGGAGATGACACCAGAGAAAATGTGAGTATTCGCCATGCACGTGGCCCAATCAAAGTTTCGCAGAGCCAACGATATACAATCGAGGTCCTTTACTGATACAAACCTCACCAAGGATTGTGAGACCCGAAACCAACTTAAAGTTTCTTCGCGAAGATCAAAACTAAATCAGATTTTGAACGAACTAAAAATACAGAAATTGAAAGATAGATTACCTTGACCCAATATTTATGAACGAAACACGAACCAATGGTATAATGATCTTGACCCAATGATTATAATGAATCACGAACCAAAGATATAAGTTTGAACGCCATAAGAAACTCTTGATAAGTTTAGGAAAAGTTCTCTGAAGAACTAAAGAGAAAATTCTCACAATTGTTTTTAATCAAAGTAATGTCCTTCCTCATGGGATACAATTTTCTTAAATAGGTAATGAATAGTGTCGGTGAACAGTGCGCGGTAAATAGTGCGGCTATAATACAAAGAAAAGAAAACCCTAGAGAAACAGGGAAACCTTACTCCTAATCTAAAAAGGAAAAGGCTAATTTGGCAATCATGCCTTACAAATTATCAAATAAATAACCTAAATTAAAATTAAAATACAAATAAATAAAATAAATATGCTGAGAATTTCGTGGTCCTCATGCCATGGTCCATTTGAGTTCACGTCTAAACCCATTCACTTGCTTTGATGAGATGGATTAGGTCTTGATTGTCATTTGGGATTAATTTGGGCTCTATTATTTTCGATTTAGCCCAAAGCTCTTGAAGTAGCCCATTAAGCGCTTCTTTGATCTTCTTGGATCTTGTCCTAGTAATGGGCCCAACCGAGATATGCAATGTGTCCTTTGATGTTGCTTGTTGGTTCTCATCATCCCCCTCTCTTCAAAAGGATTTGACCTCGAATCTTCACCTACATCAAACGGAGAAAGATCAGAAACATTAAATGTAGCACTAATGTTATACTCACCTGGAAGATCCAACTTGTACGCATTATCATTGATCCTCTGAAGGACTTGAAATGGACCATCCCCTCTAGGATGTAACTTACTCCGCCTATGGGATGGAAATCTTTCTTTTCTCATATGCACCCAAACCCAATCACCCGGTTCAAAGATGACTCGTCTACGACCCTTGTTTGTATTGTTTGCATATTGCTCATTTTTCTTCTCTATGTGTTGTCGTACACTTTCATGGAGTTTCTTCACTATCTCAGCCTTCTTTTGTCCATCCAAACTAGCCCTCTCATTAACAAACTCTGTCTTCTCACATGCACCAAACGCACTTCTAGAGAGTGCATCAGCCACAATATTTTCCTTACCTTGTTTGTATTTGATTACATAAGGGAAGATTTTAATGAATTCCATCCACTTAGCATGCCTTCTATTTAACTTACCTTGTCCCTTCAAGTGCTTCAAGGACTCATGATTGGTATGTATGATAAACTCTCTTGGCCACAGGATATGTTGCTAAGTCTCCAATGCTCTCATCAATGCAAAAAGCTCCTTATCATATGTTGGGTAATTCAATGCTGCCCTATTTAGCTTTTCACTAAAGTATGCTATTGGCCGATTTTCCTGCATCAAAACAACTCCAATGCCTATTCTTGAAGCATCACACTCAATCTCAAAATTTTTAGAAAAATTAGGTATTGCTAATAAAGAAACACCACATAACTGTTCTTTAATCTCATTAAATGCACGCTCTTACTCCATACCCCATTTAAAACCCACAGATTTTTTAACAATTTCAGTGAGTGGTGCAACTAGTGTACTAAAATCTTTAACAAATCGATGATAAAAACTAGCCAAACCATGAAAACTTCTTACCTCCGTGATTGACATAGGTGTGGGCCATTCTTTGATAGCCTTCACCTTTTCCTCATCCACTGCAATCCCTTCCAAACTAACAACATAGCCAAGAAACACAACTTTGTCCAAGCAAAATGAACATTTCTTTAAATTTGCATATAATTTTTCTTTTCTCAGAACATCAAGCACACATTGCAAATGATCAATATGCGCATCTAAGCTCTTACTATACACCAAAATATCATCAAAATAGACCACAACAAACTTGCCTATAAACGTACGCAATACATGATTAATTAATCTCATGAATGTACTTGGTGCATTAGTTAGCCCAAAAGGTATTACCAACCACTCATACAATCCATATTTGGTTTTAAAGGCAGTTTTCCATTCATCATCTTATTTCATCCTAATTTGGTAATGTCCACTTTTCAAATCAATTTTAGTGAAAATACATGACCCATGCAACTCATCTAACATGTCATCTAGCCTAGGAATAGGATGTCAATACTTTACAGTAATGTTGTTAATAGCTCGGCAATCAACACACATATGCCAAGTTCCATCCTTCTTAGGCACAAGTAGTACCGGTACTGCGCATGGACTTATGCTCTCTCTTACGTGTCCCTTGGCTAGTAACTCCTCCACTTGCCTTTGAAGTTCCTTCGTCTCCTCTGGATTACTCCTATAGGCTGGTCGGTTAGGAATTGTTGCACCCAGCACAAATTCAATTTGATGCTCAATGCCTCAAATAGGTGGAAATCCACTAGGCACATCGTTAGAGAACACGTCCTCAAATTCCTACAACAAGGAAACAACAACCCTAGGAAAAGATTGGTCAAATTCGTTAGCACTAAAACACACCTTTTTGTACAATAGTACAAATATAGGCCGGTTTGCATACAAAGCACCCTTGATATCACTCGCCTTAGCATAAAAGTTCACTTGTTTATCTGTTTTTCTCTCATTTTTTTCACTTCTTTTTTGCTTTTCACTCTCTTTTATGTTTTCACTATCTTTTTTCATACATTTTTTTGAACTCTCGGTCTCACAAGTTTTTTTCAACTCATTCTCTCTTTTCAATTTCATTTGATCCTCATACACTTGTTTTGGAGTCAACGACACACGAGTAATGGTTTTATTGTCTTTGACGAATGAGTACCTATTCTTGAACCGATCATGAATAACTTTCCTATCAAATTGCCATAGCCTGCTCAACAATATGTGACCCGCATGCATTGGAACAACATCACAAAGTACTTCATCCTTATATTTCCTAATCGAAAAGGAAACTAACACTTGCTTATTTACCCGAACCTCTCCACAATCATTCAACTACTGCAATTTATAAGGTTTAGGGTGTTTCAAGGTAGGTAAATTCAGTTTCTCTACTAAAGTAGTGCTAGCCACATTAGTGCAACTTCCCCCATCAATGAACATACTGCATACCTTGTTGTTGACGTGGTATCTAGTATGAAATATATTCTCCCTTTGCTGTTCCATGTCATCCTTCGCAACTTGGGCACTTAGAGCACGCCTTGCCATAAGTGACTCTCCCTCCACCGAGTACTCCACATCATCATCACAAGAAACCTCAAGTTGTGGCATCTGGTCATCATCACTCTCACTTTCGATTTCCAACTCTTCATCAACACATGCAATCATGGTCTTCTTATTTGGGCATTGTAAGGCTAAGTGACCTACTCCCAAACAACGAAAATATTTAATATCATGGTTACGAGTTTGGGTTTCGGTTTTACCTTTGTTGGCAATGGGAACATCATCTCTCCTTTCTGGGGGTTTGGTTTTGGACTTTGAAATAGCCACTTCGTCATTCCTCCCATTCGACCTCCATGAATTAGAGGAGCTTGAATTTTGAAATGATCGAGTCCCTTTCCTTTTAAACTGTCATTCCACTTTTATGGCCATGTGAATCATGTCGTCCAACTCCACGTAATGTTGCAACTCCACCACGTTGGCAATGTCCTGATTCAGCCCATTCAAGAACCTTACCATGGTAGCTTCTCTATTCTCCTCGACATTAGCCCAGATCATAGCGACCTCTATCTCCTTGTAGTAATCATCCACGCTCCGATAGCCTTGCGTAAGGCTTTGTAATTTCTGATACAAGTCCCTATAGGAGTGACTAGGGACAAACCGCCTCCTCATGATGGCCTTCATTTCTGCCCACGTCATGATAGGCCTCTCATGGTTTTTCCTCCTGTTTATCACAAGTTGATCCCACCATATTATAGCATAGTTAATAAACTCAATTACAGCAAGTTTTACCTTTTTCTCCTCGGAGTAGTTGTGGCACTCAAAGATCAACTCCACCTTTTTCTCCCACTCTAAGTAAGCTTCAAGATCGTTTTTCTTTTGGAATGAGGGTATCTTCACCTTGATACTTCCCAAGTTATTATCAATCCACTCCCCATGTCTATCTCATCTATTCCCATGTCCACTCCCAAATCTGCCAAAGCTTGCACTAGAGGCACGATCGTCTTCATCTAGGTTATCCCCATAATCATCTTCATACTCAAACCGAGGCTGATTCCTCTCTCTTCATTACACATTAGGAGCTCTCGGTGGCTGTCCCTTTTGTGCACTAGACTCAATTTTGTCAAGTCGCTCATGCACTTCATCAAACCGCAAGTTCAACTGTTGAAACTTTTGCTTCAAGGCCTTGTAGAAAACTTTTACGTTCATTATGTCCATCCTTTCATGTGCTTCATCGGACAAGCCTTTGTTTGTTTCTTGAGACATGTTTAGTAACCTGCAAAACAAAATTAGCAAACCTCACAAACACTCCCTCACGTGTTTGTACTCAAACTATGTCACTCCACTCGTGTATCACTCAAATTTGACTTTTACCCTCTTATAAGCTCATACTCTCTTGCATTTTTTCAATCTTTAGTTCCCTCTTTTAGTTCTTTATTGAACTTAACCAATCTCAATCAGAAATTTTCTTGTAGCAATCCAAACTCAACAATTTGATTCACTAAGAATGAGATTTTAGAAACGAAACAAAGGGAACAAGAAGAGCACAAAGAAAAGTTTATGGAATAAAACAAGAAGAAATTATTCTCAATTTTTGTTGGGGAGGGGCTGTTGATTTTTTGTTTTTGTTTTTTATTTATTTTTTATTTTTTTTAAAAAAAACTTTAAATCTAGATTTGAAGAAGCACAATATTTAAACTAAAAATATGATCAGAACAAAGATGCACCGCGTTTTTTTTATAGATTGGACCAGATTTCAATTAGAATGAAAACAAACGCAATAGATCTGATGATATAATTTGGTCAAGAATTTTTTTTTTTTTTTATGAAGGAATAGATATGAATGAACGAAAAAGAAAAAGGATAGATGAAACCTGATTTAGACCTTACTCTGATTATCAAATAATACGAACTTCACCAAGGATTGTGAGACTCGAAACCAACTTAGGATTTCTTCGCGAAAATCAAAACTAAATCAGATTTTGAACGAACTAAAAATACCGAAATTAAAAGATAGATTACCTTGACCCAATGTTTATGAATGAAACGCGAATCAATGGTATAATGATCTTGACCCAATGATTATAATGAATCACGAACCAAAGATATAAGTTTGAACGACACAAGAAACTCTTGATAAGTTCAGGAAAAGTTATCTGGAGAACTAAAGAGAAAACTCACACAATTTTATTAATTAAAGTAATATCCTTCCTCATGGGATACAACTTTCTTAAATAGGTAATGAATAGTACGATGAACAGTGTCGGTGAACAGTGCGGCTACAATACAAATAAAAGGAAACCCTAGAGAAACAAAGAAACCTTACTCCTAATCTAAAAAGGAAAAGGCTAATTTGGCAATCATGCCTTACAAATTATCAAATAAATAACCTAAATTAAAATTAAAATACAAATAAATAAAATAAATATGCTGAGAATTTCGTGGTCCTCATGACTTAGTCCATTTGAGTTCACGTTTAAACCCATTCACTTGCTTTGATGAAATAGATTAGGTCTTGATTGTCATTTGGGCCTAATTTGGGCTTTATTGTTTTCGATTCAGCCCAAAGCTCTTGAATTAGCCCATTAAGCGCTTCTTTGATCTTCTTGGATCTTGCCCTAGCAATGGGCCCAACCGGGACATGCAATGTGTCCTTTGATGTTGCTTGTTGGTTCTAATCATTTACCTACCCCAAGGTCCATGTCATAAGTTCACCACACTTTTCTCCTTTGACACTCTACGAGTTTATGGTGGTGTGTGCGAACTTACATCACCAAGTTCACTTGTCTACTGTCTTTCGTACGATGAGCTTTGTAGAAAAAAACTTTAAACTGAGGGAGACTTGGAGGCTCAAAGGTCATACTGATAGGGTTTGTGATCTCATCTGGAAATTCAGATCTGTTAATTCTACGGTGGCGGCGACGTTGGTTCACAATGGGAATGACTTTGACGGTAGTGATGGTGGGGCCTTGCGGCTGAAAATTTAAGAGAGAGATAGAGAGAGAGAGAGAGGGTGATAGTACTAGATTTGAAAAATGCCATGGTAGCGGCGATGTTGGTTAGCAAGGGGAAACAATTTCGGAGGTGGTGATGGTGGGGGCTTGCAGCTGAGAAAGAGAGAAAGAGTGACTAAATTACAACATGACCTTTTAAAATATTTCATTAGCAAACTAACTCTTATACAAGGGCTAAATAATTAAAACTCTTTTTAGAATTAGGATTTTCATAAAATAAAAAAAGAAGGATGGGGATAAACTTAAGAAATAGTGGACTTTTGGAGTCCAAAAAAATCACCCTTAATTTTATATAAAACCAAAACCAAAAGCATCACAAAATCATAAATCATTGTTTTTTTTTACCTAGAAAGAAAAGAAAAACTAAAAGATTGGAAGAAATTATAAAAATCCTAGAATCAACCCAATTAACCATATAACACAAACACACACACACACACACACACACACACACACACACACATATACATATACTTGATGAGGGTATTTTTGGGCACTATTGAGTCAGCATTTAGGACACAGCCATGTGTCCATCCTCGTAGTGACATGGACGCATTTCAGAATTCGCAGCACCACGTTAGAACATACATCAACCACAGCTCTTCCCTAGAATCTCCTTTACATCCAAGGAGAAAGGAGGTACCCCACAGAGACGTGTTATCCTGAGCTCTGCATTGTGCCCTAGATGGCTAACTTTAGAGACTCAGCCGTTCATCTCGACCGACTCCCCATTCCGGCTCGCTTCTCCTCCAAGACTCCATGGATTTGCACTCTCCTCCAACAGCTCACCACCACAAGCTTGATAGAGGCCAGCGAGCTTCGCTAAATGGGCCAAAAGCCCAATCCTAGTGATTATCTCCTAAATGCCTCAGTTTATCGGCTAAACACATGGTTTCACCTAATTAATCGTGTTTAGGCCCGACTAATAATTTCTAACGCCTATATATACCAAGGGATATGCAAGCCTGAGATACGCGATTTTATGTGTGAATGCTTTGAGTTCACTTGCTTACTTGATACATTTATGTACCTCTTCTCTCTAAGCTCTTATTTTTGCGCCGAAGGGACTTCACAGAGATAAATCCCAGTCTGAGCTTTCTACAGGTACTATTCCTTGAAGAACAAGACTCTGGGCATAGCAGGTCAATCCTCCCAAGACCTAGTACAACTCACTTAAAGAATTTTCAATTGACGACTCTACCTCAGCAAGAGGACCCACCTGTTATCCTAGTAAACCATGCTCGAGGTATGTACCATTTTTATACAGTAACCGTTTGGCGCCATTTGTGGGAACCATACAAAATATCCTTCATTGATCACTGCTCTCTACTAAGTTGAGCCTGGATTATCATAATGTCTGGTCGGAAAGACGGATACAGGATAGAAGAATTAGAAATGTCGAAGACTCCAAGGCCATACCCCCCAGATCCCACCAACGAGGATAAATGCCTACCCCCAAGACCAGATAAGGTCATCTATCCTGCCACTTGGAGCTACGGGACAGACCCCGAAAATCATGGAGGTATCTCAGATTGATCTTCTAGAGCGCTAGATGGTCGAGGTCAAGTCATGTGTGCAGCTCCTCTTCGAGCACCTGTTGTTATCTCCCATCCAGAAGGGACCAGCTCTCCAAATTATAGGGCTTGAAGAGCGACCCCTAGACCACGATATTCGTATAGAATCTCCCCATGGGCGCACGCCCGGGGACCGCCCTCTGCCTCGTGACCACGAGTCTACAAGATATGGGAGAGCCCCTCGGTAACGACATGATTCCTACCTCCTCCATTACGTAGACATGCGGCTAGGGACATATCAGTATCCCCGACAGTCGAGCTCCCCATCAAGCAGTCAGGTCCGATCCTAAGAGATGACCCAAACATGAAATCGACTCTTACTTATATCCCTCCTGTCACTTTGTGTCCTGAGATACAAGCAGTCATATACAGGGAGAGCTCTGAGCAGAGAAAGCCATGGAGTTCCATCTGGCTGACATGAAAGCCCACCTCTAAGATGTGAATGAAGTTCGGGCAAGACAAGATGTTATTACGGAGGTGAGGTCCCCGTTCGTAGAGAAAGTTATTGTATAAGTAGTGTCGAGGCACTTTACTCACCCCCAGATAAGTCCATATGATGGGACGCCAGATCCTGTTGACCAAATGTCCATGTTTAAGTCTCAAATGGACATGCATATGACCTCTATAGCTCTGCGGTGTAGAGTCTTTCTTATCACCCTCATAAGTGCAGCAAGGTCTAAGGCCGACATCTATCTCCACTTTTAGGGAGCTCGAGCTGTTGTACCTGGCTTGTTTCAGCCGCTCTTGATGGAGGCCGAAGACCATGGCTCATATCCTTTCTCTTCAGTAGGAGGCCACTAAATCTTTAGGAGACTACGTCGAATGCTTCAACCGAGAAGCAAATGCGTGCGATGATCTCCCTAAGAGTATAGTACTGAATGGCTTTATGGATGGGCTCTGGCATCAAAGGTTGTCTTATGACCTCTACTCCAATCCTGCTTCCACTCTTGATCAAGCTCTAGACCGAAAAAATCGGTTCAATGGTACTGACCTCTGTTTTGCAACCAAGAGTGAGAGGGAATGAGTGAACATGCTGAGGGAACTATAGAATAGAGGTCCAAATCAAGGCCAAGGCTTGATAAGATTATAAGATGAAGGGAGATCTGGACCTATGGTGGGGGACATGAGGCTACTTCTTCTCCTAGGGCATCACCAACCAGGGTTCACCCTGCTCATGGCCTTGGTGGCCAACATCTTCATAGAAAACTCAAGGCATAATTTCTTCGCTCTTTCGTTGCCCCTGAGAGGGAGGCTGGCTAGGAGATCAATGAACAAGTACTGTGAATTCCACCGAGATTAGGGACACTCTATAGAAAACTACTTCTATCTCTGACAAGGGATTGGAGTTCTCATCAGAAAAGGCTATCTCAGGAACTATGTTCGGAGAAGAAATCAGGAGCATCCCAACGGGGATGAACCCTAGAGAGAGCCTCGAGCCTAGAGAAGAAGGGAAAACTGCAACCGTCCATCGTCCCAAGGGGCTGAGGTCGGGGATGATCACCAGCACGTAGATGGTGAAATCAACTTGATCCATGGATGATTTAGTTCTGAGGACGTACAGAGTCACCAGGGTCACACGTCCGAGTATATATAATCTTAAAACAAAAGAAGGTGTGCTGCTTAGGCACCCACATAATGCTTACTAGCGGAAGCGCAACTTCTGTAAAGAATATCCACTTTTGTGAAAAACTTCCAATTTGTACAAAGTGTTGCGGTTTTACTTATCAAAATAAAGAGGATGTTTTGTGCGATGTGCCCTGTGTTCTCCCAGATAAACAACATATTAACCCCCCCTGAGTCGCGGATGGTTCTCTTGATCAAAATCCCAACTCTTGATGTTGCGTACGATTCTTCTCAGTGGCATTCTGATCCCCTGAGTCGCGGATGATTATCCAGATCAACATCCCGACTCTTGGCGTCATGGATGATTCTACTCAGTGGCATTCCGACCCCTAGAGTTGTGGATGATTCTCCAGATCATCATCCCTACTCCTGGCATCTCGGATGATTCTCCTTAGCGGCCTTCTGACCCCCAGATTTGCGGATGATTCTCCAGATCAACATCCTGACTCCTAGCGCCACATATGGTTTTCCTCAGAAGCATTCTAACCCCTTAAGTCACAGATGATTCTCCAAATCAACATCCCGATTCTCGGCACAGTGAATGATACTCCTTAGTGGAATTCCAACCTCATGAGTTGCAGATGATTCTCCAGATCAATATCCTGAATCTCAGCATCGCGAATGATTCTCCTCAGTAGTATTCTGACCCCCAGAGTTGCAAATGATTCTCCCCAATAGTATTTTGACCTCATGAGTCGTGGATGATCTCCAGATCAATATCCCGTCGTCACAGATGATTCTCCACAGTGGCATTCTGACCCCTTAAGTCGTGGATGATTTTCCAAATCAATATCCAGTCTCTCAACGTCGCGAGTGACTCTCCACAAGCCTCATCCCAGTTCTCAGCGTTGAGGGTGACAACTAGACCCTCTCCGAAGGTTAATAGTCTGTACTCGGAAAAAGACCAAGGTCATCCGCCAAGGACGGGGCATTGATCGAGTCTGAGGGCCTGTAGCTAAGTACCTTTCCCCACCAATCGACTATAAATGCAGCATTGTAAAGGGGATAGTTCTCTTGCATGGACTAAATAAAGATAACTTGAAAGGGTTCTTAAATAAGCCTGACTATGAAAAACTCCTCGATGACTGGCCTCGGGAGACCAATTGCCGCGTTGCACCCCTACAGACCGAGAGGGCCAGGTACCTTGGGAAACCCGTCTCCTAAGTCCACGACATGATTTTCTCACAATCAACTCGTGTCACGGACTGGGGGGGCTAGTGGTCTATGTGGGTAGAGATGAGAAGTTTTTTTAAAAAATATTTCAACTCTGAAAATAGTACCAAGCAGGAAGTGACTTGGTGAAAACGTCGAGAGGAAGAAGTAGACTCTGAAGTACCTTGGCTATGTCTCTTAGAGGCTTACATGCTCGTGCGTAGAAAAGAAAGAATAAGTAAAAAGAAGTATATAAAATCCTAAAATGCTGAAGAAGCGATGGTCTAGAGCCCAGTCCTTCCCGCCTTCATCTTGGGGGGCGTCCATACGAGAAGAACTAGCGTTAATCTCGCCCTCCTCAGGGCCCCCTCGTCTGCACTGTCCTCTCTAGCATTTCTCTGTTTGGCACCTTTGTGCTCAACACTGTCCTCCAACTTTGAGAACTCTATCTCCACAGGGTCGGCGGGGAAATTTGGTTGTAGACATTAGATAACTCTTATGGGGGCCGGGTTCCCTAACTCCAAGAAGTCATTAGCCATTTTCTCCATGAACTCCATATATTTGGGGTCTTCCTCCACTATTCTACAGCCTCCAGTTAGGTCTTCTCCCTGACCCCGGTTAGCAAAGTCCTACCACTTCTGCTCTCTGTCATGATCATATCAACTAGGAAATTAAGGTTCTGGCATTTAATGCAGAGTCTGAGGTTCTGGTCCGAATAGCAAAAAGGATGGCTAAAAAACTGGCTTCAATCTTGTCATTTTTCTGAATTATGGCTCGGTAAGAATCCAACTTGGTGAGAGGCTCGCTCTTCGAGAAAATATGATTCACCAGCCCAGTGAAAGCAAGTTGGGAGAAGAAGGTGGAAGATCAAAGGAGCTCCGCTCAGAACTCCGCTATGTGGTCTCTGACTAGAGCTCCGCGGAAGGTATCTAGCTCTCCGCTCTTTGGTCTCCGACTGGAGTTCTCCAGCTTCTAAGCTCTTCGTTATATTCTTCGACAAAAGCTTTACACAACCTAAGTCATGGGTGGTTTAGGTGACAGGCATTGTAAGGCTATACAAGTTTGAGTTTTGCGTCGTTTAGGGTCAATGGTCAGAAAAACACCACTCAAAGCTCGCCACCCAAAATCTCTTCACTCAAGATGGTTCGTTAACTGGTTGAGAATCGTTGTTTAGAATTTTTCTCGTCAGCGGTTCACTCAGAATCTCTTCGCACAAGATTGTTTACTAATAGCTCGAAAAAGTGCCATTTAGAATTCCTAGAAGGTTACCCATCTCAAAATTTGTACTGCCCAAGCACGCTTAACCGCGGAGTTCAGAAATCTATTGCCCATAATTCCCTGGGGATAACCCATCCTGGATTGTTTCCACCCGAACACACTTAACCACGGAGTTTAGAAATCTATCGACTAGGAATTTAACCTCCATGAGCCAGCAATTTGCCTCCCAGGACCTAACAGCTTGACCCCAGTAGCTTGACCCTAGCAGCTTACATCCCAGGAGCTAGGAGCTTGACCTTCCTGGAGCTAACAACTTGACTTCCAAAGTCTGCCTTCTAGGAGCTTGACCTCTAAGCTTCTGCCCTCCAGGGGATGGACACCCAAGATTCTGCTCGTCAAGAGAGCCATCCAAAAAACATGACGGATTGAACTCTAGAAAATCGAGAAAATTCGGGGTCGCCCCTGCTATGCTACTTAGCCCTGAACCCTGGCCGTATGGGAGCCTATTTCAAATTCGCTCTCCAGAAAAAGCTCATTGTGGGAAAAATGTCATCCTAAAAATTGAAGGAATTCGGGGTCGCCCTATGGTGCTACTTGACCCTGGACCCTGGCCGTATGGGAGCTTATTTCAAATTAGCTCCTCAAAAAAAGTTAACTGTGGGAAAAGTGCTGTCCTGAAAATAAAAAAAATCGGGGTCGCCCTGCTGTGCTATCTGACCCTAGACCCCGCCCGTATGGGGCCTATCTTGAATTCACTCCCTAGAAAAATTTAACTGTTGAAAAAATGTCGACTAGAGATATTTCTCGTACTTTGAAGTCTCTAGGATGCTCGTTCCAACTAGGAATTCATACCATTGACCGTCTCGCTTCCCTCACCGTACTGGGCTAGGGGCAACTAATGAGGGTATTTTCGGGCACCACTGAGTCAGCACTTGAGACCTAATCACGTGTCCATCCTCGTAGTGACATGGATGTATTTCAAAATCTGCAATGCCACGCTGGAACACATGCCGACCACGGCTTATTCGTAGAATCTCCTTTGCACCCAAGGAGAAGCGAGGTGTCCCGCAGGGATGTGCCGCCCTAAGCTTTGCGCCGTGCCCTAAATGGCCAACTTTAGGGACTTAGCCGTTCACCTCGACTGGCTTTCCATTGTAGCTCACTTCTCCTCCAAGACTCTACGGATCTCTACTCTCCTACACAACCTTACCACTAGTGGTCTGACAGAGGCTCGCGAGCTTCACCAAATGGGCCAAAAGCCCAATCCTAGTGATTATCTCTTAAACACTCTAGTTTATTGGCTTAATACATGGTTTTACATAATTAACCGTGTTTAGGTCTGATTAATCATTTTCAATGCCTATATATACTAGGGGCTATGCAAGCCCGAGGTAAGCGATTTTACGTGCCAATGCTTTGAGTTCACTTGCTTACTTGAAAGAATTTATGTACCTCTTCTCTCTGAGTACTTATTCTTGTGCCGAAGGGGTTTTGCGGGGACAAATCCCGATCAGAGCCTTTTGCAGGTACCACTTTCAGAGAAGCAGGACTATGGGCACAACATGTTAGTCCTCCTAGGACTTAGTACAACTCACTTAAATAATTTTCAACCGATGACTCCACCTCAGATAGAGCACCACCTGTCATCCAACTAGATCATACTCGAGGTGTGTACCATTTTTATACACCAACAATACTAGAGATCAAAATGTAAATAAGAAAAAATAGGCTAATATATAATGAAATATATCTAAAATACCAGTTAAGTGGTTTGGTTATGCAATTTGGGTATGCGATTTTATTTGATCCTTTGGTTTTATGGTCACTATCTCAAAACTAAAACCAAAATCGCTTCACTTTTCAATTCCAAAAGCAAAAGCAAAACCAAAACCGTATTTAAAATCATTTAATAGGTTTCAAAACCAAACTGTTTAGTTAGGTTTGGTTCGGTTATCCTTCAGCTCAGGTTGAATTGCCATCCCTACTCACATGGGAACTTAGCTGTGCATTTTAGGCCATAAGTGACATTATGTAATTACGAAATTATTGACATTATTTATGTTAGCCATCTATCTCTAATAATGTCACCATTAATCAAAAAAAAAATAAAAATGAAGGCAAAGTAAAACACACGAACTTTGATAATATTAGCTTCCAAGTTCCATTGTTCAAATAAGTTATACACCAATCAATTCTAACCAAGACAAAAGCGGAGCATGAATAGAATAGATTTTTTTTTTTTTTTTTTTTTTTAAATAGAGGAGTAATTAGAAGACGAGGGAGAGGCCGCTCATAAGCAAATCATCGGCTAAGACCTTGTTGGCGGCCTCCGTCGGGTGAAAACCGTCCCAGAAGATGTACTCCGACGCGTTGGCACAGGTTCCGATCGACTCCGCATTGCATAATATGGAAGTCTCGATCAACCCTGTTCCACAACACGCCTTCCTTGCTTCAAAGAATCCTGCATCAAGTTATTGTATAATGTACACTAACATACATTTATACCAGTTCATGTTGGTGTTATGCATGAAAAAAATTAAAATAAATATAATTATCAATTTAATTACCTTAAAATTTAAGAATTTTGACAAAAATATAAAATCTTTCAAATGATATGAAAAAAATAAAAAAAATAAAATTATAAAAGATAGTTCTATTGGTTTTTTAAGATGCAAAGTATAAATAATGATTGTCTTTCATTGAAAAAGTAAAGAGGAGAGATTAAAAGAAAAATAGAAATGTACCAAAAAAAAAAAATTGAAAATTATCTAGATTTAGATTTTTTGAATAAATAAAATTAAAATATGATTTACACATCATATAAAGACAACAAATATTTTTTAAACTGTTAAAACTTAGAATTCAAATCTTACATTCATTGTAGTAATATAAATTTCAATTACTCTAATCTTGTGTGGGAGAGATAAGTAAATAATAGTTGAATATTTTAAATGGGAAATCATTAAAAACATTAATGTGACATCATAATATAATTTCCGATGGAAGATAGGATCCATCATTATTTCGAGAAATTCTCCCAAAAGTCTCATCCCATAAAAACACCATTTTATGGAGTCCTATAATAATTATTTTTTTTATATATGAGATGATCTTTAGAAAGTTGTTTTCGAAATTTTGGGACCTTTCAAAAACACTTGTTGAATTTTAAGTGCTGTTAAGTTCATCAAACAAATTTTAACAAAAGTAATACCGAATTTATTTTAAAAAATTGATTGCAGGAAAGTGAATTATTTAGTATAGAGGAGAGATTGAACATATTCTGGAAAATCTAGAGTTTAACCGCGTCCCCAACACATGAAAAAAAAAGAAAAGGGAGAGATGGACGTACCCTTATCAGCAGGCTTTTTGACAAGATCGTAAAGAGGCTGGAAGATGTCCAAGACGACGAGATTGAGGCCCGACAGCTTGTTCTTCAAGCTTTGCGACGTGGCGTTGAGTTTGTTGTTGAACAAAACCGCATCTTTGTTCATCCTCTCCACGCACTCATTGCTTCCGAAGCCGAACAACGTGATCGCCGCCGGCAAGCATCCGATAGGTGGCAATGTCGTCACTCCGATCTTCCTCGCTCCCAACCCAAACAAACTCTACCATCAAATGCTGTAATCAATTCTCTTCTTCTACTTTTTATTTATTTATTAATGCGTTTAGAGAGTGAGGGAGAGGAAACCTGAATGAAGTTGGAGTAGGATTCGATGAGAATGTCAGAGTATTGATCAGGGGAATAGACCCCAAAGAGAAGAGGGTTGATGTAGTAATTCTGAACAAAATCACTACTGCCACCGCTAACAAAGTGGATGGAACCTGATACAAGTGATGTTGCATTTGATTTCCCTGCTATTTCCGCTATTTTACTCTGCCACTCCTTGTAGTACTCCACCTGCATGGTCAATGGTATCGCACCCTACAAAAATCCCAAATTCATTATTATTTCTCATTCATAAACTACACATTGAGCCCTTCAATTTTGAGATATTTTACATTTTCCTCCCTAAATGTTTGATTGTAACAAATGTCCTACCATTCTTTATATTTTTTCGGGAGTTAGTATCAATTTAGCCTTTGATGGCCAACAATATAATTAACTCAATTCTAGACTTGATAGAAACAGATGAACGGTGGAAGACAAAATCGTGGCCAACCCAAATTTTGACGGCAAACATTATAATTAACTCAATTATAGGGGTATTAAATGTAATTTGGTTTGTTCCTGTTTTACTTACATATAGTTTTGCTGTAGCGTCCCAATAACCTGAAGCACCAGAGGCAAAATTGGCTCCAGTTAGGAGGTTCTTCCCTTGTGCGTTCTCGCTAAGATAAGCCGGAGGGTATGAAGTGAAGCCCAAACTCTCGGCTGAATCATCACAAAGTAAACAAAGTTATCAAATTCCATAAAGTAATCAACATATATTGTTTCATTGATTGTGTCTACTTTTGTTAAAGATAATTGGTCCACGTTAATAATAATAACGGATGGATTCTAAGTCAACAAATCACAAATTTAAAATTTGAATCTATAACAAAAACTATATATTTATATTTGTACATTATTTTTAAAAATAATTTATAAATGGTATGTTTTTAAATTCATACTCGATCATAATATCTTTATAATATTTATTTAATAAGACACATTTTAAAAAATAAAAAATTATCCTAATAAATATAAAATAATACGACAAAATAATTATATTTGATATTTAATACGTTCCAAAATAGTATATGTTAGGATGAATTTAAAGTCCTTAAAAGTTAATTTTATCGTAGTGGTACCATACCAACGTCATATAAAAATCAATGCAAATTTTAAATGTAAAATATTAATATAACAGCTTTACACCACAAACATAATTATTATATTTTTTGAAAAATATTGTTTGGTGGACTGAGTAGATAGTGAACCGCAACATTTGCGGCACATGAAAAGAAACCCTACTAATAATATACTTTTGTAGGGGTCACGAAGTGTAATTTTCCCAAATTTCCCGAATGTGATATGCTCTCTCTGTAAAACCTTAAATTATTAAACTCGCATATTGTCTGCGTCACTAAAAAACATTTGTGTGTGTGAGTGAGAGAGAGAGAGAGAGAGAGAGAGAGAGAGAGCGAGAGACCAGCGAAGTCTAAAGCAACTTTTCCATTGCAGAACCTGCCAGTAGGTTGGTGATTGATGAAGTCTCTTCCATAGGGAGGGAAATTTGATCGGACAATAGTGAAACGGTTATTGTTGTTGCCCACGTCAACTACCGAGTCCCCAAATATTAAGATTGCCGGAACCAGAGGTTGCCCATTCCCCACCTTCACCATCGCCCCCCATAAAACCATATTCACAACAAAATAACTCCACCATGAAATGCCCATTATTTTAGAGAGAGAGAGAGAGAGAGAGAGGGCCTTTGGTGATGGGAATACTACTACTAGTCACGTGGACAATTTATAAAGGAAGTAAGTGGGCGCTCATAGTTTGCTTACTTTCCTTCGTAATTTGAAAAAACGTAACATTTTCATTAATTTCACCTTTTACCCCGTAAGTTTGGATGCAATCACAATTTGATGATTAATCTTTTAATTTTGTGTTTAATATGAGCAATTGATCAAATTATCGGTGTAGGGATGAAGTCCAACTATTATGAAGCTTTACATTACAAACGGAAATTTACTCGATTTATATGCATTCCATTATTTGTTGCTCACGTGCATTGTCCAAGACGAAAGCGGTGGAAAAATTAGCAGTTTGTGTTTCACAAAACTGATTAGACAAAGAAAGTAAAACTTTGAGAATCAATGCAAAAATCAAAATATTATAAAGAAATGTCCCAATTGCATAAAAAGTTGTGGGTGCTAATTGAAATTTAGCCAATTTCGATCTTGAAATAAGACTTTCTAAATATAATTTTCGTGTGATACCAAATTCACTTGATTTTGTTGGTAATATTGGAAAAAAAGTAACAAAACTTTTATGGGCCATTAATGATTGTTTGTGATAGGATCATTTCCAAACTCCAACTCACACATGGTCAACCAACAAGAAAAAGGAAACTCAATAATTTCAAAGATATATATTCACTTATTATTAAATTTTCTTTCAATTGCAAATTCATGATTGTATCAAATGAGATAATTGATTAAAATTTCGTAGATTTTTAATCTATTGCAATCTACCGAATTAGATAAAATAATCAATTTTGTTATTTTACTTTTAATTTTTTATATAAGACAACATTACACTTTGCACCACTAAAGTTTATACTGAGTTTCACTTTGCGCACTAAACTTTTATATCTGGTTCATAGAATTTTGAACTTTATAAATTGCGTCTACATGACCCGACTAGTGGATTTTGACCAAAATCTCACCGGACAACTCCATTTTTTAGTACATGCAACTAAAAATTCAAGGTAAATTGGTGTACAAAATGTAGTTTGTTCTTTTTATATGATGAGTGTGGTGTTGCACAATTTTTCATTTTTTATACTTGTATCCGCTATATTTATATAAAAACAGCACTTCAATGTGACAAAACTCTCTTTATGCATGGGATCCGTGGAAGGATCAAATGACTTAAGCATATTGTACGCAAACTTACCCTATATTATAAGAGACTGTTCACACGACTTGAACTTGTGACTTCAAGGTCACAGGACAACATCCTTATTTTGAGATTTGACAAAATATAGATGAGGTCATTGATTTAAACATTTTAATAATTGTCCGTTGGCTGTTAGGGCAATCTAATACAAAATTCAGAAAATTTCAGGGGAGGTAAGTGATATTACATAAAACTAAGGGAACTGTTCGACACTTATGCCAAACCTCGGGGGATGTAAATGATATTTTTCGCAAAACAAATTGAGTGCACGTGAAAGTACAAATTTCACCTTCAAATTCCTGAATCAGTGTTGTTTGTCGGGGGCAATAATGTATTTTTCAGTGTTTACAAAGAATTGACGGTGGTTCCAACCAAACGAAAGTTCAGTGTCTTTGAAGATGTAGTATTGTTTTGAGCTGTCCTAGCTTCTTACACACAAGCATACAGATAAGGTCTCTACGTGAAGTTCACTATACCCTGGCACATGAATATAGCGCATAAATCTAATTTACTTCGTTGAAATTATATGCAGCAGCCCTCAAGTCACCATCAAAAACCTAAAGCACCAAAAAAGAAAGAAAAAGTTGACATGTATTTTCCAGTCACCAAATTTAGCTTATACTCTTCCCTCTTTCAAAAATCTTATCAACTAGATCTCGAGTTTAGATAGTATTTTGTTATTATTATTATTATTATTATTATTATTTTTTTTTTTTTTTTTTTTTTTTTTTTTTTTTAAGTCTTCAAATTAAAATTAAAAATATATTTTTATTACTTTTCTCATATATCACTACCATCATACAATCGTTATGTGTTCTCCCAATAATCTTTCTCTCAATTATTCTAACAAAAAATTATCTGTATTTACAAGTCTAAAACTTATAAGATGATTTTAAGGGGTTGAGAGTTTTTTTACTTCAATTTTGTGCCTTCATAACTCTACTTCAGGTTTTTTTTTTTTTTTTGAATCACCGTGACCCCCCCATGGATTTCTGATTTTATGGTTCCTCAATGATTTTCATTTTAATTATTTTTAGTGGGTTTTCATTTTATTATTTTTTATTTGTACTAATTTTTGCGTTATACTACAAGTATATGATTCTTTCCAATTTAAATTTTTTTAATGGATTTTTAGTTGACTGAGTTTCAATGAAATGTTATTAGAATGACAATTTTGATATTATAATATTTTTAGTGGAATATAAATCAAAATTAATATTCAGTAAAATGTTTAAATATTCAGTGAAATTATTATAAAAAAAAAAATTAAAATTTGGTACAAGAAAAAAAAAAAAAAAACAGTGAAACTGCTAATAATATTATTTGCTATTTCAAAATTAAGAATATTTGTTATGACATTTAAAAAAAAAAATTAGTCAAATGTAATGAAATAAATAAATTCTAGTGAAACATAGATAAGTGTGTTTATTGTATCTTAACAAAAATATACATTTTAAATAAAAATAAAAATTTAGTGAAAGTTTGGATTAATATCACTTACACCCCTTCAACTGTTGACTAACCACGGAAATTCTCTCAATTTTAAAAACTACATGAAAGACTCCTTGAACTATTTGGTTAAAGAACATTGAGACCCTTTGTTTATTTTTTATTCCGAAAATACTATTTGAAAGTTAAAAATTTAATTTTTGAACAAATTAACGGAATAAAATAACTGTATTATCCTTAAATTAAATATAATAGCTTAAAATAAAACTTTCAAGGCACATAATCTAATTATGAGTTTATACCACTCACATCTTCTATCATTTTGCTCTAAACCAAATAGTTTCCCTGTTATTAGTCAAAGACCACTTACCTCCCCTTTAAATAAAAAAAATAATAAATTTTTATTGTAATGACAATTTTACCCTTAACTATTTAAAAATAATTAAATAATTAAAAATTAAAATAAATAAATAATCCTTTTAAGTTTTAAAAATTAAAATAGATAAATACATTCTCCTCCCCACCACCATCTCTCAAGGATGGGGTCCGCCCAGCCCGAACGGCCCGACCCTATTTTTTTAGGGCTTAGGCTTAGGGTTTGAGCCCATGGGCAGGGCCTGGGCCTAGGTATTAGGACCCGATCAAAATTAAGGCCGAACTTGGGTAAGGCTAAAAAATTTTAGGACCGGCTCAGCCCGGCCTGAAGGATATTAAAAATAAAATAAAATATATATATATATATATATATATATATATATATATATATATATATATATATATATATATATTACAATACAATCTTAATATTTAGAATATTGATTTCCTTTATAAATTGTAATTTTAATATTTTTTATTGGTTTGATTTGTTTGGAATATTAGTTTGCCTTTAAAAATTGTAATTTTAATATTTTTTGTTGGTTTGGTGTTGAATTTTTTGTATTTATTTTTGAAATTTAAAAAAAAAAAAAAAATAGGGCCGGAGGCTCGTGGGCTGGGATTTGGGCTTAGATTTTTGTTATAGGGCCGGACTTGGGCTGGGCTTTGGGCTTAAATTTTTCTTATAGAGCCGGACTTGTGTATAGAATTAAGGCCCGATTACCGGGCTGGGCCGGACTAGGGCCCAACATTTTTCGTAAAACACCAGTCTAAGGCCGGCCCGGCCCGACCCACGACCATCCCTAATATGGGCCATCTTCTTCTCCCTCTCCCGTCTCTTCATCATCTCTTCCACCAAACCCAAAACCCTCCAAAGCCCTATCTCCCTGAAGAAAACCCTTGCCCTCACCGCCGCCTCCGACCTTCTCATCCACCTAACCTCTTCCATTTCGTCCGTCGCTCGAGGCGGTTCTCTCTCTCTCTCTACATCGGCAACGGAGTTAACAACAGAACCTATTTTTCTCTCTTTACATCGGCGCAGATCTGTGCGCCGGAGCACATATCCGTCGTTTCTCTTTCTCTGTATTTTCGAATCTGTGCTCTGGTGCACAGATCGACACCAATCTGTACGCCGAAACATAGATCTAGGACTGTGCTCCCTTATCTTTCATTTGAAAAATTCAGAAAGAAAAAATGGTTCATCTTGTTTTGCTTTGCCGTTTCTCTCACTGCTTCTTCTACTCTATAAAACCTTTCGAAGTTATACCAAAAAATTAGCACCATCCACACAATGTTCTTTTCCATTCCGCAAATACGTCAACCATTTAATTCTCCTCAATTCGAGGTTACTGGTTCGATAATTTTGTCTCCGGAATGTCCCAAGTGGCGGGCTATTTACATCAGGTTCGAATTCATCGGAGGAAGATGGAGATTGGGGCTTCGATGGAGCTTTCGTCGTACCTGATTTCTTGGTAACACTGGGGTTTTGGTGACCTCCAGTGCTGGTGGTGTAGCCTCTCCCTGATTTTCTACTTCATCATCTTCCTCCTCTTCACCTTTGTCCTCCTCCTAGTGGGTTTTAATGGTGGTGGCCATTGGAGAATGTGATGGTGGGTGGCTGTGATCATCTCGTGAAGGTGGATGAGGCGGAAGTGGAAAATGACAATTGATTTTCTCGATTCATTTGGTTCCATGGTAGTGGTGTTGAGTGGTTCTATATTGTCCTGTTGGCGCTAATAAGGAGAGAGAGAGGGAGAAAGGAGTTTTTGCCGGGGGTGCGGCGATCGTAGTGTCGGATCTGCTCGGCGGCGGTGGTGGTGGTTGGCTCGCCGGAAGTCTTCTGCGGAGTGGAATTGCAGAAAAGTAGGAAAATTGAAAATAAGACAATTACATTAGATAAAAATAGGAGTAAAAAATATTTTTTTTTAAAAAAATTGGGGTGTTGTGAATTTTTTAAAAATAAAAAATTTAAAAAATATATTTTGAAAAAAGAGAAGGGTATTTAAGTCTTTTTATCCAAAAACATTGATCAAAGGAGGTGACTTATATTTTTCAAATAAGAGGTTTATGACTTTATGCAAAATGACTTTATGCAAAATGAGAGGTGGAGATAAATGGTATAAATTGGTCTAATTATAGCCCTAAAACTCCTATCATCTCTTCATCATCGATGTTTTTCCTTACCCCAAATCTCCACCACCACCACCACCACATCCTCCCCAAATCCACCACCAACTGCCACCACACCACATCCGCCTACCACCATGACGAACCAAATCACATCTGGTCAGTAGCCTACCCCACTAGATCTGGTCAGTAGCCCCGTCGATTTTAGGGTTGTTGGTTGCGTTTGGCCGAGGACTCCGGCGCCGGCGATGGTGATGAAGACATTGGCAAAGGTCTTGGTCTGGGAGGAGAGGTGGGTTTTGCCCTGGACCGGTAAATTTTCCCTAGGGAGGTAGGGGACATTTAAGGATGAGCTCGCTTCAATAGGTTCGGAAACTATTTTTAGAACTTCATTCGATTTCTTCTTTTTCCCTTATTTTTTCAATTTGTTGGTGCTTCCATGGTTCGGATCTGGATATAGGTTTCAGGGTTAGCGGCGACTGTTGCTGTGGTTCAAAGCACAAGGAAAATAGGCCCCGATGGCTAATCTAAAGAGGAAAACAGGAAGCAGTAATGGTTTTCGTCGAGAAATTGGCGTTGATTTGAGTTTAAACACCAAACCCCCAAAATCTTCATTTAATTCTAATCCAATTAATGAGTATTTTGTCGATGATCTTGACGGGATTTTTTTGTATCCAATAACAACGAAAACATGCAAAATCATGGTGTCTTTGATGTGTTCGACGATGTATTTGGAAGGCGGGCTTCGAACTCCAGGGTCGTGAATCAGAGGCTCGTCGATTCGGTTCAGAGGCTTTGATTCACGAGGCATTCATCGACGATATGTTCGGCGATGCGAAATCCTTGCGCTACGTTGGTACGCTGGAATGAAATAGAATGGAATGGAATGAATGTGATATTGGAATGAATATGGTATTGGAATGGAATGGTCATTATCGTTCCTATATTTGGTGACAAACGAGATTAAACATGATATTTGAATGATCATTACCATAACTACGTTTGGTTAAAAAACACATTAAACATTGTATTGGATTGACCAATAAATAAAAATGAAACAATATTCTTAAATATTTGAAAATTTTAGAACAAAATTTTGGAAATATAACATAATTATTCAGAGACACTAAGTAAATGTCACCTAGGTTATCTTTTAACCCGACAAACTAAAGGGTTTGGAAATACTTTCGTGTTTCTGTTTCTCTTTTTTCTGTTCCCAAAAACACTTATAACTGAAACAAAAAAATAAAATAAAAATGATTTGCTCATGTTCTGATTCCAATCTGAGAACAGAATTGAATAAATTTTTTCCTATTTTGCTGATTCTGTTCCAATCATTTTGTTAACAAACTTAAGATATAGAAACACCAAATCTCACTTATGCCTAACTTGTTTAGTGTTTCTGTTCTCATAAAATTGGGAATATAAATAAACATATGGGGAAAAATTATTTATTCCGAGTTTTATATCTATGTTCTCGGTTTTCTTGGAATAAAGACAGAAATTTGGGGACAAAAACAGAAATCTGGGAATAAAAACAAAAACTGAAATCTGGAACAAAAACAGAAATATGTTCCCAAATTTCTGTTTTTGTTCCCATATTTTTTTCCCCATATTTTTGTTTTTGTTCCCATTGGTGGCCACTAAATAAGCGTTGCCACTTTCACTGCAAGTGTACGGATCAAGTTTTAGTATAATGGACTTTTCGATCGGGTATCGTATCCACAGGGATTGATGTTGTTACTATTGAGTATCGCGATTGTCATAACCTGACTTTATCTAAGCGACAAAAATGGAATTTAATTTAATACTAATACTAAACTAAAATACTAATTAAGTTAACTATACTATAAATAGTAATTTGAGATTGTTTAGGGGAGGAGATTGCCTAGGGATTAACTTTATTTACTTAAATGCATTTGATTTCGTTTTAGTTAACATTAACGGTGTTCGGCGTATCTGATAATCTCGGTTCATAAACTCCCTCGCCACCTCTTTCGAGTGTCAAGTCAACGCCGAAGTCCTCCTCAACGTCTTAACGACTCTATGTCACGTGAGTTTCACCCCAACGTCATCGATTGCACGCTTTCTAACACCCTCCCGGGTCATTAGATTGTCGTGTTATGTTAACCCTAGTCCGAATCCGGGGTTACCTCTCCCGAGTATCAAACCCCGTATTCACAATATATCTAAACTAGCATATGATCATAGAAAACACGGCAACACAATCAACATACGAAGAACAACCAAGAACGAAACACAAATTCAACCAAAACTTCATTTTCATAAATAATACGTTAATCCCTATTACAATCTATGTTTAACTCATGGCCCTAACTGTTTATACAACGTAAAATGAGCTAAACATGCTCAATAATTACCAACATAAAGAAAACAGAGAGAGGAAAGGAGCGACTTAGCCGATATCCAAAGATTTTCCGCTAGAAACGTCGATCAATCGCTTCCTCGTTGATCCTCCACCTCGGGTTTAGAGCTCTCCCTCAAAAATCCCTTATCCTAACTCTAAAATATGGCCTAAGGCCTTAGGAGCTCAAGGTGAGTGAAGAGAGGAGGAGAGAAGGGCTTAAAGAGGCCAAAAAAATATCTCCAAAATATCTATTCTGCGCAGAGGATTTCTCCTAGGCGAAGTTAGGTCGGTTAACTTTCTGTCGGATTTTCGCCTAGGCGAAGGAAACTTCGCTTAGGCGAAGTTACTACAGGTTTGTAATTTTGTTTTGACTGTAACTTCTTCATCCAAACTCCGATTGAGGTGATTCAAAAATCTATGGAAATCTAAGAAAAATATCTATAACTTCCATGTTTTGAGTTCTTCCAAAATCGGATCTCATAATAGTCCAAAATAGCCTTGAACTTAAAACATCTTTACCGGATTTATAGGTTTGGTGACCGCCTAAGCGAAGAAGTAGGCGGTGGACTTGGAAATGTTCTCAGCAATCTTCACAGCCTAGGTAGAGGTCTGGACGCCTAGGCGGTGGGATTCTTTCACAATGTTGTCTCCTTGCTCATTTATCCACCGTAACTTCGTCCGCTTTGGTTCGATCACATCGTTTTCGCTCCGATTTCATACTTTTTCACCCTACGCACCTATTTTAATACAAAAAGAATAAAATCAAATTAAAACATATAAAAATAACTATAAGCGTACTCGAAAACTAACAAATTCGGATTGAAAATATATAGGTAATTTACACTTATTACCCATATTTATGTTTTTGTTTTGTTCTAAGATTTCTGCTTTTGTTCCCAGATTTTTGTTTTTGTTTTTGTTCCCAGATTTTGTTCCCATATTTCTGTTTCCATTCCATCTTTTCTGGGAACAGAAATATGAAAGTAACACTACTATATTTTTATTTCTGTTCCCAGAATTTTATTTTCTGTTGTGAAAAATACGGAAATAGAAGTATAAGCCCTTCTTCTTACATAATACCTCATTTTATTTGAGATTAGGTAATCCTAGGATTATCTAATACCTCATTTCATTTGAGATTAACCAATCCCATGAGTTGTAGGATTAGTCATTACTTGGGGAATGAGAATGAAAACCAATCCCACCAACCAAACGTAGGAATAGAATGGTTATTCTCAACTTCATTCTAATCCCAAGATGAATCTCATGTACCAAACATAACCTTGGTATTTGGTTGTTTTAATTCCCTGTTGTTTTGATTTAGAGAGAGAGAGGTGTTAAGATTCTCAAGAACAGATATTGAGAGAGAGAGAGAGAGGGGGGGGGTGATATGGTGTCGGCGGTGGAAGATTGGTGGGTTGTGAAGGTGACCGGTGGAAGACGATGGTGGTTTGGTGGTGATGAACTAATGAAGAGCGATGATGAAAAAAAACAAATTCAAGAAAGGTGATGACGATGAAGAAGAGTAAAAGAAAAAAAAAAAAAAAAGCAAAAAGTAAAAGAAAGGACTAATGGTAATTTGGTCATTTACTATTTTAGATTATTTTATTATTTTAATGGTCTCAATTAGTGAGGGTAAAATGGTCAATTCATTAAAAAAACCTCTAACAAGAGTTGCTAGTTTTGAAAGTTAAGGAGACGTATGTAGAATATCAAAAAAATTGAGGGAGGTGTAAAGAGTTCTTTACCATATAAATGTTTTTTAAATAAATAATTTCTGAAAACTAATATGTTAAAACTTATTTACCAAACCCACGTAAAACGTAGTTTGAATATGCATTTTTAAAACGAAAAAAAAATGGTTAAAAACACATAAAGGAAAGACATTTATATGGTTTATTCCACAATTTATTTTTATTTTTTATTTTTTAAAAAAAGCAAATTAAAACGCAAATGTGTTTTGCGTTTCTTCAAGAAAGGCAAAACACATTTGCATTTTTCGAAACAAACGATTTGCCTTTTTTGTTTTCAAAAAACGCAAAACATGTTTGCGTTTCCTAGAAACGCAAATATGTTTTGCGTTTTCAAAAAAAAAAAAAAAAAGGCGAAGCTTCACTTGCCATGCGTTGCCATTACACTATTATCCTTTAAGTTTAGAATAGAGTTAACGTAAACCCCATTGAAATATTTAAGGGTATAAATGTCTTTTAACTCAAATTGGCTGATGTAGCTTTTTCATTTTTTTTCTCTCATTAATCTAGCTAAGATTCATTTCAATTTAAAAATAAAAATAATTATTTTTCTTAAATTTGTGTTTTTTAAAAATAAAAATAATTATTTTTCTTAAATTTGTGTTTATCATTTGATTATAAAATATTTTTTTTTTTATTATTTTATAATCAAATAAAATTTTCAAATACTAATTTGAATGAAAAAATTTCGCAGTTTACATTAGCTAACATCGATAACTTAGATTTCGACTCATATTTGATGACACTTTTTGGATTGTCAAAAAGTAACCTAGAAATGATGTTGGATTTGGATGGAGAAAAAAAAAAGAAAGAAACAGATAACGGGGCTTAAAAAATTTGTTGTTCTAACTGAGATAGATATCAATTTAAAATTAAAAGGGATAAGAAGTACAAGTAGTAATCATAAAAGGACAAAAAATTAAATATTACATAAATTAAAAAATACTACCCATTATTGAACTTTTGTAGCATCGATAACTACTTAGTTTTATCAAACCATTCGTAGCGAATCTCTCCGTTTTCGTAATTGGATATTTCTGGGTTATCGGTGTATTTGAGATTGGTAAAGTGTTTCAGTGTCTACTCATTTGTGTTTGGGGCATTGGCCTTCCGAATCTGGTGAAGTATTTGTTTAACATGAATCCGTTTCTCTATTTGTTTTATTTCTCGTTTTAATGCGTGACAAATTTTGTCGATGTTGTTCGGTTCGTTTTTCAAAATTTCAAAAGGACTGTTATTTTGGAATCTTGAGGTGGTACATATGAGACATTGCCTCATAAAGGTTCTTTTTTGTCATTAGCGTTGGCCATTATAAATTCTTTGTTTCTTCACTATTCTTGCCCTAGTCGGTGTAGTTGTAACTCTCGTGGTAACGACGATTGACCCATCGAACAGTTTGTTTGAAAGGATCACCGTGTACTAAGAATGTTCGTTTCCTCGTGATTGGATTCAACCATGCGCCAGAGAGATCTAGCTATCGCTGAACACCAGTGATATCTATAATACATTCCACGGACCACATACATCTTGTGGGTAACACAACCTCTCTCGGGCGTCATACTATAATAATGGGTGGCGTGGTTCATCGTTGCTCTAATGTATGACATTTGACCGACGTATCTGGATTCCATACCATGTACCTATCTCATCTTGGTACTTAGCATGGTCTTTTGTCCCTGAACCTTCACCTGTGCAATGAATCTTCATTTTTTCTTTGCCTTTGCCCTTACCCTTATCGTTTGCTGACTTGCTTGCCATTTGAATTGATTTTCTAAGTAATAGAAATGGAGAATAGGAATGAATGTGTGTGAATGATAATTCTGAAAATATAGATGTATATATAGGCAATTTTTGGCACCTTTCTCATTTCCTGCCAATTTTTTTTTTTTATATTTTTCTGTGGCTTTTTTCCCGCTAAAATATTTTCCACCATTTTGTTCCCCAACTTCCCGGCAATTTGTTATTGATTTCCCGCCTTAGTTTTTTCTATAAATAAGAACAAGCTCAGTTCCTAATAAGCAACATGTATTGTTGAAATCAATCTTTATTTCGTTTTATTCCCAAAGACGATGAATAGAATTTACGAAGAAGATCACGGTGAATGTTTTTAGATATATATTGGTTTTTTTTTTTACAATTGGATGAAATCAATCTTGTTTTTGACAATTGGTTATTTTGCAGGGAAATATTTGATGAATGTTAGTGGTTACATAATTGGTCAGCATGTTGCTACATTAGAGGGGCTAATTAGAACTAGAACAGATAACTGATATAGTGGTTTTGCTGGGACAGAGTTGGTATGTGGTGACACTTTACCCGATTGTCAAAAAGATGTGGGCATACAAAGTATTCGACAAGGATTTTTAATATTGAATCAAACAGTGTTTAGAAACTACATAATTTATTGTGTCTGTAAGATTTCGGTTGAGGATGTGATAAACACTGGTAGATTAGAACGACTCGTAAATGAGACAGATAGTATGGTGAAATACTTATCGAAAACGATGAACAACTTGGCAGTTAGGATGGCTTCAACGGGTTGAGACTATTTATTTAAATTTAACGACTTTGTAGAATTTTCTGATGGTTTATTCATGGAATATCTGACTGCCCTTGAAGATATCCGAGCACGAAGGTTTGCTGATCCATTTGTCTAACAATAGTCTATTCAAAACTCGTATTTTATAATAGTTGTGTTTGTAATGGACTATGTGGTTCTTTCTACGTATTGTCGTAATATTGTTAACATTTGGTATCGTATGTGTATTTTTGGAATTTAAATTAAGAAAAAACGTATGTTGTTTGATAGAAGTAGCGTTATTATGATTTAATGTAAATACGATACATTAAACTTGAAAAGAAATACATAGTTAAACTGCAATTAACCAATGCGAAAACATCAAACATTACTCTTATCATCAGACGTTTCAATATCTGATTAATATTCAGGTTCCCTTGAGCATCGCAAGTAAATATGAGCTTCGTCAACCAAACTTTCTTGTAGACGTTCACGTACTATCATTTGAAGCTCGTGTCGAAGAATTTAAATTTGTATTCGATTATTTTCTTCACGGTAGCGATACAACGCTATCTGAAGATCATGTGGTGTGTCTATTAGCATTGTTCTGGTTAATTGACGCATTATTGGTATATTGTATTGTTTGCATCCATCGATAATAGTATCTGCTTGGTTCACATGAAAAGTGTATTCCTCCTGCATCCTTACAACCAAATGCAGTGAGTAACGAACTTTTAGATCTAAAGAGTATGAGAATCCGTCCTCCAAAACCTAGTGGCGTCCAATTGAATGATATAGATCTAATATCGTGTACATTTGCAATCGAGCAAAATCTATTTGAAGTTTGATATACTGCTGTGCGTGTGTGTGCGTGTGTATGTATGTGTATGTGTGTGTGTGTCTGCATTAATGATAAACAATTGTCTGAATGGTCAAATTCATCGTAATAAAGTTGAATAGTCGATTAGTACTAATAACATTGAAAAACACCCACTGATTTGTCAAATCAAATTTGATAGTGGTTGTATTGATGACAAAGGCTGGGAAAGACTGAAAAAATTTGAAAAAGATCGATGAAAATTGAAATGTCAATAACAAAAGCTGAAAGATGCTAATTTTTTTTTGGAAAAGACTGAATCAAGATGAAAAAAACTGACGAAAGTTGAAATGTCAACGACAAAAGCTGAAAAAAAAAACTGGAAAAGACTGAATCAAGCTAAAAAAGACTGATGGAAGCTGAAAAGGACTGAAAAAAAGCTGAAAAAGGCTATTAAAAAGTTGAAAAATGCGTGGCCCAAAAACATCAATGGAAAGTGACTAAAAGCTGGAAGGGCTTATCTTTTATTCAATTGAAGTTTATGTAATTTGAAGTCTGGGGTCTATATAAGATTCCCTTATGTCATTGAAAAACATATAGAAATATTAATTTCACTCTATAATATTCTTAAAATGTCTTCAAACATTAATTTAAGTGAAGAAAGCTATTCATATGGTGTTTGGGGTTTTCCAAGACCTTGGGATCACTATAGACAGCGGCTTTTATAACCATATTATGACGACTACTGAATCGATCAAGATACCAATCCGATCGAGTATCGTGTTGGCCTACGGCAAGAGTGAGAATATAGGGTAAGAGAGGCTAATAATCTTGTAAATTCTTTGAGAGCTCCTAATGCACCTATTCTGTATCGTCGAAGTCTTCAGATGCCTCGCAGATGTCAAATTGATGACACAAGTGAGATAGAAGATGCTATTACACGAATTCGCCTGGAGAATAATCGAATGTTGTTGCGAAGAAGCCGATATTATCTGCTCCAACTAGCCAATGAAATGGCCGCCACAAGTAACAGAACACTCTCTCAAAATGAATAAAATAACGTGATAACGAATGGCGATTACTTGTCTGAGGGATACATATCGAACGAAGAATAAATATATTTAGCTACTTGTATGGTATTTGTTATGTGTTTTCATGTGACTACTTTTGTGATGTTACGTATTGTATTTGTTATGTATTGTATTTTTTATTTATTTTCATGTCACTATTTTTGTTATGTTACGTACTGGTAGCGAATAATTTCGTCGTTATGATACCGCAAGTGTACAAGTCAAGTTTTAAGAGTATAGGAAGTGAAGGGTTGTCGTATCCACCGAGATTGGTTTAAATTGTCGTTAAGTGTAATATCCTGGGAAAAAAAATATTTTGGGAAAAAAAAATTATTTTATATAATTTAATATTTTTGGGACTATTTCGTAAATTTGTGGTATAAATAATAGTTGATAATTTTTTGTAGTTATATGTTAAATTTATATTTTAAAAATATTTTAATATTTTTGAGTTGTTTTCTATATTATGAAAATTTATAATAAATATTTGATAA
Source organism: Eucommia ulmoides (assembly GCA_016647705.1). Classification (NCBI taxonomy): domain Eukaryota; kingdom Viridiplantae; phylum Streptophyta; class Magnoliopsida; order Garryales; family Eucommiaceae; genus Eucommia; species Eucommia ulmoides. The sequence goes on from CM028329.1 coordinate 25,462,470, forward strand.
TTTTTTTAGGAAATAAGTATAATTATTAGATTTAATATGAATTATTCTATAATTAAAGGGTGTTAAATGTAATTTTTTTTTTCATTCCTTATCTATTAAGAAACGTTTGTGGTCACAAATTGAGGGGAAAAAATGGTCGTGACACGTGGTTCTCAAACTTCACAAATCTGATATTATAATAATAATAATAAAAAAAAATAATAAAAAAAAAGAATGAAACCAAGCAAACTTACACGTGGATGGGTATGTATAATATAATAATAACATGATAAGAAGAAAAATGAGGGCTGGATCATTTCGGGGAGGGAGCAATCTCGCACATATCAACATATATTATACTATATACATGTTTAGTTTAAAGGGGCTCAGGACGAAAAAAAGGGGAAAAGATTAAAAAAAAAAAAGAAAAAAAAAGGAAAATAAAATTGATATCGTGGCAATTCCGAATTTGGATTTCAGGTAGAATTTCTAACTGTTCTAATATATGTAGTTAATTTTCTTGTTGTGTGATTTATGCTATTATTGTTGTTCAATTTTACCTGCTAAATTTTATGAAATGATTATAACTATGTGAAAACTATGTGAAAATCATGTCAATGTGTTTTATTTGTCTAGTTAATTAAATGCATGTATTAGAGGGGTTAGAGTTTTACTGAGCGTTGGCTCATAACCCCACAGTTTTGATTGTAGGGCCGGTGAGAACGAGACGACGACAGAAATTTTAATTGAATTTCTACTAAATTTGTAATAGTAGTATTTGTATATTATTATTTACTGTTGTGAAATTGAATCGATGAATTCGATAAGTATAATTATCATATTGTCAAAAATTGGTCGCCGAAACGTTGTAAAATTTATTAGATTTTATAGAATAAAATATTGGTCGCACGGTGTTAGCGTTAATTCTCCAAGGGGAGAAACAGCGTTGCGGCCCTGGAAAATCGGGTCATTATAGGTGGTATTAGAGCGAATTTAATTGTAATACTAATTTATTTATAAACGGTAAAATTTTCGTGGCGGAATTGTCCATAGAAGAAACAGAGTAATAGCCTTGGGAAACCAGGCCATTATATTATTGTAACACCCGTGATTGTTATTCTAATAATATTATATTTTTCCCTCGGTAATAATAATATTCATTAATTATAAGGATTCCAGGATTATAATAATATTCGGCCGAATTTATGTTACCTAAATATTATCATAATAATTGTTGGCCCAGTAGAATACCCAAGGGGGGATGAATTGGATAATTAAAAAATAATCAAAATAAAATTCAATAAATTAAATAATTAATTTTATGCCTAAATTAATTATTATCTTTATATTATAGCGGAATAAATCAATTAACTAAGTGCATACCCAAACAACAAAACTAAACAAATTAATAATGCAGCACACCAAGATATATTCTGGTTCACCAAGTTACTCTTGGCTAGTTCAATCCCCCGAGCTTCACAGAGATTCGCACCCACTAATTCTCAAGATCCCTTTAAAGGTATGAACCAAACCTGTACACCGATTATTTTACAAGCTCAGAATCAACCTTTACAATTTTCTTTTCCTAGGCTTAGGAATAACCTCTACTTTTTACAGGTTGAAGAATAACCTATCTTTTTACAAGCTCAAGAATAACCTATCCTTTTACAGGTTAAAGATTAACCTAATTCTTTTTATCACTACGGCTCAAGAATCAAAACCTCACAAAACACTCCAACTATCCTTTTCCCAGGTAAGAATGAAACTTTTACAAATCACTCACAATGCAATTCTATCCAAGAAGAATCACTACCTCAATCTCTTTATAGGAAGAGACTGAAACCCGGCTACCCTTGATTAAATACCCTCAACAGTATTTAACCCGTCACACTACTCACCAATACAAAATAATAAGTAGGAAATCTCACTCAGAGCTTATACTATCCCAAATAAATAATAACTCAATTAATATCCCAACTAGTGATAAAAAAACGTGAGATACAAAATCTGATTTTAACAAGATATGGGTAGCAAATTGGAGCACGTAATCAGATTCAAGAAATTGTTTGTAAAAATATTTTCTTTAACAAATCAGAAACAATTTCTAAGATCAATTTCCAAAATATAAACAAGTAATGCAATAAAAGAATATAATTGGAAAGATTTCACCCGGAATCCACAGAATAATCAGATAAAGCAATGTAACTTTAGATTCGATAGCAGCAAATATTAATCACAATTGATCTTCAAGATCACTCTTAGAATAACTCACAAACTCTCAGAAAGGTAACTCTTAGAAAAGCTCACTCTTATGGTATGATATAATTTCTCTTATTTACTGCTTAAATTTGCTAATAAAATTCGCAAGTCTATTTAAAGGAACATGTAATCAGCCTTCTAATAATTAGTTTACAAGTGTCATGACAATTAAAAACTCTTATAGACCCCTTATATCATAAGGACTTCAATTTGGTTCAATTACACTTAATAACAACTTTCAAATCTCTCAATTAAATCCTCAAAGTATTTCTCAATTAAAACAAATAAGTATAAATTCAATTTATGTACCAAATTGAGCAATTTTAATAATTAATGAACCATATTGAAATGATTTAATATGTATACGAACCATATCTTAAATGTTAAGAATATCCCCGAAATATCCCTCAAATTTTAACAAAAAACAGCTACTTTTGGATTTAGAATCGGATCAACCAATATCTAGAAACTGTGCATTCAGTCGACTGCCCAGTCAACTAATGGATACTGGAAGTAGCCTATGCACTTGATCAGTCAACTCCTCAATCGACTCGTAGATTCAGAGAATTTGCCAAGCTTACATCGGTCGACTGCTAACTCAACTCGCAGATTCAGAGAGTTCACCAAGCTTCCATTGGTCGACCGTCTACTCAACTCGCAGATTCAGAGAGTTCATCTACTTTCTCCGGTCGACTCCTCAGTCGACTTCCTCCTTCTGAATCACTTCTTTGATCTCATTTTTAACTTATTTTCTTTTACAATTTTTCCATTTTATCCATTTTTATATTTAAATAAGCTCCACGGATATTCTTATATTTCATTTTAGTCATTCAAAACTATTTCTTTTCAAATCACATAGGATCAAATAAATTCATCTCAATTAGCTCCACTAACTTTTTCCAATTCCATTTTAATCATTCAAAATTATTTCTTCTTAAATCACATAGGAGCAAATAAATTCAACTTAATCAAAACACACATAAAAGATAAAATATATTTTGTGCCGTGTGTGTTCCTAAATGGGATATTAAGAGTTGAAATTTACTTGGGTTGTTTTTCCTAATTTCTTCAAACTCTTAAATCTTCAATATCTTCAACTTCATCGTTTAGCATCCATTTAACTTGTCATCTTTATCACTGGAACTTAGATAACTGGAACACTCAATTAAAATATTAGTTCCATCAAAACATCAATATTGAATTGTTCATTAAAATCTTAGGATCAACAATCTCTCCCTTTTTTTATGATGATAATTAACTTTGATGTTTTCTTCAAAATAAAATATAACTACACTCCCTTTGAATCCGAGGACAGATTCTTTAACTCATTTAAGCATAATCATGAAGATATTATAAAGCATAATCAATAGAGCATAATAAAACTCCCCCTTCATAAAATATCAACAAATTCTCCCCCTTTGTCATATTCAAAAACAAATTTAGGTAGGAGAGGAGAACACACAAGTAATTCACTCTAGACAAACATCATAAAAAACTCATTGGATCAACCTTAAAAATAAGACTCATTTGAATAAATAACTTTTTAAGCACAAAACATCAATACTACGTGGATCATTTTTATAGATAAATATCAAGTCTACTTAATCTAACACGATCCACACCAAAAATATCTTTCTGAGTATGCAATCTTCCTCTATCAAATTGTAAATGAATAATATTCATGCATAGGTGAATAATCATAACATTTCAGCAATATAATATGATATTAATTTTTCAAACAATTATCCCCATATATAATTTTAAACAATTAAATTCATGTTTAGGAGAATAAATTTGAGGCAATCAAAATCTTTCAATAATGTAGCATGCAATCATATAATTATAGTTAAATCCACATGCCTTACTCATGATACCAAAACATATGTTCCTTACAGATAGAATCTAGAAACATATAATCTTTATCGTACTAAGACAGGAAACATTTCTCAAGCATTTGATCAATCACAATAATGCATGCATAAATACGGATAAATGCATATTTCTCTCATAAAATCTCATTTCTCTTTTAGAATTCATACTTGTTTATAAATCAGTAGACATGCAACATCAAAACATATTATCATGCATTAGAAAACACAAAAACTCATCTCAATCCAACTTTTTTGTATAAAAGTAAATAGTATGAATGATAGCTCATTATACAAATAATCCTACTAAAAATCATATTCAATAAATAATTAGCATTATTTAGTAAGATCACAAATACTCGATTAATCCTCTAAATCGCATAACATGTTTTATAATTAACACATGATCACTACTTGATGTAAGCACATAAAAACATGTTAATATTCATTAACTAAATGTGATTTTCATAATCACCAAATAATATTTCTAAGATAACAAGTAAACACATAATTAAAAATAGGTCTTAGAAACCATCACAACTTACCTATTTGGTAAGTCGGGACTCTCTCTCTTTAATAAATTTAATAAATTTAAAATGTGGAGGGTTAGGAGTACATTTTCTATCTTTTGGGGTGACTTTAATTTTTACCTCATTTGAGCTCATAATTGATTTGGGTGCGCAATTCTTCTTGAATTGTTCGTATCCTTTCTTCCTTTTGATCTTTTCCATTTGATTTATTGAAGATTCCCTTTGCACGGATCACTTGTGGTTTTCTTGTACTATCCCATCTTGGCTTTAGTACAGCTTTTCTCTTAGCACATATCACTTGTGGTTTCTTTACAACTTCATCTCATGTTTTTGGTGCATCTTTTCGCTTTGCACATGTCGCTTGTGGATTTGGCTTTGATATAAACTCTTTGTTTTCTCATTCATGTCCACTTTCGATATTATGTAATTCTGCACAAGACATTTCAACAATTTTCTTCTGTATCCATTTCATTTTGGATCCGTCCTTGTTAGACATAAACTTAGGGTTACGAAACAGACATGATACTTTAAAATGCCCAACCCTATTACAATAATAACATTTTAAATATGATTTATCATAGAAAGCATAAGATGTAAAACATAAATAATTTCTAACAATAGAAGCATAACTATCACTGGTTTGTGATGAAAGATGAGACGATGAAGTATATCCACTTTACCTAGAAAAATTATTTTTAGAATCTCTTGAAATAGACTTAAGGTCGGATTTTGATTTTTCAAATTTTTTCTTAAGCAAATCGATTTTAGAAACAAAAGCTGACCTTTGCTTGCAAATCATATGAAATTTATTTTTTAAAATTTTATTTTCATTGTCAAGAGAATCCATTTTAGAGAGCAAATTATTAACTTAAAAAACAACTTCCGCAAACTCTTTTGAACCACAATAATCATCCAAATGTATTTTAAATTTTTGAACATTTTTTTCACCATTTTCAAAAGAAGCAATTTTTCTTTTTAAATTCAAACTCTCTTTAGTAAAAAGTAGTGTGAAAGAAAGTAATTTTTCTATAATAATATGGACATTTTTATTATCATCATCTTCATCACTACCACTGAAATCACAAGAATCATAAATCACATTATCATATACGCATTTACCACTATAAAAAGAAGATACACAAAATACATCATTCATAGTATGTGCACATGACTGGTTTAGCTAGGATGTTAAGCCTAACGAGCTAAAACCAGCTCCGATACCAATTGTTGGCCCAGTAGAATACCCAAGAGGGGGGGTGAATTGGGTAATTAAAAAATAATCAAAATAAAATTTAATAAATAAAATAATTAATTTTATGCCTAAATTAATTATTATCTTTATATCACAGGGGAATAAATTAATTAACTAAGTGCACACCCAAACAACAAAACTAAACAAATTAATAATACAACACACTAAGATATATCCTGATTCACCAAGTTACTCTTGGCTAGTCCAGTCCTCCGAGCCCCACAGAGATTCGCACCCACTAATTCTCAAGATCCCTTTAAAGGTAGGAACTAAACCCGCACACCGATTCTTTTATAGGCTCAGAATCAACCTTTACAATTTCCTTTTCCTAGGCTTAGGAATAACCTCTACTTTTTACAGGCTCAAGAATAACCTATCTTTTTAGACGGTAGAGTGATCAAGATCTTTTTCTCGTACTTACCATACAGATGGGTCCTGTTAATCATGAGGACAGGTCGACAATATCTGCATCCGACCACAGAAGGTTGGAATGCCCAAAAGACCATGTCGAACGTCGAATAACTAGCTTGAGCGGTCAGAATGATACTCAATTCAACAATCGTCCCAGGATTAAAGTACTGCAATGTCGACATCAATTTTGGCAACTTCCGATACGATTCGTCCCAATTAACGAACAAGGTCTCGATGGATTTAGATCTAGCCAACCAAGCCTTTCGATAGGAGATGGTGAATCCCTAAGACTCTTTCACGGATGTAAGGATAACACCCATCTTCACTTCTGGATCCTCTTTGACCTGTCCAAGTATCATGTCAGAAATGACACTTGAATCCAAGTTTCTATGATCCAAGGCTGTATGATTGTAGAAACACGTGTGTCGCCCATTGTATTGCGTAATTTAGAACATTCCGTGACTCTTTTTTAGAGTCTCCCGCATCCTCCATGATAGGTATAATTTACCTATCTATTTTCAAACCGAACATTGTTAGTTTTTGAGTATGTTTATTACGTTTTAATATTTTTTATGTGTTTTTGTATAAATCAGGTGTTTAAGGTGAAAATGTATGAAAACGGATCAATAACGATGAAATCGGATCAAGAACGGTGGAAGAACGGTGGGAAAACATACACGGAGACAATATTCAGAACAGTAGCCCACCGCCTAGGCGGTGAAACTACAGAGAAGTTCCTGATTCCACTGCTGCAGCGAAGATCAAATCGACATACCCACCGCCTAGGCGGTCACTCTATACCAGATTTTAGATATTTTTAGGATATTTTGGCTCCTTATTTCTTCTATTATCCTATTTTTCGACCATGAGATCTCCATTAAGGTTAAGATATTTTAGAGAGAGGTTTTGGGAGTGTTCAACCCATTCCGAAGGAGAAGAACACATTGTGAAGAAGGAGAAGCATCCCAAAGCATTTTTAGCAACAAGTCTTCGGACTATGGCTAAGTTTTTTTCGTTTCTTCTTTATTTTCTTAACTTCGGTAATTAGTTGAGCACGTTTAGCTCCTTTTATCTTGTATAAACGATTATGGTCATGAGCTAAACGGATTTTGTCTAGGGATTAATATAATTTATGAAATTGTTGTTTGTTTGAGTTTGTGTTTCGTTTAATGGTTGTTCTTCGCTATTTTGATTGTGTTTCTTGTGTTGTTATGTTTATTATGCTTGTTTAGGTATAGTGAGAATATGGGGTTTGACACTCGGGAGAGGTAACCCTGGATTCGGATTAGGGTAAACACAACGCGACGATCCAATAACTTAGGAGGGAGTTGGAAAGTGTGTAATCAATGACATTGGGGCAAGACTCACGAGACTTAGGGTCGTTAAGACGTTGAGGGGGAATTTTTCGTTGACGCAAAGTCGCATATTCCCTCGTCTTACACTAGGGAGAGGTGGCAAATGAGTTTACGAACTGAGATTGTTTAACGTAAACTAAAATGAGACTAAACACGTTTTGTAAACAAAGTTAATCCCTAGGCAATATTTTTCATAAACATCTCATATTAGTATTAGTATAGTTTAATTAGTATTTTAGCATTAGTAATTATTAATTATAAAATACATTTATAGCGCCTAGATAAAATTAGGTTATGATAATCGAGGTAATCGATAATAATCTCAACCAATCCCTGTGGACGTGATACCCTTACTCTCCCCATCTATAAAACTTGACCCGTATACTTGCGGTGTAAGTACCGATGTAATTACATGCTACCACTCCACCCGCAACCATGCTTGCATTTAATCGACTAAACTTTAAGGTTCGTCTCCACCACACAATACTCTTTATTTTTCATAACATAGTAATACTTCATGGAATTCTGAACATGTTTCTTGTCCTTAAAGACCATGCCACAACTGAATTCATCCATTTTTGAGGTCCAAAAATTCTTTCTCAACTTTGGCTCATACTTTTCCATGTCATCATCATCACCCCATTCTAACTGATTATAGAATGAAGGAACCCTGTGAAACAGTAACTGTTCACTCCCTTACCCTGTCGGCTCGACATCAATATCTTCATCTTCAACCCCACCATTCTCCTCTTCCTCTAACGCAAAAGCACCATCTAACTTTGTTTGTTCAATATCGTGGAAACTATCGATTGTATTTGTCCCACCCTCAACGTTCCCATCATACCTATCATAATTGTTGTCGTGTGGTGGACTAATTGGTGAATTATGGTGATGTGGAGCAGCAGAACTAGTGCCTATATCATGATCAATCACTGTATGGGGATGATATTCTTCAGGAATGTAGGGTGATCAATGAGTGTAACTGGATTGAACAACTTGGGGGTCGAACATGAGAATATTATACGAAGAAAATTATCCAGATAACGTGGTAACATGAGGATTGAAACTCTGACTAAAAAATTGGGTAAAAAGACTAGGTTGGGAGGAAAATATTGGAGCGTGATCAAAAGCTCGCTCTACCTCGACATACACCTCAACACCAAGCAGCGATGGCACCTTAAGAGGTAACTGAAGCACATGGTCTAATGCCATGTCGTCACCAATTGAAAACAACACGTGTCTATAATTCCCTGGCGCAATAGTAGCTATCGAAAACCTATACTTTAACTTTAAAGTTCCATAAACTCCATCCCCAAAGATTTAAGGTCGTAACATCGCAATCAATTCGTTTAACATAATCCTCCGACAAACATCCAACCATAGACATGCTATACGACACCCCAAACTCAGTTCTTTCCAATATCCTTCCACTCCAATACAGATATAATGTAACATTCTTCATTTCAAACAACTACAGTTTTACAAATCAAAACAAAACATGTGAGGTATTATTATGATTATCAATCATGTTATTAAAAAAAATTAAATTGCCCAATTAAAACTTCATAAAAACTCTTGAACTTAATTATCATTCGTTAAAACCGAATAAACCTAAATAGTTAATAATTAACAAACACAAACCTAAACATAAATAAATTTCCTTCTTAAACTGAAAATAAAATTTCTAATTGAAATCAAAGCATAAATTTCTAACTAAAATCGAAATATATAAACATAAGCCTAATAAACCTACTTCTATATTTCCAAAAGAAAAAAAAATAAAAATAAAAAAGAAATATATACACATATATAAAAAAACCTACATTTCCAACTACACATAGATCTACATTTTCATAATATATATATATATATATATATACACACACACATACACACACACACACACACACACACACACAAACATATGAAAAAATCGAAAAAAATAAAAAATGGTTTACTAACCAAAACGAGACAACCACGGCGGTGGAGGAGCGAGATCGGCAACAGCAATGGAGGAGCGGGATCTACATTTCAAAAAAAAAAAAAAAAAAAAAAAAAAAACCCAAAATAAACCAAAAAGGCAAAAAACTCATATGTATTCATTTCGTATATATATACACACATATACACAAAAATGTATATATGCAAACATATATACGCAAAAACCAAAAAAAATAAAAAATGAAACGTTTACCTTAATCAAAAGGAGACGACGGCCGGAGTATTGGCTCAGTGACGGCGACAAAGAAGCAGGGCGACGGCGACAGAGGAGTGGCGATTCGTGAAAGACAAGGTGAGAGGACTAACGACTGTGCAAAATGAAGGAGAAGAAAGGGGGGATGATTTCTGCCCTTTAAAAACGCAGAAGCTATCTGCGTTTCTTGGCTATTTTTTTTTTTTTTTAATCGGTCATAAAAACATATTATATATTTGCGTTTTTATTTTCGCAATTTTAAAAAGAAAAGCAAATTAGTTATGCATTTTTAAAGAAAACGCAATATCCGCCTACGAGTAAATAAGTTCATATATATCAGTTATCATAATTTTTTTTATTTAAAAAAAAATTATTTGGTCAAGAACTCAAGGTGTAAGTAGTATTAACCCATAATTTTTTTTTATTAAGAATACAACATTAGCTAAAAGCCTTGCATATTTTTTTATTTTTTTGAAATTTGAGTTGCTAGAAGAATATGGAATGTAAACTTTCAGCACTGAGAATTTCAAGAATACGAGTGAATTCTAGTGGAGTTATTTTCGTAAGGGGTTGAGTTTCCCTCCGCCGCTTGGTCTATTTGATTTTCTATTATACATTTTTTGGGTTTATGAAAAAATAATATTAACAAATAATTAGGGATAATGATATTTTTTGTCACTGACAAATGAAGTCGATGTTCAATTGAACCCCCGTATTTGGAAATAGACGCATTAACCGCTGGCATTTTAATTTTATTTAAATTTTGCTCCAATTACTATTCTGTTATGGTTAATGGTAATGGTCAAATGGTATTTTGGTTATTTTGCGTTCAAATCTGATTTCTATTATTTAGCTTATATAGATTAATTACACTTTGCATCCCATTATTTTTAAAATTATGTTTTTTACATTTAAATTTTTAAATAGTTCTATTATCTCACCCTACCCCACCCTCTAATCGCCATGGCCACCACCAACCGCCAATCATCACCGCCGCCATTGCCAACCGCCCACCACCACTACCACCACCAACCGCCATCGCCACCACCAACTGCCAACCACCACCAACCACCACCGCCGTAACCGCCAACCACCTCTACCCACCACCACCGCCAACCAACGATCGCCCAACACCACCGCCACCGTCGGAGAAATAGTATAATTATATTTTATTTTGTTATTTTGTTTAATAAAAGGTTTTAAAAAAATATTTTTTTAATGAGGATGTTAGTGTAAAAAAATAGGGGAGGTAGCAGTGGCAGGTGGCAGTAGCGGTGGCGGTTGGCAATTGGCAGCGGTGGCGGCGATGAGAAGGTGGAGTAGGGTGAGAGATAAATATAATTATTTAAAAAATTAAGGGTAAAAAATATAATTTTAAAAATAATAGGGTTTAAAGTGTAATTAACATATATAAGTTGAATAGTAAAATTCAGATTTGAATGTAAGATAACCAAAATTCCCTTTGACCATTACCATTGACCTTAACAAAATAGTAATTTGAGTAAAATTAAAACAAAATTGAATTGTCAGGGGCCAATGTGTCTATTTTCAAATATGGGGGTCCAATTGAACACCGGCTTCATTTGTCAGGGATGAAAACTGTCTTGTTGGCACAGTGAGCTACCTAAGAGGGGGGGGTGAATTAGGTAGATAAAAAAATTATTAGAGAAAATATTTCAAAAAATTCAAATAATTAATTTTAATCCTAAATTAATTATTATCTTTATATAACAACAGAATTATAATATCAACTACGTGCACATCAAACAACAAAAATAAATAATGAAAAATAGTAGCACACCAGAAATTTATATTGGTTCACCAAGTTACTCTTGGCTAATCTAGTCCCCAGAGCTCTACAGAGAGTCACACTCACTAAACTCAAGATTCCTTTAAAGGTAGAATACCAAATCCTCATAAAGATTCTTTTCACAAGCTCATAATCAACTTTTACAAATTCATTTTCTCAGACTCAGGAATAATCTCTACTTTTTACAAGCTTAAGAATAACCTAAATCTTTTTATACCTTAGGCTAAAGAATCAAAACCTCTCAAACACTCCAAATATCATTTTATCCAGTAAGAATTGAACCGTTATAAAATTGCTCACAAATCAATTCAATCCTAGAAGAATTACTATCTCAATCTCTTTACAGGAAGAGACTGAAACCAGCTGCCCTTAAATTAAATACTCCCAATAGTATTCAATCCGACACTCAACTCACCAATTACAAATTGATAAGTGATTTTTCTCATGTGGAGCTTCTACCACCTCAGATAAATTAAAACTCAATTAATATCCCAAAACTAGCGATAAAAAAGTGAGATATTCAAAATCTAATTTTAAACAAAAATTAGGTAGCACTTAATTGAGTATGTAATCAGATTTATTCAAGAAATTATTTCAAAAATATTTTTCAATAAAAAATCAGAAAACAATTTCAAAGATCAAATTCCAATTATAATCAAGCAATCAATTAATAGAAAGTAATTTGGAAAGATCTCACTTGAAATCCACTGAAAGAATAATGATTGCAATGAAACTTCAGATCAGTAGCAGCAATAATCCACAACAAATAATTGTCAAAAATAATTCTCAGAAAAGATCTTACAACTCAATCAATATGATTACTCTTAGAAAGCTCAGTATATTTCTCTTGATCTCTATCTCTAATATGAAAAACGCAGGTTTATATAAAAGGGAATAAAATAAGCTCTCTAATGGCTAGTTTCTACTTGTTATGACATTTAATTGCTCTTATAGACCCCTTTTATCATTAAGACTTCATCCTGGTTCAGATCACTTAATTACAGCTTTTGAACTTCTCAATTAAGTCCTCCAAATATTTCTCAATCACAATTAAATAGAATAGAAAGAATTATATGTACCAAATTGAGAAATATTCAAACTTAATGAACCAAATGTATAAAGATATCATAATATATGTTGCATATTTCAAATAACATCAAATCCCTAAAATATCTCTCAGATCTTAACCATAAAATGACTAGTAACAACTACTTTTAGAATAAAATCCGAAATTTCACAAAATTTTAAAACAGTGTCATAAGTCAACTTACCAAAGATCACCGGTCGACCACTCGATTCAAGATGTAGCCAAGCCAAAAATCCATAGCTCATCAGTCGACCTATCTGTTGACCTAGAGTTTTAGAGAGTTACATTTTTTGTTACAGATCGACCACCTTGTCGACTTATTGATTCAGAGAGTTCGCCATTTAAGCTCAGGTTGACCTTCCTATCAACCGAGAGATTCATAGACTTTTCTTTCTATGCTTCGGGCGACTTATCTATCAACTTGTCAATGCTGGGAACCTCTTCTAAATTTGTTTTTAATTCATTCTCATCGACGTTTTCGCCCCTTTAACTGATTTCTTTTCTCTGTTAGCTCCACTAAATACTTAAATTCAATTTTAGTCAATTATCTTTGTTTCTTTTTCAATTACACATAGGAGCAAATAATTTAACTAATTAGTATCCTATAAAAAACACACGTATTTATAAAAATCATTTTGTGCTGTGTGTAATCCCAATTGGGATATTAAAAATTGAAATTTAACATGAGTTGTTTTCCCTAAGCTTTTCAAATTCTTCATCCTCTTAATCCTTCATCATCTTTGCCATCATCTTTTAGCATTCATTCATTACTTGTCATCATATCTTCATCTTTGGAACTAATAAACTGAAACACTTATTCAAACCGTTAGTTCCACCAAAAATATTAATGTCTTAGGATCAACAGTGTCATTATCCAAAATAACTATATATATATTTATAGGGTTTGTACCATTTACCTTATTTGTCATTTGGCTCAAAACCACAAACCTCCCCTATCTTTTGGTAAATACTAGTCACCCTCTTTGACCAATTATTTTTTGTAAAAAGACACAAATTCCTTCATATAAATACAACAATAACTAAGTCTTTGTCTCACTTATTTAGGGTCGCCTACATGAATCCTTTTACGCCATAGTGATCGATCAAGGGCCATCCCCTCCGTCAGGTTTAATGTTATCAAATCAATTCTAATAGTCACGTCCCAAGTCTTTTTAGATTTACCTCTCACTCTAGTGACCCCCTGCACTTGAACTAAATCATATTTTCTCACTGGTGTTTTTATGGGTCTTCTATGCATATGCTTGAACCATCGTAAACAATTTTCTCTAATCTTCTCTTCGATAGGTGTTATTTTTAAATTCTTTCTCATAGTTTCGTTCTTAATTTAATCTATTATCGTTTTCCCACTCTTCTGCCGCAGCATCCTCATTTTTGTCAGCCCAATTTTCTAGACATGTTTCGTTTTTACCGCCTAACATTTTGAACCATACAAAAGTGCATATCTTACAATAGTTTTGTAGAATTTTCCTTTATGTTTCAACAGTATCCTATAATCACAAATCACCTCAACTATACTTCTCTACTTTAACCAACATGCCTTCACTCTATGAGTAATATCTTCCTCGATTTTTCCATTGCTCTAAATCATTGAACCTAGATATATAAAATGACCAACTTTTGAAACCTCCTCATCTCTAATTTTGAATGCACCACTATCTCTCCAGGCATTACAAAAATTACAATGCATGTATTTCGTCTTATTTCTGCTAACCTTCAAATCTTTAGACTCTAAGTCTTCTCTCTATCTTTCTTAGTATTAAGATCTGTTCTACTTTCTTCAACTAATACTATATAATTTGCAAACAACATACTCCAAGGTACTCCATCTTGAATATATTTTGTGAGCTCATCTATCACTAGAACAAAGATGTAATAACTTAAAGATGATCCTTGATGTCAACCTATATTAATAGGAAGTGCAAAAGTATCGTCTCCTCTTGTTCGAACACTAGTGACTATACCTTTATACATATCCTTCATTACCAAGATGTACATATTAGATATCTACTTGTTTTCTAGCAGCCACCACAAATACCATATATGTAGCAGAATATTACGTCGCTACTTTAATCGTAAGTGTGCGGGTTAAGTTTTATAGAATAGGAAAAAGTAAGGGTTGTCGTATCCACAGGGATTGGATTAAATTGTCGCTAAGTACCGCGATTATCATAACCGAACATTAGCTAGGCGATTAAATTTAGGGTTTTTGGTTTTAGATTATATACTAAACTAAATTAACAATTAATTAAACTATAATACTAAGTATACTATATGGGAATAGATTATATAGGGATTAACTTCGTTTACTTATGTTTGATCCAATCTAGTTTACATTAACAGTATTCAAACTATCCGGCAATTTAGGTATCGAAAACTCATTTACTACCTCTCCCGAGTGTAAAGTAAATGAATATGCTACTTCGTGTCAATGCCGATGTCCTCATCTAGAGTCTAAACGACAATGTTAGCCAGGTAGAATACCCAAGAGGGGGTAAATTAGGTAATTAAAAAATATTATCAGAATATACTTGAATAAATCAAATAAGTAATTTTATGCCTAAATTAATTATTATCTTTATACCACAACAGAATTAAAATAAATCTAAGTGCACACCCAAACAATAAAAATAAATAAATTAAGAAAGCAGCACACCAGAGAACTTTCAATAGACACTAATCACATGAGTCTCTCCCTAACCTCATGGATTGCACACTTTCTAATACTTTCCCGAGTCATTAGATCGTCGCGTTGTGTTTAAACCCTAGTCCGAATCCGGGGTTATCTTTCCCAAGTGTCAAACCCCGTATTCTCAAATCAACCACAATATCATAACAAGTATACTATGGAGGTAAAATAATGGTAAACACAATTGAATACGCATGAACAACCGTTAACAAAACACGATTTACTTAAACAACGTTTTCGTAAACTATATCAATCCCTAAACAATAGATATTAGGTACTCATGATCTTAACCGAATATTCATTAAAATAAGAATATAACATCATCATTCAATATACAAAACTTAAGAGCAAAGAACGGAAAGCAAATCTATGAAGTGAAGTGTTCCACTTCCGCAAAAACCGTTCTGAAATCATTTTCTCTTCCTCAAATTGATGTTCTCCTATTTGTGGTTCTTGATCTTGAGCTCCCAAATATCCCAAAAACTATCCCAAAATTGTGTTCTAAGATGGTTGGAATGAAGGGAATAAGGATTGGGCTCAAAATATCAAGCAAAATATCTAAAAACACTTTACAGCTAGGGGCTTTAGTACTGCAGCAGTCAACAGAGTGGTGGGATGTTGGTAGGCTCACCGCTGCAGCGGTGGATAGGCAGAAACCTACTGACATTTCACCGCTACAGTGATGATCTTTGCCCGTCTTCATCGTTTTTTCCATCGTTTTCCTACCAATTTGCTCGTTTTTCAACCGTTTTCGCTCCTAACCTCTGCTTTGAACAAAAACAAATAAAAGAATTAAAACATTACAAGAATACTCAAAAACTACCAAATTCGCTTTGGAAATAGATAGATAAATTTCACCTATCACATATGTAAATCTTTTTTTTTTCTCTACATATTGTTTCATTAATTTCCTAAGTAAATAGTTAGCTTTAGTGGTTGATCGGCTGGGCATAAATCCAAAGTGGTTCTTTCATATGTTCATTTTATGTTTTATTCTATATTTAATCACTCTCTCCCAAAGTTTTTATAGACGAGCACTAAGATACTCATTCTCCAACCATCAGATATTATCTTATTCCCTAAAATATCATTGGAAAGTCTAGTCAACCACTCTATCTCAATATCTCTCAATCTTTTCTACGTCTCTATAGGAATCTCATCTGGTCCTATTGTTTTTTCAATTCTCATCTTCTTTAATGATATTTTAACTTTTGTAGCCCTAATTCTTTTATGAAACCTATAAATCCTATCTGAAGATAAACCAGAAAAATTTAGTCTAGATTCCCCGGCGTTATTCTCATTTAATAAATTATAAAAATAAATTTTTCATTGTTCCATAATCTCCTCATCCTTCACCAAGACATTTTCATCAGTGTCTTTGATGCATCTGACACTTCCTATATCTTTAGTTTTTCATTCACATTGCCTACTAAGTTTAAATATATCCATCTCTCCTTCTTTTGTATCAAACATTTGATACAAATTATCCTAACACTAATTTTTTTATTCCTTAATTATTTTTCTTGCCTTCGTTTTTGCATGTTTATACTTCTCCAAACTCTCCCTACTTCAACATTTTTTCCATTTTTTATAAGCTATTTTCTTGTGTCAAACTGCTTTTTAGATCTCCTCATTATTTATATCGTGGTTCTCATCCTCTACAGACTCCTAAAACTTTTCTTCTTATCTCTTTAATACGACTCACTATATCACCCCACATTTTGTTCACTTTCTCATGTCTTTTCCATAACTCATTATTGTTAATTTTATTCTTAAAAACTCCATATTTTCATCTCTTAGATCTCTCCAACGTATCCTTGTATGCCTACTTATCTTAGACTCCTATTTTCACCCCTGAAACTTCAAATCGATAACCACCAATATATGTTGAGTAGAAATACTCTCCTCGAGTATGATTTTATAGTCCTTACCTATTAAACGATCACTTGTTCTAGTAAGGACAAAATCTATTTGGCTATTCATCTGTCTACTCTTAAATGTGATAAGGTGACACACCCCGTATTTTTTGAAAAGTAAAGGAAGTAGAGATCGGGAAGAAGAGGAAACAAGTTTTCATTCATTTTCGATAATGGTTTTCAGGGGCTTTTCTAGGTGTCAGTTTTGAAAATGTTCTTTGGGTCGGGATTTATGTTTAAAAATGAGTCACTATCTAGTATGGGTTAAATGGTGTGCTAGGTTACCGAGATTTTAAAAATTTATTTTCGTTTTGAAATGGCTCGTGTTTTGACCCGTAAAGGTCTTGTATCAGAGATTTCTTTAAGTTTGAAGGTCGGTTATGCTTGGGAAAGGTTTTAAGCACCCCAAGACACCCGTCTGAAGACAGTACCTCAGTCTAAATTGATGTTCATATTTAAACAAAGTCCAAGTAATTTTATTTGGTTTTGTTTAACAAAATAATTCCCATTTTTAATTTTTTGTCTTTTGTATGCATTTATGTAAGGAAAGCGAGTAAAATTACTATCTATCAACAGTAACAAAATAAAGTATATGAAATAAAAAATATTTTCGTATTTTTTTTACGACTGAACGTTGTAAAGGTTGCCTACGTTTCTCTGCTTTCATGAGGAATTAGGTCGAAATGTAGTTCATCTATTCAAGATGAACTGATTTGTACTTAGATAGGTGACCGAACCCATACGTGGGTTGCCTACGTATCTTAAATTGTTGAGAATCAGTTTAACACGTAGTTCATTTATGCAAGATGATTGATTTTGTTTTGATTTAGTTATAAGACAAGAACATGAATCATACAATAATATGTGAATAATCCCTTTGATCTTGTCAAGAACACTACAACCAAACTCACTTGCTTAGGCAAATTTAGTTTATATGTTTGAGTTGCTAGTTAAAAAAGGAATGAAAATACATAGTATATATGTCAATCCCACTCGTAACTAAGAAAACCAAGAACGTTTCTGAAGAAAGTACACATGTATCCTCGAAGGAATAGAGGTCCTCCCTTTATCCCAAATTTTTAGCCACAAGGGTCTCGATGGTATATTATATATATATATATATATATGTGTGTGTGTGTGTGTGGTGTCAGTCCACGAGCCTGAAGACTCATTTCCAGGCTGTGATCTAATTGTTTTGCAGTAACGTAAAGTCAGTTATTAGCAGTTAATGGTTTGATTTTTGGAGTTCAGATTGATGTGTTCATGAGAGAATCACAGAGACTATGCACAACTCATGGTATGATATATATTTTTTCATGATCCTCACCTGTTCTCTAATGTTCATGTTCCTCACATGTTCTTAACATGTTCTTGGATGTTCTTGATGTTCTTGAACAATGTTTAACAAGGTTTGATGATTTTGACATAATTTCAAGTTTTTTTACTTGATTACATGTCATATATGCTATGTACATAAAACGTAAACATAGGAACTACATATACATTCTATGTACAAGCAAAATAACTATATTTAAGACAATATTGAAGGATTTTCAAGAAACATACCTAGCTTAGGGAAGTGGTTTTTCCCTAAGCGTTTTCTTTTTCTCTTTCTTTAGATCTTTTCGGTTGTTTTCGATTAATTGTTGTAAACCTCTTGAGATCTTTCTCCAAGATCCTAAAAAATCCTTTGGGATGCTATTTCAGTAGAAGGTGTTTTTAGAAGGAAAGTCTTGAGAAATCTCAATACATAAGAGCTTGGAACAAGCTTAGAGAGATAAGCTCTTCATTCCAACTCTTTGAATTTCTAAAAATGAGCCCTGTATTTATAGGCTGGTAGGTTTGGGCATTTTCCAATACGCAGACTATCCCAGGATGTTCCTTAGGGTTTGTTTGACTTAGGGGTCATCCTTTTATGTCTTGAGGTTGAGTGGTTTTGGACGAATCTTGAAGATTCTGTAAGATCTTCAAAGATTTGCTAATGATTACCAAATAATTAAATATATAAGGGTAATGATTGGAAATAATTTGTCATGATTGGAAATCATTAGTCATCCTTAGCACTCATGAGATATGATTGGATGCACATGGCTTATTTAATGCATAATGTGACCCTTTTCAGTTTGGTTTGGTGGCTAAGTATCGGTTACTTGCACAATTTCGATTTGGTTGCCATAAATGCGTTCAAGGTGAATTGAATCTAGTCTTCAGGTGTCATTTAACCTTGACAATAACACTTGATGTGATGAACATTGAATGCCTTCCAATGGGATTGATTCGGTTTGGTTTGCCTTATAACGGGTAGTCACATTTCAAGTATTTCGGTTTCCCTAAGATATTTTGATCAAAATATCTAGGTGACTTGAATGTGGTCTTGACTTTTCATCCCAATAATTTAATTCTCGATGGGATGGGCATTTAATGTCTCATTAAATACATGCTATGTGATGAATCGGATCGGTTGGATTTGATAACTGTTAGTTACTTCTTAAGTAACTTGGTTCCCTTCCTTAGATATTTTGTAGGAAATATATTGGGAATTTAATTCTCATTAATGATTCATTAAATTCTTAGGAGGACCCTTGATTTGATGGGCTTTGATGGCTAATCATGATAACTTCGGTTTGGGTTGATTTCGAACTGAGTCCTAATCCTTAGTTACTTTGGGTAACTTGAACTTGTCATGGAAATTCTATGGCTTGATTAAGGTCTTTTGGATTTGATTTATGAATATTAGTACTTTAAACAGATATTTAAAGAAATATTTTTTGCGTTAAATAGACGAAACCGGTGAAAGTAAATGTTTTAGGGTCAAAGTAGGTAGCATAGGTAAATTGGTGAAATGTCCTATAGTTGGAGGGTAGTAACGAATTTTTATTCATATTAAAGGTGATTTGATGAAAATCAACCTTTAATAATGTCATCTTAGTCCTCCTTTAACTTTAGGAATTTTGAGGTTGACCCAAAACTTTTACTTAACCGAATTCAGTCAAATTTGACAGTTTTATGTTTTTCTTATTTTTTGGGTTTTCTGTATTATCCAGCATGATCTAAGGTATAAATTCATTCCCTTTAAACCTCAATTCAGAGTTTATCTAAACTTATGCTTTCAATTTGACACCGACTGGGCGGGACAAAATACAGTGTCTACATAAAGTATTCATCATTCTTCCTGAAATATGTATTTAGAAGAACTAAATCATACACCATAGCAAAATCTAAAATCATCTCACCCATTGTATTCTTCTCCCAAAATCTACAACCACCATATACTTTCTTGAAAGTCTCCGTTTTCTTCCCTACATGTCTATTCAAGTCTCCTCCAATAAATATTTTTTCTTGGTTAGGTGTACTTTGAATTACTTCATCCATCTTCTCCCAAAATTTTCTTCTAACATCTTCTTGTAGTCCAACTTGGGGAGCGTACACACTAATAACATTAATCACCTTCCCTCAAATCACCAACTTCGTAATAATCATCATATCTCTAATTCTCTTAATATTGACTACGCTATACTTTAAATCCCTATCTACCATAATACTCATCCCAATTCTATATTTTTCCTTCCTCGTATACCATAACTTATACCCAGTACTCTCAATTTCTCTAGACCTCTCTTCAACCTACTTAGTTTCCTACAAGTATAAAATATCAATCCTTCTCCTACCCATCACGTCCACAATTCTCGAGTCTTGCCTGTGAATGAAACTATATTCCAAGTTCCTAACCTAAGCTTATTCTCATGGACTAACTTCTTTATCTGCACTCGTCCACCATAATGTGGCAACCCTTACTCGTTTGATACTGTATCCAGGTAAAAACACAACGCGTCGCTTCCAGGCGATGCCCTAGCTCACCTTCGCTTATTCGTCGCTACATTCGAGTAGTGATAATGTAGCCCATCGCTAGTAAAGGATGCTTCAATGTTTAATGTATTCGGATTCATGTCATAAATGTTCTGACAAAATTTTTCACTGGCTATTAGCTACCTAAAACAACCATTTTCCTTTACCCGGGCTTTGGATCGACTGTGTGTAAAGAATAAAGCATAGAACACTCACAGATTGACTTACTGCCTTTATATAAATATATATTTTTTATTTTCTAAAAAATTCAATAACATCCCTCTATTTTTTAATTACATTTTACACCCATTGTAGTGTAATTTAATACTAATCCAAAATTTAGGGGTACAATATATATATATATATATTTTCCAATTTCATCTTCTTCTCACTGCCGAACAACACACTGTCGTGCTACTCTCATTCTCTGGCCTACCGGCGTTCCAAACAGAGAAAAATCGGAGTTTAAGAAGTGGAAATTGGCCTTCCTAGTAACGACGACCTCACCAAAGCTAGACAAATCCCCCCAAAGGATCAATTGATACACCTATAATACCCCTCTTCAACCCCCTCAACTCCCATTCCTCTTACTTCATCGGACATAGATATGTGCTTTTGGGTGTTTTTAGGTATTGAGATATAGAGGGATTTGAGATATATAGAGAAATATTTGAGATATAGAGAACATAGATCTTGAGATATATATATAGAGATAAATGTGTTTTCAAATTCACAAGTGGTGAGAATAACTTAAATGCGCTTTTGGGAAGTTCAAGAAGAGTATTTGATAAAGTTAGAATTGGGTTTTATAAAAATATTAAGCAAAACATATTTCAATTTTTTTTCTTATAAAATTAAAAATCTAGTTAGTTGTTTTAACTGTAATGTTGTGGAGGCATACTATAAGAAATTGTTTTCAATCAAAATATAAAGAAAAGTAGGTATAGGTTCTTAAAGGAACAAAGGAGGCTCCAACTAACACAATCGGACCCACATAGATTGGATATAATCTAGGAACTTTTTGAGGTTCTCCTTGTTGGTTAATCTAATAAACATTTATGATTAAGGATAAATTGTTCCTAGGAAGTGGTTGCTTTCAGCACATAACAGGAGATCAAGTAGAATTTACGTCTTTGACACCTAAAGACGAAAGTCATGTGACTTTTGGAGACTTTCCATGAGCAAGAAAATTAGTTTAAATAAGTCAGCGAGAATTTCTAAGACTTGTTTTGATTTACATGTTCTTTTGTTGTCTTAGAATTAATGCATGATGATCACATATATTTACATATTTGTGTGCGATCTTCTTAAGTTATACTATATGAGATCCAATAATATTTATGTTTGAAATTGTGCGAAATATGTTATGTAAATCAATCATTTTGTATTAATCCATAACTTGTTCATCATTGAATAAAGTTGTTTTGTTATAATGAATGATATCTTGATCTATTTGAGATATTAAGGTTCTTCAAATGATAAAAGAATGATTTAATTAATACATTTATATGATTTGAATTCTAAGTTAACTAAGCATGTTTTGTATTTATCATGACCTTGAAAACATGAATTTAAGCTTGCATGAATGATATTAGTTTATGAAATTATGTCAATTTTTTTCGATACTATCTGTATGATAATCTAAATAGATATAATATATCAATTAGTGTTTATTGTTATTAAACTATTGATATTTTTTAACTTAATTAATTTCTTTTGGTATTAGTTTCTTAGTTTTATGTATGGTTCTTAGTGTAACTTATGTTCAAAATACTTTCATTATCACATTGTTTTAATAATTACTATTCTGATGGGAAGCTGGATTTTTGTGAGATAGCAACATCACAATATATGATTTTCCTTGTGCTTTAATATTGAAATTACTTTGATTCTATTTAAATAGGATTTGTTAATTGTATTATGAAATGAAGCATGTTGATTGATTTGAAAATATATGATTTTAGGCAATATTCAGATATTTTGAGTATTTTGTTCTCATCTTTATCAATAGTGATATTTGAATTATTTGTAGTTTTGGTATAGCTAGGCATAATTGCTAGCCTAGTGGAATACCCAAGAGAGGGGGGTGAATTAGGTAATTGAAAAATTATCATAGAAATAATAACACTTCAAAAATTAAACAATTAATTTTATCCTAAAATTAATTATTATCTTTATAGTAGCGGATAAGTGTAATAAGATCTAGGTGCACACCCAAATAACCCAAGATAAAATCAAGGAAATAAGCAATGCAGTACACACCGATATATCCTTGTTCATTGAGTTACTCTTGACTAATCTAGTCCTCCGAGCCCCATGGAGATTCATACCCACTAAACTCAAGATTCCTTTACAGGTAGGAATCAAACCCTCATAATGATTCTTTTCGCAGGTTCAGAATCAACCTTTACAAATTCCTTTTCACAGGCTTAGGAATAACCTAATTCTCTTTTTAACACTAAGGCAAAAGAATCAAAACCTCACCAACACTCAATATTCTTTTACCCGGTAAGGATTGAACCGTTATAAAATTCACTCAAAATCAATTCTATCCAAGAAGAATCACTACCTCAATCTCTTTATAAGAAGAGACTGAAACCAGCTACCCTTTGATTAAATACCCCCAATAGTATTTAATCCGACACACTACTCACAAATACAATTTGATAAGCAGATTATCTCACTCGGAGATTCTACCACCCCAGATAAATTAAAACTCGATTAATATCCCAAATCTAGTGATAGAAAAATGTGAGATTGAAAATTTGATTTTAAACAAAAGATAAGTAGCAAACAATTGAGCACGTAATCAGATACAAGAAATTGTTTATAAAGTAATTGGAAAGATCTCACCCAGAATCCATAAAAAAAAAAATAGAGCGATGATACTTCAGATCCAGTAGCAGCAAAGATTACTAGCAATGATTCTCAAGATCGTCTCTTAGAATAGCTCTCACAAAATCTCAGAAAGATAACTCTTAGAATAGCACAATAAGATCTTATCTCTTTAAGCTCACTTATCATGATTCTATGTTTCACTTCTTAATGATATATAAAAAACGCAGGTCTATATATATGGGATATAAATCAACTCTCTAACGGCTAGTTCCCATGTATCATAACACTTAAATTCTCTCTTAGACCCCGTATATCATTATGACTTCATTTTGGTTCAATTAACTTAATAAATGGCTTTTAAATCTCTCACAAATCCCAACAAAAAATGGCTACTTTTAGATATGAATTCGGAATCCTCATTATCCTGAAATAGCACCCTCAGTCGACTACTAGATTCAGGATGTAGCTAAGCCAAAGTTGCTGCTAGTAGTGCGTAAATACGCCGCTACTTTCACTCGCAAGTATACGAGGTTATGTTTTAGTATAGATCAGGAGAGTTAGGGTTATTGTGTCCACAGGGACTGATTGTGACTATTATCGAGTACCGCGAGTTTCATAACCTAATTTTATTTAGGAGCTAAAAATATAATATAATTAAATTCTAATACTAATTTAATTAATCTAATTAAATTAACTATACTAATATTAATATGAGATGGTTTAGGGAAGTAGATTGCCTAGGGATTAACTTTATTTACTTAAATGCATTTGATTTCGTTTTACTTTACGTTAATGGCGTTCAGCATATCCGACAATCTCGGTTCGTAAACTCATTCTCCACCTCTCCCGAGTGTAAGACGAGTAAATACATGACTTCGCATCAATGAGGAAATCCCCCTCAATGTCTTAATGACACTAGGTCATGTGAGTCTCACCCCAACGTCATTAATTGTACACTTTCTAACGCCCTCCCGGGTCGTTAGATTGTTGTGTTGTGTTTACCCTAATCCAAATACAAGATTACCTCTCCTGAGTGTCAAATCCCGTATTCTCTAATTATCTAAACAAGTATAATAACATTACAACACGGCAAACACAATCGAAATTATAAAGAACAACTATAAACGAAACATAAACTCAAACAAATCACATTTTCATAAATATATGATAATCTCTAAGATAATCCATGTTTAGCTCATGGTCATAATCGTTTATACAATGTAAAACAAGCTAAACATGCTCAAACAACAATCCTAAGTTAAGAGATAAAGAGAGAAACGAGAGAAACTAGCCGTAGTCCGAAGATTTGTCGCTAAGAACATTCCAAGATTGTTTCTCCTTCTTTGCTTTGTGTTCTTCTTCTTAGGATTTGCTTGAGTTCCCCAAAATCCTCTCAAAATATGCTCTAAGGAGCTATATGGCCGAAAATGAGGGAGGAGGAATGATCAAATTGGGCTAAATATCTCATACTATCTAATAAATATCCTAATCTGGTGTAGAGTGACTGCCTAGACAATGGAACAGCAGTGAGTTTATGCTTGATTCTGCACTTTTTTCCGCCTAGGCGGTGACACACTTTTTTGTTTTCGCTGTAACGTTTTCGTTAGAACTTTGATTGGGGTGATTCAAAAACCAATGGAAATATAAGAGAAATATATACAACTTCCAAGTTTTGAGTTTTTCCAAAATCGGATTGCATCATAGTCAAAAATAGACTTTACGTTACAGCAGCTGTACCGGCTTTGCACATTTTCACCATTTTTCCACCGTTCTTGATCCAATTTGATCGTTTTTTATCCGTTTACATACATTTTCATCTCAAACACCTAATTTAGATAAAAACACATAAAAACATATTAAAACGTACTAAACATACTCGAAAACTAACAACGTTTGGATTGAAAATAGATAAGTAATTTATACCTATCAAATACCCCTAAACTTGGAATGTTGTTCGTCCTCAAGCAAAACACCCATGCAATAAAAGAAAATATAACAACTAAAAACTAAAAATGAAAAACACGAAAACAAATATGTGCAAGTTTTGAGTATCATCTAATGGCCAAACGAAATATCTCTCATCGGCCCCGAATCCTATCGAGTTTAGGCATAAAACACACCATGTAATGTTCTAAAATTTCAACATTTATAATAATAAGCACCGTTATAGATCCTACTAAAGTGTGTGTGTATTTAAAACTCAAATATATAACTGTGCGTTAATCGGATTGAATTATCCACCATATAAGCGCATGACAAAAAAAAATCCTAAGGTATAGGGAATCCATAGGCTTGACCCAATATCTATTCTCCACTAATGTAGGCTCAAAAGTTCAAAAAAATCAATAGGTCTTGGTTCAGTTTAGGACAAATGGCTAAGGGAATATTGGAAGAGAAATCGGGTTAACGTTGTTAACTTAATGTTACCAAGGCACATCGCTTGACACACTCACACTCGAAACCCCACAGATAAGATTTAAAACAACCCTGAACATATATTAAGAACAACGTACTCACTTTTCAAAAAGAAACGAAAATAAAAGCCGTATTTACCTTTGATTTTTTTTTCTTTTCTTTTCAACTAACACACCCCCAAACTTATTTGATTGTTACAATTTAAGGGGTGTATGAAAAATGAACAAAAATGACAAGTGAGTACTCAAATATCGAACCAATCAAAAGTTCGCCCTAAACCCAACCGCTCACATCAAGTAGCATTTGCAATCTACTACCTTGATTATCTCAGATTGTGCCTTTAGTTTAACGATGTAGGTTTGGAAAGAAGTTTTATTGGTCAAATGGTATTTGTTAAGTGTTCAGAATTGAAATAGTGTTTAGGCTTTGACAGGGTAACGGGGGATCATAATATATTAGGGTAAGCTTAAAAGGCTCAAGCGAGAAAATGAATGCCTAAATCATATCTTACGAACTACCTCGCCTAGGATTTCGCCTCGAATTTCGCTTGAATCAAGTTCTAGAAACCCTAATGTCATGAATTTGGGTAACAGATAATCGTTTTCAAATCAATTAAACGGTTATATAATGAGTTTTCGCGCTCGTGCAAGTAAGATCTAAAATAACTATTACTAAAACATAACGTTGAGCACACATAACATACATGCATGAGTTTTACGCTCGACCTCAATAAACAACCAGGGGACAGACTCATCATCAGGTAATGGCCCAGATGACGTCAAAACTCAGCATATGCACAAAAACTACCCTAAACAAACATGCACACATAAAAATAGTAAAACATAAATTATAACTAAACACATAATACTATACTAACACATCACACCCGACTTAAATAGGAAATTCCCAAAACGACCTAGTCAACGATCCCAATGACATGATAAAATATTATAATGAAGACTAGGGTTTAGAACACATACCTGGGAGGCAAGAGAATCTTACCTCCAAATCAAATCAGCTATAACGGATATAACTTATTTTTCCTTGGGTTGCCTCCCAAGAAGCGTTTGGTTTAAGGTCGTCAGCCTGACATGCTGAAGTGCTAGTCAAAGAGCAGCTTCTGCCTGTAGTAAGTATCGTACAACACCACATACGGGTCTATGTTTAAGATGCCCTTAAGACTGGCGAGATGTGGCAATGTATAGCTCGAGCTTTCAACAGGATGCT
Organism: Eucommia ulmoides; assembly: GCA_016647705.1. Classification (NCBI taxonomy): domain Eukaryota; kingdom Viridiplantae; phylum Streptophyta; class Magnoliopsida; order Garryales; family Eucommiaceae; genus Eucommia; species Eucommia ulmoides. The sequence goes on from CM028329.1 coordinate 25,490,164, forward strand.
CCACCGGCTCATGTACTTGGTGGGCATGGAAGAACGTTGCTAGTGGCGACAGATAACAAGTGAACCATATCAGATCCTCATAAATATGATCGTTTGAGATCGATGGCGGCATTACTAATTGGATTTCCAATGGTGACGAATCACAATTGTCGATCCAAGCTTGGGTTCCCGGATCATTCGGATAAGCATAGTTGAACTCTCCCAAACTCTTTTTTCTTATTTCCGGCTCCTCATGGTGGCTTTCAATGCATGTGGCGTGTGTATCTCCTGGTGCCACCATGTCTGACTCGGCCTCAATCAAGTAGATTAATTGACCGATTTTCGTTTGAAAAGACATTACGGTCATATCAATGTCGGCACAGACCGTCTCAATATGATCAAGACTATCCTCATGCTTGTTGATTTGGTTATGTATCTCCCTCAACAATCTCTGAGTCTCCCCCATAACAGTTACGAGCGTTTCTTCCAGATTAGGGGAAGACTCCTCGTTGTGATCCGAATTGTTAATCCATGGAGCCAAGGTGTTGGAAAAATCCCCCAAGTTTTGGTGACTTGGTGAATAATTCCAACTCTGAAAATCATAGGCTGTTATTTCCTCCAACGACCAAATGGCTTCATCCACAGTTAGGTCATAGAATGAGGTACTAGTAAGTCCTCTTTCAAACCACATTCTGGTTGTGGCTTGTAACCCGCTAAGGAAATAGAAGAGTTGACACTCCGTCAGGAGGCTATGGTTTGGAAACCGGAGTAGCAATTCCTTGTATCGATTCCAAGCACTATAAAACAACTTGGAATCCCGTTAAAAGAATTGCATCAATACTCATTGATCTAACATCGTCGAGTACCCTGCAAGAGAAATAAAAAACAAAAACTACAAACGAAAAAGTTATCAACAAAATAAATGCCTAAAGTAAAATTTGGTCATTTACTCACAATATCAATAATAACCAAAAAACACAATCCCCAACAACGGCGCCAAAAATTTGGTAGCGCGTAAATACGTCGCTACTTTCACTCGCAATTACCAACTTACCTATTTGGTAAGTCGGGACTCTCCCTCTTTAACAAATTTAATAAATTTAAAATACGGAGGGTTAGGAGTACCCTTATATCCTTAGGAGCGACTTTACTTTTTACCTCATTTGAGCTCATAATTGATTTGGGTGCGCAATTCTTCTTAGCTTGTTCGTATCTTCTCTTCCTTTGATTTTTGCCATTTGATTCATTGATGATTCCCTTTGTATGTATCACTTGTGGCTTCCTAGTAATATCTCATCTTGGAATTTATAAAAATTTTCTCTTTGCACATTTCTCTTGTGGCTTTTTTACAACTTCACATTTTGTCTTTGGTGCATCTTTTTGCTTTGTATGAGTCACTTGTGGATCCTTGGTGACTTCCTGTCTTGGCTTTGATATAACTTCTTTGTTTACTCCTTCAGGTCCACTTCTAACATTATGTAATTCTGCACAAAGTATTTCAATAGTTCTCTTCGGTATCCATTTCATTTTGGATCCATCCTTGTTAGACATAAACTTAGGGTTCCGAAATGGACATGATATTTTAAAATGTCCAACCCTATTACAATAATAACATCTTAAATCCAATTTATCATAGAAAGCACGAGATGTAAAACAAGAATCATTTCTAATAATAGCTACATAATTATCACTGGCTTGGGATTAAAGATGAGATGATGAAGCATATCCACTTTACCTAGAAAAATTATTTTCAGAATCTCTTGAAATAGTCTTAAGGTCGAATTTTGATTTTTCAAAATTTTTCTTAAGTAAATCAATTTTTGAATCAAGATCTGACCTTTGTATAGAAAATATCTCAATATTATTTTTTAAAACTCTATTTTCATTTTCAAGAGAATCCATTTTAGAGAGCAAATTATTAATTTCAAAAATAAAGTCCGAAAACTCTTTTGTACCACAATAATAATCCAAATGCATTTTAGATTTTTGGACACTTTTTCCACAATTTTCAAAAGAAGCGATTTTTCTTTTTAAACTCAAGCTCTCTTTAGTAAAAAATAGTGTGAGTGAAAGTAATTTTTCCATAACAATATAGACATTTTCATTATCATCATCTCCATCACTACCACACGAATCACAAGAATCATAAACCACATTGTCATATGAGGATCTATCACCATCAAGAGAAGATATACAAAAAATGTTATCCATGGTGTATGCACGTGACCGGTTTAGCTATGATGTGAAGCCTAATGAGTTAAAACCAGCTCTAATGCCAATTGTTAGCCTAGTGGAATACCCAAGACGGGGGGGGGGGGGGGGGGGGGGGGAGGGGGGTGAATTGGGTAATTAAAAAATTATCAGAGAAATATTAACACTTCAAAAATCAAACAATTAATTTTATCCTAAAATTAATTATTATCTTTATAGCAGCGGATAAGTGTAATAAGCTCTAGGTGCACACCCAAACAACACAAGATAAAATCAAGAAAATAAGCAATGCAGTGCACACCAATATATATCATGGTTCACCGAGCTATTCTTGGCTAATCCAGTCTTCCGAGCCCTACGGAGATTCGCACCTACTAAACTCAAGATTCCTTTACAGGTAGAAACCAAAACCTCACAATGATTTTTTTCGCAGGTTCAGAATCAACTTTTACAAAAAACAATTAACAGGCTTAGGAATAACCTCTACTTTTTACAAGCTCAATAATAACCTAATTCTTTTTAACACTAAGGCAAAAGAATCAAAACCTCACCAATACTCCAAATATCCTTTACCCGGTAAGAATTGAACCATTACAAAATTCACTCAAAATCAATTCTATTCAGGAAGAATCACTACTTTAATCTCTTTACAAGAAGAGACTGAAATCGGCTACCCTCTGATTAAATACCCCCAATAGTATTTAATCCGACACACTACTCACTAATACAATTTGATAAGCAGATTATCTCACTCGAAGCTTCTAGCACCCCAGATAAATTAAAACTCGATTAATATCCTAAATCTAGTGATAGAAAAGTGTGAGATTAAAAAATTGATTTTAAACAGACGATGGGTAGCAAATAATTAAGCACGTAATCAGATACAAGAAACTGTTTATAAATTAATTTCTTAAATAAAAATCAGAAATAATTTCTAAATATCAATTTCTAACAATTAAACAAGCGATGCATAAATAGAAAGTAATTGGAAAGATCTCACCCGGAATCCACAAAAATAAATAAAAACAAATAGAGCGATTATACTTCAAATCCGGTAGCAGCAAAGATTACTAGCAATGATTCTCAAGATCGTCTCTTAGAATGACTCTCACAAAATCTCAGAAAGATAACTCTTAGAACAACACAATAAGATCTTATCGCTTTAAGCTCACTTCTCTTGATTCTATGTTTCATTGCTTAATGATATATGAAAAACGCAGGTCTATATATATGGGATATAAATCAGCTCTCTAACGGTTAGTTCCCATATATCATAACACTTAAATGCTCTCTTAGACTCTGTATATCATTATGACTTCATTTTGGTTCAATTCACTTAATAAATGGCTTTTAAATCTTTCAATGAAGTCCCCCAAATATTTCTCAATCTCAATTAAATAGAATAGAAATAATTTTATGTACCAAATTGAGAAACATTAAAACTTAATGAACCAACTTAATATGATTTAAATAATAGGTGAAGTATATCTTAAATATCATTATATCCCTTAAACTCACAAATCGCAACAAAAAATGGCTACTTTTAGATATGAATTCAGAATCATCCTTATCCTGAAACAGGGCCCTCAGTCGACCGATCAATCGATTGCTAGATTCAGTATGTAGCCAAGCGAGAGCTGTTGCGTTCATTGGTCGACTTATCTATCAACTTAGAGATTCAGAAAGTTTGATTTACCTTCACCGGTTGACCTACCTGTCGACTTAGAGATATTGAGAGTTCATCTTCTCTTCACTGGTCGACCTACCTATCGACTGCTAAATATAGAGAGTTCATACTGTTTTGTCCGGTTGACTTACCAATCGATTTATGCATGTTGGATCTATTTTCTAAACTCGTTTTTAACTCATTCTTATTTGCGTTATCGCCCCTTTAACCATTTTCTTTTCTAAATAAACTCCACTAACTTCTTAAATTCTATTTTAGTCAATTATAAATATTTCTTTTCAAATACATATAGGAGCAAATAATTTCATCTTATCAAAACAAACATAAATAATAACAACTTTTTGTGCCATGTGTGTTCCTAATTGGGATATTAAGAGTTAAAATTCACCTGAGTTGTTTTTCCTAATTTCTTCGAACTCATAATTCTTTATCATATTTGACATCATCATTTAGCATCCATTCATAATTTGTCATTGCATCTTCATCATTGGAACTTAATTGACTGAAACACTTAACAAACCATTAGTTTCACCAAAACATCAGCACTTAATTGTTCATCAAAATCTTAAGATCAACAATAATGATATATTCCTAGCATAGATTTTTTAATCCTTCATCTTCATTTTTGTGATAACAAAGGGGGAGAAATTATATGATGTTTTTTTTTAAGTGTTTGTGTTGTTTGGGCATTAATTCATGAGTATAATTACAAAGGAAAGCAATAATATTTTGTGGTTTATATTAAATATTTTTGATAAATATTTTTCTCGTTATGGTTCTTAAATGAGTAAAAAAAAACCCATCCTCATATTCAGGGGGAGTGTGGTTACATATTCTTTTGAGAGAAAATATCAAAGTTAATTGTCATCATAAAAAAATTGGGAGATTGTTGACCCCTAATGTTTTATGGACAATTGAACGTTAATGTTTTATGAAACTAATGTGTTTATTAATTGATTTAAGATTAAAGTTCCATTTGTTCAAGTTAGAAAAAGATTTAATCGATAAAGATAATCGTTGATTTACAAGACAATATTTTATAAGAGATTCAAGATGGTTGCAAAGTGAAGACATTGAAGATTTTTTGTAGCATTGCAAATTTTTGTATTCTTAGGTAAAACAACTCATTACTCTTATACTCTTAATACAACTCGATTACGATCAGACATGATACTTCACAATGAGTAATTTTATTTGTGTTATCGTCAGAAGAGATAAAATTTAAGATCCTAACAGATTTTATAAAGTGTAAAATCATGAAAATATTTTTGACATAATGTTAAATTGAGAAAATATTTTTAACACAATCAATCAACTAACGTAAACAATAGGTTGAAGAATTGAGAGTAGAATCTATTGGGAGAATTAGTCAACCGGTGGGATTAGGGTTAGGATAAGGGATTTTTGAGGGAGAGCTCTCAACCCGAGGTGGAGGATCAACGAGAAAGCGATCGATCGACGTTTCTAGCGGCAAATCTTCGGATATCGGCTAAGTCGCTCGTTTTCTCTCTTTGTTTTCTTCATTTTGGTAATTGTTGAGCATGTTTAGCTCATTTTACATTGTATAAATGATTAGGTCCATGAGTTAAACATGGATTGTAATAGGTATTAACGTATTATTTATGAAAATGTAGTTTTGGTTGAATTTGTGTTTCGTTCTTGGTTCTTCTTCATATGTTGATTGTGTTGCTGTGTTTTCTATGATTATATGCTAGTTTAGATATATTAAGAATATGGGTTTTGACACTCGGGAGAGGTAACCCCGGATTCGGACTAGGATTAACACGACACGACAATCTAGCGACCCGGGAGGGCGTTAGAAAGTGTGCAATCGATGACGTTGGGGCGAGACTCACGTGACCTAGAGTCGTTAAGACGTTGAGAGGGACTTCAGCATTGACACGAAGTCACGTATTCCCCCGTCTTACACTCGGAAGAGGTGGCGAGGGAGTTTACAAACCAAGATTGTTGGATACGCTGAACGTCGTTAATGTTAACTAAAACAAAATCAAATGCATTTAAGTAAATAAAGTTAATCCCTAGGAAATCTAATCCCCTAAAGAATCTCAAATTAGTATTTATAGTATAGTTAACTCAATTAGTATTTTAGTTTAGTATTAGTATTAAATTAAATTTCATTTTTAGCACCTAGATAAAATTAGGTTATGACAATCGTGATACTCGATAGTAATCTCAACCAATCCTTGTAGATACGATACCCGACCAAAAGGTCCACTATACTAAAACTTGATCCGTACGCTTGCGGTGAAAGTGGCAACGCTTTATTTAGCGGCCACCAAGTTTTTGGCGTTGTTGTCGGGGATTGTCTTGTTGATTGCTTTCGATATTGGGAGTAAATAGCTTGATTTTAATCTAGGCATTTTTGTATATAATTTTCGTTTGTAGTTTTGTTTTTGTTTCCGGCAAATTTCTTGAAGATGTTAGATCGACAGGTGCTCTTGCGATTCGATCATTTAATATCTCGCCAGTCTTGAGGGCATGTGTCGGGCCGAGGACATTAAACCAAGCGCTTCTTGGGAGGCAACCCAGGGTCACAAATAAGTTAGATACATCTCTGTCAATTTGAGTCGGAGGTGAGATCCTCTCGCCTCCCAGGTATGTATTCTAAACCCCTGTCTTCAATATCATGCTAATATTGTCATTAGGATTGCTGACGGCTTGTTTGGACACCACTTGTGTTGAGTTGGTGGTGATGTGTAATATATTTTAGTATTTGTATATGTTTTTAGCATATTTTATTGTTTTTATCGTGTGCATGCTTGTTTAGGATTAGTTTGTTAGTTTAGATGTTGTTTTGTGCTATGTTTTGACGTCATCTGGGCCTTTACCTGATGATGACTCTGTCCCCTGATTGTTTTGAGGTCGAGCGTAAAGCTCATTCATGTGTGTTCTGTGTGCTTGACGTATCGTCTTAGTAGAAGTTATTGTGGATCCTAAATGCACGAGCACGTAAACTCAATATAGCACTATCTAAGTGATTTGAAACTGATTATCCTTCACTCAATTTCATGACAATAGGGATTCTAGAACTTGATTTGGGGGAAATTCGAGGCGAAATCCTAGGTGAGGTTGTTTAGGAGATATGATTTAGGCAGTCATTTTATCGCCTAAGCCATTTAAGCTTACCCTAATAAATCATTACCCTTTGTTACCCTGTCAAAGCCTAAAAGCCGTTTCAATTCTAAACAGTTAACAAATACCCCAGTCGATTGAACTTTTTCCAACCCTTTATCGCTTAAACAGAAGGCACAATTTGAGTGAATCAAGTTAGCATTTCGCTACTTGATGTGAGCGCTTGGGTTTAAGCCGAAATTCTAATTGATTTGGTATTCGATTACTCACTTGTCCTTTGTCGTTCATATATTTTTGCACATTCCTAAAGTTATAAGAATTCGAATACGTTTTGGGGTGTATTACTTAATTAGTTTTGCACACTTCTTAAAATGTAGACATTTGAATGAGTTTGGCGGTGTGTTAAAAAAAATCGTTTCTTTTTTATATGACAATGTGAGTACGACGTTCTTAAATGTTTGTTCAGGGTTGTTTCTAAATAAACTATGGGGTTTCGAGTGTGAGTATACCAAGCGATATGCCTCAGGTAACATTAAGTTAACGACGTTAACCTATTTTCTATTCCAAAATACCCTTGGCCATTATTCCAAAACCAAACCAAGTCCTATTGATCTTTTTGAACCTCCAAGCCTACATTAGTGGAGAATAGATCCCAGGTCAGGCGTATGGATTCCCTATACCTTAAAGGTTTTAGTCATGATCTTTATTTAGGGATAATCTCATCTAATCAATGGATAGTAGTATATTTGAGTTTAATTACACACACACTTAAACAGGATCTAGAATGACGCTTACTATTTTTGAACGTTAAAATTCTAGAACATTACATGGTGTGATTTATGCTTGAACTTGATAGGATTGGGGGCCGATGAGGGAAAAATCTTTCGGCCGGTAGATAATAATCAAAACTTACACATTTTTGTTTTTAATGTTTTTCGTTTGTAGTTTTTAATTTCGTAATTAGTTTGTATACTTTCTCGTATTGTGTGGGTGTTTTGCTTGAGGACTAGCAAAATTCTGAGTTTGGGGGTATTTGATAGGTGTAAATTATCTACGTATAAGCGTATGGATTCTCTATACCTTAAAGGTTTTAGTCATGATCTTTATTTAGGGATAATCTCATCTAATCAATGGATAGTAGTATATTTGAGTTTAATCACACACACACTTAAACAGGATCTAGAATGGCGCTTACTATTTTTGAACGTTAAAATTCTAGAACATCACATGGTGTGATTTATGCTTGAACTTGATAGGATTGGGGGCTGATGAGGGAAAAATCTTTCGGCCGGTAGATGATAATCAAACTTACACATTTTTGTTTTTAATGTTTTTCGTTTGTAGTTTTTAATTTCGTAATTAGTTTGTATACTTTCTCGTATTGTGTGGGTGTTTTGCTTGAGGACTAGCAAAATTCTGAGTTTGGGGGTATTTGATAGGTGTAAATTACCTACGTATTTCCAATCCGAATTTATTAGTTTCGAGTAGGTTTATAGTTATTTTTATATGTTTTAATATGTTTTTATTCTTTTTGTATTAAAATAGGTGCATGGGGTGAAAAGGTATGAAATTAGAGCCAAAACAATGTAATCGAACCAAAGCAGACGAAGTTACAGTGGATAAATAAGCAAGGAGGCAACATTGTGAAAGAAGCCCACCACCTACTTCTTCGCTTAGGTGGTCACCAAACCTGCAAAGCTGGTATAAGTGCTATAACTTCAAGGCTATTTTGGACTATGATGAAATCTGATTTTGGAAACACCCAAAACTTGGAAGTTGTAGATATTTTTCTTAGCTTTCCATAGGTTTTTGAATCACCTCAATCAAAGTTCGTATGAAGAAGTTACAGTAAAAAAAAATTGCAAATCTACAGTAACTTCGCCTAGGCGAAGTTTTCTTCATCTAGGCGAACTTCCGACAGAAAGTTAACCGACCTAAGTTCGCCTAGGCGAAATCCTTCGTGCAAAATAGATATTTTGGAGATATTTTTTGGCCTATTTAAGCCCTTCTCTCCTCCTCTCTTTTCTCCTCTTGAGCTCCTAAGGCCTTAGGCCATATTTTAGGGTTAGGATACGGGATTTTTGAGGGAGAGCTCTCAACCTAAGTTGGAGGATCAACGAGGAAGCAATAGATCGACGTTTCTAGTGGCAAATCTTTGGATATCGGCTAAGTTGCTTGTTTCCTCTCTTTATTTTCTTTATTTTGGTAATTGTTGAGCATGTTTAGCTCGTTTTACATTGTATAAATGGTTAGGGCCATGAGTTAAACATGGATTATAATAGGGATTAACATATTATTTATGAAAATGTAGTTTTGGTTGAATTTGTGTTTCGTTCTTGGTTCTTCTTCGTATGTTGATTGTGTTGCCGTGTTTTCTATGATTATATGCTAGTTTAGATATATTGAGAATTCGGGGTTTGACATTCGGGAGAGGTAACCCCGAATTCGGACTAGGGTTAACACGACACGACAATCTAACGACCCGGGAGGGCGTTAGAAAGTGTGCAATCGATGGCGTTGGGGTGAGACTCACGTGACCTAGAGTCGTTAAGACGTTGAGGGGGACTTCGGCGTTGACACAAAGTCACGTATTCCCCCGTCTTACACTCGGAAGAGGTGGCGAGGGAGTTTACAAACCAAGATTGTCGGATACGCTGAACGCCTTTAATGTTAACAAAACCAAAATCAAACGCATTTAAGTAAATAAAGTTAATGCCTAGACAATCTACTCCCCTAAAGAATCTCAAATTAGTATTTATAGTGTAGTTAACTTAATTAGTATTTTAGTTTAGTATTAGTATTAAATTAAATTCTATTTTTAGCGCCTAGATAAAATTAGGTCACAACAAACGCGGTATTCGATAGTAATGACACCAATCCCTGTGGATACGATAACCCGATCTTTCACGATCACACTATACTAAAACTTAGATCTCGTATACTTGTGAGTGTAAGTTGCAGCGTATTTTACTATGAGATGTTTAGGGAAAGTATTGCCTAGGGATTAACTTTTATTTACAAAAACGTGTTGGGTCTCATTTTAGTTTACATTAACAGCGTTCGACTTATCCGACAATCTCAATTCGTAAACTCCCTCGCCACCTCTCCCGAGTGTAAGACGAGGGATATAATGTGACTTCATGTCAACAAAGAAGTCCTCCTCAACATCTTAACGACCCTAAGTCGCGTGAGTCTCACCCCAACATCATTGATTGCACACAATCCAACTCTCGACCGGGTTATTGGATCGTCGTGTCGTGTTTACCCTATTGACAATCTCAGTTCTAAAACTCCACCGCCACCTCTCCCTAGTGTAAGACGGGGGAATACATGACTTCGAGTCAACGAAGAAGTCCCCCTCAACGTCTTAACGACCCTAGGTCACATGAGTCTTTCCCCAACGTCATCGATTATCCACAATCCAATTTTCTCCCAGGTTATTGGATCGTGGCGTTTTTCTATTCTAGTCCGAATTTGGAATTTGTCAAATCCCTTATTCTAGATATGTAAATCTACGCATAATAAACAAACAATACGGTAAACACAATCAACATAACGAAGAACAACCGCTAACCAAACACAAACTCAACAAAACAACACTTTTATAAATTACATTAATCCCTAGACAAAAACTCGTTTAGCTCATGGACATAGCCGATTATACAATGAAAACTAAGCTAAACATGCTCAAACAACAATCCTAAGTTAAGAAATAAAATAAGGAACAAGAGAAACTTCTCTTAGTCCGAAGATTTATCACTAAAAACATTCTGAGATCGCTCCTCCTTTGTTGCAACGTGATATTCTCCTTAGGATTTGAATGAGCACTCCCAAAACCTCTCAATCAATCCCTAAAATATAGCCTAAAGCCTTAGGGGCTGAAGATGAGGGAATAGAGGAGGAGAGAAGGGCTTAAATAGGCCAAAAAATATCTCCAAAGTATCTATTCTGCACAGAGGATTTCGCCTAAGCGAAGTTAGGTCAGTTAACTTTCTGCCGGAATTTTGCGTAGGCGAAGAAAACTTCGCCTAGGCGAAGTTACTACAGGTTTGGAATTTTGTTTTGACTATAACTTCTTCATCCGAACTCTGATTGAGGTAATTCATAAACCTATGGAAATATAAGAAACATATCTACAACTTCCATGTCTTGAGTGTTTCCAAAATTGGATTTCATCATAGTCCAAAATAGCCTTGAAGTTACAGCACCTGTACCGGCTTTGCAGGTTTGGTGACCGCCTAAGCGAAGAAGTAGGCAGTAGACTTGGAAATATTCTCAGAATCTTCACAGCCTAGGCAGAGGTCTGGATGCCTAGGCGGTGGGCTTCTTTCACAATGTTGCCTTCTTGCTCATTTATCCACTGTAACTTCGTCCGCTTTGGTTCGATCACATCGTTTTCGCTCTGATTTCATACCTTTTCATCCCATACACCTATTTTAATACAAAAAGAATAAAAACATATTAAAACATATAAAAATAACTATAAACGTACTCGAAAACTAACAAATTTGGATTGAAAATACGTAGGTAATTTACACCTATCAGCGGTCGACCGACGAAAAGTAAAAATCAGCCTAAAATTTGAATGTTGCAGATGGGTAGTCAATCGGCGTATGGATAGTCGACCGACACTAGCAGGATTTAGTTAACTTGAATGTTTCGGTTTTCTTAATCTTTTACCCAAATCATATGATTTTGAACGTTGAAATATCAAATTTTTAGGGAATATGAGTATATTGCCATTATAAGTCATATATTATTAAGATCGTAATTAATTGGTCCTTATATTAATTAGTTATATGAGTTGAATTGGTAAAATTACTTTTTATATTTAAGAATTTTGAATTAAAGAAGTTTTGGGGACCAAATCAAGCTTTTAAACGAGTATATTTAAATGAAATATATCTATTTTGAAAGCATATTATTTATGGGGTCTTAACGTTTCATTTATGATTTTATATTTTGAAAAGTAGCCGTTATATTCACGGTGTGAAATCTATTTAGTAAGACCTGTGTTTTTAACTTTAAGAGATCAAGAACAATCATCCTTTGTTTTAAAGAGAGATTGATTTTGCTGAAATATTTCTAAGATAGTGATTTTGAAAGTGTTCTTGATTGAAGCCCGCAAAAATTGTCATCACTAGTTTTATACTATATTAAGTTATCTTATATGTTTTCAAGAAATCAAGGTGAGTTCCATGTTAATTTATATTCTTTTCTTATATGATCTAAATTGGTAATTTAGGATATTTGTATTACAAAAATTATTTTCTAGTTTGAATTAGTTACATATTTTGAGAAACAGTTTTTGCTTGCAAAATTTGATTATATAACATCGAGTGCTTAGATTGAATTGAATCGAATTAATTTTCTCACATAAGTTATATCATGTAGTATTCGAGACATTAATTAAGCATGATTATTTTGTGATGATATAAGCTCCTGTGTGAAAAAATTTGGTTATTTTTTGTATTTGTGAGTGTGAGGGACGATATTTAATCAAGGTAGTTAGGTTTTGATCTTTACCTTGTGAAAATGATTAGGTTTTTATTCTTCTTGTAATAGAATTAGCTTAGTCTTTAACCTGGTAAAAAGATATGATTCTTCCTAAGCCTATAAAAGGGAAAAGTCTAAAGCGTAAAGATTTGATTTTGAGCCTGCGAAAAAAAATAGGTTAGTCTTGAACCTATGAAAAGGTTTGTAAGGGTTTGATTCCTACATGAGAAATGAATAAGGGATCAGTGGATTGTGAAAATCCTATAGAGCTCGGGGGATTGGACGTAGATAAGAATAGTTTGCCGAACCTAGATAAATCGTTGTGTGTTGCTTATTTATTTCTGTTGCTTGATTGTGCACTTAGTTAAATATGTTTTTGCTGCAATAAAAGATAATAATAAATTAGAAAATTAATAATTAGTGTGTTTGAGAATTTAATTGTTCAAATTTTTATCACTATCCAATTCACTCCTCTCTTCTAGGGTAGATTTGTGGGCCAACACATAGGTTTCATTGTAATCTATGTCCTCTTCTTGATTATAGCCCTATGCCACTAGTCTTTCTTTGTTTCTAATTATTATTATTATTATTATTATTATTATTATTATTATTATTATTATTATTATTATTATTATTATTATTATTATTATCATTTCATCATTTTTATTGCAATAAACTCATTTTGTACCTGTTGGACCAGTGAAATACCCAAGAAGGGTGTGTGAATTGGGTAATTAAAAAAATCAGAGAAAAAATACTTTAATAACTCAAATAATTAATTTTAATCCTAAATTTATTATTATCTTTATATCACAGCAGAAATATAAAATCAACTAGGTGCACACCAAACAACAAAAATAAATAAAGTAAAAATTGCAGCACACCAGAAATTTATACTGGTTCACCAAGTTACTCTTGGCTAATTCAGTTCTCTAAGCCCCACGGAGAGTCGCACCCACTAAACTCAAGATTCTTTTAAAGGTAGGAACTAAACCCTCACAAAGATTCTTTCACAGGTTCAGAATCAGCCCTTACAAAAGTTTCTTTTCACAGGCTAAAGAATAACCTCTACTTTTTACAAGCTCAAGAATAACCTAATTCTTTTTAAAACAAAGTGATGCGAACCTCACCAAGGATTAGTGAAACCCGAAATCAACTTAGGGTTTCTTCGCGAAGATCAAAACTAAATCAATTTTTGAGCAAACTAAAAATACAGAAATTGGAAGATAGATTACCTTGACCCAACGTTTATGAACGAAATGCGAACCAATGGTATAATGATCTTGACCCAATGATTATAATGAATCATGAACCACATATATAAGTTTGAATGCCACAAGAAACTCTTGATAAGTTCAGGAAAAGTTCTCTGAAGAACTAAAGAGAAAACTCTCACAATTTTATTAATAAAAAATAATGTATTTTTCCCATGCGATACAAGTCTCTTAAATAAATAAAAGAAAAAACCCTAATTAGTGAATAGTGCAGTCGTGAACAGTGTCGGTGAACAGTACATGAATAGTAGCGGCCACAATAGATATAAAAGAAAACCCTAGAGGACTAAGGAATTCTAAAGAAAAAAAGAAATCATACTCCTAATCTAAAAACAAAATGACTATTTTCTAATCTAAAAAGGAAAAGGCTAAATTGACAATCTTACCTTACAAATTATCAAATAAATAACTAAATTAAAAACAAAACACTAATAAATAAAATAAATATGATAAGAATTTCGTGGTCCACATGACTTGGCCCATTTGAGTTCATGTCTAAGCCCATTCGCTTGCTTTGATGAGATGGATTTGGCCTTGATTGTCTGATAGGCCTAATTTGGGCTTAACTATTGTAGATATGGGCCAAGTCTCTTGAATTAGCCCATTAGGTGCTACTTTGATTTTTCTTGGATCTTTCTCTAGTGATAGGCCTAATTGGAACATGTAACTGGTCCTCTGATGGTGCTTGTTGATTCTTATCATTCCCCCTCTCTTCAAAAGGATTCGTCCTCGAATCTTCACCGTAGTGTTGTTAATAGTTCGCCAATCGTCAAACATTCACCAAGTCCTATCCTTCCTAGGCACAAGTAGCATTAGTACTGCGTACGGACTCATCCTTTCTTGTACGTGTCCTTTAGCTATCAACTTCTCAACTTGCCTTTAAAGTTCCTTTGTCTCCTCCGAATTATGCCTATAGGTAGCTGGTTGGTCAGGAATCATTGCGCAGGGCACATAATCGATTTGATACCCGATCCCTTTATAAGGTAGAAATCCGCTATGCACATCATTAGACAACATGTCCTTATATTCCTGCAACGAATAAACTACAACACTAGGCAAAGATTTATCAATTTCATTAGTGGTAAAACAAGCATGTTTGTACAAGAGTACAAATATAAGTTTATTTGTATAAAAAGTCATCTTGACATCACTCGCCTTAGCATAAAAACTCACATGTTTTTCTGTCTTTCTCTCATTTTTTTTTTCATTCTCTTTTTCGTTTTCACTCTCTTTTCTTTTTTCACTCTCATCTTTCTCATCTTCTTTTTAATTCTCAGTATCACAATTTTTTTTCAGCTCATTTTCTCTTTTCAATTTCATTTGATCCTCATTTTCCCTTTGTTGTCATCCTCCGCGACTTGAGCACTTAGAGCACGCCAATCAACAAGTAACTCACCCTCCACCAGGTACTCCACATCACCGTCACAAGTATCCCTATGCAGTAGCATCTGGTCATTATCACTCTCGCTGTCGGTTTCCATCTCTTTATCAACATATGTTATCATGGTCTTCTTATTTAGGCATTGCGAAGCTATATGACCTACTCCCAAATAGTGAAAACAATTAATATCACGGTTACAAGTTTAGGTTTCGATTTTACCTTTGTTGACATTGGGAAAATCATCTCTCATTTTTCGTGGTTCGATTTTGGACTTTGAAATAGCCCTTTGGTCTTTTATCCCATTCGGCCTCCATGAAATAGAAGATCCCACTTTGAAATAACTGAGTTCCCTTCCTTTTAAGTTTTCGTTCCACCTTTATTGCCATGTGCACCATGTCCTCCAACTCTACATAATGTTGCAACTTCACCACATTGGTAATCTCCCAATTCAGTCCATTCAAGAACCTTGTCATTGTTGCTTCTCTATCTTCATCGACATTAGCCCAGATCATAGCAATCTCCATCTCCTTGTAGTAATCATCCACGCTCCGATAGCCTTGAGTAAAACTTTGTAACTTCTGGTACGAATCTCTATAGTAGTGACTAGGGACAAACCTTATCCTCATTATGGCCATCATTTCCGCCCACGTCTCGATAGGCCTCTCATGGTTTCTCCTTCTGTTCATTATAGGTTGATCCCACCATATTATAGCATAATCAACAAATTCAATTGCAACGAGTTTTACCTTTTTATGTTCAGAGTTGTTGTGGCACTCAAAGATCAATTCTACCTTCTTCTCCCACTCAAAGTATACTTCAGGGTCGTTTTTTCCTTGGAATGACGGTATCTTCACCTTGATGCTTTCCAAGTTATTATCAAGCTGCTCCCCATATCTATCTTTTCTATTGCCATATCCACGCCCAAATCTGCCTAAGCTCGTATTAGAGGCGCGATCGTTTTCATCTAAGTCATTATCATAATCATCTTCATATTCGAACTGAGGCTGATTCCTCTCTCTTTGTTGCACATTAGGAACTCTTGCCCCTTTTGTGCACTAGACTCAACTTTGTCTAGTCACTTATGCACTTCATCAAACTGCAAGTTCAACTGTTGAAACTTTTGCTCCAAGGCCTTGTAAAAAACTTTTACGTCTATGACGTCCATCATTTCCAGTGCGTCATCAGACGAGCCTTTGTTTGTTTCTCGGGACATGTTTAGTAACCTGCAAAACAAAGTTAGCAAACCTCACAAACACTCCCTCACGTGTTTACACTAAAACTATATCACTCCACTCGTGTATCATTCAAATTCAGCTTTTACCCTCTTATGAGCTCACACTCTCTTTGCCTTTTTTTACTCTTTAGTTCACTTTTTTAGTTCTTTATTGAACTTAACCAATCTCAATAAAACATTTCTTTCTAGCAATTCAAACTTAACAAATTGATTCATTATGAATGAGATTTTAGGAACGAAAACAACGCGAACAAGAAGAAATAAAAGAAAGTTTAGGAACTTGAACAAGAAGAAATAATTCTCAATTCTTTTTTTTTGGGGGGGGGGGCTGCTGAAATTTTGATATTTTTTTTTTTTGTTGTTCCAGTTTTTTTTTTTTCTTTTCGTTTCTGTTTTCCCTCTTTTTTTTAATAATGAAATTCAACAACCTTTAAAAAACAAAATTTGGCCAGAACAAAGGTGCATCGCGTTTTTGAAAGATCTGACCAGGTTCAAATAGATTGAAATAAAAGCACAGTACTTTAAACAAATTCAGGCCAGTTTCGACGATGTAATTCGGTTAAGAAAGAAAAAAAAATAGGAAGGAAAATAGGTATGAATAAATAAAAAGGAAAAAGATAGATGAAACCTAACTTAGATCTTGCTCTGATTACCAAATGATACGTACCTCACCAAGGATTAGTGAGACCCGAAACCAACTTAGGGTTTCTTCGCGAAGATCGAAACTAAATGAGATTTTAAGCAGACTAAAAATATAGAAATTGAAAGATAGATTACCTTGACCCAACGTTTATGAACGAAATGAGATTACCTTGACCCAACGTTTATAAACGAAATGCAAACCAATGGTATAATGATCTTGACCCAACGATTATAACGAATCACGAACCAAATATATAAGTTTGAACGCCATAAGAAACTCTTGATAAGTTTAAGAAAAGTTCTCTGAAAAATTAAAGAGAAAACTCTCACAATTTTATTAATAAAAAATAATGCATTTTTTCCATGGGATACAAGTCTCTTAAATAGATAAAAGAAAAAATCCTAACTAGTGAATAGTACAGCCGTGAACAGTGTCGATGAACAGTGTTGTAACTAGAGAAATAAGGAAACCCTACTCCTAATCTAAAAAGGAAAAGACTATTTCCTAATCTAAAAAGGAAAAGGTTAAATTGACAATCTTGCCTTATAAATTATCAAATAAATAGCCTAAATTAAATATAAAACACTAATAAATAAAATAAATATGATAATAATTTTGTAGTCCACATAACATGGCCCATTTGAGTTCATGTCTAAGTCCATTCGCTTGCTTTGATGAGATAAATTTGGTCTTGATTGTCCGATGGGCCTAATTTGGGTTTAACTGTTGTAGACATGGGCCAAGTCTCTTGAATTAGCCCATTAAGTGCTAATTTGATTTTCTTGGATCTTTCTCTAGTGCTAGGCCTAACTGGATGTGTAACTGATCCTCTGATGGTGCTCGTTGATTCTCATCACAAAGGCTAAAAAATCAAAACCTCACAAAACACTCCAAATATCCTGTTACCCAGGAAGGATTGAACCGTTACAAAATCCACACAAAATAATTTAATTCAGGAAGAATTACTACCTCAATCTCTTTACAAAAAGAGATTAAAACCAGCTACCCTTAGATTAAATACTCCCAACTGTATTTAATCCGCCAATCAACTTACAAATTCAAAAAATTGACAAATGATTTTCTCACTCAGAGTTTCTACCACCCCAAATAAATTAAAACTCAATTAATATCCCAAAACTAGTGATAGAAAAGTAAGATACTCAAAATCTGATTTTAAACAAAAATGAGTAGCACGTAATCAGATTAATTCAAGAAATTGTTTAAAAAAATATTTTTTAATAAAAAAAATCAGAATTTTTTTTCTAAAGATCAAATTCCAAAAAAAATAATCAAGCAATATTATATAGAAAGTAATTTAGAAAGATCTCATCTGGAATCCACCGAAAAAATAATTAGAGCGATGTTACTTCAAATTTGGTAGCAGCAATGATTCACAGCAAATGATTCTCAAGAATGACTCTTAGAAAAGTTCTCACAAATCCCAATATGATTTCTCTTATAAAAACATAGAAATATTTCATGATCTCCATTAATCCCTCTTAATGATATGAAAAACGCAGGTCTATATAAATGGGATTAAAATCAGCTTTCTAACGGCTAGTTCTCATTTGTCATGACACTTAATTGCTCTTTTAGACCCCTTATATCATTAAGACTTTATTCTGGTTCAATTCACTTAATTATAACTTTTCAACTTCTCAATTAAGTCCCCCAAATATTTCTCAATCACAATTAAATAGAATATAAATAATTATATGTACCAAATTGAGAAATATTCAAATTTAATGAACCAAATTTGTAGGGATAACATAATATGTGTTGCATATCTCAAATAATATTAAACCCCTAAAATCTCTCATGAATTCTAACAAAAAAAATGGCTAGTAACGGCTACTTTTAGATTGAAATCCAGAATTCTATAATATCTTGAAACAAACACATAAGTCGACCGACCAAGATCAGCAGTCAACCGCTCGATTCAGGATATAGTTAAGCCAAAAATTCTGTGCTCATCGGTCGACCTATCTGTCAACCTAGAGATTTAGAGAGTTTTATTTCTCTTTATAAGTCGATCGTTTTGTCGACTTATAGATACAGAGAGTTCATATTTAAGCACAGGTCGACCTATCTGTCGACCGAGAGATACAGAGAGTTGTCATTCTTTGTCTGGTTGACATACCTATCGACTTATAGATGTTGGATCACCTTTCTAAACTCGTTTTTAATTCATTTTTATTGACATTTTTGCCCTTTTAACTAATTTCTTTTCTTGGTTAGGTCCACTAAATACTTAAATTCAATTTTAATAAGTTCAATTACACATAGGAGCAAATAATTTATCTAATCAGAATCCTATTAAAAATATACATATTTATAAAAATCATTTAAAATATTTTTGCATCGTGTGTGATCCTAATTGGGATATTAAGAGTTGAAATTTAACCTGAGTTGTTTTTCCTAGGTTCTTCAAATTCTTCAACCTTTTAATCCTTCATCATCTTTATCATTATATCTTCATCATTTGGAACTAATAAACTAAAACACTTAATCAAACCATTAGTCCCACAAAAAATATCAACATTTAATTGTCAGTCAAAATCTTAGGATTAACAGTGCCAATAACAAGATAAAGACAGGTCTAAGAACCAAATATCACATCTTATTTATCTCAAATTGAAGTAATTCTTCTTGCATGGCCAAAATCCCTGATTCATCAGTTATAACTTTCTATTTTTAGGTTAAATTTGAGAGAGAAAATCAACATTAACAACATTTGTTAAAGAAGGCCTTATACTTGCACAATTTTCGAAGCTACCAATAATATTTTTTACTGAATATACTGAAACAGTCTTTACAACTCATGGAGTAATCAATTCCTCATCTAGTGGCGACTAATCTGGTGGATTTGGTGATTCTTTTTAGATAAGCTAGAAAGTAATTTCATACTAGCATGCTCAAGACATCTGTGCTACAACCAATTATTCTCAAATAATACTTTATGATACAAATCCTTCAAATGAACATGTATAACATTTTCCACATGAGATGTAACAAGAAAATACTACCATCATTACCTTTCTTAATAGTATACTTGTTATTATTCAAGATGACATTCTATCCTCTATAACATTATTGACTTATACTATGAAAATTATATTTAAGACCATCAACTAATATGACATCTTTACCTATACTGACAATCTTACCTCTGACATTGTCTGTAAAAGTCATATGAGCTCCGTCCTTAGGTGTCAAAGACACAAATTTAGATTTATCCTGCGCCATGTGCCGAGAACATCCACTATCTAAGAACTATGAATCCTTACTCATAGATGCTTTTAGAGTAACCTACAAGGAACACTTCAAATAGTTTCTAAGTGTTATCTAATCTATGTGGGTCCAATCTTATTAGTTGGATCAATTTTTATTCATTTAGGAACCCATACCTATTTATATTTATATTTAAGATGAAAGTAATTTCTTACTGTAAGCCCCACATGTTACAATTAAAACATTTAACTAGATTCTTCGTTTTAGAAGAGAATTTTTGAAATATCTTTTATTTAATATTTTCAAAAAACCATTATAGCTTTGTCGAAAACACCTCTAGAACTTTCCAAAAGCATATTTAAATCACCAATCGTAAACTTGAGAACAGTAGAAATCGAATCCTTAACTTTGGATTTCAATTCCTTGTTTTCCTTTTTTAAATTTGATGAGACAAATTTTGAAACTTGATTTTTAAGAGAAGTGTTTTCAACTTCACATTTTTCAATTTACTTATTTAATGTAACAACAGTACTTTGTAGGGCATTAATCTTTGAACATTGAGTTTTATAATCATTTAGCAATTCTTGATAAGCATCATATAATTCATCAAAATTCAAAGGACAAGTACTAGAACAGTTAGGTACCTCATCCCTAATAGCCATTAGGGTAAGCATTTATGACTTATCATTACTGCTAGAGGTTCCTGAACTACCTGAATTCGAATCATCCCATGTTTATTTCATGGATTTCTTCTTATCCTTATTTGATATCTTATTATCCTTGTGTTTCTTCTCATTCTTTGGCTTGGGACAATCAGATTAAAAATGCCATGTTTTATGATAGTTGAAACATTCAATATTATTCATAGTGAAGTTCTTTCTTCCATGGAAAGTTCATTGGGTCATCCTCTTGCTTTTCCTTCATATTTACGAATGAATGACTCATGGGTCATTAGGTTACCAACAAGCTCATCAATCTTATATGTTGGCCTAGTGAGTTATCCAATAGGGGGTGAATTAGGTAGATATAAAAAATTATCAGAGAAAATAATTCAAAAATTGAAATAATTAATTTTAATTCTAAATTAATTATTATCTCTATTTAGCAGCGGAAATATATTATTAACTAAGTACACACCAAACAACCAAAAATAAACAATGTAAAGAAAACAGTATTGATCCTAAGATTTTGATGAACAATTAAGCATTGATATTTTGGTAGAACAAATATTTGATCAAGTGTTTCAGTGATTTAAAGTTCCAGTAATGAAGATGTCAAATTGAATGGATGTTAAATGAAGATATCAAGATGATGAAGAAGTATTAAGAGTTTGAAGAAATTAAGGAAAACAACCCAGGAAAATATTAATTCTTAATATCCCATTTAGGAACACACACATGGTACAAAATGAATTTTATCTTTTATGTGTGTTTTCATTAAGTATGATTATTTGCTCCTATATGAATTGAAAAGAAATATTTTTGAAGGACTAAATGGAATATAAGAATATTAGTGGAGTTTATTTAAAGATAAAAATGGATAAATGGGCTAAATCATAAAAGAAAGTGAGTTAAAAACAAGATAAGAGAAGAGATTCAGAAGGAGACAGTCGACTGAGGAGTCAACCGGAGAAAGAAGTTGAAACATCCTGAATCGAAGAGTCGACCGACAGGTCGACTGGTGAAAACAACTGAACTCCCTGAATCTGCGAGTTGACCGAGCAGTCGACCGGTGGAAGCATGACAAAAACTCTAAATCTGTGAGTCGACTGGGCGATCGACCTATGATCGCTACGGTGATGGTTTGGCTGCAAGCTGAGTTGGACAGTCGACTGGGCAGTCAACTGAATGTTCTATTTTAGGATATAGTTTAATCCAAGTTTAAATCCAAAAGTAGCCGTTTTTTGTTAGGATTTGAGAGAGATTTAAGGGATATTCTCTATATTTAAGATATGGTTCATATAATGATTAAATACTTTCAATATGGTTTATTAAATATTAATGTTTCTCAATTTGGTACTTGAAATAGATTCTATATTTATTTATTTTGATTGAGAAAAACTTTGGGGGTTTAATTGAAAGATTCAAAAGATTTTTTAAGTGAAATTGAACCTAAATGAACTCCTTATGTTATAAGGGGTCTATAAGAGCTATTTATTGTCATGACACTTGTAAACTAACCGTTAGAAGGCTGATTACATATTCCTTTAAATAGACCTGCTAATTTTATTAGAAAAATTAATCATTCTAAAAGAGTTAATCATTCATATAATTTTGAGAGAGCTTTTATAAGAGTTAGTATTCTCCGATATTGTGAGCTTTTCTAAGAGTGATTCTGTGAATCAATTGCGATCTATTCTTGCTGATACCAGATTTGAAGCTATACTGTTCTAATCATTAATTCTGTGGATTCCGGGTGAGATCTTTCTATATTGTTTATTGTTTATTATTTTATTTTGGAAATTGATCTTAGAAATTGTTTTTAATTTTTGAAGAAAATATTCTTTCAAACAATTTCTTGAATCTAATTACGTGCTCCAATTTGCTACCCATATCTTGTTAAAATCATATTTCTGTATCTCACATATTTCTATCACTAGTTGGGATATTAATTGAGTTTTTATTTATATAGGGTGGTAGAAGTTCCAAGTGAAATTTATTACTTATCAATTTGTGAATTGGTGAGTTGTGACGGATTAAATATCATTCGGGATATTTAATCAAGGGTAGTTGGGTTTCAGTCTCTTCCTGTAAAGAGATTGAGGTAGTGATTCTTCATGGATAAGAATTGTGTTTTTTGAGTGATTTTGTAACGGTTCAATCCTTACCGGGTAAAAGGATATTTGGAGTGTTTTGGTGAGGTTTTGATTCTTGAGTCTTAGTGTTAAAAGGAATTAGGTTATTTTTTAGCCTATAGAAAGTAGAAGTTCTTCCTTAGCTTGAGAAAAGAAAATTGTAAAGGTTGATTTTGAGCCTGTAAAAGAATCGGTGTGAGGGTTTGGTTCCTATCTTTAAAGGAATCTTAGTTTTAGTGGGTGTGACCTCTATGGAGCTCGGAGGACTGGATTAGCCAAGAGTAACTTGGTGAACCAGTATAAATCTTTTGTGTGCTGCATTATTATTTTGGTTTGTTTGGGTGTGCACTAGATTTATTATAATTCTGCTGTTGTATAAAGATAATAATTAATTTAGGAATAAAATTAATTATTTGATTTATTCAAGTATATTCTAATAATATTTTTTAATTACCCAATTCACCCTCCCTCTTGGGTATTCTACTGAGCCAACAAACAGCACACTAAAAATTTATCCTGGTTCACCATGCTAATCTTGGCTAATCCAGTCCTCCGAGCCCTACGGAGATTCGCACTCACTAATCACTAAGATTTATTTAAATAGGTAGGAACCAAACCTTTACACAATAATTCTTTTCATAAGCTCAGAATCAACGTTTACAAATTTCTTTTCCTAGGCTCAAGAATAACCTCTTTTTTTTCCCAAACTCAAGAATAACCTCTATTTTTTACAGGATCAAGAATAACCTAATTCTTTTTCAACCTTAGGCTAAAGAATCAAAACCTCACAGAAAAACTTCAACTATCATTTTTCCAAGTAAGGATGGAACATTTACAAAAATCACTCACAAATTCAATCAAGGAAGAATTAACACCTCAATCTCTTTATCGGAAAACATTGAAACCAGCTACCCTTGATTAGACACTTCAAATAGTATCTAATTTGACACTCAACTCACCAATTATAATAAATGAATAAGTTTTTCCCACTCGGAGCTTCTACCACCTCAAATCAATCTAAACTCAATTAATGTCTCAATATTTACTAATGATAGAATTAAGTGAGGAAACAAAAAAAAAATCTAATTATAAAAATAATGTGGGTAGTACAAAATTGAGCACGTAATCAGATTATCACACAAACCGTTTTAAAAGATTTTTTATACTTTTAAAGTTAAAAAAATAAAAATAAAAATAAAAAAATTCTCAACAATCAATTAACCAAGCAAGCAATAATCGCAAAAAATTCAATTAAGAATATGCTTGGAACACTTTCACTAATAAAATATAAAAATCTAATTATGATAAATATGAATAACACACAAATAAGTATGTAATCAGATTTTCACCAAAAATTATTTTAAAATATTTTTATACGATTTAAAGTTAAAAAAACGATTTTATCAAGATCTTATTGTCACACCCCACCCCGGACACCCATCACTTGTGGGGCCGACGTGACGTCAACACGACATTACCTAAGTGAGAAACCAACTAGAAAGCAACGATATGCATTCATAATTATACAATCATCCAAAATACAGGTC
Source organism: Eucommia ulmoides (assembly GCA_016647705.1). Lineage (NCBI taxonomy): Eukaryota > Viridiplantae > Streptophyta > Magnoliopsida > Garryales > Eucommiaceae > Eucommia > Eucommia ulmoides. Next base: position 25,514,734 of record CM028329.1, read on the forward strand.
ATAAACATCTTCCCTAACTAGAGACACACCCGCCCCTGAATTTCATTTAATAACAACGAAAGAAAAAAAAACGATGAACCTCTCCTAGGTTCGCCTCAGGCAGCACTTCCCGAAATTTTCCCTTCCTATACCATCGACGGACTCTACCCAGTGCAAGTAGGGGACCGACTCCTAGCCATTTCACCTGCGAGTGTACTGCCTTCTTAATAAAATCATTCTTATTTAATAATAATACCTTCTAGATAAAACAACATTTACACATGGATCCAACATAAGCATAATATATGCAGTAAAAAGGGAGTAGTTTATATAAGTTCCATTTTTAAAACCATCCAGTATAAATATCATACCAATCACTGAAATAAACAATAAATCACCCAATATAAACAAAACATCACATCCCAAACCACCACTCCACCACAACACACACTGGCTAGCCATAGTGATCATTTTAACCTCACGATCGAAAGTTTGCAACGGTACCGTACCATCCGTAAGATATGCCTTCCTACGAACACCCATCACTCCACCGAAGAGGATCATCACTGCGCAGTATAAACGTCTAACATCACTCTGCAGAAGCAGATAAACATCACTCCACCGAAACGGATAATATCACTCCACCAAAGTTGATAAACATCACTCCGCCAAAGCGGATCAACATCACTCCATAATATTGTCTAATCAACATCGTCAAATCACCACATAATTTTTAGAAGCATCTAATTTAAATACAATTATTTTTCATCATGTATATATATACAAATAATTTGGCAAGAAGACAGTACACTCACCTCGTTTCTGGTGCTACAAAAACCTCACTGTCCAAAGCTTATCGAGGTGTTGGCGTCTGCGAACCTAGAAATGATAGGGCCTAAGTTAATATTTTATGTAAAATCACCTAGTCATGTAAAGTAGGCCCTAAGTTCTGCATTTTTCCATTCCCCATATTTTATTTATGAGATTTGTTATTATTATAATAATTTCGTTCTGTTATTTATTACATAAGAAATCTCGTAATATGAACGATCCCAATTTATTACTCTAATTACAAAGATTTTTAGGCTAAGATTGAATTTAACAAAACTAGAATAAATTTAACGGAAAACGATATCCTTTCTGAGTTGTTCACGGGCCGCAAAAAGGATTTTTGTTTGAATTTGAATTTTTTTCTTTTGTTGGGGTCAGTTGTGCAATTTTTCATTTCTCTTTTTTTTTTTTTCTTTGTTTTTGGTTCTTCTCCAGACCCGACGGCCGGTCTCTCTCTCTCTCTACGGTTGCCGACCGCCGGAAGGCTTCCCCCTCCTTGCCGATTCTCCTGTCGACCCTGCACCACCCACGACGTCCATCAGACACCACCCCCGGCCACCTCACCAACTCAGCTGCACAACCATTAGGTCACCGTTCACACACCTACGTACGCTGCGAGACACACACACCCCCCTCCATGCATGCGACCACACATGCATGCCAGTGCCAACGGCATGCCACGGGACCAACGACCCCTACCGATGGCGGCATACACACACAGCGGCACACCGCAACCACAACCAACTCACTCCACCGCCACCGCCACCGCCATTGATCGCCCTCTCTCTCTTTCTCTCCGTCTCCGTTTTTTTTTTTTTTTTTTTTTTTTTTTTTTTTTTTTTCGTTGCTGGGTTCTCATCGACGCAACACACACACACATGCGCACACCCTAACTGGAAAATTAGAACACACACACACAAACCCACATGCTGTCGAAAGAAGAAAATCGAGCACAACCCACACCGCCGGAAATTTATCGACCCAGCTTGTCACGCTCATGCATGCACACACCTATCAATTAATTAGAGGAATTACACATAAATACTCACCATCCCGACGATCGTCAATGGTTGGACGGCGATTCACAACTCCCGCTCACTGGCGACGCTAAAAACGTGCACTGCCACTCCGTTGACGAACCACACCACCGGCCGGACCACCCTCACTTTTTCCTGGAACTGTCTATGATGTCCACATGACCAGGCACACCCCTTCCAGCCACGACCACGCTGCCGGAGGAACGCCGATTCAAGAAAAATCGACGACCCCTCCGCTCCGGTTCTCTCTCTCTCTCTAGAATTTCTCGAGTTTTTTTCCTCCAATTTCCTCACTTCTTTGCATGTGGGAGGGTTTTTATTGCATGATCTTAGTGATTAAACTGATCTTGAGCTTGCCACGTCGCCCCTCGATCGCCCCCTCCTCTGGTCGGTGGATCGTCTGTCGGTTTACAGTATGTGTATATATATATATATATATATTAAAAAAGTTAAATTACACTTTCTTCCCTCCAATTTCTTTAGGATCCTTATTTCAGTAAATTTCAATTTTAAAAGTTTCAAAATTTATAATTTTGCCCTTAACATTTTTACTTTTGATTCCTAATTGCCAATTCAAATCTCAAGTTTAAATTTTTGTGTTTCTAAATTTCCAATTTGACCCTCAACTTTTGATTTGAGTTTTTATCAATAAAAGTTTTACCCTAAAATTCTCTAATGTTCTATAATGCGACTATTTATGACGTACGTTCTACAACTTAGGTTTTACAACTCTTCCTTCCTAAAAGAAATTTAGTCCCAAAATTTTATTTATTTATTAACGTCTTTTTTTTTTTTTTTTTTTTTTTTTTTTTTTTTTTTTTTTTTTACCTTAGTCAAACAAATGCGGGTATTTGTTCCTCATTTCTTCCTCTCGCTCCCATGTCGCCTCTTCCACCGCATGACTGCGCCACAACACTTTGACTAACGGGATCGTCCTCGTTCGCAACACTTGATCTTTACGGCTTAGGATTTGGACCAGCTCCTCAACGTAGGACAAATCGGCTTCTAATTCGATCGGGTGCGAAGTCAACACATGAGAAGGGTCTGACACATATTTTCGGAGCATTGATACATGGAAAACATTGTGCAGTCGAGATAACTCTGGCGGTAACGCGAGTCTATACTCTGTCGTGCCAACCCGCTCTAGAATTTCATAGGTCCGATATATCTTGGACTCAACTTCCCTTTCTTTCCAAACCTCATTATGCCTTTCCACGGAGAAATACGCAAGAACACATGATCCCCTACCTCGAACTCTAACTCCCGCTGGCGCTTGTCTGCATAACTCTTCTGCCGACTCTGAGCGATTTTGAACTTTTCTCGAATTACCTCTATTTTGTCTGCTGTCAGTTGGGCTATGTCCGACATCAACAACTTACGTTCACCCACCTCAGTCCAATAAATGGGGGTTCTGCATCTCCTACCATAGAACGCCTCATACGGAGCCATCTCAATTGCCGAGTGGTAGCTGTTATTGTAGGCGAATTCCATCAACGGCAAATGATCATCCCAGCTTCCAGGAAATTCCAGAACACATCCCCTCAACATATCTTCCAACGTCTGAATCGTACGCTCTGACTGGCCGTCTGTCTGAGTATAGAAAGCGGTGCTAAATTTCAGCTTGGTACCTAAAGCAGAGCTTGGTACCTAAAGCAGTCTGGAGACTCGGCCAGAATCTCGAAGTAAATCTCGGATCTCTATCCGACACTATAGAAATCGGTGCGCCATGCAATCCAACAATCTCATCGATATACAGTTGGGCATACTTTTCAAGAGAAAATGTCGTCTTTACGGCTAGAAAATGAGCAGACTTGGTAAGCCTATCAACGATCACCCAGATGGAATTATACCCCTTTTGAGTACGGGGTAATCCCGAAACAAAATCCATCGTGATATGCTCCTACTTCCACTCTGGAATAGGTAGGGGTTGCAGCAACCCACCTGGACACTGATGCTCAATCTTTACTTGTTGACACACAAGGCACCTGGCAACAAATTTTGCGATCTCCCATTTCATTCCAGTCTACCAATAATGCTCACGCAAGTCTCGATACATTTTAGTGCTCCCCGGATGCATTGCTTATGCGGAGCTATGCGCCTCTTCCAAGATATCTTTTTTCAAATTGACATCATTAGGCACATACAACCTATTTCCACACATCAAAGCTTCGTCCCTATCCTTGATATGATGATCAGTTCTGTGACCGTTTTTTACTTCATCCCGGATCCTCTCCAATTGAATGTCTGACTTTTGAGCTTCAATAACGCGGTCAACCAATGTCGGTCTCAAAGTCAAGGTTGCAAGCAGTGCTGCCGTCTAACCAACCGCTAACTGAACTCGCAATGCTCTCAATTCTGCATACAGGTTAGCACGGGCGACACAAAGGTGTGCGACCGAGCCTGCCGATTTCTGACTTAAAGCATCTGCTACAACATTAGCCTTTCCTGGATGGTAATGGATAATGCAATCGTAGTCCTTAATCAACTCCATCCAACGCCTCTACCTCAGATTTAATTCATTCTGAGTAAACAAGTACTTCAAACTTTGATGGTCGGTGTATATTTCACATGTCTCGCCATACAGGTAGTGCCACCAAATCTTCAGGGCGAACACAATTGCAGCCAACTCCAAATTATGCGTCGGGTAATTACGCTCATGGTTCTTCAATTGCCGAGATGCATATGCGATCACGTGATCATGTTGCATCAGAACACATCCCAGCCCTTGGTGTGACGCGTCACTATAAATCACGAAACCACCTCCTTCGGACGGGAGGAATAATATTGGTGCCGATATCAACCTACTTTTCAATTCCTGGAAACTCTGCTCACATTTATCAGTCCACTCAAATTTGGATTTCTTACGAGTCAATCAGGTCAACGGCGTAGCTATAACAGAAAATTCTTGCACAAATCGTCGATAGTAACCCGCCAATCCTAAAAAGTTTCGAAGTTCAGTCATATTTTTCGGTCTTTCTCACTGAACGACAGCTTCAACTTTCTTCGGGTCTACCTGAATACCATCTCCTGAAATGACATGACCCAAGAATACCACATGATCTAACCAGAATTCACATTTACTAAGTTTCGCATACAATCGCTTCTCCCGCAACGTCTGCAATACAATCCGGAGATGCTTTGTATGCTCTTCTCTACTTTGAGAATAGACCAAAATGTCATCAATGAACACTATAATAAATTGGTTCAGATAAGGTTGAAAGATACGGTTCATCAAATCCATAAAAGCCGCAGGGGCATTTGTCAATCCAAATGGCATAACTAGGAATTCATAGTGTCCATATCTCGTACGGAATGCTATTTTTGCCACGTCACTCTCCCTGACTTTCAGTTGGTGATACCCCAATCGAAGATCTATCTTGGAAAATACTTTAGCTTTTTGGAGTTGGTCAAACAAGTCATCAATCCTTGGCAACGGATATTTATTGCGAACCGTCACCCTATTCAGCTGCCGATAATCAATATACATTCTCAACGTGACATCATTCTTCTTTACGAACAGCACTGGGGCACCCTATGGGGAGACACTGGGCCTGATGAACCCACGGTCTAATAAATCTTGCAACTGCATTTTCAACTCTTTTAACTCAGTAGGTGTCATACGATAAGGTGGAATCGATATTGGGGTAGTGCCTAGAAGTAACTCGATCGTGAATTCCATTTTCCTATCGACGGACAACCCTGGCACTTCTTCTGGGAATATGTCAGAAAAATCTCGGACTACTGGAATATATGCCACCGAAGTTTCTCTCTGACTGGTGTCAATTATGTGCGCAAGGTATCCCTGACAGCCTTTCTTTAATAATTGTTTGGCTTCTAATACTGAAATTAAACTGACAGGAGTGATAATTCTGTCTCCAGCAAATATAAACTCTGGCTCGCCTGAGATTCGAAATATCACTTATTTCTTGAAACAGTCCACCATGGCATGATATCCAGATAACAAATCCATACCCAGTATTATATCGAAATCGTGAATACTCAGGGATAATAGATCTGCCAATAACTCTCTATCACCAAACCGAAGTGGACTGTCCTTATACACACTATCGATCCATACCGACTCACCCACTGGAGTAGAAATAACAATACGGTATGATAAAGAAATGGGAAAGCTGTCTACTTGCATCATAAAGGTTGCCAAAATAAAAGAATGCGTAGAACCGGGATCAATAAGTACACGAGCATCTTTAGCATATAAAGATATGATACCTATGACCACCTCGGGAGTAGCCTGAGCATCCTGTCAAGTGGTAGCAAAAACACGGCCTCGCGTTGGAGGTCTACCCGGTGATCTTCTACCAAGCCCCTAGGCGGTACTAGGACCCGTACTACCCATACTCCTCGCTGGAGGTACGAATGTAGAAGCAAGTTTCGGACAATTTGTAGATTTATGACCTGGCACATGACAGTGGAAACATATCGGGACTCCCACAGGACAGTCTCTGGCAAAGTGACCCGTAGCTCCACAGTGGTAACATTTATCTCCCCCAGCCCGACTCGATGGCTGACTCCTTTCTTGCCTCTGCGGATCAACACTAGCTTCCAATGCACTTTGTTGTTGCCTAGGGTATGATTGTCGAGAACCACGGTTCCTGGCGGATTGGCCAAACGATGCGGCCCGAGCAATTGGCGGTCAAAATACCGTCCCCCGTGAAGTGCTACCCGAAAATCTGCTAGGCGACTCAAATATGCTTTTTTTGTACTGCTCTCGACTCTCGGCGGCTTCTTGCACATCCCTCTCCACTAGCTTTGCGTATTCTCCAACTCTGCATAATTCTTAATTTGCTTGCTTGTCAGCCTGGAACGGATCTCTAACTGAAGTCCCTTCTGGAAACGTCTGCATTTTCCCTCCTCCATTTTTACCAGATCAGGGGCAAAACGGGATAAAGCATCAAATTTGACTTCGTACTGCTGAACAGTCATCTTTCCTTGCTTCAGAACTATAAATTCCTCCTCCATCTGGAATCGATAAGACTCGGGAAAGTACTTCTCATTAAACGCGGCGACAAAACGGTCCCATGTGACCTCCTCACCAGAACCAGTAATCAGCCTTTTTATTTCTTCCCACCAATGCTCAGCTTCCTCCCTCAACTGAAAAGTGGCAAGGGGAACTCGACTATCATCGACAATCCCCATCGCCTCGAATACGTGCCCCACGCCTCTGATCCAATTCTCCGCATCAGCTGGACCTGCTGTCCCGGTGAAAGCCAGAGGGTCTAACTCCTTGAACCTCTTCAATCATACCGCCTGAGATGTGGCAGTATCACTTTGGGCCCTTTGACTTTCCATAATCCTCGCTTACTGCTCCGTCAGCTGGGCAGCGGCCTGCAAAATTCTTTCGACCGCGTCTAAGCTTCCTTGCAACCTATCACCCTGCGTGTGGGATTCCACAATCTGCAAACTTTCCTGCTCCCTATCTCTCTGTTCCTGAGGCTCCACTTGCCTCAGGGATTCTGCCTGCCTCTAGGGTCCTACACTCCCAGAGGTTTCACCTTCCCCCTCCATACCTGTTATCAGTCATAAAATTTAATTCAACGACTAACTAGGTCAACCAGAAAAATGCCAGTAATTAATATACGTTAATTAACTATTACGCGAGTATTAAAAGCACCCACTGACACCTTATCTTAGAGTCCCCCACTATCTAGACGATTGGCACGTTTCCCATCTTATGATCCTCTATGGGCACGACATCTGACAATTCTACAAAACCTATAACCTGGGCTCTGATACCAAAATTGACACACCCCACCCCGGACACCCGTCACCTGTGAGGCCGGCGTGACGTCAACACGACATTACCTAAGCGACAAACCAACTAGAAAGCGACGGTATGTATTCGTAATTATACAATCATCCAAAATACAGGTCATTAACATCTTCCCTAACTAGAGACATACCCGTCCCTGAATTTCATTCAATAACAACGAAAGAAAAAAAACGATGAACCTCTCCTAGGTTCGCCTCAGGTAGCACTTCCTGAAATTTTCCCTTGCTATACCATCGACAGATTCTGCCCAGTGCCAGTAGGGGACCGACTCCTAACCATTTCATCTGCGAGTGTACTGCCTTCTTCATAAAATCATTCTTATTTAATAATAATACCTTCTAGATAAAACAACATTTACACATGGATCCAACATAAGCATAATATATGCAGTAAAAAGGGAGTAGTTTATATAAGTTCCATTTTTAAAACCATCCAGTATAAATATCATATCAATCATCGAAATAAATAATAAATCACCCAATATAAACAAAATATCACATCCCAAACTACCACTCCACCACAATACACACTGGCTAGCCATAGTGATCGTTTTAACCTCACGATCAGAAGTTTGCAACGGTACCGTACCATCCGTAGGATATGCCTTCCTACGAACACCCATCACTCCACCAAAGCGGATAATCACTGCGCAGTATAAACGTCTAACATCACTCTTCCAAAGCAGATAAATATCACTCCGCCGAAGTGGATAATATCACTCCGCCAAAGCTGATAAACATCACTCCGCCGAAGCGGATCAACATCACTCCATAATATTGTCTAATCAACATCGTCAAATCACCACATAATTTTTAGAAGCATCTAATTTAAATACAACCATTTTTCATCATGTATATATATACAAATAATTTGGCAAGAAGACAGTACACTCACCTCGTTTCTGGTACTACAAAAACCTCACTGTCCAAAGCTTACCGAGGTGTTGGCGTCTGCGAACCTAGAAATAATAGGGCCTAAGTTAATATTTTATGTAAAATCACCTAGTCATGTAAGGCAGGCCCTAAGTTCCGCATTTTTTCATTCCCCATATTTTATCTATGAGATTTGTTATTATTCTAATAATTTTGTTCTGTTATTTATTACATAAGAAATCTCGTAATATGAACGATCCCAATTTATTACTCCGGTTACAAAGATTTTTAGGTTAAGATTGAATTTAAAAAAATTAGAATAAATTTAACAGAAAACGATATCCTTTCCGAGTTGTTCACGGGCCGCGAAAAGGATTTTAGTTTGAATTTGAATTTTTTTCTTTTGTTGGGGTCAGTTGTGCAATTTCTCCGTTCTCTTTTTTTTTCGTTGCTGGGTTCTCGTCGACGCAACACACATTCACACACACATATACACGCACACCCTATCTGAAAAATCAGAACATACACACACAAACCCACATGCTGTCGGAAGAAAAAAAATCGAGCACAACCCACACCGCCGGAAATTTACCGACCCAGCTTGTCACGCTCATGCATGCACACACCTATCAATTAATTAGAGGAATTACATATAAATACTAACCAGCCCAACGATCGTCGATGGTTGGACGGCGATTTGCAGCTCTCGCTCACCGGTGACGCTAAAAACGCGCGCTGCCACTCCGTTGACGAACCACGCCACCGGCCGGACCACCCTCTCTCTCTCTCTCTCTCTCGGAACTGTCTATAATGTCCACACGACCACGCATACCCCTACCAGCCATGACCACGCTGCCGGAGGAACGCCGATTCAAGAAAAATCGATGACCCCTCCGCTCCGGTTCTCTCTCTCTCTAGAATTTCTCGACGTTTTTTTTCTCCAATTTCCTCACTTCTTTGCATGTGGGAGGGTTTTTATTGCATGATCTTAGTGATTAAACTGATCCTGAGCTCGCCACGTCGCCCCTCGATCGCCTCCTTCTCTGGCCGGTGGATCATCCGTCGGTTTACAGTGTGTGTATTTATATATATATATATATATATATATATATATATATATATATATATATATATATATATATATATATATATTAAAAAAGTTAAATTACACTTTCCTCTCTCCAATTTATTTAGGATCCTTATTTCAGTAAATTTCAATTTTAAAAGTTTCAAAATTTATAATTTTTCCCTTAACATTTTTACTTTTGATTCCTAATTGCTAATTCAAATCTCAAGTTTAAATTTTTTGTGTTTCTAAATTCCCAATTTGACCCCCAACTTTTGATTTGAGTTTTTATCAATAAAATTTTTACTCTAAAATTCTCTAATGTTCTATAATGCGACTATTTTTGATGTTCTACAATTTAGGTTTTACACTTATGAACCAAGAAAAGATAGAAAAAATAAATATGTAATAAAGATTAATAGCTTGGAAAGATCTCACCCGAATAACACCAACGAATTAAAGATTGAAAACGCTAGACAACTCAAATCGGTAACGTTTACACAATCAGCGTTTTAACTCAAGAACTCCTTAACAATTGATCTCATAATTTGATCTCTCAAAATAATATCAGAATAATGACTCTTATAAAAACTTATGAACTAAATAGTTCTTTGATATAGTCAACATTATATGAAATCCGCAGGTCTATTTAAAACCACTTAAAACAAACCCTATAACGGCTAGTTTCTACAAAATATGTCATTTAAAATCACCTATAGACCCCATATATTGATTCCTTTTATTTAAGGTGTATTTTACTTAATTATAGCTTTCGAAATATTCAATATAGTCCCTCAAAAGAATTTTCAAACACAAATCAATAAGATAGGAAGTATTAAAAGGACCGATTTGAAAAATATTTTAATTCCATGTACCAAATCTATATAGATATTCAAATAAGAGTATTATATCTTAAAGATATCTATATCCCTAAAATCTCTCAATCAAGTAACCAAATGACGGTTAGTTTTTGAACAAATCCCGAAATTCCACAAAACCTGAAATATACTTATCAGTCGATTGACCAAGACACAATTGTTGACCGCTCGATTTAGGATACTAGCCAAGCCAAAATTCCTTCGCCCATCAGTCGACTGCCCAACCATCATCTGTCAACCGAAAAATGCAGAGAATTTCTCAAGTTGACCTATCTGTTGACTTAGAGATTTAGAGAGTTCATTCTTTAACCACAGGTTGACCTACCTATCGACCGAACAATTCAGGGATTTTGTCTAATTTTCATAAGTCGACTTATCTGTCGACTGGACCATGCAGAGGTCTTTCCTAAATTTTATTTTAAATCATTTTCTTTGACGTTTTCGTCTCTTTAACCGATTTCTTTTCTCAGTTAGCTCCACTAACTTCTTAAATTCAGTTTTAATCAATTATCTTTATTTCTTTTTCAATTACACATAAGAGCAAATAATTTCACTAATTATGATCCTATAAAAAAAACACATAATTATAAAATCATTTTTGTGCCGTGTGTGATCCTAATTGGGATACATTAAGAGTAAAAATAAATTAGAGTTGTTTTTACCTAGATTCTTCAGAATCTTCAATCTCTTAGTATCCATCTCTACATCCTTCACAATTTCTTTATGATATTATCATCTCTGCATTGTCTCTGCATATTTTACAATTACTTCATGATATTTTCTGGAAGTCTTTAAACTAAAACACTCAATAAACACATTAGTTCCACCAAAGATATCAACATTTAATTGTTCATCAAAATCTTAGGATCAACAGTATATTTGGTGAGATCCTCGGCTTTCTCGATTGTCATCACCTTGGGTTCCCTTGCTTTGGTTAACTACCTCATAATTTTTTGAACTATTTCCGCCATCGAATATGGCTTTCTGAGTGTATTGAGGCTATTACATATGTTATTGAACCATGTGTATAGATCTTAGAATGATTCTATATCACTCATTCTAAAAAGCTCGAATTGATGAAGTAGGGTGCTGATTTTGGATTTTTTCACTTGGTTTGTTCCTTCATGTGTAACCTACAAAGTATTCCACAACTCCTTTGCCGACTCGCAACATGATATCATGTTATATCTAATTCACATAATAAAATATTAATAGCTTGTGAATTGATAGATAAATTTTTTAAATCATCCTCGTCAAACTTATCCTTTTTTTTTTTTCTTTTCGAAATACCATGAAGAGTAGGAACATAAGGATAATTTTTTATTACTAACCATGCATTATAGTTAGTAGTATGTGAGAAAGCAACCATTCTAGCCTTCCAGAAAATATAATTGTCACCTATAAAGAGTGGTAGATGATGCATAGAGTGCCTCTCAACAAGTGTATACATGTGATTTCCTATGTGATTTTGTTAACTAGGATGTGAAGCTTGTTCATCTAAATTAGTTATGGTACCAAATAGATGTGTCCAAGAGGGAGTTGAATTAGGTAGTTAAAAATTTAAACAAATAAATTAAATATATAACTTTAATTTTCCTAACCGATTGTTATCTTGTTATATAGCGAAAACGTGCTTTATCTATGTGAGCAACCAAACAAATAAGCGACAGAAAAATTGACACGTTCGATTTATAGAGGTTCGACAAGCTACTCTGGGCTTTAGCTAGAGTATTACAAAAAAAAAATATTAGGCCCGACCCTATGATCAGACCCTACTTTCATTCCCAATCCCGGCTCTACAAAAAAAAAAAAAAAAACAAGCTCAAACCTTACCCTAGGGCTAACTCGACCCTATGTATATATATTTAATTTAAAAAATAAATACTAAAACGCAAACACAAAATCAAACCAAATCAAAATTACCATTCACATTCATATGAAATCAAGTTAAACCAACTAGAGTTGGATTTGTTTAATAGGTGTGTATGTGTGTGTGTGTGTGTGTGTGTATAATTTTTTTAAATTAATAGTCCTCGGGGCGGGCTGGGCCAGCCATAAAAAAATTCGATTTTTGCCCAAGCCCAGCCCTAAATTTGATCGGGCTTGAAAATCAAAGTCCAAGCCCTGCCCATGGGCTTAAAACTAAAGTCCAAGCCCTAAAAAAATAGGACTGGGCTTGGCGGGCTGGGCGGGCCCCTAAGCCTATGACCACCCCTAATACATTTCGCAGGTAGGAACCAAAACCTTTACAACCTTTTTCGCAGGTGCAAGATTAATCTAATTTTTTTTCTAACCTTAAAATCAAACCTATCTTTTTCTTAGATTAAAAATTAACCCTATATTTTTTCTAGGCTGAAGATTAACCCTGATTAGACAACGTCCTTTTATGCCTAATCTCTATCACTTAAACCAAGTACGTTTAGGTCTAAGCTATAACTCACAAATATTAAAAATGATACATTTTCTTCTCGCAAGACCTTCTACAACCTCAATTCAAACTCAAACTCGATTAATGTTACGATAAACTAGTGAGAGAAATATATGAAAAAATAAATCTAATTTTATCGTAATTAAAAACAAATATTTTCGTAATCAAATTATCAAGAAAAAATCGTTTTAATGATTTTCAATATATTTTATCGAAAACGAGTTTTTGATCACAAAAATGACAAGCTCAAATTTTCAAGATATATAAAACAAGTATAGCACAATTAATTTGAGCAATCAAAAATATTCAGAGAGATCTCACAAGGATTTCCTTGGAAAGATATAAAATAGCAACGTAGTATCAAACCTGGAGTTTTTGCAAAGATAGTTTCGATCAAGAATTTCTTTTAAAATTTATCTTAAAAACATATTTCAGAAAAATGATCTCTTTCAAAAAATCTAATTCGGTCTTTGATTCTTAATGAATAAAAAGAGAAATTCGCAGGTCGATATATAGATATAATAAACCATGCATACCTATAACGACTACATTTTGGAAGATATACCAAAAAATATAATATATGGACCTCATATATCAAATCAATATAAATCAACTATATTTGACAAGAAATAGATCTTTCGAAATACTCAATTTAGCCCCTAAAAGACTTTGATTTAAACTCCCCAAATGATAGAAAGAAGTTTATTGGTAAAAATCACAAAATCAAGTAATATATGGACTAAATTAAAAGATCCCCAAAATATATAATATATTTTTGAAAGCCAATTAAAATCCATTAAAATATAATATTCCAACGTTCAAATCCATGAAAAATGTGTAGAAGATCTTTTATAAACATTCTGCTCAAATCTTGAAAACAAACACATTGGTCGACCGGTTCCTGCGACGGTTGACCAATTGACTCTCCATGTATAGATTTCTAGTCGTTGAACACCAATCGATCAACCATTTTAGGCTCTGAATCGATTGATCAACTTGATGGTCGATTGAGCAACCTAAAACCCCAAAAACACTAACTTGATTCTTTCGGTCGACTATTCTTCCTGTAAGTCGGTCGATCGTTCAGATTGAAAAATATGTTTTTTTTTTTACTTTTTCAACCATTTTCTTTATCAATCTTTTATGATAATCTTTGCACACTTAAATTTATCACTTCTTACCACATTAAAAATAAAATAAAAAAATAAAAAAATAAAATAAAATAAAAAAACAATTATTTTTCAATGTAATGCATGATCCTAATCGGGTTTTATTAAGAGTTTAAGTAAAGTTGAGTTGTTTTACCTAGAAGTACCCAAAATCTTCATGTCGAAAAAAATTTCTTACTTTAAAAAATCTTCAATATTTTTATTACAACTATCTTGAACTTTATTATATCTCTTTAGAAGAACCAATCTTTTATCATTGATCTTTTTCTTATTGAAGCACTAGAACTAAAATCTGAAATACTCAATTAACGCATTAGTTCCTCAAAAAATCAATATTAATTAGTTTATCAAAATATCTAGAGTCAACACAAAAAAATATGTGTAATATAATTTCATGTGATTTACAATTATTAACTTGTAATTAATTTTAATTATATATAATTAATATTCACTGTAATACGGAATTACTTGTCAATATTTTTTTACACTCTATGTACAATATCTGAGTAACCGTAAACTAGTTTAAGGGAATAATTTTAAACCTACGTTTTACAAATAACATACTAAGCCCTCTATTTTGCATTAATTGCGGATTATCTCTTATTTATTTGGAGTGGGGGTGGGGGGAGAATTTGGAAATGGATTACAGTCTAGCGGCACTGAAGTTGTTCTGCGTACAACTAAAGTGCGCCAAGGGGACGCCGTCGCAGTCCTCGTTCACTTTCGGCGGCATCCTCTTCCAACGTGCCTGGTTACAGGTCCCCCCTACATTCCTCTTTTCAATTCATCCCTAACCCTAAATTACCCCTCTGTTATTTCTGTTCCCTCTTCCTTATACTAATAAGTCTTCCCCTTCTGTTCCACATTGCAGGGAATTTTGGTCACAACCCCCTCCTCCTCCTCCTATGAAGACGACCGTTGCATCCTCGACGACGGCACCGGCGTCATTGAGCTGTCTCTCTCTGGCGATTACCGTAACCGCCAGTGGAAGATAGGTCCGTGTCTCCTTCCAGAGACATTTGCTCTTGAGACTTTAGTACTCTCTCTCTCTCTCTCTCAAACTGTCTGTGTACATATACAGGAACATACGTGATGGTTGTTGGAGGATACTCTGTTCGTACGGGTGAACTCCCCATGATTAAGGTTCAATTCTCTCCCCCACAATAATAATACTAAGCAAATATGCTTGCATTCTTTTTACATACAACTGCAAATGTTTCAATTCTTCTTGTAATGCTTGCTTCATGGCTTGTTACAATTGTGTAGATTTTTAAAATTTTTTAGACCTTCCCTTTGCCAATTTGGATACTAAGTTTATATAAGGTGATTTGGAGTGGGATTTGATCTGAAAGCTTCCATTATCCTATCTTTAGTTGCTCACCTATGAATGGTCTTCTGGTGCAGTCAGGGTGTTGTCGTTAATTTTAACGGAAAATTTAACTTTTATTGTTGTTATTGTTGCGGTTGCCATTGTCGTTGGTCTATTTCTTTTCATAAACTTCTCCAGGACAATTCTAATAGAATAAGAGCAACTCTGACAGCTCGGTCATCCTTTGTGTCATCCCAAATTTTTGCAATTTTAATACCAAAATGAGCTCCAACAGTTCGGTCATCATTTGTGTCATTTTGACACATGTAATGCGTTGTGCCATATTTGGATGAGAATTTAATTGGGATGAAGTTTAATTAGGTTATGTTGACCTTGGGTTATTTTAGAGTTTTTATTTTATTTTAAATTTAAATTATTGTTATAATTTAATTTAAGTTAAAAAAATAAAACTACAGAAAAAAAAAAATACATAATATTAAATATTTTAAGTTAATTTTTACTTTTAATCTTAATACAAAAATATATTTGAAAACTACAATTAATTTTTGTATTAATTAATATAAAAATACTTTTTTTTAAAATGGCATGTCGATTTTGCCATATCGCACTCACTCTAAATTAGTTATACCATCGTACTATTTATGTGTCGTATTTGATAAATGGCACACAAAATTTAGGTTAACTGTTGGAGATGATCTAATACTCTTAATTTGTTATTTGTTGTTTTCTGCTTCAGGACTAATACAGATATCGTTCATAATTGAATGTAATATTTTCTCCTCATATAATTTGATATTTGACTGTAGAGTATGAATTAGGACTTGCAGTTGCATTGGAGCCAGATTCCACAATCCACATTTAGATATTATGCGCTTATATTCAGATAAAAATAAAATAAAAAAGAGGAAAACAAACACTTAGTGTAGCCAATTAATATTGCTTTCTCGTTATTTCTTCGACTTTCAGGTTCACAAAATTGTCGACCTTTCTTGTTATCCCGATCGAGAAACAATGTGGTACCTTGAAGTGATGGAGGCATTTAAACTATTCTACAAACCTCTGTTTGAAGAATGACCGAGAATGTTCTTCTTCTTCTTCTCGGAACAGCAGGAACACTTGTCAACCTTTTCTGGTTTATACAATTTTGTTATTTGGGTCTGCAACCACGTTTTCCAAGCTTGGGTGTGTAATTTTGTTAGAAGGCAAACATTTTTTTTTAATGTATATCCTTATTATATATTAAGGGAATGACCTTTAATTTCACGGATGCTTTCTCCCTTTCAAATATTTTGCATATGCACTGTGTGTTTCTCGATCACTAGTATATAGAGGGAGCCCGATTGTCGCTCATAACATAGCAAGCTAAATAGAAGATAGCCAGCATAATAAATTGGAAGGCAGCATTATTGCCAAAGTTTGCCAACCCAAAAATGAATTTAGCACAAAAGAACAAAAGACGAACTTATAGGGGTGAACTTGAAGGCGCCTCCAAATTTGGGCGTCCAAGGCCATTGGCCCCAATCGCCCTCCTTGATAAAGGTGTAAAGGTTTATTATTTGGTAGGATTTATTGTCAACATTTGATTATAGCATTGAAAGTACCATTTACAAGTTGGTGTTTCTGTCCGAAGACTAAACATTAATGTTGTGCTAGACATCTTGTGATAAGGTCCACCAATACAATTGTTCTGTTTATGTCATGCATATAAATATGTGTTGATATTTTGATTAATAATTTGACATAACCCTTTAGATTATGAGTCTATTATTCGTCATTATTTTCTGTTTAGTTACTATTTCTGCTGCTATTATTACTGCCAACATGAATTTCATTCTTGTGCTAAACGGCACAAACTTTAAGAATTAGAGAGAGAACATTTCAATTGTTCTTGCATGCATGGATCTTGACTTTGCGCTAATGAAAGAACAACCTTCACTTCTCACTGAAGAAAGTTCCCTTGAGACTAAAATGAAATATGAGAAGTGAGAGCATTCTATTCACATAAGTTTTGTGATGATCAAATGCGGCGTTCCGGAAACATTTATGGGCAGTATATCTGATGAGGTAATTGCTAAGACATTCCTTGAGGAAATAGAGAATTGTTTTGTAAAGAACGAAAAGGTAGAGACAAATACACTTTTAACTAATTTTGTT
The DNA here is from genome assembly GCA_016647705.1 of Eucommia ulmoides. Taxonomy (NCBI): domain Eukaryota; kingdom Viridiplantae; phylum Streptophyta; class Magnoliopsida; order Garryales; family Eucommiaceae; genus Eucommia; species Eucommia ulmoides. The sequence goes on from CM028329.1 coordinate 25,532,269, forward strand.
TCAATGAAATATAAAGGAAAATGGAACATAAGGGAGTACATTATAGAAATGTCCAATGTCGCTTCGAAACTAAAGACATTAAAGTTAGAGTTGTTTGAGGACTTGTTGGTGCATTTAGAACTCATTTATCTTCTGGCACAATACAGTCAGTTTATGGTGAGTTATAATACTCAAAATGATAAATGGACTCTTAAAGAGATCATATCTGATTGTGTGCAAGAAGGAAAAAAAAAATTAAGCGAGAAAAAACTGAAAGTGCTCAATTAGTCACTACCTCTAAGAGTAAGGAACAACAAAGTGATAAAGGTCAGGAAGTTGCAGTTAGAATACAACAATCCAAATTGCAAAAGAATTAGGATCAAAAATTTACTTATTTCTTCTGCAAGAAAGCTGGACTTATGAAGAAAGAATGTTCCAAATGTGTCGCATAGCGTGTAAAGAAAGATACGCTTCTCACTTTGGTTTGTTAACTAATGAGAATTCCAACATGGCTTAACATAAGCGTCTATAACATATTTCTAAACAGATAATAGAGAGGCTTGTATCTAACGGAATTCTTGATCCCCTTGATTTAACAAATTTCAAAATTTTTATTGAATGTGTAAAAGGGAAATAGACAAATATAAGGAAACTAGGAGCCAACAAGAGTTTTGGTGTCTTAGAATTGATACATATTGATATATGTAGACCATTCCCTATGGAATCTTGGAATAAACAATAATATTTTATTATGTTCATAGACGACTACTCTCGTTTTGGATACCTTTATTTGATTCATGAGAAGTCTCAATACTTAAACGTATTTAAGGCTTTCAAAGCGAGAGTTGAAAATCAATTAAGCAAGAAAATCAAGGCTGTTAAATCTTACCGTAGTGGTGAATACTATGGTCGATATGACGGATCAGGAGAACAATAATAAATCATTCTTCTTTGCTAGGATTACTCTGAGGAGAAGCACTTAACACTGTAGCATATATCATGAAGAGGGTACCAAGTAAAGCGGTAACTAAAACCCCTAATGAACTATGGTTAGACAAAAAGCCTAGCATAAGATATTTACACATTTGGGGTTGTCTAGCTGAGGCAAGGCCCTATAGGCCAAATGAAATGAAACTGGACTCAAGAACAATTAGCTGCTACTTTATTGAGTACGCTAAACAGTTGAGAGGATTTAAGTTTTATGATCCCTCAAATAAAACATTTTTTGAGACAAAAAATGCTAGACTTCTTGAGGATGTTGAATTTTAAGAGGGAGATAAGGTTATTAGGAATGTTGTCTTTGAAGAAGAATTAATTTCTATTCGAAACATTGTTATTGACAATGATTAGGTTCATAGCATTGTTCAAGACACAACGCAAGATAATAATGAAGAACTCCTCATTCAAAATCAAGATATTGTTCCGAATAAACAAACTCAACAACCTCAAGAGGAAGTCTCGCTAAGGCGATCCACTAGAGAAATGAGAAATACGATTTCAAGTGATTATATCGTCTATCTCCGAGAACATGAGTTTGTCGTAGGGACAATGGAAGATGATCCAATCAACTTCCATCAAGTCAAACAAAGTCCTGACTCTCAAAACTAGATTGATGTCATGAATGATGAGATGAAATTTATGAAGGGCAATGACGTTTAATCTTGTTAAGTTAACTGAAGGTGCGAAGTCCATCAATTGCAAATGGATCTTTAAAATCAAGAGGGATTCAAAAGGTAATATTGAGAGATATAAATCTTGTTTACTCGCCAAGGGTTTTACTCAAAAGAAAGACATTGATTATAAATAGACTTTCTCTCCAGTTTCATCGAAAGACTCTTTTAGGATTATAATGGAATTTGTAGCTCATTTTGATTTAAAGTTACATTAGATAGATGTAAAGACTGTGTTTCTCAATGAAGACATTGATGAAACGATATATATGGTGCAACTAGAAAACTTTGTATCAGGCGATCCAAAGTCTACGGTTTGTTAATTAGCTAAAGAAATTCATTTATAGTCTCAAACAAGCTTCTCATCAATGGTATCATAAATTTCATAAAATCATTTATGGCATATGGTTTTGAGGTAAATGCAGTTGATAATTGTGTATACCACAAATTCAGTGGGAGTATTCAGTTTCCTAGTCTTATATGTCGATAACATACTGATAGCTAACAATGATATAGGCTTATTGCACGAAATCAAGAGATTTCTAACTATGAATTTTCAAATGAAAGATCTTGGGGACGCCTATTTTATATTAGGAATAAAGAACATCGAGATCACCCTCGGGGTATCATTGGGTTATCACAAAATAACTATATCAAAATGGTGCTTGTTAGATTTAGCATGAAAGATTGGGCACTAGGAGATACTCATGTTGCTAAAAGAGACAAGTTTAGTCTTACTCAATACTCCAAGAATGAGATAGATAAGAAAGAGATGCAAAAGATTCCTTATTCGTAGATAGTAGGGAGTCTTATGTAGGCTCAAGTATGTACGTGTTCGGATTTAGCGTTCATAGTTGGAATGTTAGACAGATACTTAAGTAACCCTGAGATGGATCATTGGAAAGCAGTCAAACAGGTTATGAGGTATTGACAGAAAACAAAAGACTACATGCTCACTTATCGGAAGACAGATTTACTCTTAATGTGTTCTTTTTAATTGTGGTTTAAACATAAAGATAGAAAGACTAATAATTGATCTTATTACGGAATAGAGAGGAACAAGTTAGAAATAAGTATGTTTGAGATCACATTGCATGTAATTTCTTGCTGCACATCCATACTTGATTTATGTCATTGAATATATTTGGTATGGTGACCACTGATGGATCTAGTTACGAATATAAATGTAACGAATGTCGCTTTGATCTCATGTTGGTATAGGAGATGGACTAGATTGCAATCGAAGAATGTTTCCAAGAAGATAGCACTTTTGCGTGCACTCAAGACTACAAAATATAACTGTCTTCGGAATTTCATATTAGCCCAAGTGGGAGATTGTTAGGAAATTGATTATTTCCTATTGTGGGCTCATACGATTTAATTAAACAGTTATATTATGGGCTACCATTTATAAAGGCTCAAATAAGAGATATAATTAATTGGGCTCCGGAAACATTAAATAGGTTTAGGCTTCGCAATGTGTAGTAACCAATTAGGCAATTAGGGTTAATGGGTCTTGAGTTGACCTTAATATATAAAGAACTTATATCAGAATTATGATCTCCGAGACTAATCAGACGGCTACTTATCTCCTATTCCCCATCTGTGAGAGAGAACCCATTGGGGAACATCAAGTGATTAGTCCGCGAAAGGCTTCTACCCTGACAATTCATTGTTGTGGATTCAGCTACCTTTTTTTAACGTTTGTTTATGTATTAAAAGAAATTTTGATAATTTGACATGTTGATTAGGACTAAGAAATCTATTGAGATTTAGGGATTCATTCCCAACAAAAGTTGGATTCATCAAGTCAGATAAGCATAAACCAAAAACCATAGAAAGTGAAACGACAGTGAACAAATAGATGATACACAGTTACAATAAAAATCCAGTAGTTTCTCAAAAGTAATCCAAACACATACAACTTAGAAATCTACTTTGATGATGCCTAGTTTTCCACAACACTCCAGGTGCTAGTAAAGTTATCACGCAGCAGCGGGATGCTGAAATACTTTGCACCCACTCGTCAACTAGAAGATTTTGTTTGCCTAGATGGCGGAAGTGCTAGTGGTACTACTGCTCTCCTAACCCCTAAATATTCATTTCTTGGGAGCCATGAGGCCGTCATTGATTCGTTCTCCACGGTATGAGCAAAAAAATCACTGTTGATCCTAGTGGTTCGGGATCTTATCTGTCGGAATTACTGCATAACCTCAACTGTGACCTTATCCCTACCAACCGAAGAGGAGAAAACATGTCCGCCAGGGGAGTGATATAGACGTTTTTATGAAGATAGCTTCGTGGATGGACTTTGTTTTCTATTTTCTATTTTATTTTGTTCAGTGTTTCACTAATTCAATTCCACCCTAGGTAGCTAGTGCCCAATTTGTAGAGATTTCTCGTTGGAACTTGGAGGTAATATTTTCCCCAAAACAAGGAGGTACCTTATCCATTTTCCCTGTTCCAAGAGTTTTATATGTTGAAAAAGAGTCCTATGAAAGGATTGTAGTATTTCTCTTCCTGCAGTGGTGGAAGCTATTTTTTGATCTGCCCTTCTCTATTTACAACTGAAAGAATCGGTTTACTCTGGCCTGTGGCTCAGGATAGGATGTTGAGCCCGTAATAAAATCCACGAATCTCCTCCCTAGATCCTAGAGAGCCCGTAATAAAATCCACGCATCTCCTCCCTAGATCCTAGTGGCTTCCGAATCTCAGCCATAACGTCGTCCATGGGCGACCGAACTGCCATCTGTATGAAATTTTTAGCACAGTGTCACGCACCCTATATCGCAACCTCGACCATTTTTTGAAGAGAGGGACATGTAGTGGATTGACCTCCCCAACTGTTTTCTATGTTGGAGAAAATGAGGATGAAAAAGAATAGTTTCTTGTGAACCACCATAGCTTAGATAGAGATGGATTATGGTGGCTTCGAGTAGATTTTGCCAAAAAAAAATGCTAGAAAATAGAGGCTTCTAGGTTTTCCCTCCCTAGTGCCTTTCCATATCCCTGGAGTTTTCAATACCACATTATTGTTGGGGAATGTTTTCGCTTCCAACCCCATATCGGCTTTGATGAATAGTCTCATCACCACCATGATCTTAGAACTTTGAGTGATCCTTTGTGGGATAAGTCATTGGGTCAAGACCTTGAAGAAGACCACACATCAGCTAGGTTTTTTGGATCTCTTTGCGCAACACCACTTCTCCCTGAATGGAAAGTGTGTGGGATACGGTTAACTATAGACTCCAACGTCTACAAAAATTACTCTAACGCATTGACCTTCTATTAATGGGATACTCATGCCTTGTTACCTATGGACCTTGTAAAGTACGGGCCCTCAAATCATACACGAACATGCCATAATGCACGTTGTTCAAATTCCTCACGAAGTTGCATTCATTTTCTCCTGATTTGACACAGAAGCCATCGTATGGTTAAGAGCAAAGGGATTGCCAATTGGGGCAGAGGCATTGGCATAGGTTGAGTCAGAGTTATTAGACCTTCAAGCAACATCAAAGAAGAAGATATGTGTCGTGCGTAGGAAAGAGAGTGAGGCCCGTGAAAAGGTTGAGATCGCCCTTATTGCCAATAAAGACCTGTATGCAGAAAGCGAGAGAATTAAGGCAGAGCTTCAAAAAACCCGTGGGGAGTTAACATATACCCAAGAAAAGTTGAAGAAATTAAAAAGAGAAAGTATCAACAACTTGAGAATGACATTGTTAACATGACACTTGAGAATTCAAGGCCAACCAAATATTGGTCCTAGCTAGCAATCCCTTTTGATTTGTTCACCCTTAGGATGGTTCTCTTCAATTATGAGCCTGAAAGAGATGATAGGTTTGTGAGACTGGATGAGAACTCAATCCTTCTGCAACTTGAGGGACTCTCCGGGACCAACAGAATCAATGTCAATCTCAACGAGTAGGCACCTCACCCCAATCTTGAGATCCCAGGCTTCCCCTGGATGCAAGTGAACAAACATTCGCAAGGTTTCTTTGGAACAATCCCTTGTGAAGAGAGGAGTTTAGGATCCTCGACAACAACGCTCACGAACAAGGAGCGACCCCCTGGTTCCTGATTTTCAAAACATTATCCGTTGCTTACTTGGTGCACTTGGGACCCCCACTCATCTTTATTGCACCTATTCTAGGTCCCCGAGTAGAAAAATGCACAAAGCCTCCACAAAGGCCTTATAATTTAAGCACATTGTCAAGTGACGCTTGCCCAAAAAAATGATGGGATGTGACTAGTTATACTATTTACATCACTCAGGAACCATGTCGATTGGGCGACACATCCTTTCTCGTTTGTTGGGGAGCATTTTTTTTTGGTAAACTACCCTTTCTCGTTTGTTGGAAGCGCCTTTTTTTGGTAAACCACAATAATTATCTAATGGATACACCCCTTCACATTCCCCTTTTTGGTCATGAATATGGATTGCACTCGAACAACTTTTTTCACCAATTCCTTTGCCATTAAGAGGCATTAGCTAAACACTTTGCATTCCCCTTCACAACAATAATGTCCAACTTTAGTCTTGATTTTGTTGATGAGGCCATTCGGTCATTCTCTGAAGAGTAGGCAAAAATAAAGAAAGCTTACAAGAAAATCCGCCCTGAACTTCATACTTCTAGAAGACTGGTGGCCCTAAATGGAATTTGAGTGACCACTACTATTATGGAGGATCAATACCTTTCGTTAGTGCTAAAAAAATAGTGGTGGATCGTGAACTGGGCCGGACATGCTTGGAGCAGTCCATTGTGGAAAAAGACTTTAGACTGGGGTCACTAATTTGAAAAACAACAATAAAGCCTTAGATCCTAGGTCAAGACTCTCGCTTAGCTGCTAGGGGATTGGGAGTCGCAACACCTTGTCACTCCTCTTTTCATAGTCCATATCATCTAGCTAGAGATTATTATCAACAATCTACTAAATGGGTTCTTTGAGGACTTGGAGCTCTTTCATGACTCCATTCGCTACTGGGAAAATAGCATACGCCTCAATGGTTGAGGCCTTGCATTTTTTATAACTCCAAGCAAATGATCAATGAACCTTCCAGTACTGCGAATGTTAAGGCCTCTCCCCTGACAACTGTCAAAGGCTCCACACTCTTAGATGCTAGTCCGCTAGATGCTCATTAAAATGAGGCAAAGATGGATAAATCAAGCGGCTCACCAAGAACATCCTTGTGAAGAGAAAGATGAATAACGACATCATTTTTTATGCCTACTAGGGGATTTCGATATTATTGTGTAACATTATGTACACCCATCTCTGTCAAAATAATGTATTTTTCACTTCCCAGCTTCGAGATCTTTGCTGACAATTTAGTACCCTTTTTCTCATAATGTTTCTTTTGTCGCATTAATGCAATGCTCAAATCATCAATATCGAACTTTTGCTTGTGCATTGTAATTGTTAGGTTTGCAACAAGCTTGCGATATGCGACAATAGTCTCATGTTCTTCCTTTTTTTTCTTCTCAAAGTCTTCCTGTATTCGATCCAACTGTCAGTACGCATCCCCACGTGTGATTTCTTGTGTTGTTAAAGGCCTGACACTTGTTTCGAATTTTGTAAATTCTACACAAAAATCAAAAGTTTGCACATTGTGGTGCACCTCTAATTGACTAAAAAGTGGGGTTATATAGTTTTGTATGATTTGGTCGATCATACATTAAATCTTTTGGTCATCATCCATGATTGGCTCTTTTCTTTTGTTAAGATCTTCTACAGGTGATAACAGTGTTTTCTTATCAATGGTTTCATCGTCACTTTGTTGTTTATCCCAAATTGTATTTCTTCTAAATTCTCCTCAACATCGTGTTCATTGACCTAAGCAAACATGAGATTGGTAATGTTCCATTATGTTTTAGGTACAATAAAATTATCTAAAAAATTATGTTGTTGATATAAGTACATAATTGTTAACTAAGCTCACAACAATTGGCACATTGGAGTGGACCTTGGAATAGAAAATTCTCGTCCTTGAATGCGACCACACAATCAAGTATTGTTCTCATAGCCAATATTGGAAACACAGATAAAGAAATGACGTGGGTTTCTAGAGAGCGTTTTTGTATTATCTATCTGTTGTGAATTTGTTATGGCCATTGACAAAGAGGAAGTGTCCATTCACAAGGGGGAACATGTTAAACACATCCACAACTATACATATATCAATTCAAAGAGAGGATTCTTGTGTGAACATTCACAGAAGTAGTATAAGTAGGGTGGTTACCCCCTTAGTAGAAGATGAATGCATTGTACTTTCAGTTACATATATAATCAAGTGATTGTGGATGTTTGTTGAACATTAAATGTACTTGTAATACTAGAACACACCTTGTTATTGCCTTTGGATTCGAGTAAGACTTTTTAATTCTTGTCTCTAGGTCAATATGGATTTCTTGAGCCTAATTGTATTTGTACATTTCACAAGTCCTTCTACATACCGGACCAACCATTTTGGAACTTGTTGACTTGATGTTGGAAAGAAGCATGTGGCTAGCAAGTGCAAACAGACTAGACAGACAATGTCTTCAGTGTCTTTGGCAATGGTAGAGGTCACTTTTTTTTCGATTAGCGCCTTCAAGAAAGATGCACTAAATTCGAATGGCTAGAATGTAAGGTGACTCAAGAGTGAAGAATTTGATTTGGTATATTAACTTTGTACAACTGGCTCATCACCTGATGTTATGTGAGGGTATCGAAAAATAATGTTGTGAACAATTTCGCGAATGGAGTTTGTGCAAGAGGATCTCCGTGGCGTTCTTTGAACTTGCAATCTTTAATAACTCGAATGTTTGTTTGAGAGTTCGATACAAGTGTGATCTTGATTGGATCTGGCTATCACCCTTTACTCGCTTTCAACGACAACTTAGTATGTAACAGAACAAAAAGGTTAGTTAGATGATCACCAAGTATGAAACAAAATAGTAAGTTAGACAATTGTGAATTGTATGTGAATCAGTATTAATATGAATATTAACAATTACTTGGAGACATTGACATTCTCAATTAATATGGACACTATTATGTTTCACATACTTGTATCAATGTGAATACTCCCACATCTTTAGACAGTTTTAGGGTGATTCGGGTAATTCAATAAAAGAAAGTGTTCATACGACAAGGGTAAAAGTATAGTCAAACATTTACACAAACATACGGTCTGGAATTAAGTATATGTGAACATTCACAAAGAAAATCAAAGTCTGGACAAGAGTACCAATACGAATATGCAAACAAAGTAGCGTGAATGACATGTAAAATCTAAATGAACATTTGCATTCTTAACATGAAATTAAATGCATGCGAACATTAACAAATAAAAAAAAAAATCATAAAAACGAGTTATCAACATGAATAATCAAAACGGGTCTTCGTGAATGTGTAATCAAACCCTATATAAACATTCACAAATAAATCTGGACACTCAAATGTTTTAGAAGAAAAACGATGTTTTGCTGAATGGTGTAAAAGCAGATGTAAATATTCACAAATCATAACATAATCACAAAAACTAGGTATCAACATGAATATTCAAAACAAAAACAATTCATAGTGAATGTGCATTTGAATCCTACGTGAATATTCTTTAGTTAAGAACACACCTTTGGGACTTTTTTGTGTTCATTTGGTGGGAGTTCCTCCTTCGTCAACTCAAGTCTTCACCATTTTTTGTGCTTCTGTTAGAATTAATGAGTCGCGAGGTTTCAACGTTCTAGGATTAGGGTTTGGCATTCGGAATAAGGGAGAGAGAAAATAATTTAGCCTAAATGGAAATAATTAAACATAGTTAGAATGAGAAAAGGAAAGTGGGACAGTTTAGTTTAGAAAAATGGTCCACGATTTGAAAACTATCGAAAAAAATATCAGTGTAAACATTCACAAACTACAATTTGAAGCACAAAAATCTTAAATATGGAAATCAATTTGTAGAATTTGAAAAGACAATTTAGACCTCATATTTTTATTTTTATTTTGAATTTTTGGGTTAATAGAACGTTCACAATTTTTTGTAAAGTTTTTTTAGTATCAATACGTGATTGATTTACATTAATGGATGAGATGTTTGTTCGACTTCAAAATGGCATATTTACTAATTTTGATGGCATGCAGAGTTATTTGGCTTTCGAAAATAGAGGACCTTTGGCTAAACTATATTGGGAGACTAAAAACTTAAATTTACTCAGTGATGCCTTTTTTAATAGTTTTGGTTAATTTGTAAGGCTATATAATAAAATTCCCTTATTTTTATTGGACGTGGATCTAGATTAATTATTTGGACGTGGATCTAGATTAATTATCTCAGTTTTGTTTGGTATGAGAGAGAGAAGGGGCATTATTCATTATTGAATAATTATCAATAAAAAGAAAGAAAATAAATAAATATTTTAATTAATTTACTATTCTACCGTTAGAAGTGGTAAAATGTCATCTAATATTAAAATTGAAAAATTTCCGCACTTTTTCAAGGGATTAAAAAATTTCTTTCCACTCTTCCTTCCAAATTTCTTCCCCATTTTTCACTTTAAATGTAAAACACAATCTTTTTATGCTTCGTCCGAGAACAAACCAATATTAGGTACAGGTTAACAACCAACAAAACCACCTGCTTTACCGAGATTAACAATCAACAAAAAACCCCGGCTGCATAAAGCACACTTGCCCAACATGTTCACTAGCACAAAAACTCCGGGCCCGTTTGGCTCTCCTTCAATTCATAAATTTTATTATTTTTTAATTAATCAATTGATAAATTATTATTGTTCAGTGGTAAAAATTAAAAATATATTATATTATTTTTTAATTAATTAATTGTTATGATTTCAAGTTTAGTTGATAAAAAAATAAAAAATAAAAACCTCTTCAATTTGTTAGCTAACCATTTTTATTATTCTTGTGCTATTTTTACATATGACTGGAATAACTTATATAACATGAAATTTTAGCTGAACTAAAATAATTATACATTTCTTTGTTCAAATAAACAATATATAAATTTAATTAAATCATAGACAAAATGAATAATTGGTATTAATTCATATAAACTAAGAAAATTCATAAAATATAATAATTTAAATTTAACTAATTAGGCCGAGGAAAAAAGAGAGAACCGACGTCAAAAGGACACGCTGGTAAAGAATGCCATGATAGAAGAACCCGCATATCACATGTACACTTGGTATCCGAATAATGTCCATAAACAATCAAATCTCTCCCCTAGAGAAAATGTCTGATACATGAATTTTCCAAAACATCAAGTTTTCAATATCACAAAAAACATCAACAAATAAAATACCTGACCAGGAGGAGGAACAAGCTTCACTTGAGAGAAAAAAAAGTCCTGCTCCAGAGGTTCTTCTTCCAATTCAACAATAAATAACCGATTCGTGTCAGCAATTTTCACACCCAACCCAACAATTTCCATGTTCACATTCCCATTTTCAGGACTTTTTTTGAGGACCAAAATCCAAACTTCGGCAAAACATTGTGCAAAAACATTACTACAGCAGGTAAGTTTGCTATATTTGCCTTGATGGATTTACCGTAGATTGAGATTCTTTAGCCGTTTTTGAAGCCCCAACGATAGCCATATTGCTGACCCTAACTTCCATTGCCTCCCTCTCATCCTTCTCCCTTTTCTTTTCGGATACTCCATTTTCTGTCGCTTGTGGAACATAATCAACTGGAGAAGGTGTATGAAGCTGAGGGACTCTCATTATCCATGGATGATTAAGGCATTGTGCAGCTGTAGGCCTCTTTTCAGGAACAAAATCAAGTATGGGGAGAAGGAAATCGGCCAACTCATTTGCATCTTGCTCATTAAACTCGTACTTCTCCATAAGCACCTTAGTTAGAGGCCAGAAACGCAAACGGCGGATGTGCCTTAAATCCCCATATCTGTTGAAGAACTCCCGCGAATAGCGCCCACCCAATGCAATCTGCAGGAAATTCTCACCAAACATCAGTAAATTATTTTGGTTGGTATATTTACTTGCCACAGTTTGAAAACACGTGTTTTTAAATCCTTCTTTGCTTAAAAGCAAAAAAGCACTTACAAATAAAAGTGGCATTTGTTTCACACTTAAAAAAATACTTCTACAACGCAAGAAAGTAAAAGCACTTTTTTAAAGCAAAATAGCTACTTTTCATTTCTTAAGAGATTGATGGATTAGCATATCTCTAGCCAAAATTTTCAAACGCTTACGAAATTATTTGGGGTTAAAGATTGTTGTTTATATGGATAAGACGATGATATTATCCGCCACTTTATCAAAACCAATTTTGGATTTTACTTTTGCTTTTGCTTTCAAGTAAAAGTAGTTTTTAGTTCAATTAACTTTTTTAATTTATACACTTATATATATATATAAGTACTTAAAAAAAATGATATCAAATGGTGCCAATTCAAATTCAACCCCTCCAACTATAAGAAGAAAAGAATCGAAGATCTCTGCTTTCAACCAGGGCAGTACAACCCTTACCTTGCGCGGCATCATTCCAAGGAGCTCCATCATCAAAGCCAAGTGATCCTGAAGTGGAAGAAAAATAGCAATAGTTACCAACTTGAAAACCAAGCAAATATTAGATCATCTTTCATTTATTGCTCAAGTACATGACAACATAAACTGATCTAGAGAGTAGAGACTACTTGCATAAAACCAAAAATGTAAAAGCAATCGGCAAAACCAGAATTTGGCATTTCCCAAAGATGGGTGGAGAGAGAGAAACTCATTTCCAACCCCAGCTCTTTAACAGTAGTAATAAAGGAAACATTATTTTGTCCTCACAACCCCCTGACACAAAACAACCAGAGACAAAAAACTATACTAACAACTCAAATTTGTGCTAGACAACTATTACAAGCCAATGAAACAAAATTTGTGAACACTCCTGTATAAAGGCAAAATCTGAACGTCAGCCTACGTGGGACATATACCGGTGCAGTTATTAGCAGGCAACTAATGGATGATTAAATCATAGTACAGCCAATGCAGTATGATGGAATGGTACATACAGACCCCTTAAAACCTAATTTTTAGCAATATTAGCATAATGCAGTACAATGGAGTGGTACATACAGACCCCTTAAAACCTAATTTTTAGCAATATATTAGCATAAGTAGCAGCAGGATTCCACAATAGCTAGATTTCTACCATTTTTTTTTTGGGTCAAATTAGAAGTAAAAGTAAAGAGCCAAGGCCTAGTGAGTTAGGAACACCTGAAGTATTTAAAGGCAAGTAATCCCTTATCGATTGAATAAAGATCAAATTTTCAGAATTTGTGAAAGCTTTTTACGAAATTCAGAGCCATTTGTGATGCAATATAAACCCTGGTTATGCCCAAGGGATATGCCTAGAATCTTCTTTTTGCTTCTCTTATTCTCGTCGGCGAGCATTGTTCACGTTTACTATCCACAGACCCCAAACAGAAGCCCTTGAAATCTTATTTTTTTCTTCTTTCATTGGATTCCAATTCCTTACCAAAAATACGAGCACTGTTAAACTTTCAAAACCCAAAATTTTCCACTCATTTTCAGCCACGAAAACAGCCAAACTCCTAAATGTCTAACTTCCCCATATAGTTTTGCACCAAACTCATGGAAGATTGACTCTCAAGCTTGTCCTACATCAGGTTGATTCTAGAATTCAACTTTTGATTCAACTGTCTTGATCAGACGAATAAATAACTGCAATAACACATCTAGCAGCTAGAACATGCATCATACGTCATACCAATAAACAAATCTGATATTCAGCATAAGATATGGATAGATTAAAGATCATCAATTGATTTTTGGTGTGTAATCTTTCAGTGGGATGAAGCATCCCTTTAGTTCCCTCCAAGAAACATGAGCTATCCAAAAGTTATGGCCAAATGGGGCTTGCTCCAAGATCCATGTCCTTACAAAAACCAAATGTTTCCAAATCTTTCCCTGTTCCTCTAACTAGCTACTGCTTTTTTTTTTTTGCATTATAAGTGGCGACGGTAGTTTTTATTCGCTGACGACAACATTTGTGAACACAAGTGAATTTTCCTTTTCAATTCTTTTCATTCTTAATATTTATCGTATAAAAAATGATAGAGGTCTATTAATCTTTTTTGTTTTTCATTTTTCTAATGACAATTCTTTCTTCCTTTTCCTCAAACAATACGGTTGTATAAATACTACACAGATGTTACAATATTAGCATAAGATGCAAGTTAGCATGATACCACAATAACTAGATTTCTATCATTTTTGGGGGCTCAAATTGTAAGTTGAAGTAAAGAGTCAAGTTCCAGTGAGTTAGGAACACCTGAAGTCTTTAAAGGTATGTAATCCTTCTCAATTGAATAAAGATCAAATATTTAGAATTTGCGAAAGCTTTTCCAAGAAATTCAGGGCCTTTTGTTATGCAATCTAAACCCTGGTTATGCGCAAAGTATATGCCTAGAATCTTCTTTTTTTTCTTCTCTTGTTCTCGTCAATGATCATCGTTCACGGATACTATTCACAGTCCCCGAACAGAAGCCCTTGAAATCTTATTTTTCCTTCCTTCATTGGATTTCAATTCCTTACCAAAAATACTACCACTGTTAAACTTTCAAAACCTAAAATTTTTCATTCATTTTCAGCCACCAAAACAGCCAAACTCCTAAATTTCTAAGTTCCCCATGTGGTTTTGCACCAAACCCATGGAAGATTGACCCTCAAGCTTCTCCTACATCTAGGTGATTCTAGGATTTAACTTTTGATTCATACGTCTTAATCAGACGAATAAATAACTGCAATAATACATCTACCAGCAAGAACATGAATCATACGTCATACCAATAAATAAATCTGATATTCATCATAAGTTATGAATAGATTAAAGATCATCAACTGATTTTTGGTGTGTCTAATCTTTCACTGGGATGAATCATCCATTTAGCTCCTTCCAGGAAGCATGAGCTAGCCAAAAAGTTCTATGAAGAAATAGGGCTTGCTCCAGGATCCATGTCTTCACAAAAAGCAAATCTTTCCAAATCTTTCGCCGTTCCTCTAACTAGTCACTGCTATTTTTTTCAGAAAATAAGTGATGATGGTAGTTTATATTTGCTAACAACATCTGCGAACATGAGTGAATTTTCCCTTTCAATTCTTTTCATTCTTAATACTTATGGTACAAAAAATGATTATGGTTTATTAATCATTTTTGTTTTTCATTTTTCTAATGCACAGTTCTTTGTTCAGCATAAATACTACAATGTTACGTAGCTTGTCCAACATGTAATAGATTGAAGGATATATACTTCCAAATCGTAACGCTTATATATGCATATTGTGATTTGAGATACATAATTACTTGTCTGATATATACTTCCACATCGTAACACTTATATATGCATATTGTGATTTGAGATACATGGTTACTTTTCTGATATATACTTCCACAATTTGTGAACATTGTTCATATATAGGGTACATATTCATCACAACCAAATTCCAGCTACACCCACATCCTATTTGAATTTCTCGATACATGAATTCCCATACTTGAATCTCACACTTCCAAATCCACCCAAATCAGTTCCTAATATCCTGAACAAATAAGACAGGAAAGAGACTAAACCAAGCTTTGCATAAACATCACCTAAAAAAACATTTCAATAGACCCATATGGTGATTTCAATAAGTAAAATGACTAAACACATAAACTGCTGTCTGTTATGAATACATTAACCAGATTATTCAGTGGGTTATGAGAAAATAAAAGTGATAACCAGTTACAGATTAACATTGACTTAGAAAACTTCAAATAGCTGCCAAAACAACAAAAATAGAGAGAACTTCCACAAATTACAGCCAGAGGATTGGGCGACTATAAATGGGTTGTGCTGTTCTCAGACCCCACATCTATGACCCACCCCACTCTCCCAACACCACAAAAAGATCAGTAAAGAAAATCAAAACTATAAAACATTTTAACAAGGACAATTGAGGCATGCTTATTTTTTGTGATATCAATTGTAATTTACATATAACAATTTTTTTTGCTAAGTAATTATGCATAACAATTCTCAAATGCAAAACATATTGACCATTATTTTGTGAAAAGTACAAGCCATTCTTCAAAAAGCGGTAAAAATGACCTACTAGAATCCTAGTAGTAAGCCAAGAGTAGGGTGCTCATACCTCATCCCTCTCATAGTTGTCTCCACTATGAGGATCAAAGAGAACATCGCCAGTGGCCAGCTCAAAGCAAATACAGGCAAATGACCATAGATCAGCCGAAGTTGAGTACTTAGATCCTAGAATAACCTCTGGACACCTATATTGCCTTGTCTGGATATCACTTGTAAATTGTTTGTACGTCCAACAAGCATTACCAAAATCAACCAATTTGCAATTGAGGTCAATTTCTGCCAGCAGATTCTGCCTTGTTGAACGCCCCCCTCTCCTGCTAGCTTGACTTCCTTGGCGAGCATTATCTGTTCCTTCAGCATCCCTTGATTTAACTTCAGAGTCTGCAGCACTTGTTAGTTCATCGACAGATTCTTCACTTCCTTTCACATCATGATGACAATTTTCAGGACTAGATGTTTCATTATCAGGTTCAACTTCCTCTGAAGCTTCCTTCCCCACGCACTTTTGTGCTGCCCGCTTAGCTTTTCTCTTAATTTTCTTCTTCTGGTTCTTGGTTAGATCACCATTCAAAATCTTAACATCTTTAGAAGCACCAGAGTCAGACACAACCTTACTTCTACTGGATGGGAGGATGAGAGGGGCACCTGACCTCCTCGGGTCTTTAGCTGGATCAATCATTGAACACAACAATACATTCTCGGGCTTCAAATCTGTATGTATTATCGAAAGCTGTCTATGCAAATAGTCCAACCCCACCAAAACGTGAAAACATATTTCTTTAACCATGTGAAGAGGTATTCCCCGGTAGTCTGAATACTTTATTAGTGTCAGAAGATTATCACCTAAGTACTCAAAAACCATACAGACATGCTGACCATTAGGCCCGGAATGCTTGAAGTGATCCAAGAGCTTCACAACACACTTCTTGTCATCTGGATCTCCCTCAGAAATTTGTTTCAGAATTGTTATCTCATCCATTGCTGCCTCAGTGTAATGTTGAGCACTCTTTTGAACTTTTAAAGCCACATACCTCTACATAAATTAATTTTGCCTAACTTTCAGACAATTGGGAACAACAAAATACATAGAGATGCGAAATGATAAATGAAACGAAATTTTGAAAAACAAAATGTATCTTAGAGTCTCATTATTATTTTTCACCAAGCAACGATCCCATCCTTAGAATATTACAATAATATATATGTATGCATAGATAAATAGAGAGAATGTATGAACCAATATAGTTTTCTTTGATTAAGGGAGCAAAATTTATGGATGTCCTTTTAGAGTTCTAGACTTCAAGTGAATCAGTTAGACTGTACTGAACTTAGGAAATAGAAAGAATGAAGATGCGTACAGAGATACAAGCCCAATCTTTAGATAAGCATAGAGATAGCCCATTTGTGCAAGGTGATGCTCAGCACTTTATTTTTTATTATAAATTAGTTGTGTGTGGTTTCAGTTGAAACAAGCATGAAATATGCAAATAAAAGGACCGTTGCTGATCTGTATTCAGAAATTCCAATTTCTGCACAAATTACATTATCCACCCAATGGGTAGGTTTGATTTAGTGAACCTAACAAGGTACCTCCAAATTTGAAAGCTCAAAGAAAACAAGTTATCCATATGGAGGAAGAGACCGTGAATGGTAAAGAGGAGTTTGCAATCTCTATATGGTTAGGGGTTCAAATTGTGATGTTTATAGAAAAGCACTCTGGAATGAATTGGTTTCTTTTAGCAAGAGGAATACTTTGAACTTTGAAGCCTAAATTATTTGGGAGATTTCAATGTTGTTAGAGATCTTTTTTTTTTTTTTTTTTTTTTTCTTGGGGGAGGGGGGTTGTGTGGGGGAGGAGGATGTATTATGCTTATTCAAATAAGAGAACTGCAGATCTTGCATTTTTAGCAAACTTGATAGAGCTTTAATTAATGAAGCTTTGAGGTGCTAAATAAGATATGGCCTATGCCGAGTTTTTTATCCTAACCTTTCAGATCATAATAGCCCAATTGTGGTCTCAGTTCCATACGAAGAAAGGAGAAGGAGCCCTTTCAAGTTTGTCAAGTTTAGAGCAGATAAAGATAATTTTCTACCTACTGTAGCTTTTGGGAAATAAATATTCTATGCTCTTAACAGTCTTGATCAGTGCAGGCAGGAGCCATGGAGGGAACCTTCCATGGTCCCATGACGAGTGAGGAGAAAACTCTTTAATGCAACCAAAATCAAAGAGGATTTTTATACGCAAAAATCTAAAGTTCAGCGGTTGAAGAATAAGGATTATAACACAGGTTTTTTGTTCAATCCATGACCCAGAGGTTTAATAAGAGAATCATGTGCCTTGATAAGATAAAACTAAACTGGAGTTCAAAGAGGACGCACGGGAAGAAGCAATTAACTTCAACAGTTCAACGTTAATGTGTTCGGAACTGATTGGTCTACACATTGAAGTATAGAAGATCTTAACAAGTTAATTCAGGATTAGGTTCCTTTTAACCTTTTTGGATGGCCTACTAGCCCAATTTTGGATAAAGTAAAATGTGTAATTTTTGGATTAAAACACAAGAAGGTCCTAGGATCGGACGGTCACAATGCTTTGCTTTTTCTTTTTAAGAGAACCTGGCCAATAATTGAAAAAGATGTAATGGTATCTGGCAAAATTCCTTCCAATCCGGGCATATCCTCAAATCTTTGAATTTTGAACAACATTGTTCTTACTTTATTCCCTACGGTTCAAAATCCTCCTAAAAACGCTTAATTCAGACTTATTGCCGGCTATTATATCCTATATAGGTCATTGCTGAATCCCAAGCCCGGGTAAAGGAAAAGGGTTGCGTTAGGTAACTGACAGCCAGCATAAAACTTTGTTAGAACTTTTATGACATGAATCCGAATACATTAAACGTTGGGGCATTCCCTACTAGCGACACGCTACATTTCCACCACCTGAATGTAGTGAAGAACGAGCGAGGGTGGGCTAGGGCGCCGCCCCGAAGCGACGCACTATGTTTTTGCCCTGAAACTGTGTCAAATGAGCGAGGGTTGTCGCATTATAGTGGACGGGTGCGGATAAAGAAGTTAGTCCATGAGAATAGGCTTAGGTTGGCAACTTGGAATATAGAAACGCTGATGGGTAAGACTCGAGAATTGGTGGACGTGATGAGTTGGAGGAGGATTAATATTCCATACTTGTAGGAAACTAAGTGAGTTGGAAAGAGGTCTAGAGAAATTGGGAGCACGGGGTATAAATTATGGTATACGGGGAAGGACAAACATAAGAATTGGGTGGGCATCATGGTAGATAGGGATTTAAAGGATAGCGTGGTCGATATTAGGAGAATTTGTGATAGGATGATAGTTATGAAGTTGGTGATTGGAGGGGAGGTGATTAAAGTTATTAGTGTGTACGCTCCCCAAGTTGGATTGTAAGAAAATGTTAGACGAGAATTTTGGGAGAAGATGGACGAAGTTGTTCAAAGTATACCTAAACAAGAAAAAATATTTATTGGGGAAGACTTAAATGCACATGTAGGGAAGGAAATGAGGACTTTCAAGAAAGTACATAGTGGTTATGGATTTGGAAAGAAGAATACAATGGGTGAAATGATTTTAGATTTTGCTATGGCGTATGATTTAGTCCTAAATACATGTTTCAGGAAGAGGGATGAGCACCTTATCACATTTAAGAGTGGACAGAGGAATAGACAGATAGATTTTGTCCTTCTTAGAACGAGTAATCGTTTAATATGAAAGGACTGTAAAGTCATACCCGGAGAGAGTATTGCTACCCAACATAGATTGATGGTAACCGATTTGAAGTTTCAAGGGTAGAAATGGGAGTCTAAGATAAATAGGCATGCAAGGATCATAGTATCAAATATCGGGCGTTACGGTACGTAACAGCCGATACGTAACGGAAAATCAAGCCTCTGATACGGTCACAGGCCGATATTCTGAGTTTGTGCCGATTCACATCGTAACGGCCCATTACGGGCCTGTAACGGGCGTTACAGCCGTTACGACTGTTCAACATTACAGAGGGGCCTGTAATGCCATGAGCTACTTTGGCAATTTGTTTGAGAGTTGAAAACACTAAAAAATAAATGGAATGATCTATATAATTGAGAAGATAAACAAAAAACAAACTTACCTTCGTAGAATCTTGAAACCAAAAATCAATCGCAGCTTCTCACCAGACATATTTACTGCAAAACTTGAGAAATTCGTCGCCAAAGTCCGAACCCTAACAGCTCATCACCATCGCCGAGCATAGCTCTCGCCGTCGCAATCGCCATCGTGATCGCTCATATCTCATTGCTAGCCGTCGCAGTCGTCATTGCAATCGCAATTGATCGTTCGTCTCTCTATCTCTATCTTTTCTCTCTCGATCTATCTATCTATCTGATTTGAGTTTGGGAAATTAAAGGGAGAGGTGGGTTTGTAATTTGGGGGAAGGGGGTGGATTTGTAATTAAGGTTAATTAGATTTAATTATAATTTTAATACAATTGCAATTTCTTCTCTAAATTTGTAAATTTTAACTTAAAAATTTAAATTTAGGTATTTTATATATATATATATACACACACACACACGTACATATGTAATTATGACATTATGTATATAACTATTTATAATTATATATATAATTAAATGTTTTGTGCATCATCTCATCTTATTCTTTTAATATTATTCAGTACGACCGTTTTTCGTCTTTTGTCATGTCTTTATTGTGTTTATAACCCTAAATGTCATAATATCTATTAGAATATGTTTATTAAAGGTTAAATGAGTAAAACAATTACTATTATTGAGTTTTTGAAGATATTCTGATGATTTTAAAAAATTCACAACCGTTACAGCCGATTCCCATTACGGACAAGCCGATACTCCCGATACTATTATACCGCGACCGTTACCATTACGTAACCCGATACCACGTAAAACCTTGGCAAAGATACGTTTGAGGGATCTAAAAGGTGAAAAATGGAGTTGTTTAAGGATAAAATTAACAATGATGAGTTATAAAAGAGACATGAGAATGTGAACAAAATGTGGAGTGATATGACTAGTCGTATTAGAGAGATAGGAAGAAACGTTTTAGGAGTTTATAAAAAGGAGGACCACGATATAAAGAAAGTTGGTTGTGGAATGAGGAGGTCCAAAAAACCGTTCGGAACAAGAAAATAGCCTATAAAGAATGGTAAAAATGTCAAAGTAGGGAGAGTTTAGATAAGTATAAACATGTAAAAAAGGAGACAAGAAAAGTAACTAAGAAATCAAAATTTAGGGCGCACGATAATTTGTACCAAAAGTTAGACACAAAAGAGAGAGAGGGAGATATATTTAAACTTGCTAGACAATGTGAACGAAAGACTAGAGATATTGGAAGTGTTAGATTCATCAAAGACACAGATGAAAAGGTCCTAGTAAAGGATAAGGAGATTATGGAACGATGGAGAAATTATTTTTATAATTTATTTAATGAGAACAACGCCGGGAAATCTAGACTAGAGTTGTCTAATTTATCTTCAGATAGGATTTATAAGTTTCATAGAAGAATTAGGGCTTCTAAAATTCGAATAACACTAAGGAAGATGAGAATTGGAAAAGCAGCAAGGCCAGATAAAATCCCTATAGAGATGTGAAAAAGTTTGGGAGATATTGGAATAAAGTGGTTAACTAGACTTCTCATTAATATTTTGAGGACTAAGAGAATGCCTAACGACTAGAAGAGGAATATCTTAGTGCCCATCTATAAAAATAGAAGGGAAGTTCAAAGTTGCACAAACTATCGGGGTATAAAACTCAGGAGTTATACTATGAAACTTTGAAAGAGAGTGATAGAATATAGAATAAGACATGAAACAAGTATAGGAGAGAACCAATTTGGATTGATACCTAGCCGATCAACCACTGAAGCTATTTATTTAATTAGAATATTAATAAAAAAATATAGAGAAAAAAAGAAAGATTTACATATGATATTTATGGACCTGGAAAAAAGTTATAATCGGGTACCCAAAGAAATTTTGTAGTGGGTGCTAGCAAAAAAAAAGTGTCCAATGTGTACATCGAGGTAACTAAGGATATGTATGAAGGTATAATCACTAGTGTTCGACCAGAGAAGAGATACTTGTGCATTACCTATTAATATAGGCTTACATCAAGGATCATCTTTAAGTCTTTACCTCTTCGTTCTAGTGATAAATGAGCTCACAAAATATATTCAATATGGAGTACCTTAGAGTATGTTATTTGTGGATGACATAGTATTAGTTGATGAAAGTAAAATAAGTTTTAAGACTAAGTTAGAAAGATGGAGAGAAACTTTAGAGTTTAAAGGTTTGAAGGTTAGTCGAAACAAGACGTAATACATGCATTGTAATTTTTGTAATACCCAGAGAGATGTTGGTGCGGTCAAAATTAGAGATGAGGAGATATCAAAGGTTTATCATTTTAGATATTTAGGTTTAATGATTTAGAAAAACGGCGAAATCGATGATGATATTACGCATAAAATCAAGACAGGTTGGTTAAAGCGGAGAAGTGCAGTTGGGGTGATTTGTGATCGTAGGATTCTGTTGAAACTTAAAGGAAAATTCTACATAACTGCTATAAGACCAGCGCTTCTGTATGATTCAGAATGTTGAGCGGTAAAAACGACACATGTCTAAAAAATTGGGGTGACAGAAATGAGAATACTGCGGTAGATGAGTGGGAAGACGAGAATAGATAAAACTAAGAATGAAACTATTAGAGAGAATTTAGGAATAGCACTCATCGAAGAGAAAATTAAATAAAATCATTTACGATGATTTGGGCATCTGTATCATTTACGATGGTTTGGACATGTGTATAGAAGACCCATTGAAGCATCAGTGAGAAAATGTGATTTAGTTCAAGTGCATGAGGCTACTAGAAGTAGAGGTAGATCTAAGAAGTTGAACGAGACTATTAGAATTGATTTAAAGATATTAAACCTAACTGAGGGGATGACCCTTGATCGATCACTATAGCGTAAATGGATTCATGTAGTCGACCCTACATAAGCGGGACAAAGGCTTAGTTGTTGTTGTTGTTGTTGTAGAATTTCAATTAAATTACTATTTATGATTCATATATTTTGTTATCTTATCATTTTATCCCCATTTATTTTTTTATATATATTCATTTTATTTATTTTTAATATTTTTAATTATATATAATATTTTTAAAATATTAAAAAATTATGTATCGTGGAGCTTACACCCCCCCCCCCCCCTTAGGGCTTATGCCTCACCCCGAATAGGTAAAAATGTCCCGCCCAACGCCCAACGCCCTCACCTTTTACAACATTGATCATATCTATCCTAAGCAGCATCCACGTATTTGGGTAATCTCACCTTCTGTTGTCTAAAAAAAAATTGTTATGACTTGCAAAAAAGAAAAGCATAAAATGTGGAAAAGGGTAAAACAATTGCAGATAAATTTTTTTAACTACCCAGAAGATGAAGCACAAGAGTAAGGTCTTGGGATTAAAGGTACAGTTGTGTGGAATAAAGTGCTTATGCTCAAACATCTCTAGATTGTGATGTCTAGAATATAGTTTCCTTTTGGATAGTGGGTGCTTACCTATTCACTAAAGGGTAGATGCTTATGGAATATCAAGCCTCCTCAAACCTGCTCTTGAAATTGGACCAAAAAATTGATATTGAGAAGGTTGATTAAGCCACACATTTTATTCTCCCTTGGTGATGGAGAGAACTCTTTTTTCTTAGATCATTGGAATGGTGATGAACCTTTAATGAAATTGTTGGGGTTAGGAATTGTTTACAGATCTGCCTTTTCACACTACAACCTAAAATCTGTGACTTCAGGCCCACTGATTGATGGAATTAGCATCTTTCTTCATCTACAAATATTTATTGGTTGAAAAGTCAGTTTGATGCAGTCAATACCAATAGTATCAGTGCAGATCAAGTGATATTGAAGCCAAATCCTTCTAAAGGATTCAGTAAAAAATCTGCCTGGGAAATAGACACCACGGTGACTTTGAATTTATATGGACCTGTTTGGTTTTCTTGAAAAGATTCATGGAACTCCTTTACTCTTTGGTTGATTGTGAACTACAGACTCTGAACCATGGACAGGCTGGCTGCTTTGCGTGTTATGTGATGATTGTGTTGAAACTAAGTTCTTCGAATGCTCAAAAAGTCAACAACTGTGGAAAAGTGGAAATTCTTCTTGAAAGTGTGAATGTGATCTTGTTCAGAACTGAAAATGGGAAGATTTGATTGGATCAACCAGGGACAATTTGAAGACAAAAACCGGAGTTCACATTGTTGGTAAGATAGCGCTTTCTAATAAGCCAAATAAAAAAAGAGGAACTCTTTCTGCTGTTATCTAAATTTGGAGGGGAAAAAAACTAAAATCTTCAAGCGGCAGGAGGATTTATAGACCTTGGAGTGGAAGATATTCTAATTGAATTAGAGGGAAGCTTCTTGCATTTCCATGGAAGACTGCATTGAGTGAGATGATAAAGAGAAAATAGTTTGTTGACTAGTTATAAGCTTGATCAGTCCTGAATCTTACTGCCTAGAGCTCCTTTCTCTTCAGTTTACCTTTAGCTGTTCCTTTTTTTATCGTTCTTATGCTCCGCTGTAACTTTGGGATTCTTCTTAAGCCGTTTTAGACTTTCTCGATACCAAATTTGCCTACCGAAGGAGTACATAATATTTGCAAAGATACGTAAACTAAAGAAATTCAGTAGGTGGAACAAGTGTGTCATGCTCTTACATAAGAAAGAGAATAAATTGATATGAGGGCGCGTATAAGTAGAGAGATGGAGAATATAACGCACTGTTTTATGAGTGTCCCAAGAGAGCCAAACAGTGGAAAAATGTCCCCAACCAAGCTTGCTCTGCACAACATAGCGTCCGTGCTTGAAGGTATCTCCGATTCGCACCGCATGGTAACCACCTCGTCTGTAGTCCTCCGTCCCTTCGTCCTCCGATGTGTAATCGCTCGTATCGCTTCGATCGCCGTTCCTCTCCTCCGCCATCGACCAAATCAGTAATCTTACAGAACAAAAATCCAAAAATATTAGAGCTCAAATCGAGAGATCTCAATGGGTTTAAAGTACAATCGGCGGATGATTCGGAGACCGGAGCTACAGTTGGGGGGGGGGGGGGTGTGCGGAGAAGAGAGTGAAGAAATTAGGGTTCTGCTCGAGCGGAGAAGAGGATGTGTAATTCTTTATGGATGTGTAATTCTTTATGTTTAGTTTCTCTCTCTCACATTGCATTTTACAATGCTTCGGGCTTGTTTTAACTACGATGGTGCGATGTATTGTGGTGGGGTTATCTTGCCGGGAAATAATCATACTAGGAGAAATAATTGATTTTATTTGCTTTATAATTGAGGCATTCTTATTTAAAATTGAATATAGTAACTATTTATCAAATTAAATACGTTTGATAATAAAATTAAACAACGATCATTTAAAAATTATTTAAAATTTTAAGTGATATATGATTCACTTAAATTTTTAAAACTTATCATTTAATATCATAAAATAAATAATTATCACAATTAATATTTCACACCAATACTGTAAAATTTCACAAAAAGAGTTATATATAAAAAATTATTAACGAAAAAAATATTAAATTAAGAAAAAATAAAGAGCAAAAATTGTAAAGAGATAATATTTTAGAAAAAATAAAGTTGTAAAATTATTTTAGGAACAAAAATTTGTACGAAAATAATTTTTTTGAAATTAAAAATAATTAAAAAAATGAAATACTTAAGCAGTTAATAAATTCAGCAATTACAATTTCAGTACTTAAAATTTATCACTTAAATTTTCAATACTTAAAAGTTAAGCATTATAAAACATGCCTTTATTATTTGTAGATTCTTTTAGTAATCAAATGGAAGGTTAATCACTAGGGGTGTTCATGGATCCACCATACCCAACCTATCTGAATCCCCTACCCAACCCACACTTGCCTAATTAAAATTTCCTATTCATAAGCGGTTAGATCAGTTGAAATTGTGGACAAATTCATTTTGTTGGATAGGATACTGGGTTTTGATCCAAACTTCCCTAAGGGCCCACTTCACGAAAGTTCAACTTCCCTGAAGAAAGTATAATTTCGTTTTTCATCATCCCCGATCACAAGTCGGGGCATACAACGATAAGGTTAACTTCCCCAAGAAAAGTTTATCTTCATTTTTCATCACCCTGACATAAGTCGATGCTCACTTCACCAGGTTTGACTTCTTGAAAAGTCCACTTTCATCGATTATCATCCCAGTATGAGGCTAGGCATGAGACAGCAAATTAGGTCTTCCCGAGATAAAGGCAATCTTCATTGCCCAAGCCTCGGGCTGGGGCACATTACATCACATATCATCATTGCCACCCCAGTTATAAACTAGGCACGTTTTAGCTAATCACCCTAGTCATGGATTGGAGCACATTTCATACATTATCATAACTTCTTTTAATATGCATCATAGGTGACTCCGCTATGTCAATAACTCTTTTTAAAACTCTTTGTCAAAGGTGCTCCGTTACGTCGGTAACTCCTTCTAAATTCCATGTCATAGATGACTCTACTATGTCGGTAATTCCTTTTAAATTACTCATTTGGTGACTCCAACAAATCAGTAACTTTATTGACTTTGTTGCTTAGTAGTCAAATTTGTTAGAACTACATATAACCTTATTCTTAGCATATCTAAGATATGTAGGAAAACCCTTGGTCAGGTTCGGTCAGAACCTAGGAGGTATTGGTGCTTCATCATCTTCCATCCCTATGCTAAGGCATAATCGTTTGCTTTCATTTACTTCCAACGGTGATGCTGTAGACATCCAACGCCGTTCGCTTTAGTTTAATTTCCAACGGTGATGTTGTAGACATCCAACGCCGTCTACTTTCATTTACTTCCAACTGTGATGACCAATCTTACACGGCGTCATTTTGTTTGTTGCTTTAGTCCTTAATTAGTAATTGTCACTTTTCACTTTCCTTAGAAAGTGTGGTCTGTTTTCAGTGATTCCAGGGTACCATGGAAGTACCATTTTCATTACCTTCCCTACTAACCAAAAAAAAACCCCCGACCTAGTCTAATTCGGGTCCAGTTTATTTCTGTTTAGATTTCCTAGCGGAATACAATGGTTTATGTCTTTTATCTTTGTCATCATGCATAAACTCACTTAACAAAGTGGGGCAGATATAGACACCACATTTTGTTCCGCTCGTTTTTGCATTCTGCAAAATTGTTGGGTCTAAAGTATAAATTTGGACAAACTTTAAACCATATTTAAAGGGGAAATTTTTCATCTTAGATTCATGTGTTTAAATTTCATTTAATGTTTTGAAAAGAAAAGAAATAAAAAAAAAAAAAATCAATAATTTGATTGAATTAGGCAAAAATTAAAGTTTTGGACTAAAATCAAATTTTCTAAACGTTAATTGGGGACTAAATTAATCAAATTGAAAGTTTATTTTCATATAATATCACTTTGGATGTAATTAATTTCATTTTCTACCCCTTAATTTTAAGAAATTTCACCAATTCCAACTACTTTTCATTTTAGCCCAAAAATTATATATTTTCACCCGTTTTGTCGTATTGATGGCCAAAAATATTTTATTTTTCAAAATTGAACTTTTCCATATTAATTTGGATAGTTTAATTTTACTTTTGTCATTTCAATTTCAAGAAAAATCAAAGAACTCACTTGTAATTGATAAAAAGTGCTCAAATCACAAAAACCACTTAATGAACACCCTCCGAGAATAAGATAGAGCATTGGATTCTCAATTTGGAGTACCCAAACTAGGCAAGAGAGTGCCCAAAATGATTTCCTAAAATGGTTTTGTTGAACCTAATGTTTTGATAAACAATTAAACGTTGATATTTTATGGAACTAATGGTTTTGTTGAGTGACTTTAGATTTAAGCTTCATAAAGAAGAATCGTGAAAATATTCATAATGGGTGCAAAATGAATGCATAGAGATATGAAGAATATTGAAGATAATTAGGTAAAAACAACTCATTGTTTCTATACTCTTAATGCAGCCCGAATTAAAATCACACAAGACACTTGAAAATGAATTAATCTTATGTGTGTTGTGATAATTTTAGGGGTCTAATATGTTTTTATGATATGTTAAGTTATTAAAATATTTTAGTTTAAGAGCCTAATTAAAAACAATGGTTTTAATACTTAAAATTGTAGTTTTTCAGGTTAATTCGGTTAATTGGCGAAAGGGGATGGCCGACTAACCAAAACAGTAATTTTAGAAAATTAAATGGGTGACCTACTAGTTCATTCAGTCAACCGACAAGTTGGGCTAGTTGACTAATGAATCCCGTAGCTGAAAATAGAAAAATAAGTGATCTATTAGTCCAATTGGTCATTTGACCAAGGTGGTTAGTCAACTGACTGGATGTGTTCAACGATCATAAAAATAATCATTGAAGCAAGCGGTCGACCGGCAGTAGGGTCCAATCAATCGACAGACCTAGTCAATTTCTTGACTGATTCAGTTTTTGAGTCAAATCATCTCGTTTTTTATGATTTCAAAATAATTTTTTAAGGGAATTTAAAATATTTCAGATATATATCACATATTATGTGATTCCTATTTATTTGGTCCACTTATTTATTTATTCTCTTAATTAAATTGATAAAATACCTTATATTCTTATGGATTTTAATTTGAAAAAATTTTAGGTACCAAATTGATTTTTTCCAAGAGTATGTTTTAGTGAAACATACTTATTTTGAATATATATGGTATATAGGATCTTAGAGTGTCATTTAAAGTCATGACATTTGAAAACTAACCGTTATAAATCTAGTTTTAAGTCTATTAATAGAGATAAGTAGGATTAAGAAAAAATAATCAATATCATCAGAATTTTTGTTATTGTAAGAGATATTATTTTGTTGAAATTCATATGTGAGATTACTAAGAGTTATTGATCGAATTGCTAAGTGTTTATAGTCATTGGTTTGTGTTCTCTATTGTGTTATCGTAATCGTTTTGACGAATTCTGGTGAGATATTTTCAAGCTATTCTGTTTTGCTTTCGTAATATTAATTGATTAGTTAATTGCTAAATTTGTTTGTGGAAAATCATTTTCAAAACTAATTTCATGAATCTTTCAAAATGTTTTTTTATCTAATTATTTGATACTTGTGCTTTAAATTGTGTAAAATCATATTTGTGCCTCACATTGAATCTATCACTTAGCATTTCGGGATATTAATTGAATATAATCATATTGAGATGGTAGAATCTCCTTGTGGAAATAAACTTAGAAATCTTTTGTATTTACAAGTTTGAGCAGATTAATATCGTTTGGGTCGGTGTCTAATCAGGGTAGCTAGATTTTAATCTTTAACTTGTGAAAAAGATAGGGTTTTAATCTTTAGCCTAAAAAAGAATTAGGATTTGATCTTTAGCTTGTGAAAAAAAATTAGGTCAGTCTTTAGCCTTTGAAAAGAATAGGTTTTAATTCTTCTTGTAATAGAACTAGAGTTAGAGGTTGATTCTAAGCCTGTGAAAAGAATTAGGGTTGTGAAGGTTGATTTTAAGTCTGTGAAAAGAATCAGAATTATAAAGGTTTGATTCCTACTTGGTAAAGGAATCAAGGGGTAGTCGATTGCAAAATCCCTGTGGAGCTTGGAATACGGGACCTAGGTAAAATTAGCTTGTCGAATCAGGATAAATTCTTGTGTGTTACATTGTTTATTTTTCTGTTTGTTTGGGTATACACTTAATTAAACATATTTTTGCTACATAACAAGATAATAATTCATTAAGGAATTGATATTTTGACTTTTGAATTTATTGCTTAAATTTTTATAACTACCCAATTCACCCCCTTCTAGGTAGATCTTTAGACTAACAATTGGTACCAAAGTTGGTTTAGTTTATTAGGCTTAACATCCTAGCTAAAAAGATCACATAGCACATCACGTAAACACTTTAGGTGAAGGACAATCTATACATCATCCTTCTTTATTCGCAGATGATAACTATTCATTCTGGAAAGATAGAATGATTGTTTTTCTACAAGCCACTAACTATGATGTGTGGTTGGTAATTCAAGATGACCCATATATTCCTAAAGAAAATGAAGTTGTTCAAAAGAAATAACAATTGAGTCCGTTTGACAAACAAGAGTTATCTATTAATTCTCATGTTATAAACATTCTGTTTTGTTCTTTAGATACAAATGAGTATAGCAGGATTTCAGGTTGTAGATTGGCGAAAGAAATGTGGAATACATTGAAAATCACACATGAGGGAACTAATCAAGTGAAACAATCCAAAATCAATGTCTTGATTCGTCAATTCGAACTGTTCAGAATGGGGGATGTAGAAATAATTCTAAAAATGTACACTAGATTCAATAATATCTATAACAATTTTGGCCAACTCGAAAAGCCGTATTCCATAGAGGATAAAGTACGAAAAGTTTTGAGATCATTGACCAAAGTTAGGGAACTAAAAGTGACTATAATCGAGGAAGCCAAGGATTTCACAAAATATATTATCGATGAACTCATTGGCAACCTAATGACCTATAAGACAACTATTCGTGGATATGAGGATGGATCAGGAAGCAGCAAAAAGAAATCCCTAGAACTAAAAGCACAAAAGAATGAGGAAACCGATGACAGTGATGATATAAGTCTTGATAGTGAACAAGAAAAGAATGTGAAGTTTCTCACCAAGAATTTTAGAAATATGACTCAACGAACATTCCATGAAAGAAAAAATTCAACATAAATAATGTTGAATGCTACAATTGTACAATCTAATGGTACCAAGCTAAAGAAGGAAAAAAAATAAGAAAAAAAAAAGAAAAAAAATCTGAAAAAGAGAGAAAAGGTCTATGAAAGCTACCTAAGATGACTTGGAGTCAAGCAGCTCGGAAAAATCAAGAAGTGACGATTCATCCATGCTTGCTATGATGGCCACAAGAGATAAGGTAACATAGTGTTCTAGTTCTTGTCCTTTAAACTTTGATGAACTATTTGATGTTTATCAAGGACTAACACATGATTACAAAAAATAATGTTTACAAATAAATACTCTATAAAGTACAATTAACACACTTAACATAAGTGATTAAATTCTAATTTAAAAATAATGAATTAAAATCCAACATTTTGGATTTACAGTCTATTGTTCTCAAATTCATAGATGGTAAAAATAATTTGAAAATATTTTTGGGAAGTTCAAGAAGAATTTTTGATCAAGTTGGAATTGATTTTTAGAAAAATATTAAACAAAAGCGATAACACAATTTTTTTTTTGAAATTAAATGTCTTGTTAGATGTTTTAGATGTAATGTTGTGGGGTATACAGTAAAGAGGTTTATCTTGTTGGCACAAAGAGCTACCCAAGAGGGGAGTGAATTGGGTAGTTATAAAAATTTAGGTGGCATTTGTTAACCGTTTCTGTTTCCATTCCAGCAGTGGGATGACAATGGGATGGGATGATAATTTTGTTTCCTTCTTGGGAGTAGAATCGAGTTTGGTAACGATAATTTTTTTTTGTTTTGGGAACAGAATCGCGTTTGGTAATGATTTTATCCTAAAAATATTTTTTTCTTTTGAGATTTTTTTTTGTTTTGGCCGGCTGCGGCGGCGGCGACGGCTGACCGGCAGGTGGGTGATAGTGGCGGACGGTAGTCGGTAGGCGGCGCCGGAAGTTGTCGGAAGGTGGCCAACGGTGGCGGTAGTCGGCCAGTGGGCGGTCGGCGATTCCGGAGGTGCGACAACGATCGCCGGAGATGGCTGCTAGCGGCGTCGGAGGCCGCGACAGACGATGGTCGGCCAACGGATGAACAGTGACAATGTTTTGGGAATGGAATGTGAATACTGAGAAACAATTTTTTTTTTTAATTTCCTTAAGAAAAAAATGGGCACAATTCTCAAATGGGAATGTAATGGGAATGAGAACAAAATTTACCAAACGCTATTCCCAAACAGAATTCCCAAAAATTTGAGAATAGAATGAGAATTTTTAGAATGGAAACGGTTACCAAACGGGACCTTAACAATCAAACACTTAAACACAAATAATTAATTTTCAGCGAAAATGTGTTTAATATTAAGTGTACACCCAAACACAAGATAGAAAATAAATCCATACAGTACACAAGAATTTATCTTGGTTGGGTCAAGCTAATCTTGCTTACGTCCAATCCCCTGTGCTCCACGAAAATTTGCAATCCACTGAATCCCTTGATTCCTTTACTAGGTAGGAACCAAACCCTTACAACTCATGTTTATTTTTGAGGCATATAATCAATCTTTATAATTTACCATTTTCACAGGTCAAGGATGAACCCTATCTTTTTACCACGTTAAAGATAAACCTAACACTCTCACTTATATTTCAACAGGAAAGGACGAACCTTTACAAATCACTAAAAAACAATTCAATTCCTAGATGAATCAACGCCTAATACTTTTCAAGGGAAAATAATAGTCTAACCTTTTTACCAGGACAAAGATCAAACCCTAATTTTTTTCACAGAAAAAAAATTGAAACCTAGTTGGCCTAACTAGACACCATCCCAAATGTGTGTAATCTACTCAAACTTACAAATACAAAAAATATGAGTTTTTCCCCACAAAGAGCTTCTATTACCTAAATACGAATATACTTAATTAATGTCTCAAATAATTACTACGTGATAGATAAAATGTGAGGCAATTCAAATTTTATTAATAAATAAAGTGGGTAGCACGAATTTAGTACGTAATCAAATAATCTGATAGAAATTATTTAAAAAGATTTTCAAGCTTTTAAGTTCAAAATATTTTTTCTAACAATCTTATACCAAGAAATTCAAAATAAATAAAGCTTCAAAGCAAACTAATAAAACTTAGATAGATCTCACTGGGAAAACACCGATGGCAATGACAATGTAGCAAGTAGAACTCAAATCGGTGACGCCAAACAACAATCTCTTTAGATCAAGAACTTGAATAGAATCTCTCATAAAAATATTAGTGTAAATTGATAGGTGTATATTACCTATCTATTTCCAATCCGAACGTTGTTAGTTTTTGAGTATGTTTAGTACGTTTTAATATGTTTTTATGTGTTTTTGCCTAAATTAGGTGTTTTAAGGTGAAAATGTATGTAAACGGATAAAAAACGATCACATCGGATCAAGAATGGTGGAAAAATGGTGAAAATGTGCAAACTCGGTACAGGTGGTGTAACTTCAAGGCTATTTTTGACTACTATGAAATCCGGAAAAACTCAAAACTTGGAAGTTGTGTATATTTCTCTTATATTTCCATTAGTTTTTGAATCACCTTAATCAGAGCTCGGACGAAGAAGTTACAGTAAAAACAAGAAAGTGTGTCACCGCCTAGGCAGAAATTCCACCGCCTAGGCGGTAAAAGTGCAGAATCAAGCCTAAACTCTCTGCTGTTCCACCGCCTAGGCAGAAAAACCACCACCTAGGCAGTCACCTTTATGCCAGATTAGATATTATTTTAGATATTTTAGGATATTTTGATCCCTCTTTCTCCTCCCCATTCGGCCAGGACATCTCCATAGACTTTAGGAGGTTAGATTGAGAGGTTTTGGGAGTGCTCATTCAAATCCTAAGGAGAATATCACGTTGTAACGAAGGAAGAGCAATCTCGAAACATTTTTAGCGATAAATCTTCGGACTAGGCTAAGTTTATTTTGTTCCTTCTTTTATTTCTTAACTTAGGATTATTATTTGAGCATGTTTAGCTTAGTTTTCATTGTATAATCGGCTATGGCCATGAGCTAAATGGGTTTTTATCTAGGGATTAATATATTTATGAAAATGTAGTTTTGTTGAGTTTGTGTTTGGTTAGCAGTTGTTCTTCGTTATTTTGATTGTGTTTACCATATTATTTGTTTATTATGCTTAGATTTACATATTGAGA